>CM066965.1:19346533-20738200 GCA_033971965.1 Cucurbita ficifolia
TTTTTAATAAAGTAGAGAAAAATATTATGTGAACTTTTGTGCACCGACCTGGACCAGAATGAGTCTTAATTGCATTTCTTAATTAGGGGACACAGAAAAAATGATAGAAACTTATCACAATTAGGCTATTTATTAGGCCATTTGTAAAGAAATTAAAAGTAGAATCTCGTCATAATTAGGGTACTAAAAATAATAATGCCATAAATATTTTATAATTAAACTTTTTTTTCCCTCTTTATCTGTAAATAAAGGCAATTATTTTATTATTATATTTCTTTCTCGTAATGGGGGAAAGTCATTTATGATATATACGAATGAATGCCATCGAAGTGTCAAGAGAAGCACCCTAATTCACTCTTTCAATTGCCCAGCTTCAAATTTAATTATGCTCCTCTTTTACTTTACTTAATATTCAAGTATATGGTACTGTGGTTAACTCCCTATACTCACGTCTTTCCCTTTGGGAGAATAATTCCCTATGTTTAGTCAATAAAGCTCTTCTTATCATCACTTTATTGTTATTCAATTTTCGATCTTTTATAAATTTAAATTTATTGATTCTTCTGTAAAGTGAAATATTCAAATCTCTAATCACTTGAAAAGAATATATACTTAAATTGTAACGATCTTAGATTTCTACTTAGCCTAATAGATACATAACGTAATCATTTTATACGGAAATAATCATTTGGAACTTTATCATAAAACACTGTCATGGACTTGCGTGTTCGAAAACATCTTTAAAACAACATTAAAAGTAAAAACACACCATTCTGACCTAAAGTTTTTAAAAAATTAAATATAACTATCCTATACATGTGTTATGGTCTTGACTTACGATATCAGCCGAATAGAAGTGTGTAGTTGGACAAATTTTATATATTTGAATTTCCCAAAACTGTCGTGACATTGGTAGGCCTCATATAGGCCTCATATGACATGCATGATTCAATAACCGTATGTATTTAATACGTTACCTAACAAGTTCAAGTTGCAGGTAACCAAATCTAACATTTATTTAACTAAAAATAAATATATATATTTTTTGAAAAAGTAATTTAAACCAAAAAGTATTAAGCAATATTATAATCACAATTATCAACTCCACTAAGTGCAACCCTTGGCATATTTTATTACAAAAAGTAACATTAAAAAAAAAAAAAAAAAAAAAAACAATGATAATGACTCACTAGCTGTTCCAAATATATTTATTTGGGTAATTAAGAAAATGGCTTCTGATGTACTAGACTTTTGGTCTGATAGTCTCAAACCAAAGACAAAAATCAAACCAGAAAGATTAGGTTGAGGACGTTATAAAATATTTCATTTCTCCCAACTTCTTTTAATACATTTAAGTCAATAAATTTATTGTGGAATCCATTTAGTCGTTGAGATTGTCCACATTAAATAGTTGATTAATTAATGCATTAATCAACAGTTGTTTGGTGGAATTTTCACTTGGGTTTTAATTATTATACTACTTTTCTACAATTAAAAAAAATAAAAATAAAAATAAATCTAGCTCCCGCCTTCTAGACTATCTATAAATTACTTATATATATATATATATATATATATATATATATATATATATAAAATAGAAATTTAATATTTTCTGGGTTATCGTAAAAACTATGAACTAATTTAAGATGACTTAGTACGCAAGCCAGTTGAGAAAACTTCCATTCTGCCGCTCTCCAGCTTGACTTGACTCATTAGACTATTATTAGCATGCGTATTATCTACTTTTCTTTTTTCTCTCTTTAAATGTTTTATCGTAAATAAAAAATAAAAAAATAAAAATATACGAACATTAATATGGAAGAGATTAATAGAACATAAATAAGAGTATTTATTTTTAATATATATAATTTTTATAAGTATTTATAACTTTTTGATCTTTTGCTGCTGGATAACAGGTACTTTATGTTGGTTGAATGATGAATTTTTATAAATGATTTGATTTATAGAAATATATGTGGATATTGTTATTTTATTTTGTATTTAGAATTAAGAGAGACCATGTAAACCTAATCCAGAGTTAAATTAGTAGAGGGGGGTGGGGGGGATGACGTAGACAGGTCAGATAAGAACGATATGTTTGTAAAGAGCCCGTGGCTTTACGCAAAATCCCAAAAACACACCGTATGGTGGCGGATGGTGTGGTCTCCTCCCTTTCCGGCCCCTTTCCACGTCCCTACCATATGCAGAAATAAAATAAAATATAAAATAAAATTAAAAATATAATAAAAAAAAGAAGAAGGAAGAGAGAGTCAGAGACCAAATCATCCCTTTCTATTTTTATTTGTTTGCATATTCCGGAATCCGAGTTTACAACTGCGTATCCAGACACTCACCGTCGTCGTTCTCCAATACATATCACTCTCTCTCTCTCTCATTGTTTATGGCGCTTTCAACTTTTCCTCTCGCATTTTAGGACCTCCGTTATAATCTCGGTCCTTAACGTCTCCATCTTCCACGGCGAGTTTCTTGTTTCTCTTCCTCCTACTTTTCAAGCTCTGGTACTCATCTCTCTCTCTCTCTGTTTTTGTTATCTTTTTTGCGTGTGTTCTCATTTTACAACGTTTTATTCGTTTTATGTTGGCGTTCTTGGATGTTTTTGCGGTGTTCTTGTTGTTGCTTGAGTTGTGGATTTGATTACGTTGCCTTCTGATATTTTTCCTTCTTTTTTTTCTTTTTGCTCTGTTTTGTGTGTGGTGTTGTGAATTTTGGCATTGATGTTGGAGTGGAAGCAGAACGTGTGAATTGGATTTAGCTTTTGTGTTTTTCTGGAATGGGAGATATGGAGGTGGAACTGGAAGAGAATGATGTTCAGGAAAAGAAGATTAGGATTGGAGTTTGCGTGATGGTAAAGAAGGTGAAATGCGACGCCAAGCTTAATCATGTCCGCATCTCACTCTGAAACAGAACTCTATTTTGTTTGCTTATCATCTTACTCTATGAAATTCTGCACTGCATAGGTGTCCTCCTCGCCAATGAGACAGATATTAGATAGATTGGAGGCCTTTGGTGAATTTGAGGTACGTCGTTTTTTAATCATCCAACCGTGTTTCTTATATTTGCGAAGTTCAAATCTCCTGTAGTTACTATAATTTTCATTGCACGCGCTAGTTTTTTCCCTCCCTATTATTAATGAATGACAGATGGACTATGAAGACCTAGTTGTTTAAGAAATGAAGTAGTGTTATAATTTCTGTTTGGCAGTGTGGTTATATCTCATATCTTGTAGAGGTTTGCGAAATTAAGCTTTCACTGGTGTATATTTGCGGAGATTTAATTTTCTGATTGTATTATAAGTTTACGCTTTTGCGGATGTTTATTTCTCATTGGTCTTTTTCATATGTGGACTGATTGTAGATAATAGTATTTGGAGACAAGGTCATTCTTGAAGATCCAATAGAGAGGTATAGTATATGGTTACAACCAGAATATAACTATTTTGAGGTCGCGTATTCAATTTTTTTCATCTTTGGTTTTGTATTATCGCATGTTCATGAGAAAGGTTAGCTGCTATTTTGACCCTTTCCTTTCTTATAACCATGAGCAGACTCTTCATCACTTACTTGGTACATCGAGAAGTTTTACATTCTCTTGCCAATATTTAACCCGCCACATGCTAAATAACTTGTTCTACTCTGGCCAGTGAATATCACATCTTTGGCTATGGATTTACTGTTCAAATTCTGATGCTATCTTGAACGAACTTCAGACAAGTAGCCTTTTAGAAGGGAAAAGATGGGCTACCGAAGTTTTAGCTACTTCTTGGGGAGTTTGGACTGAAAGGAAGAGATGTTTTGATTTTTTAAAAGAATAAGTTAGTGGCATACAGATAGTTGGGAATATATTCACTTAAATATTACTTTACGGGCTTTTTTATTACAAAAGAGAGAACATATATCTTTTAACTTGCGGTTTTTTTAATTACAAAAGAGAACATAAATCTTTTCGCATTATTTAAGGGGTGGAGATCTTACTAATTTGAAGGTCTCTTCTCTTTCCTTGCTTTCCATTTTGGGGATAGTTTTAATCATTTTAATGTAGCACGTGTATATTCACATATTTCTTTCTTTTCTTTTTTCCAAATTATTTCTCCTAAACATTGGATAGATTATTCGTTTCTACTAAACATTGGATATATGCCATGGAGGTGAAATTTTAGAGTTTGAGGTCTTAGACATAATAGCTCAGATAGTGTGCATGTGTGTTGCTGGTGAATCAAGCTTACTGTACTTGATGAATGATTAGATTCTTCTTGTCTATACGTTTAACTATGAGAATTCTTGTTTCAGATGGCCAGATTGTGATTGCTTGATTGCCTTTTACTCCAGTGGCTATCCATTGGAGAAGGTTGAAGAGTATGCTGCTCTTCGCAAGTAAGCTTTACTTTTTACTCATTTATTAAGTACATTGTGTTCATCAATAAATTATTTATCAGTGCTTCAGCCATGCTAGTTCTTGTGAGTATTGACAAAGTCTTCCTAGGCCTTTTACCGCCGAAGCAGACATCTCCTTTTCCAGAATAATTTAGAAAAGATTGGACCTATCGTTTGAAATTTTTTGGTTGTATCAATTCCTCTTCTCCCCTTTGAAGCCAATCGTAAAAATTTAGTCTCGATGTAAGTAAGTAAGAAAAAAAGTCTCGATGTAACTACTTTCATTTTCCTCTTAGAATTCCACACTGTAAAAATTGAGTTAGCTTCAAGGAGTATGCAAGTTTGGCAGTCATTTCCACAAACTTTTGTTTGCGTGGATGTGGGAATGTCTCTCCTAATGCTTTATATATTCATATGACCCTAAATTTTTCGTTCTTTCATCTAGAAGGTTGATTACTTCCTTATAATGCCTTTACATCAATGGAATATTCAATAACATACTTTCATATTCAGACCCTTTTTGGTAAATGAGTTGGAACCACAATACCTTCTTCATGACCGAAGGAAGGTTTACCAGGTATGCTTCTTTGATTTGTATCATTTTATGCTATTTCTTTTACATCTGTTAAATACGGCAGTTTTTATGTGGTGCTTTGTCTTAAGTTATTTAGTATGTTGTTGGTCATATAATCCGTTCATCTTTCTATTTGATTTTCACAGAGTTACTGATTTTACATGCTTAACCTTTACTGATTTAAGGAGCGTGAATGTTTCTTCTTCAATAAAAAAATTATTCATTAAGATGGGAGAAAATGCAGAGGAAAGGAAGCATCAGGAATATCCTCTCCTCTAAAGCCAACTGAAAAGGTGGTTTTATAAAAGTCCCCATTGCAAAACACTTTAAATGATTGAAGTGCCTAAAATCTTATTTCACTATTTTATGGAAGAAAGAAAAACTACTGTTAACTGTTGAAGGATTCTCCTTAAGTTAGGAGATATTTGTGTAATTCATGAGTTAGTATACAAGTTGAGAATAAATGGTATCTAATCTATTACTCAGCTTGAGCTTGAAGGGAGTGTCAAAAGATATTTGTATAATCCCATTAAATAAGCGAAGTAGTTGAAATTAAGATTTATTTAGCCTTTCTCCCTTTTCTAAAAGGGACATGCAATTCTCTGAAAATTAATAAGAAAACAGCAAGCTAATTTAGACTTGCAGCATGCCGTCATCAAAATCCACATTCAACAAGACCCTCAGACTTTGCTGCTCAAAACAAAAGAAGTTGCTAAAAATTTTCAGCCTCTACAAGGAGATTGCAAAATGGGGGAAAAAAAAAACCGCAAATTGATTTTTTTTTCCCAGCATGCTGCAAATAATCTTAAGTCCAAATATCCCCGACTTCCTCTGCTGCTCAAATCCCCAGCAATCTGCAAATGTGTTCCACTAATGGACCATAATTATTCTGTCTGTTCCACAAGCCGCAAACCCACCAAGAAACATATCCATTCTAGCCTCCATGATCACAGTCTTACTTCTTTCATCGTGAGCCTTCATAGCTGATCTTCGTCCAAATATGTTTGGAGCCTTCATAGCTACCGATCATCCACTTGGACCAAAATTATTCGAAGCCTTCATAGTTACTGTTGAAGTTTTTCCTTAATGTTGGAGTTGCGTTGTCGTAGTCGTGCAATCAATATTGCACATAAACCTATTCAGTCCAAGTTGAGTAATAAATATATTCATTCATAGCTTGAGGGAGAGTGTCGAAGGATTCTCTTTAAGTTAGGAGATATTTGTGTAATTCATGAGTTAGTATACAAGCTGAGAATGAATGATATCTATTACTCTGCTTGAGCTTGAGAGGAGTGTCGAAGGATATTTGTATAATTTGGGAAGTAGATGACCTCCTTAATTTATATGATTGGATTATTATTTAGATTTAGTTACCTATTATCTACGGATTATTATTTAGATTTACTATTACCTATTTAGATTATTTAGATTATTTAGATTATCTAGTAATTAAGATTTAGTTAGCCTTTCTCTCTTTTATAAATAGAACATGTAATTCTCTGTATTAAAAAAACAGCAAGCTAATTTAGACTTGCAACATTGACTTGTACAGGACTACAAACAAAAAAATTGCTTGAAGAAGGCGGAGTAGGTCATAGGAAAAAGTTCTATGGACCCTTGGACTGGATATTTTTGTCTGTTGATGATTTCCGTCATTCTTTCTTCCTTGGTTTTTTGAACGTTGAGATTGAATGGTTAATTGCTCCAGTTGGGGAACCACTGTGCATACGAAACTTGTAAATTTAATTGGATTTATTGTTCTTTTTCTTTGAACAAATACTTTGTGAAAAATTGTTATGTTGGGTAAGTGATAATATTTGAAGTTTATCTTTAAAATTGATGTCACACTGTTATGAGAATTAGATGCATATCACTCCATACATGAATTTATTGATGAAAAAACAAACTATTGCATGAGTATTTTGGTGGTTTGGAATTCAAATAATAATAATTAACGTTGTGTTCACTTTTGGAATTAAGCGCCTCGAAACGTTTGGAATTTCTGTTCCAAGCTATGCCCTTGTGAATAGAGAAGTGCCATACCAGGAGGTGGAGTATTTTGTTGAGGAAGAAGACTTCATTGAGGTTAATGGTAACCGATTTTGGAAGCCATTTGTGGAGAAGCCTGTTGATGGTGAGCTTGCATCTATGATTTTCTTGTTTTCTTTTACTTTCCATTTATCTTTTTATAAGCATGTGTATTGTGAGTAACATTTAGGATTTTGGTAACATACTTTCACATATATCTTAAATTTTGATTCAAAGAGAGCCTAAAGTTTTACTTATGTTTATGTTGTTTACATCACATCTTAAACATTTTTATTAGCTTCTTAAATTTCTCTTTATAATTGTAGGTGGCCAAAAGAATTTGCGTTGGTCAGCTATTTTAATAGAATGATTAGCCACCGTGCTATATTTAGTGGCAGAAAACTCGTAGGACAAAATTAAAAAGAAAAACTTCATATGAAATTTAATATCCTAAGTGATTGATATTAACTTCTGAACCAATAGTTTTCTCCTTTGACTATTAGGTTAATAGATGATGATCGTGGCATCAATATTCAAACTATGATGGATGGTTCAAGAGTATATGTTTATTTTTATTCATTTTCTTATGTGATTGTATATTGGGTACTGTCTTCACAGAATTGTGATTGTTTGATGGAAAAAAAAGCTTGATAAGTGAGTTCTAGCCTTCCAGTTTCTGGATAGGCATTGTTTATGGGTTGGAAAATGAGATTGAAGGGGAACTCTATGTTCATGTGGAAGTCCCCAGGTCTATTCTTGAGGGTTGCGTTGGACACTTTTCTCTCTGTTGACAGTAATTGGCTGGGAATCCCTTTTGAGAGGGCGAATTTTTTAAAAAGGTCAGAACACCGTTGAAGGGGAAATTTCAAGATGGTCCAGAACTATAATCATACTGGAATCAGTATATCAATGGTTGTATCCATCAGTGTACCTATGTTTTCTTCCTGTGAAGGAAAAAAGTTGCTAACTTGAAGGATTTCTGATGTGTTGGTCTTCTTATTGGTCCTTAAAAATAAGTCATGTTATTGGTCCTCGTAAATTATATTTGAGATGTGCCAAGTGGGTAAACAAGGTGCTTTTTCTCAAGGTTGACCTTGAAAAGGCCCACATTGAAGACATTTGTTGCTATTTTGTAAGAAAAAAAAGCTTTGGAGTTTGGTTTTAAGTGGTGGAACTGAAATTTGGGGTGTATCTCTTGCGCAAGCTTCTAATGTCTTGGGCTTATTTGTTACATTTATAAAAATACAAGGCCTTCAATATTACAAAGAAAAGTAAGAAAAGCCAAAATAGCTAACAAAAGTATTTTTTGACCTTTAAACTATGTTGTGTTTTTTCCTTTTCATTTGATGGCTCAAATTACATTGCCCTGTATTACTTTCATGTTTTTTTTGGAAGTTCTGTTTATTGCTTTCTAAAACCAATATTCTTTTGCAATTATTTTGTAACCCTTATCACTTAACTCTACACTTGAATTAAGAAGAAAAAAAAAAAAAACTGTTCTTTCTAAAATGATCTGTTCTCTTATTTAGATCCCTTAAATACTCTATATAACTTTACATTTTAACCATGAAAGTTTCTAGTAAAAATATTTTGATATATTTTCATACAAGACGCTCTCTAAAAATATTTTCCTGAATATCCTTCAGCAAGTGTTTTCTTCTCCTTCGTACAACATCTACATTGTTTCATATATTGCTTTGTTATTGTGCAATTCTTCTTTCATAGTGATTTACCGTTTCTCATTTATCATTATTTGAAGGGGATGATCATAGCATAATGATATATTACCCGAGTTCAGCTGGTGGCGGTATGAAGGAATTGTTTAGGAAGGTAAGCTGTTTTGTTGAAGCTATATTTTATGTTACATGAATATATGAGAGAATCTTAACAGAAAACAGTTTAATTTTCCTGTTCTGCATTGCATATAACCTATTTCCAAGCCATTGGCGTTGCTAGAAAATTAATAGTTCTAGATTCTGTTCCAAGATATTAAGAGGTCCTTATGAAGGATTAATTCTTTTTGTGATTTATTCTAATCGCTTAACTTCAGGTTGGTAATCGGTCGAGTGAGTTTCATCCAGAGGTTAGAAGAGTAAGGCGTGAAGGCTCATATATATATGAAGAATTTATGCCAACTGGAGGAACAGATGTCAAGGTTCTGTACATTTTCTTTCATATGTTTACCTATTGAAATTTATTTATTTCATTGTTTGCTTGCAAGTTGAATCGTCATCTTCTCCATATTTTGGAAATGTTGAATACTTTCTGAAGTTTATTTGTTGAATGTTTTTCAATTTCTGATGTTACAGTTGGTTGATTTTATATTTCCTCGTTAATTGGGGGGCATAATAATTGTTTCACTGTCTTGTCAAATGATTGTAGGTTTACACTGTTGGTCCTGAATATGCCCATGCTGAGGCACGCAAATCTCCCGTTGTTGATGGCGTTGTTATGAGAAATCCTGATGGAAAAGAAGTAGGTGGCGTGTATTATATTTTGTAGGTCATTTAATTTACAGAAAAAAAAAAAATCATTTCCCCTCTTCTACACTTTGATTGGCCGTCTTTATCTTTTTCTCCGTGGGTTCTAGTTATGCTGCATGTTTTTATCTTATTTATTTATTATTATTATTATTTTATAAAAAAGTTGTTAAAGTCTTAAAAAAAGAAATATAGATGGAACATATCCTTTTCTAGGGGAATATGAGAAGATGGATTTTTGTTCCTTTTGAGCAAGTAGTTCTCAAATATGCATGGAATAGGGATGGACAGTTCTTCAGTTACATGGCTGCATTGTTTCTGCTATCATAATTATTCTCATTCTTATTTCTTCTTTAGATAAGATACCATTTCATGAAGACAATAAAATTATGAAAAACTGCCAAAGGAGTTGCAAAAGCATTTTCCAAGTGGCATGCTTGGACCAAAAGGAATAATTTCTAATGAACTTGGATTTAAGATTCCGGAAGAAGCTGAAAACAACTGTAGGTAGATCTCTCTTCCAACAGTTCTGGCCCTTGAAACGATGATCACTTAACATTTGCTCTATAAATTGACTGGTCTTGTATGGACTTTGGAGGTTGAAGCTTTAGCGGCACAATAAATTCTTCCAAAGTTTGGATGGGAAGGGGCAGAAAGGGAAGAGATGGCTCGTTGTTCCCCATGCAGATAAACATCGACTTACCAATTTAGGTTGAGGTTAGAGTTTGGTTCCTTCACCAAATTCTATAATTTTTGCTCAAGTTGTCAAGACTGAAGGTCGGCAAAAAGAATTTTCTTTTTTTGGGAACAGAAGATTTTCGCAATTGGTTGCATAAAGCTGTGGTGAGCCTTCAGATCTCTTTTGATGAGGAAGCTGAAGGGATTTCACTGTAAACATGGTAGGGCTATTAAAAAGCTAGGTTTTATCTTTGCAGAGGTCCCTCAAAGAAACGCAAAAGTTGGAATCCATCAGTGTACTCTATTTAGAAGACCTCATTTAAATCAATTTCCCAATCGTCATTTCTAGACTCTTGCATGTCTTTGACCGAGATATGGTTGTGGACAGTTTACCAATTTACTGGAATCGATGAGCATTTTACCTAGCTGCCTGCTTTTACTACCTTTTACTTTGAAGATCCAATAACTAAGAATGAGGGTATTCACTTATAAGAGAAAAAAGATGTTGGAATATGGGAGCTTGAAGGCTTAAGACTCTTTTCCTGTTAACCTCATTTTCAAGATTTAAATTATTCAACTTCTGCTATGTCTTCCTTTGTAGTTCTATTTGGACGGTTAATATACCAATTAAAATTAAAGATTTTAGCTTAACGTGATTTCTAAGAGGCTTGACAAGATCCTAGCTAGAATTCCTAGCAATGTTCTTTCCGAACTGTTGCAGCCCCTACCTACAAGAAGGGTGGAGAACATACTAACCATTTTCATTTACTGTCGTTTACTTTGAAGATCTAACAAAAGCTTTTGGTGGAATATTTTGTTGGAATGAAATATTGGAATCTTCTGAAGAGATGGAGAAGCTCCTGATGATGTTTAGGATAATGCTGTTTCTACTTTTCATCTTGGTTAACTTCGCAAGCGGAAGTTAATAATTATTGTACTTCTATCTTTGTAGCCAATTGGAGACTTCTACTGTGGTCTCTTTTGGCTCATCCATATACTTCCATTTAAAGCTGCTTTATGGATTATTTGGTTTAAAAGACGTGGGAATCTTCCAAGGGATGGAGAAAGCTCCAAGTGGTCATGGGATATTGTCATTTCGAAGGCTTCAAAGTGCTCTACATAATGATAATAGTATTTACAGTACTTGGATCATTGCCGCCTCATGGAAATTTTTCTATGTTCTCTTTGGCTCTTTGCTATACTTCGCTTTTTTTTCTTCTCCCCCTTCGGAGGCTGTTTCCTTGACCATTTTTTAAAACCTTTTCATCAATGAAAAGTTTTTTTGGTTAAAAAAGAAAAAGAATGTTGAGTAAGTTAATTGATATTACAAGAGGTGTTAAGCTAGCATTTAGATCCACGATCATTTAAGTCATATTTATATATTACTCAAAAAAAAAAAAAAAAAAAAAAAAAAAAAAAAAAAAATATATATATATATATATATATATATAATGTACCATATATTCGTATTTTTCCAGGTGAGATATCCTGTACTCTTGACTCCTGCCGAGAAGCAAATGGCTAGAGATGTTTGTCGTGCATTTAGGCAAGCGGTAAGTTGAATAAAATTTGATAATTTAATTTATCTTTGAAATAATTGATATCATTC
Organism: Cucurbita ficifolia; assembly: GCA_033971965.1. NCBI lineage: Eukaryota > Viridiplantae > Streptophyta > Magnoliopsida > Cucurbitales > Cucurbitaceae > Cucurbita > Cucurbita ficifolia. Next base: position 19,358,297 of record CM066965.1, read on the forward strand.
ATCTCTTTTGCTCTCTCTCTCTCTCTCTCTCTTGATTGCTTTACGTGATAGAAACTATTTATATTGTTCAATTGTTCATCTTGCCTGCTTGAACAACCCAAAATGTTTAGTAGTCTGGTGGCTATTAACAGATTATTGACAATTTTTTAAGTAGAATGTGTTAGTTTTGACATTCCTTAAGTTTGCTTAACAGGTACTTATGAGCTCTGTTTTTTTTTTTTTTTTCCTTAAGTTGGGAAACTGTGTGTCACAATTAATTTATTTTTCAGTTTTCTGATTCCAACTCCCTTTTCTTTTGCTTTTCAAACTAATAATTTATTAAGATCTGAAGTATGGATGGTTGGATTGCTTATTTGACTCCCTCATTTCAAATTCCTTATGAAATGCTTATAGATGAAAACTTTTTTATATTTGTACAAGAATTAGCTCCTTTGAATATAATTTGTTGTAGTTATGTGTTCAAGAAACTCCTATTACACAGACCTGCACAGCCACAACCGTTGTGCGTTTGTTCCTTCTTCCCTAAATTACTTTTCGGTGTAAATTTTTAACAGCTGATTCTATTTTTACTTTATTTCTGCAGGTTTGTGGGTTTGATCTTCTACGATGTGAGGGCCGCTCATATGTTTGTGATGTAAATGGATGGAGTTTCGTTAAGAACTCTCACAAGTAATGCTTTATGCTTTATGTCTCATTTCTAGAAAATTGTGATAAATAATATCGTACTTCAACCTAATTTTTCGATTGGTTCGGCTCTGTTCTGAAACTTTTTATACCTCTATTTACAATCTGCTGCACCCTTGCATTAATGTTCAAATCCTATAATATCCAAGGTTAAAGGGTTAAAGATTCTTCTGATGAGTCATCATCTAGCAGTTGAGCTGTGTTTGAGAGAAGACTTTCATTAATGCCAAGGGGTAAGGAATCACCCTCAAGGACCAAGGGGCCTTACAGAATCTCCTTTGTTATAAATCAAAAGCACATCAGAACTACACAAAACTTAGAACAGGGTTGACCAAGAAGGGCCAAGAAATGTAACTTTGCCCACAACTCATTTAATCTAAAGTAGGAATTTTGAATTCTTTTTTCCCAGACATTTTTCCGAAATCAAGTCCTCCAGGCTCTAGAGAGTGCCACGAGAACTTACACCTCTGAAACATGACTACATAGCAGCTGCATTGTATCCATCTAAAGCAATGTTTGTTAGTTTCATTGATAGTATGAAACTAGGGGAAGAAAGCTAAGCCTCAGGCCAAGGTAGTTACAAAGGAACTCATCACTTGATGCATAGAACTTGCATGGTTAGTATTAAAAGAGACATAAAAGTTACGTAACTATTCCAAGAAGGTTCCTTTGTTTGAAATTTCTGATGCCAAGCCCACTTCATTTAAGGGGAAAGTTGGACTTTTGACCAATTAACCAAGTGACTAGCTTCGTTTACCTTTTGAATCTTTCTAAAGAAAGCCTCTGTAAAGTTATTTTTGGAACCTCATAAAAAAAAAGGTTTGTCTGTGGAATTGAACTCCTTAGCGGCCATGAAAAATGAGACATTATTAATAGGAAGATTACAGAATAGTAGTTTGAATAGGGGTGGTGCGTTCTCCTTTAGAATAACGGTGGTCTCTATTAAGTGGAAGCCTTTAGTAGAAGCTAAGGATATTCATGGTGTACTTTATCATGGTGAAAGGTGATTAGATAACGTGGTCAAAGGGTGCTTGCGGGTTCTTTTTTGTTACATTTTTTTAGTGGATTGGAATCTAATCAGTAAGTTACTATGCTAACTGAATGATAAGCCGAATGTGAATTAATTTATACAATTTGAGGAACATATCTGTATGTGAGAGTTTTCTCTCATGAGCGATGAGATTACCCACCTTCATAGATGCTAGATGAGAGGTGTCTGGAGAGACGATCATATTTGTTATATCTCAGCCCTTCGAGATGCTGGCTCTAATTGACTAATTTGCTAAGCTACCACTTATTGTACCTTGCCTTTTTAAAATCATTTCTGGTGGTTGGTTAGATGCATTTTTTTTTTTCACCGTCTTGGTTTTGTTGAGCAAAAAATGTACTAATCTAATTGGTGGCTTTCCAAAAGGTTTTCTTCTTACCAGAAATAAAAGGTGATGTTTAAGAATGAAAAACGTAAGTTGTAATTTAAGTTGCTTAAAGATTTCAATAGCATTCAACCTTTTCAATTGTGTTGGTAATTTGGCTTATATGCGAAGGAGAATGCTCAAATCACTGTCATCTTTTACTGTGCTCACTGTCGTTAATACTAAAAATCATTTTTGTTTTGGCAAATAATACACTAATATTTGGTAAGTAAGTGCAGGTATTATGATGATGCCGCTTGTCTTCTCCGAAAGATGTTTTTAGATGCAAAAGCTCCCCATCTTTCTTCAGCTATTCCTCCTACTTTACCATGGAAAGTCAATGAACAAATCCAGGTCTCTGAAGGATTAACTCGTCAAGGAAGTGGTATTATTGGAACATTTGGCCAGTCTGAGGAATTACGATGTGTAATTGTTGTCATTCGGCAGTATGTTACATTACTTTGATTTCTTTCTGTATACAAAGTATCAGTTCTGTATGTCTAACACAACTTACATTTTATATCGTCAGTGGTGATAGAACTCCCAAACAGAAGGTGAAATTGAAGGTTACCGAGGAAAAGCTACTCAACTTGATGTTGAAGTATAATGGAGGGCGTCCAAGATCTGAGGCAATTATATTTATATCTATATCCTTTTTCTCTTTCGTCCGACTAAACAAAACTTTTTGACACCTATTAAAAATCATTTTGCAGACAAAATTAAAAAGTGCTGTGCAGTTGCAGGATCTACTAGATGCCACCAGAATGCTTGTACCTCGTACTAGGTATCAGACTGCAATTATATAAGTTCATCAGGGCTTTATTCCGAAATTTTAGCATGTAGTCTATCCATGTATATTTCTCTCTATTTTCTCATCAATGTGCGGTTGATAGATTTATTCAACTGTTTTTCAATTTATCAAATTATTCGCTGAAATTAAGGGTCAATTATCATTACCAATTATCTATTCAACAAGACTCAAAGAATGCAAACTATCTTTTCCATTTTGAGGTTTTATTTATTCGAACATGCATCATACTACACTTTTTATATTTATGTGTTTGTCATTTTTGTAAGTAGGAAAATGAAAAACCCAACATTATGATGAATTTACTTACCAAGATATTGATGTTGATTTAAATTCTTAAATTATTTGTGGACCGTTTGCAAATTATAGACCAGATCGAGAGAGTGATAGTGAAGCAGAAGACATTGAGCATGCGGAGAAGCTTCGTCAAGTTAAAGCAGTGCTTGAGGAGGTTTCTTTCTGTCTGTTTAATTTAAGGTTTTAACTTAGCAGTGTCTGTTTTCATTTTTTTTTTTTTTTAATAAGAAAGCTAAAACTTTCATCAAGGTAATGAAAGAATAAAAGGGCATAGAAAAGAGCCCCACAAAAAAAGGCAAACTAAAGCAGTGTTTTGTCTCATTAGTATTATCACAGGTCTGACAACATTTGTATGAATCCTATATCAATTTCATCTTGTCAAGTAGTTTTAGAATGCAAATATAATAAGACATTTAGTTGTCGTTCACTTGTATGAATGCAAAATGCAAAACATCTTGTTGCCGACATTAGTCAATGCAAACACGTGGTTACCTGCAGTACCTGAACTGGTCTGTAAAACGATAATTAATTATTTGGATCTCTAGGCATGTATTTGACATGCAAAAAAAACGTTTTTTTTTCTTTCTATTTTTAAACTTCACACTTCAGGGATACGTTCAGACATAGGGGACATATAGACAAGTCCACCTGAAAAAAATGAGAAGTTTTTTAATCAATCCAACCCATTTCTTATTTTATTATGGTCGGCCTGAGCCCCACAATTTAACTCAACCCTAAACGTCCATCTGAAAGATTAAATAAATTGTGAGGAAAGGTTCATGTCACTTGCTGTGCTTCTGCAATTACATTTCATTTGTTTATGTTCGTTAAGAAAATGAACCCTCAACATGTTTGAGTCCTACTTCTTTAGAAATTGACAGGTTGCCATTAGACGTCATATTCATGTCTTGTGCACCTTAATGCTTTGCTATGTATGCTATGAGATATGAACGACATACCCCCCTGCCCCAGCCCCACCCAAACATATCTTTCAATTATTATTTCTGTTTCATGATGCAGACTGCATCTTCTCCTTCTTTTTCATGCTTTTTTTTTATTTTTTATTTTATTTATCCAGGGTGGGCATTTCTCTGGTATCTATAGGAAGGTTCAGCTGAAGCCACTAAAATGGGTTAAAGTTACAAAAAGTAATGGTGAAGAGGAAGAACGGCCTGTGGAAGCTCTCATGGTTCTTAAATATGGAGGCGTTCTTACACACGCGGGCCGGAAACAGGTTTTGATTCTCAATTTTGAACCTAACTGTTATTTATTATAGTGTGGCTGTGATATTTCTTCCATTTGTGATCTTAAAATGTCAGTCTTGAAATGCATATACAATTCCTCAGTTCATGTAAACATAAAAACATTTCTGGTCATAGTTTCGTCACTTTTCTTGTCTGTTTCCATTTTTTTGCAGGCTGAAGAACTTGGAAGATATTTTCGCAACAACATGTATCCAGGTTAGAATTATGAATATATTTTCATATAATAGACCATGTACGGGGAAATAATAGGTTACTGATATAAACATTTGAATTAGGTTTGTTTTCTTGAGCTTATAGTAATGGTTGTTGAAAATATTATGAGCGTTGTATTGGCTTGATCAACCTTTTACTGATATTATGGCCTATGGGATAATCTTTGAGTTTACATTCTTCCTCTTAATTCTTCTCTATAGGTCCTTAGCAACCATTTAAAATCATGTAAATACTTGGGTTTCATGTTGCATTCTAGTTTGTTAAATCCAAGACACCAGCTATCTAGGATGCTCTCACTTTCAAGCTCATTATCATTTTATTAGGGATTTGAAAAAGGACCAAATGTAAGAGGTATTATGACATGGAGTTCTTTGCATCTCATGTTAGATTTCTCTTGAACCATGTATTCCACCCATTTAGCTCCTTTGACCGGCAATATTGTACTGGGACATTTTTGGAGTTAGCCACTAGTAGATTCTTAGGTACACCACTTGAAGGATATCACTTGTAAGCCAAAAATTCCCCAGCAGAAGATCTTTGTCAAAAGAGATTTGACACCATTTCTCCATTGTGTCGCATACTCCACAATAGATATCCATGGCCTTTCGAGACTTGGAGCATTTTTAGGCTGATAGATATTCATGTTCTTTTGAGACTAAAAAAACACCATCTCATCATTCAATAGATGATTTCTTTTTTCTTTTTTTTTCTTTTTTTCTTTTTTTCTTTTTTCTTTTTTTTTGTATTTGATAGCACTTGAGAACTGCTGGAGTAGATATTATAATTTATTGTACCATCACTAAACCATGGAATGTTGATCCACATTTAATGTGGACCAGATTTGCACATGGTGTAAGCTGCCCTGCTAGGCTTGAAATTAGGATATTCTTTATGATGTCTTCTAAGATCTGTTGAAGATTTTGCTAGCTTAGATGGTAATGCAGATATTACATGGTCAAATAAAGATGAATTGCTTTGTCTGTGACATATCTGTAAATGATTGACAGCAATAGCTTTTGTATTTGCATTGCCTTCTTGATCGTTTTCTACTCTTATTCAGGTGAAGGTACAGGTCTGCTTCGCCTCCATAGTACATATAGGCATGATTTAAAAATTTATAGCTCAGACGAGGGCCGCGTTCAGGTAAATTACTAGGGAAGCTATTTTGTTCAGTATAAGTGCGTTGTTTTCTTTTCTTTTCTTTTCTTTTTTATCATTATTTTATTAATTATTATTATTATTTCTTCCCCTAAAAAACTAGATATTAATCTTCAATAAGAAGAGGTAGAAGTGCATTTTTTGTTTCTTAACAGAAACATTTTTCTTCTTTCATGTATTGTCAATTTTTTTTTCTGCTTCTGAATTGTTTATGAACTTTGTCCAACCTGTTCTTAATATGTGGGTTGTCTGCATAATATCCATTCGCAGATGTCTGCAGCTGCATTTGCCAAGGGTCTCCTCGACCTAGAAGGTCAATTAACGCCAATCCTGGTTTGTAGCTTTCTCTCAATGCAGTTTGAATGCCTACTACCAATCCTGGTTTGTAGCTCATAATGTCATCTTGTTGAAGGTTTCCCTTGTTAGCAAGGACTCCTCCATGTTGGACGGACTTGACAATGCCAGTACAGAGATGGAGGAAGCCAAGGTAGTTGCTCAATATTTTCTATACAGCACGCCAGATTTTAGAATGGATTAGATCCTAGGATTTTCAGAAACGAAAAAAAAGGCAACAGTTTTGAAATATAATATTAGTTAATTAATTTCTATGGTTTTCATGTTAAATTTGCATTTAAAATACAATGTTAAAATGATATTAGACGGTACTTTCTTTTTTGTGTTTATGATGGTTCCTTTTTATTTTTTATTTTATATATATATATAATCACATATGCATCTCCTAGGAGAAGGTAAAGGAACCAATGGATATGAATTTAGTTTCTTATAAGAAAAAAAACATCTTAAACCAAAGATATATTTCTAATGATTCGTTATGATATTTGGAAAGAACGTTCAAATCAAACTTGTTCATCCTATTGTATGCTTAAAAGTGCAGTCAATTCATAAAATTGATGGTCATCACGTACAAGGATATTTTTCTCCTTTTTTATTTCTTCATTCTCAACCACCTAATAGAATGTTAAAATTCTACAAGGTTCCTGACAATTAAATATTGTAAGACTTGAAAGTTTTCCTGTGAAATTAGTTGGATATTAGAAAAGGGGGAAAAGGTCAATTCGCTCGAACTTTTGTATTTTTTCTAATTTTGTGTGTGTGTGTGTGTGTGTTTCAATGTATCCTGTGGAAAGTGGCAGGGTGTTAAGATCTTGTGTACGTGTATCCCAACCTAAGTAAGGCACTTTCAAAAGTTAAATCCCTTTTTTTATAGATGTTTTGATTTTTTTATTATTTATGCATGGTTCTATTTTGATTTGATTGTCAAAGAAAATCTACTAGTTTAATCCCTTATTCTAGTTTCTTGATTTTTTATGGTTTTCTTCCATATTTTACAAAGGCAAGGTTGAATGAGATCATAACATCGGGTGCAAAGATAACTCACAGCAACAGTTTAGCGGAATCACCATGGATGACTGATGGAGCAGGACTGCCTTCCAATGCCTTTGACCTTCTACCCAAATTGGTAATTATGATTATGAAATAATATATGTTAGTTTCTATCCTGTTATGTAATCATTGTCAAAAAAAAATTAACTATAAGAAAAAATTTGCTTGCTGTCATTTGTCCATGGTTTAAGCTGTAAAATAGCAAGAACTATTTTACTTAAATGTCCTTAGTCCTCTTTTACTCCTACGTATTCATGGCTTTATTCTTTCCAGGTAAAATTGACTAAGAAGGTCACTGAACAAGTGAGGTGCCTTGCCAAAGATGAAGATGAAGAGATTACAGAGGCAAGTTTGTACGACATAGTTCTACCTTATGATCAAGCAAAGGCCCTCGGTAAGACCAATATTGATATTGATCGTATTGCTGCTGGATTACCTTGTGGCAGCGAGGGATTTCTTCTCATGTATGCTCGCTGGAGAAAACTTGAAAGAGACTTGTATAATGAACGGAAAGAGTAAGTACTGACTCTTACCATTTGTTATGCTGCCTTGACTAGTGAAGCAAGAGCGAAGAGAAAAGTTTATGGCAGTTTGAAATTATGCCGCCATCTTTTATTAATCTCATACCGTTTCAACTTGATAAGGATTGCTTTAGACTCATACAATTTGAACTTAATGAGGATTTCTTAGGCTAGGAGTATTAATTTCATATGAAAATGTTGCAATTACGTGGATTTCATTTTAACTACCATTTCAAATCATCTTGCAGTCGCTTTGATATAACACAAATCCCTGATGTTTATGACTCGTGCAAGTAAGTTTTCTTGTTTCTTCCTATTTTGACTTGTTTATTAGTACCGACTATACTTGCTTCAGTCATACATAAGTAATTAAGGAATTATGTGGTGGGAATATTCTTTAGTAAATAACATCACACCTGAAGTAAATCTAAAAAAATCCCTAGATAACAGTAAATCTAAAGAAATCCATAGATGTTAGGTAACAATAAGGGATTACTCAAATATCTCCTAACTTAAGGCTAATCCTTTGACACTCTCCCTCAAGCTGAGTTGTAGATATCATTTATTCTTGGCTTAGATACTAACTCATGAAGTAATAAGCTTTCAACAGGTGTTGATTTGGTGATGAAGAGTGTTCATTTTTGTAGCAGTCTTAATTGAAAGTATATTTCTCAGTGTCTTGACCTTTGGTTTGTAGGCAGCACACGACTCATTTCACTTCCAACTCTAAAAAAAGAAAAAAACATAGTTTTCACTGTACTTGTTTAAGAATCCAACGCAGGGAATTAATTTAATGCTGCTTGCTTTTCATGTTATCCCAATGCTTCAATGTTTCCAATGCATGCCATTACTTAAGTGAGCATAGTGCAAAATGCAATCAGATAAGGTTTGCAGACTTGACAGCTGATATGAATACTTAATGAAGTATGGAGATCAATTTAGTTCCTAAATATTAGTAAAAATGGGTGTTTACATTTTCACCAATACATTGCATGAAAAAGAACGAAAACCAGAAAACAACCGAAGGTTGAGAAAGAATGTCTGTAAATTCTTCCATTCCTCTCACCAAAAGAAACTATAGAGAAACTCCGTTTAAAGCAAGCGACAAAGTCTTCTTCTCATACTCTTAATATGTGAACATACGTCAAGATATGATGAACAGATTTGCATTTGGCTATTTACATGGAGTTTTTATTTAATATATATCTTCTTCTGAGCATGTTTCTTGATTGACCAACTGACAGATACGACCTCTTACATAATGCCCATCTTAATCTGGAAGGATTGGATGAGCTCTTCCAAGTTGCTCAGGTACAGTTCCCAAACAGTACATTCGAATGCCAAAACTTTTCACAACTTTGTAATCTTTGAAGCGCTAATGCATTGACTAAAGTTAGCATGGACACGTGATCCATCAGTCACCTGTTTAAATTGACTACAAGCGCTTATTGGGTCCAGGCTGTGCTTGTTCAATCTGACAAAACTTAGATTCTAATATGGCTCTAGGTCAACTTTGAATAGTATTTTGAATAGATAGGTGCCAAGTTATCTTGCATCTTGTGATTAATCACTGATCTTGATGCTAGGTTAGGTGTCATACCGAATGCGGATGGGTAACAAGTCAATTGTGAGCACATTGTATGTTCTAGCATGAAGTTTTTTTTATCAATTCTGTATGGCTACGGTACAAATTTCAGTTTTTCTGGGCATGGAAAAATGGATTTTAGTTTAATGATGGAACAAAGACATGATAAAACACTAAACAAAAATATATATAGGTAAGTGTTGGGATATGAACTTTTCTGCCTGGGATTTTATGTTCTGTTCTTCTAAATAAATATTTTGGAGCAAAAAAAAAAAAAACACTATTTTCTCTTTGTTTCTTGTGTGTGTGGGTGTGTTGAAAATGAATTGCAAATATATTACAGATATCAAGATTAAATAAGTTCATGAAATATCACCTATATGGATAAGTTCATTTAAAATTGAGAATGAATAAATTTTTCTGAGGGATCATATAATTTTAAGAGTTCAATTGTTTTGATTAAGTTTTATTTTATAATGACAAATGATATAATTTATAGAAGAAAGAAAAATTACAATGAGTGGCAAAATTGATTGTCATATTTGCACGAAAATAATTGCAAATATGGCAACAAAAAAAGAAGGTTTTTTTGCATGCTTATTCAGGCGTTTTTACATCATTTTCTTTTTACTTGACATTTCATTAATATACTATTTGTATATATCCTTAATTGTAGATGCATATTATTGATCTTTCAGTTTTAGGTATGTCAACAGTAGATATCTATACGTGAAATCAATAAATGTTGATCATGTGATATTCTACGTCTATTCGTGAAGATATACATGAATATGTCTATCACTGTTAGACATGCGAGATTGAGATATGTTAATGAGCCTTTTCGACTTTTCGAACTTTTTATTTGGGTTGGACTTAAAATGATTACATATTTCAAATAATTGTATCTTGTACTAGATTTACTATTATCTTGGGTCATGCTATATATGCAACTGCACCTTGAAGAATATATATTCAATGTCTTGTCCAGATGTTGAAAAGTTGCAAGTCAAACCAAATCAATAGTTTGTGCTATTTCAAACTTGACTCAAGGAATTATTGATGTCATATGGTTTCAAACTTGCTTTTCATATGCTTTGTTCACGAGTTTTTAGTTTAATCCAACGCATTTTACTCCTTTACCAATGATCTGAGCATTGACTTCTATGGTTACGTTAGCTAAAGTAATTGGTCCATTTGTTTGCAGTTACTTGCAGACGGTGTCATACCAAATGAGTATGGGATAAATCCAAAGCAGAAATTGAAGATTGGCTCAAAGGTTAGCTTCTCTTTCTTACTCTTCCCTTCATTTATTCCTCGTTTTTTTTTTTTTTTTTGGAGACATTAATAGCATTGCTAGCGATTAGAGAATGTTTCTGAAAACTGTTGTATAAGACCTACTTTAAAACTTGAATTCGGGCTGAATCATTATACATGACCTACTTTGAAATTATTATACGAGACCCTTAGTATAGAATGTTCCTGATCTCCAAGGTTTTAAGTTACCTGACAATTTCATACTTTTGCTGCTAGATTGCTCGCCGTTTGCTGGGTAAAATTTTGATTGATCTTCGGAATGCTCGTGAAGAAGCAATTGAAGTTGCAGATTCAAAGAGTCATCAAGACCATTCGAGGTTAACTGAAAAGAAAGATGTAGACAATCTATTGAAGCCTAGCAGTAAGAATGAGGACATGAGAAAATCCAACACACCAAGTGAAATATCGATAGACCCAGATGATGATGATGATAAAGAGACCAAATATCGCTTGGATCCAAAGTAAGAATTGGGACTCTGCTTCATATTTCTCTTAAACTCTTACAGCTTGACTTAATTGTTTCGTTCTTTCCTATCTTTCAGTTATGCTAATGTAAAGACTCCTGAACGCCATGTTAGGACGCGACTTTACTTTACGTCAGTAAGTATAACAATTACAAAATATAAGTTATTCATTTGATTAAATCGTGCATTATGGGAAACCTCCCATATGTTCATCGCTATTTTTATCCCTTCATTGATTCAAACGAGGGCCAACTTTTCATGGCATTGACGGAGTTCTACGTTTTCTTTTTCTGTCAACATACAAAACAAGATGGTTATTTGAACTGTTCTAATGTTTTCTTTAGCTGAGCATGTGGAAAGGAGGCCTGATAATTATTGCCTCATGATCTTTGTTTGATAGCCAGGAATGTAGCTGTTAAATTTTAATCAAATGGTTTTGGGAGGGGCAATCTCTTCCCCTGCCCTGAGATTGTTGTCTATTGTTGTTCTTAGTATACTCGCTCAGGTTTCTTATCAAAAAAAGAAAAAGAAAAGATCAAATGGTTCTTTTTGTCAAAACAGTTATTTCTTGCAAATCGTTTGTCTCTAGCTTCCATCTGGATTATCCTTCTTGTAGAGGTAAAGTTGTTCAACTCAACTCCCAACTTCACACCCTTCTTTTACTAATCCTTATATTAATTTTGTTGTTAAAGCTTATCTGTGGTCATCTTACCTTCATTTTTATACTCTTCAAGCAACAAACTTTTGCTTACTATGGGTTCTATTCTTGACAGTGTTATTTACTTTTTTCTATTTCATAAAATTTAGCCAAGCTTGTTTTGAAACTTTTTTTAATGTTATGGATCATTCTTTTTCGTCACTCCACATGTGCATTTGATAGTGCTCATATTTAACCATATTCGTTTGAATGACAGGAATCGCATATCCATTCTTTGATGAATGTGATCCGTTACTGTAACCTTGATGAATCTCTTGTTGGAGAGGATAGTCTTGCCTGCCATAGTGCTTTGGAACGGTTGCATAAAACCAAGGAGCTTGATTATATGAGTTATATTGTACTCAGAATGTTCGAGAACACAGAGGTAATTGTGAAGTGAAATGTTATACTTTTCAATTTCAATCCTTGTTAGGTTGCACATGCTTTCTGTTGGAGCAATATTTTTAGACCTACAACTGATGTCTCAAACAACCACTTGCTCCAGAAATTAGCCTGAGGCTTTTCTGAGTGTGGGCTTCTAGCAACACTGCATCTTGACTGTAAAAGAACCCATTTTTTGCAAATTTTGCTTATGTGAACTAGAGAATTAGGGGCTTTTTGGAATGGCTTTCTAAATGCTTCAAAATCCTTTTTTAAACACTTAGAAACCACACCTAAATAGTTGTCCCAATTGCAAGGGTGCTGCATATATGAGGTTTAATGAAGATTCATAGTGCTAGTGCTAAAACCTACTTCAGTCAACTATCTTTTTTCCCCATTCATAATTTCTATCGAGCTTTTCAGTTTTAATCAAACACGGGCATAAACAGTTCAATAAATTAATTTTCTAACCTTATCGGTGTTGCTTGAATGACATGCGGCATATTTGGTTAATCAGCTGTAGTAACACATGATAAATTAAGTCAGTTGAGTGCTAGTTGGTCTGGTTATATTGTTTATGAAAACAGTGAGCTACATTCTTCGATTGGTCATTCAAGGTAATAAGGAATAAGATGTCATTTACAAAGCCGGTAGTGTTTAAGGGTTTTACAGGTGTCCCACCTTTCTTGTGACCCTCAAGTCCTGCTTGATATCCATGTCCGTTCAAGGTCGGACTTCTTGTCCATTGTGCACTCTGATGGCCCTGGGCCTACATCAGGCCCTCTTCATCATAATGTATTCATGATTTGTGTTTCTTACTGAAAAAAACGAAAAACAAAACTCTTGTGAGGCTGATTCATTGATTTCAAATAAATTGCAGGTGGCTTTAGAAGATCCTAAAAGGTTTCGCATAGAGTTGACATTCAGCCGTGGTGCTGACCTGTCCCCCTTAGAGGTAATGTAACCGTATCGATAACAAACATCTAAATGTTAAGTTCCCATGAGGAGAAAATCTTGTGTAATGTATTCTTCGTTGCTTCTTACGTCCATTATTCCATGTCTAATCTGTGTCCTCAATATTAAAACACGTTCAAATAAAACTGATTGATTTTATAAACTGGGATAACATAGTGGTATAAATGTCTAATTTCACTTTCACTTGTGCAATTGAGAACAGTGTTAATTTTACGAGATTCATTATGATTCATGTAACCTGGCCATTGATAATAGAAATTAAGGACATGTTTAGAAGTGATTTTGGAATCAGGATATATATGTGGAAGTGATTTTGGAATGACCAAAATTATTCCAAAATCACTTGAGCATGCCCAAAAGCACTAAATGGGCATGACAAAAGTGATGTTAATTATTCCGAATTACTCTCAAACATGCCCTAAGCATCACTGGGTTCCTATCAGAATTTCCTATGATTTTCAGTTCAAACTAAGCTAATGTTTCAATCTTGTCTGACAGAAAAACGATAGTGAAGCAACGTCATTGCATCAGGAACATACACTGCCAATAATGGGTCCAGAGAGGCTGCAAGAAGTGGGATCGTGCCTAACGCTAGAAAAAATGGAAACAATGATGCGTCCTTTTGCAATGCCAGCTGAAGATTTTCCTCCGCCATCAACCCCTGCTGGCTTCTCGGGTTACTTCTCGAAAAGTGCCGCAGTACTCGAGCGTCTGGCAAACCTTTGGCCTTTCCATAAACACTCTACTAATGGAAAGTAAATGCTTCTTTTATCCCTTCATTTTTCAAGAAAAATGGATCTTCTGAAAAATTGAATCTTTTATGGAAGTTCAAGAAATTTTTTGGCATTTCTCCTTTCTATATATATTCGTTTTAAAGATGTGTGAATTTTATCTTCCAAGACTCCCTTTGAGATTTATTTTAAACATTTCTTATGGAGCCAAATTCGGTATCTCATATCGACGAGGAATTGGATAGAGTTTGGAAGGTGAAGCTTCTTTGCGAAACAAAGTTCCTTGAAAGGAAAACTGCCAATAATCAATGGAGCTTTCAGAAGTATATTCCAACTTCGATGGGCCGACGTTAATTCTCTTGAGTTCATTTGATGCATTAGTTCTTTGTTAAATTTTGAAGTTCATTATTTGTTATGAGTTCGGGTTTTTTGAATTTCTCTTTTACTTTTTTTTTTCATTCCTTTTGAAGTTTTACCCTTCAAATCATAGTCCGTTAAAAAATAGCCAGCTACATTTTGAGTTTTATTATAGTGTTCAACAACAAAAGAAGCTTGTTGAACCCGACCATAACAGACAGGTAGTCTAACCCATCTTTCACCTACCCTCCGTATGTCAGTCACTGTAAACAATAATGTTTTCTTTTAAGAGAAGCTTGTGTTTCTTGGCCTTTTACTTTCCTCTGAAATTCTCATTTGTTATGTTTAGTGTATTGATTCAATTTCTTACGTGGTTCAGGATAAATTTAGCACTCTGGGCGTCTATCCATGCACGAGATAACCTTCTTTTCTTCTGTTTCTTTTCTCGTGGATATGCATAAGGTATAACCTTCATCAGTCAAAATTAGTATAACTTGAGTTGAATTTATTAGGTGAAGTTGCCTAGCACCAACTTGCTCAACGATGGGTCACCTATAACCCATTGCACACGTTGCTCCATTACTATTGAGAGGATTTTGGAACAAGAATATGCGCTATTCATTATCAAGGATCTACCAACTCAAGGCTTTTGTTTGATTTAAGCATAGTATCTAACCTCTCTTAGCTTTTCTTTAGGCTTTTTTTTTAGTTTATGGTGATGGTTGAAGCAATCAACTACCTGAAGCCAACCTACTTGGGTAGATAGTATGCCTCTTTGTCCAGAAAAAAAAAGGAACAATTATAATGTGTGAATGAGAAGTATGAATCTTGTTAAGGTGGTGGAGTACTTACCTAAAGATGCCAATCTAAGTGGATTGTTGAGTGCGATCTAGAGACTACCTAGAAGGGGAAATAGACTTCTTAAAGATTTTACAGCCGGAGAGGACACGACCTGAATATATAGTTTCATTTCTTGTGCCCATTAAGGTAAAAATTACCCTTCACTAATGGGTATCTTCCTATAATAGACCCAGTCCCAATTATTTTGTTGAGCATTTAAATACCACTCAAAAGTTGGATTGACAGAAAGGAATTACTGTCAGAGTTCATTGATAACAGAGAAGTTATTCTTCATCTTATTGTGTGACAAAAATTGGAGAGAACCTATAGAATTAGAGCTTGTTTAATGCAAAAGCAATGATTGGATTATGGTAAAAAAAGTGTCGATCTAACAACAATGAAGGTCCAACTAGAAGAGAAAAGAGATTATGGTGTTTACTTGATATTACTATTTAAGTGGTTACAAAAATATTTTATCTTTAGTCTAGGACTCCAGATTTAATGGGAAAATTATCATATATTTTACATTTAATAGTATTTTATATGGTTGCAGGTGAAATAATAAATAACTATTATCTAATGCATTGACTGTCTTTCTCTTCTGCACTAAGTTTTGATCCTTGCAATTTAGTCCAATTGTGTATCTTTTTTAGCCTCAAGTTTTCTTTATTGTATTGGTATGTTAGTAGTTAGCAAGAATTTGTTGTCATGTTTTGACCCCTCAAGAGATAAATATTCAATTTTCACCCCAGTTGTTTGATTTTGTTTAACTAGTTGAGGTCGTTTTATTGGGCCCTTATTTGTCAGGATTTCAAATGAGCTTAGGAAAGATTATTTGAAGTTTTCAACTTGTTTAGGTGTCGAATTAGTTGAAATTTTTTATAATTTCAAGATAAGAGTTTCACTAATTTCCCCACCTATTACAAATACTAACATTTTACTTCTTTTCTTTTCAAGAAAGTTAAAATAATAAATTCAGTTTTTTTATTTCCAATAAAGTTATTAAATAATTTCAAGATAGTAATTATTAATTTTTATTCATAATTATTTGGATTAAATTTATAATTTAATTTTTTTTAAAAAAATTGTTATAAATATTGTTAGCTTAGCTAGTGCCCCACTATACCAATATTCAAATTCTATTGCGAAAGAATACATCAACTATTGGAAAAAGACAATATTTATTAAATTCCATTCAATTAAAAAAGTTAAATTATATGATAGTTTTAATTATCATTTAAAGTAAAGTTGATTATGATAAAAATAAAAAGTTAATTAATATTTAACTTTAATGATTCCAATATCCCGATGTTCTCCTTTTATTCGACCTAATCTCTACTTTTATTTTTCTTTTTTCCTTTTATGATGAATAGCTTACCTCTTTCTTAATTTAGTTTAATTTTTTCTTAATCTTATAATGCAATATGACTCATTCTTTAATACTTTTAATTAATACACATGTTGACATAACTAAATATTTTAAATATGCATTTTTTTTTTATTAAATACATAACTTATGATATTCATCAAGACAATGATTATTAAAATGGCTTTAGTGTAGATTTCACTTGAAGAGTATTTCATTTGGTCTTCTTACTTTCTTTTTAATTTTTTTTACTAAAGTAAGAATTTCATTTTGACCATAATAAGTAAATTATGAAATTAGTTTTATTTGTTCTAACTTGAAAGCTGAATTCAGTTTTTATGTAAAGACTTTTCTCTTGAAATAACAAAATAATATTTAAAAACTATATGAAATTAATTTTATTTTTCTCTCTAATGTATAGTTTTATTTAATAATATTTTCAATTTTTTATTATATTTGTAAATGTTATGTGAGATGATTGAAATTATAACTTGATTTCAAATAAAGTTTTATAGAAGAATTAAGAAAAAATATTTCTACATTATAAGGGAAAATATAGAATAAAAATAAAGAGGAGAAACAAAAATGGAATTGGGATCGAATCTAAATCATAACTTTGGCATAAAGGAAAAATTCAAAGAAAAAGAAAAAAAGAAAAAAGAAAAATTGTCTCAACAAAAAAAAGTGGAAGATTCTAGATACTCGGGCTGCTCGACACGTGGGATTCTAGACAAAGCATTAGGAAAATAACATACACTCAAGCTGCTCCAAATTTATTTAATTCTTTAAAAAAAAACATTATTTGATTTTTTATACTTTTTAAATCATTATTTAAAAATTCATATATTCAATTTCAGACAACATTTGTTGGCAACTCTTTTTCAATTGAGGTAATAGTCTATTTATATAATCTTATCATATGAAAGAAAATGACAAAGTCTATATATCAAGGGGACAAGCTTCGTGGAAGGATATTTATCCAAATAAAAAATGCTTAAAAAGCCCTCCCTTAAACCGTATCTACAATCTAACATTATTCTAGACGATTCTTTCGGATAAATCTTTAGTATGATTGGAGCTTCAGAGCTCTACCCCGAATAGATCTTCACACACTTGAGAATTCTATTAACATGACTAAATTAAGATAGGAGCATCGCTCTGATACCACTCGACAAGAACAACGGACCTCCACAATTGTATGATATTATCTACTTTGAGCATAAGCTCTCAAAATTTTGCTTTTAAGTCCTCCAAAAGACATCATATCAATGTAGATAGTGTTTCTCACTTATATATCATGATCTTTCTCTTACTTAGCTAATGTGTGACTCTCACTCGATTGTCGAAGATGAGAGATAAAGAGAATAGTTACAAGAATACTTACGAAACAAACCTTCAAATAGTCTAGAAACATGAGAACCCTGGTATTTTCATACATCTCCGAGACTTTTGAATTTCCTAAAATTTCTCTCATTTCTTTTATATCATTAATGTTCTAAAACGGTAGGTGGAGCATCGATCGGTGAGGTGAGGTTGGGACGAAAATCAAGTCAAAAAATGGGTCCCAAAAGATATACCTATTCAAATACAATGGTTGAATAACTTAGGGATTCAACAAATGAGACCTTATGATTTCAACAAACTTGGAACTTGCTTGCAAACAATATTATGACATATGAAAAAAATGAGCATTTCGTGGCAGTGTGGAAGGAGTCAAGATTTGAGGTAAAAACTTGATAATATAGTCTAATTAATCCAAATTATTTTGGCTTTATTGACCGATGAATTAGAAGTAGAATTCATAATTATGACATATGAAATACGTTTAAAACTTGAAAAGGTTAAATTAATTCTAAAAATATTGTCAATGTTGTAGAAATAAAATTATTCATTTAATCTTAACATTGAGGGAGTGATATGGTCGTATTTTATCATGTAAGACACACTTCAATAGATCATCTCACATATATGTTAGGAGTGACTTCGTCACGTGGGATTTATCGTGTAGGGCATGATCCAAGTAGATTCATTTTATATACATGCAATGAGTGACTTGGCATGCAAATTTATATAATTGGGTATGACCCCATATTCTATAAAATGGAGACTTTTTCCACCTTTTACATTCTCTAAATTCATCTTATTAGGCCCTAAAATCGTATAAAATATTAGCACGATTGAAATTTGCTATAAAAAAAATCAAACCTAACGAATTGGACTAAATTGGTCCAACTCAATCGAGATAGACTAATCCAATCGACCCGATTTTCAATCTTCACCCAAAACGCAAGCACACGCTTGCATTTCTAGATTTCAATTCCGTGTACAATAAATCGCAATTTCTTCACCAATCCACGACAAAAAGTTAGGTTCAAGACGAGTAAGATATCGACCAAACCACAGTGAATCCAAAGGTATGTTAACTAGAGAAGACAATGGAAGAAAAACCATAAAGTTACCTCAGAAGTATATATTGATTTTTTTCAAGAAGATAACATCATTTACGAATGAAAATATTATTGATAAAATTTAGACTCACCATACGAGCTAAGGTAAGGAGTATTTGATGTTTGTACGTAACTTAAAAAAATTAGAAACATAAATCTGTATTATATCATCTTTTCTTCTTTTTTTCGAATTCAATAATACAAAATTTAAAGATTTAAACGTGGATGATATTTTTATATTTATAAATATAAAGTTAACCAAAACAAGATTTCTATTATTATATAACAAACCCAAACGTCTTTAAACACAATTACTTGAAGTGAGCAAGTTTGGTATGAGTTTAATTATTCAAGCAATTGGGACAAAACCCATTCCTCCTTTCAAAATTGACCATTTTTTTTTAATGTATTCATAGAAATAGAGAGAGAGTTGTGTGATGGGATGATTTAACAAAAGTGGGAGCGCAGTCACCAACACCGAAACACCTGTACAACAAACTTGTACACTCCAATGTAATGTAATGTAAGTAATGATGCTCAATTACAAAGACTCCCAACCATGTTCTTCAAAAAGGGGGAATTTTTATGGAGACCAAATGTACCCGCAAGTACATAATCTTCTTAGAGCGTCCGCTTCTGTGCCACGCCAAAAAGCTGCCACCTTTATACAGCCTTCGGGCAGAGAGAAATTCAGAGACACCAAAAACTTCTTCTAAGGCTCACCTTCCCTCTTCCCCTGTTTTCTTCTTGCATTTCGACCTGTTTTCACTTCATTTTCTTCAGGCTTTTCTCTGTTGAAGCTTGAACATGGGGGACAAGGATGAAGTTTTGGAGGCTGTTCTGAAAGAAGCTGTTGATTTGGTACCTTTAATCTGTTTTTCTTCTATATTGGTCCTGTTTTTTTCTGGGTTTTTGTTCTTGGTGATTTTGGTTTTGGGTTTGGGATGCATTGAGCTTCTTGAACTTGTAGGAGAACGTGCCGGTTGAAGAGGTTTTTCAGACTTTGAGATGTAATACTAATGGTTTGACAACAGAGGCGGCTCGTGAGAGATTGGCCATTTTTGGCTACAATAAGCTTGAAGAAAAGAAGGTTTTTCTCTTCACTTCTCTGATATAACGTATATTTGAATTGTATCATATATTTGAATTCTCTGTTAAAGTATAGCTCTGGTGATTTCTACGTTGATTCTGTGGTGTTTTTGTTGCAGGAGAGTAAGGTTTTGAAGTTCTTGGGATTTATGTGGAACCCTCTCTCATGGGTCATGGAAGCTGCAGCTATAATGGCTATTGCTTTAGCTAATGGAGGAGTGAGTTTTTAGTCTCTGATCTAAACAAGCATCTACTTTTGTTTGTATTTTTTGTTTTTCACTTCCCTTTGTGATCAACTAGTTAAGAATTTTCGTATAGAAATGAAGATGCATCTTTCAAATAACTCAGTTAGTGAAAAGATCATAATCTCCTGAACTTTCCTGATGATGGTTAGTTGTTAAACGTATTTTTCGATGGCTAAGAACAACGTGTTTCGCAGGGAAAACCTCCAGATTGGCAAGATTTTGTTGGGATCATAACCTTGTTGTTTATCAATTCAACTATTAGTTTCATTGAGGAGAACAATGCTGGAAACGCTGCAGCTGCGCTCATGGCTCGTCTTGCACCGAAAGCTAAGGTTCTTACTATGTTCCATATTGATATAAACCATGAACTTTTAGTATCTTAATTATTTTCACTACTTAAAGGTTCTAAGAGATGGGAAGTGGGTTGAGGAGGAAGCATCAGTTCTTGTTCCTGGTGATATCATTAGTGTCAAGCTCGGTGACATTATTCCTGCTGATGCTCGCCTCCTTGAAGGTGATCCGCTGAAGATTGATCAAGTAAACCATTTCTAATCTCTCTTTTCCTGGTATTTTGAAAACTTTTCAAACGACGTTTAGTTTTCTTGAGGTGACTTACTTGAGTGTCCTTGTCGAGTTTGCAGTCTGCACTCACGGGAGAATCGCTTCCTGTAACTAAAGGCCCAGGCGACAGCGTCTATTCAGGGTCAACGTGCAAACAGGGAGAAATTGAAGCAGTAGTTATTGCTACTGGTGTTCATACCTTCTTTGGCAAAGCTGCTCATCTTGTCGACTCCACAAACCAAGTGGGTCATTTCCAGAAGGTAATAGTTGATTGTTTGATTAATTTTGAATACAAATCTCTTATTGGTCATTGATAGTAATCTTGTTAATGATTCTATTGCTAAATAGGTCTTGACTGCTATTGGAAATTTCTGCATATGTTCCATTGCTGTGGGCATGATTGTGGAGATTATCGTCATGTACCCAATCCAACATCGGGCATATCGTCCAGGGATCGACAATCTCCTTGTTCTTCTCATTGGAGGAATTCCTATTGCTATGCCAACTGTTTTGTCGGTCACGATGGCAATTGGATCACATCGTCTGTCTCAACAGGTAGGTAGTTCTAGTTGCTAAATACTTGCCCAAGTTCGACCACTTCAACTTATCTCGATGGCTTTCTCAGGGAGCTATCACTAAACGGATGACTGCAATAGAAGAAATGGCTGGAATGGACGTGCTTTGTAGCGACAAAACAGGAACACTGACATTAAATAAGCTTACTGTCGATAAGGCTCTGATAGAGGTTGTTGGAAGATTGCACAATTCATGTTTACATATGTAATGCATCTATATTGGTTCTTCTAACTCTCTAATGTTTACTTTTGAAAGGTTTTCACCAAGGGAGTGGATGTTGATACCGTTATTCTCATGGCAGCTCAAGCCTCCCGAGTTGAAAATCAGGATGCAATCGATACTGCTATTGTAGGGATGTTGAGTGATCCAAAGGAGGTATGTTCAAAATATTGTTTCGACATATAACTAGAAGATTCGTAAACTTTCATTTGTATTCTTGATTAGTAAGTACCCTTATTCGTCATCTGTTTTTTTATGACGATGAAAAAAGGCACGAGCAGGCATTCAAGAGGTTCACTTCCTTCCATTCAACCCAACTGACAAGCGGACTGCCCTGACATACATTGACCGTGATGGGAAAATGCATCGGGTCAGCAAAGGCGCTCCAGAGCAGGTAGGATAATGTACCAATATTGTTCAGTTCTTCATTGTTTTGAGGATGCTAATACTCGAAACTTATGTCGTTTTGTATTAGATATTGAATCTTGCGCACAACAAATCAGAGATAGAAAGAAAAGTCCATGCTATAATCGACAAGTTCGCAGAGCGAGGATTGCGATCTCTTGCAGTGGCATACCAAGTAGCTGTCTTTCTTGATTCTGCATTCAGTTCTTTCGGGCTCGTTATCATTCGTGTAGTTGATTACGCATCATAAATCTATTTTACAGGAAGTTCCAGAAGGAAGGAAGGAGAGTCATGGAGGGCCATGGCAGTTCATTGGCTTAATGCCTCTGTTTGACCCACCAAGACATGATAGTGCAGAGACAATTAGGAGGGCTTTGAATCTTGGTGTAAATGTTAAAATGATCACAGGTTCAATTATTATACTTCTAATACTAAAATTTGAAAATATCTACCACAAAATTGTTTAAGTTATCATTAACTAAACTTACTTTTAATTTCCTTGTCATTTTAGGTGATCAACTGGCTATAGGAAAGGAAACGGGACGACGTCTCGGGATGGGAACAAATATGTACCCTTCATCTGCATTATTAGGACAGAACAAAGATGAATCAATTTCTGGATTGCCTGTTGATGACTTAATTGAAAAGGCTGATGGATTTGCGGGCGTATTTCCTGGTAATTTTGTTTCTTTTAAACTATAATTCATCGTGATCAACTGATAACGAACCGAATCTCGCAACACAGTGACACAGGACCTATGACAATTGAATGCTTTACAAGTTACTTCTAGTGTTCAAGTTACAACTAAGAACGTTATCTACCATAAGTATTTGCTTGACTGTAATGCTACATTGTACAGAGCACAAATATGAGATCGTGAAACGTTTACAAGCTCGAAAACATATATGTGGAATGACCGGAGATGGTGTTAATGATGCTCCTGCACTTAAAAAGGCCGATATTGGCATAGCAGTTGCAGATGCAACCGACGCAGCTCGTAGCGCTTCTGATATTGTTCTTACAGAGCCTGGTCTTAGTGTTATCATAAGCGCTGTTCTAACCAGCAGGGCCATCTTCCAGAGGATGAAAAATTACACGGTACACCTGCTTTCACAGCTTAGATAAGTAACTTCCAAGTGTAATACTTTGAACATTTAGCTTCAAGTACAAAGTTAATTATATTGCTGATTCCATTTCCAATCTTCAAAATTCATATTTGATCTTAACAATTTACTGTTGCAGATTTATGCAGTTTCAATTACGATCCGTATTGTGGTAAGTTTGAGATCTTATTGTCAAGAAAAATGAATTCTCCCAGGATCCTTTATCACCCTACTTATTAACGTGTCGTCTCGATCGATTTGGGTTTTCTTTTTCTTGGACAGCTTGGATTCATGTTGCTGGCCCTAATATATCAATTTGACTTCCCACCTTTCATGGTCCTGATCATTGCCATCCTCAATGATGGTTTGTATTTGGTTCTTAAACTTAGAGACATAACTTTGTTTATATATTGATATACTGTAGCTCTACCTTCTTTTTATTGTTCCTAGTGTTCAACTACAATATATTTATGCTTGCCAGGTACCATAATGACAATATCAAAGGATAGAGTTAAACCTTCTCCTCTGCCAGATAGCTGGAAACTGGCGGAGATTTTTGGCACTGGAATTATTCTTGGAGGTTATTTGGCTATGATGACCGTTATTTTCTTCTGGGCGGCTTACAGAACTGACTTCTTTCCTGTGAGTTTAGTAATTTTTACGAGATAATGGAAACCGTCACGTTTAGAAGTAGAGATGCAAGTAGACATACCTTATTTCCCAGATCTGTCTGCAAAATATTTAATTCTAGCTGCGAGATTATAATATTATACTCATGTTATTCTGTGAAATCCCACATCGGTTGGAAAGGGGAACGAAACATTCCTTACAAGGGTGTGAAAATCTCTCCATAGTAGACGCGTTTTAAAAACCTTGAGGGAAAATCCGAAAGGGAAAGCCTAAAGAGGACAATATATGGTAGCGGTGGGCTTGAGCTGTTACAAATGGTATCAGAGCCAGACACCGGGCGATGTGCCAGCGAGGACGTTGGATCCCTAAGGGGGGTGGATTGTGAGATCTCACATCAGTTGGAGAGGGGAACGGAATATTCCTTATAAGGGTGTGGAAACCTCTCCTTAGCGGACGCGTTTTAAAACCTTGAGGGGAAGCCCGAAAGGGAAAGCCCAAAGAGGACAATATCTGCACCAAAAAGTTACAAAAAGTTACATAATTTCATGACTTACTTTCAGGTGCCTTTCAACTTTCTGTAGGATACTAATCTTGTTCCTTGATATCTTCTTAATGATGGTCCTTCACAAACATGAACTTCTTTAGAACTTCAATGCTCTCAACTTTTCAAGCATTCAATGTCAAAATCTTTAAAAAGAGTTATGATATCAAAAGCATTGATCTTCCCCTATGTAATTTCAGCGTACATTTGGGGTTTCTAGCCTTCAGAAGAAGGATGAGGATGATTTCAGAAAGCTAGCTTCAGCAATATACCTGCAAGTGAGTACAATTAGTCAGGCTCTCATCTTTGTTACACGATCTCGGAGTTGGTCGTTTATGGAGCGTCCTGGGCTGTTATTGGTTGCAGCTTTTATTGTTGCTCAGCTGGTGAGTGAAGTGTTAGATTCTAGCCATATCTTGAGGTCTGATTTTTGATATGCTCGATTTATTAATCATCATAAATGAACAGATTGCTACACTGATTGCTGTCTATGCAAACTGGAGTTTTGCTGCAATAGAAGGAATTGGCTGGGGCTGGGCTGGTGTGGTTTGGCTTTACAACCTCGTCTTTTATTTCCCACTTGACATAATCAAGTTTGCAATCAGATACGCCATTAGTGGTAGGGCATGGGACCTTGTCATTGAACAAAGGGTATGCCTTTTCACTGTTTGAACAGCATGCTTAGTTGAACTCCCACTTTCTCTGATTCTGAGCTTCTTCTACAGATTGCCTTTACAAGGAAGAAGGATTTCGGGAAGGAAGAGCGTGAGCTCAAATGGGCCCATGCGCAAAGGACACTTCATGGGCTGCAGCCACCTGAGGCTAAGATGTTTTCTGAGCGCACAACTTATACAGAACTCAATCAAATGGCTGAAGAAGCAAAACGACGAGCTGAAATTGCAAGGTAAAATCAATTGAAAGTTGAAGCCTCACTAAATAAATTTTTACCTCTAAGAAACTTATTATTATAAGCTGAAAGTGAACTGACATGAACCACGTCTATTTGAGAGCATTCCACTGTATTTTCATTCCACAAGTGCTGCATTCTTTCTAACACATGAAATGAAGGAATAAATGTAACTGACTTTTTATTGTTTATGTACCTTGTTTCGGCGCAGGCTGAGAGAGCTGCACACATTGAAAGGTCACGTTGAATCAGTGGTGAGGCTGAAGGGTCTTGATATCAACACGATTCAGCAGTCATACACAGTATAGTGAACAGAAGCTTCTAAATCTGCACGACGTAGTTATCAATCACACGGCGAGAAGAGTGGAGATCCATTCGTGATATACTTATATGAATGTATAAAAGTCCTGATAAACATGTAATTTGCCATACTTTAGTTCAAAATATGTAGAATGAATATTATGATCATCCTTGGTTCCCTTCATGTACGATCATTGCCTGCAAACTGCGAAGTTATTCGAAGGGTGAGAATATATGCAAAGAGTGAGGATGAAAAGGTACCTTTACATCCTTTTGCCGTCCATGAAAAAAAAATCTCAGTATCATTTTTTTTTAAGAAAAACAATGAACTCTTTATTGATGAGCATCAGATGAAGTTTGACCGACATTTTCCAAAACGACAAAATTAAACCCACGGCAGAAAATTGATCGACTATATATTGGTTTGTTTCCTTTCTAAGGAAATGATATTCTATACAAGGTACATTGAAGGTGGTTCATGATAAATGCTTCAATCAGCTTTCATTGAAATGGCACTGGAACACTGTGCTTCTTGTTTACAATGGCCATGGCCATGTATCGCGTGCCCATTCCTATGGGTGCCTCTTCGTCAGGCCCTTCCGAAGGGTGCCTTGCCTTCACCTACTAAACGCCAGTAACCAGTCCTCAGAGACTCAGCCTGCTCATCAGTGCTGTTTTCTAGCAATGCCTGGACTCGAGAGTTGATGCCAAGTGAACCCAGAAACTGAGACTGAGTCATTGGGCCGTATACAGCAACATCTCCTGCGGTAAAGATAGAAATTATCAATCTGATTCTACTCCTCCCTTCAGAGAATAATATAGAAAATGGAAAACAGAAATGAGAACCAACAACCTAGGATCTTCTTTACATCCCAGAAATGCAGCAAATTTTTTTAGAGAAAGAGCACTGCATTAATTGTAGAAATGAGAGTAGAGTGCCGGGGAGTTTGAAAGCCATGGAAAACTCTCTTTAATCGTAGTATTAAATCACCATTAAGCCAAAAGCTTCAATTGATTATCATGTTAAACTTGATGATTTAATGATCTGCTAAAGATGAGCACCTGAAATTTCCTCCGCAGCATGCCGTATAGAAGAAAAATCAACATATGCACTAAGATCAGCAGAACCAGGATGCTAACACTGCTTTTTTCAACACCATCAGCTCTATTATCTTCATCTTCACATTTCAATGCAGAGTGCTGAAGCTTCTGTAATGCTGGACTACACTCTACAAAGTGTACATGCAACGAATCGGTGAAGTTCCTAAGTTTGGAAGCACCCTGAATTGGTAAAGGTGTTTTGTTGATGAAAGGAAGCTAAATACTCCTACACGTAGCAGAAATTAATACTAAGAAATATAATCCTTACACGTAGCAGATCAGCCATCAGAGTTCCTCTTCCTGGACCCAATTCTACCAAATTTACCTTGTCTGGTTGTCCCATTTGCTCCCAAAGGCG
Organism: Cucurbita ficifolia; assembly: GCA_033971965.1. Lineage (NCBI taxonomy): Eukaryota > Viridiplantae > Streptophyta > Magnoliopsida > Cucurbitales > Cucurbitaceae > Cucurbita > Cucurbita ficifolia. The sequence goes on from CM066965.1 coordinate 19,385,252, forward strand.
CATGGCCCAGACACCAACCATCTAACATTGGCAAGCAGTATAGAGAAACATTCGTATGCAACAGGAAACCTCCAAGAAATATGATATTGAGAACCCAAAAATCCTGGTGAATTACCTCGCCAAACATCTGGCTCACTTCAGGAGATGTTATAAAATCACCTTCCGCCCCAAAAACATCACGGTTAATATAAAATCCAGCTTTAGGATTTGTCAAAACCTCTTCCATATACTCGGCTACTGAAATTGGTCCTCCACGATACTGCCATGCTAACAAGAAAGAATTTATGGCAAGCAATAAAAATGATTCAAATAAGCTATGTCTGCTTGAAAAAACTGAGATCCATGATCACATTAAATCCTAGAATTCACGTTCTCTTAAAATCGTATTAAATTAGCCAATGCCACGGCAGAAATTGTAAATACTGAACAATAACTACGATTAGCATAGAAATTCAGAACTGATCAGATTAAGTTACTCATATTTCCAGGAAACATAGAGAAATCCCACTCATATTTGGCATGAAACTGAAATACAGAATTAAGAGTAATTTCATCAAATGGAATCACTGAATGAAATTTCCTCACAAAAGACGAACAAGAAGTATCTTCATAAAGTAGCATCCCAAACAAGCGATAACTTACAGAGGCATTTTACACACACCTCATGTACAAGTTCAAAGCAGAAGAAGCTCACAAGAAGCACACGAAAGAAAAAAGAGAGAATCAAACCTTGATAATGCCTTTGAGATGCTTGACAAGCTCAGAGTCCGAAGAAGGCTCGTGAGAGTGCTCTGCCATTCACCACCCAAAAGACGGTCTCATTCATCTCGACATGTAAAAGCAACACATAAGCAAATTAGATAGGTAGAGGTGAATCAGGTGGTACCAGGTGGGTAACACAATCCAGAGCGATCGATAGATACTGTGGTGGATGGTTCAGAAGCGAAGGGTGGATTGAGAACGTCTTCTTCATGCCCCAAGCGCTGAATGACATTACTGTCAGGGATCTGGGAGGAAGAAGAGGACGAAAAAAGGGAACATTGACGATGAAAATAAGCAGTACTGGAAGCGGAAATGGGTGTGGTTGGAAGACGGTGAGCGAGAGCGAGAGCTCGTAACGGTAGGCGTCGCAGCATTGTGTAGCGCGGCAGAGAGAAGGAATGGCCACAGGGGCAGCAGCAGTTATTCCGAAGTCTCTAACCCGTTACGGTGGTTGGTTGACACACTCGAAAGATGCGCTTATATATATATATATATATATTTATTTAACTTCCATGAAATTATGGTGTGAGGCTCTTTGTATTTCTTGAAACTAATTATTTATTTTTTTTAAACATTTGTAAAAAATATATAATTTTTTTTTATATAAAAAAGATACAAAATACGAATAATTAAATAATAAAGTAATCTATTTTAAAAAATTAAATAAGATAATAGCTTATGTTATGTTTTTTTAAGCTTTTTGTAAAATCCCCACTAGAAGCGTACCCTCTTCAATCTCAATTCAATTTTCAGCACCCCTCCGTCTCCATTTACATCGTCGGACGCCGTCGCCTCCCGCCGCAAGCTCGCCCTTGGATACTTCCTCCGGTCACCGCCTTTCTCCGTCTCTTTCTCTCTTTATCTTCTATTTTGAGGCAGAGACAACGCCAAAATCCAGCCATAATTTATCTTCAGGTGAGAGTCGTCATAATGGGCAGACTAACTCGCTAGTATAAGTAGCGATACGAGTCAATGGTGACCACTACGAAATTTTGAATGTAGTCTTGCGGTTAATTTTCTGCATCACTTTAGAAATTATGTATTTTCTCACTTCACATTTACAGTATAAACTCATGTTGATGTGTGAAGTAAGTTAATAAATGTCAATTTGTCGAGTATGCAATTGATTGGATGAATTCAACTCTAGAGTTCTGTTGTTTGTTTCAATATTTTATTTTGTTGTCTGCTTTAATTTTTGTGGGTCTAAAACCCTAAACCCGCCAACTATTTTCTTGAAATTTGATTTCTTGATTCAATGAACCATTGACGACTCGTGCAGCTCAATCGTTGTGTGACGTTATCCGACGCAGAGAGTAGCTATTTATAGTTACAGTGAGTTCCAACCAGAAGGCTACCATCTAAAATTGTTGATCTAGCTAAGGAAAAACGAAAAAGTTCGCTTTTGGGTGACGAATGGCATACGGTGGTCCTGCCACGGTAGCTGGCTCAGCTTCGACTTCGTCTATCAGACAGGTCAAGCTGGATAGGGAGAGCGAGCTCAGGATTGAAGTTGGAAACGACTCGCCTCTCCGTTTACGGCTGCTTTCTGGTAATGCTGAGATCTTTGGCACAGAGCTTCCTCCTGAAATATGGCTCACTTTACCACCAAGGCTGAAAATTGCTGTAAGATTTAATCAATTAGGCTCTATTGCCCAATTTGACTTATATAAGTTTCAGAACGGAATTTCATTTCAAATTTCTTTCGAGTTTTGGTCTTTCTTGGTCAATCATTATACAAGCATGCTGTTTAGTTTGAAATTGTATTTAAGTAAGGGATGGCTCTGCTTTGATCTTCCATTATTTTGAAATTTTGAGTTTGATGTTAAAGGTCTTCACTTGGTATGGAGCCACGCTTGAAATGGATGGTGCCACTGAAACTGATTATACGGCAGATGAGGTATAAATTTTGCTGGTTTGTATAGGCTATGGATTACTTCTAAGTCTATGAAGGCAAGGGTCTTCTCTGCACTAGAGATTTTTTGTTCAATGGCTAAGATTCAATTCTCTATTGTTTGTTTACAGACACCCATGATCGGTTATGTGAATGTCCATGCCATACTTGAAGCACGAAGAAGCCGTGCTAGAGCTTCATCAGCTGATGACTCCGGTTCTACACAGGTTCTTCTTTTCTTTTTTCTATTCAAAATGCTCGACTTTGCTAGTTTTTGTTCTGGTGGGCTAGAGTCAGTTTTGTGGGATTCTTGTGTTTGGGTTACCCTAATAACTTACATAGTAGGAACATAATTTTATTAACTATATTGATATTTAGAGTATTCTTTTTTTTTGTTACATTAGGGTCCGAGGGTCATCGTTGTGGGGCCTACCGATTCAGGGAAGAGCACCTTGTCAAGGATGCTTCTTAGTTGGGCTGCAAAACAGGGTTGGAAGCCTACATTTGTGGATTTGGATATTGGCCAAGGATCTATAACAAGCCCTGGATGCATTGCTGCTACCCCTATCGAGTTGCCCATTGATCCTGTGGAAGGCATCCCACTGGAAATGCCCCTGGTTTACTTTTATGGACACACGACTCCAAGGTAAATAAACCTGCTGCAGTATTTATTCTTCTTGAACTTGTACAGTGTTCATTTTCCCAACGATATACTATGCTGAGAGTAAATTTTCACTTTAAGCCAAATGTAATGTGTTCCAATGCCCTAAGTTTGAGGTTCTTTAACAGCAATAACGTTGATCTGTACAAAGTGCTTGTGAAGGAGCTTGCCCAAGTTCTGGAGAGGCAATTTACTGGCAATGCAGAATCCCGAGCTGCAGGTATGGTTATCAACACAATGGGATGGATCGAGGGTGTAGGCTATGAGGTACTGAAACTTCTATTCAAATTATGCAATTATGTTACACATTCCAGTTGCTAATTTCCATTACCACAATTGGTTAAGTATCATTGTTCTTGTTTGTTATCTTGCTGCAGCTGCTTCTACATGCTATCGATACACTCAATGCTAATGTTGTCCTGGTTTTGGGTCAGGTAAGTTGCTTCTTTTTGTGTTTCTCTCAATTATTAAACTTGGTTTAACTAGAAATTGGAACTTGTTGAAAACTCTTCAGGTATTCTTTCCATGTGCTTTCTTTTATGTATTGGTTTATTTACCTATGATATAGCATTTTATTATTATAATGACATTATAAACCCTTAGTATCAAATGTTAGAAGGAAATGAAGTACAATTGCAATCAAAGGCTAAATGGATGTGATATACTCCTAAATTCAATAGATATGCAAACTATGTCAATCCCCCTATGTGATTCTGCCCCCAATTGAGTCGTTGAGGACGATGATTAGTTTAAGTGAGAGAGTGTCATAACCATATTAGATGAAAGCAAGTTGTGACCTACATAAGTGCTTGAGAAAGTTGTGACCTACAAAAGTGCAAGCAGAAGCAAGGTGACTGTAAGTCGTGCTCATTGGACATTTAGGTCCAAGTGAGAGAAGTGTTGTGATGCAACCAAGGGGGACAGTGTATCATCTAACAAACCAAAAAGAGTATTCAAGAAAGTCAAGCCAAGGTGCAAGCTAGAAAAGAACCCTCCGTATATACTAGCAAAAGAAGTAGTCTGAGTGGACTTGCTCTAAATATACTTTCTTATTTTCTTCAAACTAATTTATAATCCATATACTCTTCTATCCATAAATATCAAAGAAAACTTTCTAATATTGTACCTTAAAAGAGGCAACCTTCTGAAGCAATAGACGCACAATAATTTATAGAATTATTGACCGTTAATATTTTAATATTTTACTGTTTTGCAGGAGAAACTTTGGAGCATGCTCAAAGATGTACTAAAGAATAAGCCTAACGTAGATGTTGTGAAACTTCAAAAGTCCGGTGGTGTTGTATCCAGAAACGCTAAATATCGTCAAAAAGCCAGGAGCTACAGAATAAGGGTAAGCAAGGAAGTTGTATAAATGGTGGATGATTGGTTTTATTTTAACAGTCTCTTGTTTTGACCTTTTCGAATGACAATGGCAACTGAATTGCATCCTCAGTCTTGATGCAATTTGTCTTACTCAAATGATTCAACTAAATTGAATCCTTACCACGGAATTCCTTCTATTCCATTTTGAAACTGACAAGGCTATTACAAAATGCTGTGATGTTTTGCAGGAATATTTTTATGGACCTGCAAATGATCTCTCACCCCACTCAAACATCGCGAACTTCAGCGATCTGTTTATTTATCGCATTGGAGGTGGACCACAGGCCCCGCGTTCAGCTCTGCCAATTGGTGCAGAACCAGCTGCAGATCCCACAAGATTAGTGCCTGTCAATATTAATCGGGATTTGCTCCATTTAGTTCTGGCTGTTTCATTTGCTAAAGAACCTGATGAAATTATCTCAAGGTGATTTCTATTGGAATATTGCTTTTCTTTTCTTCAGTCTCCATCTTTTATAAAGCTATCCAAAAAGAGTAGAAGAAATCCAATAATCCATGTTTATACTCTAAAATAGGGATTAATTCTAACCCTTTTCATTTTCCCATCATTTGAAAACTTGATTCGTTCATACTGATATCTGTGTCATTAAAGCAAAAAAATCACATCAGTTCATTTGTTACATCTACAAGTGTCTTTGTCACTTTGCGTTTCTTCCACTTCTCTTGTAGGGGCTGTTTAATAAAGGTTTAGTCAAAGCTGATAATGAAACTTTTACAAACATTGATACAAAGCTAGTGTTAAAATTGGTTTGGAAAGACTTTTCAACTACTTCAAAAAAATATTTTTAAGCTCTTAGAAATCATTTCAAAACGTGCTCCAAGGCTACAACTGTTATGTGACTCTCTGTACGAGTTAACAATTTTTTTCCTCTTTGGGTGCAGCAATGTTGCTGGATTTGTGTATATTACTGATATCGACATCCAAAGGTTTGAACTAAACAATAGGCTAATGATTTGGATGAAAGCATGTGAAGAAAGTCTGAAATTGTAACTTGTGAATCTAACAATGGGATTTGTTTGTGGATGACAGGAAGAAAATTACATATCTAGCGCCATCGGCAGGGGATCTTCCTGGCAAATATTTGATCGTGGGAACTTTGACCTGGATTGAGACCTGAAAATCCAATCCCACCACTTTATTATTATTCTTTTTGTTTGTGACACAGGGGACAGAGAGTAAAAGAGGAACCATAAATTATCTTTGAGGACAAAAATTGAAGTGTAGGCATTAGATGTGAATAGATAAAGTCCAGGAATATGTGTGATGTGCAATATCATTTATGGGAGTGAATTTTATAAACTTGGAAAAAACTAAGACCTATTTCGAATGAGGCAGAACATTTTGATTTCAAATAGAGATAAGGATGGAGGTTGAGAATGCATTATTGGATCTTTGTTTCAAATCTTTAAATTTGTGTATGATTTTATTTCTTCAGGTGATTTTATTTCTAGTGGAGGGGAACATCTTGACCTCCTTTACTAGAATTTGCACAAACTTTTCTTCATAACTCATGCTTTTATCTAGATACATCAATTTGTAATCGATTACTTGAGATTGATCTATCATATACTTGAGCAACATAGATATATGGAAACATTGTAAACTGTCAAAAGGATGGGTGCCAGTGCCAAAGGTTAGACTACTAACCCAACCTGGTGGCATGTTTGATAAAGCGTGGGTTCAATTTTTTCTTTCGACCAAACCTCAAAATGTTATTCATAGGTGTTACCTTGAGGAACACCTTGTATTCCCACTGCTTTCTCTAAGTCTTTTTTAAAACTTCACAAAAGTTAGACGAGAAATAAGGATCCTTATATGAGATCCATAGTTATCTCCCAAATTACTCCAGAGTCCTTATATGAACCTGTCAATATAAACCCAAATTACTCCAGAGTCCTTAACTAATTTAGATAACACAACAATGAAATCCATAGTTATCTCCCCTCATTTTTGCTCAGATATGCTAAGAGGTTGCAGCCTTCACCGATTGACAAACTTAACACTTGCTCACAAATTTCGCTATGCTCCTACACAAACCACCGAAAGAATCAAACAAACAAACTACACAAAGAAATTCTATATAATATCTATCATGGTACTAATAATTATTATTTTTAGCCATTATTCTCATACAATTTAATATTATAATTTTTTTAAAATATTGGGAGGCCATTGCTCCCTCATCAAGAGATTCATAATATAAAATAAAAAAAAATTAAAAACTTTAGTTAGGTCAATTTAAACTCCCAATTTATTTTACCCTTTTTTTCCCCACCTCACCAAACCTCCCATGATTCCCTTCCTCAAATATTAAACAATTCCTTCCTCAATCTTTTCCATTTTTTTTATTTAAAAAAAAACATTTTATTTCTCTTTGGGCCTTCACAATAGACACATAAATGCGAAGTGGCCATCCTTCTTAATCACTAACACTTTTCCATCACATCAATGTTATTAATAACCATAATTTATTCTTAGAAAAAGATTCTTTATTCGTGTCAATAATATCCCACTTTCTAATATGTTTAATTAAATAATTATCTTTCTTAAAATCAGAACATAGTTAATTAGATAAGATATTCAGTTAAATGAAATATTTCATTATATCATATGGTTTTGAAGAAATAAAATACATTATCCGTATTTAATATAATGTAGCAAAGACTATAGTGCTTTGGAGTATATCACTATGCCAATTTCTAAGTGCCGAATTTGAAAATGAGAGTTCAAATACATCTCTCTCTCTAAATAAGCACTTGATTTGATGAGGAATATCCTAGTTACTCTAACAATGGTGCTTTCTCTCTCTTGCCCGACCAACTGCCACCGATTGTCATGAACTGCCCAACCTGCCCGTTGTCGGGACGCTTTTCCTCTTTCGGAAGCGGCCTCCTTTTCCCACCTATTTCTCTCTCTTTCCCCATCTTTGGCTCTTTTGACTAAGTTCCCTTTTAGTGTGCTTGAGTTATTTTCTTCTTTCCCCCTTCTGTTCTTCGGCAATTTGTTATATCGATCCTTTTTTCCTCCGTTTTTGCTATTTTTGTGATTTGGGTATTGGTTCGTGTAATCCATCGGTTGAAATTTGTTGTTTTTTTCAAGTGGGGTTTCCATGAAAGGCGAGGTTTCTGGGTTATGAGGTATTGAAATCTGTTTTTAAGACACTAGACGATATGGGTTTGGCTCCTAATGGCTCGAAGGTCGAGACGTGGATTGAGGGCAAGTCAAGAACAGCTAGTGAGAAGAAGAAGAAAAAGAAGAAGGAAAACGAGTTGGAGGAGGAGGAGACTGGATGTTGGGTTAGGTTGAAGTTCATTAGGAGTTGCATTCCTTCTAGATCAAAGGTTGATAGTTCTTTAAGTGGATCAAAGGTCGATAGCTTCATTAGTGGCACCACTACCCATTGCGGTAAACTTCTTGTTCTTTTGATTTTTGTTTATATGAGTTCACATAATTCTGAAACGTATTTAGTCTCTTAGTGGATTGAAGATTATCCTCATCTTTTAGCTGTTCTTGATTTGTGTTATCATAAAATTTGGAGCATGTGAAGCTAATAAATAAGTTCAAGTGGTGATTAGGTCACGGATTTACTAAATTAAATTCCTTAGCAATGCAATTTTAAGTGCATCCTGTATTTAAAGCTTGGTAGTACTATGTGAATTGAGATGCCAGGTTTTAAAAGTGATAGATTATTTAACTTGAAAGTGAAGCGTCTGCAAGTTTTCTTGATTTTGAAAAGCTTCTATATTCATGTTTTTCTTTCTCTGCAATGTTCTTTTGGCATATTGTACTTTGATTTCAATACATTTTATACACAAACAAGGGAGTGAGGACTTAGCTTTTAGAAGGTAACATGGACATTATGGACTCAAATGTGCTGCTCACATAGAACAAGGGGAATAAGTAATAGATGTTTCTAAAATATGATTAACTCTTATTCTTATTGTTAGATATATATTTGTAAATGTTGCTTCTAACTATGTGTAACTAGCAGATAGTAAATCTAAACTCGATGAAAAGAAAGTTATTCTGTTTACTGCATTGGGGTCATCAGCAACAACTGATAATGCTGAAAGTAGCTCGTCCACGCCCAAGCTTAGTGCCGAGCTTAAGGTTGCTTCTCGGCTTCGTAAGTTCACTTTTAATGAGCTTAAGTTAGCCACAAGAAATTTCAGACCTGAGAGCCTTCTTGGCGAGGGGGGTTTTGGTTGTGTTTTCAAAGGATGGATTGAGGAGAATGGAACTGCTCCTGCTAAACCGGGAACTGGGCTTACAGTTGCAGTCAAGACTCTTAATCATGACGGTCTACAAGGTCATAAAGAGTGGATGGTATGAGTACTCTTCATCTACCTCTCTCACACTCGCACCGACTTTTGGGGTATCCTCCTCTTTTCTTCGTTAAATTTTACTCCCGCTTTTCATTTCAGGCTGAAGTTAACTTCCTTGGTGATCTCAACCATTCTAATCTTGTGAGATTGATTGGTTGCTGCATTGAAGATGATCAAAGGTTATTAGTTTACGAGTTCATGCCTCGTGGAAGTTTGGAGAACCACCTCTTCAGAAGTATGTGACTTGACCTTTTAACTATTTTATGTCTCCCTAGTCACTAAAAATGTTGGTCACTCATATTTTTTTAAAAAACTGCCAATCTGGTCATGGATGGAAACAAAATGAAGTCACTACGAATCTCAAGCTTCAAATGTCAAAGTCATCAACTGCCTGTTCATAATTGGTTGGAAAGATAAGATATCAAAGAATTTTGTAGGATGGTAGCAAAATCTTGATGGATATTTGGAGAGAAAAGCATTAGATTGAGGTCTTTTTGCTTGTAACAGTCCAAGCCCACCGGTGAGCTTTCTCTTTTGGGATTCCCCTTAAGGTTTTAAAACGCATATGCTAGGGAGAGGTTTCCACACCCTTATAAGGAATGCTTCGTTCTCCTCTCCAACCGATGTGGGATCTCACAATCTACCTCCCTTGGGGACCCAACGTCCTCGCTGGCACACCACTCGGTGTCTGGCTCTGATACCATTTATAATAGTCTAAGCCTACCGCTAGCAGATATTATCCTTTTTGGGCTTTCCCTTTCGTGCTTTCTCTCAAGGTTTTAAAATGCATATGCTAGGGAGAGGTTTTCACACCATTATAAGGAGTGCTTCGTTCTTCTCTCCAACCGATGTGGGATCTCACAATCCACTCCCTTGGGGGCCCAACGTCCTCACTGGCACACTACCCGATGTCTGACTTTGATACCATTTATAATAGTCAAAGTCCACCGCTAGCAGATATTGTCCTTTTTGGGCTTTCCCTTTCGTGCTTTCCCTCAAGGTTTTTAAACGCATCTGCTAAGGAGAGGTTTTCACACCCTTATAAGGAATGTTTCGTTCCCCCCTCCAACCATTATTTTGTAATTATTTGCTACCAATTTGGTTGGTTTTCTATAAGCTACTTTGTTTTTTTTTTTTTTTTTTTTTTTTTAATTTCCTCCTCCTCTACATATGGGTATTATATATATCCATACATATGGGTTCAGACACCATGGATTTTGTGTTAAAACCACATTGTTCAATTGTTTTCTCTCAATGTATCTTGTGAGGTTTTCACATTCATTTTATAAGTGATGTGATTGTAGGATTATTAATATTTTTATATTTAACAAAATGATTTCGCATGTTTAGTATTCGATGATAATTACCATATTTTGCTCAGAAGGGCCCTTGCCACTTCCTTGGTCCATTAGAATGAAGATTGCACTTGGTGCTGCTAAAGGCCTTGCTTTTCTTCATGAAGAAGCTGAAAGACCAGTGATATATCGCGATTTTAAAACGTCTAATATTTTATTAGATGCGGTATGTGTACCAAATTATGTGTTTCTTTATTTTGTTATCCCCAAGCCCAAGGCTTTCTTAAAAGGTTGAAAATGTTGTTTTAGGATTACAACGCTAAACTCTCGGATTTTGGACTTGCAAAAGATGGTCCTGAGGGTGACAAAACTCATGTTTCAACTCGGGTTATGGGAACCTATGGTTATGCAGCTCCAGAATATGTGATGACTGGTAGGTTTGACTTCATTCATTTTTGTTGAGAGTGCACTTTGTTGCTAGTATTTCTTCGTTGGCATATAAACATGTACAAAAGTCATACATACATTTTATTCATCATGAATCTAAAATCCAATATTATTGAATTCCATAGGGCATCTGACATCAAAAAGCGATGTCTACAGTTTTGGAGTTGTCTTGCTTGAAATGCTAACGGGTCGAAGATCAATGGATAAAAATAGACCGAATGGGGAGCACAACCTTGTCGAATGGGCTAGACCCCTACTTGGAGACAAGAGGAAGTTCTACCGGCTGATAGATCCCCGCCTTGAATGTCACTTCTCGATCAAAGGTGCACAAAAGGCTGCAGAACTTGCAGCTCACTGCCTTAGTAGAGATCCTAAAGTCAGACCTGTGATGAGTGAAGTTGTTGAAACTTTAAAACCTTTGCCAAACCTCAAGGACATGGCTAGTTCTTCCTATTACTTCCAAACCATGCAAGCAGACCGTGCCAGGTCCAATCCCAATGCTAGAAGTGTCGTTCGTACCCAGTCGATGTTTGTGGCAAGGAACGGGCAACACATTAGAAGCTTATCAAGTCCAAATGGTCCTCATGCTTCTCCATATAATTATCCTCAGCAGTCACCAAAACCTGACAGGAGACAACCTCAATAACCAACTCGAGCTAGTGCCTTGAATCTAACACTTATTTGTTAAAGCATAATCAAAGTCAATTAGCACATAGGATGGTTTAGCCTCTTGTCTATACAGTTGACTTTATGTTCATATTAGAGCCTTGAAAAGACTTCTTCCCTTTTGTCCATTTATTCTTTCCTTTTTCGTTTTTTAGAGTTTGGTTGGGATATGGAGGAGAGGAGATAGGAGATGAAGTGAAAGGAAGGTTGATTTGGACTGTGTTTTTATGCCATTGATTGAGGGTTTTGTCTTATTATGAAGCTAATCTGTAAATCCTATTTGTTTGCTGTAACTATCATCAATCAGTTGTGTTTGTGATTTCATTTTTCGTATCAATGTTGTATTGGCTCGAGATGAAGTTCGATGCTGATTGCATACATCGCAATTGCTTCGTTACTATATTTATGCAGATCAACCATCTTTTGTAAGTTTAGGTTGGTATTTTTCAGCATATGATATGATAGCTTGGTTTATAAGTAACAATTTATAGCTGATTCTTCAGTTTTTGTTCTGAAAGAACACAGTTCATAAGCTCTTGACCTGAAGAAAGATGAGATCATGGAAATTTAGAGCTCTGATTTTTTGTTATATTATACAATCACAACCATCCATCTCTTCATATCTTTTGTTCATAATCCTTCTCTTTTTCCTCCTATCTTAAGAAAGTATTGGAATCTAACATTGATGAAGCTGAGATATCTTGAAAAAAATTCTCTAAATGTGAAAAACTTGCAGGTTATTTAGATCAAGTGGACAATGTTTCTTTGGCCAATTGTGTGATGGGATAGTTGCATAAGAACTAAAAAAGGGTGCTTGGCCAATTGAGACGATGGTATCATTTTGGTAATCATTAGATACACATTTTATATATGTTTTTGACATTTTCTCTAATATAAACTCATGATATAAACACACATGGGTTAAGTTGTGCTAATGATATTAAATAATTACTCTCGTGAAGGGAATGATGAAAGAAAGCTACATTATGTCAACCATATTATATAATCACTGAGGTAGTAGGAATAGTAAAAGAAAGCTACATCATATTAATGATATCATGTACTTACTTTGTCAGTAGGAATAGTGGAGGAAAGGTGTAGGCCAAGATGTAGCATTAAGTAGTGCAAAGTCAAAATAAAAAGAGTAGATTAGTCTTTATTATAAAAAAAACAACATCAAAACTAAATGCCGATTAACTATAAACATGTTTGAATCCCTAATTAGTTCATTGAACTACCTTACCTATATAAGAAATTTTTTGAAGCATACAACACGAGAGGAAGGAAAAATAAATAATGATAAACTGCACCCCTAAAACAGAGGACTCTAGTCAAGACTATTCTAGTCCACTAACAATCTCCTGACCTTAGCATCTTCGGATGTTACCAGATAACTACCATTTATGTGTTGCCAGGACAGATCATTCGGAATTGCAAAACAATATAAGATTATGCACGCATAACTTCTGATAGCAGAATTGGAGGTCTCTTAAGACTAAAGCATATGGTATACTCTTGAGCATGTTCGCTGAAATATTCTTTAACAAACTGCCACTGGAAAACCATAAAGTTATTTGTCATGATTATCATTGACAAGTGAAAATGAGTTCTAAGTATGATTCATGTAGATAAATGAGAACCGTACCGGTAATAAGTATGGTTCATTAATTTACTGGAATTATTACCCCCTATGAGACCTTCAGAATTTCATGAAATGCTTCCTGAGGAATATCAACAGAGCCAACACGTTTCATTCTTTTTTTCCCTTCCTTTTGTTTCTCCAACAGCTTCCTCTTCCGAGTAACATCCCCACCATAACACTTCGCAAGAACGTTTTTCCTCATAGCCGAGATCCTAAGATCCACATAAATAGTTCAGTATGACAATAAAAATTGCAGGATACCAATGAGCATGTTAACCGTCTTGTACTGAAAATAGTCTAGCTTCAAGATTTAGGGCCACTCAAATTTTGAATAGCTAATAAAAATCTGAGTAAAAACCTTCTAGAGAAAACAAATAAAATAAGACCATTACGTTTCTCTTGCAATAATCTTAGATCCGATCGCAGCTTGTATTGTTATCTCAAACATTTGCCTGTTAAGCATAAAAACAACTCATGTCAAAAAGAGAAAAAAAAAACAAAAAAAAAAAAAAGGGAAAAGAACACAAGGAAAATAAATAAATAAAACGTATACCTATCGATGAATTTCTTCAGCTTTTCCACCAATTCACGTCCCACCCTTTGTGCCTTTAAATTATGAACAATGGTTGCCATAGCATCAACTGGCTGTCCGTTCAATAGGATGTCGAGTTTCACCAAATCTGCTTGCTGATACCTGGGTAATCACACCGATCAATATATCAATATATGGAAGATGCAATTGTATTACCTAACCTTAAAAAACTTATCATAACTGCACAACCACCGAAGAAGAGCCTTTAATAATAATAATCATTATCATTTACAAACTACTTAGCATCAGGTTTTCCACAGAACTGAAAATACGTATTAGGTAAGAGATATTGGCCATCAACCAATACTGAATAAGATAATTTTACAAATTTCAACAATTAACCATCTTTCATTATGCACGTGCAGACAACACTTCAGGAGATTCAAGAGCTAAGGCTTATAAACGAAATTGAAAATAGAGGGCATGAGACTTACTCTGAATCCTCGTAATCAAATGATGCATATCCTGATGTTATACTCTTTAATTCATTATAGAAGTCAACAACAATTTCCCTTAAAGGTAAGCGATACTTCATAAATGCCCTTTGACTGCAGTATAAAACATGAAAGAATGAAAACATGATTGGCCATTAAGATCCACACATAAAAAACAAAATATAAAATTATTGATAAATTAAGAGTATGAAAGCATTCATGTTAACGAGTTTTGCAGTAAAAGAGGCACTCATGTCGATGGAGGAAAGAAGAAAAAAAGAACTAGTTTATTTTATTTCAAGTGACATCTTGTGACAACAAAATATTTGAGCTTCTGTCGCAGATCAGAAATTTATAGCAGGAAGCACAAGATTGTGGATGTTACATGCGGAGAGCAGCTGCCACATGATTTACTTTACGAGCCAAGCATTCAAATAGGAAGCATAGCATTTCGTGTATGTACTTTAACTTCAGGCTTGAGACTTGGCAAAGTACTGGGTACATTTATCAAATTCAAGCAATTTTTTACCCCCCAAAAAAAAGTTTAGCATAAATTATATTCTATTCTCATCAAGTCAAATGAGTTGCAATGGAAGTGGAAATGAACACATACAAGTTATTCAATATTTAACCAATGATTTTCTAAAATTATCACCAAACTTGATATCATAGAGAAACCGCAAGAAGTCGTAAAAAAGACACCAGACTGCTCCCAAATAATATTTTTTTAAAAAAATTCAAACTATCTTTGAAGTATATTATGAGGTACTGTATATATGAAGTTATGACATAGATTACCAATAAATTCAAGAAGGAATGCTTCTCTAACGTTTCAATAAATAGATGAGATTGTTGGGATAGAGGTATACTAAACTCGGGACACAAATTTTTATAAGGATCAGGGAAAAAGTTGGAGAAACTTTTTTTTTTATATTGAGAAAGCTTCTTAACAGATAACACTGAAAGGCAAAAAACCAATTTTTTACCATTGCAAAGCTCGCTCTGAATCATAACATAACAAAGTCCTATTTCTGCAGTGTGAAAAGCATGATTTTCTTTTTCTGATAGGAATTAAATGCACGATTTTCCAAATGATATATTATGTTTCCATTATTCCAGTAACATGGTAGCACCAGATATAATGATAATTGTATTGCACCAAGAAGTACTCTATTTTAGTTCTTTGTTACCTATCAATGAATGAGTACTCTAACTGATGACCCCTCCGCTCAGAACAAAGTGTAATTACAGCCCCAACATATCTGTAGTAAACAAGAAATAATTTTGAATGATTTTGGTGTATACACTAAAGGGGAAGAATAATAGAAAAGAGTAGGAGAGCTTACTCACTAGGAAAGATAATTGTTGCCAATACTGTAGGTTCCCAACCAACAGTCACTCGCTTATTGGGATTTGATGGCAATGCAGCAGGATTTTGAACTTGTGCTTTGCTTAAAGGGGAAGAAAATATTAATTTAGCTCTTGGTAAAGAAAGTGAAACATAGAAAAAACTGAAAAGGAATATGCCACTGAGATAACCTTCCATCAGAGTACTCAAAAATGTAAGGCACTGTTGGAACAGTAGAAATAACATGAGCTCCATATTCCTGTGATCCATTAGAAAAAACATGGATTCTCAATATCTGATGACAAAAATAGGCTTAAATTTTATCTATTGTACATCAATAATGAATTAAAAAAAGGCCACCTGTTCAAGCCGCTGATGAAAAACATCCATGTGAAGTAATCCTAAGAAACCACACCTATATATAGGACTCAATTAGAATGGATTCAAATATATGACAAATAAAGGAAATATAAATCCATTTTAGTAGAAAAGGAATCGATTCTGTCAGTGGATGGCATACCTGAAACCAAGCCCTAATGCTGTGCTAGTCTCCTTAGTCACAGAGACACTGGCATCATTACATGTAAGTCTCTCTATTGCATGATTGAGTGCATCAAAGTCAGACCCGTCTGCTGGATATAGACCAGAGAAAACCATGTGTTTTACAGGCTTAAAACCTGCAGGTAGGAAAAATGTCACTAAGAGGAATTGAAAGAGAGAGACAGGCCATGACATACACTAACATAACAAAAAACAGAAAAATTCTACTGAAATATTGTGTTTGTAAAATATATTCCATTGTCCGACCGACTAACTGGCATCTATTAGAAAGGATCAGCCACCTACTGGAAATAAACTCGAAACCAAAATTCAGCTTTACTTTTGACATATATTTCTCTTCAGGACTGAAAATGGATCTAGAACATTTTGAAAAAGAAAATGAAGAACTTACCAGGAAGGGGTTCAACAACAGTTTTACTCTGATGAAGTGTATCACCAATTCGCGCTTCTTTAGTAGAACGCATCCCACTCACAACATAGCCCACTTGACCAGTAAGAAGAATTCCTGTACTGGTAAGTTCCGGATGCATGATCCCCACATCCAAGACTTCATAAGCTTGGCCAGTGGCTGCAGAAGAAATCTTATCCCCTTTGCGCAGCACACCATCAACAACAGCAACATGGCATATCACTCCCTTGTATTCATCATAGTACGAATCTAATAAAAGCATTCGCAAAGGTGAAGAACTCTTTCCAGGAGGTGGAGGTATGCGCTCTATGATAGCAGGAAGGACATGCTCAAGACCTTGCCCTGTTTTGGCAGACGTCAACAGAGCATGTGCAGAATCAAGGTCAAACATTGATTTCAGTTGAGCCTTAACACGATCAGGATCAGCAGTTGGCTGGTCAATTTTGTTAATAACTGGTATAATTGTTAAATTAGATTCAAAAGCAAGATAAAAATTGGCCACTGTCTGTGCTTGAACACCTTGG
Organism: Cucurbita ficifolia; assembly: GCA_033971965.1. Taxonomy (NCBI): domain Eukaryota; kingdom Viridiplantae; phylum Streptophyta; class Magnoliopsida; order Cucurbitales; family Cucurbitaceae; genus Cucurbita; species Cucurbita ficifolia. Next base: position 19,402,211 of record CM066965.1, read on the forward strand.
GCAGCATCCACAACCAAAAGAGCACCCTGGCAAGCTGCTAAGGATCTCGATACTTCATAGCTGAAATCAACATGGCCAGGGGTGTCAATGAGGTTTATCAAGAAAGGAGGCTGTTCGCTAGCGTTGTCACCCACAGGATTATAATTGTGAAACATGGTTGCAGTCTGAGCTTTAACAGTAATTCCCCTCTCCCTCTCCACCTAAATAATTGGGCTTCATCAAGTTAAAAAGAAAAAATGAAAAAACCAATAAGGCAATCACTTTTATAGCATAAGATCACAGAATAGCTAAAGAAGAAAAATTTTCAGCCTAAGAAAAGAGAAGGGAAAAAAAGTCCCCATGCTGAGTTAAACAAAGACTTCATGGAGTTTTGAACAAGATCAACAAGAAAACTTTCAAACAATCATATATTGCATGCCTAATTGCTCAACAGACTCAGCACTATCGTGAAGAAATTAGAAAAGGACGGCATTGGCAAACTAAATTTTTCCTAGTTAATGTGATATAGGCTTATCTCAATAATTTAAACCCCTACGTTCCTCTACCACAAATGTACACCATTTCTTGTCAAATTACATAACCAAAGTAAAACAAACGCAATTTTCTTCAAAAAAAGTTTGCGACCATAAGAAAGAGTAAGAAGTAACCACAATCTAATAATAGTACCGTAACATGGCCAACGAACCTGCAATTTATCGAGGTATTGAGGCTGACCATGGCCTCGCTTAATAGTACCAGTGAGCTCCAAGAGACGATCAGCCAGTGTGGACTTGCCATGATCCACATGAGCGATTATAGAAAAGTTTCTAATCCGCTCGGGAGGGTACTGAGTCAAATCTATATCGACTTCTTTGCTTTTCTGTCGAGAAGGAGAGCAAAATGCTTGGCTCAAAGCAAAACGATGAGGACAAATCCTAGAATTTACAAAACTGCCTCTAAGAAAAGAGGAAGTTCGCCATAGATGGAAGCATTGAGGCCTAATGTCTTGTGATGCTTTTCTAAAAAAACCCATTTTTGGGGTTTTGGAGCTGACGAACCCGAAGGTCACGAACCAGAAGCGAAATGCTGCAAATTCAGGACATGGACGATGATGAAGACTCGAGCATGATTGTGTTACGTAGAACGACGTCGTATAAGCTTAGAGGTATTTAGGGTGAGTAATTCGTTGAGAGGCCCAGTAGATTGGTCCGTTTAAGCGCTACAACGGCCCACAAACTATGGCCCAAATATTCATTACTGAGCTGAGCCCATTGCTTCACACGTGCAACTATTATGTAATTATTAGGGCGAGTAATTCGTTGAGAGGCCCAGTATATTGGTCTGTTTAATCGCTACCGCGGCCCACAAACACTGGCCCAAATATTAAGTAATGGGCTGAGCCCATTGCTTCGCATGTGCAAACTATTAAGGCGGGTAATTCGTTGAGAGGCCCAGTAGATTGGTCCGTTTAAGCGCTACAGCGGCCCACAAACTATAGCCCAAATATTAATTAGTGGGCTGAGCCCATTGCTTCGCATGTGCAAACTATTAAGGCGGGTAATTCGATGAGAGGCCCAGTAGATTGGTCCGTTTAATCGCTACAGCGGCCCACAAACTATGGCCCAAATATTAATCAGTGGGCTGAGCCCATTGCTTCGCATGTGCCAACTATTAAGGCGGGTAATTCGTTGAGAGGCCCAGTAGATTGGTCCGTTTAAGCGCTACAGCGGCCCGCAAACTATGGCCCAAATATTAATTAGTGGGCTGAGCCCATTGCTTCGCATGTGCCAACTATTAAGGCGGGTAATTCGTTGAGAGGCCCAGTAGATTGGTCCGTTTAATCGCTACAGCGGCCCGCAAACTATGGCCCAAATATTAATTAGTGGGCTGAGCCCATTGCTTCGCATGTGCCAACTATTAAGGCGGGTAATTCGTTGAGAGGCCCAGTAGATTGGTCCGTTTAAGCGCTACAGCGGCCCGCAAACTATGGCCCAAATATTAATTAGTGGGCTGAGCCCATTGCTTCGCATGTGCCAACTATTAAGGCGGGTAATTCGTTGAGAGGCCCAGTAGATTGGTCCGTTTAATCGCTACAGCGGCCCGCAAACTATGGCCCAAATATTAATTAGTGGGCTGAGCCCATTGCTTCGCATGTGCCAACTATTAAGGCGGGTAATTCGTTGAGAGGCCCAGTAGATTGGTCCGTTTAAGCGCTACAGCGGCCCGCAAACTATGGCCCAAATATTAATTAGTGGGCTGAGCCCATTGCTTCGCATGTGCCAACTATTAAGGCGGGTAATTCGTTGAGAGGCCCAGTAGATTGGTCCGTTTAATCGCTACAGCGGCCCGCAAACTATGGCCCAAATATTAATTAGTGGGCTGAGCCCATTTCTTCGCATGTGCCAACTATTAAGGCGGGTAATTCGTTGAGAGGCCCAGTAGATTGGTCCGTTTAAGCGCTACAGCGGCCCGCAAACTATGGCCCAAATATTAATTAGTGGGCTGAGCCCATTGCTTCGCATGTGCAAACTATTAAGGCGGGTAATTCGTTGAGAGGCCCAGTAGCTTGGTCTGCTTAATCGCTACAGCGGCCCACAAACAATGGCCCAAATATTAATTACTGGGCTGAGCCCATTGCTTCACACGTGTGCAACTATTATGTAATTATTAGGGCGAGTAATTCTTTGAGAGGCCCAGTATATTGGTCCGTTTAATGGCTACAGCGGCCCACAAACTATGGCCCAAATCATACGTACTGGACTGAGCCCATTGCTTTGCACACGTGCAACTATTATGTAATTAATAGGGCGAGGAATTCGTTGAGAGGCCCAGTAGATTGGTCCGTTTAATCTCTACAGCGGCCCACAACCTATGGTCCAAATATTTACTGGGCTGAGCCCATTACTTCGTACATGTGCAACCATTATAGGGCGAGTAATTCGTTGAGAGGCCCAGTAGATTAGTCCGTTTAATCGCTACAGCGGCCCACAAACTATGGCCCAAATCTAAAATACTGAGCTGAGCCCATTGCTTCGCACATGTGCAAGTATTATGTAATTAACTCTGTTAACATGGATGTGCATAAAATTTTGTAATTAGCAGCCTATTTCTATTTTTTAAATTAAGATATCGTCTTATTTTGTATTATCTTATCACATAATATTATCAATTGTCCCTGTTAATTTATATAATACAGCTCGTGTTATTATTCCATCATTTTATCTCAATCGGACTGATTCTTGAAAATTTTCAAAACATAAGAAATAAAGTTAAAACCTGTAAAAATTTAAAGACGAGATTCAAAGTAAGATGTACACTTCAAAAAAAATAAATTTCAGAGATATTTATGAATGACAATTATCCGCGTCCAGTGAAAATAGGTTACTTTCATCCTGTCAGCATTTAGTACTCTCTCGATAGCTTCTCTCGTTCACTTCAAGCATTTAGTGTAATGACTTGTGAGCCCTCAAGAAAGAAAAACATTAAAAAAAAAATAAAAAAAATGATTAGTTTTCGTCAGTCTTACCTGTGGATCGTGGTACGAATAACATTGAAAAAAGCATAATTATGAATGAAGTAGAGAGAACAAGAATGATATAGATGAGTCGAGAAGTGTTGATGAACGGGTAAAGACATAAGAGTTGTGACTTGGAGGAGTACCCCAGGACAGCAGACCCATCAAGCGTTTGGCAGCAAAATTGAAGTGTAAGAGCTAGTTGGGGTTGATGGGAAGGTAGATTATGAAACTAAAACTCCTCCTTCAAAGGAAAAGGACTTCAATTATTAACACAATAATGAGACATTGAAACGCCACTTTTGAAAGGGATTCGGTGCCCATTTGGCACCATATAAAGAGTTAAAATAATTTTGATAGATTAAATATAAACCATACTTAAATTTTATGGACAAAATTTCCGTAGAAAATACAATGTTTTTTAAATTTAGGAAATATATTTTTTTAAAAATACGTTTTAAATGCTATTTTTCCAAAAAAAAAATAATAATAAAGTTCTAGTTAACGAGTTATTTGCAATAAAAATAAATAAATAAATATTTTTAGTTTTTTTCGAATAGAAAATTATTTTGAAAGATGCCTTTCAAACAAATCTTTATTCTCTATTTTATATTTAAGGGGAAAAACATAAATGGACGTACTTGACAACCATTTTCTTTTGTCTCTTATTTTCTCAAATCTGAGATTTCAAAATAAATTAATATTTTGTAGAAACGTAAATTTTCAAGTATATATTAAAATATTCAAACTATTTTGGATTTTAAAAAAAGGAAATATATGGCAATAATTAGAAAATAGAAAATAGTAAATAGAAAATAGAAAATTGGAAAGCAAAAAGATACTATAAATCTTCCTTTTATTTTGTGCATATTTTTTTAGAAGAAAATTAAAATTCTCTTTGCTTAATTTATCTCTTTTAAGTAAATGAAGTAGGATCAAAGTTGACCTTTTTTTTTTAAAATATTTGTTATGTTGACTAAAATCTCTAATCATGTGCCTTCCATATTAGCAATACCATTAAAAATTTCAAAAAATGGTGCCACCAACTATGATTACATTACCTAATGACAAACAAAGTACTCTTATTCAGATCTTTCGTATCAAGTTTTTCAATAAATTAGGTCTATAAAAGATATGTTCACATACATCGCCTTAATTCCATCTCAAATATGTGAAATTCATCATTAGAAATTCATGCTTAGTAACACTCCAAACTCGGGAATTGTACAAAAGTTTGAAATTTGGATTTCATATATTATGACTATGATATCTATAGGTCGAAGTGGTAGAGATATTAACTCTGACACCCGAGTAAATGAATGGTTGCTTAAAAGAATTGAAAGTCAAACTTATACTAACAAGATGCACCTCCCTTTTCGGTGGCTCAATTATAAGAACTTCTTGGTTAAGCGTGTTTTGTTTGGAACAATTTTATGTTGAGCGACCTCTTGAAAAATTTTCGTATTGAAATGACTATGTCGCAAGAAATGTAGGAGTAAGTAACGTATCAATTACTTATCTGATTGAATTATTGAGTAAATAAACTCGATTGAATTATTGAGTAAATAAACTCGTAAAGAAAAAAGGGGAAGAGGAAAAAGAAAGCATACAATCTTGTAAAGTAGATTTGTCTCCCATATTCGTACTTGGTACTGAGTTGACATAAAAGCATTACCAAGATAAAGTAAGTTTGATCAAATGCTGGACCAAACCAAGATCAATCGAATTGCAAAGTACACAAAATCTAACTCGTGAGGTAAATAAAAGCATGGAGACCCGTTCTTAAAAGTGTATTCTACGTGTATGACTAAATTTCTTTATAGATGCTTCATAACTCAAGCTAGCTAGGCTACCACTTTTAACTCTACAAATAGAGCCCAAGGATGTTTAAAAGATCTTTGCCAAAGATGAATGGGAATATACATTAAAAACGGGTGAGATCACTTGGTATTAATAGTTTCGATATTTAACTTGGTTGTGACCACTTAAATGCTTCTTACTTTGAACTACATGTTTTTCATCGACTTAAGTCATGACCTACTTATAGACCAAAGTAGTTAGCTATATAATTTTTAAGGTGACCTATAATTTTAAGTTCTAGTACGTCTCATACGACTCTTTGAGTGTTCTCATAAATTTTTATACGTTAGGTTTTCTTTCTCTAGAATTTTTAAATATTTGAATTTGAACGAGAAAAATAAAAATAAAAATAAATCTATCAGAAGAGAAGAAGATAAGAGAATCTTTTTTTTAAAAAATAGGGAAAAAAAACAAAAAACTCCATAGCCCATCCCACATGCCCAGAGCTGGAAAGTCACTGAATAACCCACACACACACACTCACACACACATGTTTTCTCTTTCTCTCTTTTTTCCCCATCAGATCCATCCCCCACCAAAATATATGGAATAACAAAACAAAAAAAAAAAAAAAAAAAAAACCCTATCATTTAATTATAATTATAATCTCAATCATTAATTAATCCCAAATCCCCAATACCAATAATACAACCCAACTAATTCAATAAAAATTTAACTGTTTTGTAATAAGACCAAAAAAAAAACTGTGTGATGATCCATTAATGAAAATGGGAATTTTGATCTGAACTCCATGGCCAAAACCCAGCTGCTGTAGTTTGTTGTTGTTCTTCCATTCCATTGAACATTTGAGTGAAGCTTTCTTCTTGAATCACCGGCGAATGATCAACCGTTGATCTAGAAGACCCGTGTTGCAGCAGCTGCGTTATGGCGGCTGACCGGAACGCCGCCGACGGGAACAGGTCCTTGATTCCAGGTTGGGAACATCCTCTTCCGCCGCTACTACCGTTACTTGTTATTGGTGCTTGTGTTCTTGAGATGTCCAGGTTGATGTCGCAACTATTGTCACTACTCCAACAGCGTTCGTTTTCTTTCTTTAGGTTCACGGTGGCGCTACCGCCCGCCGCTACCTCGCCGGAGTCTTTGGTTTTTAATGCTAACAACTTCAGAAAAATCAAGCGTTGTTATGAAAAATTACAGATAGAGAATAATGCTAATTACATATTAATAATCCAACCGGTTACTATATGTCACATATGAATTAATTTTCCTATCTAAAAATATTATATAATTTAAAAAAAATTCAATGCTCAATTGTTTAGCTATACATTTAGTTTTATAAACCATGATGTATTGTATTATTACCTCTGCATGGAGTTTGGTATTTTGAGCTTGAAGGACATCATTGTCGGCTTTAAGAGCTTCAAACTGTTTCTTCAACACGTCGTAATCTCTCTCCAATTGCTTGGTCTTCCACCTGGCTCTTCTGTTCTGAAACCAAATAGCAATCTGTCTCGGCTGCAGCCCCAGAGCTTTAGCCAGCTGCAATTTTCTTTCCGGCTCAAGCTTATTTCCCAGCTCAAAGCTTTTCTCCAAGGCCTTCACTTGCTCTAAATTAAGCCGCTTCTTCTTCTCTCCCAATGCCGACCCGTCGTCCGACAACCCCTCGTCTCCATTAACTTCCTCGCAGCCGTTTTCGACGCCGGAAAACGACATGGATCTCTTCATCATCAACGGGACAACCCCATCTGAAAAGAACAAAACAAAAAAGAAAGCAAAAGCGTCACTCAAATGACTCGAACTCAGAACCGCGAAGGAGAAGGAAGAAGAGAGAGAAACCGTGAAAGTAGAGGTGAGGAGGGCAGAAGGGGATGTTGTTGAAGGAAGCAGTGGGGGCGTAATCATGGTGGTCGGCGGGGCGTGATTGGAACATGAAGCTATGGGAATGATGAGGGGAAGCCATAGGAATGGCAATGCATGCTAGATCTTAATCATACTATATTTGTGCTCAAATTTGGGATGGAAGTGTGGAGGAGGCAGAAGAGTCTGAAAGACAGCGAATTTTAAGTAGAGAGAAGAAAGAGGGTGTGAATTTGCTGTATATTTTTTGTCATGGAAGGGAGCTTTCCTGGACCCAACCCATGATATGGATCTCTCTAACTTGCCTCTCACATGCATTCCATTTTATAACATCATATTTTTATATACATTTAAGTCTTCTAGGCTTAGATATTAATATTGCTAAATTCATCACCAAGAACCCAATTTAAATTTAAGATGCAATGTTTGTAAACCTATTCAATTCATGTTCATCAATAATTTCCATTTTGTATTCTTTAAAATTCGCAGACTTATGTTTCATTTTTTAACTCTATGCTTAAACAAAAGAATGAAAGCAATATGGGAAGGATTGGAAAAGGAAGACATAAAATAAAGAATAAAATTTTTAACCCTTCTGACAAAACATAGAAATACGTATCCAATTTGCACACAGATCGAAAAACAATGTGTAAACCGCCCAAAAGCATTAAAAAAGTAAGAGAAGAAAGAAGATGATGATCATCAAAACACAATCATTTGGTGTGAAATAGTTTAAAGGTTGAAAGGGCAGAAAGGAGGGGCCATCCCAGTATGATATGGCATGCCCTTATTTGTATAACCACAAAACTTGGGGTACCCCATAATCAATCCAAAACACCAACATTTGTATAAATTTTGCAGAATTTTGGTAGGGCTACGTACCTCGGGATCTGCAAAGCTTATAAATATTACAATATTATTCTAATTTCTTAACTATTTGATTAGGTGGTATACACTATAAAGTAAGTGTTAGGAATAAGTTGTAGGCAAGGAAAAAGAAGAAAGATTGAGAGGGAATTTGGGGATTGGGGTTTGGGAAGTAGAACGAATTAAGGGGTTATTTAAAATGTGGAGTGTTTGTGGGACCTAGAAAATGGGATGTAGTGAAGGTGGTCACATGTGGGTTTGAGCAAGTTTAGGGGATCCATGCCCTTAAAGAAGGGAAGGTTGTGGATTATTTGATGGTGTTCTTTTGTAGCTATATACTTTCTCTTTCACTCTTTCACTCTCCCAATGCACAAAACCCTGTGTTTCTTCAATTTTTATATGGGAAGGGATTGAAGAAAGTGCTTTGAATCTTCTCCCTCCACTTCCTGCTTTCTCTGTTCCCATGTGCTTTTGCCTTCTTTCTCTCTTTCTTTCGCTCCAAACTTCCCTTCGCTACAACGTGCTTCTTCTATTCTACAACAGTTCCAATACTTTATTATAAGGGGACCTCCCCCGTTTTCCTCTACCCTTTCTTTCTTTCTTGTTACAACCCGCGTCGGTTGTAGAAGAAAATGAAATATTCTTTATAAGGGTGTCAAAACCTCTTCCTAACATACGTGTTTTAAGACCGTGAGGCTAACGGCGATACGTAACGGGCCAAAGCGGACAATATCAGCTAGCGGTGAGCTTGGACTGTTACAAATAGTATCAATTTCAGTCACCGGACGATACTCTCTCCATAGTAGATGCGTTTTAGAACCGTGAGACTGACCGCAATACATAACAAACCAAAGTGGATAATATTTGCTAGTGATGGACTTGGACTGTTACAAATGGTATCATGTCCAGTTACCGGACGGTGCGAGACCGTAGTTATAGTTGGGCTAAACTCTCTCCATAGTAGACACGTTTTAAAACTGTGAGGCTGATGACGATACGTAATGGACCAAAGCATATAATATCTATTAGCGGTAGGCTTAAACTGTTACATAGTGAATACTCAATTTCATATCATGTTATGTTGGAAATCAAACCAAATCATACTCAATTACATCATAAAATATTCTAAAAAGAATACTCAAACTCAAGATTTAACCTATTCCTCGATAATTGAGTTATGTTCATGTTGACTTAAAGTAGGTCGGATTATTAACCATTTTAAAACATGGAATATGGGGAGAAAAGAATCCATACACCTTTGTTGATGAAATGGAGGCATATCGAGAGATTGATGGAGAAGAACAAATAGATGAAAGAAGGAATTTTGGTCAATATTTTAAAGGAGTTTTGTGGCAGAGACTTTTTAAATATACGTTTATGGAATAATTGGGAGTAAATGCAAGTAGGTATGTAGCCATAATATTTTAATTCAATTTGATTGTTTAATGCTACATTTTATAATGTTTTAAAGTTTATTGTAAATATGGGGACCCATTTTGCGATGGAAGGAGAATATGTAAATTTGGACAGTAATAAAATAACAGAGACTTGGGTTTTGGTTTCAGACAATTTGATTAAATAAAGGGTAAAATCAATCTTGTGTCATTAGTTGATGTCTTTTTTTAATTATGTTTTTTCCTTTATTTAAGCTATGTTTCTAGTTTAGGCCACTCTACTGCTTTATGGGTACCCATTGGCTTGAGTGTGTGGGATGTTTTATAGTTGAGTGTCGCCAACTTTTTGCAGCGGATTTGAGCTAAATTACACCAATTATCTAATTCTATACGATATATTTTTTATTTCCTGTTCAAAATATTATTGATACTACTTTTGGGTAAGTAATGTCGGAATCATCAGATGTCAAATTCAAATTTTGAATTCTATTCGGTGATTACACTAATTAAAAGCATTGGCATATAAAATAAATAATTCATTTTGGATTGTTTCTAATTATTGGAAACACCATGGAGTAGTCGTAGCCATTTGTCTCATGATTAAGATCTCTTTGTGGGCAAATTCATTGAATTACATTTTCTTTCATTAACACATTTATTTTTTGTTCAACCTCTTCTTAACACCATGGATAAGATAGCTAATTATTCCAATGTGGCAGCACCTAAAACCAAACACCTCTCTCTTACCTTCATCCAATCAACAGAGACATCTCCTGCACCATGATCACATTACATACTCTTTACTTTTAAGAATGAAGACTATCTTCACAAACTAATACGAGTCTCTCCGATATCTTAAAAAAATTATTAGGAGATCACCCAACATAGAATTGTTTTAGACAAAACACGCTAACCATTAGTGTCTCTGATGAATGATTTTGACAAGACATTTTTCTTGTATAGGTTTATGTATAAGGTGGCTGAGTGGCAGTGGCAAAAGGCATATGAATTAATATGAAAATATTTATTTATATATTATGAATATGTGGGAACTTGGGATATGCTGATTTGGACATAATATATGATATGCAAACCCTTTGACTGCTCCCTTTTCTGCTTACTTTTTATGGTCATTCCCAAAAGCTTAATCATTACTTCCTTTTAAAGCATTGATGATTGATATATATCTCAAATGCATGCACGATTGATATAATAAGTTGTATGGGAGGGGAAATATGTTTTTTTTTTTTTTTTTTTTTTTTTTGCCAGTTTGATGGCTCAATTAAAATATTTAAAATTCATGAATTAATTCTTTATGAATATGTGGGTCTTCCCAATTTAGATCCAGCCATGGCTATACTTTTTAAGGAAACAAGGAGAGAAAAAAAACTAGGCTAGATGTATACAAATGCCAAAGGGCTTGGGGCTGTGCTTGACCCAAGCCCTAGCTAGTGGGCTTAAACTACTACTGTTTGGGCTGTCAATAGATACCCATCCAATTTATTGAGGCTCATGGTCATGTTGAGGCATGTCATTGAAGGGAGTTGCCGCCATTTCAGGCCTATATATGGAACGCTTGCTTGCTTGTCGAACACATTTGATTCTTAAGTTCGCTGATGAACTTAGCTAAAATTAGGGTTTTGTGAGCTACCTTAAATGCGCATCTTTCATGTCCATTTCTATGAAGCTGAATTAAGGTTATTTATGGAGAGGCACATGTTTGGTGGAACTAAATTGGCCTACTCACATCAAGTCGATCTTGGCAAGTAACTCCAAGTTGGATGGGATGTTGGATCCTCGACTTGGCTTAGCTTGGTCTCACGATCTTAATGTATTTTGAGTTCAATTTCATGCGCTGAGAAATAAATTTCTTGTTTATTTTCATCCATAAAAATTATTTTTCTAAAAAATCAATCTTGTATTACAAAAACAAATAAATAAAAACAATCATGATATATGGAATTGAGATTGCAAATAGAATCTATCTATTTTCTTATGCAACTCATTTTCAAGTTTCACATTCAATTTTTTTCCTCATATAACGCGTCTCTTTTCAATCTTTTTCAATACGTGTTACAAACTTGCCTTTCTTTTATTTGTTTTGATATTAATACCTCTTTAATGGCTATTGAAATAGATAGTTGAATCTACTGAAATGGAGGTGGGTAGTTTGAATCATTATAAATGTGTAAGAAAATGTGGGGACGAGATAACGATTTTAGTAAGAAAAGCACATAAATATCCTACTTAATAACAATACATATGAGTGTTACATAGACTAATATCTCACAAGATAGCACCACGGCAGAGATTAACCTATACTAGCGATTAACAAATTAAAATATTAAAATATTAAAAAAAATTAAACTTTTAAAAATACAAAAAAATTCAACAAAATTCAATATAATGTATATTTATTGAAATGTTAATTAAAATTAATAATTTAAATTATTTTAACTTGGAAGTTAAAAATGAAAAACATTTAGAGATTTATAGTTTATGAAATTTTATGGTAGAAAAAATGAATATGTAATATAAAAGGTAGCTTACATTAATTTATAATATGAGACAACCTTTCTATATTTTTAATGTGGCATCTTTTAATATTAATACTGAAAATCATAGGCATGATTGGACTAAGCAGAACCGTCCGATGAGGAGAGAAAATTGAATCTACCTCAAAATTATACAAATAAATAAATACATAGTGGGAATCCATGAAAGTAAATAAAAATTATATTTCTAAGACAATTAATTATTTATTTAAGTAAAACGTGACACATGTCAGACACTCCGTGCAATAAGCCACTAACTTTTTATTTATTTATTTTATGGCCCATATGTTAATAAACAAATACCCAGTTTATTTGAAGAGGATTATAAAACGACGTCGTTAAAGGCTGCCCATTACCAAACAGTCTCCTGGTTTTGAGCCAATGGGCTAGTGGGAGTAGCAGGCACGTATTATTTATTAGTTAATATTTTAGTATAGGGCAACCCTACAAGATTTGGGATGCTTTTATTGACTACCTAAATTTATTTACTAATTAATAAAAATGAATTAAAAATAAATAAAAAGATTTTTCTTTTGCTAATATATTTAGTTGAGTGAGGCGGATTTAAATTTTTATTGTGATATTAAAACATTTCTTAAAGATTTCATCTTTATATCAAACACTATTTATGATATAATAAAAAAGATTTGGCATGATTGATAATTATTATGGATTTAAAATATTTAGGCCACCTCAATGTGCTTTGGCTGAATCATGACGGTTTACGTAATATATCATATCTCATTTGTTATCGAGTGAGTTGTACTAATGTGATATGTGAGTTGTTAGAAACTACTGACTCCCCACAATATTGTGATATTGGTTTCTTCAAAAAGTTTCATATCGATGGAGGTATATTTCTTATAATCTCAATGTCTCATACCAATAGAGATGATCAACCCCGTAATTAGCCGATGTGGGATTACTCCTCTCCCAACAATCCTCAACAATCTTTCCCTCGAACAAGTACATCATAAAGTCTCCCTTGAAGCTTATGGATCTCTCGAACAAAGTACACCCTTTGTTCGACACTTGAGTCACTTTTGACTATTCGTTCGAGACTCACAGCTTCTTTGTTTGACATTTGAGGATTTTATTGATATGGATAAATTAAGGGCATGGCCCTGATACCATGTTAGTAACCACGACCCTTTGTAATCATATGATATTGTTCACTTTAAGCATAAGTTGTCGTGGTTCTATTTTTGGTTTTACCAAAATGGCTCATGGAAATAATGTTATTTCCTTATAAACTTTTGATTTTCGTTTGACTTTCAACCCCATTTTCCCACTTAGTATTTTCCCCTCGTCTTCTTCTTCAATTCCTTCAGGCCCTTCCTTGAAAATAATTCTCAAAACCCCCAAAATCCTCTGTTTTCGTGGGTTTTCCTTCTCTCTAATGGGCTGTGCGATCTCCAAGCAGAAACGATGCCCCCGCTGCCGGAGCTCCCTGACGCAGAGAACCAACTCTCTTCATCCCCACCAATCGCCGCCCCGGCACTCCGATGGCTACCATGTCCTTGCCTTCTCCTCCTCCACTCTTGGCTCTCTCAAGCTCGAAAACATTCACTTCGACAACAAAATCTACACCACCGTTGATGAGCCTCTCCAACCCAAAAATAACGAAACCAAGAACCAGGTTTCAATGGGCCTAATTGACGCCAAAACTTGGTCCAATATGATCAACAAAAAAATTCCCAAAATTCCTCCCAAAACTCCAATCATCACGCCACCCGGCGAGCCCGAGACCATTAACGTTTGGGAAGTCATGGAAGGCCTTGACGACATTAGTCCCTTCCGCCCCACATCTCGGCCCCGAAGCTTCTCCTTCGATCTCAGTACAGCTCCGACATGTGATTCCTTAGAACAAGGAATTTCAAATTCAAATTTGCAGGAATTTGACGATTCCTCCACTTCCCCTAAACCATTCTGCCTCGAAAATACGGGTAATTAATCGCGTTTTTTTTTGGTTCAAAATTCCCCTGAATTTCTTCAAATTCTCGTAGTTACAATTCTAAATGGCAATTGTTTCATCCGGGGTTTTTCAGAATTGGACACTGAAGTGATATCTTCCTTCCGGAGATCGTTAGAGGAGCATCCACCGGAGGAGGGAACATCAGCGGAAACAGTCGCCGGTGACCCTCTAGAGAGCAAAAACAGAGAGAAAGTGGTGGTGTACTTCACGAGCCTAAGAGGGGTTCGAAAGACATACGAGGACTGCTGCGACGTGAGAATGATTTTGAAATCAATGGGAGCTCGAGTGGACGAGCGGGACGTGTCGATGGATTCCGGGTTCAAACAGGAGCTAAAGGAGCTGCTGGGAGAAGGGTTCAACGGCGGCGGATATCCGAGAGTGTTCGTCGGAGCAACATACATTGGTGGGGCAGAGGAAATTCGGCGACTTCATGAAGATGGGGAGCTGGAGAAGGCTTTGGAAGGGTGCGAGAAAGTGGAGGAGGGCGGCGGGGGCGACGGAGGAGGATGCTGTGAGGGTTGTGGGGATGTGAGGTTTGTGCCATGTGAGACATGCTGTGGAAGCTGTAAAATTTACTGCGAAGAAGGTGAAGAGGAGGAGGAGGAGGAGGAGGAAGAAGAAGAGGGTGGATTTCAGCGGTGTCCTGATTGTAACGAAAATGGGTTAATTCGCTGTCCAATTTGTTGTGGTTGATGTAATTCAGAGGAATTTTTGTTTCCTTTAAATTTGGGTTTTATGTTTGGATTGTTTGTTGTACAGTGAAGAGATTTGGTTTGTTTGGGGAGCGTTGAGATTGGATGTAATATTTTTCAATTCATACATAAGAAAAAACAGCATTATTTATGAACTGCTGTTCTAATTATTATAATAATTATTTTTTTTTTCCCTTTTCTTCCAACATCTAGAATTTAAAGTGATTAAATTAATTTTGAAAATGAGTGATTTACAAATTACTCATAAATTCTTTTTAACGTCAAAGCGAAACATTTTTTATAATGGTGTGGAAACTTCTATCTAGCAAACGCGTCTTAAAAATTTTATACTAGTAGTGGCCTTTAGCTATTACGAATGGTATCAGAGCCAGACATCGGGCCTCAAAAGGGAGTGGACTGTGAGATCTCACATCGGTTGGAGACAGAAATGAATCATTCTTTACAAGGGTGTGAAAACTTTTACCAAGCAGACGCGTTTTTAAAATCTTGAAGGGAAGTCGGAAAGAGAAAACCCAAAAAGACAATATATGCTAGCGGTGGTTTTGAGGCATTACACTTTTTCTTAATCATCCTATCTTTACGATCACTCTCATTTAAATGTAGTCTCAATTCATTCATGTACCCTTCATTTGTTCGTACCCGAAGTCAATTGTGGAGGGTGAATAGTAAACCCTCATATTGGAGGGTTGAGGAAACAAACAATGAGGAGAAGCTGAAACTCCCTCCATTTGCTTTCATTTGGACTCATTCCTAACACCAAGCTTTGGCATAGAATGTAGAGTTCCATAATAAAGTATATACTAAATAGGAGCGTCCAACAAGAAGTCATCCAAAGCTTCCCCATCAAATCAGTGCAAATTAACGGGTGAGAATCAAAAGTTTTATTTTCAATTATTCAAAAAAAATGTTTTTTTCTCTTTGTTTTTTTTTTACATGAAGTTTCTATAATTGAGTCGTCCAAAATTAAGGTGCACACTTATTGGTATAGACATAGACAGTGACTTTCAATTTTTCTAAGTCATTTTTTAATCATCCTATTCTGGGTCATAGGTACCAAGTGTTCACTAGAATTTCAAAAAAGAATGGATATATTAATTTAGAACTTAAGAAAAAAAGGAAGAACATACCATAAAATAAAATTCTAAATTAAAACTTTAATCTTCTTCAAGCATAAAATTTGAAAATTAATGGTCCTATTGGATCAATTCTATATTTAATAAGTTAGTTAATTTTATAAAATTTGAATAAATCGGGACACTTTTAGATACAAAATTGAGGGTAGAGAGACTTACTCGACATTTTTAAAGTTTAGAGACCTCGAAAGTTCAATGATCTTATTTGCAATTTAATATGATACGAACATAGAACAAATCGTTCAAATGTTTCACAACATATCGACCATATTTACCTGAGCGAGATTACAGACCATGGGGATGATTACTTATAATCATACCAAGCTGCACATCAAGAGTCTGAATTTGAGTGACAAACAAGAAAAAAAACATGAGTATATCTATGTATTTTCACGATGGAGCTAAAGAATGAGACTTATTTCAGTTGTTTTGATTCAAAGTTTTGTTATTCCTTTACTGTTCCTCGTACCTACTTCAGCTGCAGCCTTAGAAGCACGGCTCAACATATCAGAAACCCAAAGCGCGCCCTTTGAAAAGTAACTGCTGTTTACTACAGCCGTACCTGCAGCCATCGCCGCTTTCCCCGCCACCCCCACTGCCACCACGGCCGCCGTTCCAGTAACCATTGCAGTCGATCTGGTGATATCGGAAACGTGATACTTCTGATCGATGTATTTAACAGTTTCCATGCCGGTATGAATTGCATCAGTGAGTCCAATCCTGTTGCTAAGCTCAGAAACTTTGGCTGCTGCAGAAGCTGAGACTTGACAAGAATCATCAAAAGCTTTAGCCTTTACAAGTGCATCTTTGGTTAAAACATATCCCTTTGATAGCATTGTTTTGACAACTTGTTGAGCCACTGTTACAGCCTCCCCTGGTGTGTATGCAGAGTGCATGATTTCTGCAACCTGTTTTTTTCATACAGAAATTTATAACTTCGACTCGATGTCTAGTGGTCATTAAGAGAGACAGATTTTGAACTCGTATTCAACGGTTATTAGCAGATACCCATATTATGGAGGCTTCAAAGATTGAGTAACTTGATTTGAGCTTACCATTAGGCTCGTATTGCCGTCGGTCATTTGTGAAGGGTCGTCGTTCCAGTTGTATGATTCATCTGTGTATGTTCCCCACCGGCCTATGAACACACATTGATCTAAGATTTCAGCCCCCTGGAACACCAAAAACAGCAAATGAACTGCATTACTAAAGCTCAGAAGTGATGCTTGAAGATGAGTACTTACGACCTTTGTGTAAAAAATTGTTGGTAGCATGGCATGGCGTCAACAGCTCATAAGAGTTGCAAGAATATATATCGACTAGCCATGTTATGGGAGTGCTTGAAAGTCTAAATGGAATAATTTAAATGTTTTTGTGAGATCCCACATCGGTTGGGAGGAGAACGAAACATTCTTTATAAGAGTGTGAAAAGCTCTCACTAGCAGACGCGTTTTAAAACCTTGAGGCAAAGCCCAAAGAGGACAATATCTATTAGCAGTGAGCTTGGGCTCTTACAAATGGTATCAGAGCCAGACACGAGGCTATGTGCCAGCGAGGAGGCTGAGCCCCGAAGAAGGGTGGACACAAGGTGGTGTGCCAGCAAGGACGCTAGGCTCCGAAAGGAGGTGGATTGGGGTGTCCCACATCAATTGGAGAAGGAAACGAGTGTCAGTGAGGATGCTGGGCCCTGAAGGAGAGTGGATTGTGAGATCCCACATCAGATGGGAAGGAGAATGAAGCATTTTCTATAAAGGTTTGGAACGAGTGTTGTTGGGCCTTGAAGGAGGGTGGACTGTGAGATCCCACATCGGTTGGGAAGAAGAATGAAGCATTTTCTATAAAGGTTTGGAACGAGTGTCAGTGAGGATGTTGGACCCTGAACGAGGGTGAATGGTGAGATCTCACATCGGTTGGGGAGGAGAACAAAACATTTTCTATAAGGGTGTGGAAACCTCTCCCAAGTAGACGCGTTTTAAAACTTTGAGGGGAAGTCCAGAAGGGAAAGCCCAAACAAAGAAGCAACTAGTCAAAACTTTCTTAAAAGCAAGTGCTTTATTGTAACCGCTCAAGCCCACCGCTAGTAGATATTGTCCACTTTGACTCGTTACGTATCACAGTCAGTCTCACGGTTTTAAAACGCGTCTACTAGAAAGAGGTTTCCACACTCTTATAAGGAATGTTTCGCCCAGCGTCCTCATTAGTTCACCGCCCAATGTTTGGCTCTAATACCATTAGTAACAGTCCAAGTCCACCGCTAGCAGATATTGTCCGCTTTGACCCATTACGTATCACCGTCAGTCTCACGATTTTAAAACGCGTCTACTCGGGAGAGGTTTCCACACCCTTATAAAGAATGCTTCGTTCCCCAATCCAAAAATGAAACCTTAAGGTCTTATATCTATATTTCATTCAAATAATTCGTAAGCATCTCTAACCAGAGGGTCACTCGACAAATGTATGCCTAACAACCCCATATGACAACCTATACAAAATGACTCCTCCTCCTCGTCCCCCTCCTCGTCCGGTCACCCTAAAGAGTGTATTTGCACGTTCACATACATCACCGAAACAAATTCAAGCGAGCGAGCCAGTAGATGAGTACTCTACACAAATCTATGAACAACAAAGTAAAAAGCAGAGAAACCAACCATTGCAAAATGAAAGAGCACAGAGAATTCTCAAGTTGAGCAAAATCAAACAACACTCAAGAACTTACACTAAGCAATATAGCAGTTTCCAGAGCAAAAGCATCTCGAAAAGTCACATAAGCAGTACACGCATAATCGCCTGACCTGTTATTGCAAAAGAAAAAAATTGTTTCAAAGCTTTTGATTAGCAAACCCAGTTTCAATTAATGTTGTATTCACCTGAGGATTTCTACGTGCTCGACGGCGCCACAATGGGAGAAAAAATCATATACATCATTCTCTGTGGCTTTAGGTGACAAACTTGTAACTTCAGCAGTATAACCCCCACAGTACATTGTTCCACACAGCTCTATATGTGGAAGTCAAAAACAATGAACAGCGCAAGAGATTCCCAGAATTGTTTAGCAAAGGGGTAACTAAAACAGGGTAAATTACAAGGAAGAACAACTCGAATTCAACAAAAAAGATGAAAAATTCGAGGAATTTTCCCAAAGTTAATCCACAGACACAACCCAGATCTTGAAATGGAAACCTAAAACAAACCCATAAGCCAAAACAATGGAAGAAGAGATAAATGATGAAAATCAGTATGGAAGACGACAGAAAAGTAAAGAAAGTTTGAAGTTTTGCTATGGCGTACCTGTTAGAAGCTCTGAGAGAAGAAGACGAGAGGGGCCGAGCTGAAATCTGAAATCTGAAAACTTAGCCGACATTTTTTTTTTTTTTTTTTTTTTTTTGGCATCAGTTTTGGTAGCTGATGGTACTGAACTTTGTGATGAACCGATTCCAGTTGCATGAATCGCGCGTGTGAAACACGAAATATTTGGATTGGGAGGTGTGGAATATTGTGGTGGAAGGAGCGTGGCGTGGAATGAAGTCTTATCTTCTTCGTTTGGGAGTTTTTCTGTTGGCAGAGAATCCCGCATCATCAAACTCTGTAGCTCTGAGCTCGAACTCTGGGATTAGATACGGCACCGTTTTGGAACGGATACGGAAATTCCATCGCCCATGCGTGGGAAGGAAGAGAAGTGTACTTAATCAATTATCTTGGTCCAAAAAACTTATTTTATGTTAATTTAATTAACTGATTATTAATTTATAATCTAATTTAATTTTATGTCGTAGTTTGATAAATATTTTTTAAAATCTTTTTCAAGTCTAAGCTAATTTTAGATATAGTCATGTCAACTTATTTTTATGGTGAAATCAGACTCTTTCGGACCGTAGTTGAAAGTTGGGTTCCTTTCCGACAATAAAGAAAATGCAGAGATGAAGGAGCGAGAAAACTTAACGCCGGCGGTAAAGGAAACAGATTCAGAATCCCGAGGAGGGTGGGAAGATGACGAAGAAGATTTTTGGACCTAATTAAATGAAGTGAGGTGAGGAAGGGAATGATTTTTGAGAGTGAAATTTTGACCTAATTAAGTTTTCTTTTTTCTTTATTTTTAGTGAATCAATAAAACATATTTAGCGATGTGATCGTGATGATGATGCTAAAATCAACATTTTAATGATGCACGACTAGCACATCGCTATAACTTTTTAGTGATGTTGATTTTCATTGCAAGTTAATAATAGTTTTTTTTTACATGTCACTACGATTGAGCCACAAAAAGGGAGGTATACCTTATTCATATAGATACTGACTTAAAATTATTTATATACCTTTTTCTTTACTCGGGTGTCGTAATTGAAACATTAATCATTAAGCTAAACTCAACCAAACTTTTTACATCTCAATTATTAACAACGTCAAACATTAATAAAAACAAATGGCATACCATTAAGAAAATAACGCGTATGCATAAACACAAATCATAAAAGTTTATCCTTCCATTCGATTATCTGTTAGGCATGTGGAAGTTTGGAACATTGAATTATTGAACAAAGTTTGAGAAGAATAAGGTGATATTAATTAGAGCCGACATTGATTTGTTAATTGTTGTAATAATTTATTGTGTTTCCCTAAAGAAAAAAAAGAGAGAATAAAAATTAAGGGAGAGAAGGAAAAGGCCATCACTTTCATTCCCTCTTTCCCCAACTTCCATTTGGACCTATTTTTCAAACTTACCATTAATTTTGAATATGACTTCACATTTCAATCTATATATTATGGGCACCCATAACATATCTTTTTTAATTACGAAAACTTTATTTAATTTTTTTTAAAAAAATTACTAAACTACTTTATATATATATATATATATATATATATATATATACATATACATATTGAATTGTGTTATGGGCCACAAAGAGAGGAAGGAAGAAAGAGCATTAAAAAGGAGAGACACGCTTTTAATGGACATATATTTTACCTTGTTGAATGATCTAAAATGGTAAATTAGTTTCTTACAAAAATGTAGAACGGTAAGAAGTAAAAGGTTAAAAAGCTTGAATTATATATTTAAATAAGGTTGAATTATTTAAAATGGTAGTATGTATAGAAAATATCTTGATATCTCACCAAGTGCATGTCCGGGATCGAGCCTCTTATTTTATTTATAAATACCATTAATCAAAGAGGTCAAACATTTGATTTCTTTATTTTATTTGGTCCGACTTTAAAATAAATAAATAATTAAAATGACATTAAAAAAATTCTAGAAAAGAATCCATTAAAAATCTTAATTATGATTTAGTTTTTGGTTATGCCATAAATAGTGCAACACATCAATCTTCATATTTTGTCACCTAATTACAAAAGCGACATCAATTTTCCATTCACATGGTTAAGAAATTCAATAACCAAATATATATATAAAATAAAAAATATTTCTTAAATTTTTACGCTTTTAGTTTGGTATTTAATAAACACTTGAAATTTTGAAAATGTCTAAGGCAGTAATACTCTATGCCCGGCTTTGAAATTTGAATTGACACTTAATAGTCTGACATTCTCGTATGACATAATTATGTTACCTATTTATCTTCAGCTTCTTCGACTATTCTCATAGACTATAATTGCAGTTACATCAAAGAATTCTCCACCATATTTCTACCCACTTTACAATCCCTCATCACTCACATCCATTCCCCAAGCTTCCCAAATCTCAACCAACTCTCCTCCAAGAGTAAGCAAAACGTAGTCTTGCACTCTCGTATTTTTCATTTACCGTAAAGAATTCTTCTTGCAACTAAAAGGCGATCATCGGTGGAGACTTGCTAATCTTCTCAACGATGCGTAGATCTTGTCAATAAAGCAGAGCTTGTTGTTGGGAGTACCCATTCGTGAGTCGAATTCCTAAACTCTTCTTTTCTTTTCTTTTTTGTCAAATTCGGTTGATTTAATTTCAATTATATTGGATGGCCTAGAAAAAAAAATATTGAAATTTCTTAGGTATTTTAGGAAAATTTTGTCTCAAATTCCTCGTTAAAAAAAGGGTAAAGAATCAATTAAAATTGGCCAAAAATCAACGGTGAACAAAGCCAAAACGGAAGAGAAAACACCGAAAAAAGGAAAAAAGGTATGATTTGATAATCAAGTAGGCTAAATACGGAAGCAGCATTCGAACTAGAGCTTCGGAGAGGGGAGCATCGAACCACGATCTCGGATTCCAAACCAAGTTTGGACGCCAAAAACTTCACACGTAGCACTGAGGCCCAAACACGCCTGCCCACCTAATCAAGACTCGACTCGATCCAACCCACAACCCGGTCAAATCCAAGTACCCGACCCGATCCAGCCTATATCCGACTTGGGCATACTCAAATTGACCTAAAACTCGACTCGATCCCCGCCTCGACCCACGTACTCAACCGACCATGCACCCTTTTGATTCATTTGTGTCGCTTCCTCGCATGTGGCTCAGCCCTGGCTCGCGCTCCAACCGACTCCCAGTGATCAGCTACTCGACTTCGCAACTCCAGCCTTTTGGATGAAGATCCCAAGGCCCATGCCTACCATTTTGGACCGTCTCTAGTTTCGATGATAATTAGTAACTCCAGCTTAGACTTAAACAAGCAAGAGACTTTACAGTTGGCGGGTTGAATGACTTGATTGTTTTATGAACAATGATTTTATGATTGCTTGGTGGATGCAAGGTTATGTTTATGGTATGATGTCAGATATGATGTGGCATAAGTTATACTGTGTTATAAGGTATGTTGTGTTATGGAATTATATTATGATATTGACGTTGTATGATGCATAAACCATGATATGTAAGATATGTAATAGGTTCACACATCTCCCTAAAATTGGCCCTAAAATTGGCACCATGAGAGGCGAGTAACGGTTGGAAGGAGGAGGAGGAGGTTAATAAAAGAAGACGGTTGGATAGGAAGAATAACTGTTGGAAAAGCAATTAGGCATTAGAGATAATTGGGAGAATGGGAGAAAAAGAAAGAGGTAGAAGTTTCCTTTTCCTCTCTTATTTCACAAAACGTCTCACACCCTAAGATGCCTCAACTACCCACTGCAACACTCTGTTCCTTTGTCCCCTCTTTTATGTCTCCTCATAAAAAGATACCTAAAGATATTTCCTTCCATCCCCTTTTCTTCTATATTTATATATTTATATGCATATGCTTCTTCCATCAATCACTCTCCTTCTTCATCACGGGCTCCTTTCTTTTACTTTTCAGCAATTATCATCCTTTTTAAACTCAAAACCACCGTCTTCTTCGTTCTTCGTTCTTCGTTCTTCGTTCTTCGTTCTTCGTTCTTCGTTCAAATTGATACGATACAAACCAGAATTAAATAAGAGAGATTAAGAAACCAATAATTAATAAGTAAATAGTGATTTGTTATGGTTGGTCCGACCAACAACTTTATTTGGGGTGCCTAAGTGTTCAAAGTGATGGGTCATTTTCAGTGACCGACAGCAACAAGATTTTGCAAAAAGTTGAGTCACTTTCTAAATAGTGATTGATCTCTAAAATCAAATTGAGTAATTTTATTTTGTAAGCTTTCCATGCATGCAAATCTCTCATCCCCAATACTCTCTCTTACCTCAATTTCTATTTAAATCAAGTCGATAATTTTACACTATTAAATGTATCGTGATTACACCAACACATGAATCGTTTAGAGCATCTTAGTAGGGGTTGGGGTTGGTATGGTTCCAACTAAAGCTGAATTATGATTACCACCAAAAACTCTCCGCCATGCATGGAAATTCAACTACTTTTCTTTTGACTCTTCAACCTCCAAAGTTGAAACCCAACTTCCCCTTTTTTCATCTCTTTCTCTCTCCTTTGGCTCATACATAAAAACAAAAGGCTAACACAAAAAGAGCCCTTTTTTGGTTCCCTTTGTTTCTTTTGTAATGAATTTGGGGTACCCATTTAGAGGTTTAATTAGCTTGGTTTATTGGTTAATGGTCCCTGAAGGAGTTGCTTTTATGGATAAAAGAAAGAAAGAAGAAGAGATTGAAAAGCTAAATTGATGATATTATTTGTGTCTCAAATATAAGCGAGAAGATGGTACATTTTTTGGGTGTATTTGTACAACTTTATAGAAATAATAAAAGGGTTTGCTAATGCAACTCCTTTTATTATACATTTTGGTTACATCCCTATAATAATAATAAAAGGGAAGCTTCTGTTTTCATGGAAAAATACACCCTTTTTTAAATTTCCCTTTTTTTGATCTAAGCGACCAAAAACCTAGAAAAGGGAATATCAAAAACCCATATAAATAACGTAGTAACATCATATCTTATATTATAAAATATTTATATATATATATATATATATATATAGCATTACCAAACCCAACCGCGTTGTTCATGTTCTTGTTCTTGTTGTTCTTGTTCCGGTTGTTTCCCTATTCCATAATTAAGCTCCTAATTATGGCTGCCTCTGCACTATCAGCATCTATTGTAGACAAGAGCTGGGAGAGTCTTTCACTTAGGTCATCCACCTCCCTGTGCAAGTTTCTAATGTAATTGCAGGTCTCTTGGAGGACTTTTGAGGCTGAAACCTGAAGAACAAATTAAAATTTTAATTAATAATAATAACAATAATAATAATAAAGTCAAATCTGAAATTAAACAAAAAGCAAACACTTGGATGTACTTTAGGTTTGTTTGTATTGGCCATTTTTAATAAAGTGGGTTTGATTTAATTATGTTTTTGTGGAAACCCCAATTAAAATCCAAAGCTTTTGAATTACTTTACTTAGCTAATGTTATTGTTAAATTCTTTAATTGACTAGACTGGGCAATGGAGTTTGTTTCCACCGTACATTTCCAATCAGTGCCATGAATTAAGTGTATAATAATAGAGTCAAATATGAACACCTCCCATCACGACAATGAGAATCTTTAGCTTAAAGCAACACAAAGACTTGATTTTTTTTTTTGAAATTTTCTTTCCCCCAAAAATGTAGATTTGAGTATGAGAAGTTGTGAGGGGAGTGGTACCTTGTCGGAGCGGCGATGGCGAATCTCGGGGACGAGGTGTCGAAGCTTGGAAATGAGTTGGATGATTTGGTCGTCGGAGATTCGGGAAGCACCGGGCTGCCTTGATCTTCGGGTAGACATGTTGTGGATGTTGAGTTGATGAAGAGTTTAGGGTTGAAGGGAAGGGAAGTGATAAGAGAGAGAGAGAGAGAGCGATGGAAAATGTTGGATATGAAGAAGAGAAATGGTTGGGAGTTGGGTGAGTGTTATAGGGAGGGGGGAGGGGGAAGGGAGTAAAATATAAAGAAGAAGAAGAAGAAGAAGTATTGTGTAGTCTGTTTTTGTGTTCCCAAGTTAGGGATTCAACTCAAGTGGGCTTCAACAAATGTGTTTGTTCTTCACTTAACACAGTGGGCCTTTCTTGTTTATGTCTCAATCCACAACTCCATGTGATTTCCCCATTTGCTACACGACACTCACTCATTTCTCTCTTACACATATTTCATTCACTAATCACATCTTGCCACGTTTCTTTACCTCTCTTTTACCCCTCTCTCCAAATTATTCTTCTCCAATCCTACCTCTCGTCGTGGTTTTCTTATAAAAGTGTGAAAATCTCTCCCTAGTAGATACGCTTTAAAATCGTAAGACTGACGATGATATGTAACATACCAAAGCACTCAATATGTGTTAGTGGTAGGTATCAGAGCTAGACACTAGGTGGTGTGCCAATGAGAAGGCTGGGATCCTTAGGGGGTGGATTGTGAGATCTCACATTAGTTAGACAGTGGAACGAATCATTACTAATAAAGATGTGGGAAGCTCTCCCTAACAAACGCGTTTTATAACTGTGAGACTTACGGCGATATGTAACGAGACAAAGCGGACAATATCTGTTAACGGTGGGCTTGAATTTTTACAAATGGTATCAGAGCCAGATACAAGACGGTGTGCCATCGAGCAACGATGCTGGAATCCTAGGAGGATGGATTATGAGATCTCATATTGGTCGAAGAGGAGAACAAAGCATTACTAATAAAGGTGTGGAAACCTCTCCTTAACATATGCATTTTAAAATTGTGAGACAGACAACAATACGTAACGTGCCAAAACATACAATATCGGTTAACGGTAAGTAAGTATAGATACTAAATCAACAAATTTGCTTTTGACTTTGTTTTACTTTTAATTAAAATTTACTTTTTTATTAGTTGTGGTTAAATAACTAGTAGTAGACTAACACATAGCTGAAGCATATAAGATATTTTTATTTTGGATTAAAGAGTATTAATTTGAATTTTGGAAAGTATAATATAAATATATAAATACCGTACAGAGAAGGCAAGAGGATGAAATAGATAAGAAAATTAAATAAAAAGAAAGCGACATAGGGATATACATTTAATGGAGAGTCTAATTAATGAGACTCAATTAAATTAAATTTAAATGCGTATATGACTTTATACAATCTTTTTAAATAATAAATTCTCTTCCAACCAAAAATTTTACAATAAATACGTGTGTACTAAAACAAAATATTCAGATTTTATTTTTATTTTTTATTGAATGTTTATTCCTTTGCAATATTTTAAATGATTAATTAATGAATTACCATTTTAAAAATCTCCTCACTCCTACCATTATTGAACTAAAAATATATAATATCTCAAATTAATATTAAACAATTATTGTGATGTAAATTGATGCATATATCTATACAAGATATTACAATATACTGGATGAGTGGTTTATAATGTCTTGAATATCTAACTTTTATAATATTTTAATTTTATAAATATCGTCTATATTTATCACACTCTTTTTTCTCACATTTTAATTTAGGTCAAAATTATTTATAAAATTTTATCATATCATAAATAGCAATGACATATTCAACATTCGACGCATGAAATTGTATTATGTAGCTCATCGACGTTCTTAGTTTAAAATGTTTTATTAAAATTAATGTGATCATGTTTTTTCTCTCGAATGGTCTTTATTTGACTATAATAAAATATTAAAATTTTCTTAAGATTCTCTTTATCGTTTTCTCATCGGTCAACATTTCTTTTTATTTACTATTTCTTATGTGACCATAAAATAAGATGCACACTGGACATCTCTCCCTTAAACTATGGTTAATTTTTTTTAAAAAAAGATAATATAATAAATTTTTAAAAAAATATTGGAAGGTTTGATGAGTGAGACATTAGTAGGTGAGAGAAGAGATAGATTTGCATAAGATTGTGAAAGGGCAAAGTCACATGCAATTTCCTAAGAGAAAACGACATGCCACGTGGCATGGTTTAGGTTTTAGTACTTTTTTTTTTTTAAATTTTAAAAAAGGGAACATATTTCTAAACACAAGCATAGATGTGAAATTTCCATAGTTTTCTCTAGCATCCTCACGTGCCTCTCACCCTCTCCCCCCTCTAATCTCTCTATTATTAATTTGTTGCCATGAAATTTCCATTGTTCATTTGTAGGGCACCCACATTTTCCCTCCACACCCAAAAAAAATCTTGGCTTTGATAACATTTTTAACCGTTCAAGCCCACTACTAGCAGATATTGTTCGTTTTAGTCCATAATGTATCGCCGTAAGCCTCAGGATTTTAGAATACGTCTATTAAAGAGCAGTTTGTACACCTTTATAAGGAATGTCTCGTTTCCTTCTCCAACTGATGTAAGATCTCATAATAGCGATCTATATATGTAGTTGTATTATCAACAGAGGCCAGACATAAGTGATTTAAGAGAGTTGTAGACGAATGAAAACTCTTATCTTGAAATTTATGAATGAGATTTCCCTTTTGAATTAATTGTGTGGGAGTTAATGAGAGTGTAAAGTAGAAGCAAGCAAAGCAAAGCAAACCATGTTGTCCTTGTTAATCAGTTATTGGAGGGCCATGGTAGAATATATGACACATGGGGTTCTATCATACTCATCATTTATTTCATGTCTATGCCAATTTATTGCTTTTTATATTTAAATATTATAAAATATTGTATGTTATCCCATTTGTATTCTTCATCTTTATCTTCATGCTTCACTAATCTCCTTATCTTATTATATGTTTATTATATTCAATCTTGTGGATTGGATGCATAGTATTATAGGATTTCTATAATTATTACCGTCAACTAATCGATGAATATAAGCTCACTATTAGATATTATTTGCTTTAGCTCGTTATGTATCGTCGTCAAGCCTACCACTATTAAATATTGTCTGCTTTGGTTCGTTACGTAATGTCGTCAAACTCACTACTACTATACATTGTCCGTTTTGGCTCGTTACAATTTGAAAATGAATCTATAAGGGAGAAGCTTAAACATTTTCATAATTAATGTTTCGTTCTCCTCTCCAACTAATGTAGGATCTCACAGTTCACCTCGTTAGGAGCCCAACATCTTCGTTGGCACACTATTCGATATCTGGCTTTGATACCGTTTGTGACATTCTAAAACGATTAAACTAAACACGAATATATCAAGAATTTTATACATGAAATGATATACATTGGAAATCAGTGAAAAGAAAAAGAAAAGTAATAATTATGAGTTAACTTGAAAATGGGACCTCGTGGCTAAGCCATGCATGCGAATATCCAAAAAGAATGAGAACCCTTTAGTTTGAAGGAAATAACTTAATTAGTTAGTTTTAAGTTAACCATAATTACTTTACTTTAACCTAATCTCCCTTTAATTTTGATAGTGGGAAGACGCCATGAGTCTCCGACAAATCAATCACCATATTCGATTAATTGTCCTTAATCTTTTAATTAATGAACCCATTAAACTTGATTAATTACATAAAATTAGTTTGGTTTTGGTTATAGGAGTGAAGTTGTGAAAAGATTGTTTAACAGAAGAAATTATATGAATAAATGAATTTCTCCGACACCCAAATTAATGATGTCTAAGCATGCACCACTTTAATTTATTTACACTCATTTCCCATTAACTAAACTTATAAACCATTAAATGTACCAAATTTAGGATATAGTTTGTGATTTAATTTAGTATGGTAATTTTAAGATAGTGACAATTAATTTATTTCTATAAAGTTATATTTCTTGTCCACCATCAAATTTGCTTATAATAAATGTTCCAAATTTTATCAATCCAATCATGACAACTAAGATAGACTAGACGCTCAACTTGGAGTTTTTTTTTTTTTTTTTTTTTTTTTTTTTTTTAATTACAAAATAAGAGTTTTAAATTAAAAATGAGATCTGTATTTTTAGGGTTTACATAAATACAATAATGATTTTTCTTTAAATGAATTCTATTCATAAAAATAGTTTTTAAAAGTTGTTTTTTCTAATAATAAAAATATTTAAAATTAGTTTTGAGAATATAGCAAAACAAAATGATTTTTTAAAAAAAAGTGATTTAAAATTTACTTTTGCAAAAATTGCTTTCAAATTTAAATTTATTGTTTATAAACACTTTTGATTATCTGACTAATTAATACGAAAAGAGTACTTTTAAAAAATAATTTATAAAAATAAAAATTATCTTTGTCCTTTTTTTTTTTTTTCTTTTTAGATGGGAAAAAAACATCATTAAATACTCAATCATAACAAAATTTAAGTTTTGTTGACCTTAAAAAGCACTCAACAAAATTTAAGATTTTTTAAAAAAAAAAAGGTAAAAAAAGAAAGAATTAAAGCAAAGCAACTTGATGGGGTGCTTAATTGAAGAAGATCATGTCTCATGCTACAATATCTTTAAAATATTCAAACTTTCACCTGAAAAACAAAATAATAATAATAATAATAAATAAATAAATTTAATAAAAAGCCTCCCTTTTTGACAACTTCAAAAGTATATTCACTTTGCCTCCACTTAAAATTCTTTATCTAAACACATAAATTCCGCAACTTATGTTTTCTCTCCTTAATTTACTTCCACAATTTCTTCAACCAGCCCATGTTGTCATCTTGTCCTCTTTGACCAAATCTTCTTGATCTCGTGTTTTTTTTCGTCTAGTTTGTTTCAAACCATTAAATTTGCGTTCTTATTACGTTTTTGAATCTTAAACATCCATACTTTCATTTTGCAAGAAGAAGAGATACATGCATTCGAAGATTATTCGGATCTTACATTTGACATTTGATCCTATTTTGTGAGTGTCGGCACGAGATTATATTTGTTGGGTTTCTCAAAAGACTTTGAAACTAAACATAAATGTCGATAATATGCATGTAGGGTCATCATTATCATTTCATTCAAACACGAGAATATCAAGACCTTGAATTTAGTATGTTTCTAACTGTTATAGTATGATAACAAATTGATGTGATTTTGTCTCTTTTGGGTCTAAACTCGTATAATTTTGTTGGACCCCATATCCAAAAAAATCTTGATATCGATAGATATTAGAGGGAAAACATAAAAGGCAAGGAGTAAAGTGAGTAAAGTGATTTGGTTTGGTTAGTTGAAATTGAATGGGATTAGTTTGAAGATGTGCATAAAGTGGTCAATTCCATCCATTCCCTTTTAAGTCTAATAGATTTGGTTTTAAAAAGATAGTGTGGGGTATGAGTAAAAGAAGATGAATTGGGAAATGATTAAGGGGAGAAGAAAATAGAGTGTAAAAGAGGTGGGTTTAATTAACCAATTCACCGACCTTTTTGTGGAATGGGATGGCTAAACCAAACCAAACCAAACAATAATAATTAAGAATGGTTAGGCTTTGAGGGAAAGCCATAGCCAAACCCAAAAGAGAGGAGATTATTGCATGCCTTTGGCTTTGGCCATTGGGTCAATTTTGTTCCTGATTACCGCTCCCTGATATCCACAATACTATATACGTCCTCAAATTAAGGCGTGCCTATGGTAAGACTTTACCCAAAAGGAGAAACAAACCAAACCCAAAAACTTATGTTCTAACCTTTTTGGATTTGGTTTCTAATATTGATTTCTTTAGATTTCAATCGCCCAAACTTTCCGTAAAGATTCGGTGGGGAGGAAGTCTAAAGAGTCTGATCACCTACCGCTAGTATATTATCCTCTTTGAGCTGATGATCCACCACTAGCAGATATTGTCTTCTTTGAGCTTTCCCTCGTACTTCAAGGCTTGATGACCCAGTGCTAGTAGATATTGTTCTCCTTTTAAGAGCTTCCCCTCAAGATTTTAAAACGTGTCTACTATGGAGAGGGTTTAGCCATACTCTAACCAATGTCTCGCACCGTTTTGTATTTGGCTCTGATACCATTTGTAACCGCTCAAACCTACCGCTAACAAATATTATTCATTTTGACTAGTCTCATAATTTTAAAACATGTTTATTAGAAAGATATTTTAAAGAGAAAAGAGAGAACTTTTTTAAGTTGACGGTAAATTGACACTAACAACTAAAAATGTAGGAATTAAATAATAATGATTGTTTGGGAGTCGATGGAGTCGGCCCACTCCTATTAAACCCATAGATGGCCACTTAAGCTTGGATTATGTGACCAAATTTTTGGATAATCATTTTTGGATTAGTTTGAATGTAAGATTTTTAGATTGGATTACCTCAAATATGCTCCAATTATGACCCATACAAACTAACCTTAATTTGATCCATTACAAAGAAAGAAAAAAAATCACATTTTAACTTTAATTTGAACATAAACTATCGTAATAAAGATAATAAAGATAGTGTCCCTCACTTATGTATTCGTGATCTTCTTCTTCATTAGTGAACTGATCTTAATCCACAAACCCTTATCATCAAAACAAACGATGAAGATAGAACAGACTCTAACCAATGGGTCATAATCATGAATCTAATTCAAAACGCTTTGACTTTTTTTGGTGATGTGGGTGTGATTAAAATATGAATTGGGCCCAAAAAAAGGAAGCTTTTATTAATTTAGAGCAGGCTAGGTTCTGGTTTTTGAATAGACAAGTCATTAGAAATGGTTCTGTCACGAGAGAACAAGCTAACCAACAATGTTTTTCATTCTGTCTAAATCAGACCATTTCAAGGATTGAAGATATACTGAAACATAAGAGAAGAAAAGAGGAAATTTGTGGGGTTTGATATGAGGGTTTTATTATGTGGTGTTTATGTCTTACCACGTACGGCCTAATTTATGTTTTGTGTTTGAGAAATATAGATTGATGGGTTGGTTGGATGCGACTCATCGTTATCAATGTCTTTCTGCAACTTCAAGATCAAGGGGTTTTGCCATAGTTTTAAGACCCTTTCTCACCTTGCCTCAATTATTGAAATGATCATCAGATGGGATGTGTTTAGGTAACCTCTGATTAGGGTTTTAAATGTTTTAAGAATGAACTTTGGTTTATTAAAGAGTCTAGAGATATTATGGAGTTTAGGGATATGAATCAAAAAATGTAAATCAGTTATTTCCACGTTCTTCTTCTTGTTCATAATGTGTTCATGAGAGGTGTAGATGCAATGTGGAAAAATAGTGCATGTTTAGAGCATATGAGTGATATCCCACCTCGATGGAAAAGAGGAACGAGTGTCAGCGAGGACGCTTGTCTCGAAGGAAGATGGATTGTGAGATCCCGCATTAGTTGGAGAGGAGAACGAAACATTCTTTATAAGGGTGTGAAAACCTCTATCTAGAAGACACGTTTTAAAAACCTTAGAGAAAGTCCGAAAGGAAAAGTCTAGAGAGACAATATCTATTAGTTGAGTTTAGGCCGTTACAACATGAATAGTGTTTAAAAATGGTAGGAGAATTAATTTAATTGACATTAAATGTATGTAAACGTGTATTAAAGACTTTAAGAGATGTATCTCGAGAGAAATCGTATTTTATTTTAAAGTTTAACCGCGTATAGAAGTAAGAGATTTAAACATTTAACGTTTTAAATAATATATGCTTGACCTAATTAAGTTATGCTCGACAAATTCAAAACGAGCACTAAAGATAGTGCCTAGGTCCCCATTGGAGAGCATTAGTGGTTGTAGAACCAGCCCAACTCCTAAGGTTCAAGATGGAAGCTCTACAGTGCCCACAGGCTCAACACGAAGCCCAAATTCAGAGTGAAACGCCATGGCGCTCATTTATACCCTGTGGCACCCCAAACTTTAGTATCTTTTTTGGGTTTGTACTGTGCCATCCCAATGATTGAATTGTCAAAAGAGAAAGATGCCAGTGACTTTCGGTTCCCTTTCTTAACTATTATATCTTTGATATAGCTCTCATTCAAATGTGGTTTTGATTGGTTCATTTACTCTTCTTTTGCTCAGGTGTCACATTTGCTTTCCGTATGAGTAAACAGTTCAAATTTGAGCAATCTTCTGTTCACGAATAGGTTTAGAGACATATCATGTTGTGTTTTTTTGAAAACTTTACAATGAAATAAACACAACATGTGATTTTGCTGGCTCAAAAATGAAAGAAAGAATCAAAGTTGAGTAACATTTGAGGATTAAGCGTAGTAATAAAAATGATGATAAGGGTGTTTGCTTCACACAAATGGGTGTTTTGATGATAAGCTGATAACCCTGATTGCATCTTGAAGAAAAAGAGTGAATATTATGACGCTGAAAACAACATCCCCTACTCTATCCTTAGTGTCGAAGAATTTAACATCTTGCCTCTCCCCTGTTACATCCAACGTGCCATCTCTGCATACTAAGATCAACAAGTTGTATTAATCACTCTGTTTTTTGAGTTCTCATAAAGGAAAAACAGAATAGTTTGTTTACTTATCGGCGCATGATGAGAAACCGAGCATGACACCCAAATACACCCAAATCATTTCACACGTGGGGCATATATATATATATTTGTAATATTTTTTTCCATCTATATGGCCTATTTATAATATGATATTCAAAACTCATAAAGAAATACATTAAGCTTAAGAATGAAATGTAACGGACGAAAGCAGATGGAATGAAGTTAGAAAAATTGTTCAATTAGTTAAAGTTGAATGTATGGAAAAAAATTATAAAAATATCTCAATATTGAACTACACTCGTGGAACTGTGAACATAAAAAACGTGGTGGTAGTTTATTGGATAGTTCCTAAAACGAATCTTTTGGAGTTCGGTGAAGTAGTTTGAATTGTGAATTTGAAATCCGCGGATTTTGAACACACCGGAATGGAGATGGGGATGGGTGTAGGGGACCCAATTCAATTCCAAGGTCCCCTCCCTATAAACTTTATATATAAAATGAAAAATATTCACGAGAAATTAATCTAATTATATAAACTATTTATTTATTAGTTTTTATCACATTTTAGGGGGAAAAATTAAATAACACAGGTGGGCCCCATCTCATTATTGAGTGAGTTTTCTTTGTTAAATCAAAATTTAATAATTTTGAAATTTAGTTTTCTTCAATTACTTTGGGTATTAAAAGTTGGAAGAAAAATAAAAGTTTGACAATTTAGAGGGTCTTATAATATTATTATTTTTTGTTATTTTCTTTTTCCATTTTTATTTAATTTGGAGAAAAGTAAAAATAGAAAAACAAAGGCAAAAGAGTAAACTTTAGTCTCATCTTCTCCGCTCTCCCTCCTTCTCACGCAAACCACCCGCCTCACACTCCTCTCCTTCCCGCTTTATTTCTGTTTTCCGGCGCCCCTGAGACTCCAGCCCCTCATGTGTTTAGATCTCCGGCTTCTTCATCTCGACGCGGCGTCCTCATTCCTACAGGCGCGACTTCTCACTCTGTCGTGTGATCGACGACGAGTTGCAGCATTTCTCACAGCAACACGAGATTTCTACCTCCGGTGAACTCCTTCAGCAACGAATTTGAACCCGGATTCTCGTCGGTAGCTGCACGATCCACAATTCCGGCGAAGACGCCCACTGAATTTCAGACCTCGGATTCTCTCCGCTCTGTGGCCCACAATCCGAGTGATTACCGATCTCTTTTACCGTAGGCTGTAAGGTTTGAGTTTCTGGTTTCGACCTCCTTTGAACACTGAACACCGCGTATTCGAGGTCGTTTGCTGCTGATCAGTAAGTTCCAGCGCATTTTAGTCCCTTTCGATTCATTCAAGTGCTGTAAGTTCTGTTTCTAACTATTCGGACCCTTCTTCTTGTAGCTTCAAGCCAGTTCGAACACTTCTGATTGCTTTTCAGCAAAGACTCAAGCTTTTCGGTGAGTCTTAGTGGGTGACGGCTTTCTCTAATCACTTTTCGGATTCTATGGAGTGATTAAAGTCTGTTTATAACCATTTCAAAATTCTGCTTGTAGTTTCAAGTCAGTTGTGTACTCATTCGAACACCTTTCAGCAAGGGATCGAGTCCGTTTGGAAAGTTCAAGAGGATAATGTTCTGTTCAAACCTTTTCCAACTAAATTAAAGTACCTTAGATGGATCTCTAACCCTTGAATACTCTTTGTTTTAGGGTTCACTCTGTTTTGGAGTGTTTGATTAAGTAATAAGTGTGATGTTTGCGTAAGCTTGTCCCTCATGAGCACGCTGTGGTTCGATTAAGGATTTCGAACTAAATATAGTATCTAAATCTTATCCTTCTTTTTTAGGAATCTCTTGGAATAATTTAAGGCCTGTTATACACGAGTAGTTTTTATATGAAGCTTTTGTTTGATTGTGTGCTACCATTTTGTGTCTTATTTCTGTTATATATATATATATATATATATATATATATATATATATATATGATTTATTTGATCTATTTAATTGTTACTCTTGAACTGTTATGTGTCTGATGTGTTGAGCATGTTGTGGCTTGATCTTGGTGATGTAATGCATGCTGAGATGGTGAATTTTTTGTAATGATAAGCATGCTGAAATGATGTGGTTGGTTGCAGAAACATGATTTTGTGTTGGAAGTGGTGTTGTGGTTTTGGGCATAAAGCATGGTCTAGAAGCATGATGCGTTGGACTCATGCATTCAGAGGTGAATGCTGGGGTCTCGGTTATAAATGGTTGAGGACTGGCATTGTGGTAAAGATAAATGAGGTTGATATCAGGGTCTCGGTATAAATGGTTGAAGGTCGATGTTGTTTTAAAGAAGGTAAAGTGAATATTAGAGTCTTGAGTATAAATGGCCGAGGGCTGGTTTATCAATATTTAGATTGGAGGCCTCATGTATAAATGGTTGGGAGTTGACATGCCAATGTTGGATAGAGAGGAGTATCAAGGCATTGGGTATAAATGCTCGAGAGTCAGTGTGATGAGTCTGGAGGCCTTAGGTATAAATGCTCAAGGGTCAAATATTTAGCACTGAAGAGAAGTGATGAGGCCCTGGGTATAAAGGGTCAGTGATTGATGCAACTCTAAGGGACAGTCTTGGAGGGCTTCTGAAGGCCAAATATGAGAGCTGAATGATCTCGTTTGTTGTGTTAGAGCTTGAGAGGTGTATGCATGTCATGAGCATATTGCGTGATGTGATTATGATTTATGAATGGAGTTAGTTACATATGTTACTTGTCTCCTACGCATGTTGCATATGAGTAGTATGTATATGATAAACATGTTGACGAGATGTGGTGTGAAGCATGTTTTGTGGCTCCTCAGATGGGAGCTATTTAATGAGTACTTTTATACTGACTACTTCCTCCAACCAACAAATTTGGCAGGTGCTTAAAATCTGCATGCGCTTGATGATGAAGTGGAGGCATGATAAGAAAAGAGAACATTAGCTAGTCATCCACTTTCCCTATCCCCAACTCAGGGCTTTCCATCCGATTGCTCTCTTCCCCTCTCTGGGGAATTTCTCCTCTTTCCTCCTTACTACTAAGACTTTTCCATCTCTCTTCTTCTTTCCTGCTTTTGCATGGTTCTAAACAATTCCCTACCTACCTCCGAGATCTATCCTTGGATTCACTAGAAATGACCTCCTCCGAGGTTTCAATCAAGCCCAATTCTGCCTCCGCTTTCAAGAACCATGCTGATTCTACCAAAGCCCCCTCTGATCCACCCAACGCGCTCTCTGCCAAGGGTATTCCTTTTTCCTCCCAATCCTCGCACTTCTTTCTCCCCCCCCCCACATTTCTTCCTTTCTTTCTTTCTTTACTCACCCTCCCATTTGTTCTGTTTTTTGTTACTACAGATGCTGATATCGCCCTCTACACTGAGCTTTGGAATGCTTGTGCTGGTCCTCTTGTTTCTGTCCCTCGTGAAAACGAGCGTGTCTTCTACTTCCCTCAGGGCCACATTGAACAGGTTTTTCGTACCCTTCATCCCTCCTCTTCTAATTTTATCATGACATAACAGGTTTTTATTTTTTTAGTTTTTTTCCTTTTTATTATCTAAAGCTGTCTCATTTTTCCAACTGGAAAGTTACCTTTATGAAAAGTCTCAGCTCTCTTTTCACCTTATTCGGCTATGGTTCATGGGATTTTTTCCTCACCTTCTCTTTGTTTGTTAACCTTCCGTCTGCCTTGTTTCTAATCTGCGTTCTATTGAACTTTCTCCATGATTGATATTTGTTTGGTTTTTGGATCAGGTGGAAGCATCAACTAATCAAGTGGCGGACCAACAGATGCCTGTTTATAACCTTCCATCCAAAATCCTCTGCCGCATTATTAATGTGTGCTTAAAGGTACCATTGGTCTATTTCTTGGACATAACCACCAAATTGGGGCTTTCCCATTTCTATGTTTTCTTCTCTTTTGACAAATATCTGTGAAGGTTGCAGGCTGGAAGATTCGTACCCCAGGTAGTTTTACTTTGTTATTGATGTGACAAATCATATGTCTGTGAATTGCAGGCAGAGCCGGACACTGATGAGGTATTTGCACAAATAACTTTGCTTCCAGAGGCTAATGTAAATCCCCTTCGTGTCTCGCAGTTTAAAATGTTATACTTGTTGAAAGCTTCTCATATGTTTTATGATCTTGATATCCTAGTGTTTTTTTAATTACAGCAAGATGAGGATTCTGTGGACAAGGAACCACCTCCTCCTCCTCCACGAAGATTTCATGTGCATTCTTTTTGCAAGACTCTGACTGCATCTGACACCAGTACTCATGGGGGATTTTCAGTCTTGAGGCGCCATGCTGATGAATGTCTTCCTCCACTGGTTGGTACATTAATGGTTTTCATATAGATAGATTGTATAAATTTATGACGATATTTCTTCCTTTGCTGCCAAAACTGAATGTCATAGAATTGATTTTTCTAGGACATGTCACGACAGCCTCCTACCCAGGAGTTAGTTGCAAAGGATTTGCTTGGAAATGAATGGCGTTTTCGTCATATATTTCGAGGTAATGAATTATGAACTTGAATTACTCTTCATGGATCCCAGATGGCTTTGTGTGTTGCAATACAGTTTATTTTATCAACAAAACAGACTCACATAATCTCTTGCTCCAATATATAATACGCCAGAATAGCTTCATGTGCTACCAACCTGAGAACAGTATCTCACACCTAAAGCTTTCATGCCGTGTGGGTTGATTAGAAATATATATTGACGATCACCTTGTTCAGTTGATTTGTTAGACTCAGTCTTCTTTTCTTTAACATTTAAGCTTTTGGAATATCAGGACAACCACGAAGGCATTTGCTTCAGAGTGGTTGGAGTCTTTTCGTGAGCTCAAAAAGACTGGTTGCAGGAGATGCTTTTATATTCTTGAGGTTTGATGTTTCCATTCATCTCTGTCGTGCTCATATGATATTAAAATATCATGATTACATAATTTTTCTGAATGAGCCAATTATTTTATTAGACATCTTTTGGTCTAATTGGAATCAACATATATTTTCTGATAGGGGAGAGAATAGAGAACTTCGCGTTGGTGTTAGGCGTGCCATGAGACAGCTTGGCAATGTCCCCTCATCAGTCATATCTAGCCATAGTATGCATCTTGGTGTGCTTGCAACTGCTTGGCATGCCATTTCCACAGGCACAATGTTCACTGTCTACTATAAGCCTAGGTAATGCTTATGATATGTCATGTCATTTCTGTATCATGTACGTTTTGTTATTACATCTTTGAAGGCAAGACGCTAATGGCTCCAAATTTATGTTCAGGACAAGCCCTTCTGAATTTGTTGTTCCATATGACCAGTATATGGAGTCTATTAAGAAGAGCTACACCATAGGGACGAGGTTCAAAATGAGATTTGAAGGTGAAGAAGCTCCTGAACAGAGGTATGTGCCCATGAAATTGGAATTGACTGGAATTTACCTTCTAAATATCTGATAGTGTTTCCCTTCCTTTCTTTCTTGATGAAGTTTCTTTATGGGAACTTGTGGATGATTCTAATTTTCATGTTTTAGATTCACGGGTACTGTCATTGGATGTGAAGATGCTGATCCCAAAAGGTGGAAAGATTCCAAGTGGAGATGCCTGAAGGTAATATAAGTTCTCAAGACATGTAACCTTGTATTTTTGGAATGTTAAATCAG
Organism: Cucurbita ficifolia; assembly: GCA_033971965.1. Taxonomy (NCBI): domain Eukaryota; kingdom Viridiplantae; phylum Streptophyta; class Magnoliopsida; order Cucurbitales; family Cucurbitaceae; genus Cucurbita; species Cucurbita ficifolia. Next base: position 19,441,332 of record CM066965.1, read on the forward strand.
CCATTTTTGTTTTCCTCCAGGTGAGGTGGGATGAGACATCTACTATTTCTCGTCCGGAGAAAGTCTCTCCTTGGAAAATTGAGCCTGCTCTTGCACCTCCAGCACTGAACCCCCTTCCGATGACTAGACCTAAAAGGCATCGATCAAACATGGTGCCTACATCCCCTGATTCCTCTGTTCTTACACGAGAGGGCTCATCAAGAATGATTATAGACCATTCACCAGCCAGTGCATTTACAAGGGTCTTGCAAGGTCAAGAATTCTCGACTTTGAGAGGGAATTTAATTGATGGCAACGAGTCTGATACTGCTGAAAAATCTGTTATGTGGTCTCCTTCTCTAGATGATGAGAAGATTGATGTGGTTTCTACGTCTAAGAAACATGGAGCAGATAGCTGGATGCCTGCAGGAAGTGGTGAGCCAACCTACACAGATCTTCTATCAGGTTTTGGAGCTAATATTGATTCATCCTGTGGTGTCCGAGCTACCTTGGGAGATCCAGCAATAGTAACTGCTAATTCAATCAGAAAGCATGCAGTTGATCAAGATGGAAAGTTTAACTTCCTTGGTGGTGGTAGCTCATGGTCTGTCTTGCCTTCTGGTCTTTCACTCAACCTGGTCAACTCTAGTCAGAAGGCTCATATTCAGGCTGGTGACTTACCTTATCACATGAGAGGAACTACCACCTTTAATGGCGTTGGTGATCATTCTATGGCTCATTGTTATAGAATTGATCATTCTATGGCCCATTGTTATAGAATTGAACAGCCTAATGGAAACTGGTTGATGCCTCCACCTTCATCTCATTTTGATTATCCAGTTCATTCAACTGAACTGACTTCGAAACCTATGCTATTTCAGAACCAAGATATTTTGAATCTCAAAGATGGAAATTGTAAGCTTTTTGGCATCTCACTCGTAAAAAATCCCGTTATTTCAGACCCTGCAGAATTGAATAGAAATGTGATGAACAAGGCAGATGTTATACATCCTAATAGACATCCGATCCATTTGAATGAGTCTGAACTATCTAGGGGTTCAAAGTTGGCTGATAAATCCCTTGCCATCAATGAGGCTGATAAGTTGCAGCAAACATGCACACCAAACTTGAAGGATTCTCAGAGCAAATCACAGGGTTCTTCAACAAGGAGCTGTACAAAGGTTGCTCGCTTTACCCTTCCCCCACCACAAAATATACACATTTTTTCACATGCCTATTAGTTTTGAGGATAGACCTGAGTTGGCATAATAATAGGGGTTTGTTGGTTTCAGGTCCACAAGCAGGGGATTGCACTTGGAAGGTCAGTTGATCTTAGCAAGTTCAACAATTATGATGAATTGATTGCTGAATTGGACCAATTGTTTGAATTTGGTGGCGAGCTGCTGCCCCCCAAAAAGAAATTGCTTGTTGTATATACGGATGATGAAGGCGATATGATGCTTGTTGGAGATGATCCCTGGCAGTAAGGACTAATCATGCATGATCATATTTTGTCACTTAGTTGTCTTTATGGAATAAAAATTTTGAATAACCTTTGGATTGGCTTTAATCAGGGAGTTTTGTGGTATGGTTCGGAAGATTTTTATCTACACAAGAGAAGAGGTCCAGAAGATGAATCCAAAATCCTTAACATTGAAAGGGGATGAGAATCCATCTGTTGAAGGGGAAGAAGCAAAAGAGATTAAAAGTCCGGCAGTACCTTCAATGTCAGCCCCAGAGAGTTAGGTCTTTTGCTTTGGTCAAGTATAGGTGAGACCCGAAACATTGATGTGAATGTGACGAACGTGTTATATATTATATTTGTCCTCATTACTTCGCCTATGCTGCACTGTCTGACATGGTTAGAATTGAAAAACCATTATTGTGTTGAGGCAGGGTTTTGGTGCGGTGCGAAAGGATTCAAACAGAGTAATGGAACGAGGCTGGAAGGTTGCGGCCTTATGTTATAGGTAGATGGTAGAAATGATGTAATTGAATTTTGGATATGTGAAGTTAGTAGTATTGTGAAGGGTCCAGTCCACTCTTAGACGTAAAATATGTATAGTCCTTGTGTCGTAGGATGATGGGGCCGGCTTGAGTTTCGAAATTCCACCTTGTATATAGGCTCTTGGAACTCAAGGAACGAGTGAATCTAAGTTCAATTGGGTGCGTTTACTGGTAGTGTGTGTGTGTCAGCCGGGGGGATCTGCAAGAAAACGTCGATGTTTCAGAGTATTTGCTGCCTTTTATGCGATGCCAATGGCAAGACAGAAGAAGAAGAGTACTCGCTGACAACAGTGGAAAATTATGTATAGAGGGCTGACTGAGCTAATGAGAGACCAAAATAGCACTGTAATATAACCCATAAGATGCTACTGGATCTGCTTCAGTAACCCAAACCAAGTCGCTACTTGAAAGCGTAGCGAAGGGTCCATCGCATGTAAATAATTCGAATAAATCAAGTCGAAGTATGTTGTATGCATGTAATATTAGCTTTGACTTGGTACATTCCTTTCACGCCATCTTGAGCAACAAGCTTGTAATTAGGGCGAGCAACCAGCTTATGGAACTTTCTTCTTACTCGTCCGACCTCATCGTGCACTGTTGTGCTTGGTGTGGTGCAAGCCTTCATTTCAACAACATCCATCTTTTGGCCATGTCGTTCCCTTGAGATTTGATATTTGAAGCGTTCTCCACTTTATTACTTGATAAACACTATGCAGTTGCACTAAGTTCAAGCTTACCCCATCGGTTGTGTACTCCCATATTTATAGTGCTTGGTTGTTTCGACTGGTCTATCAGCGTTGCACATGGGGTCTTTTTCTAGTAGTCGACACACTCCCCAACTTGGCCTTCGTAGTTCGTCAATACTTTGGGCCATTTGAGCATCTTGCCTTTCTTTGGAGATACACCCATGGATCTATATGAAAGTCGCTTGCCTTATCGAACTCATCATAGCAAGAGAAAGAAACTAGACACCTATCTTTTGATTCGTAATTATTAATATTTTTTCTAAATAAGTATGAGGCTAATGTTGAAGGGATATATTTTAAGTTCTCTACTAATAATAAGAAAGAAAATGTGACTCCCATCAAAATGATGAACAACAATAAGTCTGATTCTTATAAGATAAACACGAACAGTCTTAACAAACGAGAAGGATTCCGATTCTCGAAAGAAAAAGTGAACAAAAGAAAACCAACCAACAACGGTGCGACAAAGATTACAATATTAATTCGAAGTTCGATTTCAATGACATCATGAATCAGAAAGAAGAAAGCATGCACAGAAGTTGAAGTGTTTTGTGCCATTACTTTCTTTGGATATTGAAAGACACACATGTATGTGGGACATTTGTGTTGAACTGATAACTTTGATTGTGAGCTTTTTACAAAGAAAAAAAGAAGCAGCAGAAAGGAAGAGCATGCCTTAGAGAGTGTGTTGGCTAGGGCCACTGCCCTGCCTTAGACAGTGTGTTGGCAAGGGCCACTGCCCTTCATAGTTTGAACCCCAACACTCCCTTGAGCTTTTAAGTCTAATATAATACCCCCATCACTTGCTTTTTGCAATAATTCACCCCATTTCCAACCCTCTTAAAGTGGCTTTATTTTATAAGATAATAACGGAAATGATAGCTGTGAGTGATTTGAGTTTTCAATGATCCATACGTGAAATCCTACATCGGTCAGAAAGGGAACAAAACATTCTTTACGTGGATGTGATATGTAACGAGCCAAAACAGACAATATGTGTTAGCGGTGGGATTTGACTATTACAAATGGTATCAAAGTCAGACACCGGACGGTGTGTCAGCAAGAACGTTGGGCCTCCAAGGGGAGTGGATTGTGAGATCCCACATCGGTTGGAGAGGGGAACAAAACATTTCTTATAAGGGTGTGGAAACCTCTCCCTAACAAACGCCTTTTAAAACCATGAGACTGACGGCGATATGTAATAAGTCAAAGCAGACAATATCTACTCGCGGTGGACTTAGACGGTTACAATATATATCAATGAAACTACAGGAGAATCGGGTAATACAAGGTTGGGTTTTTTTCTTCGTAGTAAAAAAGGAAACCATCGTACCTAAGCCTATGGATTTTTAGGAGATATTGTGTTTCTATGTTCTTCTTCTCATTTGTTTTGTTGTCTTTTATCTCAACTATTCCATCAGCAATGATAGAACAGGCACAACACTACTGTGGGAGAAAAGCAATACAGTAAGTTAAAGTCTTGTCAAGTTATAAAAAGGCAAATTGGATCCTTCTTTATTGTTTGGGATAAATTTAAAGATGGGTTGGTAGACCAAAGAGACAATTAGATAAAAGGGGCTCATGCAATGCACCATAATTCTCAATTATAATAAGATACTTGCCTGTTTCCCATTGGAAAAGGAGCAGTTAACATGATATAGATTTCACATTCCAGAATCATATCTACAACTAGGAAACAACCAGATGGAAAAAGATAAAAACATCACCCAAATGGGACCCCAAATTTGGTTTAACAACCAACAATCCATGTTGCTCCATTTGAAAACTTTGACCCCCCCTTCCCCTTTCATATGTGTTGGTGTTGCAGCTGCAAGAGCCTCGAGTAAGCCCCCTCGGGTCGACTTAGCAGCTCGCTATGGCTGCCTTGCTCCACAATGCGCCCATCTTGCACCACACCAATGCTGTCGACACCCCGGATTGTCGACAGGCGATGTGCCACTACAACTGTGGTTCTGCCCCTCATCAGCCTTTCTAGAGCCTCTTGTAGCACGCACTCTGACTCGGCGTCGAGGGCGCTTGTGGCCTCGTCGAGGAGGAGGATTGTGGGGTCCTTGAGAACAGCTCTAGCAATAGCAATGCGTTGTTTTTGACCACCAGAAAGCTGAACGCCCCTTTCCCCAACTGGTGTCTTGTAGCCATCAGGCAATCCACTCACAAAGCCATGCACATTGGCTGCTCTTGCTGCCTCTATTACTTCAGCCTCTGTTGCTCCATCTTTTCCATATGCAATGTTGTCAAAAATACTTGCTGCAAACAGAGCTGGCTCTTGCTGTACCAACCCAATTTTCAGCCTCAAGGATTGTAAATTCAGTCGACGAATGTCCTTCCCGTCGATCATAACTTTTCCGACGATCGGATCGTAGAATCTCTCAATCAACGCAATCACAGAACTCTTCCCTGATCCACTAGCTCCAACCAACGCCTGGCTCTGACCAGCCCTGATCCTCAGATTGAGATCCTTAAACACCATGACATCAGGTCGAGACGGGTAAGCGAAATCAACATGTCGAAGTTCGATTTCGCCACGAAGTGTCTCGACAGACTCTGCCTCAGGATCATCAGGCTCGATTCTCGTCGAGCGATCAAGAATGGAGAAAATAGAACCGATCGATTCACCACCCCGAACGATCTCAGGAGCAAGACTAACAGTCTCCGCCACAGAATTGGCAGTAACAACCAAGACAACAAAGACTTTAATCACTTTAGAGAATGTTGATCCGCCATTACTGACCAAATGAACACTGTACCATAGAACAAGAGCTTCAGATGCATACAGAGCAAACTGCGAAATGCCGAAAAGAACGCCAGCCGTTTGGCTCCGACGAAGGCTCTGCCGCTCAAGAACATTAAGCTCATGGCAAAACAGAGAAAGGATCTTGTCTTGAGCATTGAAGGCAGCCACTGTTCTGATATTGCTCACACCTTCCCCTGCAATCATACTTGTCTTTGCGTGGGCCTTTGCAGTATCCCCAGCCAACCCTTTCAAAGAAAGTTGCTGCATAACAATAATGTACAACTTCTCTCATTACTTAAGCCTAATTTCAATCAAAAACTCTGTTATAAAAGTTCAACTTAGAACAAGCTGCGTAAAAGCATCATAAGATGGGGGATTTTTCCATTTCCAAAACAAGGAAAAAGGAACAATGACACAGACATCAATAGATTACAGAAAGCAATGTCCTTTTGCAATCAATCCTAACTTTCACTGTATGAGAAGCATGCGCAAATTTAGACTACTGTTCAACACAAGACAAATGGTCAGAGGTCAGTACTATAGTTTGAAAACGAACCCCATCCCCTTAGATTTAATCACTTATGAATTATCCTACTGCATACTTTATTTTTGTTATGGAAGTTCAAAAACTTTATATTATACGAATTATATGAATGAAGATCACGGGGAGTGAGGATTTGAAGCAGATTTTCACATGGGTATCTGTCAAATGGCAGAGAGCAACGAGAGAGCTCGGATTTCAAGGGAGAGAAAGACGGTCAAGACTTAGAGCTTTGAATCAGAAAAAAAGAACAGAACTGATAAAAATACTGCAAAGATTCAGAATAGTCGGTGTATGAATGGAAAAAACTATTAAAAACAGAGAACCCGAGGGGAAAAATAGGCATTGGGCTCGAAGAAAAAGCTGCAACAAATACAAAACAAAACCCACAAATTATTTTACTTCATAAAACAAAAGGGTGAGGTTTTTTTCCCTAAAGTTCGAATTTTGTTGGAATTTTTATATATAAAAAGCTATGAACTTTCGGAGTTGTTTCTTTAATGTTTATCACTGCAATTGTTTCAGAAGTTAGTGCAGAGCAGGAGTGTAGGGAGTGGGAAGAGCCACGTGCAGAGCACAGAGATGGTAAGAGTTTAATATTTCAGGTTCTTTGTCGCGTAGTTGATGAAGAGAGGTTATATTCCAAGAGCCGTAAAAAGTAAAATTCAGAGAATCTGACCCATTTCTTAAGATCTAAATTCACTAACTGCAGCCCCACCCTTTTTAGGCTTTAGGGTCAACTCATGCAGGAAAAGCCCTGCCTTTCCAATCAAAACTTCCTTAAAAACCTAATCTTTTTATGTGGGGTTAGGCTTATATGTATGGTTTGAAGTAAAAATTAGCTGTTTTTTACCTGAGCCATGTTGGCAAGAACAAGTAGAGGAAAGGCTGCAAGGATGAGAAGAGAAACCCTCCATTCGATAATGAATGCAACAATGAAAGAAGTGAAGAGTGAAGTCATGTTTTGAAGAATCACGGATATTCTTTCAGCAATGGCGGATTTCACATCAGCTGCATCAGTAGCCAATCTTGCTGCTACTAAACTTGAGTTGTGTTCTTCCTCATCGAACCATCCCACTTCATTTCTCAAGATCGCTATAACAAGAAACAGAGGATTTCATAGTTTCGAAAAAGTTTGATAAGTTTGAAAGATTTTGTTGATTGATTCTTACCTGCGAGCATCATTCTTCTGACTCTGGTGGTTAGATTTTCACCCATGATTGTAAAGAAATAATGCTGAATTAGATAAGCCACCACTGCGTAAACTCCGATTCCGATGTAGATGAATACGAATTCCTTGATTTTCCTTTCCATGGCGGAGGGATTTTTGTAATAGAAGACTTCGATCATGTTACTCATAACAATGGCGAATGTTGGACTGATGAAACCAGAGAGAACAGACCCAATAGCGCCCATTATTGAATACGGCCATTCGGGGCCGTTGAGTTTAAGAAGACGAAGGAAATAGCCATCAGGGGCTGGATTTTTCCGGTCACTTTCGGCGTTTGAGACCATTTCGATTCTACCATCGGCGCCTGTGCTGTACGAATAGCTCAAATTTCGAAGGCTGCCGGAGCGGAGGCTTAACGATTTTGTCGACAACGAATGGCTTAGCCGTGAAGATCGTGATCGACGGGTCGATGGGTTGGAGAATTCTCTGTTTCGAACCATTTCTTGGAAGCGAATTAATGAGGAATAAGCTCCGGGTTTTGCGATTAGTTCTTCGTGAGTTCCTGTTTCGACGACTTGCCCCTGTTGTAACACTGCAATTGAATCGACATTTCTTATGGTTGATAATCGATGTGCGATCACCACTGTTGTTCTTCCCACCATTAAACGGTCTAAAGCTTCTTGAACTATGCTCTCAGAGCCTGCATCGAGGGCGCTAGTGGCTTCATCGAGGAGAAGGATTTTTGGGTTCTTCAACATTGCTCTGGCTATGGCTATCCTCTGTTTTTGCCCACCGGAGAGCTGTAATCCTCTTTCCCCAACCTGGGTGTTGTAGCCATTGGGCAGCAATGTGATGAAGCTATGTGCATTGGCTGCAGCCGTGGCAGCTTCGACCTCCGCCGCCGTTGCGTCCGGTTTGCCGTAGAGAATGTTTTCATATATGGTGGTTGCAAACAGAGCCGGTTCTTGGTTCACTAATCCAATCTGATCACGTAGCCATTTCAATTGCAGAGTTTTAATATCCACATTGTCCAGCAGAACTTGCCCTGTTTTTAAAAAAAACAGAGTAAATCAGAACCATCCACCACCATTGTAGCACCATCATATCCAATGGTTGTAAATTTACCTTGACTGGGATCGTAGAATCTTTCAATGAGAGAGACAACGGTACTTTTACCGGAACCGCTACCGCCGACGACAGCCACCGTCTTCCCGGCCGGGAAGAATATGGAGAAATCCCTGAAGATCATCACGTCCGGTCTTGAAGGGTAGCTGAAGCAGACATCTTTAAACTCAATGTTTCCATTAACTTCACCCAAGCACTTTCCATCAAATGGGTCTTGAATGATCGAAGGCCTCTGATTGATTATCTCCATCAATTTGTACCCAGCTACCTTGCCTTTGCTGAAAGCTCCCAAATTTGAAAACGACTGCCCCAAACTCCTATAGCATTACACAAAACAGCGCTAAAAAAAGAACCCATTTGTAATAGATCGTTAAATCATAACTTTTCTTGAGAAACTTACATGCCGCCAACAATGGCAGAGAATATAGCAGTGAAGGCTTTCCCACCGTCGGACTGGCCGCTTCGGATGAACACACCGGCGTACCAGAAGACAAGAGCCCAAGACATACAAGCAATGCCATAGGTACACCCAAGGCCTAACCCCTTTGCCATTCCTGCCTTGTATCCAATTTTCAGCGTATTCTGAATCAAATCTGAATACGAATTCAGGGCTTTGCTTTCCCCAACATAGGAGTAAACAGTTCGAACTTGAGCAATCGCCTGTTGGGAACATGTTTATGAAACAAATCATGATATGTTCTTTGGAAATTTTCCAATGAAAACAAAAAACATCCACGTGATTCTGCTTGAACGAAGAACTTTACCTGTTCGGCAATTATGCCAGCATTGGCATATGATTCTCGACTCTTTGAAGTGAGTCCAGTGAGAGTATACGCATATAAACCACCAGCAAAAGCTATGCCTGGAATTACTGCTATACTCAACAGTGCTAGTCTCCATGCTGACACAAAACCCACCACCAATCCAGCCAAGAACGTCGAGAGGTAGTGAATGAAGTTCCCCACCTACACAAAATCAAACCCAGTTCCTTAAAAAGAAAGATTTGATTCCTGGTTTAATGGCGGTGTTGTGGAGGCGCATGTTATCATCCATTTTGCTAACGTGCGCAGTTGCTCTAATTAATGGAATAGCAACTACCCAGATGGGTATTTTGCAGAATGAAGTAACCCATTTAGCCCCCACACTAGACACTATTAGATTTTTCTCCATTTTAGAAAGAAAAAGAGAAAAAGGAATTACCTTTTCGCTGATTGCATCTTGAACAAGAAGGGTGTCTGTTGAGATGCTGAAAACAACATCCCCTGTTCTTGCATCAGTGTCGAAGAATCCAACGTCTTGTTTCAGAACATCCTCTAAATACTTCTTTCGCAATGTGCTCACTTGTCTCTCCCCTGTGTACATCCAACATGCGATCTCTGTATCCAAAGATCAACAAGCTCAATCAAATGCTCTGTTTTTTGGGTTCTCGAAAGGGAAAACAGAGGAGTTTTGTACTTACCGGCGTAGGATGAGAAACAGACAATGAGACCCAAGTACACAAAATACAGAGCATACTGCAAATTGAAAGAACAGAGGAAAAGAATCGGATCTGAGATCTATAAAAGACAAGAATCATAAAACAGAGGATTTGGGATGAAATTAAAACCTTAGTGACTTCCGATGTCATTTTGTGAAAATTGAACTGGTTTTTGCCGAAGCCATTGACCATTTCGCCGAAAAGGAGGAAGAAGACGGGCATGGAAGAGCCGTGGACAACGGCGCCTAGACTGCCAAGGGTCATGAGAAACCAGTCGTATTTGTCTGCAAAAGCGAAGAGTTGGAGAAAAGGAAGGCTCTGTTCCTTCTTCTTTTCGGGTTCGGGCAACGCCTTGGGCTCTGCTACTGGTTCCGCCATTGGAGAAACCCAAAAAGAACGATGGGAAAGAAGGATGAATCAGTTAAAAAGAGGAAGAAGGAGAACGGAATTATTGGTTTATTGCAGAGAGATGTGAGGGGAAATGGCGTCGTTTTGGGCTGCTTTTTTGTGATTGTTCCAGAGTTCTGGGTTTTATCATTCTCCACGGCTGAGCTTCGTTCTTTCGCCGGCGGAAAAAGGAAAGAAGAGAGAAAGTTAGGGAGAGAGAGAGTTAGACCAGTGGTCAAAGATGGAGAAGACGAGAGTTGAAGGAACAAGTGCGTGGGAGGAGTGAATTCTTATAGGGAGAGAGATGGGGACATTTTTTTTAACTGTTTTTGTTTTAAAATTTTCATTTTTTTTTTTTTTTAACCAAAATTATTTGAGAGGAAAAAAATATATATATATATATAGTTGTCGAGTTCGTTCATACGGCTATGCCTAGTTTAAATAGTGAGACATATACGAGAACATTCATATATTGTTCAACTTTAAAAGTGTGAAAATCTCTTCCTAACCGATGCGTTTTAAAATTCAAAGAAAACAATATCTAAAATAACATACACGAGTTTGATAAGTCAATCGCATGTCGGGTGTGTCAAGGAAATTATTTTGGTCGTTCATAACAAATAAATATATATATATATATATATATATATATATATTTCTCTCGTCTTCTTTCTCTACTCTCTCTCCATCTTTTTTCATTATTTGGATGAATTTTTATGAGTTCTTATTTTCTATTTTCGTCAACTTGCAAACAAACCGGCTCTTATAATTTCCTCCAATATATTTCAATATTCAAATTACTTTTTATTTTATTTTTTTTCTATTTTACTTTATTCTTTAGCTAAATACTCTAAGTTTTAAAATATCTTTAATCTTAAAAAAATTAAAAATAATAATTTACTTTTTTCAATAAGAATGGAAACGGTGCCAGGTGGCATTCTGAGTGGTTAACAATCGAGATTAAAAGTACACGACAGTGACGTTAGCTCACTTACACTAACCTGAAATTGCATTCAAGTCCTCTTTCTTTAACATTATTGCACAACCATTCCAAACATTTGTTATACATATATTTTATATATATATATATATTTTTTTTAATTCTCATCCCCAAATAATTGAAGCATGGGGTTTCTATCACGCGACAACTTAAACGATTTGAATTTGAGTTTAATTTTCGATTTAGTTTACAAATTAAAACTAAATTTTATTATAATAGCTCAACATTAACGTTAGCTTTATAGTTTTAAAATGTGTATGTTAAAAAGATGTTTTCACACTCTTATAAGAAATATTTCGTTCTTCTCTTTTACTGTTGTAGAATCTCACACTTACTTTTAAGATTATTATAAATAAAAAATATTGATTGCTAGTGATGTGGACAATTTAACTTATAACTATTTAATATTTGAGTTTTACTAGAGTTTAGTTACGGTTGTAATATCGGTAGATTTTCTTAAAATTAATATATACCCGTAATAAATAAAAAAATCAAAAGAGTTAGGTCGACAGCGTAAATGGTCTTTTGTCGCTTATGCTTCAGGCATGCATTGCAAATGTCATAATGTCTATTTCTATTTCTCTTTTCCTTTTTTCCAATTTTTTTTTCACCTTTTAACCATAAAAAATAAAATTACGAAGTGATGAAGGGTGACATCATATATATAATAAAAAAAAGATATTTTTCTATTTCTATTTCAAATTTAGAGAGCAATAAAAAAAAGGCCTACCCTTTGTAGAGCCCAAGAAAATTGGGCTGCTAAGCCCATTAATTATTTTATTAATCAATACCAATTTATGGGGCAAAAAAAAAAAAGAAAAAAGAATAAAAAGGAAGCCTTTAGAGCATGCCAAATTTCATGATATAGACATAATTAAAATTAAAAAGACAGCCTTCACATCAAATTTGGTGACAACACATTCATTGATTACTATTATTATATAAGTAACAACATGTTTACCAAATTTGATTAATCAATTAATGAGAATAACCAAAAAAGGGTAATTAATTTGAATGATTAATTAATAAATAAAAAGATTAAGAAAAAGGTGGATTAGACAGCTTTGTATTCACTTTTGGGAACATAAAGATCTGTTTTTGGTTGAGTAATTTAAACATAACTTCATGTTTTTTCTTTTTGCTTCTTCTTTTTTATTCGTGATCATATAAAATATTTATCTTTTCAATTAGAAATTTAATATTTTGGGTTGAACCTTATGCACTTTTATTATATAAGATATTCTTACTCACATGTTTTCACACAGACGATTTGAATCAAATCATTTTTAATAATTATAAAGTAGGTCATATTAATAGAGTTACAACACGAAAACATTCAAATTTATCTATATACTAAAAACATCCAAAGTTGAAAGATTTTTTTTTACCCGTTACCGGAGGGAAGAACATCATAGATCTTCTTCATCCATGAACTTCATGTACAACTTTTTTTTTTGTCCCTATATATAGTGCTAACTATGGTTGCCAAAATCCAAAAATATACATAACCTTCACGTGACGGTAACGCCAATAATGTACCTAACCTCACATGACAATATATGTTAGTAGAGGTTCAGAATTTTAAAATTTAAATTTTAATGATTTGATTTCAATGATATCTTCGAAATCATAATAAATACATGCATAAAGTAGCTTAAAATATGTTTACATTAAAGATATCTATACATCATAATATGTAGTTTTCTCAATTTAATTAATAAATATGTTGTTTATTATAGGTGGTATATTTATTATTATATATTTATCATTTAAAGTTTGGTATTTTTTTTTCTCAAAGTAGAAAAAAGGATTCTTTCCTTTCTTGGTCATGAATTTATTGGAAATGGTCCTCTTATAATACAAATATCACATTTAAAAATATATTATATAATCTATATTTCTTAAATTTAAATATTTCTACTTAAATTTTTTAACAATATACTTTATACTGTATACTACAAACTTGGATATATTATTTATCAAATATCATATAATATATTGTAGATTACATATTATATACTTTATAAAAATAAAAATAAAAATTGGTTAACGGAAATCATGATAAAGCAAGGTTTGCGCACATTAATTATGATTATTTTAAATTTAAGCTAATTAAATAAAAAACCATATCCTAATCGTAATTATGCTCCCTAGTTCACCGTAATATATATATATTTATTTTAATATTCTTAGCTTTGCGGCGAGATTATCATCATTAATCTTGCCACAAACTGGCTGCCTTTACTCGCATGTTCAAACCTCTCTCAATTAAATATTTTCAATTTAATTTAATTTAATTCATCATTTTAAATTTGACCCTTTATATTTCTTTTTGGTATTCAACAATCATTAGCCGATTTGACAAAATCTTGCATTTCCCTAAGTTTTAAAAACAAATCTAAAAGGAAAAAAGGAATCAATGTTTTCAAATATTTATATGTAGCAATTGAACTGCAAATATCAATTTTAGAGTTGAATTTTCTGAAACACTTATTCACATAAATATCTACTCATCAAATAATGAATAAAAGACGTGTCAGACTATTAAAAACTATGCAAAGTTTCTATTAAGTAATTTCAAACAAATAAAAACTACGACTAAATCAACGATAATTTTGAAATTTTAGGTTCCAAATTTAAAAATAAAAAAAAAGGAAAAAGAAACAAAGGAAAGACATGGGCTGTTCTGTCTTGATACTAAGAACTTTTAACAAACAATATGGGCCCGAAGATGTGGGGAAAATGAGGCCCATATGTCATTTGTAAAGCACAATACATAGTTTTGGACTACTGTTTCATCAAACAATGCATGTGAATCATTTCTTAGTGGACTGTGGGCCCAATTCTAAATTATGGTCTACTCATTTATTGTACTTTTTTTTTGTAAAAAGAAACATAATAATTAATTTGTTGATTAAGATATGGCCGTATGAAAATCTAGGAGGTCGTTTGGATGATTCTTGTGTCGCAACCATTTGGAAAGCAAGGTTGGAACAGACTGTACTTCAAAAGTGAATGATTATCTAACCACAAAAACATATATTTAGCCCCATATATTCATCTACTGCTACGGCATAATCAAATCAAAAGCAGAATTCTGTAGGTTCTAAGATGCTGCTGCCTACCTTTCAAGGATGACTGAGAATTATCGGCTTTATCCACCAGCACTATAAAGTTTCAAGCGATATTTTGGACAGTAAGCTTAGACACACATCCAGTTATAACCACTATCATAAACTTAGCAATCTCATAATTCAGAAAAATACTACCCATCTACATAGTTTTCAGGCAACAATATTGTAAGAAATAGTCTACAAAAATGTTCAGAGAAGAACTGGAAAATAGAAGCATCTCTCATGAAAGGATTGGGCTGTGTATTGAATGATAAGGGGAGGCCAAAATAGACTAGAAGATAAATAACACATTTGAGGTATAAATATGACAACAGTACTTATCACAGATTGGAACAATAGACATCCTACGTAATATGGAAATTGGTAAAAAGAAAAGACAGGAGTACCTATGGGGGGTTCTCTAATGTGTTTGTTCTCTACGTTTCACTCTTCGCCATCATCATCGTCATCTTCATCTCCGTTTTCCTACACACACATCAACCAGAGTTTGAACCATTACTTCTGAACTTTTAGCCAGTCTATATGTACAGAACAGTTTAAGCCACGATTAAGTTGCAAAACACTAGATGATTAAGATCATGTACAACAATATTTCAATATTTCAGAAGCTTATAATTATGCAACAATGAAGCAGTAAAACACTAGATTTAGACCAAGTAAATAGCGACAGTGAAGTTGCAAAACGCCTAGGTTTGGACCACATACAATACTTCAGAAGCTTACAAATAAATGCCCCATTACATTTAGAAAACTAGATGAAGGCTTGGGAATGATTGTCGAAAAGATGCATATGCCTGAGTGATTCGAGAATGGAAAGAGAGCAGAAATCACCAAACAAAATAGTGACACGCCAAAGACACATTCATATGGGTTCAAAATAACATCCATAAATTTGAGTGCAGTTGTAAGATGGTGAAACTGAAACTTAATCTTGTTTACCTCCTCCTCCTCCTCTTCTCCATCAGAGTCCTCTTCATCTTCATCAATATCCTGTAAACAAATTAGAAAGCCCCTCATTTTTTCTCCTTGGTAGAACCAAGATTTTCATTAAAACAACAAAAGAAGACGAGAATGCCCCAAAAAATGAAGAAAAAAAATAAAAAACTTAAAATACGACTATAAAGAGGAACCTAATTATCCATAATAGAAAGATGAATGTCCAGAAACAAGAGGAGGCAACCCAAAGAAGGTAATGAAATTCACAACACCCTGATCTCGAACAAAATCCCCAAAAAATGATGAAAATTGGATTAGTTTTTTTTTTTTTTTTGTTTTGAATTAGGTATTTCCAAGCTGCCCGATAAGATAGACAGAATACCTCTCAAATAATCTCAGCTTCTTAGCCACCTTCACCCCCCCTCATTTTTCTTCCTTGGTAGAACCAAGATTTTCATTAAAACAACAAAAGAAGACGAGAATGCCCCAAAAAATGAAGAAAAAAAAAACTTAAAATATGACTATAAATAGGAACCTAATTATCCATAACAGAAAGATGAGTGTCCAGAAACAAGAGGCAACCCAAAGAAGGTAATGAAATTCACAACACCCTGATCTCGAACAAAATCCCCAAAAAATTATGGGAAATTGGATTAGTTTTTTTTTTTTTTTTTTTTTGGATTGGGTATTTCCAAGCTGCCCGATAAGATAGATAGAATACCCGCCACCTTAACCAAAGTAGAACCTCTTGGTTAGGTGAGTGAAAGATGCTCCTACTACACCCTTTCATCCAGAAAAGAGGGAAGCAACATGAGAGCCCAAAGATAGAGACATGCACAACTAGGCACAAGAAACCAATAATGGGGCCTCCCCAATCCAACCATTCTACCAAAAAACAAACATGAGAGCTAAGAGCTGTTCTGAACAGAGTGTTTAGTGATCAGAGAAAACGAGATAGAACACCTAGGAAATGAATGTACAAGGCCTGAGAAAACTACCACTATTAACTTGCTTAAAGTTCCAATTGTTAGATTAAGATGCATCCCATAGACACTATGATGGAAAGATTGGTATTTCAGACTCCAAAGTGGGGGAAAACAACTTGGCAACAGAGCTTGATGAGTGCTCAAAGAATAGGTAAAATTATGTAAGACAGAGGAAATTACATTGTTGAAATATTTCAAAGGATTGGGCCACAAGTCCTCTTTAATTATCTCCGCAACCTGCATTTTAAGTAAAAAAAACACACATAAGTACAAACAAAAGCATCGAATTCTTAAAAGAAGAGAAGCTGAAATGAGTTTTATATTATCTAGTTTTTGTTACCACGAGGTTTGAACCATTGTACTATCTAATTGGAGAAGCAATTTAAATGACTAGAAAGCGAATTATACTAGTTAACAACTAACAAGAGTACACAGAAAACTAACAGATTAGACCTTATTACATTAACAAGCTGAGCATTTACATAATCATGGGGCAAGAAAATGTTCATACGCACCTCATCATGAAGCTCAGTGATATCTTCTTCTTTGGTCTCACCAAACCAACTGAAGAAGCTGCATACGTAAATTATTGGTGAGCAATATAGAGAGAAAATATGATATATTGAAATTAAAACAATAAACCACAGTAAGAAGAGAAGAGTGGAAAAGGGTGTTACTAAACTGACTTTTCTATTGACAAAAAAAAAAAAAAAAAAAAAAAAAAACGAACTCTTGTGGAAAAGCAGAAATCATTGGAAGAAAGGAGCTGGATAATGGTAAGACATTAAATTAGCACATATTTGAAAATCAGAAGTTACTTCCTTAAATACCTTTTAATATAATAATTAAACTTTATGTGCAATGTACAGATTTAGTAATTTTTAAATGATATTATTCTACAATGCATTTGACAGAAAACTATTCATTTATTATATACTTGAAGAATCAAAAAAACAAATTCATTAATCCTATAAAATAATTACATTACTTAGTAGCACATCCACAAGAATCAAAATTTTGAAATTTATATTTAGAAGATTAGATCTTATTTATAAAATAATACATTAAAATATTTACAGTATTCTGTTTTTCATAGGATCGATGTCTAGTTAGAAAAAATTAGTCTTCATTTAATACCTAATTTATTTGATTTAATGAGAGTCCTTTTAAAAATAAAAAAAAGAAACTAACTGCTTGCAGATTTGGTTTTTTGTTCTCAATGTAGTGAATAAATTCATCTTTTTTTATAAGAAAAAATGTAGTTACATATTAAATTCAATTGTGTTCATCATGAAATAAAATCAATGAACTAAATTTAAGATATTCTCTCCCGCAAGCCCTCTTTCTTTGGTAAAAAGAAAAAGACAATATCAGAAGAGGATATAGCACAATTGAACCTCTTTTAAGATGGAATCAAATTTGTAAGGGTATAGAAGCACCTGTCTTCAATCAAGGGTCGCTTCTTCCCTTTCTTCTCACCATTTACTCCATTTGATGCACCCTTCAAAATTTACTATTAGATCATTGATCTGATTTAAGAAACCACAGAAATTATTGTTTTCATAGATATAACTGTTACCGAGCCATCCTTCCACTTGATTGTTGTTCCAGTAATTTTAATTGCCCCGTCTTCAAAGAATGTATATGTCTTCTCTAGTTTTCTATCTTCAAAATAAGGATTCTCATTGAAATTCTGCAATTTTAAGCAGTTTAGTGACAGATCATTATCACATTCTGCAATTGAGGGAAGATACCAAATAGGACAAAAAAAATGTAACATGTGAATGATGCAAACAGACAGATACAGCATAAGTCGAACAAGTTAGCTGAAGCTTACAAGTATGATGGAATAGCCCAGCTTTACATCCTTCTGATCCTCCACTTTAAGAGAATCTAAATGCCTAAAGATCTGCACCAAGAATAAGAGATCAACAGTTACGAGAGAATGTATTTGTTTGCAGTTGATCATTACAGAATCAAAAGTCACTTTGAATTAGGACTTCAAAATAAATTGGAAATAGAAAGAAGTTGCAGAAGTATCCATTTTTCACCCAAGCCACAATCAGAGATTCAATAGATTAAAGAAACAAACCTTTTGATCTTCTTCGGACAAAAGATCACAAAGTGCAGGATGACTCAAGAACTGCAAAAATCAAGCATGTGCACCAAAGGGAAAAAAAGTAAATAAACTAAGTAGCTGCAAAAGATAAGATGTAAAACGTAAATAAATAAAAAGATCACTCACAGCAGTTAACCAGAAGTCTGGAATCGTTTTGATAATCTCATTCCGTCTCACATAAACAGGCCACCTTATCTCATTATATTTCTGTTCAACTTCCAAAACTTTGTCACCTGCTTCTTCATTAACCTGTTGGATGCCAGAGGTACAAGAATAAGATCTAGTCTATTTATTGAATATTGAATTATATATAAGAAATTGCATTCATGACAAATGGATCAGGCATCGGCAGAACATAGCCATGGTGAACGTCTTGTACACATTGCCTATCAAATCCTAGATTTACACTCTTTTTTAGAAGACTAAACAAGATCTCAGATCCTTTGACCCAACACTGGACCATTCATAACCTCAAATTGGGAGGAGCTTCTACAGAAGTTGGGAATCATATTTATCATTAATTGTAATAAAACACACTCTTATCCATAAAAGTTCAAAAAATTGCAAAAAAGAAAAAAAAAACTCTAACTATTTACTAACCTGACTAATTTGCAAAAGTTGAAAGCAGGAAAAGAATATTAACATAGAGAGAGAAAATGAAATTTTGAATTCTTGCTAAATGTTTTTATTAAAGTATACTTGGGGTTGAATAAATATGTATGTATTTTGATAAGAAGCAACACTTCAGTAAGGCAAATGAAAGAAATAACAAGAACCTCAACAAGAAAACATGGTGGGGAAAGGGAAATCTACATCTGGATATTGCACACAACACATTAAAAAACTCCTTGGAAAATAAATAAATAAATAAAACGTGCCAATCAATGTAAATAAGCATTTCAATGGCAGTCATGTTCAATGGAATTATTCCATCCAAGTTTTTTTTTTTTCTTTGTCTTTTCCTTTCCTGAAAGGAAACACACTTCTCATTGAATACAAGATATAATTCCCGAGCATGAACTTATAGAAAATATTGCCCAATTAGACGTAAACATATAAATTTAATAACAATAAGTACACAAATGTTGACATATTCCAGGTTGGACATTATCATTCTATTTTCAATGCTTACATCTTGAGGTTTTTACATGTATCGCCTCATGTTCGGAAAGTATGAAACAAAGAAGAGATATGATTGATGTTTGAGAGAATTGAATTCAGCCTTATAAATGCATGACAAAAAAAAAGGAAAAACATAACCATCAGGAGAAAGAAGAATCTGGCATGCGGTTAAATTCTATCAAAATAGTATCTAATTAGTACTTAGGTAATAAGATTGCGTCATTTTAATAGTAATAAGATGATTCGACCTACTTGTGTCCTTGCATCCGTTTCATACATGACTAGACTTAAAAATCACAACCAACATTCAAGAAGTGGATGCTTGCGGAATATGATTTGAGCTATTCACCCTAATTCTTTGCAATTTTGGCAGAGTCAAATCCTTGCCAACTAAAAACAAGGAATTGAGGGAAAGTCAATGATATATAGCTCAGAGCCCAGAACTTCGAAGTACTTTGAAACAGTTGAGAGAAGATTCAAATAAAGTGGTAGTTTAGCATGAGATTCGAACAAGATAGATCTTACCTATAAATTCTTGTAAAAATCTTATTTTGCATTCAAAACAGGTTTAAATATCTTTGTTGTATGTCATTGGGCATCCTTAGTTAGCATAAAATATAAAATTTTAGGATAAAGAGAGTTAATGAATAATTTAAATAGCTTAAATAATTCACAACCTCAAACTTTTAGCTCGGAGTATTTAGGGTAAAACTTGATAGTTAACAAATTATTTGAACCAGGAATGCCGTCAATGTAACATGAGCATAATTCAAAACGCCTAAACCACCCGTATACCGTAGAAGAGTCAGAAGCCAACGAAATTAGCATTAATCACACCGTTCCACCTGTTTGGAACTTCAACTCAGAAAGCATTACCAAAAGCTCTGTAATCCATGCGAGCCTCGGTCAAATACCATTTGGAAAACCACCTCATATTCATCGGAATAAATATGTAAGAAGTCCAAAAGGCAGCAAAAATCGGTTAACAGACACCAGTTAAAGAAGCAAGAGAATTAAAAGTAGGAAACAATAACAAAAGCCATCGTCCTAGATAATTGAGCTAATATATCCATGAATCAAAATATGAACCCCAAAAACACAATTAAAGAGCAGAAAACGCTAATTTACAGTGGTACCAGGAAAATGCATGCACAAACCGGAACCTAATGTCGTACATGTACGGAAACAACAGTGAAGAGAGGGAGAGAGAAGAAAGGAGGTGACCTTTTCGAGCTCGTCTTGAACCTCCTGTAACTTCTCGATACATTGAACGAGCTCGACGTCAATATGATCAGACCCGTCGTCCTCAACCTTGTCGGCGGGCTTGGATTTTTTACCCTTTTCGGCGACCATTTTAGCGGCGGAAACCTAGTTGGGGGAGAGGAACACCCTAACTTGAAGATGAAGCGAAGAAAAAGGAGGGAAAAACAGAGAGGGAATAAAAAAGTTTGGGGCCAAAAAGAAAGCGGGAATCGGCTAATGAAGTGGGAGTTTCAGACTGAAGGCGGCTGCTCGGTATTTATATGGAGGGACGAACGACGACTATGTTCTGTTTCCCGTTCCTCTCCTTTTGTTTCCTATTTTCTTTTTTTTAAATAGTAAAAAATAAACAAAACTAAATTATTTATAAGAAAAAATAAAATAGCAATCGAAGCTTTTTAATGGAAAAATGTCAATAAAAAAGTAAAATCGAATATATGCCGTCTGAAAATTGGTATGCCGTTAACTCTCCGTCAAAAGAAGCCATGGATCCTTCATTGGGCTCACGTTTTTTGTATTGGGCTGCTCCCATTTTGGGCCTTGGAAGCCCAATCCACAACAGTGAAAGAAGAATTGAACCGTATGCTTATAACTAGACTATTAGTTGATCTAGATCTTTCTCTCTTTAAAAAAAAATGGGTAAAAATACTTGAGTTCCATGAATCGGTCGTAGTCGTTACAGGAAAGCTGATGAAGAAGAAGAACATGGTGCGGGCCGAAGCACTAAAATAAAATATTAGGAAATGTGGCGGTGGAAGTATCAACCGTTTTCTTTGTCTCTTATCTTAGGGAGGGGAGAATCGACCTGTAAGTAGAGTTCCAACGCTGAACATCCATATATATCTTTATGAAAGAGAGTCAGCCAAAACATATATTATTATATTTTGGACTAAGAAATCAAAATTTTGAATTATCGCCTCACACAGAATGCGTAAACATAAAGATTAGGAAAGATGATATTTAGTCTTGAATTGGATCCATTATGAGCATCGCATTAATCACTGATATTTTATCTTTACATGAACATTTACATTGATACTAACACAAGCTAATAGTTGATGCTTCCATGGATGCCTCAGCTGGACAAGCTGAGTCCACCCCCATCATCAAAACTCACCACATTTCATGCTTCCACTTACAATTTGAAACATGCAACTCAGCAACTTTCCATAGAAAGCTTTAATTCTATAACACAAGATTACCTCATTTTACCCAAAACATTTGCTTCCATTGCTTTTCTTCTTCTACTTCTCCATTTGATTCCGAGTTGAATGTTGTAATGGTTAGCATGTTCTTCCCAAGACTCTGCTGCTACCTTCGACTTCCTACTGACTTTCTTCTAATATCAGAGGCAGCTCCAAACTTTGCCCTCCTCTCTTTATCTTTAAAATAACTTTGTCTCCAGCGTTGTACTCATCCAATAACTTGTACAATTCTGCTTTGTTTCTTACCTATAAACAGATGCAGAACGTTATACTCTCAAGACAACCAATGCTAACTTTTTTAGGGACATTTCGTTGTTCATGTAATTAGACAGAAATTATCTCCCAGTTTAATGCAGCGGCTGGAAATGCAACATTTGTTTGGAAAGAATGAAGAGCTCACCGGCTTGTTATCGAAGGCGGTGACGATGTCCCCGAGTACTATATTGCCTGCAAAACCTCTGGTGGTGGGTAATAGTCCGGCTTTGGCTGCAGGACTATTTGCAGGAACCTGAGGAGTAAAAACCATGAACAAATAGACTATTACTCATCTTAAATGGACGAACTTGATGCATCTTAGAAAGAAAAGAACAATAACGAAGAAGAATAAATTAGTCTGGGGAATGTATACCAGTAGAATTAGAGCTCCATCACGAACGTTGAGTTGATTAGCGATCAGGTCGGGAGCAAAATCTACATTTATGCCAGCCCGAATGACCTATATGAAAAATCAGAATCTTAAACCATGAATTGTTTAAATCGATTAGCAACTTAATCCTATGCCATAATTGACTAAAAACAAGATCACTTACTCTGCCAAATTGGATTAACTGAGGAACAATCTTGACTACGGTTAAAGAAGGGATTGCAAAACCAACCCCAGCTGATGTTCCTGCAACCATAACAGAACAGACTAATGCTAATCACATCCCTAGTCTTATTGTTGAAGAGTAGGGCAAGGAAAATATGAAAATCACAACAACTATCGTCACTGTGAGATCCCACATCGGTTGGGAGGAGAACGAAACATTTTTTATAAGGGTGTGAAAACCACTCCCTTGAGGGGAAGCCCGAAAGGGAAAGTCCAAAGAGGATAATATTTGCTAGCGGTGGGCTTGGGTTGTTACAAATGGTATCAGAGCTAGACACCAGGCATGTGTCAACGACGGGGCTGAGCCCCGAAAGGGAGTGGACACGAGGCAGTGTGCCAGTGAGGACGCTAGGCCCCGAAGGGAGGCGGATTATGGGGTCCCACATCGATTGGAGAAGGGAATGAGTGTCAGCGTGAACGCTGGGCCCCAAAGGAGGTGGATTGTGAGACCCCACATCGGTTAGGGAGGAGACGAAACATTCTTTATAAGGGTGTGGAAACCTCTCCCTAGTAGACACGTTTTAAAAACCTTGAGGAAAGCGTGAAAGGGAAAGCCCAAAGAGGACAATATCTGCTAGCGGTGGGCTTGAACTGTATTGTTACAGTGGCGTTATGGCAGGAATGCAACAAGTGTTAAAAATATTGAATCAACACTTAGCTGAAGAAAGATGGAGCTTACCTGTTTGAGTAAAAATAGCAGTATTAATACCAATTAAGTTCCCTTTCGAGTCAAGTAGAGGACCTCCACTGTCAAAGATACAGGAAAACTTAAGCTTCTTGATGTCAACATTAAATACATATGGTGGTATCACTTTCATCAATTAAACTTAAGCTTCTTGATGAAATGGGGGTGCAATTCATTTTTGGATAAATCTCAGACTAACCTATTCCCAGGATTAATAGCTGCATCCGTTTGGATTCCGCCCCCAATGGTGACACCAGTCTGACTAAAAATGTCACGGTTTAGTCCACTAATGACTCCAACTGTGAGGGTATGATCAAAACCAAAAGGATTTCCAATTGCCAAGCATTGTTGCCCCACTTTAAGAGAAGATGACTGCCCCACCTTGATTGGCCTCAACAACTCATTTGAGGCGTCCACCTGCAAGAACACGGGAGATTATCTCATACTTGTTTAGACTTTTGAGGAATTTTAGATTATATAAGAACCAAGGATCATTCAGAATATGAAAAAACAAGGAACAAAAGATAGACTTTTGAGGGATTTTATGCTGAGACAAATCAGAGAATGGATGAGCTTGATCAGAGATGCCAATAATCATCCAAAATTGCAAATTCTTGGATAAACCATGAAGCAAAAGAATTTAAAGCTGAAAAGCCTTGCCTTCAAAACAGCAAGATCCTTTGTACGGTCTGCACCAATGAGCTTGCCTTCAAAATTCTTCTGTATCCTATTCAAACACAGAAACTGAGAAAGTAAATACCTGTTGTTCATGAAAATAGCATATTTGTGTAACTTCAAGTGTCCTCACCCATCGGATGCGAGAATATTAACACGTGCAACAACCTGCCCAGGACTCGGATTTCTTGCAAGAGCACTAGCAATTACTGTTCAGTAATAAAAGGCAAAGGCTATGAGGATATGTTGAACTTATTTCTGAATCACAGTCTAAAGTTGATTACATGAAACATTACAAAATGATAATGTTATAATCTCTCACCATGATAATTTGTTACTATATGTCCTTGATCATCCCAGACTACTCCGGAACCATTTCCTTCAGGAATCTGCAAATAGGCACGGTAATGATTACAAAATGATGGTCTTACGCGAAGGTTATCAAAATAAGAACACGATAAACCGCTTGGAATATGCCAAGAACAACAAGAACCATAAGTTTATTGCTAGATTACCTCAACCATGCCAGTTACGTTAAGTTGAGGGCGCAAAGTTACATCGAAAATATTGACAACAGAGTATGTATTTTTCTCGAACAGTTGGACAATTCTTTCCTGTCAATCACATAATTCTCGTTCATACACTATTACAAATGACAAGGACAACGAAGTTCGAAAACAAATCAGTTAGGTAGTAAACACAAATTTGTAACTAGGGATTTGAAAAAAACCTCTGTAGGAAAGAGGGTTCCAGAAGGGAAAATGGTGGGAGTTACTTCCTCAATGGTTACAGATGGATCTCCCAAAGCTTGAGCTGTAAATACACTACACAACTTTGTTATAAATATGTTATTTTGTCACAAGTACATCAAACTATGAACAGACGTGAGGCTATAAATGCTACTTAGTTTAAATTAAGAACTATGCTTCTTAGAACCCTCAATCAAAATTTTGTACATTCCATGCTGAACGGAAGACTTATACATGGTTTCAGTCTTGAAACTTGACAAGTTTGCTTCACTTACAAAAAAGACAAAAGATGACATTAGAGATTGAGAACGTGTAACAGCCCAAGTCCACCGCTAGCAGATATTGTCCTCTTTGGACTTTCCCTTCCCGGCTTCCTCTCAACGTTTTTAAACGCGTCCACTAGGGAGAGTTGTCCTCTTTGGACTTTCCCTTCCCGGCTTCCTCTCAACGTTTTTAAACGCGTCCACTAGGGAGAGTTTCCACACTCTTGTAAGGAATGTTTCATTCCCATCTCCAACCGATGTGAGATCTCATAATCCACCCCCCTTGAGGGCCCAACGTCCTTGCTGACACACCAGCCCTTTGGGCTTTCCCTTGGCTTCCCCTCAAGGTTTTTAAACGGGTCCACTAGGGAGAGTTTCCACACTCTTATAAAAAATGTTTTGTTCCTCTCTCCAACCAATGTGGGATCTCACAATCCACCCCTCTTGGGGGCCAGCGTCCTCGCTCTAATACCATTTGTAACAGCTCAAGTCCACTGCTAGCAAATATTGTCATCTTTGGGCTTTCCCTGGGTTCCCCTCAAGGTTTTTAAACGCGTACACTAGAGAGAGTTTCCACACCCTTATAAGGAATGTTTCGTTCCCCTCTCCAATCAATGTGGGATCTCACAGAATGTGTGTCAACCGTCACAACCACTCTTCCCTGAAAAAGCATAGCTAGGAGCTTGCAAGCAGCTCGGAGACTCACGGACATTATGAAAGAAAACATTTCTCGATGACGAAGAACATAATATAACAGGACGAGTCCAATCGTGAACAAAATGCACTTCATAGAGCAGAGCATAAAGCTGTGAGAAAAATACCTTGAAGGATATGCCCAAGAACTCAGGAGGAACAAACTAGCAAATAACGTCCGCCGAGTTGTGAAAAGAAATTTGCTGCTAAGTACAGAACCCAGATCCCCAGACTCATCGCCCGCACTCCTGAATCCGAATCAATAGGTAAACGATGGACAATTAATTTTGATCAGATAATGCAGTGGCACAGGGGAAAAAGGAGAGAAAAACAACCTTCGAATGGAAATGGATTGAGCAGTGGTGGGATTTGAAGTGGAGGGTTGAGAAACAGAAGACACGCCATCAAAGCATAATTCCCGCCTACCCAAGAAATGGGTCGAAGTCGAAACACCAGATTTTACCATTGTTCGCAGGTGGGGAGTATTGCATGCCAGAACTTGCATTTCTAAGATTTAAATTTAGAGATAAACAAATCAACCCAATGGAGCAAGAGCAAGACTAATTTCACAATTTCGAAATGGGTTCTCACTCAAATAACGTCATTGAATCAGTACAAAAGAGGGAGATTGTAAAATGCCTCCACTGAGATTAATTACTAACCTGAAGAAGAACTCTAACCAGATGCGGCAAAATCAGAGACGGCGTTGTATTCCAACAACCCAAAAGAGAGGAAGGGCCGGCGACGATAGATGGAGATTGAGAGGCAAAGTAATGGGAGGCTGTTCCAGAGAAGAGTGTAGTCTTTATACTTCTTCGTCCATGGAAGCTATGGAACTGTGAGCTGACACAATCCACAACCAACCACCAAGGATCATCCAATTCTCTCTCTAATAAAAAACGGATTGGTTTCTATTTGGGGATTATGATTTAATTCTACTTTGATATTAAAAGCAATAAATATTTATCACTTTTCTAGAGAAGCGTGTTTTGTTTTCTTCTCCAACTTATATGGATCTCACAATACACTTTTTTCGAGGCCCAACGTCTTCGTTGGCACACAAGTCGATGTCTAGCTCTCACAATCTACTCCCCTTGGGGGCTAACGTCCTCGCTGGCACGCTGCTTGGTGTCTGACTCTGATATCATTTGTAACCGCTCAAGTTCACCGTTAGCAGATATTATCTACTTTTTGTCGGTTACCTATAGCGGTTAACCTCACAGTTTTAAAACGCATCTATTAGAGAGAGATTTACACACGCTCGTAAGAATTGTTTCGTTTCTCCCTCCAACCGATGTGTGAGACCTCACAGGTTTGTAAAAATATGATATTTATATTCTTCTTTTTTTCTCCCGGTGTTCGATTTATGTATTCATATGCGTGTAACCTACAAGATATACCAAACTGCTCGAATAAAGAACAAGTAGAATGAGAGTGGTCACGAGTATATAGAGAAAAACAATGAAGGTTGTATCCTAATCTTCCCGGTTTGAAAAGTAATGCAGTTCAATTTATGGCGACACCATTTGAATTGGTCAATTGTAATGGTTTGCATATTAAGCACTCTCCCGACCAACTTCAAATCCACCATAGCTAAGAAGTAAGCTTCATCATCTGGGTCATCTTCTTCTAAGGTATCTTTACAGTACTTCAATCTCCATGTTTTTCTCTGTATTATCTTCTTCAATTTTCTGTCCTTCTGCAACACACAACTTTCTCAAACAAGGTGAGTATTTAATGCGTTGAATGTATGTATGGAGTTTAAATTAAATGGAAATAACTAACTTTTTGGAGGTCTAAAAGAATTTGGTTTAGAATGTTGGAACATGCAGGGCTGGTACGTTCTTGTTGTTGTTCTATATTATGAGACTTTGAAGTTGATATTATATGGGCAAGTTTATCAGCTCGAATGAACTGCCAGAACACTCTTATACATTCCTGCAAGATCTCAATAAGCTTATCCATTTTAACGCCGTTTTCCTCCTCTATTCTTCCTGTATTCTGATTGTCTTTTGCTTCATCTTCTGCAATCAAACACAAGCTTAAAAATACTTTATTTTGTTCATAATTTGATGCTATGCTATAATAAAAACATTTCTACATTTTATATTTTATCTCAATATATATATATATATATACTTCAATTTTTTAAAATATATTTACTACTGGTTTTAAATGGAAACTTATCGTATACTAATTCGTAAGGTTTTTTTAATTTAAAAATATTCTTGAAGTTGTTACCAAATTTAAATCAAATAATACGAAAGTTTAAGAGTTTAAGAATATTTTTGAAGCAAAGTATTTTTTTTTTTAGTTTATATATTACTAAAATTGTTAAAAGTTTAAAAGTATTTTTTTTTATAGAGCGCAAATGATAAATTTTAAAAAATATCTAAAAATTTTAGAATTTTTAATTTTATTTAATAAGTTTTCTTAATTTAAAAAATGTCAAATTGATCACTTTTCTTCTTTTATTATTATTATTTTTTTTTTTTTGTAAAATTAATGAATTTATTATCCATAAAATAGAATTTTGTATTTGATATGTTCATTCATTTTTTAAAAAAAAATTGAAACAAGGAAGATTAATAATCTATTAAAGTTTAAAATACACAATAAAAAATTAAAATATATTTTTTATATACTTTTTAAAGTTTAAATATGTATTAAATAACCTAAACGTGTGTAGGGTTAAAATAAAGAAGCAAAAGCAGAAGGAGACAACATTTGACTCACCTTTGAGCAGAGGAACTTGCAGAAGCTTTCTCCTACCAAGACGAGTTCTAGCATAATATTCAACTCTCGACCCTTCCTCCAACCATTCATTCTCCATAAATCTCTGTATCAACACTTTAAAATGCTCAAATTTCTCTGCAACTTCATTGAATCTATAACTTCCATACCCTTCTCTGCCGCTAATCTCCAAACCTTTCTTGTACTGCCACACTATAAACTCCCAAGAAACCCACATTTGCACCACGTAAACCACCTCCAATTCCCCTTCGATTCCTCTGTTTTCCCCTGTTTTTGCACCACCTTTCTTATCAGGCCTGCACCCACACAGCCCTTTCGATGAAACAGACTCCACGGACCCCTTCGATTGCTTCATTTTCAACTCTGCAAAGCAAAATCCATGGCGGGGTTTGGGGGGTTTTGATGAAACAAACAACAATTGAATGAATGAATGAATGAACTTAATCGATTTATAAGTTGAATTGACCTTTTGCGATTTGGTGATTTAAAGCGTCGTATTTTCGCATCTTTTCTGTGTATTGCTTGTGGAATTCGTGGAGTTCTTTTCTTATGCCTTTGCGATTTGATCTTTCTTCTTCTTTCTTCCGTCGTTTTGAATCTTCTTCCATGGCTATTGGGTACTCCGATTCTTCAGGAATTGAGGGCAACCCAGATTCGGATTTCGCTTTGGCTTTCGCCTTCATAATCTCATTTTTCAGTTCTTCTATGAAGTCCTGATCAAAACTCCCGGATATGGCTTCCACGGGTTCATCAAATTCACTGTCATCTTGGATTCTGATATCATCGCTGCATCGCAAACCATCTGGGAGAAAAATTTCTGGGTCTTCTCCGGGACAAAGATCTAAATCGGTGTCAGAAGTTGAAGAGCTCGAGTCATCAAAATAGTTCTCATTTGAAGTTGCATATACAGGTGGGTCAACATTCTGTGTAGTAGTTCTCAGAAAATCCTCGTACGTTGGAAACTTGAAGCTTAGAGACGAAAATGGCGTTTCTTCAATTCTATCGGCGGGGGTTTTATTATAGTATTTGAAGAAACAGAGGAGGAGCGGAAACAGAGCACAGAACAAGATCAAAAGGGATTTCAAAAGAAGAACAGGAAGATCATTCAAATTTCCAGAAAACTCCATTCGTGGAGGGTGTTGGAGAAAACAGAGCAAGTTTCTGTAAGATTGGAGAAGAACATGTTTCTAAAGCAAAAGCTTAAACATTTTCGGAAATTTTTGAATCAGACCATTTAGGAAGTTGAATCTCGTTTTTTATTCTCATAAATTCTGGTTTAGCTTCATGAAAATGGAAATTATCAAACATTTCTAAGCCTTAAAAGGATATTATATTGAAGAAAATAAAACTTTGGTCTTTTTAAATTTTGAAGTGGAAGAACAGGGCTGTGTTGTGGCAGCCATATATGATCAGTCATTTTCATTAAGGATTGACTTTCTAAATATAATTTTAATTTTGATTTTACTTTTAATAATAAAGACTAAACTTTAAATAATAATTGAAAAAATGGGTTTAAGACATTCTTTGTTTTTATTGGATTTAAAATAATCAAATTGCTTACGAAAGTATGACTCATAAACTTGTTTTATATGCTTCACATTTTTTTACTATTTAAATCAAAATTAATTAAATAAAAAAGAACCCTATTGGATTGATGCATATTTAATGAATCTTAATTTGGAAAATGTCTTTCAATTTTAGAATATGTTAAACTGAAAGAAATATCCTTAAATTTTGTATTTCTTCTTAAAAAAAAATATTAAATTTTGAAAATTTTCAATAATATTTTAATATTTTGTTTTGTGTTTAAAAAATTAGGTTTAAACATTTAAAATTAGCATTAATATTCTTTACTCTATTATAAAAAAAAAATCAACAAAATTTTTAGTGTCATATATGAACAAAAGCTATATATCGACACCTCATAAATTATTTTTAAATTTTTAATTTTACTTTTAAATGTTATTTTTTGAAACGTACCAGTAAATATATATATATTTTATTGTACATTGTTGTATTAAAATACAAATGAAAGTAGGGTATAAGCAAAGCAATTATGTCGTCAGCAATTTTATTAAAACGAAGATAGAAATATAATGTTTATTGGTGAGTTGTTAAGGAAATGAAACAATCTAAGTCAATTCCAAAGTATTTCATTTAATTTAGGGATTAGGGTTTTGCTTTTTCCACCTACTCTCATAATTAAAAGATTCGAGTGGATAAAACATTTTTTTTAAGGATTAAGTAGAGCATCAACGGTGGACAAAATTTGGTGTATCTATCTCGTATTGTATGTTAGGAATCACGAACCTTCACAATAGTATGATATTGTTAACTTTGAGCACAAGCTCTCGTAGTTTTACCTATTGGTTTACTCAAAAGACCCGATACCAATAAAGATAGTGTTCCTTGTTTACAAACCTATAATTTTTCACTTAATTAGCGAACGTACGACAATAATGTTCAACAAAAGAGGGAGGAAGAGACAAACAAAAAAATTCTTATCAAAGTCTTTCTAATTTTTTTTATTTATTGTGGCACTCGAGTAAAAGAGAGTTACACGAATGAACAGAAACCACGTTTTAAGCATATCCTTTACATATTAGAAGCTAATACATATTATGAAACTATATAAGAACGATATACAATCCTAGTAGATACCATGTTTTCTGCTAATGTTGCTATCAAATAATGAAATGGAACCAATAATCTATGATCCTTCGACTCATTTAACTCGTTAACAACTTATTTATGTTGGATCATGAATTTTTCGATTGCTTTTTTGTCATTAAACTCTTATGAATATGTGAACAACGGTGTACCAAAAAATAAATGTACCTAAAAACAATAGAAAACCGTCCAATTTTTTTTAAACCATGTCTCTCTTATAAGCAACATTTAATGTTCACCTTCTTTTATACAAAAATTATAGAGGTGAACACTTCAATTCTATAAGAAAAGACAATGTTTAAAAGTGCTTTTGGAATTGATTCTAAGATTATTATAAAACATTATCAACTTCTTTTGTGTTTGGTGAAATTAATGATTATTAAATTTGTTACACTCACTTTTTAACGCACTATTTCATTTACACCCTTTTAAACTCATAAATCTTTTAAAAATATGAAAAAATAATAATAATAAGACGAAGAATATTTATGAGAGGAGATAAATATTAATAACAAGAAACGACTCTTTATAAAGAAAGAAAAGCAACCATTCATGACTATGTACAACTATTCGAGAAATAATATAAATACCCATCAAACTGCGCATTTTTTTCATTTAAAAAAATAAAAAATAAAAACACCTTTTTTTTTTCGTAAGATGTATACAAGAAATTATTGTACATTGCATTAAACATATAATTTATAAGATATGAAAAAAATGAGAGATATCTTGGAATAGAAGCATGAAATATTTAGTGAGGAAGAAAGGGACTTTCATTATTTACCTTTATAGTAGAGTCAGCTAAGAAGGGCCATTATTATTCATTAGGGATTGAAAAAAATAAATAAAAATAAAAATTAATAAGAAGGGTTATTATTATTATTATTATTAAAATTATTAATCCACAGGGCTGCCACATTGAATACAACGCGGTTTTTTGCAGCAGCTGACTTGGGGCATGCTGCTGCTGCTGCTGCTGTGCTTGTAATTTAATGCTTCTTGCTGTCACCTTTTGACTCTTTGCCTTCCCCCTTTTTTCTCTCTTCTATTTAACCTTCTAAACGCCATGAAAGTTTCAACCTTTGTAGTGGAAATTTGAAGGCTAAGGATATGGGGAGGCCTCCATGTTGTGATAAAAATGGTGTGAAGAAAGGACCTTGGACTCCTGAGGAGGATATTGTTTTGGTCTCTTATATTCAAGAACATGGCCCTGGAAATTGGAGGGCCGTTCCTGCTAATACAGGTTTGTTTTGTTTACCGTTTGATTATGTGATCAAAATAGACAATTGTGGGTTTGAACTGTGTTTGTTAATTTGCAGGGTTGCTTAGATGTAGCAAGAGTTGTAGGCTGAGATGGACGAATTACCTTAGACCGGGAATCAAACGGGGTAACTTCACTGACCAAGAAGAGAAGATGATTGTTCATCTTCAAGCCCTTTTGGGGAATAGGTATCAATGATTTTAAGTTATTTGATGTATTGCACATTGACTAATTTAGAGAATGACCATGAGTTTCTAAGTAACATCTTCATTGGTATGAAGTTTTTTAGGAAATTTCAGAACTGAATCATGATATCGTACTGTTGTTGAGAGTTGTGATTTCTAACATTTGTTACTCATGAGTTGATAATTTATGTAATTATGTTTATGTAGATGGGCGGCCATAGCTTCGTATCTTCCACAAAGAACAGACAACGACATAAAAAATTACTGGAACACACATTTGAAAAAGAAGCTAAGGAAGCTTCAAGTGAGTTCAATGGGACATTTTGGAGATGGGTTTTCATCATCATCATCACTGCCAAGAGGACAATGGGAGAAGAGGCTTCAAACTGACATTAGAATGGCAAGACAAGCCTTATGGGAAGCTCTCACACCACAAAATTCAACTCCTTTTGCTGAAATAAAGCCTTCACACCACAAAGTTCAAGCCACGAGCTATGCGTCAAGCACTGAGAATATAGCCAAATTGCTTACCGGGTGGATGAAAAATCCACCCAAGACTACGGCGGAGAGATGCCCAAATGGTGGTAGCTCCGGCGGCGGATCAGATGAATGTGAGGATAATATGGGGTCGTTTTTTAGATTTGAGTGTTTTGAAACGTCAAAATCTAATTCGGAGGAAATTAAGACGGATCCTGATGATCATGATTTGCCACTTTCTGTGTTGGAAAAATGGCTTTTTGAGGAAAGTGGTGGCGTTCAAGGAAGAGATCATTGCCTTGATGATATTGGATTCTAGAGGGACTATTTTTTTCATATGTCCTTTAAATTTATATAACTCATTCATATTTCAGAGTTAGCTAATAGTATAGAGAATGAATGTAAATTCCTTATTCATGTTCTTATTTACTTCATCAATCCATTTAACTCTTCTTTAATATTAAATCTATTGTATTCTTCTAACGATCGATCAAGAAGTTAAATGATGTGTTCTTAATTAAGAAGTTAAAAATTCAAATCGTAACCCTACGTGCATGTGTCTTGAAAAACGACAAAAGGGTTTGAATAATGATGGGTTTTTTTTGAATTGTGTTGTAGTGTTTTACAGGTTGGATTAAAGTATAAATAAAGTACGTGCTGTAAAGGCATTGAAAAGAAGCATAAGGTCTCATGAGAATTGTTGCCAATTAAATGGGATTTAGAACATAGAGAAAAAGAGGTTGAGAATTCGTCGCATTTTCCAAGTTGGATGTGCAATAACAAAACTTAGCCTTAAATTTCTTGCACTTTTTTCTTCTTCAATGAGCTGTTGCTCGCATGGACACCACGGGATTGTAAAAGGCTCGAGTTGTTAGTTTACGTTAAGATAAGATCAACAATCATGGGCGGGATTTTGTATTGAACATCGAAATATTTTTCGTGGTCGAGTCACATGTCGCTTGATTTATGTAGCTAATGAAGTATCATGTGAGGGGAGTTAATATTCTTTTGCATGTGAAGCTTGTAAATATACAATGGGATGATGCCCTAGTTTGGGAATGAACTATGAACAGCTGATGGTAATTAGGGTTGAGCCTTAAAGATTCAAAATTATTAGTGATTGATACCAATATTTTGGAAAGAGGAAGTCATGTGGGTGTTGGAGAAGGTCATTGTAAGGCCACCTCATGAGTCATTAAGTGCACCATGTGGATTATGTAAACACAAAGGATTGCCAAGTGACAACACATACCCACTAAAAACCTTTGGTCACACTCACCGTACATGTTCACTAAACGCTTAATTTTAGGGTTCATATAATTAAACTATCGAGAAGAGAGTTGCACCTTGTTGATATAGATAGTAACTTTCAAATTTCTAAGTTTTTTTTAGTTATTCTATTATCAGAATCACTCTCATTTGAATGTAGTCTCAGTTCATTTATGTATCATCGATATATAGTAAATATTAATTGAATATCTAAGAAAAGCAAGAGGTAAGATTTGTATATATTTGATAGTCAAATAATATGACCCACCAAATTAATGTAGGTTTGCATACAATTGAGTGTAATAATATACATTGTGTCAAAGTTTCAAATGACATACCCTACATCATTGACATTGTTGTTCATGACGATCTATGGATAAACATTACACATCTTCATGAATCGAGCATCGTTAGTAGATATTATAACAACCCAATTCATCGCTAGTAGATATTGTTCGCTTTAGTCTGTTATGTATCGCCGTCAGCCTCACAATCTTAAAACGCGTATGTTAGGGAGAAGTTTCCACACCCTTAACTATAATGCAAAATCGATAGTGGGACAAAATGATTATGAAATGTTATTTATGTGGTCTATTTTAAATGATGCGATCATTTTACAAGTAAACAAAAAATAGTAAATAATTAATAAACCACAACATATGAAGATAAAATATTAAATAAAATTAATAAACATGCCAAGCCATTACTCATTTCCTTCTGGCATCATAAATAAAAAGTGCATATCATCATATAACTTTGTTATGATTCGTTAGAAAACGTGCCACTCATTAATAAAAATATATATAGATGGATGTATGGACGATGTTTTTAATTAATATCCATGTTTGATTCGGCACCTAATGGCCCCAGTATTTCCCGACGATCTGGTCACATTACTTATTCAACATGTTTTGTCCTTAGTCATGTGAGTCGTAAGAAAATTTTCAAGAAGTCTTGCTCAAAGAAAAACATGTTGGAAATGACTTTCAATTCTTTTAAGCATTGTTTTTATCCCGGTTAAACGAGAAAACCAGACAAAACCAGCAAATTTAGTGGTTGATAGTTGCAGTAAATATGAAGAGAATTAATGTCCGTAAAATGGTAAAGAAAGGGATTTCAATTTGTAGACAGACAGGGGGATGGAGCAACGTATAGCAATGGTGTCATTCAAGGAAATATAGAGATGGCCCTACGTGTTGTATGGTGAAAAGAAGCAAAAGGGAATCTTTGCAAATTGGAGTAGCAGCTTAAGAAAGATGAACAAATTTTCATACGCATTGGACAGTGACAACAATGGTTCAAATCTCCTGATTTCAAGTCCCCATTTTCATTTAAATCTAACCCTCTTCATACCATCATTACTCGCTTGCTTTGAATCAAAAGATGTTGTGATTATCAAATATTGGGAGATCATTATTTGCTTTGCTTTTGCATGATAACGTGTTATTATTCTTTGTGCATGAAGCAAAACTAAGTGATGAAGAAGGAATAGGGGTGGGTTGTAGTTTAGAATCAACCGAACTATCCATTTCCATGCAAACCCCATATCAAATATCTTGTAAGAGTGGTGAGATAATTGTCTTTCCGATTGACATCATCGACATACATTCTATATTTATAATAGTCCAAGCTCACTGCTAATAGGTATTGTCTACTTTGGCTCGTTACATATCGTTGTCAGCCTCATGGTTTTAAAGCAAGTGGAGAGGTTGCCACACCCTTACAAGACCTGAAGGTTATTTCTTCATGGGTACCTCCAAAACTTCAAAGCCTAACTTTGAATCACTTTCACTTGCTAGACACTTCACATGGCAAAATTTATGCTCACGATCTCACTTTTTCGTATGAATCATTATCAGTCTCCTAAACTCACTGCTAGCAAATATTGTCTTCTTTGGACCTTCCCTTCCGAGCTTCCCCTCAAGGTTTTAAAACGCGTCTGTTAGGGAGAGGTTTCTACGCCTTTAAAAGAAATGTTTCGTTCCCCTCTCCAACCGATGTGAAAACTCACAATTATCAACCAGTTTTTGTTTAAAGTATGTTTGGAAGTGATTTTGACACGGCTAAAATCATCTTTGTTGTTCTTCTAAACATCCTATGTTTGGAAGGGATGGTTCGTGTTGATTTAAAATTTAAAATTTGTAGATCTTTTTTTTTTTTTTTTTTTTTTTTTTGCATAAAATCTAGCTATAGTGTATCATTGTAGCATTCTCTTTAATGTCTCAGATCTTGTCTTAGCAAAAGGATAGCACCAAGCAACCAGAAAAGATGGCAACTACTTCCCTTCAATAGTGGGTTATGTGTTAATTGAAGCTTTAATCAACTTTTAAGTACATTGTTAAACGAAGTTTCCACTACAACAACCAACATGATTAGATGTGTGGGCCTTCCACATTGAATATTAAGTAATATTACCAAACAAATTTTGGCATAAACAGATAATTCAAATTAAAAAAGATATGATGGAAATAATTCACATAAGTTTTAATCCTGAGATGAAGCAGAAAGAAAAGCAAAATACATAATCAAGCTCCATTTGAGGGAGATGAAGAACAATCACACACAACCTCAGTTCCTACAGATTGTCTTCTATGGAAGTTCCGGTGACAACCGCAGGCAGCACAAGTCAGTGCAGTGGTCGTCCCTTCGTCGCCGCTCGCCATGAATTCCCGACACCCGTCGACAGCATACCCTCCGACGCCAGCGGCATGGTTCTTTTGGCACTCCCCATATCTAACACTCCTTACTGTCAAAGATGAAGCCATAGTGTCTCTTGAGCTTTCTTCCCTTCTAACTACAACTTGACGCTTCCTCATTTTCTCTTGTAATTAGCTACGTCTTGTTTTACACAAACAAAACCTCCAATTTTTGGTAATGGGAGAGGAATATTTTTGTGTATACTTATGAGAGATCACAATTTTGAAAGCCATAACCCCCAAAACACTTGTTTAAATAGAGTCAAAAGTTTTATGTTTTTTTTAAAAAAAAACTTTAATGACATGTCATTTTTTGGTTCGTTCATTATATATTAAACTTTTCTCTCTCTCTCTGTTAATTGATTATATATTGCATCTTCGTCCCCTCATAGATTTTAAAATGCGTCTACTAAGAAACCCTCCTGAGAAATGCTTCGTTCCTTCTCCAATTGATGTGGAATCTCACCGTTAGTGTAATGGGCAAAAAAAAAGATACTTGTTTTGGTCAAGAACAACGGCTCAAGATATCTCGATGAGACATGTTTTTTCTTTTAAATTATGAACCAACAAGAATTCAAAAACAAAAGAGCTCGCATAATTTCTCTCTCTCTATCTCCAAAGATTTGAAAGTGAAGAACAATAATTCAAAATGTAAATAAGGCAAGAAATTAAAGATGTTAAGAAAAGTTTTTGTTTCCACGTAGCTGCATGATTGGTTTAATATAGAATTGAACAGCTATGTAATAAGTTGGGTTTTGATCCTAATGTGTAATGTGGCCCCTAAATGAGTGTAAAAATGGGCAGGTTTTTTGTGGGGCGTACCGCCTAAAATGATGCTCCACTTTGGCCTATGCTACCCTCTCCTAATTTCTTCCAACTGTTTGAGTTTGGTACTCATTTTGAAATGTTTTGATATCAACGTAGAGTGGTGGATATATTGTAAGCTTTTGTCCAACATAGCCCAACAATTACGTTTTAGTGATGGTTTTTATATACTATACTTGGAAATGTACCTCAACATTCATTTATAATTCGTCCATCTAGGCTGCTACATGGCTGAAAATTCCTATGTTGTTGAGGTATAAATGGTGAACATTTAAAAGCTTTATATTGTCAAAAATGGATATGTAATATATTCATGTGTATACAAAACTAGTACCCTACTACTACCTCAATTTAAAAAAATGGGTCGAGTGAGGTAGAATGTAACGTAATAGATAATCTTATACAATGGTGGAGGTTCATAGTTTTTAACATGGTATAGAGGCATGCCCTTAACTTAGCCATGTCAATAGAACCCTCAAGTGTCAAACAAATGATATATATATAACCCAACCCAAAATTAGAGAATTGAGTTGTAAACTTTATTCGAGTTGCCAATCGAATTAATTCATACGCCTCTGCTCGAATTCAAATTATTTTAGCGAGAAGCGAATAGTCCCAAAGAATTAAATTCTAAAGACGATGAAAGTTTTAAAAAAGAAAAATCTAAATTTTATAGAGATAACAAAACAAAACTAGCTAATGTCCACAAACATTTAAAAAAATGAAATGGGCCTATTGGGCCTTCTTCTTGCTTTGTTTTTTATATAAAAAACATTGGGCCATTTGTCAGCAAAATGACCGGCCCAGGCCCAATTCGTTTCTGTGCAAAAGGTGTTAGTCGGAGCGCCGAATTTACAAAAATGCCCTAATTTTGTGGTCCTCCAATTGCATTAATGTCTCGCTATTGTATTCTTACACATATGTTGGGGGTTTCTTCCACACCCTTCCATTTCAACCACTTCCTTAATTTTTCAAATTGGAATAATAAAAAAAATAATTAATTTTTTTAAAAAATTCTCCAATAACCAAATATATATAAGGTAGGAGGTAGGTAAAATATTAATTCCCAATTATTTCCAACACCCAACTTTATAAATTCAAGTTTGACTAAGGAAAGGGGAAAAAAAAAGATAGAAACTTTAGGGATCGTATTAATTATCGAACAAGGATTTGTTTGTGCTAGGGTTTTAGAAGTGTCCTTTATTGGTAGCTACTAGAGCTTGATGATGCTATGCCCTATGCCCTCACCCATTTAGAATCCAATGAACAAAATAGTTTCCACCACGCCTTTATAATAATGTTTTATTCCCTTATTGGAGAATGAAACGAAACCTTCTTTATAAATGTGTGGAAACCTCTCCCTTATAAACGCGTTTTAAAACTATGAAACTGACGGCGACATGTAACGGACCAAAACAGACAATATCAAGTGATTTAGGTCCCACCATTCTCCCACTCCGAAAAAGCTCTTAAAAAAAGATTTAAAGATCTCATTAATGAACCAAATTCTTTCCATTCTCCATTCTCTTACTTTTGTTCCAAGTTATCAAATCTTACACCAAAAAGTATTATTATTTTTAAATGAAAACTTATGTTTACTGAAAAATAAAAGGTTACCCTAGTTTTGGTGGGTAAAGTTTTTATTTTTTTTCCTATTAATGTAATGATTATAAACGTGACAAAGAAAAGGGTATTAGATTAACAGCATTATATACTAATCCCTTATTTAAATGTAGATCGTGTAGTAAGAAAGGCGGCAGCAGCGGCAGCAGGTACATCACTGACCCTTTGCACTTTGCTTCATTAAACAATAAACAATAATACCAAGTACCACCAATGATTGAATATAGTAATATATATGTATATATATATATAATTTAATTTAATTTTAATTATCCGTTAATTAACATAATCAGAATTTGGAAATGTGCACAAAATCTAATGATCAGCCAATATTCTACTTTCTGCTGCTTTCTCCGAGACAGAAAAATTTACAGAAAGAAAGAAGAAAACATTAAAGATTCGTTAACAAAAATCATAACCGAATTCAATGTGGAATTAATTAATTAAAGATGAATGCATTTAATCATTAATTCCATGTTATAATCCACTCCAAAGAGGGTGGTTTTCTCATTAATCGATTCAATTCAACACTAAGCTAAAATTAAAATTTCAAAAAAAAAAGAAAAAGAAAACAGAGCTACCTAGCTTGGATTTCTCTTATTCTTAATTACTTGTGAAACAGAGAAGTAAATCAAGAAGAAGAAGATGACCCATTTGAGCCAATATGCATATGCAAACCCGCATCTGCTCCGTTTTCGTTGTTGTTGACGGCGGCGGCGGCTGTGGCGGTGGGGGTGGTGGTAGTGGCGCCATTGGACTCGGTCTTTTTTGCCATGGTGTTCTTGTTGTTATGCATCCATACTTTGAGAACCCCTCTTTCAATTCCAATTTCATTGCAAAAATCTCGAACCAAATCTTCGTCTCTCTTCTGCATTTTCCATCCAACTCGTTCCGCTAAATCCAGCATTTTCTCCTTCTGTTCGTTACTGAATTTTGTTCTGAACCGTTTCCGCCCATTTGGGCTCCGTTGTGCGTTTTCCGGCGGAGGACCGGACAACCCGGCTGAAAGCGCCAATAACATATGTGGCGCGGATGGGTAATACGACGACGAGATCGGCGGCGGCGATGCAGAATTCGGACTCCAGCTGCCAGCCAACGGCGGAGGAGGCGGGTGGTGGCGATGGTGCGGCTGATACTCAATCACATGGGTCGGCGCGGAATTAATCGCCAAAGTCGAGATTGGCTCCTCGGGGTCCCGGCGGTGGAAATTCCGGTGACAGCCACACGCAGCGCACTTAAGCGAAGTGGGATCGGTGGGAGTGGCAGAAGGAGAGGGCATAAATTCCCCACATCCGTCTAAGGCATGAGCTCCTATAGTGGCGGCGTGGTTTTTGAGACATTCTTTGTAAGTAACAAGCGGAGGGTGTTGAGCGTGGTGGCGCTTGAGAAGGCCGTTGGTGAAGGGCGGCGATTTAGCGGAAGGCGGCGGAATGGTTGTGGGAGCATTATCAGTGTCGGGGTCAGGGGATTTAGTGTTATTAGTAGTAGTGATGGGAGCTGCTGGGGCTAAATCCATGGCTCTCTCAAAAACACAGGCCTCTCTAAACATGGAGAATTAAACAACAAGAACGACAACAAACAAATCAAAACTTAACCTTTCTGTAAAAAATAAAGGGGGAAAAAAGGGAAAAGGGATAATAAAAATCAGAGCTTTTTTGTGGTGGAGCTTTGTTAACCCAATACAATAGTTGGGTTGTTTAACCCTGGTTAGTTATAATGTGTGGTTAAGTTAAGGGATAGTTGTTGCATGGGTAATAAATATGCGTCTGGGGGAGTAATTTTTAGTGTATGTCTAAGTTAATTTTAAATTTAATTTTGGGGGTTCTGATTGAATTAATGAGTCGGGTCTCGTCGTCTGGGGATAATTATGAGTGGGTCAGGGGTGGGTTGACCCGGGGATTTTTTTTTAATTATTTTATTTATTTATTTATTTAAATTTAACTATAGCTGATGGAGGGAGGGCCAGAGACAATACACTGCAACCCCATGTTATTATTATATATATTTTTTATTTTTTTTATTTTTATGGCCAACTTGCAGGAAGGACTGGACCGCTTTTAAAGTTACCTTTATTATTATTTGGTTTTTTGATATTGCCAGCCCTTCCCTTCAATTTGGTTTTTTCTTATATTGCCAGGTACTAGCGTAATGACGAAGTTGGTGCTGTTGGATATGGTGTTTAGGACGGAAGTGGGGAGGGTAGATTTGTCTTTCTAAGAGTTGAATATTACGGCTGGAAGTGGAAGGTATTTATGTCGGTTTCAAAGGAATTTTAGGACGTTGAACCCATATTTTCTTTTCTTTTTAATTTATTATTCTCATGCTAAACGACACCGCTTTGAGTTTCTCATTTACCAAATATTATTAGTGTAGGATCAAACAATTTTATGGAGTGAGGTTATTAAATAAACCACGTGGAATAATTAATCAGTATTTAAAAAAAAAAAAAAGTTGGGAAGGGTAGAAAAGGAAGAAAGGATGAAAGATTAATAATTTGCATCGAAACTGTAAAACAAGCTTTTCCGTGCTTTCATT
The DNA here is from genome assembly GCA_033971965.1 of Cucurbita ficifolia. Lineage (NCBI taxonomy): Eukaryota > Viridiplantae > Streptophyta > Magnoliopsida > Cucurbitales > Cucurbitaceae > Cucurbita > Cucurbita ficifolia. The sequence goes on from CM066965.1 coordinate 19,483,510, forward strand.
CTCACTCAATTATAGCTTTTTCTCCCAATAATGATCGACCACATTATGTTATTTATTTATTTATTTTCCCTTTTGAGGGGGCATTTTGGGAAATTGGGTAGCCAAAAGTGCAAATATGAAAAATGTAGGGGTGGTGGGACCGGAGTAGGTGGGACCGGCTAAACCCTTTCACTCATAATTGTAGGGCATGGGCCCTACATCTTATCATATTAATTACATTAATTAATTAATTCATTCACATTTTTTTTATTATTTATTTCTTACCTTCTTTTTAATTCTTTATCTACTTCTCTTCTTTACCACCAACCAAAATTTAATTAAATATCTAAATGCCATGCTTTATATTTATATCACCACTTAAGTAATAAGGCTTTAAATTAAGCTTGTATGCTTAATTAAATTATGAGTCAAAATGATAATAAATATTCATAATCCAACAACCAACCAACAATCATTTTATATGCTCCCTTAAATTTAGACTTTATAATTCTCAACATTTGATCCATTATTTTTTAGCTTATACTAAAAGGAAGCAACACATCAAATATGTTGGAAGTCCCATTATTATTACTATTATTATTATTATATGCATCATATCTCATTTACCTAAAATATATTCAAATCTTTGTCCTACGACTAGATCTTACTCAATCTCGTCTCTATCAAATGACCCTCCACTTTATATCTCGATCTCAATAATTTTACCTCCTTTTGTGCACTATTCTATTATATAGCGAAGGCGTCATCAATTGTTTAATAATTGTCCTTGATGCTACTATGCCTAATACCACGTGAGGAGTTTTGAACCTTTGTTCTCTTAGTTTGTAGTATATGTCTTAATCAGTTGAATTATGGTATTTTTAAACTCAAACACGTCATGACTGAATAATTAATGAACCCTTCAAATGTAGGTTCCTTTTTTGTTTTCTATATGTAGTTATAAATAAAAGGAAATAACTCATACGTACAATACATAAAGAGAAATGTGGTAACGACAAAGAAATAAATAGACGAGGGTGAGTAGTTTGGTGAAATAAATAGAGATGATGAAGGAGGAGCGGTGAATAATGAGAGGTAATAATAGTGAAAGGAGAGGAAATTGAGGGGGCCATGGAAGATGAACACCAAACCTCCGCATTCAATTCATTCACTCTTCTTCTTCTTCAGAAAGAAACAAAGTGTCAGTGATTGACCTAATGCAGCTCAGCCCATTGCAGAACTCCAGCTTCCGAGGTTTCGAGTTGCCGGTGGGCCCTTTCCTTGTTCCTTCTCTCTTTTCCACAACTTCAATCCCCTAACCATGGCGGGCTCTATTCTGGTTTTGACCTGAAGTTTTAAAACCCTTTTGACTCTTCTGAATCTATCTCATTTAAGCCAAGTGGATTGAGAAGAGTATTATAAAACAAATCACAAACTATGTAGATTTTTATTCATTTTTTGAAATGCATCAGACCCAATTACAGCGTAATGCCAAGTCGCTAATTTCTGTTCTCTTTAGAAACACTCAAAATCCTTTTGTTCTATTTTGCTGCCAAATCATCAGTTCATCCGATTAAAAATGCTGTACCATCACAAAGAAGAAAGATATAACACCACCCACATTATAGAAGAGCATGAGACCTGTAAAAATCATAGGAGCTAAATCGCTCATACTCATGTGAATGACGATTTCCTTTCTTGATCCAATCCTAAGAACGAACGTGTCGAGAAAAGCCCAGCAAAACCTTTTGATAGACAACCTTCAACAGCACAAGGAGATTTCGAGCAACCCATTGCACCATTATTTCGAACCATTTCTGTGTTCTCATCTGCTGCTGCATTACATGAAGCTCCGTTTATCTCCAAGTTCACTGGCTTGCAAGCCATAAATCGACTTTTCTTGATGCTCGTAACAGGACTTAGCTCCATGGAGCCAGTTGTAGGATCACTTGGAGACGATACCATCCCATCCATTTGCGGGTCCTCAGGTAATTTCCTCTTCAGACCCGGGAGAATCTTTAATCCTGACACAATCATAACCCGTAAAACAGACTTATTACATACAACATGCTGCATGACATGGAAGTCCATTTGTAGAACAGTACTTTTTTCTTTTGACAGTTGAACGTAATCTATTATACCAGGAAACGGATCTTCAGATGCACCTGACTGTGATTCCGAGTTTCCACAATTACAACGTAACTTCGAGATTTTATTAGATCCTGACAGCCTGCATAATAATTAGATGTTATCAGCTTATCGAGTGTTAGTACAAGACTAAACCATACCACGTCAGATTCGAGACTATATCCAAGCCAGAATTATTTAACCACTTTCAACTTCAAACTCATTGCATCTGTAAAATCCCCCACAAACAAACCTGTACATGTGCTCGACGAAGTCATCAATTAGGACGGGCCAAGCACCTGAGAGAATAATGCAACTGAGTAACTCCAAATAGTACAGTAGAGAAAAATAGAAAAACATTATGCTTATGGATAAGCATACCCAACATTCCACCAAAAGACAACGGGTAGTCTTGAGGCTCTTTCCTCTTCAAGAGAAATGAGGCATAATCCTCAATTTAATTAGACAAATTTGAATTAAATTCAACAAAAATAGACCTCCGGGAGGATGGGGGGAGGTATCCATCCATAGTCAATTTCTCAAGTCAAAACTATGAAGCTCATTTTTAACATCATTAGTATCACTGTCACTAACGGGATCAACCTATTCCTTAAATTGTTTTCTGTATTATCAATCTATTCTTTAAATTTTGTCTTCTGTATCTTTCTTAAGCTTTAGCGATAAAAGTAATAAAGGGCTAAATTATCACAACCAGAGTTGTTTTAGTATTGCATTCTAAGGTGGACTTTTATATTTGAAGAATATGCAGACAACTGTTAGATGTATTCTTCCAGCCATCATATAACTATTGAACTTCTAATCTCACTGTATAGTCATAGCAGTGTATGGCTCCCGCAGAAGAGGCATGTGCTTCTTAAAAAACAAAAATGCACAAGCCTCGAAAACATTTTCAAGCATTAAGCATACACTTGAGGAAACAAAATAACAATATATGCCAGCATAACCAGATGATCAACTAATATCTGCATTGTCATAATATTTCAAGCATCCGTAGAAGAACCAAAACAGAAGATTAACCATGAAAATGAAGTATTATATTTTTCTTATATGAATTGACAAAATATATTTATACGCAACTTTTTCCTGTGATAGGATTCAATTGTATCGGTGGAAAAACTTCCAACAGATAAGGAGACGGATTACTTGAAGTAATTCCCAAGTCTTAAACATTTTTAATTCAGTGTATTTAACACAAATAAATATTTTAAAAAATAACAAAAAAAAATGTAAATACAAATACCTTCAGGATCATACCCTTCCAGATTTTCATGTACACAACGGCTGAAAGCCAAAACTTGAAGCCAAGTATCCTCAGAAATATTGTGTCGCTGATTGTTCTGTGGAACTTAACTAGATTAGAATCCTTGAGATAAGTTGGATCATATGACACAACACGTCTATTTCAAGGAACAAGGCAAAGAATAAAACCCAAAAACATAACTTGGATGTATTAACCTAGACAGAAGAAATTTGATAGATTAGAATCTTAGGTATAAAAAAATACCCCAAATTTTCCGAAATTCATTAACTTCAAAAATTTAGATACATGCATATATTTTTGTAAAATACATATGAAAGTGCATCCAAACATGTCTACAAATGGCAAATCATAACATTGATAGAAATGTCCATTCATGGGTATCTAGCATGTAGGTATATTTCATAAACCAACGTTGATGAAAACAGCTTCAGGTGGAAATTCCGGTTTCCTGATTATAATCATTATACATTTTATTTAAAGCTTGTAGACTACATTAAAACCAAAGTGAAAAGAAAGAAAGAAAATGGGACCTTATTAGGAGAAGATCTTTCTATAGGTTGTATTACTCTGTCCTTGAGTTCTTAAAAAAAATGAAAGAAAAAAGGGGGAAAATCGTACCTCAACAAAGTCACACCATTGATTAAGTAACCGAAATCTCCCATCCAAAACTAATCTCCATGCCTTAATTGCCCTACCAACGGCTGTAATTCAAATAAAAGAAGAAAAACTAAACTATCAGAAAGTAAGAAAAATTTTAACTTACCCGGTGCACATGTCATGATATCATTCATATTAGGAAACTAAAACATAGTTTATATCCAAGATAAAAGAAGGAACCTTACTGATATTCTTTTGACCATTTTCTCGGCACACAAAGAAAACAAACTCATAGAAGCGTGAAAATTCAGAGAAGTCTACCTACAAAATAGAATTGTCAAATTTAAAGTACAAGCCAGAAAAATTTTCAATCAAATTTCTTAAAGTTAACTGAAGCACATGAATAAAACACAATAAATCTTACTGAAAATATAATATTGCCACCAGCCATACCCAAAAGCTTGCCAAATTAGAAGAAACTAGATTACAGTAGGAAACCAGGAAAAATGATAGGAAGGAAGAGTTTACCATCAAATTTAGATATGACATCAGCTTTGATAGTTCATGAACGATTGAGTTACTGCAAATGTAATTTATACTTTTTAGATAACCTAGATTAATATAAGAAAAAAAAAATTATACTACAATCAAAACAACGTATGATGGCCTCATTTATCAAGTCGTATTTAGGCAGCTAAGTCAGCTTTTTTCCATGTAATATTCCATTTATTGAACTGCTAGAAAATACAGGACCATACCATAACTAATGAAATCAAACTAGTAAACATCGATGTCTACAATATTAAAAGTCATCTTAGTTTAATAATTGAGTTGATAAACTATCTTAGTTTCATACGTCTGTTGGTTAAAAATGTTTAGAAAATGTCTTAGTTTGGAAGGACAAGAAATATTGAGTTGTATAAAACAAAGTGGATATACCCCGTATGCAGTGACGATTGCACATATATTAAGAGCTCTGCAAGTGCTTGCTTTGAACTTTTGGCCATTTGTGTTTCAACATGTCCAAAATCTCTATTCCCATGACAAAAACCATTTTGAGATCGAATACCTATAAACAAGTAAGTAAAAATAATGTAAATTTTATCGATCTGAAACAATTAGGTAAGTCTAAAGCTTGTCCCCCTAAAGGGCTGCAGTGGAATCAGAAATCATAATACAATAATTACTAATTCTTGGATTATCCCTCCTAAATAATGACAGCGCTTCCTCATTTGGAAGAATAAAATTCATTCATAATTCTCTAAGTTGACTGATCGGAAAATAACATTGAAATTGAGCCTGATGCATCCTATTTTCCAAAATAAGTACCATAAACTGAATCTCTAACGTTCTTTATCATCCAAACTATTAATGCAGGTCCCCAAAAATAAAATCATCTAGACTTCTCCGAATCAAATACATCATAACTTCTTAAACATAAAAAATCACTTAGAAACTAACCATCTTTAGAAACATAAATAAAAAATAATAATAATAAAAAAAAACATCAAAATCTATAACAAAATTACATCTTCCAAGTTAACATGCATCCGCAAGAAGAAGAAGACATAGATTTGCATGAAAAACACCAAAAATCCTAAGAAGAGCAAAGTATTGCAACAGATAATGAAAGGGCAGAAAACATTGAAAGATTTGAAAGGTTTAACAAAAGCAATGTTCGGTGAGAATTGGCAGTAGCAAATCATGAATAAAAGAGGCATCAGACAAGAATCAAGAGAAAAGGGCAGAATCTGAAATTTGAAGCGGTAGGGGAAGAGCAGGAAGTTGTTACCACAGTATTGATGATAAATCTGGACGATATCGAAGCGATTCATCTGCAAGAAACGGAGGGAAGAAGAAATGGAAATCTTGATTGTCGAGGGGCAGGAAGCGGAAGAAGAATCCAGACCTCAACACGAAAACAGAGAAGGAACCTCTCTCTCGATTCTCTTTCTCCCCCCCTTCTTCTTTGCCTCTGCTTTTCACAGTCACACATTACGTTTATTACGCAAGTTCTTATATTCTTTGTGGATGGAACGCTATGGGTCCAACTGAACCGCCATTACGGTTCTTTATTTCATTCACACCGGTTTATTTTATTTTTTAAAACAAAAAAGTCCTAAAATTATTGCCGAAAATCTTACCTCACAAATTTTTAAAATTATTTATCTATCCTTCCCTATATTATTTATGATAACAGGTCTTTAAATATTATTATTTTCCACAATATCTTGCATGCATTAAAATGGTATTAGAAACTAAAGTTATGAATATACTTGAAAATAAATGTTTTATCTTACTTAGAAAATCATTCCAGTCTCAAAACTTTATGGTAAGTAAGTTATGGAAATATACATATATATATATTTCAAATTCCTAAATTTTTTTAAATTAATAAAATATGACTATTAATTTTGTCGGCCTTTCCCGAACCACCACCGGATCGCATCGTTCTTGACCATGTTGCCCGAACGGTTGTGGTTTTTGAAGGTCATGTTCTCGATTCTCTTCTCCGTGACCTTATGGAGAAGACCGGACCCTCGCCGGCGACCAAGGCTTCGATTGATGCGATGCCGAGGGTTGACATTTCGGAATTGGGGATAGATTGTGCAATTTGCCTGAGAGTTTCCTTGCAAACATTTGGATCATTCCGGTTGTATTGGGAAATGGCTGCGGGTCCGTGGAACCTGTCCGGTTTGTCGGTTCGCGATGCCGGTGGACGATCAGGAAGAAAGGAAGGACAGCGGTGGTATTGTGGAGATACGGATGGAGGAGAAGGCCGAGTAGTTGTAGCGAATCTGTGGGTTAACGACGGTGAACCGCTGGATGTGGAATCCGGCTTGGGGCATCGGTCAGTATACTCCGATTCCGAATCGCAAGATGAAATTATGGTCGGAGTTGAAGACGACTCGTCAACGCAAGAACATGATCCGAGTTCTGAAGATTCTTCGTCTTTTCTCAACTAGTTTTTTATAGGATTTTTTCTGCAAGTGTCATTGTTTTACTGTTTGCTCCAAATTACTAAGCACAACCTCAGCTTGATTTATAATGAAAATCCCTCTTCTTTTCTGTTCTTTCATGTCCTCCATACATCAAAGATAACTATGAAGCCATCCAAATTATCCAGGTTCAAATTTCACAAAACCCATCTATCTAAGATTTAATAGTTCTAAGAATTCTCTATCCATCCAACGAAAATGAAGTCTTTGAATGGTGGTTTGTTGATATGAACAGGATGACAGATTATCTTATAACAATACATGCCAAGAATCAGCCTACAGTTAAGAACAGAATGTCATTTTCAGGCGAGTAGGTCATGAATTCATTTCATTATAAGCTCCTTGAAAAAGAATGTACAATATATAATATTACGGAAAAGACGCTGCCCGTTTCTACAAAATTAAACAAATAAATAACAATATGGGTTTACCTTCATCACCAATAGTCCCCACAAGAACACCTCCCATCTCTGAAATGGTGGAATCTGCTAGCATCTCTGACCACAATTTCACGTTTGGTTATCATAGCAATCAGCTTAATCACAGAATGGCAGTCACCACAAATGCGATGGCCCTGCACAATTTGCAAAGGCGTTTGCTTTAAAGTCTTGATAAGTCCATAAGCTATGGCCAATTTCTCACTGTGGTATATCTGAATCTTTTCTTCATGATCTACATCTGGAAGCAAGATGTTCTGTTCAGGAACATATCCAAGCTTTGAGATCTCTAACATTAACTCGTCCACTTTTTCGACGACTTTTTCTATTTCGGGATGGTGTTTATCCCCAGAGAGGAATGCGTGGGGTTGATGTTTAACTTCAATCCAACTACATGCTGGAAGCATACTCAAGCCCTTTCGTTTCAATGTCCGAACAACATCAGCTGCTTCCTTTAACTTGCCAGAGCTTTTATATATGTTTAACAGCACTATATAATTACGAAGCTTCTCGGGTTCCATCCCGTAAAGTTTTTCAGCAGCATATTTTCCAAGTTCTAGATTTTCATGAACTCTACAAGCTCTAAGCAAGGCAGCCCACATATTTGCTGTGGGTTGAAACGGAGCTTTCCTTATAAGGGCATAGGCTTCATCTAGAAGCCCTTCTCGACCTAGCAATTCAATCATGCACGTGTAATGCATAGCGCGCAGTTTGATCTTATGATCCCTAGTCATTGATTGAAAAATTTCCCATCCACGTTCGAATAAACCTGAAATGCTGCAAGCAGATAAAACAGCAAGAAATGTCACATGGTTGGGTACCATGCCTTCCCGAAGCATTCTCTCAAATATCTCAATGGCCTTCTCTCCTCGACCATGATTCCCATATCCAGCTATCAAAGCATTCCATGATATCACGTTTTTACAGGACATTCTGTCAAAAATATGCCTAGCATCATCCACCTTTCCCCATTTGCTATAGAAATCCACAAGTGCTGTATTAGCTACTACATCTAACCCAAAGCCATTACGAACTAAACTCGCGTGCGCTTGCTTAGCACGTGTTACCGAGGCCAATCTCGAACATATCCTTATAATTATCGAAAAGGTGAAATGGTCGATTTTAACTCCAGAGTCACGCATCTGATAATATAGATTCAGAGCTTCTTCACTGTAGCCATGGAGTGCGTAACCAGCTATAATTGAATTCCATCCAACTATTGTCTTATCGGGCATCTCATCAAAAACACAATGAGCATCTTCAAGGCTACCACACTTGCTGTACATGTCAATCAGCGCACAGGAAACAAAGATGTCCTGTCCTGCGCCTGCCTTTACCGCACACGAATGTAATTGCCTACCAGGAAAAATAAGTTCCAAACCAGCCAATGCCCGTATCACTGTGGCAAAGGTGCGAGGGCTGCAACCAGGATACTCTTCCCACATCATAATGAACAATCTAAACGCTTCTTTATAATTTCCAGAGTCTACATACCCGGAAATTATGGTATTCCATGAAACCGCATTCCTCTCGGGCATTTCATCGAACAATCTAGAAGCATCAATCATCATCCCACATCTCACATGCATAAGTAGAATCCTGTTCATAATATATTGATCAGGCTCAATTCCATTATCAATCATGTAAGCACACAACCTCTTCGCCCCTCTTATAGATTTCAAGCCAATACACGCATTAATCAACGCATCGAACGTGCTATTACCAACATCATAACCACCCTCCAGCTCAAGAATTTCAAACATCTCAAGTGCATCTCTGAACTTATTACACAAAACCAACTTCTCAATATGGCAACAGATCCGTACACTGGATTTTGAAATCCGGGTCTCCTTCGAAGGCGTTCCTTTAAGAACGTCGCGATCGACTTTCGAAGGCTTGGGTTTGAGTCGTGGCCGTAGCCCTTGTTCCAAGGAAGAGCACTTGACCCAACAAAACGAATTACGCAATTTTCTTCTATTGGACCAATTGCTCCTAAAAAGCTCGGAACCGGAGAAACGATGGGAGAAGTAGGAAGTAGAGCTGGAGAGGGAAGTACGTTGAAGCTGATCATGAACATAGTTTTGATAGAGAGGGACTTCCATGCCTGATAAATTGAAAGAGATGCGTCAAATCGAGAATGGCGGGGGTGGGGAAGTTACCTGGAGAGATTAGGAAGCTGATGGATGTCCTGAAATTGGATGAATTAGAAGGATTGTGAGGAGAAAACACGGTTGATTGACAAGATGAACGTGTAGCAGTAGTAGTAGATTCGGAGTCCGTTCAGCCACCGGGGAAACAGTGGCAGAGAGAAAGAAGAAGCGATGTGGATTCAAGAGGGAGCATCAACATCGAGTACTCCGCCACCGCCGGTTTCTTTTTTGTTGGTCGTTCAACCTCTTAACCAACCCGGGGTTTTAGGTTTTGCATTTTAACGATTAATTTCTTTTTTCTTTTTTTATAATTTTAATTCAACGCCCCATTCACAAAGTCTAATAATTATTTTTCACTCAAAACCCTTATCTTTTAACTCCTCAATTTAATAACATTTAATTACAATTATTCACATTTAATATAGAGGTTGCATTGCAAAAAAATCATAAAATAATAAAATAGTTATTAGAGCCAAAGAGGGTTAGCTAATTCATGGGTAGAGCCAAAGAGGATTAGCTAATTCATGGGTAGATCCAAAGAGGGTGAACGGTAAAGTCAACAATAACATTAATGAAATAAAAGAAAGAGTTTTAGTGTATACGATTCCACACCCTTGAAAAGATGCAGGTTTCCACACCTTTATAAAGGTTGTTAAGTTTCGGTGTATACGATTCCACACCCTTAGAAAGAATGCACGCCTTTTATAAAAAATGTGTATACGTTTCTACACCCTTAGAAAGAATGCAGGTTTCCACACTTTTATAAAAAATGTTTTGTTTCTCTCTCTCTAAACGATGTGGAACCTCACCGTTGAACTTTGATGAACATTCTATTAAGATTTGTAACCTATTGAATCGTCAAATTATATTGTCTTATCATAATATAAAATCGGAGACACCTAGAATGTGCATCTTTACCTAAACATTATCATCAAAGAATAATGTGTAATCTGATGTGTTGCTTCTTTTGCAGTACATCTGCCATCTGGGTTAGCAAGTGCCACATATTTTTCTTTCGTTCCTACTTCTAACAAATGGAGTATCCATTCCATGGAACAAAATCTGATTCTCTGATTCCAACACTTCACAAACCTTCCTTTTCATTCATTTTCTTCAACCTATAATCTTAGGTGAAAATAGGAATTCAAATCTTTGTTTCTTTGCTTGTCGTGTCGAATCAAATATTACACGACAATCCCTTCCATGGCGACGTTTATCTCGAAGGGAATCCAGTTCCAGAAAACTCATACACCTGCTGCACTACATTCCCAGATGAATTCCCAACTGCCAAACACAACAGAATTTAGGGTAGCTAACAGAATTCAAACACAAGGGTACTACTAATACTTCTTTAACCATAAAAGAGGTGGCAGAAAAAGCCTTCTGAACCTAACTTGAATGCAGCTCAGCCAAGAACATCACCAGAAAAATATTCGCCCATTTTCGTTTCGGATCACTACTTTACCTTTCAACCATTCAGATATGTTCTCTAGTCAGTTTTATAATGTGAGAGCAGAAAGTAAAACCTTCCCACCATTTAATATGAGCTTGTGAGATCCCACATCGGTTGGGGGGAGAACAAAACATTCTTTATAAGGGGTGGAAACCTCTCCCTAGCAGACGCGTTTTAAAAATATTGAAGGAAACCCAAAAGAGAAAACCCAAAGGGGACAATATATGCTAGCGGTGGACTTGAACCGTTACCATGCCTCTACACTGATTAGTTTAGTTTAGTATCTATTCAGATGCATAGCAATCAAAATTCATCACAGAAGATAGATCTGAAAGCAGTAAGTTTGATAATATTCTAGCAGAAAACAAAAGCTTCCAGCCGTTTCATATCAGCTTGGATGCATCATCAAATCAACAAATATAATATATATAAACAGCTTCTTGTGAACTAAGATGTAGAATCTGATTGGCATCAAAACCAAAAAGATTACAGCTTTTCACAAGACAGCAGGCATAAATCACCAGAATTTCAGTTCAGTGAATACCAGAATTTCAAGCTTGCATTTAACTAATAATCTTTAAGGTAATACTATCTTGATCTCTACTAACATGCATATATTTCCCTGAAAGTGTAATTAAATCATACTAAGAAATATAGATCTAGGAGAACATATGAAGGTGATGCAACAAGGGTTGTATATTCCCTAATTAAAAACTGTATATGTTCCTTACACCTGTCTGCCATGAGCTTATTTAGAGACATGATTTTCCACAAGAGTAAGAAAAATCTTCTCTGCATATTGTGTATACCTGTGATGATTATCCTATCTATATGCTTCAAGCAGTATTATAGATGCTACTATTTCTTGATCTTCTTCAGCTGCTTCCTAGGCCCAGGAACTTCCAATCGACCAACAGAACAGCCACATCTTGCTCGAAATATGAGCACAGCTCTTCCATTAGGAGGTGCCATCTTCTTAAGTTCAGCTTCTAATTCGCGGTGATGATCACGGGGCAATTCAAACAGCCCTTTCTTCACTCCATTTTTAACTAATGGACTAGAGTTCTTCACGCACTCCTCTGTCTCCAATTGAATATCGAATTCAGCTGCCTTTCGAAGACCCTTGCAATAAGGATTTCCACATTTCCTGTTCGTGCAAATTAAAACAACCCAAGCAGCTAATGAAGCACAGAAAATGCTAAGTCCAATGGATCCGTAAATCCAAGGAGCACGAGAGACTTCCTCGCCCATTAAATACAGAATCGCGCCGAAAATATCAAGGAATTCAAGGATAACAAGCTTCATATAGGGGAATAACAAAACCCCACAAGCACCGACCACAGCGATCAAAATCACAACATCGATGACGGCCGATCGAGACCGATGACAAACGGGGAATTTCGAACAAGTCGATGAGACAGTCATCTTCCTGTTCCTTGATTTGGAACTTGGATCGGATAAATTCACTGAACTCGCCATGACGGTTGGTTGGTCAACGGACTTGCAGACCGAGATTGAGTATGGGAAATAGACCATCTCAAATCAAATTCCAACCGAACTGCGATCGAAACTGCCCGATTCAATCAAACACAGAATCAATCAAATCCAGAAATTCAGACCCTGAATCAGATCGAAGAACTGAAGGGAAAAAACCAAATCGAGAAAAGGGTATTATTAATTCCAGATGAAAAAGAAAACCCAGAAATTTGTCGGCGCCTAAACCAATTCCAACTCCTCAATCGAATCGAAACCGCAATTAAAACCCAAAAAAGAGGTAATGGGGATTGAGAAATCGGCGAAACGGGTTAAAGCCAAGAGAGTGGAGACAGAAAAAAGAAGAAGAAAATAGTGGAGAGAGCGTGATTTGAAGCTTTAAAGCCACATCTCCTGTGGAAAAAGAAAGAGAAATCGGTTGAAGAATATAGGAAATGGCAATCGGCTAAGTCAGAGGATGAAGGAAGCTTACGTGGGCTACTTCTGCCTTATGGGCTTTGGATTTCTCCTTCCATGATGTGGGAATGATTTGGTGGGCCACTCCATGGGCCTGGCCCACACCTTTTTTTTTTTAATTAACCTAATTTATTAATATAATCAAATAAGATTCCAAATGTAACATTATTATATCATACTTCTGTATCAATAAAGTTTCAATATTTGGATATTACAAACTATTTAAAAGTATAGATTATAAAATATTTATTAAGATATGAAATAAAAGAATCTCAACTTTAAAAGATTTTTTGAATTATTATTATTTTTAATTTAGTTTCCATTTTTAGAAAAAAAGTATGGTCTTATTCCCATTTAGGGAAGTAATAATTTGATGGATGGATGTTAATAAAAGTGTTTTGATTCTTAATCAATTAATAATATAATAGAATATACTTTGCAAAGGAAAAAGGAACATACTTTTCATTTTTAAACAATAGAATTTAATTAATGATTAACATTTTTAATGGACAATATTTCAAAAGTTGAAGTTGATGATTAGATACTATTTTTATTTTAATTATAATTTAATATATAATTACTAAATTTAAATTTGACCACCAAATTTTGTGATTTTGTGATTTTTTTTTGTCAATATATAAAAAAAAAACAAAATTAATTTGGTAGCATATTCAAACCGCGTTGGTACAACAAATGGTCAAATCAAAATTCAAACCCCAAACGCAATGCCATTGCCGTTGTTCATAAAAAGAAAGAAAAAAAGCACTGACCTGAAAACTACCAAACTTTGACTTTTAAGTTCTTGGGTCAAAATGGTAATTGGACATTGCCTCAAGGTTTCAATTTTTTTTATTATGATGTTGAAAAATAATTGGTCCAAATTTAATTTTAAAATGTATTATTGAAAATTAATTTTTTTTTTAAGATTTAAACCTTTCTACCAAAATCTAAATGTTTAGCTATTTTTGAAAAAGTTTTATAAATTAATTATAATAATAAATTGTTATCAAATCAAATCTAAATCATCCCGGACCAATGGTCAATCTTAAGTCAACTACTAATAGCGCAATTTGAAATTCTTACATGAAAATTAATAAGAACACGAGTCTTTATCTTAAAAAAGTACCCAAAAAGTCATGTATATAAGTAATATTAGAGTCAAAATAAGAGGAAATAAACCACATTTTTCTTTCTTTCTTTTTATTTATTTATTTATTTATTTATTAGTATGGATAAAATAAAAAGGAGTTCTGGTTGGGCCGAAGCCCACTTGGTTCTAATGAGGGGAACTGCACTTGGTTAACCTAATTTTCTTAGGTGGGCTTGGACTTGACTCAAAACCTCTTTACAGGATCTTAATGGGCTTAGTTCGGGAGGTTGAGCCCAAATGCCACGTGGGCAAATTTATCAATTTTATGTACTTTATTAATAAATACAAATTTCAATGTGCATTATAATTTGTCATTATTACATGGCGATTTGTGATTGGTTGACGTTTTTTGTTGAATAGTAATATTGGAAATATATATACAAATAGTAAAGTAGTTGAAGAATAGCATATGAGTCAGATCTTTTAACATAACTTCAAAAAATAGTTAATGAAATTATGTTGTAACCACCAAATATTTTATTAAAGGTTAAATTAGGATTGAATTGATTTGATCTTAGATATGATCTTATCAGCTTCATTATAAAGTAGAGATGGAAACTAATTATATATTTTTTCTTTTAAGTTAATTGCATTTTTTTATTTTAAAAAAGTAATTAGCATGCCAATCAAATTCTAAAGGTGATCTTTTATTCCACAAATATATATATATATATATATATATATATATTTTTTTTTTTTTTTTTTTGTTTCTAAATATTGGTTTTAGATATATTTGGATGATTGTGTCATACTAATCTAAAGTTATCATAATTAGAGTAGCACAAACCTCGGCACATTCCTCACGATTGTAGCCATTTGTATAAAATAATACAGAAGTTAATATGTAATATATACAAAAATATTAACAATTAAGAAATTAGACTAAGTTAATAAAAAATATTTATTTTGTTCAAAAAAAAAATATCTGTAAATTTTAAAAAATCTAAAAAATATCAATCTTTAAATTAAAAAAAAAATCTAAAAAATTATTATCGTTTAGACTTTATTTCAATAATACCCTTTAATTTTTAATTTTTTTTTTAAAACATATCTTTAAAATTTTAAAAAATTATTAATACTTGTAAAAATTTTAAAAAGTTCAAATAATACTTTTAATTTTTTTTTTAAATTTCGAATATATCCTTAAATTAAAAAAAAAAAATTAAAAACACTCCCGTTATAAACTTTAAAAAATAATATTAAAAAATTTTAAAATAATCTATAAAAAACGTCGGTTTTAGACTATAAGAAATTGGTTAATAAAAAGGTTGAAAGGATATATATATATTTTTTATTTAGTTCTTTTTTTTATATATTTTAAGTTAGATTTGAAGGGCATTATTTTAGGAGGAAAAAAAAAAAGGAAAAAAAGCCTAAAAAAGTGTGACCCATATGACTTAGACTATCTCTCATCTGACTTTGGCACTTACATCAAAGAACCCAATGTCAACAGGACATAAACCCTGTAATTTCGCTGCAATTTTTTTATAACAAAAATATGCATAATAATAATAATAATTATTATTATTATTATTATTTTGTAATTTTGTTTATTTCCAAAAAAAAAAATAAGTAGTGGGTTTCATTTTGGTTAAGGGGAAAATCTTATCCTCTCACTGCCTTAGTGCTTCACAATTGTGCATTAAATTCCTCTGGATCTGAACTCTCCTCATACCTTCCTTTTACTTTCCTTTGACACCCCCCTTCTCAACCTCTCTCTACCTGCCTCATGGGTCACCCAAAAATCTTCCCAATTCTTCTCCTTCTCTTCATCATTCTTGGTACTCAAAGGAATTCCCCATATTTTTCTTCTATTTTCATGCCCTTGATTCTCATAGTTCTTCAATTTTTCTTCAGGATTTGGCGTGGAAGCGATGGAAGCAGCGGCACATGCAGGCTATGTCACCAGTTCATCACAAAAGGTAAGCTTTTTCGAAGCCTAGAAATGGAGTTTGTGGAAGATATTGGTATATTAATGAAGGGGTTTGTGTTGGCAGAGGAGTGGGGGAAAACCCAGGAAAGTGATGATGGAAGTGATGGACTATGCAGATCCAGGCCCAAATACCAACACAAGAAGTGGCTATCTCACCCCCCCTTCTTCTCCTCCTCCGCCGCCCTCTTCATGAATCTCAAACAATAATTTCTTCTCTGTTCTTCGTTTCTCATATCATATTCGCTTTCTATCTCTAAGTTCCAAGTGTAATTCATGCATGGAGTTCACCTCATGAACTGCACCTTTTGCTCTCACATTTCCAGTTTTCCACATAATATAAAGTGGAAATTAATTATCCTTTTAATTTTTTAATTTGCTTCTAATATTCGATGAAATAATTACATTATTTTATGATTAATTATAACTTGGGGTTTGTGCATTAGTAATAAACTAAGCATTCGCACGAGTATAGATCCCAACAATAAAAAAGATATATATGTATAGTAAATGGAATTGTTAAATAATAATAATTTAGTAAAACAAGAGAAATAAATCAAAATAATTTCCCAACGTTGTTATTATGCGAGTGAGAACTTTGTAACTTTGGATACATGGTTTTGTTTTTATTTCAATTAACAACGTTGTCTTTTTATTTTTCCGAAGGAAAGTTGGTCGGAAATGAGAGAGGACAACATGTCCGATATTGTATGAGTTAATCGAATCAACTTGGTTCATAGGTTTGGATTAGAGTTGCACACTAAAGAGAGAAAGAACATAAAAACTGTAACTTAGAGAGAGTTTATACTCTTAATTTTCTATTCCATATGCATCTTGATTACATGCTTGAAAAGATTAAAGTTTCACATGTGACTTTGGAAAGAGGATGAAGCTGAAATTAGAACGAACATCAGCTGTTTCTACTGTGCTTTTGGTTGGCGTTTGTTGGAGATAAGTAAGTTATTACATGCCAACGGAGTTGACAGATGGAACTTTGGGAGGTGGAACTGGAGGAACTACGGAGTCGACAGATGGAACTTTGGGTGGAGGAACTACCGAATTGACAGATGGAACTTTGGGTGGAGGAACAACTGAGTTGACAGATGGAACTTTGGGTGGAGGAACAACAGAGTTGACAGATGGTACTTTGGGTGGAGGAACTGGAGGAACTACCGAGTCGACAGATAGAACTTTGGGAGGAGGAACAACTGAGTTGACTGATGGAACTTTCGGTGGAGGAACAACAGAGTTGACAGATGGAACTTTCGGTGGAGGAACTACAGAGTTGACAGATGGAACTTTGGGGGGAGGAACTACAGAGTTGACAGATGGAATTTTTGGAGGAGGAACAACAGAGTTGACAGATGGAACTTTGGGGGGAGGAACTACATAGTTGACAGATGGAACTTTGGGCGGAGGAACTACAGAGTTGACAGATGGAACTTTGGGCGGAGGAACAACAGAGTTGACAGATAAAACTTTGGGAGGAGGAACAACAGAGTTGACAGATGGAACTTTGGGAGGAGGAACTACAGAGTTGACCGATGGAACTTTGGGTGGAGGAACAACAGAGTTGACAGATGGAACTTTCGGTGGAGGAACTACAGAGTTAACAGATGGAACTTTCGGGGGAGGAACAACAGAGTCAACAGATGGAACTTTCGGTGGAGTAACGAAAGAACTCAATGCTTCCATCTTCATCTTCCTTGAATATACTTCATTTCCCTACCAAACAAACACACAAAAGTTCATTTGAGCTCCAACATAAACATATATCAGTATGTTCCTTCATGTACGACCAAAAAAATTTCTACACACAAAAAAAAAAAGGTTCATTTCAAGTGCTTTTAGAGGATCCATATAACTAAGTTTGTTCTAAATGGTTTTAGATAATAAGTAATGCACTTAACAACAAGAACAAGCACATCTATAGCAGACATTGCATGGACATACACAAATTTGTGAGTATGGATAGCTGAAACCTACCTTGACTGAAGTAACAAAGACTTCCTCAGCAGCTCCCATCACTGCTTCAACTCCAAATCCTTAGAAAAACAAAGGAATCAAAACCCAATATTTAACCAAACATGCGTACGTAAATAAAGAATCCCAAGAATCAAAAGCTTACCAGATGAAAACACAAAGCATGAAAGTAGAAGAACTGAGAAAACTGTGTGGCTACCCATCTTTTTTTCTCTCTACTTCTTTTGTTAAGAGAAAAGAGATGATTTGATGCCTTGGAGTTCAGGTCCAAAGCTATTTATAATGTGCAATTCAAAAGCATTACTGCTATGTATGGAAGCAAAAAACCGTAACCCTAAGTCACCATACCTAGAATCGAAACCGACGTCCTCACATAAACCTAGGAACACCATATTAACGACGCTCTTTTATTATTAAGACTATGTTTGATAACAACTTTGTATCTCAAACGTTCGCTGTACAAACCAATAGATTGTGATATCTAAGTAGATGTTGCATGGAGTCCAACTAGACTCGTGGCATCATGATTAAATGACTATTAAGTTCTTTCCATATATGATCCAATATTAATAAATTCTTTCCATGTATGACCAAATACTGCCGAATTGAGTTTTATGATTGTTGGAATGGAAGTCATAAAGTTCCTTGTTTGACCAAATATTATCGAATTCAGTTACGCATTGACGTATAGCCTTAAAGACGAAAATTGTAAATTTTTCGAGAAAATATTTGTTTAATTTTCTATCAAATATTTATTGTAGTCATATTTCAAAAGTTGGCAATGAAACATTAGGCAAGTGCTGATAGTTGGGATTGATCTTGAACTACGACGTGACTTCTTTCGTTTTATATTTTTCTCTTGTTTACAATTGTGACAACCCATTTTCGAGAGTCACAAGCCATGACTTCTTCTACTGACGCAAAATTTAAAATAACTCGATAACTTTGATCAAACTCAACTTAGGGTTCTAGTTCTGTAAGTTCATAATTTCTCGTTACTAATCCTATCAGGCTCTTTTTGTTTCAACAGTTTTTGTCGTTGGACTCCTTGTAGCTCATATATCTCATTAAAGATATATCGGAGGGTTCTAGGATAACATGATTAACTCTATTACTAGTCCTTCTGTTCGTAACCAACTCATATATCATAGGCACCGATGCGTTACCTCATCATGAACACTATCAATCTAGACAAATTTCATCTAAAAAATTACTTGGCGGCTTTCTAATAGGCTATATAATATCATCATCATCAAGGAGGGAGCGACCCTCGTGTTTCTCAACTCTCATATACCCATGTGGTTCCTTACCCTCGTCTATACAAGTTCACGACTAAGGAATAATTGGAAATCTCCTAATCGCCCCGCACATGGTATTTTTACGACACTATAAAGTTAAACATACAGGATAGATACACAGTCAGATTTAAACATTTGTGCTTAAGTTGCTTACTAAATATATTTTGAAAATTACAAATCTCTGGACCAATAAAAGATTAATCGGTCATATTAGGATATTTTTTTTTAGTATAACCATTGATATTTTTCTTTTATTTATTTATCCCAAGTAAAAAAGAAAAATTTCGGGATATTATTATTCGGAGTGAAAAATCTGAATTCCGTTGTATATTGGGGGGACA
This sequence comes from Cucurbita ficifolia, assembly GCA_033971965.1. NCBI lineage: Eukaryota > Viridiplantae > Streptophyta > Magnoliopsida > Cucurbitales > Cucurbitaceae > Cucurbita > Cucurbita ficifolia. Next base: position 19,503,186 of record CM066965.1, read on the forward strand.
GAGAGAGTAAATTTGTAGAGAGTAAAATCAGTCCCCAGGGTCAAAACCCTAGATAGACTCCGGCACAGGAAGTCTCGAGAATCAACGATCGTTTCCCAAAAATTATCGATTTCGAACAGTCGGTCTTCGCCTCACATTGCTACCCTTCTTCTTCATTGTTCGTCAATCTACAGGTTGCTTTTGATTTTTCTTCTAACGTTTTTAATTTCTAAGTCTATCCTCTTTCGTTTTAATTTCTGTTTTCGTTATCAATTGTTTCATCTGTTGTTGCTCAGTTCTGCGATACTTCTGCGATGCGGTTGTATTCGTTGTCCTGCTATATCTATGTGCGTCTGATTGTGCTGTCGAGTTGAGATCTAAACTCGTTTTCTGTTCTTGTTGCTAATTTGGCAAGAACACTTCTCTGGAAAAAAAAGTTTCTTCTTCATGCCTATAGAAGGCTGTAAATTGTATCCCCGCGGAAAGAAAACGATTTTTTTTGTCATAAAAGTAGCTTCAATCTCGTTTAATTTTTCGTTTTTTGTTTTCTATTCCATTTAGTTTTGTTAAACCAGCCGTGTTGTTGTGCAGTAAGCTAACAATAATGTTAAAACTGATATATGACGATGGAACGGTCTTTGTTTTTGTTATAGCTGGTCCTCTTTTCATATCCTTGGCCGGAAACATGAGTTTTTCACTTACAACTGAGCAAGCCGTTTGCTAAGATGTGTATCTCATATTGAATCATTTTCTTGTGTTGTGTTAGATGCACGCATGATGTTGTAGCATATATGTTCAGGCTATGATCTAGCTAAGATATGTTTGGGCTGTTCAGATTTTTTGTTATCCTTAATTTTTTTTTTTATTAATTCATGGCTTTAATACAGTTTTTTTTTTTTTAAATTTTTGTGTGGAGACAGATATAACCAATTTTTCAGTCCATGGCTGGTCAGAGGAACAGTTATGGAAAACGGAACCATTCTCAGTCTGATTATGCTGAAAATGGAGGGAACAGACGAAGAAGTCATGGTGATGACCGAGACCAGTTTGTCATAGATCCAGAGGATACTGTTTACCGGTATTTGTGCCCTGTAAAAAAGATTGGAAGTGTTATTGGAAGAGGAGGGGAGATAGTGAAGCAGTTAAGGATAGATACTAAATCAAAGATTAGAATTGGAGAAACAGTGCCTGGATGCGATGAGCGTGTTATAACTATCTACAGTCCAAGCAATGAGATTAATTCCATGGAAGATAGTGATTATGTTTCTCCTGCTCAGGAGGCTTTGTTTAAAGTGCATGATAGAGTTGTGGCTGATGACTTAAATGATGAGGAATCTGAGGGAGGAGGTCACCATGTCACAGCGAGAATTCTTGTACCATCTGATCAAATTGGTTGTATTATTGGGAAAGGTGGGCAGATTGTGCAGAATATTCGCACTGAGACTGGGGCACTGGTTCGAATTCTTAAGGATGATCATTTGCCACGCTGTGCTCTGAATTCTGATGAACTTGTACAGGTAAGTGGATGGATTTACCAAATGTTTTTGCTCCTTTCTAGTATTTATGTAGTTGAAGTTATGTGTTTCAGGTTTCTGGTGAACCCTCGATTGTGAAGAAAGCCTTGTACCAGATTGCATCTCGACTGCATGACAATCCATCACGATCTCAGCATCTACTTGCTTCTGCCATACCTGGTGTCTATGCTTCTGGTGGTTCAATTTTGGCTCCCACACATGGTGCTCCAATAATGGGATTAGCCCCATTGGTTGGTCCGTATGGAGGTTATAAAGGTGATGGTGGTAATTGGTCCAGGTCTTTATATTCAGCTCCAAGAGAAGAATTGTCTTCTGCAAAAGAGTTTTCTCTCCGACTGGTATGTCCAAGTGAAAATATTGGAGGTGTCATTGGAAAAGGTGGAGCCGTAATCAATCAAATTAGACAGGAGACTAAGGCTGCCATAAAAGTTGATAGTTCTACTGAAGGAGATGATAGCTTGATTAATATTTCATCTAAGGAGGTTTAATCTAATCTTTTAATTCTCTGTTTTTGTTGGCTGTGGATTATACTTCTGACATCTTTGTTACTGCTTCAGTTCTTTGAAGACTCATATTCTCCCACATTGGAAGCTGCATTGCGCTTGCAACCAAGATGCAGTGAGAAAGTAGAAAGAGATTCAGGGATTATTTCATTCACAACCCGCCTGCTTGTGCCTACATCACGAATTGGTTGCCTAATTGGTAAAGGTGGAGCTATCATTACTGAGTTGAGAAGGCTCACCAAAGCTAATATTCGAATACTGTCAAAAGAGAACCTTCCTAAGGTTGCCTTGGAGGATGATGAAATGGTGCAGGTAGTCACTGTTAATTGATTGATATTCATTTTCTTGTCATGATGAACTCATATATTTCATATGGCTTGGGTTGGTTTTGGGTTAATTTGGTTGTTTTTATGATTAGATATCTGGGGATCTTGATGTCGCCAAGGAGGCTCTTGTACATATAGTGACTAGGCTAAGAGCCAACCTTTTTGATAGAGAAGGTGCTCTCTCTGCTATGCTGCCTGTTCTGCCTTATCTTCCCCTATCAGCTGATGGTTCAGATAGTCTAAATTATGATGGGAGAGATAGTAAAAGACATGGGCGTGGACATTCTTATTCTAGTGGTTATGGGGGTTTCAGTGATTTGGCTGCTGGTGATGGTTATGGAAGTTACAGTGGTTCACAGGTATGTATATTATCCTTGACACATATAATGCCAGATAAAGTTTTGAAATTTCCACCTTTCTGCCTTTAATTGAAAACAAATTTATTTTTCATCTTGATATTTAACCTATTATTGGTCAAAATTTAATAACCAAACGTCTAATTTGCAACTGAAGCCAACCTTTTTCTTTGTAGATTGGTGGTGGTGGTGGTAGTTCTTACGGGGCCTATGGAAACTTTTCTATGGGACGAAGTGGTAGCTCAGGGTAAATTCTTCTCTTCATCTCCATTTCTTGTTGTCAATCTAGAAAGCAGGAAAAATTATTTAGATTGACCTTCTTCAGTTGGTGCACCTATTAATTATTTGGTCAAATTAAATGGTATGTGGGTTTTGTTCATATATTTTTTTATTTTTATCAGAAATCTTGCATATCTTTATAAGCATTATGAATCGGTTTTAATTAGTTAATGTATAGGTAGTGTCTATCTTTATAAGCATTATGAATCGATTTTACTTCTTCTTTAGGGTTTCTGGACATGGCAGTGAACCTCGGAGGAGAAATTATTCCTAGCTTGGCAGTCATTATTTACAGGTATGTTATTCTCTTCTCCTTTGGGGTAGGAATAAAGAGAGAAAATATGGAAGAAAAGATAACTTCACCTGTTCTATAACGTTAGCCAAAGAACCACTGACAATTGTTAGTTTGATAAAACATAAGCTATCCGGTCTCCCTATGCTCAAAATTCTGATACAATTATTTTCACCTTGCCTTTCCCTTCCCATTAAAACAGCTGAGATTTATGAAGCCTGAGGCCAGCCTACTGCCTTAACCTGAAGATCAGATGAACCAGCGTTTGACATATTCATGGCCCACCTTGATGCTACCTTTAGAAGGACTATGCCTGAAGATCTTGTTGACTCTTAATTCTAACTCGTCCACACACCAAGATCACCATGAATAAAATCTTGAGCTCCTAAGAACCTACTAGCCGAAATGCCTGGGTTTTTTTGTTGTTTTTTCCTGCACAAATATTGAACTACGACACCATGTTTACTTCCGTAATGGACACCCGTGGAGTTTTCGTTTGGTTTTACTGCTATAAGATTTGTTTATAATTCACGATGTCCTGGAAGTTCCTTTTCTTCTTTTTCTCTTCTATTCTTTTTTACCATGGAGTGCAGCCCATATCTGCATCGTCACCTGAATTGTGCAGGGATTAAGTGTCATACTCTGCTCTCTTGCACCCAACAGTCATTCATTTTTATGGCGATATAACATCCCTACTTTGAACTTATTAATTTCTGAAAAAGAGAAAGGGTTTTCTTATTTAGTAGCAAGAGTACACATACTCGGGGGTAGCGTGTTCGATCCTTTGAGTGAACTTAATAAGAAAAACCTTTGATGTCGGTCTAGGCCTGGAAATGGGCGTGGGTGCCTCTGGATTACTCGGTTGAGGCCACTAATGCCGGGTTAATAAAATAATTTTTTTTTATCAAGTCCCAATAGTGTTGTTTCAGAATATGGAATGAGCATAGGAAGACAAAAGGGGTCAGATCGTTTTATAATTCTTCAAGATATAGCTATTGAACTTTGTGAAATTGGAACTAATATGTGGCTTAAAGATGCATTCGACCCTTTGAATGAAATAACTTGTTGCATAGCCTGTCGAAACCTGCCATACATCTTTTATGATCTCTTTTGTCCATTTCTAGGCATCTGTAAAAAACCCGTTAATCTTCACCACCAGACTTGATTTTTTATTTCAACATCATTCTGCCATTTGAAGTACTACAGGGCAGATATTTAGACCATCGTTCCACAACAACACAACACCTCCACCTTTACCTCTCATGTCCACTCTAAAACATGCTGTCTTTTAGTTTGTCCATAAAGTGGAAGGCTATATTATGCCAAGCCAGTGTCTTATTCTATACTTGACTGGGTAAGGTAAGGGCAGTTATAGTTTGAGAATGCATTGCTTTTTTTTTTTTTTTAATGCTTATACTGTCTGTCTGGCCATCTTATGCCATGCATTTTGTTTGTTTTTTGTTTTCTTTTTTTCTATCTGCTAATATCATATTGGATATACAGTACTTTATCTTCAAAGGATTGTTATCTGTTGTTAACGTAGTTGAGGTTAAGCCAAACATCTATGTGCTGGGTTACTCGCAAAGAAGTACCCTTCCTCTGTGGAAGGATATAACATTCTCTGACCTTGGACATGGTCTATGCTAACATGGAACCTTCTGTTGTAGCCAGAACTGTTGTAAGAACCGTGCTGGTTTCGTGCCTAGTATTAGCTGTTGCTGAATGTAACTGGATTTTAATCCTTTAGAAAGTAGAGGTTAGGTAAACTTCGTCGGTACTACAGATTGTCAATATTCGGAACAAAACTGAGTTCTTTGATCTTTTAGAGTCGTCTTCAAGTTAGATGGTTGCTTCTTGGGGACAGAGACTCTTAACCTGGCCTGTCCACGATCAATTCGAAGATTAATTCAGAGCTGATGGTGCGAGCTTGGACAACAATACAATCATATGTTGATTGAATCGAGACTCGAGTTAAATGGGGAAGTATCTGTATTTTTTTTTCAATAGAATTATTTCAATGTTTTATTGTTCGAAATTTAGAATTCATCATAATGAATAATATTGCGTTACAATTTCTAATGTGCATATGGTCAGTATGAAACAATAGCCTTTAGAATTGTAACCTACTTCTATATTAAGGCAAATGTTCCCACACTTGGGTTTTCATAGAAGTTGTGGCCATTGATCACGTTGAACACCCTAATTGGTTTTGTTAGCTACTTTATGTTTTGAAGAATTTGTACAAATTGGTTTTATTAATTGAAATAAAAATTTGGTACAGATATAATGGTTTATTTTTTTCAATTCCAGTTGGCAGATTACAATGGAGTAAAGGCTGGCCTTCAAATTGAAATTTCTCCTTTAGATCTTGGTTCAGAATCAAAATGGAAAACATGAAATCAAAACTTTAATATTGTCCCTACTAATTATTTTGAATTGTAATAAAAATTTGGGCACGGTACTCTGGCCTCTACTCTTTAGGATAATTATTAATGTTTAAAATTGCTATTTGAGAGTGCATATTTTCAAAACTTTAGCTCTCCAACAAAACCACTATCATGACTATCTCTTAATATGTTAATTAAACGACAATTGTACAGAGAAGTTTTTGTTAGCATCTTTAAAATAATAATAAAATCTAATCAAGAACTTTTTGTATACTAAGGACAAAATTGAAAATTTTAAAAGATCATAAACTAATTCGGGATTGTTTTGTTTGATATATTTAATCTAAAATTAGTTGTATTCCAATTTATTTTTTTGTGAAGTTCAATATACTCCAAAATATGTAGTTAATTATTTAAAATCAATTTAGTATTTGATTTTACAATTTAAATGAGATTTTGAATAATTAAAAGCATGGGAGTAGTTTTGAAAAAAAAAACATTTTATAATCGGTCTCAAAGATGTCCTATTGTACCTAAACTAGAATTAATCTAAATTAAAAATGACTCTTCTCAAGTAAAAAGAGGACCAAAATTCACATCTAATGCTTTAGAACTTAAAAGAGAACTTAGAAAAGAAAGTGTGTGAAGCACACAATTCCCACACAACAAATATAAAATTTTGCATAAAAAAATTCGGAAGTGGACAAAGTGGAATTGTTTCTGATAGAGTGTAGAGGCAATCACAATACTGAACCCAACTCAACTTCCCTCGATTTCTTTCCTAATTTGATCCTTTTTTTATGTTTTTGTTTTTGCAAACCAACTTCCCAACTGCCCTCATCTTCTCCAAAGGACATCTGTTGAGTTGTGAATGATGATGATGATGAAGAAGAGGATGAACATTGAATGGAAGTCCTTCCAAAAATACATTTGAAAAATGTCCCATGTTATATCTTCTTCTTCCTTTTCTATTTAAAGTAGATTATCCCTAAGTTCCCCCTCTTTGTGGAGTGGAGTTGTTATGCTCTCCTGTGGGCTCTTTCGCCACTAAACTTCACCAAAACAACATTGCATAGCCTTTGTATTGCTTATTAATAGCTCCTTGGTGCACTCTACTCAGCCATGCACATTCAGCGTCCTAAACAAATCCCCTCTTAAAGCTTCATAACCCAACAAACATAAACCTTCAAAGAAAGATGAAGGCAGCTATGAGCGAGTCAAGTGAGCTAAAGAGCTCCAAAACCAAACCACGGGTGAACCGAGGTTTGTCGATACTCGACTTCATCCTAAGGTTGGCTGCCATTGTTGGAACATTAGGAAGTGCAATAGCTATGGGAACAACCAACCAGACTCTTCCATTTGTCACACAGTTTATTCGGTTCAGAGCTGAGTATAATGATATCCCTATGTTTACGTATGTCATAAATAACTACTTTATATTTCATAGACTGACTCATGATTTACTAACCTCTTTTGGGTGTTTGAGCAGCTTCTTTGTTGTAGCCAACGCCATTGTAAGCGGCTACTTGGTTCTTTCTCTGCCTCTTTCTATATTCCACATCCTGAGGAACAGAGCGCATGGCACAAGGGTTCTGCAAATCTTCTTAGATGGGGTACTTCATTTATCTGTATGAACTTCAATCAGCTTAAGAAAACCACCAATCTAGTATGAAATATACAAGAAAACTTCGGCAGTAATTAAAACAAAGAAAGAAAAGTGGACCATGTTCGCTTACTTGTATTTTGTACAATTATGAACAGGGAATGATGGCTCTTTTGACATCTGGGGCATCTGCAGCGGCGGCCATTGTATACTTAGCACACAACGGAAATGCCAAGACAAATTGGCTAGCCGTCTGCCAACAGTTTAACTCTTTCTGTGAGCGAATCTCAGGCTCTTTGATCGGATCTTTTGCAGCAATTATTCTGTTTTTGGTTATCATCTTCCTGTCCGGTTTTGCACTGTCTCGTCGCCGTTGAAAGTAGTTTATAGTTATCACAATCTTGCCAGATTGTGAGAACTGCATAATGATCTTTTTATCTGCAAATGTTAATGCATATATGAATTTGAGTGTGCTACAAAATGACTAGAGGTCCAATTTGTCAGTGTGTGTTATGTATTGTGATTTCTACCAAGTTGATGTAATCAATGAAAACCGTATGAATATTATTATATCTCTCAGCTAGCCCAACAATGCAGATAGACTTCAACAGGACAACATGGTAAGAATACTCCTATCTATATGAAAATCATGTAAATAACAGTGGAAAGTTTAATCCATGTTGAGGACTGTTGGGAGAGGAGTCCCACGTCGGCTAATTAAGGGGTTGATCATGAGTTTATAAGTAAGGAACACATCTCCATTGGTACGAGGCCTTTTGGGAAAACCAAAAGAAAATCATGAGAGCTTGTGGCTATTGGAACAGAATGCACATTGTGCCTTCGGTCCTTCCTGACCGAGAGAAAATACACGAAAGATGGGAGCATAGCAACGAACAGTTAACTACTTTCTTCGACAAACTTTGGCTTTGAGTCGAACAAAAAATGCATTAGAAAGCTATTATCAGCATCGATCATACTACGACCTGCCTCCTTCTTCACCCCACCATCATCCATCAACTTTCGTACTTTCTCGACACCATCCCACTCACCTTTTGATGCATATATGTTAGATAGGAGTACATAATCCCCACTCTCATCCTTCCTCATTTTGAGTAATTGCTCGTTGGCACACCTTCCCAACTCGACATCTCCATGTACTCTACAGGCCCCTAGCAGTGTTCTCCAAATGATGGCATTAGGTTCAATCTCCATTGTGTCTATAAAATCAAATGCTTCAATCAATAGCCCGGCTCGCCCCATGATGTCAACCATACATCCGTAATGCTTGATATTCGGCTCGATTTTATACGAGTCTCTCATGAGATTAAAATACATACGCCCTTCTTGTACTTTCCCAGCATGACTACAAGCAACCAACACACCAACAAAAGTGATCTCATTTGGCCTGATTTTCAACCTGAGCATTTCTTGAAACAGATTTATGGATTCCTTGGCATGTCCATGAAAAGCCAATCCTCCTATTATTGAATTCCATGAGGAGGTATCTTTATCTCTCATCGCTCGGAACACGTCCAGAGCGTTCTCAATGCTTCCACACTTGGCATACATGTCTATAAGTGCATTACCAAGAAGCACACTTATATCTCCACAATACATATCGAAAATGGAACGGTATATCTTCTTCCCAACTTCCAAGTCCCCCAAATCAGCAGTAGCAGATAAGATACTCAGCATTGTCACATCATCTGGCCTTTGTCCCACGTCTCTCATTGCATCAAACATCTCCAGAGCTTCCCTGTTCAATCCCGATAGAACGTATCCCGCAATCATTGCATTCCACGTGACGACATCTTTGTTCGGAGCTTCATCAAACAGTTTCCTTGCCTTCTCCATCGCCCCAAGCTTCGCATATGCTGTTATCATCACATTCCACGAGACCAAGTCTCTTATTGGCATTTCATCAAACAGTTGTCGTGCAACATCCAATTCCCCTCTTCTTGCATACCCTGCTGTCAAAGCTGACCAAGGCACAACATCCCTTTCAGCAGAGGCATCAAAAAGTGCTCTCGCAGTGCCCAAATCGCCACAATTAGCATGAAAATAAATAAGAGTATTCCTTACAAATGTATTGGATTGAAACCCAAACTTGACAACCTTCCCATGAATCCCAAATCCTAACTTAACCCAAGAAAGTTTAGTACATGCCTTGAGTACAAAGGAGAAGGTAAATTTATCAGGCTTAACCCCACGATTTTCCATCTGGGCGTAAAGAGAAACAGCGCTTGCAGGCGCCAGACTCTGAGCCGAACCCCTGATCATGGTGTTCCACATGAAGATATCTGGTTCAGTAATTTGAGCAAACAGTTGGTGGGCATAGTGCATTGTTCCAGAAACAGCTATAGCACTGAGGAAAATAAGTTCTCTGAGGGCAGAGGGGCTTGAATTAAAGCCATTGACGACCAAAAAAGCGTGAACTTGCTTCAAAGCACGAAAACTGGTGCATTTCTGCCATAAGCTAGACCGTTGAAAGTGGTTGGAGCTAACACTATCATTTGTTCTCTTTCGGATCATCAAAAGAGTGTGTGTTGAGACGAGGGGCAAGAATAGTTGGATTTAGACTTTGGGTTTTGTGCAGTTATCGCACTTCATTATTCATATTTATGTCACTTTTTGTATTGTTCAATAATTTAGATTTTTTTTTTTTTTTTTTTTTTTTTTTACTATTTAGAGATTAAGAGAGTGTACAAATCCGAAACGAAACATTCTTTATTAACTGTGTGAAAATCTCTTTTTAGTAGACACGTTTTAAAATCGTAAGACTGACAACGATACGTAATGGATCAAAGCGGACAATATCTTCTAGTGGTGGGTTTGAGCTATTACAAATGGTATCAGAGCCAAGTTACCGGACAGTGCCAGACACTAGTTGGAATAGGGGTAGACCCTCTCCATAGAAGACGAATTTTAAAACCATGAGGCTGACGGCGTTACATAACGAGCTAAAGTAGACAATATCTGCTAGTGGTGGATTTAGACGGTTACAAATGGTATTAAAGTCATATACTGAGTGATGTGTCAACGAGGACGCTAGGCCCAAAGGGGTGGATTGTGAGATCCCACGTTGGTTGGAGAGGGGAACGAAACATTCGTCATAAGAGTGTGAAAACCTCTTACTAGCAGACACATTTTACCCTGAAGCTCAAGACAATAACTAACTAGCAAAATAGACAATACTAACATGTTACAAAATCATTAAATAATTTTTTAAAAATTCACAAATTTTAAGGAAAATTTGAGGTTAAAATTGGAATGTTTACTTAAATTTGAGACCGAATTTGATGAAATTAAAAGTTTCATTAAAATTTGACATAACCGGACAAGTTTAGGGGTAAAAAATGGATTCTTTTTCCTTAAAACCATCTTCTAAAACATAATTTTGTAAAAATATTGCAATTGTTACTATAAACTTGAAACAATTTTACCTCTCGATAAACTTTCATTTTCTATAATAAAAATGTTTTCTATTTTTAAAATTTTATTTTTTAAAAAGATTTAACAAATGTGGGAAATTTAATAATGTTTTAGAGCAATTTTTAGAACAATGAACTTCATATAGTTTTGGGCCAATAAGAAAAAGCCCACCACTATCCAAATTCCAAACGATATTTTATACAAATTATTCCACATGCCTTTATTATCACATTTTTTCTTATACGTCCCCATAAAACAATTTAAATTAATTATATTAAAAAAAACATTAACTTGACAAACTAATGTTCCTTTGGTTGTGAAGTGACTCAACCAATCAAATTAAAATGTCATGAAAATTCAAAAAAAAAAAAAAAAACACACCATATTGCAATGTCAACTACATAAAGTACGATCGGTATTAATTTGATTTATTTTTTGGCAAGTATCTATTTATTTTTATAAACACTGTTTACGTACATATTTGTATAATGATCACCAAACTCAAATATAAATTAATCGATTATTTGTATGTATAGATCAACTCAACCGTCATAAATAATTATAATTTTTTTTTAACAATATAAGCCAAAAATCCAAATCAAAATTTTACATTTTAATTTTTAAGTATACGGATTTTAAGGAGGCCAAGAAAAAACTATAATGTTTTTATATGTATATATATATATATACGTACTTATGCTGCATGTATTTATAAAAATGTTTTTGTATTATTTAAATTTATGAAGGATTCTCATTGCGTGTGCTTGTGATCCTTTTGAAAAAAAAAATAAATGGGATAATTTATAAAAATGTTTTGAAAAATATTTAAACTTTGATAAAGTCAAATAAAGAACGTTATTCCATTTTAATTTTTTATTATTATTAGAATTATTGATTCTCTCATATATATATATATAGTAAAATTGTGTCTTCAACTAATAATCCATAATCCGTAACAACGGGATGAAATTTGTCTTAGAAATTGATGGGATGTATTAAGATCAAATTATCGATCCTGAAATAGTTTCATAAAAGATTTTAAAAGTTGCCGAATCCAGAGAAGATTTCATGAAAAATCTAAATAATCTCTTCGATAAAGACAATTATGTGTTTGTTTTTTGGTTTAAAATAACCTTTTATGTTGGAATAAGCTTACCTAACCTATTAATTATATATTATTTAGAAATTATGTAACGAATTGATTTAAAATATAATTATAGAATAATATAACCAACATTTCACACAAACATATTAATCTATAGAGATTAATGAGATATAAAAATTAAAAATTAAATATTTATGTAAAAAAATTAAGACAAATATGTAACAAAATATAAATGGATTAATATAATAAAGGTAAAGAAAAGGGTTCAATAATAAATATGTGACATTTAAATACAAAGTCTGTGTTACCATTGGTTGTATGAAAGGAATTAAAAAAAATATTATTTAACCTTAAAATAATAATTTCTGGGTAACATCGAAATGAAACCTTGAACATGAATTAATTAGTAATATCTTTACCCAATTGTTAATAAACTAAGTAATAAATAGTAACAAACTGCCTCATATTTTAATGCCATTTATTCTGAATGATGTGGTTGAATAACTGTATGCCATGTGACGTCATATTTATGAATACGAGGTGCAGTTGTAATTATACCAAAGTCAAGGGTTTATGTTGCAAAATAATAATAATAAAGTGTTTTCAATACACCATTCCCATAATAACTGAACATATTTGTTTGAATAAAATAAAATAAAATAAAATAAAATAAAATAAATTTCCACCGAATCACCCCACATGAAATAAAATAAATGCCAAAGTGGCAGTGACTAGGCGATACACATGGGCCAAAATCATAGGTTTTTTAAAAACATTATCCTACAGCAACTATATTTTCATTGACTTTAGAGAATTACATTATTTAATTGACACACTCCCAATACTTTTTGTTTGTCCTATCGTATAATATAAAGTTTTACCAGCTTATTAATTATATTTTCTTTGTCTTATTATGGAATATATTAAGTTAATATATGTTTAATGGGTTACATTTGTATGTAATTCTTTTGAATTTTGGTGATTCAACTTTATCCCTTTTAATAATGAATATTTGCAACCTTATAGTTATTGTGGTTTCACAAAGTCCAACACAATCTATATTCATAACATAACCTAAGTTATCAACCAATACTTTTTGCCAACAAAAAATGTATTTGGTTATTTTATTGAAGATCATGCGAAAGATTTGGTAGATCTATTTTAATAATAATAGGGTTATTTTATGTCATTTAATCTAACCATAATATTAATAATTTATAAGCGACATAATTACTTTTTTCTTTTTTGTTTAGTAAATTGAGAATGTTAAAATTATTCAAATTTAGTTGGGATGGGATGTTCTTGGTACACCTACCAAGAACTTTATTATATTTATATAACATAATTTATTGGCCACCAAAATATAGTATCTAGCTCTACCCTTGATTAGAAGTTAGCTAAGATTTTGTGTTTTTTTATTTTAATTTTTGTTGCTTTTAATGTTGATAAATACCTTCCAAAAATTATATATGTAAGATAAAAGTCCCACGTCCACTAATTTAGGAAATAATCATGGGTTTATAATCGAAGAATTGTATTTAATTTTTGAAAGTGAGAACATAGTAAAAATAAATAATTTAAGATTTAAGATTAAGAATTAGGTTAATAATTAATAAACTCATAATCACGTACTTAAAAACTAATGTTTGTTAATTGTAAGGGAACTTTATGGTAAGGCAGTGTATTAAAATCATATATTATTTGTTTGAACAAATTAATTTACGTAATCGAATTGAATTGGAATTTTTTTTCTTTTTAAAGTATTTTAATTTTGGACGTTGTGGCAAATGTGAACACAAGCTGGCTGTCTAAAATTTGACACGAGGGTTAATATATTTTAATTTAATATCCTTAATATTCTAATAATAAATACTGAGCTTTGAGTTTATCTTCAACGCCGTTTTGATTCACCTAATTTCCCAAGTCCATAGCTAACCTTTTATATAATTCCAATAATTAATCTAATCTAATTACGTAACTTAACTTTTTATTTTTTTTATATTTTATTTTCAAACTAAAAAAGAAATTAAAAAAAGAAAAAAAAAGCCTAACTTTTGATCAAATCCACTCAAGTTTTGGACTTTAATACTTTTCTGCCAATCACATTGTGCCACGTCAGTGTCTCCTCCCGGTGGATCTTGTCGGGAAGAAAGAAGCAGGGTCCCACATTGAATTGAAGATAGGTGTTTCGTAATTGGTCAACGTTGTTTGGTCTACTATTTTGCGAAATCATCACCAATGACAGTCCGCCAAGTGGATGCTGAGTCGGCTTTTTTTTTTACTATATCTTTATGGCGGCAGATCTAACGAGAAGCTGGTGATTCATTTTTAACCGTCTGATCTTTAGGTTGGGAAAATAATTTTAAATTAATTTGAATTTGGCGTGCTTAAGATTATTCAATTGAGCACGCTACCAAAAAACAGTTTCTTCATGCATATATAAATAAATTGTGATTTAACTAAAATTTAGTTTATAATATGATGTTTATTTCAATTTAATTTCACGTTTTTGTAAAACTAATTGTGTTTAATATCCTTTTATCAAAACTTATAAGACAATCCTACACGTTTAGTGAAAATAAGGAAACGAAAAATGTGATCCAAAACGACACACTATAAATGTGACTACCTTATTTGTAATTGCATCATAATTCTCAAATTAAAATATAATTTTAAATATTAGAAGAGTTAAATAAAATTAGTGGGTGAATTTCATAATCCTATAATAATGGAAACCGTTGGAGAGAAAAACAAATAAAGGCATCCAACTCAGCCTATCAAATCAGTCCCATCCAACCGTGTATTTATTTTCATATTAAGTTTCAAAAAATAAAATCAGACTCAATCATTGGTCATATCATTTTGCATGTGACCAAACATAATGTCAAATGTTGTCACATGCATGATATAAAGTCCGTAATGTGTATTTATATGTGAATTTCTTTTGCTTTCAAAATTAAAATAAATGCGAAACTATAATTATTTTTAGGTGAAAATAAGAAGGTGAATGTCTTTTGAAATATAATTTTTATGCGTATATAATAACATTGTTTATTGGGGGGGTTTTTTTTTCTTATTTTTATTGCCCATAATATTAAAAAAAGAAAAAAAAGTCAATTTCTACACACAGTCATTAAATATGAATTTAAACCGCGTATGACTTTATTTTTATAAATTAAATAATAACTAACACCATGACTTTGATTGCCTTATACTCTGCGTCTTCACCTATTCATCAATCTCATCATAATAATTATTTATATTTTACTTTTTTATGAACAAACTTTATACTTTACAAAATTATACAGATAATTTTAATTTATATGCTTAGTTAGTTCTTTTAATTTTATAAATTAAATTCGACATTTTAATTTATCTCAATTTGAAATAGTTGACAATATTTTAAATGAGATTCCAACTTGAATTTTTTTTAATATTTTTTTTATTATGAAAATACCCTTGAATATAATAATAAGAATATGAGATTCCAGTTGAGAAAGAGAACCAAATAGGGGTGTGCAAATCTCTCACTAGAATATATGTTTTAAAATACTTGGGGAAGCCCAAAATAGAAAACATAAACCGGACAATATTGCAGGCTTGAACGGTTACGAATGATATCAGAGCTAGACACTGGGGGGTGTGTTAGCGAGAACAATGAACCTTAAAAGGAGGTGGATATTGGGCGGTGTGCAAGTGAAGACACTGGGTCTCGAAGGGAGGTGAATTGTGAGATCCCACATCGATTGGAGACGAAACTAAATGCCAGCCAGCGAGGACGTTGGATATCGAGGGGGTGTTGAAACTGACGAAAATATAAAACTTGTAAATTATCCGGAGTTTTTTTTAAAAAAATGAATGTAGAGACGCAAAGCATTGTGATGAAAGGAATATGTGTGACAAAATTAAAGAGTATAGTAGAAATAAAGAAAGAAGGCATGTGGTGACGATGGTGATGATGCCAATATAAAATTAAAAGAAAACAACAAAACATTGAAAAAATCCACCATAGTTTAGCTTAGGCAGCACGTTTCTTAGTTGAGCAACGGCCCTATATTAAGGCTTCTTCGGCTGTTAGGCCATGGCTTCTCTTCCACCTCTCTATTCAACAAAAATCCATTCCTCTGTTACAAATGCAAAACCATTCTGTCATGAGGAATCCCAATCAGAATCACGCCGGAGAAGAAGAGCATATAGAATTGCCGCCGGGCTTCCGCTTCCATCCCACGGATGAGGAGCTAGTCACCCACTACCTCACCCCCAAAGTCCTCGACGCCAATTTCAGCGCCGCAGCCATCGGCGAGGCCGATTTGAACAAATCCGAGCCCTGGGAATTGCCTGGTAAACTAGATTCATTCATTCATTAATTCGTTCATTTATTCCACTTAAACCCCTGATTTTTACGTTTGGGTGTTACAGGGAAGGCGAAAATGGGGGAGAAGGAGTGGTATTTTTTCTGTGTTAAGGACAGGAAATACCCAACTGGGATGAGAACGAACAGGGCGACGGAGTCAGGGTACTGGAAGGCCACTGGCAAAGACAAGGAGATTTTGAGAGGAAAAAGACTCGTGGGTATGAAGAAAACATTGGTTTTTTACAGAGGAAGAGCCCCAAAAGGAGAGAAATCCAATTGGGTTATGCACGAGTACCGTCTCGAAGGCAGATCCTCCCTTTCCCCTCATCTTCTCAAGCCCATAAAGGTTTATTTTTTCGTCCCTCTCTCTTAATTCATTGCACTTCGACCCCTCTTTATTCACTTATTTCATCTTTTGAATTCCCAGACTGAATGGGTGATTTGCCGAATCTTCTACAAAAGCTCTGGGGACAAGCGCACGCATATCACCGAGTTGCTAGCAGCCAAGCATATCTCTGACGGCAACGGCAACGGCAACAACTCACCCGCTCTTCCACCGCTGATGGAATATTCCCATTTACAAACGCCGTACACCTATGACGCACGTGCACCACGCGTGACCTGCTTCTCCAACAATCCATTACTTGACGAAACAAAACCCTACACCAACAACGCCGACATGGTTTACAACACCAACTCCCTGCCGCCGTTCTCTTACCCGAACCAGCCGCCAAATTCCGGTTGGCATCCCGGAAATTCCATCGTGAAAATGTTGCTGGAGAATCAAACCGGAGGGGGGAGTGGTTTACACTACAATAATAATCAAGTATTTAGCCATGGAATTGGAATGATGGATGAAGATCTTCATGACCCATCATCAGCTGATGATCCAATTGACCTTGAAAATCTTTGGAATTATTGATATTATCTTCATTCTCAATTCTTTTTCTCTCCCAATCATTCCAATCATTGGGCGATCATAGTTCTTAGAGACACCAAAAACTCCTCCATATTTTATATTTAGGTTTTTGTTGCTACTTTGTTTCGGTTTCGGATTTTAGTTTGATCCAAATATATTTGTATATACAAATCCTAATACGGTCTACATGTATACTATCATTCATAAATTCGAATCTTTTTTTTAACTTTGACTGTCGAAGTGATTTTGACACGGTACTACACTAATGGAATTGAACTTTTCTTTTCTTTTGTAGATGAACTAAACTTTGATTACAAAGATTCGTTCATGATATACATCTCTTTAACTTTATTCGTTTCTTCTTTTGATTCGTCAACTTGTTTAAAACATCGACTTTAAAAATATACACGAATCTTATATGTTTTACTTTTGTGATAGCTTCGGGATATGACATCTAGACAATGTGTAATGATAGAATATGTTTTTAGCAATGAAAAATATTAGTTTGTTATGAATTGACTGAATATAAAGTTTAGTAAAAATGACGTCAAGTTAAAATTAAAAGTTCTAAAGTTTTATCATGAGTTAAAAGGTGAAAAGTCTGTAGATCCAATCAAAAGTATTAAAAGTCTTAAGAATCAAAACGAAAAAGTTGTAAAAGTTTACGCATGAAAATCACATTTACACACGTAATTTCTTTATATTTAAAAAGAAATTACAAATTATTACCCATGAAACTATTAGATTAAAACTCAATTATTAGTCTATATTTCTCGGTAATTTTGGAATTAACTTATGATTTTTGGAGTAATTTAATTTTTCTTATTATAGTTCCATGGGTGTTCCGTGGATATATTTAAATATCCTTAACGAATAATTAGGTATATTAAGCGTATTAAAGTGTCCTTAATCAAGAGTATTAATTACATCTTCCTAAGCTTTCTTAATAACTATTTACAACTTGTTTTTTTATTAAAATAAAATAATAATAATCTTTACAACTTGATATTTATGAATAAACTAATTTTTGTTATTTTTTAATACACATTTTAAAAGTGATGTAGTTTCAAAATATTCGTCGTCCAAAATAAAGTATTTCCACTGAATATAATAAATAGACCATTATTTAGCAATGCATTTTAATTATTATTATTTTAAGAGTATTGTACGGATAAATGGATGTTACGAAACAATTTTATTAAATATTATATTTGAGACAATCTCTTTATTATTTATTGCACAGCCGGAAATAATCAATTCTATTTAAAGTGAATATTTTACTATTTGATAATTATTTATTATTTATTTAAAATTTTTAAAAATTAAGCTTATAGAGATTTATCCTAACTCATTATCTACATTTTTAGATTAATTTGTAAACTAAAAGAACCTTAGAGATTAAACTAATAATTGAAGAGTTTTTTTTTTTTTGCTTTTTTAAATATATTAATAATATGTTTGTAATTTAATTTAATATAATATTTTGGATTGGAAAAATATCTGAATGGAAGTCGGCTAAGTATTTATTTATTTATTATTTTTTTTATGAAGTGATATTTTTGTAGGGATGGAGATGGGTATTTTTGGATGTTGTATTTTATGATGCTGGTTTTAATACACAAATCTTTACGTATGTGATTAAAATTTTTCCTTTTAAAGATCTAAATATTTAAAAGTAGAATTTTATTTTATAAAAATGAGAAAAAATAGAAAAATTCAAATAATTATCTCATTCTCAAAACAGCTGCCTCACCTTAACGATTATTCTCCATTTTTGTCTTCACTCAAAACAAACATTTTGCACATTAATTTCAATCATTTAATAGTTTAGGATAAGTTACGTGACCTCGAAGGAGTGGATTTTGAGATCCCACAATTGGAGAGGAGAACCAAACATTTTTTACACGGGTGTAGAAACCTCTCTCTTGCAGATACATTTTAAAAACCTTAAAAGGGAAGCCTAAGGTGAGAAAACTCTCTATTTTTCTTTTTTCTATTTAATTTTATAATTTATTTGTACAAACAAAAAAAAATACTAAATAAAGTTTTAAGACTTTTTTTTTTTTATATTTTAAATGGTCGTATATACCCTTGAAAATTATGATTAATGACTCATTGTACTTAAAAAAAATGAATTAATGGGTAATTGAAGATGAGAAAATTTGTTAATTGAAAAATATTGGAAAGTTGAATAACATTAATCACCATGATTAGGTGATTAGGTGCTAAATACTATAAATGGATAGGTCCTAAAATGTATAGTTACTTCATATCTATTAATTACCCAATTGAAATAAGTACGAAAATTAAAAGGGTAATCTTTAAAAAAAAATTACATTAAAGGGCAATGATGGAAAACCTATAAATGTCAAATAATCTTTCTTAATTTTTCTTTTTGCAGATATTTGCTATGGGACAAGGAAACTTCATGATTTGGCTTTAGCTCAATGGTAGCATTTGCTATTTTTTCACTTATACGTGGGAGAATGTAAACCAACAAATTTGTAAGGACTCTTTTGCAATTTTGGTAATTTTGAATCTTTTTCTCAATTTCATAAATAAAAATTAATATTAAAATAGGAGGTTGGAACGAGGATAGAGATGGAGAAAGCTTCATTGTCCTCGTCCATGCTATATAATATATATATAATTAAAATAGGAACTTGAGCTATTGTGTATATATACATATATATATATACATTTATGTATGTATAAGGTTATAACTTACATACGAACGCTATTCTCTTACTTACCAATAAACGAAGTTCTATATTATTAATTTAAGCTTATAAAATATTTTAATTGAATTAATTTAAATATTTTTACCACTCATTTATATTTATAGTTGAATTTAATGAAATCAGTTGATACTAGGAAAGGAAATTTCGTAATTAATATTTTATGATTTTTTTTAATAATGATTATTGGGCTATTCGGCTAGGGCCCATTTAAATAATAAATGGGCCGAATTAAATTCCTCCAACCCAAAGTAGTTAGATTGCAACTTCATTTTGATTCTGAACTAATTTTGCGCGCCATCGAGACCAGCCCGTGGAACTCATCGCGATCAACCTGGGCGGCAAATCAAAAAGGTAGTCAAGAAGCCATGATCTTTGAATTGAAGTCGGATTTGCTGATTTTGTTTTTATTCAATGTTCTTCTTCGCTGATTAGTTTGGATTAAGATCTAAAATTCTGGGAATGTTTTGCAATTGACATTTTGGTATTCGACATTCGTAATCTCATTGATGGAAGATCTTTAACTTGAACATTGGAAGATGTTTTTGACAATTGTTTCGATGTATTTATTAGTAGATTACTGATTCTATGGTGCCTCCAAGAACAACGAATGGGGTTTGGTGAATCGATACCCTCTTTCTAGTTCTAATCATATCTTGTTCACATGAACCAATGGTTGTACAGAACAATTGCTCATCTGCCTGTGCAATGACTATCAAAACATTTATGCTGATGCCTTGAATTTACTGTAGTTTAAATTTAGAAGTTTTGTGTGGATGTAAGACACGAAACAGCCTGTCAAAAGCATTCAAGTTTTGACAATGACAATGTTGCAGAGTATATCAGCAACTAGGACAGAAATAAATGAAAGGATAGGCAAAGAAAATATCCAATACCCAAAATGTGCCTTTAAACACCAGAATATTCATCTATCTGTTACTCGCTTGTAAATCTCAATTTAAGTAACTATTAATGACTGAATTATCTCATTTCTATGAATTCTTATTATCTGCTTTGATTAACTCTTTGCTAAGTTCAGCAGTGTACATCAATGATCATGTATTTTACTCTTCCTTTAGTGTTGATTTACACATATAATGCTGGTTATGATTTGTTTGGTTAATTGTAGAGGAGGGGAATAGCTGAGCTCAAGGCAACGACTCCAAATCCTAATATTCTAAGCTGTTAGACAACTCAGTATGCAGGATCAGGGAAACCAGAGGTGAGGTGACTGATCTTTCACCTTCATTTTCTTGTTTCTTTATTGTGCCTTTGATCCATCTCTTTTATTTCGAAAAGAAATTGCATGTGTGGACTCGTATCTTTTTTTACAAATGTTATGGTGTACATTTATTAGGGCTATTTACTCTATGTTGGACCTATTCAAAGCTAAAGTTGGCAGTGATGAAATCGTAGTAAATTAGTTGTCCCCACGGTCTCGTCTACAACATGAATGCCGGATCTGTAAAGTTTTGCTTCTCACACCCTCATAAACAAAGCATTTAAGCTTATAGAAAAGGCTTTTCTTTTCTCTTATGGACCCCCTCCCTCTTCTGTTGCCCCAAATCGTTTATGATTCACCTTCACAAGCTTGGAGTCCATAATCAATAAATTGCTTCCGCATTCAGAAGACAATGAAAGTACCCATTAACACACTATTGTGAGAAAGTTATACAAAGAAGCAGCCACGGTCTCAATTTCTCATTAAAGTGCTTGCCGGATCTGGATTGCTGATGAGGAAAGGTGGAATTATAGGGATGCTTGGATGATGTATTTCCAGAATCCCCTAAATAATTAGAGCTTCTTTTTAGAATGGATGATTCAAGCTAACTTCTGAAAGTAGAGCATAGTTGAGTCCACTATTAGATGAAATAAGGATCCGTATGTTATATTGAAGATGTACTAATTTAGCAGCCAAACTTTGGGTTTGGATCCATGACCGAGGTCAAGTTTTGAGGTCCATACTTCTTCCATCAATCACTCAACTCATTTATTTTTGCATTTACAATTTGGGAACAAGTAGGACACATACAAGCTATGACAGGGAAAGGGTTTATAAAGTTGGACCCAAAATGACCACTATACCCTCCTTGGGTCTTTTAGGCCTATTCATTTCAACACTTGCGCAATGGAAACAGAGTAACTCTGACTTTTTTTGTTGCCTTAACCTCTTGCGTGGTTCTGAGTTAGTTGAAGCGAGGTTAGCACATGTAATAAAGGCTATTAGCTTTGAAGTGATTATTGTGGAGCAAATACTGGTTGAAGGATTATATTATATTAGGAGTCTTGAAATTGTTTTTCTGGGAATGCTTCCAGTGCTTTATACAGTCAATTCCTTGTCTGCTGCGTTTTATTATTGTGTTAATAATTTTTGTCAATAAACAGATTAGCCTTATAGAGTTGTGAATGAACAGCTTTCCGAACGGCATTGACTTTCCATCAACTAAAGAAACTGCTTGGATTATAATGCTACTCATTGGCTTTGGTACACCCAGGAAGACAGGTACTTAGGGATTTTAATTTTGTCCAGCCTGCAGGGTAGACTAATAATTGGAGCCTTCATTTTTTTTAATTTTAATTTTGCTTAATTTAGTTTGGCAATATGGTTTTAGAATTTTTTATTCTTGCAGAAAAATATGATTTGTTATTTGTAATTTGCAATAATTCTTAAAAATTTAACAATAATTGACACACAATCATGTGAAATAGATGGAAACTAGTTAAAACTTTATGCTCTCAAGATCTAATATTGAAATTATATATGTATTAACATTGTTTTGAATTATTGAATTTTGACTAAGCTGCCTTTAATTTACTGACCCACATCAACCAAAAGTTCTATCTTTAATCGGCATTTACTGCCGGTAATAGTTGCCTATTTCCCCACCTAAGATTTATTTTCGCCCTCTCTCTTTAGCTTAGAGACAGAGAAAAAAAATTATTCCCAACCACTAAACTTTTTTTACAAGTGTTTATTATTATTATTATTTAAAAACCTCTAATAATAAAAAAGCATGAACTGAAAAGGAGGTTGGTAAACGCTATTTATTAGCATAAAAGCCCGATTAACTTTCACGAAAAAAAAGAAAAAAAGAATTAGAATAAGTAAAGAAAGGAGAGGAAGAGGGATAAATAATAATAATAATAATGAAAATAAAAGATCAATTTTAATTTAAAAGAATAAAAATGGTGGGAGTTGGTTGGGTTTGTGAGTTGTGTAGTGGTTTAAAGGGTAAAGGGTGTGGTTGAGGTAGTGGTATAGGGTGGTTAGATGTAAAGGGTCTTTGTTTGTGCTTAAGGTCTGTGTGGTTAATAGAGTGTAGTGTGTAATGTGTATAGTATGTATAATAAAGTATGGTAAATGTAAAGGTCGGTTATAATAAATTATAAAAATTGTTTACCTGCGTGTTCTTGTGGGTTTGGGTTGGAGAACAGTGGTAGGGTATTGGGGTGGGGTGGGTTGGGAGGGCGGTTGGTAGTAGGGGTTAGTCAAAATAATTGTGTGGGGTAAGTAATAGGGGGTTTATTCTGGCTGTTTTAGTTTTGTTTGTGTCTTTAGGGTGGTTTTGGAGTTTAAAGAGTGTTTTTTTCGCTTTTGTTGTTTGTTTGTTAAGTAATGTTTATAAAGGGTAAAAAGGGTGTAAAAGTAAGTTGGAAGGTAAGGGTAAGTGAAGGTAATGGAAGTGTACAATGGGTGTTTGGTTGGGGTTGGGGTCTGGGTTGTGTCTTTTTGGGGTTTGACGTAAATGGTAATTAAGAATTTTAAGGGTAAAGTAAAGGGTGTTTTTTAGTGGTAATTAAAAGGGTTTTGTGTGTGTTTGTGTTTTTTCGCTGTGTTGGTGCTTTTTGGTCTTTGTTTTTTGTTTTCGTTGTGAGTTTGAGTGTTTTTAGTTTTGTTTGCGTATATTTAATAAAAGGGAGAGTATAAGGAGTGTTTTTGTTTGTAAGTGGGAGGGTATGGTAATACTTTTGGTTTGGGTTGTGGGAGTAATGTAATTAATATTAAGTGGGTCAATTTTACAGGGGTAGTGTAGGGAGGTAGGGTAATTAAAAAGGGTTAGATGTTTAAAGGCAGTGAAAAATGTGGTGTTTGTGTGGGTTGGAGTTTTTTGGGTGTAGAGGGGTTATTTTGGTTTTGTGGGGGGGGGAGATAAAGTTGGTGGGTAAAGGCGTGTTTCGTAATAAAGTATTAAGTAGTAAAGGGTGTTTTTTTTTGCTTGGGTTGTGGGAAATGATAAGAGACGAAAAACTGTGATTGGTACAACATTTTAAGGGTTGTCCCTCCAATTGATAAAAGGGTGTTTGTGGTTGTAAATGATAGAGACGAAAACTGTGATTGGGCAACTTTAAGGTTGTCCCTCCAATTTAAATTACTATTTCATAATTTCACAATTAAAAATTTGTTTCCTCTTAACTTATTTTCACACAGTCTTCATTCTAATATATATATATATATAATATATATGTGAACTATATATATATATATATATATATATATATATATGAACTGTATAATTTAGAAATAATGTAGGACATGCCTATACTAATATTTTTTAGAGCTAAAAATAATGTGTTAGTGAGTGACCTTAGTGGTAGGATTAGAAAAATGAGGACATCACATCTATTCAATCTTAATAATTACTAAAAGCAATTGAATAGGATTCAATTATTATTGAAAATTATTAAATGATATTCATTATTATGCCTATAAATTATGAAAATTTCTCAATTTCTCAACTGAGTCGTCTGATGGAAAAAAAAGTCAACTTTTATAAACGAATACAAAAAAAAAAAAAAAAAAATTAGTGGAAAAATAATATAATTTAATGAATAATTGTTGAAATTGAATAGAAAATAGAGAAAAATAAATAAAAGAAAGAAAAGGTTTGTCATATGTGAGATTTTGTGTGTTGGCTTAGGTGCATTTGATTCTCTCCCCATTTATGCCACTGCCCATCTCTTCATTTACAAACCACACTCACTCACTCACTCACTCTCTTTCTTCTTCTTCTTCATCTTCTTCTTCTCCAATGGGAAGGTCACCTTGCTGTGACAAAGTCGGGTTGAAGAAAGGGCCATGGACTCCTGAAGAAGACCAAAAGCTGTTGGCTTATATTGAAGAACATGGCCATGGAAGCTTTAATTATCTTAGACCTGATATTAAGAGAGGCAAGTTCAGTTTGCAAGAAGAACAGACCATTATTCAACTCCATGCTCTTTTAGGCAACAGGTACAACTTTTTTTTGCCTCGGTCCTTCAATTTTCTCGTGTTCTGGGCTCTACTGTCTTGTCTTGTTTCTGTCTCCTTTGGGTTTGGTGTTTCTTTTTTTGAAGAAAAATGACACAAAACATTCAATTGAACCAAAAAGCTTGAATCTTTTGGGATGAGGTGCACTGATATTGATGCCAACATTGGCTTCATCGTTAATATTACCACTCTTCTGACACCTGAAATTTTGCAAACAACACACAGCTACGAAATAAAGTTTTGGCAATTTCTATGATATTATTTTGAAACCCTCTTGTTTGTCTGGATGTTTAGGTGGTCGGCCATAGCAACTCACTTGCCAAAGAGAACTGATAATGAGATTAAAAATTATTGGAACACACATCTTAAGAAAAGATTGGCTAAAATGGGGATTGACCCAGTTACACACAAGCCTAAAAATGACGCTTTGCTCACTGGTGATGGCCAGCCAAAAAGTGCGGCTAATCTAAGCCACATAGCACAGTGGGAAAGTGCTCGCCTTGAAGCTGAAGCAAGGCTTGTTAGAGAATCAAGGCTACGTAATAACTCACATTCTTCTCTCCAACAACTTCCAAACCCTCCTTGTTTTCCACCTTCTTCCTCTTCAACTTCCACTTCAGCTCAGCTTTTGCCCAATTCCGACTCGCCCGCTGCCATGGCTTCCCGTTCGCTCGAGGCATTGAAAGCTTGGAACAATGGTGTGTACTAATGTTTACTATTTTAAACCTGAACGTTTAAGTTGATAGGTTACGGTAAATTTAGCTTTTTTTAATGTCATTGGCAGGGTGGTCCAAATCGGCCGAAGGAACCGGTGGCATTATGACCCGTGGTATTGGGGGTGACCTCGAGTCGCCTACCTCGACATTGACTTTCTCAGAGAATGTACTGCCGGTTATAGCCACCGGGTGCGGCGAGGGCGAGAATTCAGCGGCTATGATCGAGTTTGTGGGGAGCTCAAGCTCTTGTGAGAGAGAGTGGAAGGAAGAGGGATTTGGAAACACAAGCCAATTACCAGAATACAAAGAGGGTTTTGAGAATTCAATGTCGTTTACATCTCATGATATGACATTATCCATTGAAGCAACTTGGACAGCTGAATCTTTAAGAACAAAAGAAGCCATTGCTGAAGAAGGCTTCACTAATCTTCTTCTAAACAACAAAGTTGAAAGAAGCCAATCTGAAGGTGGTGGTGGTGAGGACTCTGAAAATGGAAGTGGGAGTGGAAGTGATTATTATGAAGATAACAAGAATTATTGGAATAGCATTCTTAATTTGGTGAATTCTTCTCCCTCTAGTTCTTCCATTTTCTAAAACAGATTGGGAGTGTGTGTGTGAGGCTCAAGAATTTAGCTGGGTTTGCAGATTTTAGTTGCATCCATAATTATGAACTCGTAAATGTGTAATAAAAATGGTTCTATGTGATTCAGAGTTTCACCAACTATGTCGGTTCTTAGCTACTCCTATTAATAAACCCTACTCTCACATTTAATTCTAAATTTATCATCAACTCACAACTAAATTTATCAACATAAATCAAATGTATATTAATAATGTAAAGTGTCACGCCTTGCATAATTTTTTCACAAAAGGGTGAGACTCAAAGCATATATACCATAAATATTTGTGGAAATTAAGGAATCACTTTTGCAGCTTTCTTGTGAATTAGGTTTCCAGCTTCTCCGAATGGTATAATCCAAAAACATAAGAAACAGACAAGCCAAATGAAGATAGAGATAGCAATAATGTAAGTCATTCATCTTGGTCCCTATTCAATTCTAATGTGAACGGGTGAGTATATCTTGATCGGGAAGACCAACCGTCTCTTTTCATTGCGACCCTTGCACGTCTTTGTACTTACCTGAGAAATATTTTGGAAGACGAGTATTGAAAATACTTGGTAAGTGCTCTTCGTTGGGATTGAATATGCATACACACAAGACAATGAAATAATGTAAATCGAGAGATTTAAAACCGTTTGTAAATGAGCCAACTAACGTGTAACCCCACCCATATAGAATAACCAACCTATGCCTATGCCTCTATCCAGATCTACAAATACTAGCTAGCCAGCTTGGACCCAAAACTTGACCAATTAACGTGCACGTAATCCATAAAACTTAAACCCTTGTCAACGAGAATGTGGGACAACCAGCCTGTCATTAGTGGTACAATTAATGCATGCCCTTGATATGTTATTGCCACAATTTCATTTTGAAAACCATATCTGTTAAGAGTATGTAAGATGTCTCATAGCACAAAAATCACATAGCAACCACATTTACATATATATCTAATGATTTAAGATAAGTAGTCATTCAAACCAAAAAGTGTTTTAACTTAATTAAAAGACAAATGAATAGTTTGCACTGTCCTAAACTTTGAAGCTATCAACACTTGACAATGATGGTATGGAAGCTTACTATGAAAATGGAACAAAAAAATTGGTTGAATGAAACTGATTCAACTGAACCGGACAACTAATCTAACTTAACAAAATCAACTAACCTGATTAAACTTTTGAGTTGACCAATTCATAGAACAAAATAGGATGAAACCGAGAATGAAAAGAAAACCAAAGCAAAAAACACAATCAAACGCCAAATTTGACCATAAAACAAAGTCATTGGCACAAGTTTTCGGCCAATGATACAAACAGAGATAATCCAGTTTGAATAGATCACAACAAGAACGACAACTTTTCATAATAGTATAATACTGTACACTTTGAGCATAGTTTTCCTTGTTTTATTTTCTCCAAAAAGCCCTCTACCAATGGGGAGAATGTCCCTCGCTAATATACCCATGATCTTCCTCTTAATTAGCCAATATAATACTGTACACTTTGAGACTCGTACACAGACATTAAAGTTTACTTAGTAATCTTATAATTTAACCAATATTAAATTACTACTAAGCACATAAATAATAATTTCAATTTTCAACCCCACATTAAATAAGGATGATAGAAGCCAGGCTGTGTTGATAACTGGGGAACCACCAAAGCAAAATTTTGGCCACATAAATAACATTTTATTTCTTAATTAATTATAACATAATAATAATAATAATTAAAAGGTACCACATTTATTTCACCTTATAATAAGACCTCACATGGCTTCTCCTCTGCACATATTAAATATACAAATCTCATTGCTTTCTGCTGTTTAAGAAGCCTCATTAAATTTTCATACCCAAAAACTATATTCATCCCCTAAATCCAATATGATGCGATGTTCATTCAAGAACACACGCTTCAAAATAAGAACGATTGATCGAGCTATGTTCAAGGTATAAACTTATGAGATGAATCTTCCTGTCCTAAAGTACACCATAACCCACAACAAGCATCGGCAATCTTGAGCAACACTTAACAGCCCAAGGATTAAAGCAAGAAATAATGGCTTAAGACCCCTTGAGCTGCAAACCCAGAAAATCATAGAAGCCTTTGAGCTACCAAATGTAATAAGATCATACAGAAATCTCAATCAGCAAACTGGTGGAAATGAAAGATAGGAAGATATATTTAATGCCATTTGTCAATGTAAGGGCTTTACAGGCAGCAAATGCATTCAAAAGTGCTTATGCTGCAAAGCGGATCCCTTTTATTGTAGCACATCGATAATAGGCACCAAAATTACAGTTATCATCAAGGAGCCTCAGTACCAGTGCTATGAAGTTAAATTGCAACAAATGTGCCATTGTCCTTGCTAATGCATAGCTAAAAGATCCACAAATTTTATGACAGAAAAGCTGGTTGAAGATCGTACAATATCATATCATTGTGAAAAGTCGTGATTCTTAACATGCTATCAGAATCATAACCTTCCTTAACTTAATCATGTCAATAGAATCCTCCAATGTCGAACAAAAAAGTTGTGAGCTTTTTTTATTTTCGAACAGAGGGTGTACTTTGTTTAAGGACTCCAGAAAAGGAGTCGAGCCTCGATCAAAGGGGAGGCTGGGGAGGCTGTTTGAGGGCTTCATGAGAGCCCAATCTTCAATATCATACCATTTGGAGTAGATTCCTAACAAAGATGCAATCTAAATTCCAGCTCCTTTTTTAAGTTTAACAAATTCACTTAATGGAAGACGCGAAAAAAAGAGCATAGATATCAACTCCAGCGTAATGGAAACAGGGTCTCTACACAACTCAAAGGATTGAACCCCCGGCAGGTTTCAAGGCTGAAATCAACATTCCCAAGTGAAAAAAAAAAAAAAAACTGCAACTAATGCATATGGTAAACCCCTTTTCAAGAAAGCAAACGGAAATGGCCGGATGAGAAAGCTTGAAAATCTAAATCTTTATGCAAAATACAAAGATTAACGACTGTGCATACAAAATACATTACCAAAGCAAATCACTGACCAAATTTAGGTATACAATGTAGCTTATTTCTGCTATTTGGGCATAAGAACTTCCGCTCCGAATGTCGAACAATGCCGCTAGAACTTTGGCATCGGCATTTAAATACAGCGATCGCTGAAATTAGGGCACCGCAGGGGAATCTCCCGCCAATCTTTAAACATAGAAGCTACATCAACGGCCAAGCAGAAAATTAATTTTAAGACGTTGGAAGTCAACGGTGGTGATGATAATAATTTTAGTTTAATTTTCCAATTAATTTTACACTTTCTAATTTATTTATTTATTTTCACTTTATTAATTTAGATCTTATCAAAACTTCAAAATCTATTATTTAAATATTTGTGTAAAAACGAAAATTAAAAGAATATGACATTTGTCTACCAATTCAAATAAAATAATATATATATAAAACTTGTTAACACAATAATTAATAAATTACAATAAAATAATTTAAAAATAAATTATCTTAAATTTTTTAAAGGTAGAGTAGATTAGAATACAAAAGAATAATTAAAAGAGGAAAAAAAAGGCCTTAAACAATTGCTTTTGACAGAGCAAATGGATCTTAATCTGGAAGCACAAATGGTATTAGATTAAGAGCATACAAATCTTTATGGATTCTGATAGAAATTGGCACACCCAGATTCCAGTATTCCCGATTCCTTCTTGATTTTCCCTTTGATTCCTTCTAAATTCTGAATTCATTCGATTCCCCCCTTTCCATTTTTCCTCCTTTTTTCGTTACTCGCATCGTCAACTCCAATCTTGCGAGATTTCTGCTATGAAATTTGGGAAGGAATTCAAAACCCATCTGGAACAGACGCTTCCCGAGTGGAGGGACAAGTTTCTCTGTTACAAACCCCTCAAAAAGCTCATCAAACACTACCCTAATCTCCCTTCTTCCATTGATCCAATACCCACCAACTATTCGCTTAATTTTGTTCTTCCTCCCCTTCAGCAGCCGGTTTCCTTTGACGATCCCACCGATTCTACGTCTTTTGAATCCGTTCGTGACCGCTGCGAGACGAGTGATGGTTCTTTGGTTGACCTTCAGGATTGGTTCGTTAAGATTCTCAATGAAGAGCTGGAGAAGTTGAATGATTTTTATGTTGATAAAGAGGAAGAGTTTGTTATTCGATTTCAGGTTCTCTGTTTTTTGTTTTACTTTCTTTGTTTTTGGCGACTGTTCTTCGATTTGCCTGCCTGTTGCTCTGATATGTACATGCATTTACAATTTGGGTTTACTGTGCTATTACTTTCTCTGTGGGGTATTTGACATTTCTAAGCTAATTAGTAAAGGGTTAGAAAGTTGACATCTCTGCTAAATTGTTATGAGATCAAGAAACCTATCTGAAGTGGAATGTGCACTATGCCCCATATTTTGGA
Organism: Cucurbita ficifolia; assembly: GCA_033971965.1. Lineage (NCBI taxonomy): Eukaryota > Viridiplantae > Streptophyta > Magnoliopsida > Cucurbitales > Cucurbitaceae > Cucurbita > Cucurbita ficifolia. The sequence goes on from CM066965.1 coordinate 19,533,994, forward strand.
TTACAGTAGGAGTTGAGCCATCCATGACTATGCAATCGAGTCATATTGGCCTTCCAATGAGCCTTCGCGGCAGCTTCTGTCTCCCTGGATTAGAGATGAGCAATGCCTGAGTAGGCCGTAGAAAAGTCAGCTATTGATTGAGAGTACTATGGTGTAAGAGTCCAAGCCCACCGCTAGTAAATATTGTTTCTTAATGTTTTTTCTTTCAGATTTTCCCTCAAGGTTTTTAAAACACGTCTGCTAGGGAGAGGTTTCCACACCCTTATAAAGAAGGTTTTGTTCTCCTCTCCAACCGATGTGGGATCTCACAATCCACCCCCCTTTGGGGCCAGCGTCCTCGGTGGCACTCGTTCCCTTCTCCAATCGATGTGGGACCTCCCAAACCACCCCTTTGGGACCCAGCGTCCTTTCTGGCACACTGCCTTGTGTCCATCCCCTTCGGGGCTCAGGCTCCTCGCTGGCACATTGCCCGGTGTCTAACTCTAATACCATTTGTAACGGCCCAAGCTCACCGCTAGCAGACATTGTCTTTTTCCCTTCAAAGTTTTTAAAGCGCATCTGCCAGGGAGATGTTTTCACACCCTTATAAAAAATGTTTCGTTATCCTCTCCAACCGATGTGGGATCTCACATATCGTGCTCTTATAACTTTTTTTGGGTGGCCATGATGATGTTTAGTTCTTCTTGCCTTGGACTTTGGGTCTGTATGTTTTCTGCATAATGTTTTCAGGGTTATATTCTTGGACCTATTCCATTAAAAACTATGTGCTATGCTAATTTCGTATCGAGATTGGAAAGGTTTCAGGCAGTTCTATCACTATTAGCTGTCTAATGATGCTTGAGTTCTTATTGACACAGGAGCTGAAGCAAAGAATTGATCATGTCAAGGAAAAAAGCAGCCGGGGAGAAGTTTTTACATCAGAGAGTGAATTCAGTGAAGAAATGATGAACATTCGTAAGGACTTCGTTGCCATTCATGGAGGAATGGTGCTTCTCAAAAACTATAGCTCCCTGAATTTTGCAGGTAAATGACCTCAGAGGTAAAGTAATAGATCAATCTATATGGAAAATTGAGCGTAATATCATGCATTTTTCTTAAGGAGAGTTGAAAATTGTAAGTTCATATCCAACTTTAGAATACTTCCTCTGGTTTTTGGTCCCTAGGTGCATTGTTGTTATGGTTCATGTTCTGTAACTCAGGCATAAGAAGCTTTCTAACTATGAATTATTTTCAGGGCTAATAAAAATTCTGAAGAAGTACGACAAACGAACGGGCGAGCTGTTGCGGTTGCCTTACATGCAACTTGTAGTACGTCAACCGTTCTTTACAACAGAACTTCTCACAAGTCTGGTTCATCAATGTGAGGCAAATCTCGAGCTACTCTTCCCATTGGAAGCAGAAGTCGTTGAATCTACCCCAGCCATACAAGTCGATCAGAACCCGATACTCGATAGCTCAAGAACTATAACTGCCAAGACACCTTCAAATCTTGGGGAGGAAAGTGAGGATTTATATCGAAGCATTGTCGCTGCAATGACAGCGATTCGTGGCCTACAAAAAGAAAGTTCCACCAACAATCCATTGTCATTTTCTTCTCTCTTTAAGAATCAGGATGACGAGAGTACCGGTGCTGTGACCGATGAGAACTCTCCCTCGAGCTCATCGACTTCTTTGCCGAAAGGTAATGAAGATGATGAATAGTTTTGTTTTTTTCTTTTCAAGAGTTCACCTTTCAACTCCGTACACAAATCCGACTTTGAATGAGAGATATCTAATTTTGTACATTCGATGTATAGAACCCTTTGTTTCGACTCTTTCGCTCTTCTAAATAAGTTCTATGTTCCATGTTTGCTGTCATTTGATATTGTTCTACTTCTGCATTGCAAATGAACTTGAATTGTCGAATCAATCCATTTGTATGGAAGAAATAGTATCTTTATTCCTTTCTCTTTTTCCTTTTTACAGATTCTCAGGGTAAACTAACCCTGTTTCTTGTTCAATATGATAGGCAACAACTTACTTTCTACACTTGAATTACAAACAAAAAGAAAATCAAGCCATCAAGCCATGTGTAAGAATTAAAAAATTAGTAGAAAAAGTATCTGTGTTCTTCATTAGCCGGTCCTCATCTCCTCATTGTCGTAATTGAAAGGAAGTGGAACAGAGTTGAATGCCCTGTATTTCCCCACATTGTTTAGGTGCTCGTTCTCCAACCTGAAGAATTCAAAATTTACAAGTCTTTCTTTCACAAATAAAAACTTTCCTCTTAATTCATTCCCGGAGATTATAAAGGAAAGTAGAACACACCTGAAGAAATTCCAGATTCCTCGTCGAATAATTTCCAACACGGCGACAATGGCAATCAACGCTTGTCTATGGATGAATGGAGCTTCTCTGAAACCTAATACTGATTGCATCCAAGCAAGTCGTAGCAAGACATTCAGTACCTGTAATCCAGATCCCAAGTATAATTATCAGCTACTTTTGGTTTTAATAGCAGCAAGCAAACTGCTTTTAGAAGTATAGATCCCAAAATAACCAGTAGTGGTCTTACAATTGCTGCAAAGTAAACACTCTTATTGGATATAAGTAATTTGTCTCTCAACCATGGATTTTTCGAGTTACGTCGTAAAAGGCCCCAGTCACATACTATATCCCAATATGTGCCTGATATTGTTGCAACAACAGAACTAACTGCAGCCAAGGTTCTCCATGTCAACCCCATATTCAAATCATTGCTTGTTCTCATTGCAATTGCAACAATTGTTGAGAAGTACTTCAGTCCATTAAACACATGCTTTACATCTTTATCTTCGATCAAGCGCCGAAGGCACTGCAAGCATTAAACAACCTTAGCTCTGATTGTTTGATACATTAGAGAAGTTGAGAAACAAATATTTGCTAAACCAGCTGATTACCTGAAGAGTACGAATCCAGTATGGAATAATTGCAACAACAAAGTAAAATGCTTCAAACATTTTGCTCTCAGAGCATGAATTCGTTCGTCGTATAAAGTCACCCCATCCATAGTAGCAGATATAGAATTCTAAACTTCTGAAGGCTTGCACCTGATGTGAAATTGTAAGCGTATTAGTTTTGTTGTTTAAAATTTCCAGGGAGCACGAAAGATACTGAAATCAGGCGAATGTCAAACCTGGCTGGTAAGTTGATCTGCCAAGAAAAAGTCTTCCATTGTAACCTAAACGCAAAGAAGATGTGAATTAGCACTGACCCAACACTTTTTCGATCAAAAGTAGAAAGTCAAATTTGTCAAACTTCTCTTCTAATGACTACCTTGTAGAACGGAGCACAGACCAAACGAAATGCACTACGAATGAGGAAGAAGCGGCTAGAACGGAATATGATGTTGAAAGGACAAAATATTATAAGAAGAACAGCCTGCAAAATGAGTTCAGTTCAGACATGGCTCTACTCTTAATATAATAGCTACAGCATGAAGATATAAATACTAGAGGCATGCACTACACAGTGAATGATGGAGCATACAGTGAGTAGAGCTAAAGGAATCGACTCGGTTATGGCTTCGTAGCTTTTGGTTTCTGGGTCAATCTCCATATCCAAATGTGAAAGAACACAAGCCAACGTGAGCACAGCAAGACCTGAACTAAGGAAAAAGACCTCTCGGTGACCCAACTCTGTTCCTTGCTTCAAGCCAAACATAAATGTGTAATTGACACGGTAACGCCTCCAAAAGTATATATTTGCAGAGTATATCATCAGGTGCAAGATGATGAATCCAAAAAAGCTGAAAAAAGTACAATATCAATATATATATATATGTAGATGGTAGCTGAAATTCAAAGTGGCTATCTAAAATTACCTGTAGAGAGGAAATATGTTATTCATATACTGGTTGCGCCCTTCGCTCTCAAAGATATCTCTTAGGTGTATAACTAAAATGATGGCCACTATAAGAGCAAGAGCACAGCCGAAGAAAAAACCTGCAGGTAATCAATTCAGATTTGTGATCACAAGACATCGCAATAATATCTCCATGTTTCCTATATGTTAATAATACACACACTGGGAAAATTCATGAACTCAAGCTCGAAAACATTAGCTTTTGCCCTACAAGTATTATTACCAGAGAAAAATGTAATTCCATGTCTTTCCCTTCTGATTTTTCTTCTCAAAATGTCCATCCCTCTTCTTCGGTTTCCATTTGTGAAGTGCTTAATGAAAGCAGCCTCCACTCTTTCTATGAGTCTTGTAAGCTGTGGCGGTACCGAAACATTTCAGGTAAGAATTGGCTAAATATATCACAATGAAGCTTCAGGAATTGTAACAGACCTCAATAGTGCAGCCAAGAGGAGATTTATCCACCATATCTAAGTAGACCTTTGACACTTTACGTGATGTTATCTGAATTGACAAAATTATAGATTCAGAATAACTTGAAGGAGAAAGATCATTTATTTTAAGTAAATAGACTGGAAGCTGCAGAGACCTTATCATACTTCTTCAAGATCTTCGAAAGGGCCAATGTATTTAAGAAGCTGATGATCCATAAGGAATAAAACCGATTACATTTTGACAAATTCATGAAGAAATATAATCTTCGCTACGATATCAAGACTCATGTATTACCATTACCTGTAGCCTTTTAGAACTTGAAGCTTTTGGTAGAATTGAATCAAGGCCCGAGTCATCAATTCTTCTGACTTCCTCAACTCTGTCTTATTATACGATAACCGAGCCTTGGAACGTGCAACCATGTATTTTAAAGTTGATGTTGGTGTTTCGGGAGAGATGTTAATCCGTACGTGGGGTAAGAAGTCTAATGAAGCGGGCCTGAGTTCTTGAGTGGCTTGAATGCTTCCTCTACTCCCCTTCCTGCAGTGACCCTTTGCCTCTTTTTCTTCGATGTCCTCGTCTACCGAAGCTGCATCATCTTCCCCCTCAACTTCCTGAGTTATTTCCAAGTGTGATCGTCCTTCAAAAACACAATCTAGACAGTAAAAAAGAATCGAACTTTCTTTTCCTACATAAACCATTGCAGTTTTACAATTAAAGATCTAACATGTTCTTTGATTTCAATGTTAACTTACCTGAAACTCTGCCATTGATGGAATTATAAGTTGAGGTGGCTACACTTCCTGCTAGATCGACATGTTCATTGACATCTTCGAACGCAACATCTGGCTTCTCCACCTTTATCTTCAGAGCAATCAAGATATCCATCTGTTTGCTCAATTCCTCTGCCTCCACTATCAACTCCCCCACCTTCTTCTTGTAAAACCTCACCACTTTATTGAATTCGTCATCAAGTCTCCTAAAGAAAACCACCTCATTTTCACCCCCTTGATCTGATGACATGAAGAACATGCTCTGGTAGCTCTCTTCAGAACCATTCTGAACTATGTTGGTAATTATTGCATCATCCTGCATCCTTGGAGAATGCCTCCGCCCTGTAAGCCCACTGAAAGCTCTGTACAAAGACACCTTTCTCTTTAGCTTGCCGGAGGCATCTGAAGCTTTTGGCTGCTTAGATAGGCTCACTTCTGCCAAAACTGCTTTCAGATTATTGTAATCCAAATACGCTTCTTGCCATTCAGGCACCATTTGGGACAAAAACTCCTTCCCAAACTTCATCTTCACTGAACCCAAATCAGCTTTTTGCAGATGCAGATGAGTTATATATGCACAAATCTAAGAAGCAACTAAAATGGAAAATGTTGGGTGCCTTTACTGGATGATTATGAGTTGCCCATTGCTTATTTGGAGTGTATTTCCCGTATATAAATATATGTGGACATTTGACAATTACTTTAGACCTGTCATTCCATTTCTTTGTCATCATCTTTTAATAGTATTATACAAGACTAAAAACAAAAACAAAACAATGGGATTTACCTTTTGACTTTGTTGGAGCTCGGAAGCTTCATGGATTTCGTTTTCAGCAAGAAACGGCGATTCCTTTTCTAGTTGGGTTGTTTCAAGCAGACGGATTAGGGGTCCGATCAAGCTTCACAGTGTCTGATTTTTTTCTTTTTAACGAGTTCCGTAAGAAAATCGTCAATTACATTAGACGAAAAAGAGTGAAAACAGTAGTAACTGGGATGGATTTGAGAGGAGGATGTCCCACATTCGTAGAAGCTCAAGAACAAGTTGGTTCACCTTGGTACGCGTATAGATAAGGATTGCTCGACTGGCAACATCAAGCGGTACATTATGATCCCACTTAAATCGGCCAGCAGCGATTTGTCGATGGCGATGCTTCGCAGAAGCAAAATTCTTTTGAGAATTTCCCGGAAATTAAGATCAATTTTGTTTTCGTTTCGTTCTCAATGCCCACATTTTTTTTATTCGAACATTTTTAAATCTCATCAAATTAATTCGTCCTCTGATGTGACATCTCACGATCCATCCACCCTCAGACTCACATTCTAAAAAAATGATTTATTTTTCTCTTTTAACCGACGTAGAATCTTATAATAATAATAATTATTATTATTTTGGGTATAATATATATTTTATTTCAAAATTTGGTAAATGATGTTGATAGAAAAAACAATAAATAGAATAGTACTATAATGTTAGAAATTTTCTCCATATACATAAATACGGAGATTTGAGCATATCTATAGCCCCCATAGGTCACTAACTAGATAGACCTTTTTTTCTTAAAGTGCAAATAGCTAAGCTTTATTTAGCACATGCCACTTAGGCTACATTTCAGTTAAATTTGAGGACCAAGTAGCTCCGGTTAATATGTTTGTGTTACATAAACTAAATAAAATTAAAGTATAGTAACATTCGAAGTATAGTAACATTCGACAAGACAAAACGGTTAAGGTTTTAGATCGGTGAATTTTATGGGTCAAACAACTCCGTTATATATATGTGTGATTATTAGTAATAATACTTGTCCAATCCATTAATTAGTAAGCTTCTATGGCAAGCAACGTCTAGGTTGATTTTGTCCAAAGAGTGCCATTTCTTAATCAATAGTTATCCGGGTGGGTGGACATTAAATGAGGATATTAATAACACTAATTAAAAACATATTTTAGATGAATCCGAAGCCTTATTCAACTCAAATTATGTTTTTTTGAAATAAAGTTTTTTAAAAGTAACAATTTTGAAAGTTTGAAAAATTAAATTTCAAATCTAAATAATAATTATTATTATTATAAATTAAATAAAATACATTTAAATTTTAATATTTGATTTACTTTTTTGTGGTCTAAGATTAGTTCCTGAACTATGAACCTTAATTACTTTGACAACGACAAAGTTTACTAGTTAAATTTGTTATATTATTGACTATAGAGTAGGGTCGTAAATTTAAATCTCTCACTTCCATAAACTCAATCAAATAAAAATACATCAATAAAGATTATTCCTTTAGTCCTCAATATAGGGTACCTCAAATTGTTGATTTGAGTACTTTTTAAATAAGCTAGTCTGCCCTTCCCTTCTCCTAGAATCCACTCTGGGTCGGGTCGGCGGAGCTGCTAGTATAGGCCGCCGTTGTCGCATAGAACAACGCATTATTTTTGGTGTTTTGGTGTCCATGTACTTCGCGCACGTAGTCTATTTGAGCCTTAAAGTTAGGCATAAATGTAATTTATTTGAAGGGGTAGGGTCTACATACCTAACCAATAATTTTGACTTTTACGCAACACATGATACAATGCATACCCTAACCAAAATCATGCTTCTATTCTTTTGGTCTCTTGGACGGGTCGGCGTGACACAAAGTCCTAGAGATAATTAATACGAATGAGATAGCTCAATAACCAAAGTCAAACTCCATCATTTTTGTACACTTGGTACATATCTTACATTTATTTTATATGTTATATTATAAACTTCCAGCAAAATTATAAATTTTTAATAGAAATTTATTAGAAATATTGGACTTAAAACAATCTGATGAATCTTATGATAATACGAAGATACTTGCATGGATTAAACGTAAAAGAACAATCATTTTTAATGGAGTTTCTCTTTCGAGATGAATCTTTTATGGTATGAAGCTGATGCATTGATAATGAAAATTTTAAAATTTTAAATTATATCTCTAGAATTATAAGATTATCTAATTGAGGAAATTCTTTTATTTATTTTGTGACCAAAGAAAATTAAAATATGCGACTTTTGAAAATGGGAAGAGGTTTTTGACAAAATAATAAATAAGATATTATTAAGAATATTATCATTATTGAAAAAGAAGAACAACGATGGGCCTCTGCTTTACCAGGTCCACACCGCCGTATATTTTTGACTTTGCATGGATTGACTTTGCATGGATTTAGGTTTAAGATTTAGAATCCAGATTCAGTATCGGATATGTTTGATATTCTATTGTGACAATATGATCAAGTTACTTATTTCATTCAGAATTCAAATTCTTGATGAATCTAACATTGTTCTGCATCTCTTGCGACAACATGGTTAAGTTACTTACTCCTTGCTTCTAAGAGTGAAAACTATCCTTATCGACCAACACGAGTCCTTCTATTATATTTTGTCTTTGCTGATATACATTTTAGGAAAATTCTCAAAAGGTCACCTAACCTAAAATTGTTAAAAGAAAACATGCTTAATCACCAGATAGAAATGCAATATAGGTAATAATTTTCAATTCTTTTAAGTTTTTCTTAGTCATTTTACTCGGATGATTGTTTTTATTCGGATGTGATCTCGTTTTATTCATATACTCGGAATATCACATAAAGTATAAAGTCAAGGTCAAAAACGTAAAAAAACAAAACAAAACAAAACAAAAATGAAAGAAGTAAATTAAAATAAATAAATAAAATGAACTTTGAAATGTATTTGTACGTTTTATACTTTTCTAATTTATTAAAAAAAAAAAGAAAAGAAAAGAAAAGAAGAGGAATTATGAAAATATTTATGTCAAATTCCAAGTACCACATCCAAGCGTGGAATGTTTGTTATGATGTGCGGATGGGTTAATTGGTGAAGGAGGTAGGTGAATTTTAAAATGTACGTGCAACTCACGTGCGTCAAGAATCTTTGACCCACACATCTTTTATTACGTTTCAAACATAATAAAACAAATTAATTTTATATATTACTTGTAAATTTTATGTTTGATTTTATAATAATTTTATTGTTTTAGGTGTAATACTTTATTTCAGACTGGGTCAACCTTAAGATGGTTGCATAATTTTACTTTTAATTGAAATAATTAACCATATTGATTTATTATAAAACAAATTCATTATAATTTTAAATATAAATACTAACGGAGAGGGCGTGTTTCAATCATTTTTAGAAAAATTAAAATAAAGATACGAAAAAGTTAAAAAATACATTTATCGTTTAATTTTAAAAAATATCATTGAGTCTTGAAATTTTTTATTAATACTCGTCATTGGCATATGGATAAACTCTTGGTAACCGTTTAAAAAATAATGTTAACCCCTTTAATTAATTTATTTTTTTAAATTAAAAATTTTATATTATTATTATATATTGACTATAATAAAGTAATAAAAGATTAATAGTTAGGTATTTTTTAAGTTTTAAAATAATAGATTATTAATAATTTTCATTAAGGATATTAAAAAAAGTTTTAAGAAATTTTGAAAGTTAATTATTTGGTTAGATAAAGGTATTATATTAATTAAGCAAATTTAAATTAAACTAAAAGTATTTTGTTTTGGAAGAAAATTAGCGGTTTTATTATGGGTGTGAATGGAATGACGTGTCAGCTCAATTCTTAGAGACGGATTTGAAAGGAAGCTGAACTCCGTTGTTGTAATTAAGGCTTTCTCCCGCCGGAGATCAATCAAGATGCCGAAATGGAGTTTGTTAGGTTTGATTCTTTTCGGGCTGATGTTCAACGTTGCTGATTTCATGCGCTTCGATCTTATATCCGGCTCCACCAAATGCATTTCTGATGATATCAAGACCAATTCCATGACCGTCGGTAAATATTCGGTGGTTAATCTCAACGAAGGTGTTCCCATTCCCGATTCTCACATGCTCACTGTCAGGGTATTGCGTTTTCCTTTTTCCGATTCAATGCTTAAGTTTTCCAGGTTTCATGTTTATGTTTACGCTTTTGCATGCCCTCGCGTTTATTTTATGGAAACTCTGTTCTTCGTTTGGTATCTACGTTTGAAATTCCGAATTAGATAACTAACTACTTTTATCCAGAAATGATATGAGGGAGTTGTTTCATTTCTAAGATTTTTGGCTGCATTTGTGTTTTCAAATTGACCTATCTCTCTTTTCTGGAATTTTGTTTGTTTGTTTGTTTTTTTTTTTTTTTTTTTTTTTTTTTTTTTTTTTGTTGATTCTGGAATTTGTTTAGATGAGTAATATGAGGTAATGGAGGTTCTTATTAGGTGAGTTCGCCTGGTGGAAACACGTATCATAATGCGGATCATGTGGATTCTGGACAATTTGCGTTCACGGCGGTTGAGTCTGGTGATTATATTACTTGCTTTTGGGCTCCGGAACAAAAGCCCCCAGGTGCAGTTACGGTTGAATTTGAATGGAGGTCCGGAGTTTCTTCTAAGGATTGGTCCAAGGTTGCTAAGAGAGGGCAGATTGAAGTATGTCCTGAAATTTCCCATTTTGTTTCTGCCTTAAAACAATTCATCTTGCATCAACTATGTTATTCTTTTTGTACTTGTGGACATTGTGGTGGCTGCATGCTGAGATAAGTGTTTGTGTTAGATCATAGTTTGGTTTGATATACATTCAGTTGCCCGTTTTTGGAGCATTCACCTTGCTTTGTTAAAACAAGTATGTTTTCTGCTAGAATTTCTTTTGTTTGTCCGAGTTTACCACTGTCGAAACAAGCAAAAGGAGACCAGCCTCAGGGTAGTGTCAATGATATCATTTCTCCCTTGCACAACCATTTAAAGAACTTGTAAGCTTCCTTGTGAGTTCACCTTCTAGAGTTTGACAAAAACAAAATAACAAAAAATGGCCTTGAGGAAGAGGGAAAGAGATGAAGTGTGAAAAGGAGAAAAATAAAGAAAGTAGACGAAGAAGATGCTGCTATACTAAACAACAGAGAAATAGAAGATCGAAATTCTTTTATTCTGAATACTAGCGCGAAGGACTGCCCCACTGGTTGAAGGCTGGACCATTGAAATTCCTTTTGAATCTAAAAGTGAAGGGGAACCTTCAAGGAAAAATTGCAATGAAGTCATAAAACACTGAAAGAATGAACCTTTCGGATTTATTTATTTTTTATTATTATTATTATTATTTTTTTTTTTGTATACCGAAGACTTTGTAACAACTCAAGTTCACCGCTAGTAGATATTGTCTTTTTTGAGCTTTCCTTAAGGTTTTTAAAATGCGTCTGTTTGGGAGAGATTTCTATACCTTTATAAAAAATGATTAGTTCTCATCCCCAACTGATGTGGGATCTCACAATTCACCCCCTTCGGGACCCAGCATCCTCACTGGCACTCGTTCCCTTCTCCAATCGATGTGGGACCCCCCAAATCCACCTCCTTTCGGGGCCCAGCATCCTTGCTGGCACACCGCCTCGTGTCCACCCCCCTTCGGGGATCAGCCTCATCGTTGGCACATTGCTAGGTTTCTGGATACCATTTGTAACAACTCAAGTCCACTTCTAAAAGATATTGTCCTCTTTGGGCTTTCCCTTTGCTTCCCTTCAAGGTTTTTAAAACATGTCTGATAGGGAAAGGTTTTCACACCCTTATAAAGAATACTTCGTTCTCCTCCCTTATCAACGTGAGATCTCACACTATGGCTTTGGACTACCCTAGAGGCAAGACTATCATTCATATCCCTTTTGAAACTTAATCTAAGGAAAGGCAAACCTTAATGGAAAAAGTGCATCGATGCCGCTTAAACTAAGAGGGTCATGCTTGCGGATCAGAGTAGTTGGGTGCTTTTTAGAGACACAAAAGCAAAAAAGGAGATGAAGTCTTTCATATATAATGATTATTTATAGGTTTGAGTGATTCTTAATTTATGAAGTTTATGCTGCTCTTTTGATAATATGGTCATCAATATGCTATTTTGATAATTCATTTGTATATCTCATAACGTACGTATGTCATGATTGAAATATCTTAAAGAATGTAAATTTTCACCAATAGCTCCTTGTACTAACTTGCATCTCATTATGCCTGTGGCTCATAACCATGTCTCTTTGGTCTTTCTAACATCCCATTTCACGTACATTAATTTTCATAACGATATGCTAAGAGATATAATATTTTAATATGGTTCTTTTGAGATTCTGTTTTGAACTCTTACTTCAACGTAGATGTGTTCTGGTTTTTGTTTGATAGAACAATCTGTCGTGGTCATCTCTGATGACATAGTTCATCATCATCTCTTATGTTAGGTAATGGAAGTGGAGTTGAAGAAGTTGTACGACACTGTCATCTCCATACATGATGAGATGTTTTATCTCCGCGAAAGGTACACTAAAATGAAATATGTTAATGTCTGAGATGATGTGATGGTTGATTCTCTGTTACTGTATTCTTTTTTGATTTTCAGGGAGGAGGAAATGCAGAATCTGAATAGAGCAACAAACGCAAAGATGGCCACCTTTAGTTTCCTATCACTTGGAGTTTGCTTGTCTGTTGCTGGTTTGCAGTTATGGCATCTCAAGACATTCTTTGAGCGCAAGAAGTTGCTATTTTTTTTTTTTTTTTTTTTTTTGTAGTCCTCTTTTTTAAATAAAATTTAGCTATTAGATGCTACAGTTTATTTTGGACTTGAATTTGCAGAGAAATTGTGAGTTCTGAAGAATACTCAGCTGCTGAAAACAAGCTTAGTGATGCAATTTATACACATGAAAATTCACTTTTAAGATCTCTCTCTCTCTCAAGAACACACAATCTCTCCCTCCCTCTCTCGACCGACCAGGATCGACTTGAGGAAAGGAAAGGAAGTGTTGAAAGGCCAATAATTGTATAAACTCATTGTTTAGATATTAGAGAGATGCACGTTGTTGCAAGGATAGTATTGTAAACGATAATCTTGATAATCTTGAACTGCGTGAAATGATTACCCATTTTTAGAAGACTCCAAACCAATCCAACTTCGATTTCTCCTCTTTTGCTAATCCAGACATGCCAATCAGGCATAATAATATTTATTTAATCCATCATTCAAATAATGTAATGAGATCGATCATCCACGAGACCCCACATTGTTATTACAAGAGGTGCAACTTGTTAAATAATAGAGGGATTGATGAACTTTGGAGAGAAGCTCCATGATGCTGTATTCAATTACACAGCAGTCAGGTCTGTGCGTTAAAAATGGCGTTCTTCTTCAGAAATCCCATCTCAAGAACCAAAAAATGAGTAGCTGGAAGTGCTTTGCAGTGTCAAAAGCACAGCAGGAACCAAGAAAAGATCAGAACTTGTTATCTGTTTCTTTGAGATCTTTCAGTGACATACCGCTTTATGAGCCTCAAGGGGTAACAATACTTCTTCTTCCTCCTCCCATGAATCCACCTCTTTTGTTTAGTTATTGACTGTTATTATTCGCTGTAGAAAGCTTCTTTTGATCAGTACTTGGAAGATAAACCCAGATTGGTGAAAGCAACATTTCCAGGAAAAAGTGAACAGCTCAACCAGGTTTTCTTTTTTCATCATCTTTCTTCAACATTTTTGCCTTCATTTCCATTCAAAAGAGTTCCACATATCTACACTTTTATGTTTGGAAGGAAGAGTGGAGAATTGAAACACCAAAAATCGAGTTTCTGTTTCTGAAGATATGGCCAACCATTGATATCAAAATAATCAGCAAAACCAGTGGAGAAGACTACCCATCTGATGTTCCTCATAATATCACAAAACTTCTTGACCTTCAAATGGTAATTAGTTTCATTGAAAAAAACAATCCTCAAATTAGTTATAAATGTTGTTTTGTTTTTTGGGCAGACAAATTGGGAGCTCAATGGCATCCATAGAGACTACAGGCCATCTTCAGCCAATGTTTGTTCTAGAGGAGCTATTTACAGTGAACATTTTGGAATCAGAAGCCGCCTTAAGTTTCAACTCCAAATGAATCTCACCTTCCATATCCCGGACGCTCTGACTTTCATTCCGAAAGACGTTTTCCAGAGCATCGTCGAGACGGTAAAAACGCCATGGCAACCATTTTTCAAACTCGGAACTCTTCATTTATTTATATGCATATGTATTTGTTAAAAGGTTTGTGATGAACAGGGTTTGAAGGCAATGGTTGAGGACTTGAAGGTTAAAGCCATAGATAGATTGGTTGAGGATTATTGTGCATTCAGGAAGGAGAAGAAGAAGTAACTATTAGAACATAAGTAGAAGCATAAAAGATTGAACCATTTGGGAAAGTAAACAATTTTTTTAGCTCAAAGCATTTCTGTAGATTCTCAAAGTAAGCGAATACAATGTCCTGTAAGGTATTAGAAACAGTACATTAAATGTTGTGTAAACCTTATACATCATTAATATTGTTTTTTGAACACAGAAGACTGAGACGCAGGCAAGAAATAGTTAATCTTGACACGAGTCATTGTGCAAACTCACAACAGACCACAAAGAAAGAAAGAAAGAAAAAGAAAAAGAAAAGAAAACACGAAGTCATGTTTCAACAACCAACACCCAAATGAAGGAGATAACCTTGCTATTTAGAGAGTTTGAAGTACAAAATCAGGACAATGGCCAAGACAAGGACAACAATTATGGATGTAACAATCCATTTGTTCTTGTTCATCCTTCTTGACATGTTGGTTAAAACTCTCTTACTCTTGTCAATGTTGTCATCTACGCCATGAAGCTGAAAAAGGTGGAAAATATAGAATAAAACTACAAGCAGAGACACCCCCAAAAGCAGTACAGTTTTAAAAATAAACATGAAAGAAAAAAAAAATCAAGTAGCCTAAATTTAAGAAGGAAAAATTAGGGAAGGAATTGCCTGACAAAGATAGTGGCGGCCGTGAAATACAATGGCTGATTTATCATTATCACAAGAACACAATATAAAGAATCTACATCACAAATAACATGAAAAGTAAAATCGCATACCGTATTATGAGCATGCAAGAGAGACTGTCGCTGGGAGTGCAAATCTTGAAGAATTGAAACTCCAAGTTCTTCTGTTTCTAGCATGGTTTTTCGACTTTCCTTAATTCTATCACTAGACTTACCTAGCCTCTCTGTTGTGGTCATTAATCTTGCTCTTTGATCAGTCGATGCCTATATGAAATGGTATGCAGGCATGAGTCATAGCTAATACACAATTGCAAAAGATCATATATGATGTTTCAGGACTTAAAATCAAGAATTAAGGAAGAGAAAGCATGTCTTATAGGTTAAGAACTTTAACATTGACAACTACAAGAAACATAGCAACGACATATTTACTATCAAGTAGGTCTGAAAATAAATTTTCAATGTCAGAGTCCTTCCCGCAAGCATCACACACAATTGAGATGGCCATGGCCAAAGAGTCCCGGTTGCTCCTCCAAGTGTCTTTGGTTTTCCAATGAGGCACAGCAAAAGACAATCTAATACCATTGTCCAGGATATTGTCTTGGACAGCTGATTAGTGCATCAATTTATATATTTATTATAAACCGTCAAAAAAATTGGAAGATTCTATGGCAGTGGCAGTGATGAAGAAAATAAGTCATTTCACATATATGTAACGATGACAATAAAAACAATTAGCATAGCAGTAGATACAGACATACCGTCAGTGTATCAGCCATTCCTGATTCCAGCAACTCATCTCTAGTGGCTGCATTTAAGTTCCCGGATTCAATGCGTTTAACTTCACTTTTCAAATTGTTGAGGTCAGATTTGTACTCTCTTAATTTAGCCAGAAGGACAGCCTTGACATTAGGAGGCAAACTTCTGGCCTCAAGATCCATTTTTCGAATCTAGAAATCACAAAGAATATAATATTAACATTGCAAGATGATGTTTGAAGGCATTTTTCTCAACAAGGACATGTCAACTAAGTACCAGAGCTTCTGCTTCATCAATCCCAACCTTTACTTCAGAAACCGTTTGCTTCTTTTGCTCTGCAGGCAATACGTTCATGTAGCAAATAACGTCAAGTCTATTTTTTTCTCTAATATTAAACAAAATAATATAAAAAGAAGCTTAAATTTGATTTTTAATGTTCATCATCACTAAGAAAAGTTAGAGAAAATTTGAAGCTAGATAGCACTTGGAATGAACCACTTAAAACTTAAAAAGTCATTTCCTAAGCTGAGAAAGGATTAAAAATCCTCTTATTTTACAATAATCCAATCCAAGCTATAACTCCATGAGTCCGCTTGAAACCAATTGATTCGTGAGCCATTGCTTCTCCCCTCTCAGTTGAGGTTTGGCAGCCATGAGAGAAAGTAAGAGGACAATCAATGAATGACAAAAAAGGCCGCAAATTTTGACAAAATTATACACCTTTGAGACTGGCTATGTATATGGATTAGCATAAAGAAGGGATGGAACATTTCTCTCCTTTCTCTTACTAATACAGTACCATCCTATAGGCAGGCATTTGCGAGTGTTTGGATGTACGTGTTGGAATGAACTACTTCATCTCCTCAAAGTAGAAGTATCCTACATTGTAATATCAAATAATCTACAGGGAGGATTTTGGCTCCACACAATTAAAAGTTGAGAGATATGGAAATCGAAAAGCAGCCACAAAACGAGTATTATTATAATAATCATTAACATGAAATGAAAGTATGGCGTGGACTCTTTCTAATCTTCTTTCTGAATTATTTCCCAATTCAAGAATGAACAAGCTAAACATAAAGAGTGAGGGATCTAACAGAACTTAGAACTGATCCAGATTTTAACAATATGCATAAATGTTTCTCTATGAATAATAATTCGCTTATTAACTATAAGGGCATGTATGAGAGTGATTTTGAAACGGTTAAAAATATTTTATCATGATGTCATTTAAATATTTTTATAACAGGACAAAAAACATGTAATTGAAATAATTCTAAATCAGACAAAAGTTATTTTAACCAAGATTTCACAAGTTTTGACCCCCGAATCGATTGTTATTTAGCATCACAAATACGCAATCCATAAACAAATATATAACAGACATCGAGGAACAGCCACTGGCGCGAATTTCAATTTAATTTTCAGGTGGAATCTGAAAATATAACCACATATGGAAACCAAAATTCACAAATCAACAGGTGGAAATACCTCCATTTAGAGCACCAGCCGAAGTGCACTTTCTTGAGAGGTTCGCTGAGAGCTCGCAGTATTGGCGCTCATACCCTTCAAACACCTCACTCATCGTGCCCAAACCTTCAAAATCAAATTGCCCAAATCAGCGAAATCAGCATTTTACTCGCACAACAGATCCAAGTCAATCAAACAAGATTATTCGAAAAGAAATCGTAGGAAAAGATAACATCAACGCTTCAATTCGATTCAATTTATAAATATATAAAATAAAAAAAAATAAAAAAGGCTCTCCGATCAACATGTAAGGTCCCAATTTCTGGGAAGACCCTGAGAATTAGACATCAATCGATAGATTACCCAATTCGATCCGAGATGGTGAAGCCCAACGGGGAAGATTGTAGAACGTGAAAATTCGTGGGTAAGCAATTGGAACAATTAAAGAACAAGAGGAATAGGTACCGACGCCCGTCGGAAGCACCAAATGGCAAATTTTGTTGTTGCAAATGAAGGCTTCGATGGCCAACGGCGTCTCAAGGAATTTAGCCAATTCATTATATACTTTTGTTCCCAACCTTAAGTTTTTTTTTCATGTCTAATTTTAATCTTTATTTATGATTTTATTATTACTATTTTCAAGTTCTTAGTCAGAAAAATATCGATTCTCAATATTTATTTCGGTGAAATTTTCTATTTATTTTAGAAGAGATTAAAATGAAAATTTAGAAAGGTCGAAAACGACGACAAAGAGCAGGCACCCTACTCGACGCTACAAATGCGTGCATGTCATTCTATTTTTTAAAAAATGCAATTTTGAAAAACATGTCTCGACAATACATAAACTCCTATAAAATTATCACTTTGTCTACGGATAGGGGAGCCAATTGGAAGAGGCCAACCCTAATTCCGATCTCTACGCTACTTAGGGAGTTAGAGAAAGGTGGTAGAGTACGAGAATGATACTTTGAAGCTCAAATTCCTAGAGATTGCAACCGAACAAGTAATCGATTATAACAACCCAAGCCCACCATTAGCAGATATTGTCCTCTTTGGGTGGTTACAAATGGTATTAGAGTCAGGTTAGCGGGCGATGTGCCAGTGAGGAGACTAAGCCCTGAAGGGGATGGACACGAGGCGGTGAGCCAGTAAGGACGTTGGACTCCGAAGGGGGTGGATTAGGGGTCCCACATCGATTGGAGAAGGGAACGAGTGTCAGCCTGAGAGAGAAGCTCAAGAAAGACAATATCAGCTAGCGGTGGACTGGACGATTATAATCTTTTAGTTCTCGATTATTTATTTTATCGGTTTACAAATATGCTTAAAAACTTATATAGCTTAAACTAGAACTTAATTGCATGATGAAAGTAATGATGATTAAGTTTCTTTCAAAAGTTGTTTAATGAAGAATCATTCATCATATAAGATTTATGAAGCTATAGATTAAAAGCTTATGTAGAAATGTCTAAATAAATTGAGGAATTTAAATAGAGTAATTGTTTCTTCTTTGAATGGGTTTCATTTTTTATTTAAATACAATAAGAAATTTAAAAGTATATCTTTAGAAGTCTCCTTTTAGAATCCACCTAACAAAATAATTAACAACTTCCAAATGCTTATAATTTGAATGGGTTTGATTCATTCAAAACTCATGCATATAATAATAAGCATTGTGAAACAACTGGATTTTGGTTAATTTCAAGAACCATTAATATAATTTATCTTTCCATTTTGTCTTTTTATTTCAACCAGTTCTTCGTTCTAGATTCGTTAAATCTCATTAAATCTCTCTTCTATTTCATTATTTCTACGTTCATCTCCATTTTTGTACAACTAGAAATTTACTGTGGTCAGTGCAGCTGCCAAAAAGAGTTTTTTCATGCATTTTTTAAGACCCATCTTTTTTTCTCTGTTATTTATTTATTTTCTTATTTAAGAACGTATTTTTTCGTATTTTTTTCGTTTATTGATAAGAAACAGTCGATTGTGTTTTAATTTAATAAGGTATGATTTTATTATCTATTATAACTATTTGTAAGCATGATTTTGTATTTTGTGTATTTCTTTTAGGGTAAATTATTAGGCATATTGTCTTATTTGATTGTCTTGATTTTTAAAATCGAGAGATAAAAACGAAAGGGTAACAAAGTTTTTGACTTTTTGTATGTGTTTTTGTTGCACAATATCAAATAGCATTATTGTTTATAAATAATTAATTAATTAAAAATTTGTCAACATCTACAACTTTTTAGGGTGACGTTACCCAAATTTAGTTAAATAATATGATATTCAATGATTAACTATAAAGTTTTAAATTAAATTTCTAGTGTCACATTTGTAAGCTCAAATTCAATAAATAAAAAAAAATTAAATATTAATATTTAACCTATGATGTGACATTAAATACATTGGATAAATCGTTTTCCATTTACGTTCATTGCCAAAACACAAATAGTTAGAGAGCAATTTGGTCAGGCTTTCCTCCTTTTTTTTTTTATTTTTTATTAGATGGTTAATTATCCAAAGTAAAATGTTACGAAGGTCATTTTATTTTCCACTTGATAATGTCTCCTATCTAATGAACACATTACTTAATCGTGATTTTAAGAGTGAAGACTATCCCCTACAAACAAATATCACTCAATATAGGATTGTTCCAAACTAAGCTCGAGGACGAACAAATTGTATATTATTTATTTATCATCACATAGTGAAATAGTATAGAGTTAACTACCAATTTTATTCTCTTGTATGAAAGTGATAATTTCAAGGTTATTTGTCTTCTATATGCTAAAAAGATGTTTCTTCTTTCTAAGTACCAATTAAAGCAATACTTGAAATCATTGATTACAAGGGTTTGGAGTAAAATAAGAAATTAATTAAGCCATAAAAGAAACCCTTTTGAATGAGTCAGAAAATTCACTTGAAAAATCACATCACTAAGTTACATGGTTTGAGTTGTGCAGTTCTTGATCAACTGCCATGTGGCCTCTTAAGATGAAGCCAATATTAAAAATTACAAAAATGTAGGACCAAAACTTCACGAAAGACCATTTCAATTCCCCAGCCATAACACTTCTCTTCTTCCCCCTTTATAAATATGTACTTAAAGCAACTCAAGGTGAAGTCGAGCAATCCAAACTTTCAAGTGTCTTCTTCACTAAAAGGGGAAGAGGAAGACAATTAACCAAAACAAAAATCATAGCAAATGGCAAGAAAGAGAAAGGCTGTTGAAGGAGTGGAGGAAGACAAGAGCTCAGGAGAAGGAGGAGCTATGGCATGGGATGAAATGGTGAAGGAGGACGCGGTGGCAGCAGAGCTAGGGGGAATTCGAAGAGCTCGAAAGCGATTCGTTGGCGTCCGACAACGACCATCGGGGCGATGGGTGGCGGAGATCAAAGACACTATACAAAAGATTAGAGTATGGTTGGGCACATTTGACACAGCGGAGGAAGCAGCTAGAGCTTATGATGAGGCAGCTTGCTTGCTCCGTGGCTCCAACACAAGAACCAACTTCTGGCCTTGCTCCCCTTTATCAGCTTCATCACCTGCCCTTCCTTCAAAGATCACCAATCTTCTTATCCAAAGGCTGAATGCAAGAAACAAGTCCATCAATAATAACAATCTTCCAAATAATCATCAAGAACAGAAACACCAGCCAACGCCAGAGAGGATTTTACACACAAATGAATATCGATGCAGAGAAGAATTGGCAACAACATGTTTAACAGACAAAGTTCTAAGTGATTTGCTCAACGACCATGAAGTTTTCACCACCAACAACCCCAATATTGAAGAAATCAGTAGGAGTTTTGAGTCGTGTTTGACGGAGAAAGATGAATCGGACGGTGGAGATATGGAGAGCGGCAACTGGATGGGAATGACCCAGATGAGTAACTCAGAAGGAGATGAAAAAAGTGGAATCCAACAAGAAGAAGCAGAAGAAGAATCAAGTGTTTTGGATTTTCATTTCCTCGATGACATTGGGCCACCATGTTACTACTCTCCATTTGAGATTGCAGAGGAGATAGGGGAGCCAATGGAAGCAGAAGGGATCAATGAAGATGATCAGCCACCTTCAATGCTGAGAGAAGCCATGAAAAGGATGAAATATGAGAGAAAGATTTCAGCTTCTCTCTATGCCTTTAATGGGATTAATGAATGCTTAAAATTGAAGCTTGGGAAAGATGAAGGGAATGGGAGAGGGAAATCTTCTGAGCTGATAGCAAGCTTGAGAAAAGCATGTGACAGAAAGAGATCAGATGAGGAGAAGGTTGAAGAAGAAGAAGAAGAAGAAGAAGAAGAAGAAGAGTATCAGCAAGTGATGAAGGAGAAGAAGATGGAGGAGGAAGAAGATAAAGAAGAAAGCTGTTCACCTGAAATGGAGTCTTTTTCAAGCAGTGAAGTTGACTTGTCGATTTGGAGTTCACTGGATCTTCCACCCATTTGCTTCGTTAACTGAGTTCCTCTGTCTTCGCCATGATCAAGTGGAAGTCCTGAAAGAGAAAATTGGGTTTCGGGGACTTTTTTTTTTTTTTCTCCTGTTTCTTTCTTTAATCAAAAACTGAAGTCTAAAATTTATATTTATAAACAATTAACCATATATCTATATAGATCATGGATGGAGAAGAACAATTGGGATGCATTGTTAAATTCATATCTTATCCACCAAACAATTAATTTTCATCTTAATTTTCAACTTAGCTAGTCTCCTTTATTTATTACTTTGATTTATGTGAAATACATGATGATAAAAGAAAATACCAATCCCAGATGAACAGATATCGCAACATTGAAGAAACAAAGCTAAACAAACAAAAAGGGAAGAAAAAAAGCATATTCTCTTTAAGCCTATGTTCACACATTTGCGTTGAATAATTGTCCCCTTCTTGTGTAAGGAAAGAATGTAGACATACCAAACATAGCCTACACTCTCTTCTTAGCTAAAGAATTTGATTATAAAATCAAATTGGTGCAAATACAGTTAAATCGCACACAAGAAAGGGTTACTCTTTTTCCCCCTAAAGAGTTTGCTTCGGCTTTGCCGTCCAGCATTAGACAGCTTCCAAGAAGAACAAAATTGTAGGGATTTTAGGGATCCCATCAAGCCGTTTATGGACAAAGTTGACAAATCTTTTAGTTTGTCCTTTGCTAAAACTAAAAAATCTTCAATCTACAACTGGCTTTTTTGATTGTGCTAAAATATGGACAATAGTACGAATTAAAGGTTCATAAACAATCGATGTTTTTGAGCATCGAAGTCTAGAAATTATAAATATATAAATCAATCAAAGATAACATTCATCTAGTGTTTTGGTATGAAACAACCTGTGCCTTGTCTTTACGTTCTCCTCTGCACAAGAAATCCAGAAAAAAGTTCAAATCCTGCATAAACCTTGCTCCACTCCGTTAGTCATAGAATGATCTCATTTGAAGTTTTTGCATGGACACAAGAGTTCATGAGTTTTAGCTACAAGACTTGTTAAGTTAACAAATCACACCTTCATAATTATTGTTTTTCTAAGCCTAAACAAGCTTTGAATAAGGAATAAAAGATGAATACGTTACAAACTCAATAGACGTAATTCTGTACAAACCATTTTCTAACTTCATATGATAGTTTTACATTGAAAGAGAGATGAGATAAGCATACACCATTGAGATAGAAACCCCTAGTAATCGGGAATGGAAGCGAAGCGATATCCATTAGCACCCCTCCATGCATAATATGCAATCCTAGTCTCATAAAAGCCTGCAACGACAAAGCAAAAGTTGCTCAGATTATCAAACTTCTAAGGCAGGATGAGTGAACGCCACTTCGAACCAAATAAATTAAATTGATAGTCACTTAAGCTTTGGTAACACGACACTACTAACTCAAATTCTTCACGTGAAAAAAGGTCCAAAAGTTAGAAAATTTTCAAAAAAAAAAAAAAATTCTTGGTAGAAATTTGGTATCCTTTCGTGTTATCTAATAAACTTGACAAAATTTTTATAAAATTGACAATTTCTTTTGTAAAATATTCTCCCGCCAATCTGTGCCAATTGGAGTGTTTTAGAAATTTCTTTGACCCAAAATTTCAATTTCTACATTATGTCATTGTTCTACATGACCATGACACCATTGGATTCTATATTGTCGTCTGACTGTTAAACCAAAATCATTATCATGACACCATTACTACAACACTTTGCATACAGTAGAAATAAATGATACAAGAATTACATTCAAGAAATTCTCATCAATACCTGGGAGGAAGGTAAGAAAGCCCAATGCTAAAAGACCATAAGCTTGTGATTTCTCTCCAGCCATGTGACCAGTTAATACGAAGTAGGCAAGAAAGAAAAGCAATGACCCAAGAAGCAACAGGAAGAGAGCAAGAGCAATGGATTTCCACGGGATCTTGTCAAAAGATTTTGGGGTATAGTAAAAGCGAGGGTCATATTGACTTCCTTCATAATCAAGGTCGTTATCATCAGCGGCAAGGGAGCTGTAACGAACATTCCGTCTAGATGCCATGGCAACGAATATCAAGAATGGAGTCTTCAAATTTCAACTAATTCAACCCACCTTTAAAATTAAGAACCAAATACATTAAAAAGACATATTGAAGGGATTAAACATTATGATTTTCACATGATTACCAATATTAAACACAGTGGTTTATAACCGTTCTCAAAACCGCACATAAACTATAATGATTACCGACCAATTGACATGAGAAAAATGAAATCACAAGTGAAAATAAAGTTTGGAAAAAAAAATCCCATGCATTTCAACCTCAGCCAGGTACTAATTTGGTTTCTTATTTTTTTTGTTTAAGAAAATCGTGATGCTCTGTGGTCATAAAGTCAGAATTTGATGCCAGAGTTCTTCCCAGATCCTGAAAAAGTAGAAAATAAGGTAGGCTCGACTGATTTGACTGATTTCATGATAAAATTGAGGGAAATTTTTCCCGCTTGAATCTATTATAATTCTGCATTCTTCTAATCAGAAGTAAAATGAATATATATAAAAAAATCTTACAACCAGATAACAGACATTTGAAAAGTAGCAATTGAATCCCTACAATCCAGAGAGGCAATAGAAAAGGTGAGAGACTCTACCTGGAATAGCCAATGTAGAAGGCACAATGGAAGAGGCGATAGAACGCGATCAGGAAGTTTCGAAAGTCCTACCGGAATGAAAAATCAGAGAGAAGCTTCTTTCGAAATCTCACCGGAGGCTGTGGGCAAAGCTCGTCGTTTCTTTGATCTTGGATTCGACGGTGACTGAAACTGGTTGACTGGATTCCTGGACCTTGAACTTCGAGTTGGGCCCAACCCTGTTATCATTATTGGGCTGGGCCGGCTGGCTAAGCCTTTTTCTTTTTTCTTTTTTCTCAAAAGGGTGTGTATAAAGCTAAATTTAAAAAATATATATATTTTTTGAATTTCATTTTTTATATCGAAAATATCAAATATTATTTTTCCCATTTTATAAAAATTACAACATTATCATTAAAATAAAATTTGTCAAAAAAATTCAAATTAAACGACTTAAATTTTATATTTGGGGCGAGCATGAATCTAGTAAGGATCATGTTCGAGCTTACCTATGGGATGAGTTTGTGGATGAGGTTGATTTTATAGGACTTGTAATCACAGGTAAGTGGACTAGTTGTCTTTTATTGCACCATAAATTATAAATTATTATAAATATTATCGGAATATAGATATCTAAGTATCGGTTGTTATATAATTCCTAAGCCAAAAGTCATGTGCTTGCAAAGCTACGTAAAGTATTTAATAATGTGTCTTTAAAAGGCTATACATAGATCTTAAAAAAGTAAAGCAATTATAATTATAACAAATATAAAATTAATAGGCATTAAAATTGATCTGTTTAGTTAAAATATATAATCGAGTCATTAATGCAATTGGGAAAGACGCTTATTTCCTATATCTTCATTAATTTGCTTGTTTTAAAATATTAATGGTAGGAAACCAATGAATAAAGTAATGATAATAAAATATTAACTAATTTCTCCTACCCCTAGAAGTTGAATAATTGAAAAAAACAAATTTTCTTTTTTAGGGAAGTAAGACTAAATTCAACATTATTTTTTTTTATTTTTTATTTTTGCTCTATATTATGAACAAAAAATAATAAATGGCTTTTGGAAATTATTTAAACTAATCAATATAACAAAGGTAAGTTGTTATGCTTCTTAATGCTTAGTGTTATTGTCAAATTGGAAAAGAAAAAAAAAATTTGGTTGCTTCTTTAGCTCCGTTGATTTCTTGGCTCGTTTGGATTATTCTGGATCATCTCAATTTTTTTTTTTTAATTAAGACCATCAACTATTAATATAGTTATTGTTTTTTTTGCTGATTATATTTGGTCCGTAAATAAACTCTAGATTCGATTTTCTAACTAAATTGAATATCGTAGATGAGATTGAATTTCAGTTGAAGCTGAATTTAAGAATGATGAGCTCGAGTAAACTTAGAAGTTTGGAACTGGACTTACTGTTGTGAGGTGTATGGATTAGATTGGATCACCAAAGAATATAAAAAATAAAATTTTTAACGATTATAAAAAAAATAAAATTTGGTATCAATTTTAAGGTTATTTTTATTAAATTAAAAAGTTGTATATATATATATAAATATAATATTATCATAAGTGACATAAGGTGGACAAGTAGGAGGATTTTTTAAGCTTTGAAATTAAAAGTGTCGAGCTTTAACCTTTAAGACAAAGTTAATCAAAACTTTGAAGATAAATAATATAAATTTCATTCTAATTAAAATAAATATAAATAGAAAAAGACATAATAACAAATGTCTTAATTTCTAATACACTTTTTGAGTTTCGCCTTCACTTTTTCTATACCTATTTTAGGTGAGGTCGATCCCACGACTAAAATAATTGCTTCAGAGGTCACACAACATCTCTTAATTGTATGTTCGTGATTTTCTAATATTTATTATTATTATAGAAAGTGGCTTTTCTTATGAAAAGAAAAAAAAACACGAAACATTAATAATAAAAAATATATATATATATATATATTTAAAGCGAGTTGAATAATGGTCTGAATGGATTGGATGTGACCAAATTTGGTCACTTTTTGTTCATCATTTGGCAGAATAAAGTTAGAAAATTTTCAAATCAAACAAAATAATTCCAATTCATAATTTAAGAAAGGTGATGAAAATGGTGGGGTTAGAGATTGGGTTCATATTTAGAATTTTTCTTCTTTTTAAACAAATAATTTATTTATTTAAAACAAAATAAATGGGGTTGAGGAATACAGCTATATTAAAGTTGGATTTTTTTGGGCTTATTTTCAAGATTAAGCATTACCATATATTTTTAAAAAAAAAAAAAAAAATTGGTTGGACCATACATTATATAATATGTTATTAAAATTAATGTGTTACATGTGTTGCCACCATATGCCACGTCTTTCTGGATGAATTCATACTTAATATTTCCAATGTCTTTAATTTGTTTTAATTTATTTATCATATAAGATATGATTTGTGACATAATTATATATACTAAAGTAAAATTCATAGTGGGTTTCCAATATTCATTGGCTTTCTCTTCACAATGATCCTACGAAAAGACCATAAAGCCCCCAAAGAAGACTGGGGATGCCAAGGTGGGATTTGGTGACCAAATCTCATTACAATTGTTGACTTTATAAAGTCAATGGTCATTGAATGATCAATTAATCCCTTCCAGACATTAAAAGATTATAAACAATACAATCACATTAGTGGTTTAAATACTCTCTTAGTCTTTTTTTTTAATCTTAGTTAAGTAAGTATTTTATTTTATTTATTTATTTTTTAATTCCAAGTGGTTAAACTTTGATCTTAATTTAATAAAACTATACTTTTAAATTTATTCATCCTTATCTAGTACTTATACAAATTATACTCCCATTAATTGCATTTCAAATTATAAAAAATATTTTTAATTTTTCTATTTATTTAAAAAATAGCTTTATTCTTTACAAAATTATTTTTAATTTTTAATAATAATAAATTATCATATTTCAAAGAGAAAAAAGTTTAATTAATCCATACGAACGAAAATAATTAAATAAAAAATAAAAAGGCATCAAAGTTCGATTGTTACGGCCTACTTTAAAGCTGTTGGTGGGAGACTTGTTTAATGGGATCATTGTATATTATGAGCACCAAGATTAGATTAAAATAAAAATAAAATAATTATTGCACGTATAGACAAAATAGATATTATCATATTATAAAACAAGCTTATGAAGATAATCGATATGTCCTAAGTCAAAATAAATATCAAGTACTTGCTTGCTCGTATGTTTTAAATTATTATTTTTAAATATCAAGCTGCGATATGAATTTATGCACATACCTCTATAGTTTTGATATTATTGATACTTTATTTTGGATGAAAAATTTATTCTAATCATTATTTAATCCTACTCAATGCTAATATACTTATGATTATACATTTTTCGATTGTGAGATCCCATAAAATTTTCTTATAAGGTGTGAAAAATTATTTCTTGTAGACGTGTATTAAACCCATGAAGTAGATGACGATATGTAACGAGTCAAAGCGGACAATATCTGTTAACGGTGGGCTTGAACGGTTATTATGGTATCAGAGCCAGACATCGAGCGTTGGACGTTGGACCCTCAAAAGAGTGAATTGTGAGATCTCGCATCGGTTGGAGAGGAGAAACAATCATTTTTTATAAGGGTGTGAAACAATAATACGTGTATATTTAAAATATGAGACGGGATTAAAATTTTGAACATGAGAAGATTATTAATTCCATATTGGGTATATTGATTCTTACTTAACCAAGGGAAAACCCTTCATCACCATAATTTTTTATAACTTTTTCATTAAGAAAAAACATTAATTTAAAGTTTTATTTAA
This sequence comes from Cucurbita ficifolia, assembly GCA_033971965.1. Taxonomy (NCBI): domain Eukaryota; kingdom Viridiplantae; phylum Streptophyta; class Magnoliopsida; order Cucurbitales; family Cucurbitaceae; genus Cucurbita; species Cucurbita ficifolia. The sequence continues at coordinate 19,562,068 of CM066965.1, forward strand.
AAGATGTTCGGATAAAGAGAGAAAAAACGTGCTGAAGTTGATTTTGGCGGTTGTTTTAATTAATAATGGTTTAATTTGAGAATATAAATATAGAAAATGAAAAGAAAAGACGGAGGCAACGACTGAAAAATTCGTAACACGGAATTGGTGGAAGACAACTCCTGAAGCCGGAAGAAGACAACACCAGCTGATCCTTCTCTCTCACTCTGTTTCTGTGCCGACAAATTCCGAGACAGAGCAAACCTAAATTTCAGGAGAAAAGAAATGCGAAGAAGATAGTGAGCGATCAAATAAAACCTTCATACTATCTCTGCGTTTCTTCCACCATTTCATTTTTGCTTTTTTGTCATTTCGAGGAAGAATCGCCATCTGGGTATTTTATTGCACTTCGATCTGATTTCTTTTTGGACCCACCCACCTACCCTTTTCACAATTTCACCCCCTCCCTCGCTTTTGGGTCGCAGAGAATCGTTTTTGGAAGCTCTTCTCTGTAATCCCTTTTATCTGTTCTGGTTCGTCCCTGCAATTTCCTTATGTTTTGTTGATGAAATCTTCTTGTTCAAGTTGTTCTTGTTCTGTTTGGTTAAGTGTTGAATCACGAGATGTTGTTTTTGGGTATTTTAATATTGTGGTGGTGGTGGTTGTTGTTGTTGTTGTTGTTGTTAATGATTATCATCATCGTCAGGAACAGTAAAACGCAATTATTTTTTGTTTTCATCTGTGAAATGGTTCTGTTTTTCAATTCTTTTTTTTCTTTTTTACATTGACATCATGTTCTACTTTGTTCATGGATGTTGTTTTCATCCATTTGTTCTTTTATGTGGTTCTTACTCATGAAACATTATGTCCTCCAATTCATTCAAGTGGACCCTTGAACCTTTTCTCTCAAATTTCCTTTTCTATTTGTTTGTTCTTTTGTATTTGGTTTTTCTCTTTTGAGATGGCATAGCCAAGGAAAGAGGGCTCTTCTTTTTCTCTCTCTCGTCTCCAATTTCTCCAGATGCAAGGTTGATGCTTCAAATTTCTCAGATTTTTCAGCGTTTTAGTTTTGGGATTCCACCAAAATTTTGTTTGAATCTATCTGTCTCTATCTCTCTTGTGCACTAGGACTCTCAGAACATTGATGTATGTAGAGATTTACATTATCACTGTAATATGCATCCGAAATTGATTGTTGAATACACCATTTTCAGGTATTTGATGAGGTGAATCGAGCTTGGGGCGATTCGTTCTATTTTTGGAAGGCTATCATGGGAGGCTGTGTATCAACACCATCTAAGGAGATTAGAACACGGAAGAAATTGCATCACCAGTTTGGAAAATATGGTCGAAAGATCTCGAGTTCTATCCCGAGAGCTATCGTAAAAAGGAAGAGCAATGCAGGAAATAGAGTCACTGATTATGCAGTCAGTGAGTTTGTTCATATGGATTTTGAGAATGGTGCAACCACTACGTGTAGAAGATCTGAGGTTTCTAATTCAACATTCCATCTCACTCAGTTGCAATGGCTCCACAGTCAGTATGATGCAAACAGTATGCCCCTTCCACTTTAACCATTGTATTTATATCTTTATTTGTCCTCAATGCACCATGTATAGTATAGATCTATATATGAGCTCATTTAACGTTTTAAGTGAAAATTCCATTATTCTTGAAGATATATGCATGAGATACTGTCTTATGAGTATGTATTTGATCTATGTAGTTCTTTTTGAATTGTCATTTTGTGAGATCCTACATCGATTGGGGTGGAGAACGAAACACCCTTTATAAAGGTGTGGAAACCTATCCTTAGCAGACGTGTTTTAAAAACCTTGAGGGGAAGCCTAAAAAGGAAAGTCCAAAGAGGACAATATCTGCTAGTGGTGGGCTTGGGCCGTTACAAATGGTATCAGAGCCAGACATCGGGCGATGTGCCAGTAAGGAGGCTGAGCCCCGAAGGGTGTAGACACAAGGCGGTGTGCCAGCAAGGATGCTGGTCCCTGAAGGGGGTGGATTGGGGGGTTCCACATCGATTGGAGAAGGGAACGAGTGCTAGCGAGGACACTGGACCTCGAAGGGGGCGGATTGTAAGATCCCACATCGATTAGGGAGGAGAATGAAACACCTTTATAAGGGTGTGGAAACCTCTCCCTAGCAGCACGTTTTAAAAACATTGAGGGGAAGTCTGAAAGGGAAAGCCCAAAAAGGACAATATCTGCTATCAGTGGGCTTGGGCCGTTACACATTTGCTCTAGTCTGGAACTATGCATCATTTTGATCTCTTGAACTATAAAAGTGGCAACAAATTTATGGTTGTGCAATATATCTATGCACAAACATTCTCTTTTTATGCTTCATTTTCTTGATGATTATATGGTCTGATTTGAAGTCTATGTTTGACTCTATTGTTTTGTCTGAAATCTAATACTGGCCATTTCACTCCAGCATCTTAGGAACAATGTTAATAGAAGTCACTAACTAGTTGAACTTGATTTTCAATGGTTGTGTTTCAGCAATTGGACAAGACGAAGCTTGGTTCGACTCTGTCAGTGTTCTGGAATCCGACTCAGACGATGAATTCAGTAGTTTGCATGGAGGTAATATTTGATCATCGGTTTTTATCTTCTTTTAAGCATCTTAAGACTCAGTTCTCGAGTATTGACTGTTTGATCATCGGTTCTTCGCAGATGGTTTTCCATCCGTGGGAAATCCAATCGGGAACATCTCGAGTGGCCAAGTGGTTCAGTATGAAAGATCGTCACGCTTTCTGGAAAATAGATGCAAATATGAAGAATACCATGAAAGCTATCTAAAAATAGATGGAGGAAAACCAGAAAATATCAAGAACAAGGATGAATATGGATTTGGACTCATGAATTGCCAAGGTAATGAAATTTCCAGCAAGAAGAGGTCGATGTTAGATTGTTCGTATGGCAGCTTCAAAGATCTAAAAGACGATTGCCGCAATTCTCTAGAGAAGAATCAAGAGAATACATTAAAGTCTGCCTTACCTCGCATGGTTCCGTCTATAAGTTTCAATGAGAAGATTCCGAGTTCTCAGACTCCTCAGGGACTCAAAAAGCAGTCAGCAGTTTTCAGGCTTTCCTTTAAGAGACGGTCATGTGATGGAGAAGAAACCATAGAAAAATGTAAGTGTTCATATAATTTGAACCTCGCATAGATTTACTTGTTTCGGTCTGGGGAACGAGCAATGACAACCTCTCTAATTTATCGTTTGCAACAGGCCAATCAAAGAAGTACCTATTCCGTCCGAAAGCGGGACATATACCATGTTTTTCAGGGGAGAAAACACCCCCAGGAAGCTGGTCCGAGATTCCACCATCAACTTTCAAACTCCGTGGCGAAAGCTACTTCAAGTATGCAATTTTCTTTCACTCAATATCATGGATTTTGTCTGTGATTTCTTTTGTTATTTCGCGAACTTTATAAGTTTCTTCTGATCTTTCAATGTAGAGATAAGAAGAAATATCCTGCCCCGAATACGAGTCCTTATGTTCCAATCGGCGTCGATTTATTTATGTGTCCCACGAAAATCAATCACATTGCTCAACATCTGGAGCTTCCTTTTGTAAAATCTGATGCAAAAGTGCCTCCATTACTCATTGTAAACATTCAGGTATTGCTTAACTATTTTCCCAACTCATTTTGTTAATACCTTCTACGTTCATGGCATTTAAAAGCCTTGTAATTTGTTGCAGTTGCCTATTTATCCTGCTGCAATGTTCCTTGGTGATAGCGATGGTGAAGGAATGAGTCTGGTTTTGTATTTCAAGGTTTCTGAGAAGTTTGATAAGGATATCTCTCTTCATTATCAGGAAAGCATCAAGGTACTTTCCTTTTCCACCCCATTTTTTCACTAAACTAGCTGTGAGATCCCACATCGGTTGGAGAGGAGAACGAAACACTCTTTATAAAGGTGTGGAAACCTCTCCCTAGCAGACACGTTTTAAAAGACCTTGAGGGGAAGCCCAAAAGGGAAAGCCCAAAGAAGACAATATCTGCTAGCGGTGGGCTTGGGTCGTTACAAATGGTATCAGAGCCAGACACCAGGCGATGTGCTAGCGAAGAGGCTGAGCCCTGAAGGGGGTGGATTGGGGGGTTCCACATCAATTGGAGAAGGGAACGAGTGCCAGTGAGGACGCTGGGCCTCGAAGGGAGGTGGATTGTGAGATCCCATATCGGTTGGGGAGGAGAACGAAACACCATTTATAAGGGGTGTGGAAACCTCTCCCTAGCAGACGCGTTTTAAAAAACCTTGAGAGGAAGCCCAAAGAGGACAATATCTGCTAGCGGTGGGCTTAGGCCGTTACACCAGCACTCGAATCTAATTCAACTTAGTATGCTCTGAGCTTTATGGCTTTTCAATTTGATTTTCTGCTCTTTCTCACTCTATCCTTTTCTCATTTTGCTCACTCTACAGAAATTGATTGATGATGAGATGGAAAAAACCAAAGGATTTACGAAAGATTCTACCTTTCCATTCAGGGAAAGGCTTAAGATTATGGCAGGGGTGGTTAATCCAGAGGATCTCCATTTGAGCTCTACTGAAAGGAAGCTTGTTAGCGCTTATAATGAAAAACCCGTCCTGTCACGGCCACAGCACAACTTTTACAAGGTACTTAATTAGAAACATTAGAACAAACGTCCTTCGAATATTCTGATTCCGTTTTAGAATTAGAACAGCGGATGAAGGAACCTTTAGCTTACAAGTTTTGGTCGAAAACCAAACTCTGCCTTACGTAAAGTTGTCATAGTATGTTTAAGCTCTGGATTTTAAACCGCAGCTTATACCTGATATTGACCATAATTCATAAGAACGATCTTGGCTTATCTATACTAGTGGTGCATTCTATTAGGCCAAGGGGAAATGATAGTGTTAGTTCTGAAATTTTATGTTTTCTTATACGTTCAACTATCTTTTGACAATTGCAGGGCCAAAATTACTTCGAGATTGATCTGGACATTCATCGTTTCAGCTATATATCTAGAAAGGGGCTCGAATCATTTCGAGAACATTTGAAAAACGGAATACTTGATCTTGGTCTAACCATCCAGGTATATATTCTGGTCAAACACTTCGATCATTCATTTAGCACGTCAAATCATTTGATGTTAAAACCAAAGTCGAACATGATTTTAAAACCGAAAACGATAGCAGATAGCAGATAGCAGATAGCAGTAGTTCATACATACATTGATAGAACAGTAAGAAATAGTGTTGTTGAGCCAAACCAAATCCCTTTTTAATTGCTTCTCTGTTAAAACAGGCACAAAAACCTGAAGAACTGCCAGAGCAAGTTCTGTGTTGTGTGAGGCTGAATAAGATTGATTTTATGGATCATGGACAGATACCCACCTTAGTGACCTTTGAAGAAGACTGATACTGACCCATACGGTACGTTTCTCGACTTGGTCCAACATGTCATGACTAGAGCAGCTCAACGAAGACAGGCAAACGACATCCATTTTAACTCACGGAAATACCGACCCATCGGTCGACTATCTAATCCAAAGGTAACCTTCATTTTTGTCCAATGAATCACTGTTCTTCCTCCCACCCCAAAGCTTCAACCATTAAAGAAGCCAGCCTTGACTAGCAATGCCTCAATGTCCTGTTAAAAATTTATAACCAGTCTCTCTGTACATTGCATCGTCGTAATAATGTGAGCCAAAGAATACGACGTCGATGAGTATGGAGCTCAAATAGTCGAGACATTAGTAACTTCCTTCGCGAATCATTCATTCAAATCCTCTCACTATTGTTTGAAGAAGAAAAAAATAAATTTTTGGTGTATGCAAGGACTTCGTGTATTATTATTAACTTTATTTTAGTTACTCTAATAATTTGGAATGGACAAATTAAAACTATTTTTTTAATAATACATAAACCTTTTTTTTTAAAGGAAGTTAGAAAAAAAAGCTCTTTAAATGTGAATTTTTCATTAAGAATTAACCATTAAATAGATTGTTTTAAAATTTATTTAATAAAAAATTAAAAATAATAAAACTCATAAATGAAAATAATTTCGAGAAATTTTATTAATGAGGAGTCTGCGTTTTCTTCATAAATTTTCAAAGCCCGACGAAATAAGAGGTCAATTACCATATAAGGAACGCGGGAACGAGGATTCGCGGGTGAATAAGAGAGAAGGCGAAGGACAAAAATGGAAATGTGTAAATTAGGGTTTTCGAGGATGCCAATATATGAAGAAGACGAAGATGGAGAAGAGACCAGAGAAGAGCCCGAGGCCGAGCGCTTACCTCTTGAGTTAGGGGTGGCGTGGTATTCCACAGGGAGAGGTTTTTCAAATTGTGGCGCACTCGTAGTGCGTTGGGCTTAACATTATCACTTTCTTGTGGGGGCTTCCATGGCCGCTTTGCTGCCCTAGCTTTCGCAGTCAAGGCGACGGGTTTTGCCCTACATTCAATTCAAATCCTTTTTCCCCCCCTTTTCAAACTGATTCCTTCTTTTACATTATTCGCTTTCCTAATCCATCTAACTTTAACAACTTGCTCATTCTTGTTCCCGTAAATTAGAATTCATCTCTCAATTGGGGTTTTCTTTTTAAGGCTTTCTTTGATGTCTGCATGATTACACTAGCACATTTCCGAATTTTGGGGGTTAAATGTATAATTGTTTTTATGAAGCGGCGGACTAGAATAAATTGGACTTAATATTATATATGTATATGTGTTCGGGTTTCAATCAGATCAGATGATAAAGAAAGATGCAGGGAAGTTCAAAATCACGTTTCAAATAATTGATCAATTGCATCCGACGGTATTTTTCATTCAATTTGTCTGAACATCTCAAATAAATGTATGAATATTTGTGGAAGCCTCTTCTTTTCTGCTTCCGTGGGCTTGTTTTTGGGGTCGGGTAGCAAATGTCAATTTGAGCTCTCCTTGTGGACGCAGGCATGAGATTCTGGAACTGCTGCTAAGTATGGTTTTTATGTACCTCTATCATCTGACTATTGCATCGGAAAATGAATGCATCATTTATCTGGAAACAAGAACAAAAGCTCTTCAATTGTTGATTGGTAAGAAAAAATGGAGGGATTAGTTCTTTGAAGTGCGTTGGAATCAGAATTCCCCCCTTTTTACCTCTTTCGAACCTGGATTTCCGAGCCACTCGTCGGATGTGGCTTTCATTTCGTTGCAGGAGTTCATCTACTCTATGGGGCTGTGTTAACAGAGGTCCTGAGAATTCAATGTGTGATTCCGTATCATCGTTGTCCTGTTCGTTTACGAGAGAACAACATCAACTGTTAGTCCAGGAAGAAGTTTTTAAAGTCTGCAAGTAAATGGAGGCATGGTTACCAGATGTGCTGTGACAATGGTTTGTGGTTTCGGATAGAGTTCATTGGACATCTCCAAGAATGATTCTTCGGATGCATCAAAAGACTCGGGGAAATCATGTTTTCTCCTTTGCTGCTTTCTCATTTCATAGTCCTGCGTGACTGAATTGGCTGGAATATTCATATGTTCATTGTATTTTTTTGTGAATTCAAGGGTGTAATTTGCAAAAGATGGATCCAGAGCACTTATTTGGCTCTTAAGACCATCTGATATTGTAGATGTAGCTTCCTCTTTCCGCTTCTTTACCCAAGCAAAGCCGCTAGACGCTGAGAGTGGAATTGGGGCTGTGAATGCGCTGTCTCCTATCTGATTTGGTGCAGTTGCAGCGGCAGCTTCCGATGTTGTATCATATAGTGGCTTCTGCGACTCTCTCTGGAAAACGTCACCTTGTTCATTGGAATGATTGGCATAATTGCCGCCATTGTTCCGCCTAGAAGGTTGAATGTTTTCTTCTCCATCCTATGAAGGAAAAACACCATTAAAGTTGGTAAATAGTTTAGAATTGATCGCAATGTGGGAAGAGGGGAGAATAGTAAAGGAGAAACCTCTTTTGCTTGCACTTTTTGGCTGTTGAGTTCTGGCAAATTTCTTCTAACTCTTCTAGCCCTTTGTGTTGGTACAGGTTCTTTTGTCCTTGCATTTGCCTTCTTCCTGCAAGTAAATGATAGGTGTAGTTCTTCTTCAGCATATATTGAAGATATATTGGATTTTGGAGCAAGTTAGTGAAAGAGAGTGAAAGGTTCACCTTCGTGCATCTTCACGGTTTTTGGCATCCATTTCTTTGTTTGGTGGATACTTGGGCAAGGTAGATGGATCGCAAGCATATGGCTTCGTTTTGAAATACTGCAAGGAACAAAAATCAATTGCCAAACATCATGATTATTGTAAACAGGACATGCCTTGCCTTTAAGACAATGCCTAAGAAAGATTTGTGGTTACCTCAGACATGAGAGCAGACGAGGCGGTCCCGCGCTTGTAAGGTTCTATGGCAAGAAAAGTTTCCAAAAGGCTCAATGCAGATGGTGTAAAATCCTTACACTTTTCGTTCAGGGAACTTTCGTATGCATGTTGGGGTCTGAACATAGCTGCATGAGGAAGCTTTGTTTTCTTCCAGAACTCTTCAAGTGGGGAGCCGCAAAGTTTGAATATTTTGTGCAATTGTTCAACCTGTGTTTTGTTTGCTCCATTGATGTTAGATCAAACCAGTGCGCAACAACCGAAAAGACAAAGGCTTTTTTAGAAACCAGCATCCATTACCTCGGTTCTTCCTTTAAGAAGGGGTTTCCCCAGGTGCAATTCTGCAAATACACATCCTATGCTCCAAAGGTCGACGGTTAATCCGTAATCAGTCGAACCCATCAGAAGCTCGGGAGGGCGATACCATAGGGTTACCACTCGACTTGTAAGCACTTGCTTGTTTCTTGTGTTTATGACATTTGCTAATCCAAAATCTGCCAACTTGAGAACTCCTTCATTGTTTACCAAAATATTGGATGCTTTAATGTCCCTATGCATTATACCCCGAAGGTGGCAATGCTCAATTGCAGATAGAAGCTGTCTCATATAACACTTAACCTGAAAAAAGAAGGCGATTTTGTTCTAATTAGAGCAGAACCAGATGAAGAACAAAAAATGATGTATTTGCCAAAATGCTATTTTGTTTGAGCCAGCTACTAACCTGTGCCTCACTGAATTCGATATCAGGACAAGACACAAGGCCTGCAAGATCATGTTCCATGTATTCAAATACAAGGTAAATGCTGCTAGACATTTTGGAAGTAATTATGCCTTCTAAGTGCATGATGTTTGGGTGATCGAGCCTGCGCAAAATCATGATTTCTCGTGCCATAAACCTAATGCTCTCTGGTTGGAAATTGTCGAAACGAACCTTCTTCAAGGCAACCATCCTCCCTGTCTCAACTTGTCGAGCACGGAACACGCTGCTGTATGTACCTTGTCCAATCTAGTTCAAAAACAAGCTTTCTTCTGGGTAATGTGTTCACAATAAAATATACTTTCCAGTAAATGCAAAGAACACGTAGAATATAAAAGAAGATGCATTGCATCATATCGAGGCAACTTGTTCTACAACTGCATGAGAATCAATCTCTGCGAAGAAGTTGGGCTTTTTTTTAGAATAACAAGAATTAATCGCTAGGGAGTCGGCCCTTTATGGAAATGTTCCAATTAATGCATTAGTTTTCAAAATGGAATTGGTTATGTTTCAGGACAAACGACAAAGAACAACGTGAAGACTGCTACCAAAATCAGGGTCTCGTACCTTCTCCAACTTCTCGAAGGAATCAGCTCGGAGAGGAACCCATCCATGAACAGCCTCGCCGGCGGCACTACTGAGCCAAGAAGGCCAGCCTGCGGCAACCTGCTCGGCTTCAACATTGCGCTGAGAAGCCCCTAATTTGAGGCTATGAGAAGCCTTCACCCCTTGGGAGCTCTCTTTCTTAGATTTTCTGAGTTCTCGATTCCGATCATCCGATTTGTTATCCCCTTTATTGTCATGATCGAGCGTCGTCACAGAGTGCGTTCTGGACAAAGGATCCAGGGTCACAGAAGCGCCATTGGCGGCGACGGTGGCAGTGGCGGTGGTGGTGGCACGGTGTTTGCGGACGGGAGATTTTGTCGCCTTGGTAACCTGCTTGGAACTAATGCAACCCATGAACCACCAAATCCCGACAGCATCGATCAGAGAAGCAAAAGCAACAGAGATCGACCCCGATCGGGAAATGGGCTCAGCAAGGGGGAAATGGAACCCCTACGTCCACCAGCTCAAAAGGGTGTTCTCCATTATGTGAGGGAGGAAAAGAGGAAGGGAAAATGGCTTGAACCCATAAGAAATCAGAGCCATTTTTGGGTTAAGTTGTTGGCGTACCAATGGCCCTATCCCTACTCCTCTGGGATTGCGAGATCTGCGGAGGACGACTTGGCCAAAGAGTTCGTGTTGTTTTTGTTTCTCTGAGAAACGGTCCGAAAGCAGAGGATGCGAGAAAGAGAAACATTCGTGGGTCCTAACTGCCTCCTCTGCTTCTTCCCTTTCCTCTGCCCTTTTGTTTTCTTGGAATTGCAAAACCTGAAATCTAACCGTTTCAGACTTTTCCTTCCTATTATCTCTCCCTTTTCCCTTCCCCCCTGACACCGAAGAGAGAGAAATAAGAGAGAGAGAGAGAGAGTATTGCAGTTGATTCTGCTCAACCACCCACCACCTCCATTAGAGCACTGCACTCCCAAGCTTTGAATTTCACTTCCTTCTTCTAAACAGAACACAACTTCATTTCATTTCTCTTATGGGCTTGCTGCTGATGTTCTTATTAGGAACAGAAAGCGAGAGAGAATCAAAGACGCAAGATTTCTTTCGGCCCATCATTCTTTTTCCCTCCTCTTTTCTTTGCTTTTTCTTCCTCAGTTTCACTCATTCCTCTTTTTCATTCTTCACACAATCATTAAAACATCCTCATACCTTTACTTTTCTTTTGACTATCTTTTTCATTTCTTCTCAACCATTGACTGCATTTTTTGTTGAACATGCTTGCATTATGTTAGAGAGATTGAATGAATCTACAAAAGTTCGTAATTCACTCAAAAACTTTCCCTTCTTTCTTTCTGTTTCTTCAATGAAATATGGGTATAACTCGAGTTGGGTTATCTGGTAGGTGAAATGAGATGAAATATGTGTAACTTATCCTAATTATTATTTGCAAATCTGATGGTTGTAACTCACCAACCTATATCTAAATTATTCTGTTGGTTTCTGGTTAGTGGGAGTGGAAAAATCTGTATCCACTTTGATGAAGATGGTACTCATTACAACCAAACTTCCAAATTTTGATAGAGATGTATGTAATGAGACACCAAATTTGTGGGTCCATATTCATTTGTTTTGGACTCTTCCTATTAAACTTAGGGAAGTTCTAGAGATCCATCTTTCCAAAAGAAACTGTATCAATATCAACAAACAATATAAAGATTCTGAATTTTATACACACAGCTTCAATTTGTACAGTTCATATTTTGGTATAAACTGATGAACTACATGAAATTTTACAGAACATAAACAATGTCTAGTTTGAATTTGGGAAGTCACACTACACAACAGGTTTCTAAAATTACAGGGAAGAGTACTCAACTTCCTGTACCTTATAGGATGATGCAGTATGTTCTTTTCACCTCAGCTGCAATGGTGAAACAGCCTCAGGAAGCTGAGATAAACACAAGTAATAACATTATTCTGATCATATAATATCAGTCTTGACTGTCCTCCTTGCATCTCCCTTGGCATTGTCGAAACTAGTTTCGGGATGTAAATTGCAGAAGGCAAATGGAGCACTTTCGACTTGAACACGAACACGAACACGAACACGGACTACGGACTGTGAAATTCAAATTTATGTGACTGGAAACTTTTTTTCTCCCCTTTTTGAAACTGGTTAGTCACTTGAAATCAACTACTGACCAGGTTGCACTATGTCGTAGCAGTTTACACAGTGATTTGCTCTTCTTTAAGCCGCAAAACGGCAGGTCTCTGGTCATTACTTCCAAATTCCATCTCTTTAAGTAATGGATGTTTCTGTGCTACAACTTTAAGCGGTTTGATCTGGGGCACGGTGTTGTGGCTGCTGTTTCTAGCTGCAGGGACATCATGGTTATGTTTCCCTTCGTATGTGGTTACGACAGCTTTCGAGTCGGTGGAAGACCTCTCAACATGCTTGCGTACGTTGCACCCAGCACTAGTACATTTGTAGTAGCTCCTGTTGACAGGTTAAAATGTGTCAAAAGACATGATCATCCTAGTTGCACTCAGAAGTTTTTTGACTGATCAAACGCTAATGACAGAAATTACAGAAAAAGAAAAAGTTGTCTTAGAGAACATGATATGCTCAAAACTCCGAACAAATGACAATTCTTATGTCACAAAAGGGATAGTGGAATAAGGCTCCAACTTACGGCAAATATCACTAAATTTTAACTATATTAGCAATAAAACCACTAAAGAGACTTAAAATCAACTGAGAAGTTCTTGCTGGAGTATTGGAGGGTCCAGACAAAGAAAACTCCAAGGACAAATAAACAAGTCGCTGTCCAACAGGAGAGTCCAGAATTCTTAAACATAGTCAAGTCAAACTTCAAAGATGAAGAATCAAGTAATGACAAGTTACAGCAAATCCGTCTTCCAGTTGTCAGTAAGTAACCATAATCTATGTGTAACAACCCAAGCCCACCGCTAGCAGATATTGTCTTCTTTGAGTTTTCCCTTTTGGCTTTTTCTCAAGGTTTTTAAAACGCGAATGCTAGGAGAGGTTTCCACACCCTTATAAAGAATGCTTCTTTCTCCTCCCCAACCGACGTGGGATCTCACAATCCACCCCCTTTAGGGCCCAACGTCCTTGCTGGCACTCGTTCCCTTCTCCAATTGATGTGGGACCCCCCAATCCACCTCCTTAGAGGACCAGCGTCCTTGCTGACACACCGCCTCATGTCTACCCCCTCTGGGGCTTAGCCTCCTCGCTGGCACATTGCCCGGTGTTTGGCTCTAATACCATTTGTCACCGTCCAAGCCACCACTAGCAGATATTGTCCTCTTTGGGTTTTCCCTTCCGGGCTTCCCCTAAAGGTTTTTAAAATGCGTATGCTAGGAAGAGTTTCCACACCTTTTTAAAAAATGCTTCGTTCTCCCCCCAACTGATGTGAGATCTCACACTATAACCAAGGAAATCTAAGTCATGGGAGATAAAATATGAACTCAGTACATGTTCATAAATGCAACAAATATAACCCATGGATCATCTTATGACCTTCAAAATCATCAAGAATATGAGAATGCTAAAGGTTCAGAGCAAAAAGAAGAAAGCATGCTTATCATAGTGAATGATTGTGATTTGTAGGGTAACGATATTTCAGCGCGTGAGCATCTGCTTGCCGATAATATGGACGTCAATTTTCACTTACCATCCACTTTTTTTGGAAAGAAAAAAAAAAGAAGACAAAAAGAAACTAAACTAGCTACCTGGGGTTAGGATTTCCTTTAACCACTTTTTGCCCATACTTGCGCCATCTATAACCGTCATCTAACAGGTCGACCTCGCTTCTAGTTTGAACAATGATTTTTGGTTCTGCGAGTGTTTTATGAGACAAAGCAACACCAGATGTCCCTACATCAATGTTCCTGCACAAATGTGAAGCCACAAATATTTTAGTTTTTTGCCACTAAAACAGAAGAACTATAGATAAACTGTAAAATGAATCAAAATATAAAAATTTTCACACGTACTGCCTCTTTGGATTTGGCTCATCTTCATCTCTGTTTTCTGTTATCTCTGTATCAGCTTGTTCTTCACTGTCACTAGACCCTAACTGCACATTTTCACTCGACTTGTTCAAAATTCCAGCTTGAATTTGGGATCTACTTTCAGGCTTCGCCAAAGAATTTGTACACCCAGTTGGTTCACTATTATCTCTTGCACGTTTGTTGGCTGGAGGAGGTTCATGGTTATGCTGACCTTTGTAAATGATTTCAGTAATTTGACCATCAGGCGAGCGCTCGATCTTCTTTTTGACGGGGCAATTCAAATGTGTGCATTTGTAGTAGCTTCGTGGATATTCACTACCCTTAACCAGCTTCTGTCCATATTTACGCCAGTTATAGCCATCATCTGCAGGTTTATCAGAGGCATTTGAAGGAGGAGGTTGGTATTTTCTATCAGAATGAGATACTTCTGTTGATTCTGCAATGATACTTTTTGTGTCTGATGTGGAGGGTAATATTGACAGTTGAGAAGATTCATCAAGAGTAAACGATGGATCACGAGTCAACGGCTCCATAGGAGCTGGTACCAAAGAATGTTGATATTCAGCTTGCTGCATATGCATATGAGAATGTGCCAGTGCCGCTTGAGCAGTAACCTGAGCCAATGCCTGCTGGTGTGACATTCCAAATGGACTCTACAAGGAATTTAATCAACAAATCAACAAAAGCAATAGAAATCATTGCCTTTATGGCATGTTTAACATTAACAAGAGCATAGCTAAGCGATTTCGGTATCTACTCTTTTCTTTGAGATCGGAGATTCAACTCCCCCCCGACACACACACACACACACACACACACATTTGTTGTCCTCGAAAAGAAAAAAAGTTTGAATATATTCTCACGATTCAAATATGATTATCCTTTTATGACACATCAAACAAGAAATTATTATAACCAGAAAGGCTAAACTATAAGTTTGATTCCTAAACTTTCAAAGTTAGGTCTATTCGGTTCATGGACAACGGTCCATGGACACTAAAAAATTGCTACCTAGTTCTTGAACTTGTAAGATCGTGTGTATTTAGTTTCTATACTCTAATAGGCTTCTATGACTAATAAATTTTGCTAACTCTCCATGTAATAATTAAATGAATATACAGTTAACTTGTCATGCAACATTAAACTAATGAAATTAATATCTATTAAGACTGAAAATTAGAGTTCATAACCTATTAGAAAATTAGAAAATTTGTGAAGAACAAAGGTTAGATAAAGTAAACTTGAAAGTTCATAAACCTTTCAACTTTCAGAAACTTCTAAAGCACAAACAATAAAGACACCACTCCAAAAGTTGAGGAGTCATTTCGAATGATCAAAACGTAAATTCAAGAATCGAAGTCGAGTTGCTCTATAAAAAGAAGTTCAAATCCTAATTGGGGAGAATTTTGAGTGCCTATCCCGAAAGAAAATGGGATAATAGAAAGAACGGGAAGCGCGGAAGTTATAGGATTGGTTTTCCCAACCGGCAGACCAGACATATAATTTAACCTAACTAAAATTATGGGGTGGGATTCGAGCATTCGAGCTATCGAATTTTGAGATAGTAAATGGTGTCTCATCCACTAAACTATATTCTGAGTAATTGGGTCTTGAACTTTCAATTTGACTCCCAATGTTACGACCATGTTCAAACATTTTTTTCCTATGTGCAAGATTTCATGAATTCAAACGCCATCCAAACATGTTATCTTTGGCAGAAAAAGAGATAGAAATCACCAAGATTTGCCGCTAATTTCGGCAACTTCATTTCAACAAAAATCTCACATAAAAACCATCATTGAGAAGAGGAATTGAATAAACCCCCTGAAAAAATGAACTCAATTTCGAAAACAAAACACAAACACTCTCATTTCCCCAGTGGTTAACCAAAACCCAGTTGCTAAAACCAGATTTCACCATAAAAAAACCTAAAAAACAGACACCCAACACATTGAAAGCAAAAGGAAGCAAAAGGAAAGGCCCTACAATAATCAAATTGGTTCAATTTTACCTGAGGACCATAAAAGCCAGGCGAATTAAGCAACCCAGAAGGGCTGAGCCCTGGGGGGACCGAGAACAAAGGAGACCGAGCCACCATCAAATTGAGTGGCTTCGGTTGCTTCAACCCAAATTCCAATTCCGAGCTGCCTCCATCCTTGGCGTAATAATTGGGCGTGGACCCAGTTCCCAGAAACCCCATAGCCATCGGAGAACCCATGGCTCCGGCGAGAAGCTGGGAGAAGGAGGGCGAGTCAGCTGCACCGTCGGCAAAGAAACTGGAGACAAGGGTCATAGGGCCAGGGCTAAGCCCAGTGGGTCCGGCGGCGAAGAAGGCGTCCATAGAAGGGCGGGGAGGGAGAGTGATGGTGGGGCGCTGGAGTGGAGGTCTTGCAGAGTCGTCGTTGTTAGCCATTGAAGAAATTGGGGAGTAGATTTCTGAGAACCTTTGTTTCTCCTCTGCCCTCTCTCTGTAATCTGTATACCAATTTCTCTCTTACAGAGTTCCGTATTTGGGGGCTTCACATTCAGTGGAAAGTCCACGTAGCTCAGATTATTTATTACTTTTACATTTTTAATCTTTTTTTTTTTTAATTTTCTTTCTTTTATTAAACATAATTTCTTTAAATTATCTCTTCCATCCCTTTAACCAACGAAGAAAGGAGGCAGCTTCTTGACTCATCTCAATTAAAAAATTAAAAATAATTATATAAATTATATAAATGAAAAGTTAAAAAAAGTTTACATTTTAGTTACATCTTTTAAAATATTTCCTACTTGGTAATAATTTGACATTAGAGTATAATTAAATAGTTAAGTTATTTATAATCTTCCTCTATATATATATATATATATATATATACATTCAAGGTGTGGACTTCACATCTCCACGATAATATTAACGTTATATTCTAATAAAATAAATATGCATTAGGGGATCTCTTTTAAATAAATGAGTTTTTTTCTGTTTGCTACTAGTCGATATTGTCCGTTTTGACCCGTTACATATCATCGTCAGTCCTACCGTATATATATATATATAAGAAATGTTTTGTTCCTCTCTCCAACCGATGTGAGATTTACACACACGATCTCCTTCTCGAGAGTGATGGGAGAGACGAGAAAGCAAGTTGAGTTGCATGGTTATTGATGGGTAACAAAGTTGAAAATGAGACACCGAAGAAGCACAAAAACTAACGATGTGTGGGTCTTGTAAGAGAAGTTGTAGAAAACGAGACAGAGAGGTCATGGAAGCTATTAGGAAATCTTGTATGGTTGACATATGGAGGTTGAGGCTCCTCCTGTCACCCTCGCTCTCGTCTCTCTCTCACATTTTTTTTTGCTTTCGTCCATTTCTCATTATTCTCATTGTCATCAAGTTTTCTCATCATCTCACCATTGTTATTGACATTTATCAAAAAATTATATAACGTGACGTTGACCAACCTAAATTGAGATCACTCCAACCGTAAAAACTCTAATCCCAAAAAAGAGTTAATTAAAAGAAAAGTTTTAAAATTACAATAATGGAGTGAAAACAATAAAAGAAAATAAATATATTATAAATATAAATCCAACTTGTATGGTCCCTCAAATATATTTTCTTCTAGGAATATAATTATATATATTTCCGTTTAGAATATGCTTTGCATTTTTATTAATTTATATTTGAACACACACAAGACCATCAAATTAAAATTTATGTAACAGCTTATCAATTAAAAAAGAATTTATTTGCTACTATTATATATTTTTATAACTGAATTTATTTGCTCAAAAGGATATTTTTAAAAATAATAATAAATTTATGAATAATTAATTACAAAAATTGATTTGACTTGCAAAGTAGTTGAATTATTTCGAAGCGACATTTATTTATTTTATCATATTTATAAGTCTAACTAAGATATGTTATACATATTTGACTTTAGATTTAGAACTATATATAAACAACACCAAATTTATAAAACAATTTTGACCATTTTAAATATTTGAGGTAGAATTTTGTAATTTTGAAAATTTATATTACCCATTAAGAGAAATAATTACCACATAAATTTCATTACTTTAGCGTATAAGGTAGAAAACAAGATAAGCAAATTAATTGTCAAACACGTGCATGCCATAGTTCTGACCTAATTTTCATTTATTTATTATTATTTTTTTTTTTATAAAATAGAAAATAGTCATGTCAACCAAGACAAGCAACAATCCAAACATATTTAACGAGACACGACAATAGATTGTCTGTAAAGGAAAGGATATGAACTATGAAGCCACCGATTTGTTCATTCCAAATATGGTAAATGACCACTCACCAAACTAACCTTTAAACGCGATAACTATGAGGCACGCTATATCATCGCTGACATGATAGATCCAGTTTAATATATGAGAATGTTTCTTAAAATTATAATTGAAATTATCTTCTTTTTTTGTTGTTGTTATTTTTACATTATTACAACATATAAAGTAAGATATTTGTATTTACAATATTAGGGTTTAGGGAGTAGAGATACTTCAATCTTCGCATTATTTGTATCGATGATTTGTAATACTTAGTTGGGACGTGTCGTGTACAAAATTAAAATTAAAAAAAAAATTAAAAGGAGAATGTGGGTCCCATTTTCTCCAAAACTTCTCATACATAACAACGAAACCATATTTGACTTTTTTTTTTTTTTTTTTTTTTTTTTTTTGACAGAAAAAGTGAAAATTGCAGCAACAATTTTCTTGGTTGGTTAGCAGCTAGGCTTAAGCATTAAGAATTAAATTTATTTATTTATTCAATATTCAACAAATTTTTAAAAATCTATTATTAGATGAGACTGTCACAACGTAGATACGGCTTAATAATCATAATCATAAGATATAAATTCACAAATTTAGAGTTATTTTATAAATGAAAATTAACGATAAAAAAAATTCAAAGTATATATTTATATAAATAATTAAAGAAATTATAAAAGAAATTTCAATTCTTTATTACTTCAAGACCATTTAAAAATAAAATAATTAATAATTCTTATTCATAAACAAAAATAAAATATTTTGACATAGGTTAATTAAAAAATTCAAGGATGGAATTAAGTTTGGGATTAATAATAGATTAAGTTGGGCAATGTGACTCTTGCCATTATTTCTAGGGTATTTTTGCCATGTTCATCCACATTAAATATACCATATATGACAATCATAAACTAAAAATTTCTTAAAACACGCGTATTAAAGAAAATAACAATTTAATCCTATATTAAAGATTTAAAAATTAAATTGAGAATTTTAAGATATTTAGTCAATGATATCAATCCAAAATTTAAGTCAAACAATATTTAACAAGTTATTTGAAGATAAAGCAAATTCAATTCGAATGATCTTGTGGGAAGAGAGAGCATATACTTATGATAGAGAAGGAAAATGGCTACAAGCTTTAGAAGACAATGTTGAAAAATCCTATTCAAGTATGATAGCATTGCAGTTATATTGGACCATACAAAATCATATAAATATTAGCCTAAGTTTAGGAAAATGGTCGTGCTACCATGTTATTAATCATGATGCAATACCATTGTTCCTAGCAGTATTTCAATAGCTTGAAATATACATGTTTTGTATTGCTTACTTATAGAAAGACTAATCCATTAGCTTAAACTGATAGGTTAATGACCCTCGAAATCTAGCACAAACCGAACAAGTAGACTATTATATGAAATGCGTACAAAATGGCATCCCCTAACTTTGAATCGAAGACCTTTTGCTTAATAGATCATAGAGGTAAGATGTTGGTATAATTAATCTTTTGTGGGAATTGTTAACACTCATAGATAACAGGACATGAATCATAATGTCGATAACCAAAAATCTCGACTCGACTTGGTTTCGAATCTAAGCTTGAGGACAGTTTTAGGATTCATTCTTTCTAGTATAGGGGCAGTGGATGGAAGAAACACTCACAGTTTGATCTCAGAAAAATAGGTTGATGAGACGGCCAAACCTTCTACATCGTAAGTACGGACGAGCCTCTGTCTTCTGCCTGGAGCTTCAAGCCAACAGAACTCCAAGTGGAATGACTTACTTTCTGCTACACTTTTGGCTACATCACACGGACATCCCATATACATTCCACCTGGCAATAATGTAATCTGGTACCCGCCGTCAAATGTTACCAAGTTGTCTGATTTAGTACCGGTCCAGTGCACGTTTGTGGTGACATCTCCATTCATTGATGTTGTTGTTAAATCCTGTACAAGAGTAGGTGGCAGATTTTAAAAAGGAAAAATGAAAGTGTAACACCTCAAGCCTACCGCTAGCAAATATTATCCGCTTTGGCCCATTACGTATCGTCGTCAGCCTCACGGTTTTAAAACGCATCTGCTAGGAAGAAGTTTCCACACTTTTATAAGGAATGCTTCATTCCTCTCTCCAACCAATGTGGGATCTCAAAATCCACCCCTTGGGGCCCAATGTCCTCGCTGGCACACTATTCGGTATCTGGCTCAGATACCATTTGTAATAACCCAAGCCCATTGCTAACAAATATTGTCTGTTTTGGCTCGTTATATATCGCCGTCAGCCTCACGATTTTAAAATGTGTCTGCTAGGGAGAGGTTTCCACACCCTTATAAGGAATGCTTTGTTCCCCTCTCTAACCGATGTGGGATCTCACAATCCATTTTCACACCTTTATAAGGAATGTTTCATTCCCCTCTCCCACCGGCGTGGGATATCACAAGTGGGATATCACAAGTGAAAAAAAGAATCAGGGATTTAAGAACCTCATTTGATGGTGGAGAGGGTATTTTGGTTGGTGCTCTCTGAAGATGGGAGAGAATTTGATTGCAGTGAATCATACCTGGATAATCTGACCAGCGTCATCTATTTGAAGGGATGACAGAGTATCAGCTTCCGCAATCGTTGCTCCATAAACACCACTTCTTTTTGTTTTAGAATGGCCTTTCCAGTCACCAAGAAAGGGGAGAAGCCTGTTTTCCTCACCCTGCAACCATATGATAGTTGTTCAACTCAAAAAAGGCTAAAAAAGTTGGGAAAAAAAAAAGGTGAAAACCAAGTCCATCACATTACTCAACCAATACTACAACTTACATTTACTAAATTTGAGTTAAGTGGAGGATGAAAATTTTTCCCATCGGCCCTTTCCTCAAGAAAAATGAGAAGCATTTCTATAGTTCCTCTTGGGTCCATTACATGAAAAGCTCTTGCCCTCAGATCTTTGTCTGGAATATACAGGCAATTCTCGCATACAATGGAAGGCCGGCGAGAAGGAGGCTTGAGGTTTCTGCATGTTTAAGGGGGTGGTAAAGAATTTATAACTTATATTTTTGAATAAATTTAAACAGTTGAAAAGAAACTTGTTCTAGAGCAATATTACACATAAGTTCATCAGAGACATGATTGAAATCGAAAAAGGACCTGATGTAAGATGTGATCATCCAGGTTGATTAAGAATGTTTAATAAAATAATTTCTGTTGGTTAGGCCAGGACAGGAAGGAGGCACAAGCACGCATAATTTGTACCTGACCACGGCTGTCCTTCCATCATGACACTTGGATGCCAATGGGAATCCAAACCCATGTGCGAATATTGAGCTATATAAACTCAGCACAGTTTTTTTATACACTGTTTTCTAACACACTATTTATGTAACTCAAATGAGTATGGACGTTGTAGAGCAGACAGGGTTATGAGTGCATAGAAAGTATTGCATTTTGTCCACTTATAAACAAAGTGAGACCATGAATAATCTCTTACTTGGGAAATTCTTCACCAGTATCATCCTCACCCAGCACCCCTTGCCTCAACACAGTGTCCAACATCCCAGCCGTCTGGTACCTTAGTGAATATGCTTTCTCATTGGGGAAAAAGCTAATCTGCAAGCTAATTGTAACGGATATTCAAGAAACAGTAACATCGCGATAAAGAAATCAAATCTAAGACGCTTACTATACAGGGAGTGTCAGCAGGGTGTGCACAAACTCTAAAACATACACAGGTTCACATAGTTGCACAAGGTGTGTGCGCACGTCCGTGTATAAACATTCATATATTTGAGTTGGGAGGTGAACTCACCTGCTGATATTTGTCCACAGTGAACATGTTGGTTTCTTTAATTTTGTACTCTGCCCACTCTGGCTCATCCTCATCACCAGAAAGTGAAAAGCTTGATGGCAGTTTAATGTATAGTCTATAAAGTATGGTAGTATCAGGAGGAACAACAATATTAGCCCGTGTATTTGATATGGTAAGTCAGTGACATTGAGCAAAAAAGAGTTGCATGAATTATCAAGCTTTGGCTACAGCTCTAATTATAAACAAACAGGTTAGAACATGAAAACAAATATCATATATGCTGTGTTATGATCTTTGTCCAGCCATAACTTCAGGGATCATATGGTGAAATTGAAAAGAGTTACACCCCACAAATTAGTAATCATTAGACTAACAACCGTTGATTAATCACGTAGTCGTGCCTTACTTGATTAGATACTCGTTTTTTTCCTTATATGCAAGAGTGATTTGTATTTACGTTTGAATGAGACTCATAAGTTCATCCTCTCCATAAGAGCTCGCGGCTAGCTTCGTACTTATTTTATGCAGCAAACTCCCTCGAGCGTCAAATTGCTGGACAAGTAAAACAAATTTCAACCTTAAACAAAGCACCAAAACTCAAATCCTTAGGTTAATGGAAACAATTAATCGAAAATAAAAATAAAAAGTAGATTTTATAAGCTTAATTTTCGAAAACGAGCTAATACCAAGTAAACTCAATAAATCGAAGACAACGACCACTTGTTTTCTAAGTTTTTTTTATTGCATTCACAATAACAACAGCGAGCAACCACAGTATGCAGAAGAAATTAAGCATAAACGAAAGAAAGTAAGACTCACAAAGAAAGAACCGTTCCACTTCCCGGAGTTGAGCTCGACGAAGCGGTGAAGATAATCGATGCTCATTGAGTCGTCGATAGGTTCCCGAGCATCTCCGACGGCGGACGAGGTTGAGCTGGTGGCTCGAGTTCTGCAGCTTCGAAATGAGAGCATAGAACTTGAATGCTGCGTTGAATTGGGAAGGAACGCATGGAGAGCTCGGAATCTCGAGATTGTTGTGGGCTTACATAAAGGAGGAGGCGAAATTGAATGGCAAATGGACGCCATTGAAGCACAAGCAGAGAGATATTGCCGCCGGATTTTCCAAAAGCTTGAACAACGATTTTGTGGATTAATAATACCTTATCCCCAAATTCCAAATTGGATGGAAAAAGAAACTCGGCCAATAAATTTAATTTTTTAATTTTTTAAAATTATGATTTTTTTTTTTAAAGAAGACCTTTCTAATGCATTATATATTATATTTAATAGTATAGAACTTACCCAAAAATAAATAAAACTAAATTTATGAAGCCTACTTTGTATATATTACATAAACTTTTAAATATTATATTTCTAAAACTTTTTTTTAGGATTAAAATATAAATTACACCCATTTAAAATTTTTTATTTTAAAGCTTTAAAAACTAAAGTTTTAATTCTTTGAACGTTTCACGTTGTTGCCACTAAACATAGGTGTATTTGAGGTAGCTATGTTGGTGATCCCAACGTCCAACCATCACCAATTAGTTATTACCACCTGAAAATGGCTATAGTAATGATCGTGAATAACCAACATCGAATCACTGTCAATTAGTCGTCATCCAAAGATGGCTATAGTGGTAACTGCAAAATAATCAACGTGTAATCATATATATATTTTTTTTTTAAGTTGATGTAAATGGGTACCCGAGCATGGTTTACAATATTTTAATTACACAAAAAGTCTTGTTTTTGGGTAACGATTTCAACCGGTACACGTCAGGTCGTTACAGTTGAACCTGATTAACTTGAACCTGATTAACTTGATTAATTGATTATTGTATTGGAACAGGTGTGAACTTACTATGAGCATTGACCATGAAGACTGATAGCAAATCAGTCCAATCTTCTGAGTAAGTATTGAACTTCGACTTCCTTTGTTAATGGCATGATCCATTCTCCATAAAGTTGAGCAACCAAACTGGGTTTTATTTTGTAAACTGGGGCACCATGTTTTTCCTCTATGTTTACAGGAACCTCTTGTCCAAATGTTTTCGCTTTCATTTCCACTCTCCTTTTGATCGCCTCCTCGACGCTCGGAAACGTCAGCATATCCATCAACTTCTCCTTGTCCTTCAAAATCCAGCACCAGAATCACATCACATATTTGATAGCAGAATCAAGAATGTAATATAGTAATAGAACAAAGTTTACTTGTTTCCTAATTGCAGCCCCATATTCATCTGGTGACTCTTGAAACTTTGCTTCTGCTACAAATTTTCCATAATGAATTCGCTTTGATAGAGCCTGCAGCGATCGAAACAACCGAATTGTGAAAATTGTCATGATAACAAAGATTCGCTAGCAGGTATTGTCTGCTTTGGCCCGTTACGTATCGTCATCAGCCTCACAATTTTAAAACATGTCTGTTAGAGAGAGGTTTCCACACCCTTATAAGGAATGCTTCGTTCTCTTCTCCAACCGACGTGAGATGTCACAGAAACTGTACAAATGCTCATAATTGTCGTATGTTCATTGAAAGTCAGTTTTGCAGAAGAAATTTCTATATGGTTTGGATAGTTTCAGATGAACACCTGCAAGCACATCGTGTCACAGACAGCAGTTGATCCATAATTGCCGTCATCTCCTTCCTTGACTAATCTTGGTATCAGAGCCTTGAAGTACATTTTCCATACTTCGCTATTTATATTGATGGAATCCGCCACAGGATGTAGTACCTGTTTTCAACTCAAACCAGGGATAATGGATTAATACACGAGTAGTGAGCTACAAAACTTGATTTATTAGAATAAGTTACTAACTTATGGAGTAACTCTATAGTCGAGTACTTTAACTAAGAAGATTGTCAATGATTCTTAACTTGAGGAGAAAGTTTAGGAAATTAGTTGGTACTTTCTCGACCGTAAATACTCATTAGATATATGCTATGAAAAAAGTGACTTAGGTAAGTCCTCTCCCTTCAAGTTGTTCTTAGTGTTTCAGTTGTTTGTTTCGACATATTTCAATAGTGGACTACATCCAACACCAGTCAGCCGTACACACCAGAAAGCACAACAGATAGTATTTTCTTAGTCATCATGTAAGTAAGTCAATGCTCACCTGTGGGTACTGAAGCGGAGGCAACAACGGAGCGGGTAGGTCGTCGGGGAAGAAAGGATGCTCATCAGGGCTCTTGTATCTTCCCACCTAATGTTAAAAAACATTGACAATCAAACACACACAACATTTGCCTTAACCATTTTTGTTTCTAGTTTTAAAATGTTCAAGTACCTGAGCATGGAGCTTTTCAGTTTCCTTGACCAAGTACTCCACCAAAGAGCCACTAAAGCCATCCATGGAGAAAGCATTAGGGTCATATGTATCTCCATTATAGCAGTACTGAGCTCTCTCTAAAAGACTAAAGATAATGCTGTCCTCCTGAGAGATTAATGAGCGTCTTATTGCCTCTAGGGTCAAGTTGTCGCTGATGTCCACCCTTTCTTTTGGAGATGATCTACGAAACACACACATAAATGCTTTAACTAAACTACAACTAATCTTTCCAATACAATTTAAACCAATTGATATCATATTAGATCATCACCAAGCACATAAACTTAAACCTCAAGATATATTTAATGTTTGACACCTCAACTAGCCATGTTAGAACACATAAGAACAAATTGCACGTTACGAAAAACTATCAGAAACTTGAAAAAACAAAGAATACTTCGTGAAATCAAACGAAAACAAGAACAACGATCAAAAATCAGAATTACCCACGATAAGAATTCCTCAAGAAAACCATTTAAACCAAAAAAAAAACGAATAGAAAGGAGGTAAGATCGAGGCAATGAGCAAAAGGGTTTGAAGTAAGATACCCAAGGGACGCGGCAGAGGCTTGAACAGAACGAAGGGCGGTTCCATGAAGCGATTTCAGATTGAGAGGCAAAAACCCACGATTCTTTCCACCATGGGAGGCAAAAACGTAAGTGGGTTTCGAGAGATTGGAGATACGAGTAGTAGAAATTGGAGGAGGAGCAGTGGAAACCAATTTGGCCTTCATTTTAGACGGAAACAGAGGTGAAAACAGAGGATCAAAGGGGAATCTATGGAGGAAGACAAGACCCAGATGAAAGAGGAAGGGAAATGGGCAAAAGGGGGAAAGAAAAATAGGTATGAACGTACAATTTGGTTGCGGTGCGCAGGAAGGCAGTGGGATCAGTGGATGCGGCTGGCGGACTCCATCGCCAAGCCAACAACCACAGTTAGTCAAGTCGTCCACTTTTGATTTTCGCTTTCGTTCTTCACCTAACGCGATTTACACATAGTACCCACCACGAAGAACAAGTTCTACGGTGTAATTTTCGAAGTTTGGTTTGAATTTTTCTTTAAGCGTTTTGTTCCCTTGTTAGGATTTGTAATTTGGTTTAAACTTTCCCTTTTGACTCGACATTTCCTTCTCATGCAGTGTTACCATAATATGTAATTGTGTTGAAATGCTTTTAAAGACACTGTCATTCAATTATCTTGCTTATTTTGAAATATTTTTTTAAGGGAAAACTATTCTATTTTCACAAACCAGCACTCATTTTATACGTTTTATCTCCCCTCATTCGTTTTAAAGGAAAAATCTAAAGAAGTTATCCAACTTAGAATTACTCCAAGCTCAAAATGCATAGTTTTGAAGTTCTTACGATCAAACCACCAAAAAAGAAGGTATACCCTATTGATATATATAATAATTATGAGTTTATGAGTAAAAAAAAACGGTCTCCATTCCGACAAGACATTTTAGAAAAAACAAAAAGTACACCTTCTTGATTTATAACCAATAGTGAGTCAGCATTTGTGATGGGTGCTTACTTTAAAGTTACATACACCAAGAAGAGTCATTGGGCATGAAAACGCCACGTCACCAAAATGGGTTTCAGAAGTGCACAATCCACAAAAGGATTGACTTGGCAGTCTTAACATCAAGCCACGTGTCAGGGTTTATCCAATTGCCCATAACTTTATGGACCCACATAAAGAACAGTCCAAATTTTGGATGAGATGGGTCTGAAAAAGGAGAAGCCCTTATCCTTTGTGTGGTTCCGATTCAGTCTTCCCTTCACCTTATAAACCCTCTTCTTCCATTTCTCTCTTCATCATCCAACACCAAGAAACAAGGCAGCTGCTGAATCTCAAAAATGGAAGCTTGTTTTCTGCCTCACAACCAAATCAAGCCCACAATTCTCTTCAACTCCCGACCCTCTTCTTCCCCGTCATCTTTCAAAATATCATGTAAGTCCCTCTCTTATTCTTGTTAGGAATCACGGCTCTATGCAACAATCTTTAGTTTTTAGTTCTGATCATGATTAAAGATCACTTTTTTTTTCTCTTTAGGCTGCCAGTTCAAGTCGCCATCAGAAGGTGATGAAACTGATTGGAGATCATTTAGAGCCAAGTTGATTGCCAATCAGAAGCTCACAACACCTCAAATTTCATCGTCGTTTGTGAATCTCGACACCGTGGTGGATCATCCACCGTCGGTCTCGATCGGCGACAAATGGGCGCATGTCATTCATGAACCTGAAAAGGGATGTCTACTCATTGCAACTGAGAAGCTCGATGGAGTGCACATATTCGAACGTACGGTGGTTCTCGTGTTATCAAATGGGGCAATGGGGCCATCAGGGGTGATACTAAATCGGCCGTCGCTGATGTCGATTAAGGAAACGAGGTCGACAACACTGGACGTGGCGGGCACGTTTTGGGACCGGCCGTTGTACTTCGGGGGGCCATTGGAAGGGGGGTTGTTTCTAGTGAGTCCAAGAAGGGGGGGAGGAGAGGATGGGATTGGGAAGAGTGGGGTATTTGAGGAAGTAATGAAAGGAATGTATTATGGGGGTAAAGAGAGCGTTGGGTGTGCATCGGAAATGGTGAAGAGGAATATGGTTGGGGCTGAGGATTTCAGGTTCTTTGATGGGTATTGTGGGTGGGAGAAGGAGCAATTGAGAGATGAAATTAAAGCTGGGTATTGGACTGTGGCTGCTTGTAGTCCTAGTGTGATTGGTATGGATGTGGCAAGTGTGGGGCTTTGGGAGGATGTTCTTGGCCTTGTGGGTCCTAAAAAGGTCTGGTAAGGTGGTGATATGATACCCAACAAAACCCCAATTTAATGGGGTTCTAACATTTTCTACAAGAGGGATCAATGTATAAATTTCAAATTATTATGTTACTTAACAAGTTTATGAAATCTTAATATCGACCCGCTTTCATGTAATTTAGTTGCATTTATCGTTTCCATCGAGAATGTTATATCATACGCGGCGATAATTTAAACTTGCAACTTTTTTAGAAATAGTAGAGATGTGAGATCATAGATCGGTGAGAGAAGGGAACGAAACATTCTATATAAGGGTGTGAAAACTTTTCCCTAATAGACGCGTTTTAAAATCGTGACGCTAACAACAATATGTAGCGGGTCAAAGCGGACGATATATGCTAGCGGTGGGCTTGAGTTGTTGCAAATGGTATCAAAACCAGACACTGGGCGGTGTGCCAACGAGAACGTTGGGCCCCTAACCTCTCCTAGTTGAAATATTTTAAAAACCTTGAGAGGAAGCCTAGAAGGGAAAGCCCACGGCCCCCAACCTCTCCTAGTAGATAGTTTTAAAAACCTTGAGGGGGAAGCTCAGAAACAAAAGCCCAAAAAAGACAATATCTACTAGCGGTGGACTTGAGGGGAAGCTTAGAAAAGAAAACCTAAATAAGACAATATCTACTGGTGATGGACTTGGATTTGCTAGCGGAAGTTTAGTGAAAGCTCATAACGGAAAGTCCAAAGAGACAATATCTGCAAGTGGTGGGCTTAGATTTGCTAGCGGAACTTTGAGAGAAAACCCAGAAGGGAAAGACCAAATGAGACAATATCTGTTAATAGTGGGCTTGGATATCCTTGGAAAAACCTAGAAGGGAAACCTAAATGAAAACAATATTTGTTACGGTGAGGTTGGGCTCTTACATCTTACAAGAGATATCTTAACCATTAACCGATAAGTTTTTTTTATAGTTCAAGAATATATGTAGATAAAAATTAGAATCTTATATATTTTAACTTGTTGAGCTCACGAGTTCAAGCATGAGAGACGACAACAGCGTGTACTCAATCTAGACACATTCTCTTACGAAAAACATTCTTAACAATATATTCATCTTCAACTCCACATCTTCGTTGAGAAACATGATCTGTCTTGTCAGAGGGAAGAGACATCAAAGGGAGAAAGATAAACGTATCTCACTCTTTACACTCAAATACATCCCACTTTCCAACTTCCAAATCCATGTCTTTCCTTGGAGATGATAGATATCGAATAATATGAAAATGATATCAATGAATGACTTATGAACGACTCATGAAAGAATTCAAGATGGAGGGAAGCCCGTAGTTTACTATTCAAGATGGTCATGTGGCCTGAATGACATGAACATTGCAGCATACTGCAGAAGCCTACGTTCATTGCTTCCATTTTCCACCACAGTTATCACTGGACGTCTCATCCTCTTTCTGTAGCGACGCCAAGCAAATTGTATGTTCACAGCAGCCCATGTTCTCCAGTTGGAGGAGTAATATCTTGCAGTTCTCTTCAGTCGTTCATTGGCAAATTTGTAGCGGAAGTGATCGGTTATGTACTTCAGATGGTCTGCTTTCAGGGCAAATGCTTCTGTTGGTTCAATGCATACAAATGTAGCTGATGAAGCTGGAAGCCTCTCGAGAAATGGGCGCCGAAGACACCACGATAGCAGCTCGTCGCCGAGAAATCCTCCCGATTCTATCAAACTTGTTGCTGTCATGCCCTTGCTCAGGCTTTGGCTACGTTTTACACGTCCACACACTATGAATAACATTCTTGGAACAGGATCTCCTTCTCTGATAATCTGTTTTTATGGAAACATTGATATTAGTGTATCCTTGGTAAATAGCGGAACACCGATGAGTCGGGTTTGAACATGTACCTTTTCATCTTTGGAAAATACAAGTGGCTTGACTCGGTCACAGATGTTGTCGAGAATCAGCTCATCTAGGTTTTGGAACAGCGGCACCTATGCATTTGATAACAGTTGCATAAGGAAACAGAACCACAGAACGAAACATTCTTTATAAGGGTGTGGAAACCTCTCACTAGCTGACACGTTTTGAAACCTTAAGGGAAAGCTCGAAAGGAAAAGTCCAAAAAAGACAATATTTGCTAGCGGTGGGCTTGGGCCGTTACACATAAGGAAACAGAATCTCGACCACAAGCCTTCCCTAATCCTAAACAGTACTCAAGAGAACAGCTATTCAAACTAGTTACCTTTCTGATAAGATCAACACAAAGATGGCGTTTAATGTCTCTTCTAAGACCTTCAGGCAAATCATTGATCAGTTCCATCTCATCTTCTCCACCCATGGCTGCCCATCTCTGGTGTTCGTAGTGTCGAACTCGATGTCTCAAACGAGATGGCAATTGTCGTCTCCTCATCCACCACTCTAAATCTCGACATCTCAGCTGCATTTTTCGCCTCCTTGCCATGACGGCGTGCAAAAGAACCTTTTTTACAAAAGGGAGACGAGTTAAGGTCCACAGAAAAAGTATACTTTCAGCTACATGTGCACAACATAATGAACAAGCAAGCAGGCTCACCTGAATGTTACCAATCAAAAGAGTGAAAAGCAGCAGTCCACTGAGTACTGTGCAAATACTAAAGCATACTTCTAGCCAATTACTGGTGGGCTCAAGATCATTGCCAAACGTGCTGCAACATTTAAACCATCATTATCAAGAAACATAGTGTAGAAAACTCTTCCATTTTCTCCACAGAAGCAGAACACAGAGTTTGAAAACTACTGCTCCTAAACTTACCTGAGAGTCATTAAGCCCCAAAAGATGGGGTAAAGAATTTTGACAGCAATGGAATTGCTAGAAATGACTGGAAGAGCCCACTTGTAGATGCCATAGGCGAATGGACCATTAACATCCAAGCATATGGGCTTCCTAAATGCAGAAGTCGAATTACGACCACACGAATTTCCTATGGTTGTAGCAGATGAGAGAAACTGATAACACACCTCCTCTGAGCAAGACAGAGATAGGTTGCACTTGTTTCTCTCACAATGTTGCTGGATACAAGAAGCAACTCGCTGTATTGCAAGAACATACCAGCAACCCCCAGCAACCTGTTAGCAGGAAAACCATAAGCGCTTGCAAATCTCAGTTTAAAAGACATGGGGCTGTGATGAATATACAAGGCAGGCTTACATGAGAGGCAATGAAATAGGCGATGAGATTGAGTCCAAAACCCCACCAAATTGTGCCAAAGATGTATCCAGTGACCTTTTGCATTCTTGTCATTAAAATAATGGAGTGGTAAACTTTTGGGAGGAATTGGAACAAGAACATTAACAAGATTACTGTCATTATAAGCTTGATTCTCTCTTCTCTGATTAGTTTTGGTAAAACCAACCAATAAACAATCTGCAATAAGAAAAGATAAGCAGAGACAACAAAAGAAACACTTTAATAATTGGATTTTGATCATACCATGTTTTGAAAAGTTAGAATAAAATATGAAAATCATTGATTTAGCTCACTAAAATTTGAGTTGCTAGTTCTTATTATGATCAAACTATTGTTTATTTGCAATGATTAGAGATATATTTTAATTCATTCCCTATCAATAAGCGATTCTCCAAGTTAACTACTACAGATTCCAATCAATGAACACTACCCATATCATCATTTGGCTGTATTTAAAATGATTAAAGAATAAGGAAAACCTGAGGAACTGGGAGGATCACGAAGGCATCGAACCAGAAGCCTTTGAAGGAACGAACATAGTGGGAGGCGATATCACGAGCGTCCCAGACGAGCTTGCCGCAGCCAATGACCATGCTCTCCTTGGACACATAGGCGAGGCGGAACTGGAGCCAAACGTGCCACAAGTGCACGACATCGAGGAACGTGCGGAGAACAGTAACGACGGCGGTTAATCCACCGTCCATGTACAGGCACGGCGACCCACCACGTCCGATGGAGAGAGCGTAGAAGTAGAGAGGATCGACGGCGAGGGCCATCCCACGGGCTAATAACAGAGCCCGGTTCCATCGTTGGACCTGCTTGGTTCTGGGGTCGAGAACACTGCCGAAGCGACCGGAACGATGTTGCGGGTCGGCACGGCGAGGAGAGGTCTTTGTGGGTTGAATGGGGACGAGGGAAGAGCCGGCGGAGGCCTCCCATTCGGGCTGCTGGTGGGCGTGGTCGCAGCTGGTGGAGTGGAAGGCGGGAACACCGACTTGGGTGCAGGCGTAGCACTCAACGGCGTTGGAGATGGGGTGTTCATCGGCGGCGGCGGCGGTGGTGGTGTTGTTAATGTTGTCGTGTGCATTGAGTGAAGGGGTCGTTCGCCTCAGGCAAAGCTCGCTCCACCTGCAAATTGGAAAGAAATAAATTAAGAGGGAAAAACAGAGGAGAATGAATGATTAAAGGAGAAGTGAAAAAGATTACAGACATGGGAGAGGAGAAGGGTAAGCCAGGGAGAGAAGGCATGGGGAGAATGAAGGAACGAGAACCACCATGGAAGAAGAAGAAGAAGAAGATGAGGAATAATCACGTAAGGTAAGGGGAGGTGTTGCTGTGGTGGGGGCGTTCACTTTTATGCTTCCGTATCTCCAATATTATTCTCAACAGTTCAAATAATGTTGCCCTAAATTATTTTTTTTAAAAAAACACTGAATTTTGTCTTCATTTTTTAAAAAAATATATATTATTTTAAAAACTATTATCCAAATTTTAAAGATATTATTTTTTAAGCTAAAGAATTATAACAAAAAAATAATAATAATATTCGAGATCAGATGTTGAAATTTTTTCTATGGAAATGAAATTTAATTAAGATAAGGTCCGCCTGTCTATAGTAGCTACAGAGCTACACTTGGATTCGAGCTCTTAAGAAGAATTCAGATTAGTGATAGATTAAAATAATATTAATTAAGATTAGAAATTAAAACTTAGGATAAACGAATTTGTAATATATAAGGGTGCCCTTGCCACTCCTCCCCAATATTTGGCTCTTGCCCTTTTGATGGGCTGAGATTATCTCCCAGCAGGAAAATAGAAACAAAAAAATAATTCTTTTTTGTAATTTATGAGAGAAGAATGAAAAAAGTTTCCTCCGTCCGTCCCTAAAGAACATGCACTACTAAAGTCTTGTCCGATCACCTCGTGACTTCACAATTCTAAATAAATCTAAGTTGATAATATATGCTAGCAGTAGACTTAAACTCTTACCATATATATCAATGTTTTAATAAACTAAAAATGGATGATTTGTTTCTTTTGTATAGAAAGTTTTGCTAAACATTTCCTTAAATTTTGAAACAGAAGGCTATAAATAATTAAATATAATATAATGTTTACGTAATTTCCTTTTCTTTTGGTTTGAAGGTATTAAATGAAGATGTTTGGTAAGATTTAAGGTATCTATATGATAGAAAAGTAACGGCACATATAACTATTATATATATATATATATAGTTGAAAAGGAAAAATATTCAAAATATAAATATAAATAAATAAATAAAAAGAAGATCTTGTCCTTATGCCTAACTGTAATAAAGTTGGAAGGCGAGGGGACCACTTGAGATTATTTCATTCATTAATATATAATTGAGATTATTGAAAGGGAGTGTTTTTATTTTTTTTAATGATTTTAATTTTGTTATATTTTTACTTCGTGGAATTGTTGGTAATTAATTTAAATATTATGATGTTATTAATTAATTAAAAAATTAAGTAACATAAAACATCCATATTAATAACGAATTAAAAATTAAAATTTTGAAATAGAGAAGCCAAATAGAAACTTAAAAATTAAATGAAAACTAAATGATAAATAATGTATTTTTCTCTTAATAAAAAATATTAATTTTTTATTATATAGAGAATGTGTTCATGTGATTCAATATTAGAGAGAATCTAAATCTTCTCTACTTCTCAACGGTCGGATTTTTTATTTTTTATTTTTTGAAATAGCCAAATTAATTCTGACTAATGAGGAGAGCAAAAACAAACTAGTTTGGTAAGATTTGAATTGAATTAATTTATTTATATAACAGAAAAAAAAAAGAATAGTTTTTAATTTATTTTACTTATAAGAAATTAAAATCTAAATTCATTAAAAAATCTAACGTTACTAATAATGTAGCTTTATGAACAATTTATTGAACACATACATAAAAATCTCTGTCGTATATTTATTACTAAATCATATTACATTAGATTAAATTGTTATAAATAAAAATTTAAAGTCGGGATAAAAACATATTGATAGAACTTTTAAGATTTCGACACGTCCACAACAAAACATCTACCCGATTGGAACGAGGAGATTTGATTAGATCTTTTTGGGTTAAAGAAGAATGATGATGATGATCTACAGCCACAAATAATTCTGCCACTCTCTCATTGTCACAACACGTGAAGATTCACATCACCAGCCTGCAGATGGGTCCATGGGTTCATGTTTGAGCAAAGAGAAAATAAAGTCGATCAACAAGTTTTGAATGAGTTTTGCTTCTGAAAATGGATTGAACGAAAAGGACGAACTTTTTTTCAGACCATCTTACCTCTCTCTCTCTCTTCTTTGATTATGTGGTCATTAAATAATCCGTTCGTCCGTACTCCTAAACCAAACACATTCGTTTTTGGTTTCTTATGCAAGTCCTTGTCATGGAGAATTTTGGTTGCTATTAATTATTATCCTTCCATAATTCCTCCCTTTCTCTTTTCCATTCCCAAAAACTTAATTATTAATTACATAATTATATCTTTACTCGGGAATGAGGGACAAGGGAACGTCTATATTGATAGGTCGTTACAAATAGTATCAAAACCAGTCATTAGGTTATATGTCAACAAGAAGGCTGAGTCTTAAGAAGAGGTAGCACAAGGACATTGGGTCCCAAAAGAGTGTGGACTGGAGGAGGAGTCCCACATTGATTGGAAAAGGGAACGAGTGTTAACGAGAACGCTGAGCCCTGAAAAGAGAAAGTCCAAAAAGACAATATGTACTAGCGGTGGGCTTGGGCCGTTATAGTAATATACTAAAATGTGCACACGAAAATATCGAAAAGGATTCTCGCATATGATTGTTACACCACGAATTCAAAATTTAGAATTAGGATCAAAAAGTGGGCGACAAATATGTATTATTTGAGATGTATGGCCCATTGGGCGATGTTCTTGTGTTCCCTTTTCCTTTTTACTCATATTATCCATGGTTATTGTTTAGTGGTTGCAAAGGGAAAAGGTTCCAAAACTTTGTAACTAAATTATATGGATGAAGACATATGGAAATACATAGGTCAAAGAAAATGTGGTGGGACTATATGAATGGGGAACCTATCATGCATTATATCATTATTGCAATCCAAAAAATGTCCCCATCTTTGACAAACTTTGAATTATATAATTAATAATGTATAATCATTGTGAATTATTTCTCGTGGAAAAATCCTTCTCCACTCCCTCTCTCATTTCTCGTTTAAACGGGAATTCTCCACCTTCTTTGGAGTGGATGCTCGAAGGTTAAATGTACATTTCTATGTACAACCTTTCGATAAAAAATGAGTTGTGTTGTACAAATCATTAGTACTTTAGGTAGAAAAGTATCATTTTTGTTTATTTTGATTTTCTCTTAATATATATATATTTAATTATTTGGGTTGATTGATTACATGTCATAATTTGATAGAAAAAGATGTTTGAGGACAGAACGGGATTAAGGTGTTAATATACTTCCAAATATGATATTTGAGACTTTAGAATTATTAATTATCAATTATAGGATTGATAATTCAAATTTTGATTGGTTTTTCTTCTCCCTTTTCAAATCATGGATAATAGAATTTTTTACATAATTAAATCATAATTAAAAATTAACAAAATAATAATGCAACAGTAAATAATTATAAATATTTGGCTTCAATCATCTTAAAAAAATATATATATATATAGCCACAATCATTATTTAATTGGGTTGGGCCCAAAATGGGCCTAAACGGGCGGATTTGGATAGAGCCGGCCCAATACTCTGAATTCAGAAGCTAAAACTGGGCCTAAGCGGATTCTTCTGGCACGTTCCACATCATATTCTCCATTTAATTTTATACCATCCAGAATAAATATAAATTATTTAAAAAATCCACGTAGGACAATCGAATGTCCATCCTCCACGTGTAAAAAGTTCAGCCTGGAGTTGCCACTCAAACTGTATCTTCTTCGATGAACAAACCTTCAATAAAGAAACTTCTATTCAGCGAACGAGTGATAGTAAACGAAAGAACGAGAGGAATGACAGCCGCCATTGCTGTTCCTTCCCCTAAATCCGCCATTTTAGGCCAAAATCCATTCTCTCGCAAAGACCCTGCTTCCAATTTTCTCGGCCGACCGCTTAAGGGTTTCGGTTTTCATCCAAAACCGAGGACGAAACATGATTCTCTAAGCCTAATCGTTGCTTCCGCCACTCCATCTAGCAGCAGCGACGCGAATGCCGGCGAAAGATTCTACTTCAATTTCACTGGATTCCCTTTTCCCCTCGGCCCCTTTCTTAATCGTCGCACTATAAGAACTGAGGTAAAACTTAACCATTTCCCCTTTCTTCTATTTCTTATTATGGGTCTGTTTGATTCGATGGAATTTGTTGCAAATTTGTGTGTTCGATTTGAAATTTATTGATTACAGATGAACATAACATGTGCGCATGTGGGTATATGTTGTTTTGAATTTTCAGCTTTTGTGGATTTGGGTTTTTTAAATCGTTGTGTTCTTTTAGGCTGTTAAAGGTTCTATATGGCTTTTTGAGCAAGAACAAGCGCTGGGATTCAGTAGCGTCTCAACAAATATTAGGATGACTGTCATTAAACTCAAATCTGGAGGCTTATGGGTCCATGCTCCCATTGCTCCAACCAAGGAGTGTATTCAGGTTCTATTTCTACTTCTACTCATTGATTAAGTTCATCTATGAAGAATACATGATAATTGTAGGATTTATATTACTTGTGTTCAAAAGTTTTCTTATCTTGACAGCTTCTGAATGAGTTGGAGGCTCCCGTAGAATACATTGTGTTACCAACGTTTGCTTATGAGCATAAGATTTTTGTTGGACCCTTTTCGAGGAAGTTTCCACGAGCCCAGATATGGGTGGCACCAAGGCAATGGAGTTGGCCATTGAACTTGCCATTGGAGTTTTTTGGAATTTTTGGAGCTAAAACATTGAAAGACGAGGATTTATCTGTTCCGTGGGCTGATGAGATTGAGCAAAAGGTTTTGAGCTCACCAGAAGTTGGTAATAAGAATTGCTCATGTCCTGTTAAGTTGAGTTCCTTACTTGCTAGTGAAAACTTGGTTGATTGTTGCAGGGATTGGACCGTATGTGGAGGTGGCTTTTTATCATAAGCGGTCGAGAACATTACTGGTAACAGATGCTGTAATCTTTGTCCCTCGACAACCACCTGAATGCATTAGCAAAGAATCCTTGTTGGCATCTGCAAAGAATGGTTTGGCAGTAAAACTACTTAGTAAAGGAAAGGAAGTCCCTGAAGAGCCTGTTGTTGACAACATGATCAACCGTCAAAAAGGTTCGTTTATGTAACAGCTTAAGCCCACCGCTAGTAAATATTGTCCCCTTTGGGTTTTCCCTTTTGGGCTTTCCCTTGTGGGCTTCCCCTCAAGATTTTAAAACACAGGGAAATGTTTCCACA
Organism: Cucurbita ficifolia; assembly: GCA_033971965.1. Lineage (NCBI taxonomy): Eukaryota > Viridiplantae > Streptophyta > Magnoliopsida > Cucurbitales > Cucurbitaceae > Cucurbita > Cucurbita ficifolia. The sequence goes on from CM066965.1 coordinate 19,599,601, forward strand.
CCCTTATAAAGAATGTTTTGTTCTCCTCCCCAACTAATTTTGGATCTCACAATCCACCCCCTTCCGTGGCTCAGCATTCTTATTGGCACTCGTTCACTTCTCCAATCGATGTGAGACCCCCAATCCACCCCCTTGGAGGCCTAGCATCCTTGCTCGCACACCGCCTTGTGTTCACCCCCTTTGGGGCTCAACCTCCTCGTTGGCACATGCTCGATGTCTGGCTTTGATACCATGTGTAACAACCCTAAACACTACTAGTAAATATTGTTTTCTTTGGGCTTTCCCTCCAGGGCTTTCCCTCTGTTAGGGAGAAGTTTTCACACCCTCATAAAGAATGCTTCATCTCCTCCCCAACATCAGTTCATATGTTTTCGACACCTCGAGATTAAATGCTTATTTTAGTGTTATATTGTTTGATCAAAGAAGCTGATGAATGGTAATTGTTGACGCAGGGTGGGAAAGAATGGTTCTTCAGATATTGTTTCTTGGGCCTTCAAATCTCTTGGAACCCAACTCTAGCTTTGCTCAAATGTCCCAGAAACTTATTGTTTCACCCATAGTAAAGACACTCGTTTTCAGCAAAGTTCCTGAAAAGGTAATGAACCAACATGTTGCATACAGAAGGATGACAGACGTTTTGTAAATCTAGACATTTTACTCCTATACATTGATTCTGCTATCAGGTAAGGGACTGGATCGATAGAATCGTTCGGGATTGGAAGTTCAAGAGAATCATCCCTGCTCACTTTGCAGCTCCAGTAAATGCAAGTAGGTCCGATTTCTTAACTGCGTTTGGATTTCTCGACGACCTACTGGGAGAGCGCTACATCAACCGTCCTTCACTGTCTCTTCTCTTTACATCACTCATGGGGAAGGCTGCCAGTTACTTCCCACCAGATGATATGAAGACCTTATCATCCCTTGACCAGTTTTTAGTATCAGTTGGCGCTGTTAAGAAGACGGTGTCGGGCCGAAAAAGGTAACCGAGGAAAGACAATCTAAGTTTAGCACACCCATATATTTCAGTAATGTAGATTCACCAATCATTGTCCTTGTCTTTGACACTTGAATATAGAAGGTAATCTGATATCTGATTATGACATCTCCTGAAAGTAAATGCAGAAGAAAAGATATACTGCATAATTCATAGTTTGCATATTTTGCTCAGTTTATGCTTTTGGAGGCTTTTCTCGAAAACCAGTTCGCTCGGGAACAAACTAGAAGAACATAAGAAAGTTCGAATCGTTTGCTCAAAAAGATATCGCTATGCTTACAAGTTTCAAGTTCTAACTTATTTGTTAAGTCGAAGGTATATGTCTTGACCAGTTGAACTATGTTTTAATATTCTTACTTAACTTAGAAAGCTGGCAAATTATTTGCTTTATATTGCTTTTTTCCAGGTAAAATGAATCACCGTGACGTTGATTTAAAAGATTATTTTAAGAATTTTGTTAGTAATTTAGAAGCTTTCCTTAGAGTCGAAGTCTAAATATGAGGAAACGTTCCAAGCAAGCAAGTAGAGAAAATAGGTGGTCAACCTACCGAGCATATAGAAAATTTAAGATTTTGTCACAATCAATTTAGGTTATGTAATTAATTAATGACATTATTTTTACCATGAAGGTAAATAAAATTTATAGATAGAAGAAAATTGAATGAGTCAAAATGGTTTCATCTTTCTTTATGGTAATTGACCAATGCAATGGCATCCCATTACAAAGTCTTCCCTAACTAACATAGTTGGAAAATTAAATGGTAACTCGTTATTTTAAACTAAATAGTTTTCAAAATTTGTTTAGTATTGATTACAATACTTTTAGAAGAAGTAAGTTGAAAATTCAACCAATTGGATAGCTTTCGAGCTTGACCCTTGAGAGTCGGCGTTCTCGCTGACACACCGCCAGATGCCTGGTTCTATACCACTGTAACTGCTAAGGCTCACCATTAACAAATATTATCCACTTTGACCCTTGGCCTTGCGGTTTTAAAACACATTTGTTAGGGAGAGGTTTTTACACCTTACTTTGTTCTTCTCTCCAACTCATAAGGATCTCTCAATCTACCCTTTTTGGGGTCCCAACGTCCTCGCTGGCACACCGCCCAGTGCTGGGTTCTGATACCACTGTAACTACCCAAAGCAATAGTTAGTAGATATTGTCCACTTTGGCCTTTGACCTCGTAGTTTTAAAACACGTATGTTAAGGAGAGGTTTTCAAACCTTTGTTATCCTCTCCACTCCAAGCGATGTGACCCTAAGCTTACGAGAGTAAGTAGATATCATCGTGTTAATTACTACCGAACTATAATTCCATATGACGAAAAGATTGAACATAATGGGTTGTGATTAAAATTAGACATTAAATTGGAAGACATGGTGGGAGTAGAGGGTATCCAAGGTGCATCCCAATTGATATCCATTTGTCTTTTTTGTTCCATCTTTTGCCCATAACTTTTATGTCCCATAACTTTTTACCAATACAAGGATAGCTTTCAACGCTTCTTTTTAAACACAACATTCAAACAATTCAACTAATCAAAAATTTAAATTCTAAACTTTTAATTCAAATCACTTTGTTTTCAATAATTTCCAATTAAAACAATGCTAAAAAAAATTAAAAAATAAAAAAGCTCATCTTTTGGAGGGTGGGAAACAGACCCAACAATGGAATTGGGAAATATCCCACTCAACCAATTTCATGTTCCAAATGTGTGACATCTTAATATCAGACCCATCTACCTCATATATATATCTTTTCATAATCATAAAGCTATGGGACACCTAAGTTGTCTCCCCCTTCCCACATTATTATTACATCTATACCAAAATTAAAAACATTTTACTTTTTTTATTATTATTATTATTTACTTGAATGTTGAAAGTAACTGCTCAAAGCTTTTAGGTATACGAAAGAAAGAAGACGAACCACTTCTATTCCCAGAACTTAGGTATATAAAGAATGGCTTTTTGGTCCCTTTTGTCCAGTGGTTCATGTTGAAGACACGGGTTCGATTCCCGTAAGGGATGACACTCATTCCGACCACTTTCTCTTAGTGTGAATTGTTGAATGATCGCTTGCTATCTAGGTGAAAAATGCACATGAGTATCATAATTTGAATTCATTCTCTTATAAAGCATTGTCTTAGGCTACAAAATTAATGTGTTAAGATTGGTATGAAAAAGAAAGTAAATCCCATTTATGGAAATCAAATTGTCAACAAAACCCTTTTGATTAAATACCATTCTCTTTGTAATGCGTGTGTTAGCTTTCATTATTTCCCACGAAAGTTTTGGGTTTCGATGCAAAAATGTCCAATCAATTGCATATTGTTATTGAGAGAAAGTTCCTTTTTTTCTCCCCACTGCAACCGCTCGCTTTGTAGGACCAGCGTTGTTTCTCTTATTTTGGTGTTGGAATCTCTGTAACCAACGCGGAGAGGAAAAAGAAAACGCAACCGAACGGGGAAGAGATATATAACAGTTGCTTGCACGACCGCTAAAGGGAATCGAAACCGACATTTTTGGTGCTCATAAACATATAATGCTATACAAAACAGACGATCGTCTCTAAAACACTGCACCTTTTTTTTCTCTCCCTATTTCCTTCCGCCTTCATCGCCCTACTGGGTTCATTCATTTTTCCTTGTTCTTTCCTTTTTCCTTGATTTCTGGTGATTGCAAGACGGGGCTCAACCTTTTCTTGCCCAACAACGAAAACCCACATCGTTGTTTTTCTATTCGGTAAGGCTATAAGGAATCTTTACGCTTAATCTCTGAAATGGGGTTCTGTTTTTCGTTCTTCTTTTCCTGTTTGGTTTGTAAATCGTCGTTGTTTATGCTCCTCTAGGGGCCTGTTTAATTGCTATCTCTTGTGTTCTTCATGTTTGACAATGTTGATTGCTGCGATGATTGATTAAGTAAATGGGACTTGTCTCTTATCTGAAATGGGTTGTGCTCTGTTTTCAATTTAAGAACAGTGTTTTGGAATTGGTGTTGATTTTGTTAGCTTTTCTTGGTCTCCTTTCTTTGTTCTTCTCCCTTCTTTGTTAGATGTTTTGGCCTGCGTGCGAGTTCGTCAGCTTCCAGCATTCCCTGTTCACACTCTTGGCAGGATTGCAGGGACAACCTTTGTCTTCTTGCTTATGATTCCACACGGACTTTTGTATTTATGTGTTCTAATATTTGTGTTTCATGCTCTATTCAACCAGCAGATGGTGAACCAACTGATTTTTTGTTTAGAAAGTTCATTTTCATCTATGTTCATGTGGATTCATTTTTCCCTTGGATGTAAACTATTGCATTTTGATCTTGTTTTGCTTTCTTTCCATATATGTTTTTAATGTCATAAAGGATGATAAGAATGTTTGATTAATCTAACGTTTCCATTTTGTTTTCTAACTTTTGTCTTGGAAGAAACGCATGAGAATAAAAATCTTAAATGAGAGAAGGCTATGGATGTGTCTTGAAGTTCTATTGCCTCTCAAATTCAGCCTTTGAGTTAAGGTGCATTCTTTTGGATGATCGCACTCGCTAGTCGGTGCTTCGTATAGCGTTTTTCGCTCCCTTTTCTCACTTTTTGTATGTACTGATATAATTTTTCTTGATCATATGATACTATGTCTGTGTGTTGGGATCTATTGCTAGTCCTCTTCATCTCATAGTTTCTAAATCACTGACTCGTGGGAATTGTTTTGGACCATTGCAGTTTATTCAAAGCTACACTTGTGTTTAGATCTTGGTTGGTTTCTCTTATTTTGTTGGTGTGCTAATTGTTTTTGTTCAGGTGTTGTGTCAAGTTCTGATGGCTGATCAGCAGGGTGATGTGCAAACGACTATGACTACGGGTACTAGTTCGAGAAGAAGCTCAACGGAATGGATAAGTTCTTCAAATAGTGGAGAAAAAGTTGTGCCTCATTATCGAAGAATATCTACTGGTTCGTGTCATGATTTCTGCAAATATGGGAAAAACCATACTTTTGAAACCAAGTCAAGACAACCAATGGCTATGACAAGAAAATCACTGGACGGTGGACGTTCGGGAGATAGTGTGGTACTCCGTGAGAGAAAGAAAACAGGTGGAGGTTCGGTAGATAGTGTGGTAATTCCTGAGAGAAAGAAAACGATTATGACCGAAAGGCCGAAGCATATGACAATAAAATCACTGGATGGTGGAAGTTCGGTTGACAGTATGGTACTCCCTGAGAGAAAGAAAACAACTTCACCTCAAATGTCGAAAAATGTGGCAAGAAAATCACTTGATGGTGGAAGTTCGGTAGATGGTGTGGTACTTCATGAGAAAAAGAAAACAACTTCACCTCGAATGTCGAAAAATGTGGCAAGAAAATCACTCGATAGTGAAAGTTCGGTAGATGGTGTGGTACTTCTTGAGAGAAAGAAAACAACTTCAACTCGAATGTCGAAAAATGTGGCAAGAATATCACTCGATGGTGGAAGTTCGGTAGATGGTGTGGTACTTCTTGAGAGAAAGAAAACAACTTCACCTCGAATGTCGAAAAATGTGGCAAGAAGTTCGATAGATGGTGTGGTACTTCTTGAGAGAAAGAAAACAATTTCAACTCGAATGTCGAAAAATGTGGCAAGAATATCACTTGATAGTGGATGTTCGGTCAATAGAACGATACTTCCTGAGAGAAAGAAAACAGCTTCAACTCGGACCAAGGCTGAACTTTCATCAACTTCCAGAATGTCTGGAGCTAATGTGACCACCTTGACAAGGCCTAGTCCAGTGCAGAGAGAAGTCTCAAATGGAAGGAAGAAAAAACTGTTGTCAAGTCCAATGCAGAGAGAAGTCCTGAATGAAAGAAAGAAGAAATTGTTGGCTGAGCCGAAAGTCTTAGCCAAGTCGAGATCACATACTGCAAACACGCTGAAAAACTCAAAGCCTGAAACGTCTACAGCTACTAGAAATCCAGAAGACTCTGGAGTTCTTGCAAAAACCAAGGAGAGAAAGTTACCTGAAAAGTCTGAAAATTTTGTGAAATTGAAGTCTATTAAAGTAAACCCATTGAGATCTGCAGTGTCTGCGGACGGTTCGCGAAGAACAAATGGTTCGAAAATGGTAAAAAGTTTTGGGACCTCCAAAGTAGCTGCAAAGAAAGTGGTGGCAACCTCAACAGGTTCATTTTCCTCAAATTCTATCTATGGAAATGCAAACTTAACTGCAAGAAAGCGTGTTAACTTGAAAGGCGGTCCACATAAAACTCATAGCAAGAACAAAATATCTGACCACAAACAAGTCCAGAGTGGTGAAGAGGTCGACGAGAAAACCTTCCGAAGTGAAGAGGTCCGAGGAGAAACGTTCCAGAGTGAAGAGGTCCAAGGAGAAACCTTCCGGAGTGTAGAGGTCCAAGAGAAAACCCTGTATGTCATCAAGATAGAAAATGAGGAGATGCCTCATCAATCTGATGGTCAAAATGAAACTTTTGATAACGTGGAACCATCGCCATCGTCACCGCCTAATTCGCTATCACCGCCATCATCTCAGTATATTTTGGCTAAGGTAAAAGATCAAGATGTATCTGAATACACAGAGAGTGAAACAGAGAATGACTCTTTCTCTGAAAGCAATGAAAATGGCAGCATGGAAACAGATAATGTTTCAAGTGAAGAAGGTGGTCAAAATGGCAGATACCAAAATCCTCGGACGTTGCAAAATAAAGAAGAGGATCCCCAATCTACAAAACTAAGTTTCAGGAGAGGGAAAATCATTGACATCCCTTCCAAGAGTAATAGTCCGAGGAGGCTTAAATTTAGGCGTGGAAGGCTGTTGGGGGAGACCCAAAGGGATGCAGATGGCCTAAGGAAGAACTTCAAGAGGGGAACAGAAGTCGACGGCGACACAGCAACGGCTCAAGAGATAGTTGTTCTGAGACACCAAGATGTGCAGCAGGGGAGAAAAGATGCACAGGGACTGTTCAACAATGTCATTGAAGAAACCGCAAGTAAACTCGTCGAAACTCGAAAGAGCAAGGTTAAGGCCTTGGTTGGTGCATTTGAAACAGTGATCTCCCTGCAAGATGGAAGACTCTCTCCTGAGTATTGACACTTGACTTATGAATCTCTAATTGTCTGCGTAGAGTGAAAGAGGTATGAACTTGGTGTGCTAACGCTGCAGATAGGTATAGATTTCTCTTTTTAATGATAGGAAGATTATTCTGTACACAGTTAGATAGGAAGTATTGTTTTAGGTAGTCTTCTGCTCCCTAATAGTCAATCCTTCTACTCAACTGATATAGATTCATCTTTTTAATGACAGGAAGATTTTTCTGTACAAAGCTAGCAATTCACTAATGAAAAATATAAACGAAAATCCATTTGAGATTAGAAATATTCTGAACTTTGGAAGGGGTGACGAACAAGATAATCATGTTTAAATACAGATTCAAGGATGGGATTCGTACAAATTTGAATGTTCAACACAAAATTTGAACTTGAACAACTTGAACAAATGTAATAACTTGAACAAATTTAAATGCTTAGAGAGAAAATGAAAGAAATATTATCATTTTGTTTGGGAAGGAAGGAGGAAAGTGTCATGAAGTTGAGTAACTGCAACTTCAAGTATATAAAGCTTTCTCCACAAACATTTGAGATAGCAGAAAATCAATCTAAACAACAAATGAAGCTAACAATGGATGTTGAAAAGGCTAACAATCCTTCATAATAGATCATCTAGATATTCAACTGCCATGGGTTGATCTACAACACTACTGGCTTGTGTCGATAAATTATCCATCTTCTTCGCGTTCTTCGCTACCTCTGTCTGTTTCTTTTTTCTTTTACTACTGTGGAAACAATAATAAAAGCTCCAGAATAAGCTTCTTCAACTGATTCCAAGCTGTTATTGGCATCAGAACTTTTAAAAGGAAAATTTGCTATTTTTATGCACTCAAAAATGGCGTCGTCGTCGAGAACTTCCACGAGTTCCGTTTATAGTATGGCACAAACACACTTGTTTTGTGGTGATTGGTCTCCAGCTTTCTTTTCTGCTAAAGCAAACAACACAACTTTCATCAACAATCCCATTCAACCCTAGAGTTTCAATTGGGTCAATATGAAAGAACAGCCGCAAGATGTTCATATACTCTTAGCCTAATGCGATGTTTCATTCGAACTTCCTAATGATATTGAACTTTTTAAAGAACAGATAATACCTTTCTCCAAACTTGGTGGTTGGATAACAACATGCATGGTTGTAACACTGCCAGGAATGTCATATAATGGGCTTCTGCAATCATTAAGTGTTCTGTTGTTCTCTAAGATTCTTCCAGCACTTATTATCTTCACATCCTTAACTGTTCTTGGACCATTCTCCTTTTCTGCTCAAACAAATAATCCCCATTACATTCACAATAGGATGGTAACAAAGAAAAAAAACATTTTAAGATCTAGCCAGTATTAAATGCAACAGAAATATCATCCTGTGCTTGTCATTGCTTAATATCAAAATTATCATTGATCTAGGATCCAGTAAAAGTATTTTGGCAAGACAAGGCGGATGAATGCTTCTGGATAATGATATTACAAGATTCACTTCCTCAGGAAAGAAAATAAAGAGCAAAGAAGAGATGCAAGAAACTGTGTTCTTTACGGTTATTAATTGAACTCAAACTTGATTTCAACTAAAAACTAAGTGCAAACGAAAGAGTTGTGGTATATACGTCAATGACAGATTCAAGCTATAGCACAAGACACCTAATCAATCAGGGTTCAAGATGCATAGACAAAGTTATCCTTAAACTTCCGTGTTTGGCGGAGAAGAAGCGAACAAAGGTACGCTCGCTTCTTGTCTTGTTCTCTACAGCGAACTGGGATTGCTTGCCAATTAGATCAGATTGGAGCAACCTTTTATGAGAACATATGACCCTTATTCGGCGACAAGGGGCGGAAGGACCTCTCGATCTACTTCCAGCGGATAGGACGAAGACATGAAGGCATTGATGCCAGAAGGGCTAGAAAGGCTTCCCTAATCTAGTTCACACCCAAAAATTTCCATAACACGTAATTTGGGAATGAATGATGCCAGAAATATATTACAACTAGTGATAAGATGAAGAAGAAAAGAAACCAGTAGATCCAAATTAAATGAAAAACAAAGGGCATTCTTCAGTTAAGAACACGATCAGATCAAACCAGATAAAAGAATCAGACATTCTTTACTATAGAAATTCATTCAAAGAGCCATGGAATCTAATAAATAATTTCAAAATGATTATAAAGATCCAGCATATTTGGAATGTCATGAGTTTTTAAGCACCACTGAATTTCCATTAACAGGGTGCTAAGTTTCTCTTCACAAAAAGGCAACAGAAAGAATGAAGAAAGTGCAGAGTCTACATCAGATCTGAGCTTTGCTTGTGCTATGTTTGTTCTTAAGATTAACAGATGCCAATATGCTGACAATGTTTAAACTTAATACTTCAATTACGAACAAAGCAACAAAATCAGTGAAGCATAGGAATTCAAATAAAATCAAACACCCCCAAAGACTAAGAGAAAGATGTTTAAATTTTAACACACCTCTTGGCCATTGTGCAAGAACGCTTTCTTTCAAGGTTGCGACGCTTGTGGCAGCAGGGAAGGTTTTGGGGCCAATATCCGATCCATCGTTCAATCGAAACTTGATCTCTAATTGATCTCCGACTCCAGCCATATCGAAACGTCTTCAATCAATCACAGAAAAATTGGATTTCCTAAGGAAGGAAGCAAAATCCCACCGGAGTAATCGAATGCGGTCAATTAGCAGAGAATTTTTTGCTCAGATTCTCATGAGGACCATTCTGCAAAAATCGAGAAACCCAGAAAACGAAAGTTAATTTCATTGTAAGTTGTAAATCAAAAAAGAAGATGCGGCAATCGGAAGCATAAAGGCAACTGCATATGAAAACGAAATCCGCTTTGGATTTCAATTTAATTTCGGGAAAAGAGAAATAGCGACAAAAGCAATCAATCAGTTGCGTATTCCAAAAGACTAGATGTAATCGCACAGATAAATTCACTCAAAGAATTGATTATATTCGCAAGAAGCAGGAAGAAAAGAATTACGAAGACTGTAAAACTAGAAGAGAAAGAACTGAGACGGCTAAGGTTGTGTGATTCAAACACTGATTTGAAGAGATGGGAAATTTGAAAATCGCAAAACGAAATCGATCCTGGAAAAAGTAACCGAGAAGGCAATAGAAAAATCAAGAGAAACCCAAAAGAAAACGAAGAGAAAAACGGGGATAGAAATGGATTAACCTTAACCGCTACGAAGTCGGGTGAGGAATTGATTCGAAGTGAAGAAAAAGGCGATGGTGTTGGAATAATCATACAAAAACCAGCTGAAGAGATGAAAGAAGAACTCAGAGACGAGGCTCCTCCAGAGTTTTCAAAGTCATATAAATCTGGGGTCAATGACTCCATTCTTAAAAGTGATTTCTTGGTATTCCCAAAATTAAAATCGTAATATTTACGCGTATTTTAAACAGCTTCGAGGAAGAAGTAGAAAAGGCCACAATTGTTAGAAAAATATGCATGACCCATTACCTTAAACAACGCAACAATTTGACTTTGCTCCTAAATGTTATAAACTCACAATCACAAACCCAAATCATTCATTCATGTCGGTAATAGAAGAATCACATTGAGAAGGAGAGACGATTTTCAGAGATCAAAAAAGTGGATGCGAACCAGATATTCTAATTGTATGATACAATATACACATGGCGTACAGATATTGGACATTAACATTAACAATACAAGGATGCTTTCCACATTGTTTATTATTTGATCCATGTTGGAGATGACAAGTTGCTTTGACGATTAGTTTAGGAGCCTTTTAGATTCCTCCGCTACGCCTTGGAAGGTTCAATCAATGCCTTCTTCTTAAATGCCGTTAATCCATACTTAGATAATGTTGAAGAAATTTAAAGATGTCAAGAAGGTCCGAGATAGAGAGAGTGGAATTTCGCATGTAGAGGTGAAATCTGGAGATCTACTAAGAAACGTAGAAAGCGAAGGCAGCTCTCTAGGTCCCTACTAACGCTGCTTGAGTGCGAAAGCATGAGGAGGATATGTGGGCTGTACTTTAAACAACAGGTCTAACCGATCATTGAAATTTCATCGTGATGAAAAGAGATAGTTGCAATTGTTGATCTAAGAAATTTCACACGTCTGGATAGCAATATCTTTCAAGAAATTTGGAAAGAAAAAGGTGATGGTTTTGAGTGGCATAAAGGGTTGGTGGGTTTCTTGTCATCACCAACTTAGGAAGTTGTATGATAAGCATCTTAATGTGAATGGTTTAACCTTATCTTGTACTGTGCTGTCTGAAGCATCAAAGAACAACTAATGGAGATTCGAATAACTCTGTTTACAGCTTTACAGAATAAAAGTATTAACTCAGCCAATTAAGAGAATCCAAATTATGATAACTGAATGGAAAGAATTTTCTTCACATTGTAAAATGTGTATTCTCGTACAGAACGAATCTTAATATAGCATTTATCATCTAAGAAGAAGAAGAGTTCTTCAATTCAATGAACCAATGGCCGATCAATCTCCCAGACCTTGTCCTCAACAAGTCATCATATGTTATCAATACAGAGCAGAAAATGTAGTAATACTATGAAAAATAAAAGATGATGGGCAGACGATTATTGTTTGTGATCAAGCATATGGAGAAGCACTCACCGAGTAGCCTGTCCTAGCCTCGTTTGCGCCTCGATAGATAGCTACGTCGACGAGTAAATGTGTATTCTGCTATATTTTCCAAAATATACTCTTGAGAACTGTGGAGATATCCCTGCATGAAGAACTAATAATACCAGACTCCTCAGGAACTAAGACCAAATGAATTGCTACGTTACACGTTAATGCACGTGCGCCTCATTGTCTACTTCCATCATCATGTATGTAAAACTCCAAATTTCTTAAGCTGAGTGGTAAAGTTCCAAACTAACATAGGTAGGTTCGTTTTGGCATCGCTCTCTACCCTTCGTGAATTATGACTCTAGAATGTGGCAGTTCCTGATGAAGTCATTGGAATAGTTGACATACTTGGTCCAAAATGGCCGGAGATGTTCAAAGCCAATCTGCAGCCATGGTTTAGACTGGCCATTATAGTGAATAACTGCAGCTTTCTTCACATTCTCAATGTTTGTTTTGTTCTGATAGCCCAAGCCAAGCATGTGCCATGAGGGCTCAATTGGATGAATGTGACCTCTAAATGCAATCAAAGCCGGTGGTAGTGTACCCAGCCTCCACAGTGTCAGGTTTGACTTTAGATTCTGTCACAAAAAAGAAGTCAATGATCCAAGAACATTGCATAATCGCATCTCGAGTGACAAGGGACAATCATGCAATCAGCAAATAGAATGAAAAATGGATTTGTACCATACCTCTCTCAGCCACCAGTGGTACGTTTCTGTTATATTTGACTCTCTCCAGGCACGAAGATCAAATATGTTCATGCCATATGCCCAAGCGCATTCATTAGGATCTAAATGCGTTGCTACTAAGGGATGGGAAAAATTGAAGTAGATCTTGAATCGCTTTGACATGACCCACTCATCATCACCTTTACAAGTTTCAACAGCTCCATTAACCTTTCCCTCGAGGTCAACATCCCAAAGTCGAGACAGATCACGTTGAATTACAACATCGTCATCTAAAAAGACCACCTTGTCCAGTTTGGGGAAGAGCTGTTCAATGCATGTATTCAGAATACTTATACAGGAAAACAGAGATTTGTACAACAAAGCCTTGAAGAAACAATTATGAAGAATGATAATTCTCAATCTGAAGTGCAGTAACAAGGACAGAGGAACAATTTAGGAGCAGAGAAGATCATCAAAAATCAAGAATAGAATAACTACTTGCTAGATATTCATATAAAACCATGTTTATTATCATGAACTTCTTCTAAGTGGTTCGAGGTACCCATGTTTATTATCATGAACTTCTTCTAAGTGGTTCGAGGTACCCACGGTATTAAAACAATATTTCCAAGTAGACTTGATCTAATAAAATGAAACCTACAAAAGAACACTAATGTTACAATCCAGCTCGAGGTTCATGATAATCAGAGACATGGATAGTTTTCACTTACAATTTCATTTCATGTATAAAATTAGTTTGTCAGCTCAAGACCAAAATGGGTGGGGGTAGGAAATGATTGCATTTATAACTTGTTTCCTTGAGTTGTATATTTCATAAATGCATCCAAATTACCTGAGGTATGTACATGCGGAGATGGTTAAGTAAGGATATGTATTTGGGACTTCGAACTAGCAATTTTGAGGCAAATATTCGAGGAGTTGTATCAGTGTGGTTGGCCCCTGAAACATGGTTGCCATGGTAGTAATTTCTGATTCCTTCCTGGTTCTCCACAGCTTCAAGCACTGGAACGTTTTCCCTCGTTAAGTAGTCAAAGTGGTGAGTACCCTTCACTTCAATAGTAGCCGGGTAGACTGGGTGTAAAGCAAACCAGGAGTGCATCCCTGCATAAGTTTTCTTGTCGGTGATGACATGGAAAACTATCTTTTCAGGATTGAGAGATGACTGCACAGCAGAGCTGACAACAACTGAAGCTGCCAAAATGTTATCAGTTGACAGAACGAAGTGTTGGTACGTGTTATCAGAGAGCAACGGAAGTAGCTCTGGAGGAGGAAGTTGGTTGCGAGCATGGACGTTTGATGAGTATTCATCAGTTAAACGCAGAGATAAACAATGAATGCCTTTAGGAATGGAACTAGCTGCGAAATGTTTGTTCATTAGCTCTGAAAACTTGGACTCTCTGATTTCCTTCTCAAATTTATCCATCTGTGCAAAAAAAAAAAAAAAAAAAAAAAAAAAAAAAACACCACTAATGAGAATATTAGATTGTTAACAAGTATTGGCACTATATATCCAATTGTAACAATTAATCTCTTCGAAAATATGGATGAATCGAAAATAATCTTGCAAAAGGCTCCATTTAAGGAATAATTTCCATACAGATGGATAACAAGATTAACAAAAACTCAAGAAAACCCAAAAAATTTGCAGTAAAGAATTCCATATCTTCCAGCTAAAAGATCATTTAAAGAATAAACAAGCCATATCTTCATGCTCCTTTGGACACTATGAACAATGAGGCAGGTTCAAGTTTCATGAAGGCCATTTAGTTCTCAATTTTTCTGGACAGGTTCCTGTCCAAACAACTGAACTGAACAGAGACCTTTTTCCAACATACTTCCACCATAAAAAAGTTTGAGAACTAAAGATCTGACTGAAAAACTGCCTAGCTCCAGCAGCCAAAACCTTTCATCCATTTCTACCTTCAACCCTTGATTTTAGGCCATAATCAACTTTTATGAGATGAGATTATCGTTAACATAATCGTTACAATGTTCATCACGAGGTTACGCAGGGTATAAAGATATAAATAGTCTTGGGTCCCAATGGGCATTTTCTCCTCACCAAGAAGTTATGAAATTAATAAACATCACATACCATGGCCCTTAGGATGAAAGCAAATGTTTTTGCGTCATAATGGTTATCTTTCATTTCTGAAACTAACTGAGTAAATGAATCAGGTAGCTTCAGGCCATCTGGTATTTCCTCAGAGCTTACTAGGTTGAAGACCTTGTAAAGGTCACTCACCAACCTCTTCTGCATACAATCAACAATTACAATAATAAAGCTTTGTTTCTTGAAACAAACCAAAAATACCATGAAAAGAAAAACAAAGAACAAGAATCAGGTCATTACCTCTGAAGTGTCAACCCGACCAAGAAGGCGAGGTCCCCATGTCCTGCCCAAACAATCTAGCACCAAAAAGAAGGGATTTAGGGACACAGATTTGTATGAAACTTTTAAATCGGTGAGATATTTTAGATTTGTCCAAAATGGTCACATTTCTATTGCTCAAAATGTCATTTCCTGTTTTAGCTGAAAGCTTCATACGTTTATCTAATCAGTTAGGCTTCTTTTCTTGTATAAATACAGCCCCTAAAAGATTAAGTAAAGAAAAAGTTATTTAAATTTATTTTGAAGCAGCATATTTGATGTTGATCCGGCTTATGCGACTACGGCATCCGTGTAGCTCCGAATACGCACATTGGAGCTCTTCGCTCGATGTCCTAGGTCGTTTATAAACCGCAATCAGAATAAGGTAAACCTTGAAGATAAGTTTTGTACTCAATTAATTTCTCAGTCCCTCTAGTCAGGTGGGCACCGGCCAGTCTTTCGACCGGATAGTTGTTCAAGTTCATTTCTTCACTTCGCGCTGAACTGTCTCCACCTTGTCCATTGTGTTTGCACTTCACTGGCTCAAACAAGCCAGACCTAATTTTCTTATTTTGATAACTAATCATCAGAACTTAAAGGTCATTTGCATCACGGAGAAATTCATTGAAATTAGTAATGCATAAGAGGATCACAAAGAGACTTTGCCTCAGCTATGGCATAGATATGAATTTCACAAGAAAAACAAAATACAAAACACAACATCAAATTAAATTAGATTTGTCATCTATGGTCGTCTCATGATAAAATAAGAACAAAAAAATCAATCAGATTCTGCAATGCACTCTGAAATGACCAAAATCATGACATGAAAACTTTCATAATTGCACGCCCCAAAAGCAGATAAGATCCATCACAATCAGTCTAAAATGACATCACTAACAAAAACGTTAACCAGAAAGACAAACTTTGAAACTAAAAGAGTAATGAGTTCATTGACAGTACCCAGAGAGGAGCAGTTGTTGACACCTTCGAGCGTAACGACAGCAGTGAGAATGAAGACGAACGGCAACAAGAAAGCAAGGAAGAGAATAGTGTGGAAAAGGGTTCGATAAGAAATGTGACGAGCTCCAACCTTGACCTTCATAAAATCAATAAACCCATTACTGGTCGAGACCGTGATGCTTCTCATGCTAGGCGAAAACTGAAGCCGCATCGTCGTCTTCGCAGCCTCTTCTTCAGGTCGGCGCTGTTACCTGAGATAGCCACTACCCACACAGAGCCATCGAATCTCGTCGCTCGAGAAACCAGCTCCAGAAATCCTAAACTACTGCCCATCAATTTCCATCCCGAAGGAATCAACGATCGACCGACAACCAATTAACACCGAAACCCACATTCGGAGTCGAAATCAATTCTTCTGGGATTGCTCTAGAAATGAATCTGTACCTCGTGGGATCTTCTCCAAGACCGCAATGAACAGGAACGAACAGATTCCAGTTGGGTTTAAGCCACAATTGGGGAATGATTCTAACCCAATGATCGGACAAAGCGAGTGCTCAACACCCTGGAAAATTTTTGAGGCTTTATTGGGGCTACTACTTTTTCAATTTCATCAACGTCGATTCTCAGATGTCTCGAAGACCTTTTCTCGAGTTCGATCTAAAATTAATTTTCTTGGAAAATGAGAGTAAAAAATTCTCGGTATCTGTAATAACAACAAAAAGAAAAAAAAAATCTAGGTTTCGTATACTGCAATGCAATTGAAGGAATGCAATCTCTGGTGAGCTGAGATTTTCATTTCTGTATTATTTGTAATATTTTAATTGTGATGGATTTATTTCTTCCGATTATTTTAGTTGTAATATCGTTATTAGGTAATTTGAAGAACAATATTGTTTAAATAAATAAAAATTACCCATTTTAAGAATTTTGAATAAAAATAATAATAATAATTCTAGTAAAATAAAAAATTATTAAAATACAAATACAAATCATAAGTGATTACCTGTGTACACTAATCAATCATGCCTATCATACAATTTAATATTTTGTTTGCATTTTATCTGTGATACACGACGAAATAAGAGGTACATGAATTAATCGATATCACATCCGAATAGAGAACTTTTTTTTTTTTTTTTGTGACTCAATCACAAGAACATTCTGCACTTGATAACCGTCACGAAATTTTTATCAAGAAGCATTTAGGGGAAGACAAAACGTGCGATCATATTCTAACATCTTGTTGGGTCGATGTATAATTCTCGTTGACTTGTTTACGACCAAAACTTATGCAATGTCCATTTGAACTCTTCGAGAGAGTACATATAAGAAACTATAATTTGATCATCGGGAATATTTTGAGCCTGTTGTCGTGAGTGTCCACAATGAGTACATCTCTTATCATTGCTGCCAACAATAATTAGTTTCCTAGTCTAATGAATGATGTCATTTGCAAATATAACACATTTCTCAATCCACATTTTCATTGGGACCGTGAACTTGTGTCGCTACATGGAATGCGAGTTTCAAATCTAACTCTTGTCCCAAGTACACGAGTCATACATAGAACGTGCATACTATTCGTGGCACCACTCGCCAGGTTCTATTTCTACATGTTGTGTCATCTCGTGTTAAGTTACCTTACATTATAACTATTAGACATGATTCATGTAGTTACTCGTAGACTTAGGACACGAGTTAGCTCAATCGATCCACATACACAATTCAAGTATCCTATTCGCTCGAGCAAGGAATATTCAATATTCAAGACAAACCATCAGCCTAGTTTGAGCTTAGCCCAGGGAGTATCAGGATAAAGCAAAAGGCTTACACAAATGAAAGAAAACTGAGGCTTTCATTACAGAAACACAGGCAAGGTAGTGGCCAAGGCCAAGGCCTGGTCTGTCTTACAGGCTCCAGAAGCAGCAGTTTACAATATCAGAGCTTCTTCAAAGAATGAAGCTTCCAAGAACAAGAAATCAAACAAGGCTCTCTTGCATTTGAGATCAAAACAAAACAGAGAATCATAGGCAATCAAGATTTGAAACAATTGGTTAAAAGAATGAATGCAGAATAATCATCCCAAGATTTTCAGGGACTTACTGTTCTTCATGATCAAATCAGCTTTGTTCTCCATCTTCATAGGCAATGGAGCAGAGAATGAAGAACCTCCATTGCCACTGCTCATCTTTCTTCCAGGGTTTCTTTCTCCATCACTGATCTCTGAAGATCCACCATCTCCATCAGCTTCATTGAAAATATCCTCCACAGCCTCATCACCTGAATCCCTTTCATCCCTTTCATCCAAAACACCATAATCTTCATCTAAGACCCTAAATAAGCTTCCATTCTCAGCAAATCTAACACTTTTCTTCACTCTAGGTTGAATTTCATGGCCTTTTCCAAGATTTTGATCTCCAGTTTGATCACTGTTCTTGACATGGATTCTAGGGGATTCAACCTCCTCCTCCTCATCATTATCATGAACATGGTGAAACCTTTTAAGATCCAAATCTCTCCCATCATTATCAAAAAAATTCGAACGCTCACAAATCTTTTCTATTCTGCTCTTTAATTTCTCAATAGTCTCTTTCTGATTCTCAGAGTTCTTAAGCTTAGGGTTAGAAACTCTAGATTTAGTAACATTTTGGCCTAACCTCGTATTTTTCGTTGTCTTAAGTGGAATCCCGCCGTTCCTCTTCACAGAAAAGTTATCAATCCGATCCAAGAACTGAACCAAATCTCTGCTAAGGGATTTCTTGCTACCTTTGACCATTGGATCATTACCCTGAGAAGAAGATCAAAAGAAAATACATTGAAATAAAGTAGAAAAACGGAAGTGGCAGGGACCGAGCTTCAATTACCTGAATGGAGTCGAGATGGAGAAGCAAATCCATTATTTCGAGAGAAATGGCGTTACGATCGAAGTAGAATTCATTGCAGAGCGACGATTGGAGAGATTCAAATCTAGATTTGATGATGGCGAGATCTTTAAGCTCTCTGAGTGCTCTCGATCGGCGAACAAGGAACGCTCGAAAATAGGTCTGGATTGTACTGGCAGCAACTTGTCGGAGAGATTGGGGAGGAACATGAGAACCAGAAACTCGATGGAGAGAGGATTCGAGGGCTTCGATGCGAGCGACAAGAGAGGAGATAGTAGAGTGGTGGATGACTTGGGGAAGCTCTTGCTCACGAACGCGCTTCTGATTTTGGGAACTGAGGGGTTGAAATTGGTAGTGTGATTGAAATTTCTTGGTACGAAGCGTTGGGTACTGAGAAGAGTGCTGGAGTTGAGCCGATTGAAGGATTTGAGAAGCAAGAGCTTGAAGAAGGGGGTCGGAGGGAGACGGCGGAGGAGGAGAGGGGTGGAGGGTTTGGAAGCAGGGAGTGGTAAAATCGGCGCCGTCGCAGCCGCAGCAACAGGCGGAGGGAAGATGGGTTCGGTGGAGGTGGGGTTGATGAGGATAGTGACGTGAAGCCATTAGAGGCTTCAAGATCGAAGCTTTCAAGGGTTTGGAGCTGAAGAAGAAGATGAGAGAGCCACCACGACGGATGTGTAAGAAAGCTAAGTAAAGGAGCTTCGATTTTGATAAACTTTTGTTTTTACTTCTAATGAAGATTTGACCAAAATCTTATGAATTGACTTTCTATTTTATACTTTAAACCACTCCATTAAGGTATAATTTGAATATAATTTAATTGGTTGATAAATATATTTTCAACAAAAAATAATAATAATAATTTCTAACTTTTCATGAAAAGCAATATATATATATATATATATATTCCCGGTTTCGTGAATTCCTCGACATCGAATTCTTTTTGATTTCTAGATGTTGATGACGAAATACTCTGTGTTGGTTCGGAGCATGATTTACTTCTGAAAGGATAGAGATGATAACTTTGATAAGGAAAATAAAAAATTCTTATAATATTATGTAATTAACGTATAAGTAATGAATTGTAGAACAAACTAATTATGCAAAGGGGTAAGATCGAATTATCGACCTTTTAAAAAATATTTGATGTTTTATCCAATTTAATATTTATAAATTAATAAAAATGCAATTTTGTATATCTATGGGTAAAATCGTAATAACGTACCATCTTTGGGCCTCGTTTTGTATCACAAGTAGCCCACCACAACGGTTGCTAGTAGTGTAAGTTAAATCCATTGTGACCAAGCTCCACTAGGGTTAATCCAACGGTTTGGGAGCCGAACGCAGTTTCAAAGTTTTCGATCAGACGGCCCACAAATACTAGCCGTTACACAGAGCGTTTTGGGCTCAACGTTCCATTTTTTCCTCTTCTTCTCGAATATATCCTTTCAATTCAATTCCCTTTCGGTTCTGAAGACGATCGAATCCAACTCAACTATCCGGCGGCGGCGAATTGTCTTACCGATTTTTCTTTATCTGTATTTTAGTTTCAGGCAAATGGGTCCGATCGGCAAGAACGGTGGAACAGTGACGCCTGTGAAAGACTCATGTGGCTCTAGATCGAAGATGATTCAAGAAGTTTCGAGGCCTTCTGAGAATACGAATCCGAATTTCAACGATTCGATTAGCCCAGTTCCGAAGCTCGCGAAATCCTCTCCTTCCGTCAAATCTGCAAAGGCGGCTCAGAAATCGGCCGCGAAAAACCCTAAGGCGGTTATGAACTCTCCGAAGTACAAGATCAGGGAGAGGAAGTTCGTGGTGGCCAAGAAGAATTTGAAGAAGGAGAAATCAGGGAAATCTAAGACTGATTGTAAGTGTGAAGTTCAAATTGGGAGTGGTGCGAAGAAATGTCTATGTATGGCGTACGATACTCTGAGGGCTTCTCAGGAGGAATTTTTCAAGAATCAGAGCGGAGGAATTGGGGAAATCGATGAATCAGAGCAGATTAATGGAACAACTAGGGCTGAGATTGAAATTGAAGAAGAAATGGAGAGGAAATTGATGATTCAAGACCTTCAAATCGAAGATAGGGCTGAATCAGAGAATCGTGATGTTAATGGTGAGAGCGAATCGCCTGAACAAATTAGTAGTTCGA
Source organism: Cucurbita ficifolia (assembly GCA_033971965.1). Taxonomy (NCBI): domain Eukaryota; kingdom Viridiplantae; phylum Streptophyta; class Magnoliopsida; order Cucurbitales; family Cucurbitaceae; genus Cucurbita; species Cucurbita ficifolia. The sequence continues at coordinate 19,620,368 of CM066965.1, forward strand.
TGATGAAGAGGCGAAGGAATAGTATTATAGAAACAGGATCTGGGAAAGTAAAGAATTTGGTTATGGCGTTTGAGAATCTCAGAACTACAAAGGCTTCGAAAGAGAACGATGAGAATGAGGAGAAACAATTAGAAAACCAAGAGAAGCCCATGGAAGAGAAGAGCAAGGTGATGAAATGGGCATTGCCAGGATTGGCTCATCCGAAGGTGTCCGAAATGCAGGCTTCATCTTCTTTGTTTTGCCCATCGGAGCTGCTTTTGACATTGGAAAATCTTGGTTTGGATCCTCAAGCTTCGGTTTCATCTTCTTGGGACGGGCCTCATGGAAGGTTGGTAGCTTAGTGAACTTTACCACATTGTGATGGAGAATGAATCCCTTGTGTTCTTATGGACTAACTCTTGGTGTCTTCTTTCCAATTGCAGCATTTCAAGTAGGACTTCCAATGGTGGTAGAAGAAGCAGAAGAAGTGTAAGTGAAGATGTCTTTGAGAAGATGATTGTCAATGAACTGTTGAGTTATCTGATTGTTTTGATTTACAGAGCACTGAATCGGCTGGCACAATTGGTGGAAGTAGATGGAAGAAAAAGCAGGTGAAAATCACTAGGCAAAAGCCATTTAAGCTCAGAACAGAGGTAAGGAAAATGGAAATGGACCATAAAAGTTCTAGCTTAACCTTACAATATTCATAACGTTTACTTCTTTGTTTCGTTGGAATTTGTAGGAAAGAGGAAAGGAGAAGGAAGAAGAATTTCTGAAGAGGGTACAAGAAAGCATGATAGAGGAAGAGAGACAGAGAATACCAATTGCTCAAGGTCTTCCATGGACAACTGATGAACCAGAGGTAAACATCTTCAATTTCCTTGTTCCATACAAGTCTTTTTATGTGTTGAAATTGTGAGATCCCATGTCGGTTGAAGAGGGGAACGAAGCATTCCTTACAAGGGTGTGGAAATCTCTCCCTAATAGATGCGTTTTAAAACCTGAGGCTGATGGCGATATCTGTTAGCGGTGAGCTTGAGTTGTTACAAATGGTATCAGAGCCAGACACTGGGTGGTGTGCCAACGAGGGAAACGAAACATTCCTTATAAGGGTGTTGAAACCTCTCCCTAGCAGACACGTTTTAAAATCGTGAGACTGACTACGATACATAACGAACTAAAGTGGACAATATTTGTTAACGGTGGGCTTAAGGTATAGGGCGGTTACAGAAATGTACCTCACCCTGATGAATGCCACTCATGCTTAAAACTAAGTATACAATACATTTCCATTTGCAGTGTCTTGTAAAACCGTCTGTGAAGGAAAATACAAGACCAGTGGATCTGGTTCTCCACAGTGATGTAAGGGCAGTAGAGCGCGCCGATTTCGATCATCAGGTGGTTTTTCGATCTTATCTTTTAAAGTCGATAGAAATCCTCCTTCCTGTCAATCATTGTAGAAAGTATTATGTAGATATGGAGGTAGCAAAGAAGATTGTTTATTAAATCCATATTTGTGTTTCTGTTAATGAAGGTAGCAAAGAAGTTGACACTGTTAGAGCAATACAAGCTGGAAAGAGAGAGACAGCAGAAGGTTGAAATGGCTATCAATTTATATATGTTAGTTTGTCTGTTTGTTTTTTCTGCATCTGAAACATCAATGGGGTGATATTTATGATACCTAACAGATGGCTGAGGAGGAAGAAGTAAGGAGGTTGAGAAAGGAATTGGTTCCAAAGGCACAGCCAATGCCTTACTTTGATAGGCCCTTCATCCCTAAAAGGTACAGAACAAAAGTTGGTTCAGTTTGTGTTATGAGAGAAACTTGAAACGAATGTTATTAAAATGATGATGGTTTTTGAATGTTTTGTTGTTGTAAAGGTCAGCAAAGCTTCCAACTTTACCTAGAGAGCCAAAGTTCCAAATCCCACAGCAGAAGAAGATCAAATCCTGCTTGTCTTGGACTGATGATATGATGAGCCATTATAGCTTCCAACAACAATGAAGGAAGAAGAAGAGGAGAGGAGGTAGGTTGTAGAGAAAGAAACAATTCTGTTCAAATTTTGTGACATAGTTCCCCCAATAAACATATATTGTTGTTCTATCTCATCAACTGTTCTCTTTCTCTCTTTTAATTTGGTTGGCCATTTGTTTGTTTCTGATGTATTCTTTGGTAGAGCTGATATAATATTACAAATGAAGCAACCAATTATAGTTGCTTGCTTGTAGTAGACATATTGTGCATTAATGATATGCCTGCCCTCCTCAAATAGGATGTATTGCAATGGGGGGAGGGAGGGGCAAGAAACAAAAGTTATTAACTTAGAATTGAATTTAGTTCCAGGTGGCTGAGGTACTGTTGGGGTACCATTTTCCGGTGGGGCACAGTTTGGCGTTTTAGGACGGTCCAAAATGCCACCTTCTCTCTCTAGTATCCTAATATTAAAGGAAAATAGTACTTCTTTCCTCTCTCTCTCTAATATCCTGATATTCTTAGAAAACGAAAAGCGAAGATGTGTTCTTGGAGAACATTACTAGCAGTGAATTTGAGTTGTTACATACTTAAACCCACTTAAATCCTCTATAAGCTTATAACACTACATATATGAACTTTAAACATGCACCCGACAGCTGCTGAGACTGCTCAAATTTGCAAGAGCAAACTCATACTATCAGCTCAAGCTTTAATTTCCGATCGTTGTGCACATTTATTATCAAGTATACTTTTGGGTTCAATTTTATTTAATTTTTAAGTTAATTCTTGTTATCGAATCTATATATAAATATAGTATATATAACATGGAGATTAAGCAGAAATTTAGAAATTCAAAATCCCATTAAAATTTGAAGATGTATACAAGAGTTGAAATTTTAATGATATATTTCTACCCTTTATTTATAAAGCTAAAAATTGCTTGCTTATTTAACATAAAGTTAAACCGAATTCCAGAGTAGTTTCTATGCGAAGAACAATAACCGATTGGATTAGTCCAAGCAATTGAAGTTCTGATAATATCACAAATTGCAGAAGTTTAATTTTCAATCAGCTATAACACCACACAAAATTCTATTGGAAACTTACGGATTAAAATGAGCATATTCAAACGATATTATTACGAACAATGGAGAAGATTCAAGTGGACAAACTCTAAGATATGATATCTCAAAAGTTACTACAAAGGTCTGATGCTAAGCATATGAAGGCTACTTGTTGGCAGTATTGAAAAACATATTTCATCCTAAAAACCCATAAATCATGACCAAGTAAATGAAAATAAAGTTTAAACCATCCAAAACCCATGAAAACAAGACTAAACTTATCTTCATCTGAATAGCAACAGCTTACTCAAAAAATTTCATGGTGGTATCTCATAAGCAAACACACAAATCTCTATTCACCAATCAAGGGGCAACAACAATTCGGCCAGCAACTTGGTCGAGATCCCGTCGGCCGCTTGATGTGATTCTCCTGCCACTGTAAACACATACGGAGAGAAAAATACATCAAATATGTTCGATTGACACTAAACCTGGAACACCGGATGTAAGGGCAAAACTCGGAAGAAATTTGTACTCACCCCTTGGGATCGACATCAACAATATTCATTTCCTGCAACTGTTGTAAAATGTGACGGGCAATAGCACCACTGCTCTCACAGAAGTGTGGAGGGCGACTTCCATTCCTCTTGCTTCCACCATAAATCCTCTTAAAAGCCCCCACACCGAGACCTCCCCTCAAATAGATTTTCCTAGCCATGGAGGCTAAAGAAGTTTGAAAAAGTAATCATGAGACAGAGAGGGAAGATGTTACATACATGATGGCAGAAATTCATATTAGTAGATTATATTGCAAGTGAATACATGGAATACAAATGGACGAGAAGGGGGGGACTGACCAGCTCTCACATAATACCAATCAGGGTCATAGGGAGCAAGCTCTTTGAATCTTGCAGTTTTAACTATATCAGTCCATGGAGGAAGTTCAACCTGCTTGGCAATGATTGAATAGCAAGTTAAAAACAAATCCTAGTCGAATTATTTCGAACAAGAAATACTTTATGCACAACAAAGTGATAACACATCAGGGAAAGAATGTCAACTATTTAGAGGATTGGAATTAAAATCTTCTAACAAAACTAGGGAGATTCCAAAAAGTTCAAAATCCCGTGTTACGAAATTGTTCAGACGAAGAACATGCCACAAAATTAATTAGATCTCAAAAGTACTCGAGGGCATGTAAGAACAAAATACAAATAACCAGAACATATTCAAAGCGTGCGTTTTTCGCAACCAACTAGACTAGTAACAACGGAATCTTCACCAAACATATAAAAAAGCTACTCATATAAATCAGAAGCACAATAAGGCTCTAACATATACAAATAAGGATCAACTAAAACCCTAAAACCTCCAAACTAGCCCGCAAAAGCTGAAAACAGAGAAATTACACCGAAACGAACCTAGCCTTCACTCCATGATCAAAATCTACATCCTAAAATGCTCTCTTTAATCCACATTCAACTTCTGTAAGCCACCAAATCAACAGAGGTGAAGTAGAGATGAAAAATCAATACCTTTCCAGATCTCTTAAGATGTGCCGCATAGGCTTTCACGAATTCGTGAGGAGAGACGTCCTTCACAGTCTTCGCCGTCGCCATGCTTGAGCAAGTGCAGATGATCGCGCGAAAGAGGAGAACTTTAGAATTAGGGCTTCCGCAACTTTTTATATTAGTTGATGCTTCATTTGGGCTCGGCCTGTTAGATTTCTGGTTTTTCATTTTATTTTCTATTTTTTATTTTTTAATTTAGTTTACTCTCTAATTTTAAAGTTCTGAATTTTTAAATTTTTATTCTAATTTTGACTCAACTATCTATGATTTTAATACTTAAAACAAATTTTAAGTAAATTTTGTTGTTTATTATTATATAAAATCATATTATATTTTTATGTAATGAAAATCATGACATGGGCAATTATATATGGTTAGTTTTCGTATAATTTTAAAATTATAATTAAACAATTTTTTTAATAATACTGTCTATAATATCCACTAATATATAACATGAGAGGTCAATTATTTCTATATACTCTCCCGGAGTCCCACGTAGCTAATTAAGATGAAAGAAGAAGATCTTGGGTATATAAGTAAAGTAGACCTGGGAAGTCATAGACAATATCATATAATCGTGGAAGTTGGTTATTTCTATATACTCTAAACCTGAGCGTTAATGAGCTTATTCAACATAGCGTTATCCAAATCTTACAAGCTTGTTGCTCGCTGGGAAATCGTGTCTCTGTTTGATTCTTTCATTCCCATGTTTGAATTTGCTCTCTCTTTTTTCCTGGTTCCATTGGTCTTGCAAAGAAATCGTATGACACTTTTTTCCTGGTTCCATTGGTCTTGCAAAGAAATCGTATGAAGTTTGTCGTGCTTGCATGTGGGCTTAAAACACAAGATTTGTTTGTTCAATCTTGTACCAAGTTGTGTTTCTTAGTGTTGATTTTGTCGTCTAGCTCTACTATTCTAAAATAATTATCAGTAAAAAGATAAATAATATATTTGTAACAGTCCAAAGATAAATAATATATTTGTAACAGTTCAAGCTCACCGCTAACAGATATTGTCCTATTTGATTCATTACGTATTGACATCAGCCTCACAAGTTTTAATGTGTCTATTAGGAAGAGGTTTCCGCACTACTTTGTTCCCCTCTCCAACCAATGTGAGATCCCACAATCCACTCCCTTGAGATCTCGACACCCTTATAAGTTTGTTTCGTTGCTCTCTTCAACCGATGTGGGATTTCAAAATCCTCTCCTTTGGGGCCTGCGTTCTTGCTAGCACACTGCCCGATGTCTGATTCTGATACTATTTGTAACAGCTCAAGTCCACCGCTAGCAGATATTGTCCGTTTTGACCCGTTACGTATCATCGCCAACCTCACAATTTAAAAACGCACCTACTAAGGAAAGGTTTCTACATTCTTAGAACTTTTCACCTTAACATTGCATATCATTTTTACATTTGGGTCAACAACCTTTCAAAAACAATGAAATCTTAAGAGGTGAAAAAAGGTATCAGAAAGTCACTGAAGGCCAGCATCATCAAGCAGCAAAGTCAGATCAAATGGTGGCAGATCAGAACAGTATGCATTACAGTGACCGAAGAAAAACTGGTCCAACTCTAGAGAATCAGGACAATGAGTCCACAGGAATCTTGAACACGAAAGAAAAGAACATTGAAGGAAACACATCCACTAACTTCATCCTCGTACAAACAAATAGCCCCCACAAAGCTGGAACATTTATTGTAATATAATGCAAAGAAAAAGACTTGGTTTTGGATTTGTTTCATGAATCCCATTATTCTTCAGAATGTATTTGAAAATGATATGATATCAGCTTTCTCTCACATCATCAACCAATCATGGGTTGAATCAGATACTGACATTGACAAAACTAGCTACCTGCTTTCAGCCAACCAACCAAACCACAGAATCTTCCGACAAAAAGGAAACTTTAAAAATCATAATGTATTAGGAATGCAAGAAGAATATCTTCTTGTCCTTTATTACTTCATAAATGTGTTCTCTTTTGGCACTTAGGAAACAGTCAATGTCTGTGTTTCCCAATCAATGAACAAGCTTACACGTGACCAATGAAAAAGAAGGAAATTAAAAGGCAAAAATATGCATTTGTTGGGAACCTTAGATTTTAAAACCAGAACTTTTACCTTTTTCACTGTTTTATTCGCTTGGTCTTCAGGATGCCAACTTCCATCCATGCTGATTTCAACTTTTTCTTAAATATAAACCTGAAAAAGTGATACAGTAGAAGAAAAACTGCAAAAAACAAGACTAGTAATACACAGAGCAATAAATTGGCAGGCTAGTTTCTCTAATTTACGTATCGAAACGAGATATACGATAACCATACCCAACATCATCCTCTCTGAAGAGTTCACTTCAGAATAACTTGTTCCCCCTGGGAAATTCATGAAAATTTACATGATACATGATAACACTATGTACTTTACCAAAATAAACAACGGTTTGGCCTAGATTTGAAAAAGAATGGATGGCCTCAATTATCAAAAGCTTCCACCATAAGAATCTATTCTTGTATCCTGTTTCTTCTACGGTGCCACATCATGTCAATGCAGAGATCATAGACAAAAAGAACGGCAGGATATGGTTTGTATGTAGATGTGACTAGGGAATTAGCTGTGAGGGTCCAATTAACTTTTGCTACAGGGAAAGGCATTGTACACCCTCCGGAAGATGACTGGGAATGGGGTGTGCAGTTACATATCTTTGGGGGCACGATTTTGGTGCCAATGTAACTAATCCATTTGAAGATACATTTCCAGAGAGTTCGGCTTGACGTATGTGAAACTTCGCAAAACGATTAATGACAGAAAATCGCTCCAAGTCTTGACATTCAACCATTAAGTCCACAATGGAGGCTGTCCTTTCCAATCTGCATACCAAGTGGCATAACTCAGATACTAAAACTAAAGTTACGAGGTTGTAAACTGCATCTTTCTAGTCTTCTAGCAATGATTCGAAAAAGGTTTTGACTTCCAAATATTGAAAATTTTTCCTTTTTCTGCTTTTTTTTTTTTTTTTTGGGGGGGGGGGGGGGGGGGGGGGTGTGTGGGGGGGGGTGTGGGGGCGTATATGATTGTTATGATGAATCTAGAAACATAAGTAAAAGCACATTTTAAAACATTTCTGTAAAGCAAATCAAGTTTCCATACCTTTGCAAGTCATTTTCCAATTTCCCAGCTCTAGCGCAGAAACTTTCCACAGCCTCCACTATGTACTTATCATCAGTACATTTTACAGTTTCATGTTCTTCGGACGTTCTGAAAATTACACACAGGAAAATGTTACAAATGCTGCACCAAAACAAATTAAAGCTTCCATGAAATTTACACACTTTGAGCTGATTTATCGAAAGCAATAAAGTGAAAAGGAATAAGATTATTCTCTGTTTCTAAATAAAAATAAGAGCGGAGAAAATGTTTCTTAAACCAATGCAAATAAATTACTTGATGTCCCTCTACTGTCACAACACATGGAAAAAAAATCAAAACTCAAACGGCTGCTAGTAACAAATATGGAAAGGACACATGCACATTTCTGTTATCAAGAGACACACACCGATCATTTAGTTGTCCACTCATCAGGCTGCACGTATCCCCTAATGATGATCTTAAGACAAAATATATCGTACTATCATAGAAAGAAGAGGCATCCGCTGAGAGGATGAATGATGGTGCAGGACAAACTAACTGCTGCAACAGCTGTGTTGTCATGATAAGCCTTCTCTTTGATCGAAACATCACGTGTCCATCTTCAACCATCTCAACTTCATTTACCAACTGAAATTTAATCCAGAAAACAATAGGTCAGCAACTTCATATTTAAAAATTTAAAACAAAGTTTTTATATCATGGGAGTACCTTTTCTGTCAGCCGGTTTGTGGCTTGCGCCCAGTCTTGTTCTGCCACACTGCAAACAACACATTCTAAACATTAACAACAGCATCACGAGCACATGGTAAAAATTAAAATAAAGGTTAATTGTAAAAAGAGGATATCATTTTAACTCGAAGTTAGATTTTTTTATTGAAGATTACGCTCGTTACGCTGACAGTTAAATACCTGATATTCAAAATCCTCCGAGAACCTTGGACTTCTAAATGACATGGTTGAAGCTCAGAGGAGTCAAATTTACGCTTTTTACTCACAATGGCCGCAGTTTTAACAGTGAGAGTAGATGGCAATCCATACGGACCTGTTAGGTCAGGTGCCACCATGGTTGTAGCAGCAGTTGACCAAACCCTACCACTCTGATTAGCATCTGCAGAATCTATTCCATCCAGGGATGACTGTTTGCATAGATTTTCCGACAAGAGAGAGAAGTGCCCACCAGGATGCTTTGCGAGCAGCTCGTTGTACATTGAAGGCATCTGCCCATTTCTGAACTTAAACCAGGAAGATACTGGCAGAGGATTGATCTGAGAATTTTCTTCATTATTACCTTCCATATTTTTTCTATCAAATTCATTCGCAGGGTCACTTTGGCCATCTGAAGTAAAACCTCTTGAACATGTATTTGGTGGATTCTCAGACAAAGGCTTCACTTTATAATCTTCTCTTGCTCCTCCAGCCAACAAGTTTAGCATTTTTCTATTTTCAGACGGCATAGAGTTTTTCTCCGATGTAAAACCTTGTCCACGCTTTGGGTCTTCTCTTGTTGAATTTTCTTTTGACATTGCAGTTACCAGCTGAGCAACTTGAACTCCCTTTGGCTCAGTCTCCACATTCTTCATCGGTTTAACTTTTTCTAGCGAGTATTGTTGACCAACAACGTGAGGCAATTTAGAAAAGTTGTCAAATAGAGGATCTCTTTCAGAGGTGGTTAATCCAATGTTTTCCTCAATTTGCACTCTATTAAAATCTTGCTGATGTGGATGAACCGGTAATAAGCCAGACGGGAAAGCATTTGTATTATTATTCTTCCTTGCCAACCCATCTGCCAGTAAAGTCATCTGCCTATACACATCAGATTTAGTTCTCTGCTCTGGTATCTCATCCTTAAAGCCATAATCCAGTGAATTTGTAGGAATCATGTCAGATTCCAATAATTGGAGTCCCAATTTTTGGGAAGTTTGATCGTTGAATCCCAGTGGAGTCAATGAAGCACCCTCAAGAGTATTGTTTAATGAACCAAACTTATTAGCTTCTGCAGATGCATTGTTTTGCTGACTTGTGTTATTTAGCCAAAGATTTTGTTGCCTTGCCAACAATCCACCAGGTTGGCCTATTCTTGACATAGATAGAGGCTGAGAGATAGGATGGGCCTCAAAAATTGGATACTGTTTTCCACTCATATTGCTGTTGGTGTGTCTAGATGTATCTTGAGAGGAAGACCGGCCAAATTGTGGATATCTCGAAGCAGCACTTGGCAATGAAGCCTGTGTAGACAAACTTGCTGCAGGTGCACCAGAGGCAAATTTCCCTTGATTTTCATCTGTTACATAATGAGCCGGCAGGAATAATGAAGTTGCAGCTTCTGCCTCTTCCAAACAATGTGGCTTCTCATCCCAATGCACATTTTGCAATGATTCATTTGAAGGATGCATAGACTGAATAGAAGACGAGGGAGCCAACGGAGTCTGATTTTTCTGTACATAACCAGAATTTACTGGTCTTGGATCCAAATTGCTTGAAAATTGAGGTAACCCTTGAGATGAAGAGATTTGATTGGAATATGATAGCTGTTGAGATGGATGAAGCAATCTCATAGGAAAAGCTTGAGATGTGAACTGATTGTGAGAAACAGACGGATTTGGAAATACTGCCTCGGCCATCATAGATAAGGGACTAGAACCAACGGAACTATAATGGAGGGTGGCACTATTTTCATTAGACTGGTCAACATTTTGAAGATGCCCATGCACATTTTCACTGCAAAAGTTCATGGATAAAAAGTTAATGAGACCAAATATATAATCGAACGAGTGTATGAGAGAAGTTTATCAATAACAAAATGAAGATGTGACTACCATGTTTGGTTGTATAAATTTTGGCCATTTGAGCCGGTTGATTGGTAGAAGTTGGTAGATGCATCCAGATTGCCCCTAGGAGTACCATCTGACGATTTTAAATTCCTCTTAAAACCAGCTAACTGCCCCTGAGAAGATAAATAATTATATGCAACATTTGGAAGATTACATCTAAAATAATTGAAATACTCATTGGAATAACAAATCACCTTCTTCAAGTTCATAGCGTTCAAAGAAGCATCAAAAAGATATGACTGTTGAAAATGTCCCTGCCCTTGAGAGCTTAATTCGTTCAAGATGTACTGGTCTCGAGAGTTATCTTTCAGCTGAAACTTCTCAATATACAAGTCACCTGCTTTATCAAAAAACTTTTGTTGAACAATAGAATCATCACTTATCTGACTATTCTTTTTTCTCATGATGTCATTTTCATCCTTGGTCATAGAAATGTTAACATGTTTCATATTTTCAAGGTGCCTAAAATAATTATAGTCCCTTCGATTTTGTGCAACTTCGTCAACTCGACCTGCAAGACAATCACATGGACAATAATTAATGGATGTAATTATATTTCAATAAAACACTAGTAAATGAATAATCCTACCTTGTGGTTTTCCATGTGGTTGATTAATATTATCATGAGAAGTTGTTATCTGCTGAGGAGGTCTGTCATATTCAGCCTGCTCATAAATCTGACTTGCAAAGCTATTGTTTAAGTGCTCAAGAGGTTGAACATGTTGAGATTGGTCACCAAGTCGTTTTTGTGCACTCTTAATATCTAGCCATTCATCAGTGCTTTCAGAAGGATGCTGATTTAGTTCATGAGAGTCTTCTGGACAACGATGCTCTGTATGCTCAAGAGAGGGTTGGCTGCCTGATTGCTGAAATCCAGGAAAACTAGAACTCATACCAGAATCATTGAAGTTTGCATATGGCCTTGAACTTAAAGAAGATGCACTGTGCATGCTGTTCTCGTACCAAGCCGATTGCTCCTTTTTACTATCCACTATGTTCGAATGCTGATTTTCAGTTGACAGTTCTGTATTCTGAAAAGTCAATCCACTCCATTCCTCCTGTATCCCAGTATCACTACTAGAAGCCTCTGCTACAGCTGATTGCATGAGAGCACTCCAGCTCCCACTCTGAATAGAAGGAAATGCATTTGAACAATCCGACTGTACTAGGTTATTTTCAAAACTTTCATTATTGACATTTGTACATTTTCCCAAAGAAGTGTCCCACATATTATGATCCATATTATATAAAAAGTTTTGTTCAACCGGATCCAGGGGAACAAAATACTGAGATACATCCATTTGGGTGACTTTTTGCTGTGTGGTGCCAAGCCAACCAGCTCCATCTTGCCCCTCTTGAAATTCAGGAAACGATCCATTTGTTTGCAAAGAATTCTTTAGCTGGATGTTACCTGATCTCATTCCAGCATCCAAACCTTGAATTGGAGTTTGGTCAAATAGACTTTTCGCTTGAAAGCCTTGTTTGGATCTACCCATTTGGGTCAAGGGAAAATGATCTGAAGAAACAGTACTTATATTACCAATAGAGGAGTCACTGAAGGCTACAGGCTGCAGAGTAGGCATCATGCAATGACCAGGAGCCTTATTCATCAAATTACAAGGATCATGATCTATTCCCTGGAGCTGAGAATATTGACCCATGTGACCCCGTCCACTGGAAATAGGAGTTCTATAATTAGATTCATCAAGCTGCTGCGGAACCAACAATGTTGAATGCAAGGATGGACCTTTCTCCTGAGAAAACATTAGTTGGTTATATACTCCTTGCGCTGCAGAAGATGCACCTAGATGTGCCCTATTCATGAGCATTTCCGATGAATCAGAGACAGATGTTCCATTAATATAGGACGGATATTGACCCCCTGTAGACTGTCTAGCAAAAGCAGAGATCTGATTTTGAGAACCCTGCTGCCTTGCATCATCAAATTGCTGAAGTTGCTGCTGCCTATGAATATCTTGCATCTGCTTGAACATCATTTGCTGCTGCAGTAACTGCATGTCATTATATGTCGACTGTTGCATTGGTTGGAGTTGTGAAGTATCTAGTTGTTGTTGACCCCTCACAAGCTGCTGCGATCCTCCAAGAAAGTTGAAGTCAGTTGACACTTCAGTAATTTCAGATCTCTCAGAATTAGTAGTCAGGGTTGGACTGTCTACTGGTGCATATTCTTGATGCGATTTTAGGACAGATAAGCCTCTCAGCATCAAGAAATGTGGATCATAGACAGTATTTTCACCCAAGAAGGCTTGCTGGGAGTGCTCTGTTTGAAAATTTTGCCCTCCAAACATATAGCCATTTGTATCCGGTGGTTGGCTTTCCAAGGTATCACTGCAAAAACCAGGTCTTGAAGCCAGTGGTGCAAAGTTTCTGCCTAACGACACAGCGAAATCTTTTGTCTGATATCCTCCCACAGAATCTGCAAATCAAAACCTTTTGTGGTCAAAGCAACCACATATGGTTGTTTCAAATATGCTGAAGTCACCTGGCATCTATAATGGATCGCGAAGGAGCAACAAAAAGAACGACAAGAAAGATTTATGCAATTTGAACTATCAAGATCAAGGTAGAAAACATTGGTGTACCTTGTAGAGTAATGTTACAGTTTTTTCGCATCGAAACTTGGATGATCACATGCAGTTTTCTACCATAATGATCTCAAATAACCATAAACAGACCGCCATTCAAGCCGGTGCTATCTAATTTTTATTAGCCAGAGTCCTGTTACTGTCTTCTACTTCATAACCATGAATGCATCGCAGTCCTAACACCAAACAAGTAGAGAAAAAATCATTATAAGATTACAATAAAATAATCATACATGTAAGAAACTTAACCCGGACATGATGGAAGGTTAAATTCCATTTGAGCAGCGTCCTGAACCATTTAAAGTCGCAGAAAATCCAAAATGAGATGGGACAAGCAACCACGTAGTGAAAATTGCATATGAACAGCACAAAGTTAACAGAACTCCATAATTTTAACCAAAAAATAAAAATAAGCAAACATGAAGACCACTTGCAGAAAGAACAAAACACGAATTGCCAAGAATTCCCATGGACTATAAATTAACCAGACAAATCCAAATTGTATTGAAACAAAGACCCGGAAATTAAGCTCAGAACCCTAAAATCGCTGCGTATCTCTCCTAACGAACATCCGAAACCCCCAATAAGTCAACAGAATCAAAAGCCGCCAACAAAGAAGAACTACTCGTTTGCTGATTTCAAAGAGGAACCACATACTGTTCATAATTAGCTTAATTGTTAACGAAGTATGAAACAAGATGAGGGGGAAAAATCAGAATTAAACAAGAACCCACAAGGTTAAGGAGCTAAGGAGCACAGTAGCACGCTGGAAGGTGTGATCTGAGCAACAGAATTATGAATTCTCGAGAGCCTGGAAGCTGGAGTATTGTTGTTCTTCTAAGAGTATTCTAATGGCACAATTGAAGGCCCTGTACTTTCTCGCCTCTCTCTCTTTCGACGCTTTGAGATGAAATTGCAATTCTTCTTCAAGCTTCGAAATCATCAACTGTTTCAAATGTCCCGAACTCTCTCTTTCTCTTCAATTCCTCTCTGTATCTCTGAGCTTTCTCTCACTGAAAATTCGCGCGCTCTCTCTCTAAAAATTTCGCTTAAAAGTGCTGCAGAAAGAGTGAGAAACTGGACTCTTCAGACATCAGAGCCGAAGATAAAGCGATGAAAACAGTAAATAAGGAATTAAATAATGTTTAATTAACATTATGTTTTCAGTAAATTCGGGTGGAAAGCGTAGCTACGGGTTCGAATCTAGCCTCGGACACCCGGAACCAGCTTAGGGCGCGCTCAATTTTCGCCTTAGATCATAGCCGTTGATTTTTGTGATTTGTACATCACGGTCAGTCAAGTCAACGCAAACAACCTTTTTCTTTTTTTCTTTTCTTTTTTTCGTTTAAAACATATTTTCAATTTAAAAAAATTAAAAGTTTGATTTCTCAATTTAAATAATAATAATAACGTTGAAATTTAAATTTAAATTTCAAATAATAATATCTAAATTATATGATAAAAAGCTTCTTCAATCCCAATTTTTCTCTATATTTATTAATTGAAAACTTAAAATTTTAACGTAGATTCAACTTAACTTGCTGGTAATAATTTTTTTTATTATTATTAAGATGTTAAAGTGTTATAACGAAAAGTTCATTATTTAAAATAACATTTTATATATTAGAATTGAGGTACATCCTAATCCTAATAAATCAAATATATTTCCAAATAGAATTAAAAAAATTACATAAATGTGCTTTAATAATTTGCATAAATTTTATCTGAAATTAATAATTTTATTATTATTATTTGCATGGGTTTTATTAAAACTATTTTTATAATAATCAAATTGCCACAATATTGCCAAAATAATTTGATTTTAAATACAAATTAAATGAATATTGATAAAAACAACATTTTTTTAATCTCAAGCCTTATTTGGTTACTGCTGTGGCAATGCAACTTTTTAAAACAGAAAAGAATATTATAAAGAAAAGTATAGAAAAGGTAGGGAGAAAAGAGAGAATAAAAAGCAAAAAAATCCTAATATGTCCTATAAAATTTAAAATATATATAGAAAGAAATTTAAAATTCATTTTTTATCTGGTATTTCTCAAATTTAGTAATATATTTTTAAATATACTAAATAAAGAGTTTAAATTTTTATAATAATATTACAGAAAATCCAACTTAAATTCAGATATTATTTTTAAAAAATTATATTAAATTTATATTATGAAATGAAATTTGTTTTGATTTTGATTTTTATTTTTTATTTTTTTTAAGGAGGGGACAAATCAATTTAAAAAGAACTAAAAAGAAAAGGATAGTTAAAAAAGGGAATGGGAGTTATGGTCACTTTCGGTTTCGGACGTGGGAATGGGGGCAGAAAAGTCAAATAGCATGGTTAAAAAGCGCGTTGTCATTTTTTTATTACCGCCAAGAATCTCCACGTGTCTTTCAAAGGACGGGTATGGCTTGAATGTCCTTTTTACCCTTTTGTTTATTTCTTTTTCACAAAATTACAAATTTGGCCCTACTGTTTCTTGATATCAATTTTCAATAATTCGGTCTACAAAATTTAACTTTATTACACTACTTCAATCATCTTAAATTAATTTATACTTTTTTAATAAATTTTTAAATTTTATATTAATATCTGATTAAATTACTAATTTATTTAGATTTACGAGTAATAGACCACTCAATGATTGAGATCTATTAGTTATGAGTGTTTATCATTGATCATTTATGTGTTTATTCGTAACAGTCCAAACCTACCGTCAGTAGATATTGTCTATTTTGATCCGTTACATATCGTTATCAGTCTCACGGTTTTAAAACGTGCCTTTTAGGGAGATATTTTCACACCTTTATACGAATGTTTTGTTATCCTCTCCAACCGATGTGAGATCTCACAATCCACTCCCCTTAGAGGCCCAACGTCCTTGCTGGTACACTGCCCTGTGTTTAGCTCTAATACCATTTATAACAGTTAAGCTCACTCCTAGCAAATATTTGAGTTTTTGTTCTGATTGTTTGCATAATTATTTGGTAATCATTGTATTGTTGTACCAATAAGCTGAAAATAGTAAGTTATTAATACCTAGTTAGTATAAACTTTTTTTTTATTTTTTTAAATTATCAATAATTCATGTATATTATTAATAAATATATATAATTAATAAACGTTTATTGAAAATTATCACTAATAGATATATTAATGATCTTATACAAATTATTTATCCACCATAGACATCTAGATAGATGTAAACATAATCTATTTCACTCGTATTTAAAAAAATTTAAAATTTAAATATTTAGTTTGAAGATAAAATTTATTTTTATAAATTATTTATTTTCGTGATATAT
Organism: Cucurbita ficifolia; assembly: GCA_033971965.1. Taxonomy (NCBI): domain Eukaryota; kingdom Viridiplantae; phylum Streptophyta; class Magnoliopsida; order Cucurbitales; family Cucurbitaceae; genus Cucurbita; species Cucurbita ficifolia. The sequence goes on from CM066965.1 coordinate 19,636,859, forward strand.
TTATAAATATAAAAGTTATAATATAATATATATAAAGCAAGTAAGATACAGTAGGTCTGAGACGGAGACAAGTAATATAATCTCACCACAACCCGTTTAGCCAACCAAAAGAATTTTTCATTCTGTTCGGTTAAATGAACATCTCTAACCGTAAGTGGTCCGTAAGTGGTCAGTGCAGCTCAATTTTGCATTGGCGTTGCATTCGCGCGTTAAAGCAACTGCCTTTTCTGCAAGGATTGGTTATCGCATAAACCGATTGCAGCATACACCATTCCGAAATCTTCTCTTCTCCATCTCTTTGCCCTCTCTCCTTCTTTTACCAAAACCCTACTGGTTTTTCCTCTCTCCTTCCCTGTTCGTCAACTTCTCGTCTCGTTAACCCCTTGCCATTTCTAGGTTTCGTCTGTTCGTTTTGTTTCAGAAAATGGGGCGTTTTAGATTAAAGCGACTCGGTGCTTCATTGTAGCTGACAATTGAATCCGTCTCGAAGATTTTCTGTGAGTTTCGTTGATCACGACGATCATTCCTTTTCCTCTGTGTTTTTCGTGTTTGGATTCGAAGTTTAGTCAGTTTAATTGCTTGATTTGCAATAATGTGGATGTTCTATATTTGTTATATATTTGCATCTGTTCTTGGTCATAAGTATGAATATATAATTGATTTGTATGGATTCAGTTGAAGAAATTGAAAAGTTTCAATGGATTAAAATGTCTCAAGTTAAATCTCATGTCTGAATTTCTAGGTTTAGGGTAAAAAATGAATGAGCTGAAGACTGATAATCTTATGATTGATTTAGTTATGTTTCTACCGAATCTTCCATTCATATCTCTGCTTTGTGCAGCATTGTAGTAAGGAATACTTGGCAGGATTTTGGTTAATAAATTGTGGACGATATGGATTGTTCAAAGAGTTTTGAGCTATCTAAGGTGCAGTTAGAGATGATCCATAATGAACCAGATGGTTTTATCCATGAACGTAGCAACTCCAATTCTTCCCGTACCTCGGATTTGTCACGAGACTCAGCTGTAAGCAGCATTTTCCAAATTGATTCTCCTCTTCAGTCAAAACTAGATGTTGAGTCTACTAGAATCCAGAGTTCATCAAGAGGTTCTCCTCAGATTCGATTATCCGAGGTGCTCGAGAACCATGATCCAAACCGAATACCGATATCGATCTTCTCTAGTAAACCATCAAGTCCTATGGAATGGAGCACAGCTTCAAATGAATCATTGTTCAGCATTCATGTGGGAAACAACAGCTTCTCAAGGGAGCAGTTCAATTTTTTTACCAAGTCTGGAGAATTGACGAATAACACTAATTCACCCCAGAATGTATCCTCCTCGCCTCCTTTTGTTGAACCAGCAAGAGTGGAGAGTAAAACTGAAATCGTGGGGAATGTCTTCCCTGAACAGGCAGCATCAACTGGAGCTCAAATTCCAGCCATCTCGACTCAGAGTGTAACAAATCGTAGAAAAGAAGTCATAATATCTGTGGATGATCATCGAGGCCGCCCGAGCGAATCAAATGACAGCATGAACAGCTCTCGTTCGTTTCAGTTCCCTCTGTAAGTAATCCAATATCATAGACATAAGAATGGCTGTTTTAGAGATGTTTTCTGTCACCTTGAACTTGATATCTGAAGCTGAAACTGAGATATTGTGGCTATGAATTCTGTGCTTTGTTTTTTATCAGATTGGGAGGTGATGGTGCAACGCCAAAATCAAACAGATCCGTCTCAACAGACTCAGGTACACAACAACAACAAAAACATCAACAGCCAATAACGAAACTGCAACCGACGAAGCTGCAATCGCTGGAGCGTCAATCTGCATCTAATGAAACTGCCTCATCATCTCGGACTGTAAATTTCGGTTCGGGTTGGTTTTCCTGCCTCTCTTGGTGTCGATGTCGGTGACGACAACGAATCTACTACTTGTTCTACTCACATCTCGTCCTATTCAGCTCAGAGAAGCTTCAGCAGGCGATGCTTACTTTACACTATAGCTAATTAGTTCTCTCAAATGGGAAGAACATGGACTGATCCTACAGAAGGGGAATCAGTTATCACTGTAATAAACTTTTTTTTTGTTTTGGTTTCAAGTTCTTCATCTGAAGCTGCATTCGAATAGTGAAATCTTTGCGATGGTGTTTTTCTAGCTTTGATCAACACGACTACAGTAACTTGCTCATCAAAACGATCAAAACGCTCATCTTGTGAAAGTGAGATTCCACACTGATTGGGAGCGGAACGAAACATTCCTTATAAGGGTGTAAAAACCTTCCCCTAATAAATGCGTTTTAAAATTGTGAGACTAACGACGATACGTAACATACCAAAGCAGATAATATCTACTAGCGGTGGTCTCGGGTTGTTACAAATGGTATTAAAGCCAGACATCGAGCGGCGTGGGTCCCCAAGGGGGATGGATTGTGAGATCCCACATCGACTGGGGAGGGGAACGAAACGTTCCTTATAAGGGCGTGAAAACCTCTCCCTAGTAGCGCATTTTAAAACCGTGAGACCGACAGTGATACGTAATGGGGTAAAACAAACAATATCTACTAGCAGTGGTCTCGGACGTTTTCAAATGGTATCAGAGCCAGACATCGAGCGGTGTGAGTTCCCAAGGGGTGGATTTTGAGATCTCACATCGATTGGGGAGGGGAACGAAACGTTCCTTATAAAGGCGTGGAAACCTCTCTCTAATAGGCGCATTTTAAAATTGTGAGGCTAACGATGATATGTAACAAATGGTTTCAGAGCTAGACATCGAACGGTGTGCCAGCGAGAACGCTAGGCCCCTAGGGGGTGGATTATAAGATCCCACATCGATTGGATAAGAGAACGAAACTTTTCTTATAATGGTCTCGAGGTGTTATAGATATAGTCATTGAACATTTGCTTAACAAGATGGATTTGAGTTTAAATTTTTTTGAACCTTTCTCCCATATACACTTCAATCAATAATTATGTCTCAAATCTTCCGTAATTTAAAATAATTTAATTTATATTTTTTTTGGTGATCAAATCTCATAAATGATCTAAATTATTTTTTATTAAGTATATATTACATCTGTTAACTGAACCCATTTATAAAATTATATCATCATTATTAAACTAAGAAAAAACACATAAACAAAAAAAGAATTTCAACGTATAAAAAAGAAATTAATTTTAGTTATGGAAGATAGAAACTCGTTGAAAAAGTATAATGAACTTCAACATCTAATTTGTCTAAATATTATTAATAAATGGCAATAATTCAATTATTAAATTGAATTAATTTGTGAAATTTTCAAAAAATAGGGACAGGTGTCAAGTGATGAGAGGGTACATTTTTTTAAAAAACAATTTAATAATCTCCAGCCCCATTTATTGCCTATTTAACTGCTTACCCGGATCTCTTAAAGTTCCAACTTTCTTCCCTCCTCTCTTCTCGACGTTCTCTGGATCTCAGGGTTTTGCTTGGGTTTTAGATTTCTACCCACTGATTTCCGTAATCCTACTGTACATATTTTATTCAGCCAATTCTGTAATTCTAGCCTCCATTTCTGCGATCTAGGGCTTCGTTCGCGTTCAATTGGGTACTTGATCGCATTCTTTTTCCAGATTTAAGACTTGGCAAGTCATTGTTAATTCAATCTCAAATCTATCCGGGAGCCCTTGCAATTAATGGTACATGAGCTGAAGATCCTTTTAGATTGTTTGAGTTGCGGGTTTTTCTGAACGAATTTTGTTCTTAGTTCCATGTCAGATGGATTAGGGTTTTCTCAGATGCGAAACTTTTGAGCTTCGGATTGCTTTTGTTTGTACTTGTGTAAGGCTTTGTTCTACTCAAATTTGTATTTTCTCTCCGTCTGCGTATGATTTTCTATTTTTAGATTGTCGTTTAAGTCTGATTTACGAGAGCTAGTGAAGTATATGGGGGATATCTTGTTATTAGTTTGATTTTTTTGATCTTTCCGCTTATGAGCGAATTTCAAGGAGGGGAATTAATTCATGAGTGAATGACGTGGAGTTTTGGGTAATTGTGCAGAGTGGTGTTTTTGGTTGTTATCATTGCGGCAGATAATGTGATATGAATATTTGAATATGAACGATGGAGGTGGGGAGAGTGGAAAAGTGCATGAACGACCAAAGACGAGAAAGAATTTGGGCGGTGAAGACTTCCCACAAGCGCTTGCCAAGATTGCTGTAGCTCAAGTATGTGAGAGTGAGGGGTTTCAAACCTTTCAACAGTCTGCCCTTGAAACACTGGCTGACATTGCGGTTCGGTATGTTCAGAATATAGGAAAGACTGCAAACTTCTGTGCTAATTTTGCTGGCAGAACGGAGTGTAATGTGTTCGATATAATTCAAGCACTGGAAGATTTGGGGTCAGTCCAAGGATTTTCAGGTGCTTTGGATATTGAACATTGTCTCGCAAGTTCCAGCACTGTGAAAGAGATTGCTCGTTATGTTGCTCAAGCGGAAGAAATACCATTTGCATACGCAGTTCCCAAATTTCCAGTTGTCAAAGAGCGAAAGCTGAGGCCTACTTTTTTGCAAATTGGGGAAGAAACTCCTGGAAATCATATACCTTCTTGGTTGCCTGCACTTCCTGATCCCGAAACATACATCGAGTCCCCCACTGTGGAGGAAAAAGTAGTGGAGCCTCAAAAAGTTAAAACTGAGCCAGAAAAACAATGTAAGAGCGCAGAAAAATCGTTATGGAATCTGCAGCAGTGGTTGTTTTGCAGTGGATTGGAAGGATCCCGGAGAGAAGGCCCTAGAAATGCAGCTATGACCAAACAAACACAAGAAAGTAACCCATTTCTTGCTCCCCCCCTGCAATTTGGTGAGAAGGAAGTTTCTTCTGTCGTTCTTCCAGATAGGATCTTGAACAATTCAAGTACAGAATATCCTGTCCCTGCCAGGGAGAACTGTCTTGTGGATACCCATGTCTCAGTGCTGGAGACTTTTGCTCCAGCTATTGAATCAATGAAGAACAGTTTGCACGATTCTGAGGAAAAGTTCTCTCTGAACAGGCGATCCACTGTACAGTTTAAGATTGGGACTGGGAAGAAGCCTGTAAGTAGCATGATAGAATTGAAGGCGCTAAACAATGGTGTGAAGAACTCTTCATCCTGGTTTGTAGGAGACGATAAGAAGGATGACAAGAAAAGAAAGGCCGAGAAGATTCTGAAGAACTCAATTGAGAACTCCAATGAGCTATATCAGTTGTAATTAGGTTGCCTGATTAAAATTTGTACACGAAATTTAGGAGACTGGCTGCAGTTTTTCCAGGTTGTGAAAATTACTGACACTGTATTGTGTTGGATATTAGCAAAGATTCAAATTTGTGGAAAGAGAGATTCTAATTTAGCGAATTATTCAGGTATGCTCATGTTTATTATGAATTAATCATCTTCTTCTCTAATAAAATTTTCATTTGGAAACGCATTAGTAGGGTACATATCAACTGATAGGGTGGGGTGAAACGTTAATATCATCCTAACTAATAAATTTTGAGTGGGGGGATATCAAAAGAAAAGGAGGGAGTATGTGATAAACTATAGTTGAACATGTGTCTTGTAAAAGAATCATCTTCTCCCCTCCACGGAGAGAGAGAGAGAGAGAGAGAGAGAGAGAGAGAGAAAACACCTCTAATAGTAATTGCGATTTTAAGGGCATTTTTTTGGTTACAGGGATCTCTTGTTCATATTTGTTCTTCGCATATTAGCTATCCCTGTATCTTCTTCATTTTTTTTCTCACTAAACCTAATATTTTAAATTTACATTCCCCAAAATTTTAACTAAAAGCTTGGCCTTTGTAATTTTTTATAATTACAAAGGATTCTGTTTCGAGTTCCTTCTAATAGAAGAATTGGGGTCTGGATATTTCTTGTTTGTCTCCCTTGTAATATTAGCTCTGTCATGTGGCGTTTTCTTTCTCACTTTGGTTTTTGCTCATGGAATAAACAGACATCTGAAATTTTGGTTTTGGTTAGGTGTTGGACGATTATGGAGCTTAAATTTTACAAATTCTTTTATTGCTTAAAACTTAACTCTTCCACTCAAGGTCCAACTAAATGTTGGGCAAGTAGTCTCTTTATCTTCAATTTAATTCATCTGTGACTGGAACGTGTTGATGACCTGTTGGGCAAGTAGTCTCTTTATCTTCAATTTAATTCATCTGTGACTGGAACGTGTTGATGACCTGTGACCACCATGCTAAAGAAGACATAATTGTAGTCAAGTATCTCTTTCATGATAATATTGGCTTACTGGTTTTGTACAATTACTGTTCTATGATATAGTAAGATGCCATACCAACTCGTCTTTCTGATTTCTTGTTTCTGCTGTGATTTTGATTATTTGTGTGTACATCTTCATCAGGTAATTGTTTTCTTGCTATTTCCTGCAAGTGTTTGTAATGTAGCACTCGTCCTTAGATTTTGCATGCGTTCAAGAGCTTGTAGAAAATGTTCTCTTAGCTGATCATATATGGCCATAACTGAACTCTTACCATGCCTCTCAGTTGCTCTGATCGATATTTGATCATATTCAAGAGGGGAGTTGAACGTTCCACTATCTTCTTGAATCCGGTGAAATTAGCTGCTATATCTGCCAAATTACAAACTTGAAGGAACAGAATTTCAGAAACTGAGATTTTTGTTATGGGGAAAAGTGTAATTCTTTGTCACTTATTTGATCAGTTAAAAGTGGTATGAATTGAAGTCCACTCATGATATATACGTATGGAATGATTGTTGAATATAAGTCTCCTATCGTTGCCAATTATTCTGTTGAAGAGAAAAAATCTAAAATCTTTTGGTTGGAAATGTCTTGGAGGATCAGTTGGAAGGTTACTTCTTCATTATCTCCTTTTATAAAAAGAAACTTTCTGCCGGTGGTGCACGTCAACACCTGTCATATTTCTTGGCATGGGTTTGTCATCTTATACGATCAGAAAATATGCTTTCTGTGCGATGTTATGGTATCAAATTATAAGAAATATTATCATTTTTCTTTCTAGCTTCCAGGACCTGGATGTTCCAAGATGGCCTAATGAAAGTTTCTGCAGTGGTGCACATCAACACCTGTCATATTTCTTGGATGTTTCATGATGGCCTAATGATCCATGCAGTGTGTCTGGACGGAACTTGAAAACGAGGATGCTACTTATACCTTTACCTTCATATACAGTAAATAGTTGTTTTTAATACAGTTCTAATGCCAGCAACGATCTAAATTCACACGCAAGGGTTGCTGGGACTGTACAAGAGAAGAAGAAAATGTCCGAAAGATTAATTTCAAATGAACCTAAACCTGTAGAACTAACTAAAGATGCAGACTTTGAAGGGGGAAGTGAGGGATAGACTGCACATTTATTTAGCTAAGTTGATGCGAATTCCCTAGTTTGAAGGAGATTCCCTGCAATGATCGTCGTAGAAGCTTTCATCGTTCATTACAATCTCAGTTATTAAATCTTTGAAGATCTGCCGCTCAACATCCAACACTATGCCAGGTACATTATTTTTGTAATCTCCCCAGTAGTGCGACGGATGCGTCAAATCTTTCCAAATCATGTTTCTTGTAGCATCATCACAATCAGTGAAACTGCCATTTTGGTTGCTATCTTGTAGCTGATCAATCTCTGTGTATACTTCTTTCAATATCTGTTGGCCTCTTGATTCTGTTCCTGAAATGTTACTTCTTGTGGGCCAATGCTCGGAAGAACGTTCAACCACTAGTTTGTCCAAAAGAAGTTCGTTAACAGTGTCAAACACAAGTTTCCTCTGAACTTTATTGCGAGCTTCTGATCTGGAGTTCTGCTTACTGTATGTATCACCATTAAAAGGCCACTCGGCTGCCTTGGATTGCTCCAATGCAAGAAATAAGTTAGGGTTGATCAAGTGTCCTGGTGAATGGAGATGAACTGCGGACAGGCCATGGTCAAGATCTTTGAGGAGACCTGATTCTGATAATATTTGCCAAATATATTTGTGCTGAGAATTCATTTCTTGGCAGGGATGATTCTGGCAATCATTCAAGAGCTCCTCCTCCTCGTAACTGAAATTTACTTGTCGAATGTGCTTCCTCAAGTTGTCAATCTCTGATTTCAAGTTCTTAATCTCAGAGCTGAGGGTTTCTGTGCTTTTCTGTGATTGAACTGGAACCTCTTGGCTAGACTCTGCTTCAGAATTTATGGTCTCGTCATCTATCGCAAGAAAGTTCAATTCTTGTCATGTTATAGAATGAAACATAATTATTATTGGTCATTATGTCCCTTTACAGAAAAAAAGCATCCTAGAGTGTGTGGGTAGAACAATACTGAAGTATGAAATCCATACCTTCAAAAGCATAAGATATCTTCTTAACAGGAGATGGTGACTCCTCTTGGTAAAATGTAGAGTCAAGAACAGAGACGGGACTTTGTTGCTCAGAGCTAGTTAATGTTGCTTTGACTTTTGGAACGCTGTTGCTCAACCTCATTTCTGCATTCTGAGAAAGTAAAATGAAATATGTTAATCAGATAAGCACTCAATCAGACCAGTAAGTTGAAATTTCCAGTGCAAGCAAATGAAATTGAAAACACTAACCCTTTGTTCGCATCCATCATCATCCTGCAGAACATAGTTGCTTCTGGTGTTGTCAAATTGCTTGTTGTTTGCATTTTTTGTATTGGTGTTCGATGTAACTCTCTCAGGTTTCAGAGGGTAAACACTTCCTTGTTGATTCATATCCCCTGGGCATATGCTGCTTTTGCTTGATCTTTTGGTGCTTTTCTGATTCAAAGTGGGAGATTTTTGCTTGGCTTTTATTTCTGTGGAATATGATCCCACTTTTCTGCCGTTAATCCTTTCGATCTTACATGAATCTGATGATGGGTTGGTGGGGTAAGATTGCTTCTCTATCCCAAACTTTTGATGCAGTCTCGAGCTTGTAACTCTTGGACTGTTTCCTGAGGCTGTTGAGGTTTCTGTGCGAAGACCATGTTGATCCTTGGTGGACTTTGTCGATTTCGAAATTCTTGTGTTGGTATTTTTGTCTGTAAAAGATTGTGAATGGCTGGGAAGGGACCGCAGATGAGTGTGTTGTGAACCAATATCCTTGGTAGACATCATTTTCATCTGTTCATTCCCATTGCTTGTGGAGTGATCACCCGATGCATCATTGAATGGCATCCAGGGAGAAGAATTGCTGGTTTTTCCCAAGTGTTTAGCAGGTTTCATAATGATAATTGAGGATTTATATGGCTTTGAAGAGCCAGAAACCTTGGCTCTGGCAGAAGAAGCCGTGGTGTTGAGTTGTGAGTTTCTTGGGCTTGCTGCTCCGGAACTGCGATTCTGATCAACGGTTCCATCCGTGCTAATTTGTGATGCACAGTCTGATGCTTGTTCCTTGTTGTCCAACGTCGCTCGAGATTTCTGCATCTCTTTGAGTATATGTTTTAGAGCTCTGAGATCTTTTCCAGATTTGGTGAATTCAAGCGTTGACAACCTTTTCTCAATTTCTCCATAAACAGAGGAGGAGTTTGGCACATCTGTAGCGAGCTCATGGCTTTCAGTAGCTGGCTCTTTAAAATCTCCTTTTCTATTGAGCTTGCTCTTCTGTGTTGCATTGGGCTTCAAACCCAAATGATTGCTTCTCAAGCTGGGTGAGTAAGAATCTCCACGAGAAATTCTTGGGGACCCAGAAAACGGACTTTGTTGTTTGTTCTCATCATTCATCCTTGATGATCTTGACAAAGAATTTTGTTCATAGGTTTGATAAACATCGATCAATCTTGCTGGACTGTTGATGGTTGAAGTTGAATCTGGGAGAGCCTCCAATCCCATTAACCTTGCTATGACTGTTGACGATTGTCTCGAACTCGCCGGTTCTTCGAAATCCCTGTTGCCTTTCTGCAAATCCCTAACTAGATCATTTGATCTCGTTCCAGAAACAGAGCGCTTAGCCCAGCTTTCTTTACTGTCCAGTGATAACCTTGGTAATTCTCTTATCTTTATGGTTGATTTCAATGTATCATAAGACTCCCTTCCATCATAAGAGAGCCTCCTATTCAACTTATGTGCTGAATGTGTGGGATTGTCGTTCTCTTCATTGGCACATCGATTTGCTTCTCGCAACCTCGCAAGAACCCGAAATGACTCGTTCGATCCCGAATTCTTTGAATCATGGTACTCTACCGATCTCACCGGTCTTGGAGAGTCCACATGTTTTAACTTACGATTCACTGCTTCTCCAGCCACATTTCTGACTGAAATTCTACAAGCTTCTTTGTTCATATTCTCTTTGACAATATCCCGGAACTCCAAAGATTGGCAGCCCAATTGCTTAGCAGCGGCAGCAGCATTATGCTGGTTTTTCAGGAACTCCCGAATTTTGTTTCCAGGAAAATCGACATGGCTGGGTAACGTTGTTTCGAGATGAGCTGCTCTGTTGTTAGCATCAAGAGATGAAAAACTTGAAGAACAAGAAGTTGTAGAAGAAAACGAGGTTCTGGATGACTCTGTGGAGGCTCTTTGTTTCTCCTTCGTAGACTTCTTCTGGTTTTTCCCCTGCAATTGAACAAAAACATGTACTTCATAAACAAACAAGCCTACTTTCAAAACTCAACTGAATTGCTTCCGTGCTCAATTCTCACCGGAGTTCTCTCCAAGGCACTTTTTGGCTCCATTTGGTGGCCTTCGTTATGACCTGCCAAAGAAATCCACCAGCAAAAACTTCAAAAAATGACTCTAAAAGACAGTGTTCATTAGAAGAGACATGGGCGAAACAGAATTACAGTAGAAGCAGAAGTATGCACCTGGCGGTGGAAGGAGTTTCTTACGGTTGCGGCCGGCCATATCCCGGCCGCCGAGGAAATAACGCCGGTCAAATATCTGAAAAATGCCATTCATGCAGCCAATTTGCTTATGAAGATTCTGATTGTCATCTGGTAAGGAATAGGTAAGCCTTGCAGACATCTCTTCCTTCACCCTCCTCTGTCTGGACTCCACCTTCTGTTATCTCTCTCTCAGTACCACAATGCTTAGAATTAAAATGGTAGAAACAATGGCTGCTTTTTAACAGAGGAAGGAAGCAAAAGGGTTGAAGAAACAGAGCCACCAAACAAGGCTCTAAGTAGTAGTAGTAGTAGTAGTAGTAGTAGAAGTAGTCGTCCCCACCTTCTTCGAAGAACTACAAGTCCAAAACTTGAGGGAATGAGAAGGGTAGTAAGATATGGATTGTTTTAGGTTTGTTCACAGAACACGAAAAGACGAGTGGTTTATCCTTTAGCTCTGTTCTGTATTGTGTGTGTGTTTGGTTGTGGGTTTAAATGGAAGAAAAACCAAAACCCAATGCCGAGAAGCCAGTTAAAGAGAGAATGATGCCCTGGTGACAGCTTTTTTTGTCTACTCCATTACGTAAAAGATAGAACAAAAAAGAACAGAGTGTGAGGAAGAAGGGGGAATTTTGAGAGAGAATTCCAAATCGGATTAAGCCAAGCTTAATGTAAGTGTGTATGGATGGATGGATGATGTGGGTCAGATCTGAAATGGATTTTTATTTTCATTTTTTGGGGTTTCCACAGAGTTTTGATGTGGAGGAGAAGATAATGGATGGAAGCCTGTGGGTCAGCCAGCAGCAGAGGTACCCCTCTCTCTCTCTCTCTCCCTCTCTCCCTCTCTCCCTCCCTCTCTCTCTACTTGAGGGGAGAGCATGTGGTGTCTGTCAGAAAAGTGGAACAAAATTTAAGAAAGTGGGATTTTTATTTCTAACTTCCCTTCTTCCCTTCTTATTCAACCGTTGCCAATCCACGTTTCTGAAGAATCAAAACCAAAACAAAAAGAAATTTGGTTCGTTTAATTTAGGTTGCCTTCTATGTTACTTCATCTTGTTAGGTAGGAATCACTTACCTCGACATCGACAGTATGATATTGTCTACTTTAAGTCTAAGCTCTTTGTTTTTAGTTTATTGATAAGATTTCATACCAATAGAGATAGTAATCCATGGTCTTCTCATTAATTAGCTAACATGAGACTTACTTTCAATAATCCTCCTTTTGAGCCTCTCCTAATGCCTATGGAGTTCTCGAATAACCTCCCTTTAATCGATGCTCGACTCCTTCTCTGGAGCCATCCAACAAAGTATACTCTTTGTTCGATACTTGAGTCACTTTTGACTACACCTTCGAGGCTCGCAACTTCTTTGTTCAACATTTGAGGATTCTATTAGCATGACTAAGTTAAGGGCATGACTCTGATACCATGTTAGGAATCACGAACTTACACAATAGTATGATATTATTCACTTTGAACATAACTTCTCGTGACTTTATTTTTTAGTGTTAGGTTAGGTTGATTATTGAAATCTTGAAAGCCAAGCAACTTAGTATTCTGTTATCCAACACCTCCCACAATCTTAAACACACACCTTATGGATCCATCATTATTATTATCAAATTTGTATCCCTTTCTCACACTTCTTTTTAGGCATCATCATTCAATTTCCAGGTAATAAATACAAAATTTTATAATAATTTTTTTTAGGACTTCAAAAGTTGGAAACATTTTAGAACGTTATGGTATTTTATTTTATTAAATCTATAATACGTTACCGTAAACTTATATATTATAGGATTCTTTTTCATTACTAATCATGTTTTGATAACATTTTTTTCCGCTATATTTTGTCATAGCTTTACTCATGACTATAAATGTATGACTCTTTACGATAAGTTTCTCGCTTCTTTCTACTCTTTTATTATGATGCAAATAGAAAAAGGAAAAAGTCGAGAATTTGATGATAAACAAAGAAATTGAAGCAAATCCATGTGCATTCACTGAAAGGCTTCATTGAAGCAAAAACAACTCTACCAACCCAAGTTTACAATCATCAACACAATCCACCTAATGTTTCCAACAACTAAAGCAAAAACAAACAAAATCCCAAAAGGAGTTAAAACCTTCCAAACTAATACTTCATTTCAAATCAAAGCATATTATATGCATTAAACTCGACACGATCTAATATAACATATACTAGTTGTTATACTCAATTTAAACATAACTCAACTGATTAAGACATATGTCATCGGAGAAAAAAAAAAAAAAAAAGTAGTTATACTAACATTTATGAAAAACCCATATCTCCGTCCTCATCTCTGCAAAAATAAATAGAATTTTTTTTTGTAGATAGAGATCGAAAAAGGTGGCGTGACGAAAAAAGTTTTCCTATCCTCATTCTTGTCCCGTGAACATCTCTAATTAAAACAAGATGCGAAGATTTTAATAAACTCATCTCTAGCTTTTATATTCGAATCTAAACATAAACATATGCATGTGAATCCAACGAAATACTTTCATAGATTGAGGCAAATTATAAGATAATAATTATTGGTAAAAGCCAAGACCCTAAGTTTTCATTTATTATTATTATTATTATTAATTATTATTGAACCCTAAATAATACATGAAATGAAATCTTCATTTATAAATAATGATGTATAAATAATGTATGTTGCATGTGACTTGGTAAGCAATGGTGACACAAAGAAGTACAAGAAAGGACCCTAAGTTTTCATTTATCATTTTTTCTTTTAAGTATTAAATTATAATTATAATTTTTAAATTTAGAGATTTCTATCTATTTATTCTACCATAAATTTCTAAATTTTAAAATTTTATTTAATAAAATTTTAATTTTTAATAGATTATTCACTCATTCGAAATTTCTTAAAATTTACAAACATATTCAAATTTACATTTCTCGTAGGCTTTTGTAGCTAGATCAAGAACGAAGAAAGTCTTTCATTTATATTATGCAATTTGGGTTCGTATAGTTCGAAAATTTTCAAGTAACGATACCTTTGAATTTATTAATTTCAAGTTACGAATATTTTATACGTTTCAAACTCCTTCTACCCACAAATCTTCAAAAAATAATAAATAAAAAATTAGAGATAAGCTTCCATAGCAAGTAATCAGAAGCTTCGTTAAAATTAGAAAATTAAATAAGTATTTTTTTTCTTCTAGAAATGGATGTTTTTTATGTCACCACCCCAAAATTATTGCCAATAATTACATTCTGAATCTGCTATAAAATTATTGGATATATATATATATATATATATATATATATATATATATGATGTATGATGTATGATGTGCATAATTTTGAAATGGACGTGAATTTAAAATGGGAAAAGGGGATGCAAAAGCACATGGAAAAAGGGAGGGCATCACATGTGTGATTGATTCCCTTAATAAAATTTAAATAAAAAAAAAAAACTTCAACACAAAGGGCAGATGGGGCAGGAAGGGCAGGAGGGGCAGGGACCAAACCTAGCCATCTCCATCATTTCTTGACTACCTTCCAACAAGCATCATCACAAATTATACACATGATGTGCTTTCTATCCTAACTCTATTCATAATCATGCCTTAATTCACCTATCTATATCCACGTTCATGTTCATTTCATATCGTTTCAATCATTTTCAAATCCATAGACGTCAAGTTATTAATATGCGTCGTATCGGTTTCATTATTTTTCACATTGAATTATTTAACGAATCGAACAAATAATAATTACTTCTTGTAATTTCTCGAGTTTATATTTTAGGAAGTTATATTTGGAGCGGTTTGAGATTGTCAGATAAATTCACGATTGTAGGGTAAAGTAACGAAGAGAAATGGGGTTTTGAATACTTTATGGATCTCGATCATAGTCCTAAGTTTATTTAATATATATTGATTAAAACTTTAATTTATTGATTTGATGTTTAATTTGAGAAATAAAGAATGATGGCTTCAAACTGAATAAACAACTTTGATTTGATATTTGCAATGAGAAAAAAAGAAAAAAAGAAAAAGAATAAATGTGGGTGTGTCTGCAAATTCTTGGATGTAAATATTGACAAATGGATACAAATCAATTATTAAATCATACTCTTCAAAATTGACAGTTCATTGGGATCTACAAACTCACATGCTTTTTTCTCTCTTTCAAATGGACCAAATCTTCCTTTGACTTAATTATTTTATTTTATTTTATTTTATTTTATTTACTCCAATCTCACCATTTAATATTCTAAAAATATTATTAATCAAACTATTGGATTTTCATATTTAAATCTTTTTAATTATTTCTTTATTGTGACTTTCAAATCTGATATGAACCAAGAGACATCAATCCTACAATATTATAAAAAAAAAATATTTCAATTCATGCCACATTAAAGAAGAAGTTTCATTGTTATAAATTTTGGGTAGGTTACATTAATATATTTTAAGACTTTTTATTTACATAATTGTTAATTATGGCCATAAAGTATGAATGTTAATGCCTTTAATAGTTTCATTTTGAGGCCATATAAAGCCATGTAGGTTGTATTTGTAAGGGGACTTGGGAAATCTATTAAAAGAAGCATTTGTGCTTTCTTTAGCCCATGACTAAATTTATTTGCAATTCTATGTAGTTTAGGTTGCATGTAGAATCATTCAAGCTCGACATGATCAATCTTGCTTGTGGAGTGATTCGAATCTCAAACAAGTATTCTTGCGTTGAGATATTTGATCAACAAGAATCATTCAAGCTAGACACGATCGATCTTGCTTGTGGAGTGATTCGAATCTCAAACAATGAGATATTCGATCAACAAGGTAATCTGATTCTTACTCCCCTTGTAGTGATTCCTTATCATATCAAAATCCTTTGAATTTTGAGTGAAATCTTAAAAAATAATGTTTTTATAATTAATTTTCAAAAATTGAATATCAGATCAAACTTATATATATATATATATATATTTTTAATTTGGTTAATAATTTTTTTTTTTTTGACCAAGATATTGACCTGAGAACAATTATTTAAAAATTAGCACCCTGAAGTTTGGGCTTTATTATTAGGCCCATCTCTTCTTTTATGGGCCGTGTGAATGAAAATGTATTTTGATTAATTAAAAATACATTTTAAAAATTGAAATATGGAATTTGTATGCACATTTATTAAATTAATAAAAATACTAAACAAAAAAGGCGAAAAAGTTACCCATATAATCCATGAATAAAATTGATTATAGCTCATAAGAAATTGCATAAAAAGAAAAAAAAACCAATGATGAAAATTAAAGTTTTAAAAGAAATATATATTTAATCCTCTCCCACTGCTAACCCACTTCCAAAATCCCTAACACATCACCATAATAATAATAATATATTATTATTATTTATTATAAATAATAATAATAATAATAAATAAACTTTTTCAGCTTTCATGTGTAACGGTTGATCCTAACTGAAGTTTTTGGACCACAAACAAACCCATAAAAAATTGTTGTGAAACCCATTCTTTTTCGTCTTCATTTTTTACTTTATTGAAAAGTTGGAGAAAATCTATCATTTAAGTCAGTTTAATTAAAATCGATAGACGAAATGAACCTCACTCGTTCGGTTCGGTTTAGGTCATTTCACTTGTAACAACTCAAACCCACCACTAACCGATATTCTCTGCTTTCGCCCGTTACGTGTCTCTGTTAGTCTCACGGTTTTAAAATGTGTATGTTAAGGAGAGATTTTTACACCCTTATAAGAAGTGCTTCGTTCTCTCGTCCAGCGTCCTCAAAGAAGTGGATAGTGTAAGATTCCGAGGAAAACGAAAAATTTAGAGATTTAATAGATACAAACTTTTAAAGCCCAAGCATATGGGGATCACTTGGATCATGTGCACAAAATTGGAACCCATTATTACACCTTCACATGATTGATTTTATCTTTGGTTGGCTCCAAGTGTGAAACATATGCTATGCTATCATGTTATTACCCTTTTTATAGCTTACACCAACAAGTGGTCCAAAACCCCTTTCTTATTTCCCCCACTTCCCATCTCTAATTTGAATCGACTCATCATCATTAGAACAAAGATCGAGTATCTTATAGTTTATCTACATATTTCGTATATTGTTTTTATAAGTACGCGTTAAGTTTATGGGCTGGTTGCTGATTATGTTAATTACAACAACAATTTAGTATAACATTTGTAATCAAACTCAAAATCCTTCTCTCAATATATACCGTTAGATCTAAGTTGTGTTGCAACCAGACGATTCCATCTCTCGTTTATATTGTGTTCTAAATCTTCAAACTCAAGAATCTGTTCATGTTTGATTTAGCTCATGATGCCTATCTATGAAGGAGGGCATTAAGTCAATAAGTCGGTCTATCAATAGTCTCCGTGGTGGTAAGCGAAAGGTCATTGGTAAGCTACTCTTATCTATCGTGGAGTTCGGTAGTATTCATAGTATTAGTTTCAATAGCATTTCTTATGGTAGTGTTAGAAGTACGGACTGACGTAGTGAGCATCTTGGGTGTGAAGGAACAACATCGACAATGGAAGTACGATTTTATCTTAGCCAACTCTTCATTGTATCTATGCACATGCTTCTAACTAAACCACTCATCGATATTAGTCCACTAAAAAGAGAAAAAAAAGTGATTACACGTCATCTCGATTAATTGATTGCTTTATCCATGATTAGATTCATGAACTTCTAACGGAAAGAAACCAAAGTACAGTAATAGACTTAATTTTTTTTTTTTAAAAAGTATGGTTCGATCTCGTGCTCTTACAATTATTAAACTAAAAAATCGATTATCGGTCCAAAAACAAATATGTTCTTTTATCGATTAGCTTAAAAAAAATTAGTTTTAACCAATGAAAAATTTGGAGTTGAAATCAAATTTTTTTTTTTTTTTTTCAAATCACCTGATATGACCATCATGATATGATCATTCTTTTTTTTAATAAAATATTAAACTCATAATAATTAATTCTCACATCTCAAAACTACTGATCTTTTAACTCCAAAATGGTATTTCTTCAAATTAATTGTGTATTTGTCTTTTCCTTATATTTTTTTTTACCATTTATTTTATTATTTTTCATGAGAACAAAAAATAAAAGACGTAAAACAATTTTAAAAAATGAAATAATATCTTATTATTTTGGTGTAGTCTACATACATTTTTAATTATCTTTATTTATTTTATTGACAACGTCTAATAAATTATTTTAAAAAATATATTTAAAAATTACAATATATTATTTTCGAGGAGCATAATTAAATATTAATAAATTTAGTATTAATATTAAACAAACGTGGTAACTATTTCTCCTAAATTATGGTACACTCAGAATAATTTCATGCTCATTTTGCTTTAACCTATGATTTTATTTTTGTTTGGTTTAAATAAACTAAAATCGGAAGATTTAAAATCTCATTTGTAGGCTCGATTATAAAAAATATAATTACTTTATTAATTGTTTAAAAAATATATATATATATATATATATTTTAAAATTACAATATTATCGTTATTCCACTAAAAAAAGTATAAATTTCCGTCTATCGTCGTCAACCGAAAGTGGCACGCACTTTGGCATCCTTCTCTGTCGCCCGCCACCACTCTTCTTCGTCTTCTTCGTTGACACTTTTTTCAATTCGTATCTCGTTTTTGCACTTTATGCTCCGAAAATGGGTAATTTATGTGCCTGTCTCGCACCCAAATCAATGAAGAAAAAACCCACCAAGCGCCTTCACAACCCACCTCTGACCACCAATTCCAGCAAAAGATGGACCCGAGCTCGTTCTTCGAGGAAAGAAAAATCCGAAGCTGCTCTGACTCAAGAACAAGTTCTCGCCGCCGCGATTCTGTTCCAACAGCAGAATGGCCGCGACCCTTTTGATCGGACCACTTCGGTCCGGTACCCGAAATCAGGTTCGAAGAATAGCAACACTCTGCCGAGGAGCTCTAGCTCGCGATCTCGGGCTCTTACCGATCCCCTGCTTCAGCCTCATCAGCTTGTTAGCGAGGTTGTGATTAAACCCTTTTTTTGAACTGTTTTGCTTCTTTTTTGGTGCTTTGCTCTGGATTTTTAGTTCGTGATTTGATGGAGTCTCTGCATTTTGGAATGGGTTGGTTGATTTCATTTGTTTTGACAGTTTCTCTTCTCTCTCAATGCAGAATGTAAAACTTGAGGATATAGAAACGAATCATTTTGTTCTTGTCCATGGTGGGGGCTTTGGTGCTTGGTGTTGGTATAAAACCATAGCACTTCTAGAAGAAGGGGGTTACAAAGCTACTGCCATAGATTTAGCTGGTTCTGGAGTTCATTCATTTGATCCTAATCGTATCACAAGTCTTTTGCAATATGTGCAGCCGCTTACTGATTTCCTTCAAAAGCTTCCTGAGGGAGAAAAGGTCTTTAAACTCATCCATTAATTTCTTTTTCAGTTCTGTTTAATGTTTTTGATGCTGTTCCTTAATGAAGTTAGAGCTTAGAGGTAAAAATCCCAACTCCTTCGGGCCCAGCGTTTAAGTTAGAGCTTGATGCGGGCTCTCACAATCCACCTCCTTCGGGCTCAACGTTCTCGCTGGCACTCGTTCCATTCTCCAATCGATGTGAGACCACCTAATCCACCCCCTTTAGGACCCAGCCTCCTTGCTAGCACACCGACTCATGTCCACTCCCTTTGGAGCTCAGCCTTCTCGCTCGCACATTGCCCGGTATCTGACTCTAATATCAACTATAACAACCAAGCTCACAGCTAGCTTGTCCTCTTTAGACCTTCCCTTAGCTTCCTCTTTATATTAGACTTACCAGCCTCTTTAGATTAGACTTACCATATACTAGAAAGGCTAGTTTTATGAAAAACATTGATTATACGAGAAGGTGAATGTCTGTAAATGGTTAATTATGGAGTCATGTACTTCTTTCAATTGACCATTTCTCCAGCTTTGTTCATTTAATATTAGTTTTTGATAAAGAGTTTTTGTTTCCTTCCTCACATGTTGGAACTTCCTTACTCTATTCATGCAGGTTATCTTGGTGGGACATGATTTTGGCGGTGCATGTATAGCATATGCAATGGAGTTGTTTCCTTTTAGAATTTCAAAAGCCATATTCATCGCTGCAGCAATGTTGAGTAATGGACAGAACACTTTAGACATGTTTTCTCAGCAGGTATGCGTGCTAATCTGTTGTTAATCTGTGATTCATAGATATGAGATATGTGAATTGTGTTGATGATTGTTGGGAGAGGAATCCCACCTTGGCTAATTAAGGGGTTGATCATGGATTTATAAGTAAGAAATAGATCTTCATTCGTATGAGACCTTTTGGGGAAACACAAAACAAAGCCATAAGAGCTTATGCTCAAACTGGACAATATCATACCATTGTGGAGATTCGTGATTCCTAACAAGGTATTAGAGTCATGCCCTTAACTTAATCATGTCAATAAAATCCTTAAATGTCGAACAAAGAAGTTGTGAGCCTTGAAAGTGTAGTCAAAAGTGACTAAAGTGTCGAATAAAGTATGTACTTTGTTCGAGGACTCCATAAGCCTTAGGAGAGGGCTCTATGATGTACTTTGTTCGAGGGGAGGATTGTTGAGAGAGGAGTCGTCCCACATCGGCTAATTAAAGGACCATGCTCAAAGTGAACAATATCATACCAATGTGGAGATTCGTAGTTCCTAACAAATGGTGTCTTGTTTGTCTACTGCAGGCTGGTGCAGATGATCTAATGCGGCAGGCTCAGACATTTTCATACGCAAATGGGAACGACTGTCCTCCAACCTCTATTAACTTCGAGAAATCGTTGTTGAGGGACTTGTTTTTCAACCAAAGTCCAGCCAAGGTAATGGGGTTGAGGAGCTAATAGACGGACTCGTATTCTTTTGCCCTCTTTCGTTTCATACTTGCTCATGGCCGTTTGTATTCATGGTCCAGGATGTGGCTCTGGCGTCTGTATCAATGAGACCGATGCCATTTGCGCCTATTTTGGAGAAACTCTACCTTACAGACTTAAACTATGGATTGGTGAAACGGTTCTACATTGAAACTCCAGAAGACAATGCCATTCCCATCACATTACAGGACAGCATGATAAACAAAAGCCCCCCACAACAGGTCTTTCGGCTAAAAGGTGCAGATCATTCCCCTTTCTTCTCAAAGCCTCAAGCTCTAAACAAGCTCTTGGTAGAGATCTCGAAGGTTAAAACACCATCATAGCATCATTCGACTCGGAAACGACTCAAAAATCTGCGAAAATCGTCGCCCGGATCGTAAGGTCAGAACATATCAATAATGTATAGCCTCATTAAACATCAAGAACAGTAAAAGTTCTGGTTACTTGATTAAAAAAATGAATCATGCTTCCTTTTACATTTGTATGCTCTTTCTTTCTTTCTGTTTCTGGGAGGATTTAGGGGATTTTTGTTTACTTTCCCCTTCGTGCCTAGGAATTTTTGCAGCAACAAATATACTGTTTTAAGGATAAACGATTAATACCCATCCAGAAATGTCGTGTACATGTTAAAGGTGACTAATATCAATTTAATAGTCTTTTGAACTCATCGGATATCAATTTAGTACTCATTTGAACTCATCTAATCCAACTGCCTACACATGTTAAAGGTGACGGATATCAACTTAGTAGTCATTTGAACTCATCTAATATCAACTTGATAGTCATTTGAACTCATCTAATCCAACTATCTATACATGTTAAAAGGTGGCCGATATCAACTTAATAGTCATTTGAATTCATCTGATATAAACTTAATAGCCATTTGAATTCATCTAATCCAACTATCTGCACATGTTAAAGGTGACCGATATCAACTTAATAGTCGTTTGAACGCATATGATCCAACTGCGTGTACATGTTAAAGGTGACTAATATCAACTTACTAGTCATTTTCAACTCAGAAGAGACGACTTAATAGCCATTTTCAACTCAAAAGGGACGACCTGGTTAAGTATAACGAGATTCCAATTCTTGGATAGAATTGCTTTCAAGTTGATTAGCAACATACAACGGCTGAAAAGTAGGGGAACAAATCAACTTATACCCATAAACTATATGAGTTGTTTCAATTAAAACTCTTGATTTCTATAAATAAATAAAAAATTAATAATTTGTTCTATTTAAAATCAATTTAAAACTAGCTAAAAAAAAAAAACTTGGAAGACGAGAATATCAAATAACTCCTAATTGAAAATTAAAAAATATAAAAAATAAAATAAAAACCAATTTACTTAAAAAAAAAAAGAAAAAAAAAGGAGCATAATTTATTTATTAAATTGGTTCCACCGACAAATCCGGTGGCCTCTCATTTCCGACTAATTTCCGTTTTAATTAGAATAATGTAAGAATAATAATAATAATAGGATTTGAAAATTTGAAAGTAATATTTAATAGCATCTCAGGTTCTCTGGTTGTGGCCTGTGTTCCAAAGGTGCTCTGCTGTCCTCCATCGTCTGCCTCCTTATCTCTTCCTTTTGTGATCCCATTTTCATTCACAGAACATTTTCGAGGTACCCGCTTTAAATCTTTACCTTCCCGTTTCAGATCCACATTTCTTTAAGGTTTTGTTCACCGATCTGATCATTTGTTGCTATTTTCCCGCACTCCATTTCCGTCTTTCTACGTACTCTCGTGATATACTTGATTCACTCTCTGCATTGTTTTCATTTACCAATTTTATTTATGTTCTTTGATCTTTGATGAGGTTGAATTGAAATGTGATCCTTGTTTTGGTGTTGAATCGATTGAAATGTTGAAATGTTTGTTGCTGGATGCCGTGTGAGCTCGAAATTATAGCACACTTGTTTGTAGTGGATCTGTAAGAAGAAGACTGGGAATATTTGAAGCATGATACGAATCATGCGTAGAAATGAAGAATTCATACCATGTGGTTCTCAGTTTGCAAAGTCTTATAGTAAACGATGTAGGTATTAGTTTATTGTCAGCTGATTAATAAAGTTGCCAATTCACTCTCAAAGAGAACTGCAAAAGTTTTTGATGGCTTAATTATAAAAACATATCCATATTCTTTCATGACTTGCAATATTATCCCCGACATTTCGTAAACATTTCAAAATTACCGAAATCTTTTTAAAATATTGGACGAAAAATCGATGTAACAATGACTAAGACGCTTGCCTAGTCATATTGACTTTTCGTCCAACGTTCTAATAGTTTTTCTATTCCAATGATAGTTTTTTAAACATGGTCAAAGGTAACATTGCAACTTTTGAAAGAATAGAGACATTTTTTAAACAAAGGGCGAAGTTCACAGTACTTTTTATAATTTAGCCATTTTTAAATTGAGAACTTGCTGCTTACGAAGATGTGCAATAGATTTTTTTCATCTAGTTTTGTTCATCAGTGGTTGTAGCTTTGTACCTTCTTCTTTTATTCATTGAAATACTATTAATAATGTAGAGCCGGCTTGATAGATTTTTTTCATCTAGTTTTGTTCATCAGTGGTTGTAGCTTTGTACCTTCTTCTTTTATTCATTGAAATACTATTAATAATGTAGAGCCGGCTTGGTAGACGTCAACAAGGGCCAAATGGTCATCGTAGCTCTTTACCTTGATATTTTATTAACAAAATTTCAGAATTGGGTTGATAGTCTTCAACAAGAGCCTTTGGATCACGATTTTGTGCTTAAACAAGCATGCATTTTATATATACTGTTGCTGTGTATGCCAAGTGTATGATATTGGCAATTTATGCCTATAACTTTATTTCCCTCTGACTTCTCTGGATGTTATTTCCTTTTTCTCTTTATATAGTATAATAGTTAAAGGTGTTATCACTATAATTACATCTGGGTCTTATGTTGTTGTGTTAACAGGAGAAACAAAAGGCTTGAAAATGGGTCGTGGAGTTAGCAGCGGCGGTGGACAGAGCTCCTTGGGCTACCTGTTTGGAGGTGGAGAGCCGGCCAACAATGTGCAAGCTTCTAAGAAACCCAATGGATCTTCTCAGCCTACCTCTTCTACTTCACAACCTGCTGATAAACACGTACCTGCTGGCATTCCGGGGAATCACACTAACAATTACCATAGAGCAGATGGACAGAACTGTGGCAACTTTATCACGGTAGGCTCTTTGTTTTCTTGTTGGATTGAAATGTTTTGTGCTGATAGTTATTCACCAACTATCCTGACCTTCCACTGTCATATTTATAACACCGCCCAAGCCCATTGCTAGCTGATATTGTCCTCTTTGGACTTTCCCTTTCGGCCCCTCAAGGTTTTTAAAACGTGTTTAAGAGGTTTCCACCCCTTATAAAGAATGCTTCGATCCCCTCCCCAACCGACGTGGGATCTCACAATAACTCGTCAAAAACCATCAAGTTACAATGCTTGGACAAGTTGAGAAATCACTCCCTTTGACCTTACTAATTGGTTAACTGTGTTTAAAAAATGTTTAAGTTGGTACAATCTTTGATAATCACGGCGAGTGATGGGCCGAAAGTGAAGGCAGAGAGGAGATAGCTCAGGCCATTGTTCTAGAGAAAAAGGCTAACACAGTAGGCAGAGAGGAGATAGTTTAGGCCATTGTTCTAGAGAAAAAGGCTAATACAGTAGGCAGAGAGGAAATTACTGAAACATTAGGAAGATTGATGACTGAATAAACCAAAGGCTGAAGAGAGCAGTGTACCAGTTATATCTACAGGAGCTTCTGACCCACCATTTTCTTAGAACTTCTTTCTTGGGGACATAACCAAAGAAAAAATTCTAGTAACAATAGATGTGCTCAAGACCATTTATTAACATTTATTAATTATTGATGTAACGGCCCAAGCCCACTACTAACTGATATTGTCCTCTTTGGACTTTCCCTTCCGGGCGTACTCTCAAGGTTTTAAAATGTGTCTATACTAGGGAGAGGTTTTCATGCCCTTATAAAGAATGTTTTATTTTCTTCTCCAACTGATGTGAGATCTCACAATTAAGTACTGATGAGATCCTCAATACTACAGAAGCACATCACTAATTCACGACATTAACGTGGATGGCACTTTCAACTGTTTCAATTTAGATCTGAGAAAGATCCAATTTTTAATCTGAAAGTTATGAAGAATGCTTCGTCAAAGTGTTCTGAATCTGAATCAATGGTTGATTATGGCTTGATTTCAAATCTGAATCCTCATTTATATTTATAACCATTGGAATGTAAATGTTGGTGCATATATTGACAGGATCGTCCATCGACCAAGGTTCACGCCGCACCTGGTGGCGGATCTTCTCTGGACTTCCTGTTCGGAAACGGCAAGAGCTAAGTTGGTTAAGAACCAAGAAAGACCCACCATTGGTGGCTATCATATGTAAACTAGAACATTATATGTACCTTTAAATTTGTGTTGTTTTCTTATGCACGAGGTTGTCTCCTCATGGTCAGAACAGTAGGCATGCGCTGCTGCTCATGGGCACTTCATGATGCTTTGTTTGAAACAAAAGTGATTATTGTATCTTGTTCTCCTCTGAATCTCTGGCATTTGCCTGTTTATGAACTCTTATGTTTGGCTCTCGCCATTAATTTGAATTCTGAAACTGACAGTCCACCCTTCTGAATAACATCACACCATTCTGAAATTTAACGAAAGTTTATGCCTTAAACTTAGACTTAATCAACAAGATGATGAATGTACTTTTTACTTCTTTTTTTTGGGTTACAACTTATTATTAAAAACAGTTAAATTTAGTAGAAATTGTCGAAGATTCTTGGGAGGAAGTCCCACATATTCATTCATATGAGGATTTCTTTGGAAAAACAAAAAAGAAAGTCACGAGAGCTTACATTCAAAGTCGACAATATCATATTATTGCGAAGATCCGTGATTCATAACATAAACTATTGAATACAAGCTCAAAATTGTCAATATCATATATTGTGAAGATCTGTGATTCCTAACAAAAAAACTAATTGTCAATATCATATATTGTGAAGATCTGTGATTCCTAACAAAAACTATTGTGAAGATCCGTGACTCCTAACAAAAACTATTGTGAAAATCCGTGACTCCTAACAAAAACTATTGAATATATATATATATTTTTTTTCATAAATGTTGAATAACTACATAATTATTTTAATTAATTTTAAGAATTTTACAATGTAAATTTATTATATTTGAAAGAGCATGAACTCGTTCAAATTAATTCACAGAAAATTTTAATTTTTTTTTTAAGAGAGATTTTATTATGGTAGTAGTAGATAATTATATTCGACACAATGGTTATTATTCAACGTTTAACCCCTTTTATTAAAAAAGTAAATATAAATGCTAAATATAAAAAAGGAAAATTGAATTTATAGGGAAAAAGGGCTCTCAGTTCTACGTGAGAATCAGAAGCTTTAAGCAGCTAGGGTTTTCTGCAGCCTCCCTTGGCGCCTTACTGCTGTAAGTGAAGGGAGGAGAAGATCGAACCTTGGATTTGTTTCAGAGGTTCTACAATGGCGACTATCGTTCAAACATCTGAGGAAGATGCGGCGCTCACTGTCGTTCGCTTTGCCTCTGAGCTCGCTTGGGCCGATGCCGGTTCTGAGGTTCCCAATTTTTATTCTTTTACTGTCTATTTCAATTCAATTTGGTGCGTTTGCAGCGCCTTCCATGTGTTGTGTTTGTAGCTAGCACTAAGCTCACACCTTCATCGAGATTTGTTTCTCGCTGCTCCACCGTCTATTTTAGGGTTTCTTTTTTAATTTCATTGAGGAACATGGTTATTGATTTATTCTATCAGAACTTGAAAACTATGGTAAGCTGTTGCGATTTGGAGAGCCTGCATGATGCGTTCTTTCGTATGTGTAGTTCTGGTAATTGACGAAGATTATGTGTTATCACAGACGTCGGAAGATGTGAGAAAACGTTGGTTAATGCGCACTGTGAGGATACTAGTTCCTTTGCGTAATTTGTATAATCTTTGCTATGTCAGGATGGCTTGCGATTAGATTCTAGGTGCCTTTTCATTTGTTCATAGTCGAACAGTTGAGTGAAATGCGTGTTGTTTATATACTATCTTTTGTCTGCCCGACGATGGCCAAAACGAGGAAATTCTAAGTTTTTTTTTTTCTCCTCTTTATTTCAAGCGCGATTATTTGGTTTTTTTTTTTTTTTTTTTGTCCATGATGTCAATCAACCGAAATGCATTCTGCCTTTTGATACAATGAATCAACTTGTCTCATGTTATTCGTTAGTCGTGGGGCTTATTATTTGGTGTTTGTTGATATTTAGGCTGCTGAGGCACAAGTTAATAGACTCTGCGTTGAAGCCCAAGAATGTATGGTTATGGGAAGATGGTTGGATTTGGCATCTCTAATGCTTACTTCTGCTGACTTGATATTTTCAAAGGTTTCTGAAAAAGGTAAATATAGTTTGGAATTGAAGAATAAGAACATAACACTCCTGGATTTTTTTGTTGTTTTTTTTTGGGGGGGGGGGGGTGATGATTACCTTCTGTTCAAGAGTTGAAATTGTAGCAGAATGAAGGTAGTTGAGGTTGCTTCTTTTATTGCTATTATTATCGTAGAAATGTCGGTGTGGAGGAAAGATTTTAGTGAGGAAAGAAAGTGGAGGAGAGAGAGAATGTTTCATCCGTGTAACTGATTCAGTTCTTTTCTTTTGGAACAGATCTTGAGTGTGTATTCACTGTTATCTGTAATCTTGTCACAAAGTCTGGGAGTCAAAAAGAATTGCTTGAAATGGCAGAGCTTATATCTTCAAAGATTGGCCAACAACCAAATGACAAACCTGCATTGCGCTTAAAGATGTAATGCATCTAATTTGTATATTTTGATTGTATGATTTGGTCTCTTTTTTCTTTTTCCCTCAAGTTTTCCTCTTTTACAGCTTGTTCAATCTGTACAACTTACTTGAGGATCCATATTGTCGGTTCCATGTTTACATGAAGGCCCTAGATTTAGCTCTTAAGGGGAAGGTCCCTGAACATATACTTCCATCATTAAAAAAGATGGAGAGTTTCTTGAGAGAGTGGAATATTGGAATCGTAGAGCAGAGACAACTTTTCCTCGCCATCGCTAATGTTTTGAAAGAAAGTAAGAGGTATTACAGAATCAATTATGCCACTAAACAAGTGCCATTTAATTATCCTTATCATGTTTTTACTTACACTATTTGTTACCTCTTTCTTTTTTCCTTTTGATATGAGGAATGTGTTTACCCTTGCCAATAATTTAAAACTTAATTTGTTGTTGTTATCTTCTCTTTTATTTCAGTGCTGCAAATGA
The DNA here is from genome assembly GCA_033971965.1 of Cucurbita ficifolia. NCBI lineage: Eukaryota > Viridiplantae > Streptophyta > Magnoliopsida > Cucurbitales > Cucurbitaceae > Cucurbita > Cucurbita ficifolia. The sequence continues at coordinate 19,664,942 of CM066965.1, forward strand.
TTATTTCAAGTTCCTTACCAAATACTTGGCCACTTTCTCCGGTGAAGATGCCCATACCTTGAGTGAAGCAAAGGAGGAAGCTGCTCATGCAATTGTTGAATTCGTAAGGGCACCAAACATGTTTAAGGTATTTTAGCATCTTCTGTAGTGAATTATATTTTCAAAGCTATTTTAGTACAGTTCAAACAACTTATTGCATTGTTACAATTCCATTTGATTCTGTATCACATCTAGCACTAGGGGTCCAGGACAGCTCTTTTGTTGGTCAATTTCTGTTCATACTTTGATGATCTGTTTTTTCACTATCTTGCTACTTAGCACCTTGGAATGGTATTTTGGCTTTAGATTGATGGGGCCAATTGTTCTATTGGTTTTATCTGGTATACGTTGGGAACTCATAAGAACTTGCCATTGGGCAGGGTTTATGAGGCAAAGCATCTGTGGTTTACTCTTGGTCTATTTGGGATTGCCTCTAGCTTGAAATCTTCCTGTCTCATTCTGTATAGACTGGAAAATAGGAGAAATCATTTTGCATGAACGTTTAGATAAATAGCCAATATCTTCTTTGCTGTTTATGAGCTCAAAGATATCACAGTCGAAGATGTTTGGGAGGAGAATACTGATTCTTGGAGAACTTTGGCTGAGTGAAACGAAACCTGGGTAAGAAAATGGATGATTTTAGGGGACTTGTGGAGAACAATTGAATGATGTTAATCCTGGAAGAAATGGTGATAATTGTAAGATGCTAGTTGGGAAGTTGTTTGCGAGATGAGTATTATTTTTCACATTGATGGTTCGGGCTATGTTTGGTTCTTTTTTGTACTTTTGATGGTTTAATTTTCAATAATTTCTTCTTTCTTCTTCATTTTCATTGAGAGGATCTCATTCATTTTCTCATGAAATGTTTTCCATGTTAATTGTTGTTTTCTGTTGAAAAAACTATGAAAATTTTCTTATAAAGTTCTTTGGACTGCATGTAAGTATTAAGGATGCATTTTATTGGCTTGTTTATTTCTATTGGCTACTTATTGAATTATAAGAGAATATTTTACACGATAGCTTAATTCCACATTTGTGTTCCAAATTTGAAGCTCATTGAAGTGTGATTTCTCTATGTTTGCAGTGTGACTTGTTAGACATGCCTGCTGTAGGGCAACTGGAGAATGATGCCAAATATTCTTTGGTTTATCAGCTTCTGAAGATTTTTCTGGCTCAGAGATTGGATGCTTACTTGGAATTTCAAGCTGCAAATTCTACTTTATTGAAAAGCTATGGTAAAATTCTCAAAGTTATAACTCTAAAAATAAGAGCCAAATTTTTTACTCATACTTGCTGGATGTATTCTTTACACTGGTGTAGGTCTCGTCCATGAAGATTGTATAGCAAAAATGAGGTTATTGTCATTGGTGGATCTTGGCTCAAATGAATCTGCCCGCATTCCATATGCTCTCATCAAGGACACACTTAGGGTAGATATACATTACCTTTTACAGGATTTTCTTTTGAATTTAATTTTGTGATTTGATTGTGATCTGTGCTTTAGATCAATGATGATGAGGTGGAACTGTGGGTCGTGAAGGCCATTGCTTCCAAATTGATTGACTGCAAAATGGACCAGATGAATGAAGTTGTGATTGTGAGGTGTGCTACACTGTATCCACATGGCTGCTATGCACTTTTTTGGTTAGCCTAAGTTTATTTAGTACTAATAGCTTTTGGATGCTTGTGTGCAGTCGTTGTACTGAGCGTGTATTTGGGCAGTATCAATGGGAAACACTTAGGACGAAGCTAGCTACATGGAGGGTAAATTTCCTATTTTGTTTATCACAATATCAATATAGATAATACCTCATTGGTTGTCGAACTTCCTCTACATGTGCGACATTCCCTTTTTAGCAGGCAACTTGAGTATTAATTTTGCAGTCTTGACATTTGGATACCAAAGTTTCCCTTAGCAAGGACAATGAGTAGTAGTTCTCTGCCTCTCCCTATGATTTTCTGCCTTAATAACACTACAATGGTCGATATTTTTGCAGGGTAATATTGCGAATGTGATTGGCACCATACGAGCAAACAAAATAGTTGATGATGGATCACAGGCTGTGCAAGGTTTGGCTATTCGCTGAAGAGTGGATTTTTTTGTTGATCTGTAAGTTGAATCGCCTACCGTTCCTGATTAATACTAGGATGTCTCATGTTCTGCTCAATCCTCTGAATTTGTTCAAATTTTGACATGGAGAACTACATTTGAATAGGAGCTGTTGGTTTACATTAGTGGACTGTATCACATCATCTACACTCCAGGACTTTCAATCGGCTCTCTGATCTTAATTTATTTGAGTAGTGGTATTTTTTTTTCATCCCACCTTAGATCAATTCGTTTAAATATATTTTTATTTGTTTGGTTAATAGCTATGGTTCTTTTTCTATATTTATGTGTTCATGTCATGTCTAGTTTAGACATAATTAAACATCTCTTTGTTATCCACGTCTGATGGTTATGGGTTGGTCAGTCCTGCTCTTGTGAACATGATATAAATTAAGCCTGGTTCTTTTCTTTTATACATCAAGCTTCAAATGTCCCATACTTGACAAATGGTTCAGCATAGGAGAGGTGTCAAAATGTCCCGTAGAGATGCAACCCCTGGGGGGATGTCTTGATCGAGGCGAGGATCGGGACATTCTTTCCCAGTATCTGGCCCCAATCCCCGATCCGTGAAAATAATACTTTATATATTGCTAAAGAGGAAAGATAGTTCAGAACCTTTTCCATGGGAAATTCCCACCCTAATCCCGACCAATCCAATGAAGGACATTTTCTAACATTGTCCCGTCCTGATCGTTACTCCCCTGTCCCCAACTGGAAAGAGAGAACTGAACAAACATTAGGTGATTTGAATGTAAATTAGTTGGAACTAAATGTTTTTGCATGAACATTGCTTGAAGCTTGGTTTTGGCCTTTAGACCGTGGGATACGTTGTCTTCATAAATGTTGACTCCCCGTTAATAATCACCGCACTGTGCATTTTTTTTCACGTTGTCTTGATAAATAATGACTGGTAAAGATGAATTTATTATGTATGATATTTTGGTTAAGGGTATACATTTTTTTTTGTCTTCGAACTTCTTTTAAGTATGAATTTAGTCAAAATTTTAGAGGTAACAATTTAGTCTTAGTATTACTAAATTTGTAACAACAATATAAACTTTAGGGTTATCTAACCAGAATTGATTTAAGAGTTTTAATGTTTGTGAATTATAAATTCATATTTTAAAAAGATTTTAAATTTCAATTTACTAAAAGTATAAATAAAAGTCATTGGAATAACGAGAAGATAAAGATTCTAAAAATAAGAAAGTCATGAATATGAATATATAAGAATGTTATCAAATTGGTCCTAAATTGTCACATCTTATCAATGTGGTCGATACCTAATTTGAATTAAACAACCAAAAAAATGCTATACCGGTAGAATTATTGTCACAACTACAACACTTCTAATTAATTGGCTCTCAATTTCTTTTTGTTTTAATATTTTATATTAATCGAATAATTGTGTTTGTGTTTTCGAATAAAATATTTTTCAACAATTTTATTATATTATTTAATTTTAAATAATTAACTCTTTTATTGAAATGATTTAACTAATTAAATTTTAATTCACATACTTCAATAAACCTTAATAATTATAATTGATTTTAATAAAATAATACAAAAAAATAATTGTAAATAATTAATACAGTCATCAAATTTAATAATTAATTATACATAACTCAAAAATTAAATAGAATATATAATAATAATAAAAAATTGTAAAATTTGAAGTTGGGCTCCTGAAGTTTTGATTCTTTTTCTTGTCAAAGTTAAAATGTATAAACGGATACAAATTAAAGATTCGAACTTTTGTTGAGATCCATCGGCTTCAATAATACAAACCCTAAACCCTTTTATTTGTTATCTTTCGTATTTTCATTTGGTCTCTGCCTTGTTCTATTTCTCAATCTGATAAAAGAAAATTAGGGTTTTAGTGCAAAGCGCGCCATACTCAGAATGAGCAGCAAGAACGGTGCTCCGAAGCACCAAAACAAATACGCTTGGAAACCCAACGCCGGCCGCAAAATCAACGAAACGGAGGTTGGAGGCAGATTCCGGCCCTTATCCGAGATCACTGGAGTTTGTCTTCGCTGCAGGGATCAAATTGATTGGAAGCGCCGTTACGGCAAGTACAAACCCCTTTCTGAACCTGCTAAATGGTATGTATTCCTTTTGATTTCCTTCCTTTCTTTCTTTTTATTTGTTAATTTGTCTGTCTCTCTGAAGATGGGTTGCAAATTTTAGTTCTCGAATTGATTGACTGTATCGCAGTCAACTTTGTTCGAAGCGGGCTGTTCGTCAAGCGTATCATAGTCTCTGTCCTGGTTAGTTTAATTATCAGTATCTCACTTCTTTATGTGGGTCTAATTTGTTCTAAACAAATAATAATTCTAGGGGGAATTATGTCATTATGAACAGTAAGTCGTTCCACCCCTTGTTTATGTGTATCCTAAGTTTTCTACCTGGAACTGATGTTCATGTAGGTTGTGCCAAGCAGCAAGGTGTATGCGCAAAGTGTCGCTGTCGTGTAGACCAAACCGTTGGAAGGTGTGTTTATATTCATTACTGAATGTTAATGCCTGAATCTTGTGCACTGAATCAATATATTGTGTTACAAAAGTTGCCCCATATATATTGCTTGATGTCTTTAGCCGAGAAGTTTGTGAAATATTAAGGCCTTTCCCTCTGCCCCGTTGCAGGGATATTTCTGAAGTCGAGGCTGAGCAAAAGATGCTTCAAGAGGTATGATTTGGCACTCATTCGATGGTGATAAATTTTCAACTATAGCTTACAGCTTTGGTGATTGCTGCAGGCCATAAAGAATGCTCGAGAAAGGGATAAAAGAACTCTATTACGTGCTGTAAGCTTCCTGTTCTTTTTATTTTGTTTAAATTCCAACAGATTTAAACCATGAAAGAGATTTGGTGAATCAAATAGATTTTTGGCACTTCAAGAACATTCGTCTAGTATTTCAGAATTAAGAAAGGCTTATGTTTAGCTTTATCACCCCCAATTGTTTTCTGTTTGGGGAAGAGTCTTTTCTCAACCTTACCTACATCTAGCGCTCTTTTGAGTTCATGTGAGGACTCGATATAGAGCTAGTCGTAAATAAGGTTAAACTTAGAAGTTGAGTGAGTTGTTTTGGGTGTGAGGAAATTATTCAAGTAATCCGCCACAATGTAGTTGTCTGTTTTACCCAGTTGGATGTATGAGAGAGAAACTATAAAAATACTTCTAATTTGTATTTAGTAGTGATCAGGGGCATATACATTTTCAAACTTGTACTCAATTGGTATTAGGGGTAGACACATTGTGGTGGTCTCATTGAATAATTTTCATGAGGTAGCCGTGACATTTTTTATGGTTTGCCCCTCTCCGGTTGGTCATAGCCATCAAGTTTTGTCATTCTAGGAAATAATGGTTGGTATGTATTCTGTTAATGGTGGCGGATCCTTGGCTTTTTGATAGCTCTATCCCACTTTAGTTCCTCGGTTTATATCTTCATTCTCACTAAGAATCCTTTTCCTCTGTTTTCTTTGTTGATGGGTCATTCCTGAATGGAGATTGTCCTATTTGATGTCTTGATCCTTTTAATGTTTTTCTTTGGTGGGTGTGTTTTTTTTTCTTTATCTCATTCATCTTAGTAAAAGCTGGTTCTTTTTCATATAAAATTTAAGTAGCTTTGTAGCTAAGTAAATGTTTGGCTAAATCACATTGCCATTTCTAGTGTGATTTTATTCTGGCATATCCTTTGTTGTGTTTTCTGCAAAGAACATATCCTCCATTCACGCATGCTGATGTATGTACATAGCAATGCTTACTAAATTTCTACACCAGCTGCTACATGAAATGCCCTCGTAGTGTGTGTGTTAGTTCCTCTGGGTTTTCCCCCTCTTCCTGCCTGATGCATATTTTAATTTATTTTATTGAAACAGATGGAAAAAGGCAAAAGTAAGACTTCAAATAAGAATAAATCTGCAGATGAAGAAGAAAGTAAGACTGGGGATTCAATTCCATCGTCAACAGAAGAGCAGGCTGCATTAGGCAGAACAGAGGATGACGACGACAATGAAATTACTGATGACACAGATGAAGATGCTTATGAAGACGAAGATGAATGTGAAAATGAAGAGAAGGATAGAGATGAAAAGGAGGAATAGTAAATTAATCTTGATTAGTAGGGGCATGATTTTGGCATGAGTCGTTTGATGAACAATTTCTTTTAGAGTGCATTTGTTTGTACTATCAAGATCAACTATCGTTTTATAAAAAATTTGACAACAGCCTGATAAGAATTTGGGATGTTGAGATTTGCAAAATTATTTGCAAACTGAAAACAACTTCTACGGGGAAACTTGAGTAATGCTGAAAAGAATTTGTTTAAAAAAAAAAAATGTAGATGGGAGTGGGATTTAGCCAGCCATATTCATTCAATGTAGATTTGGGCTTGTGGAATGAGACGAATTTGAGCAATTGGAATTGTAAATGCAAAAGGCAAGTCAAAAGAGATCGAGATGGCCAATATATTGCTTTGCTACTAAAAGGATGTACTTGAAGAACCAAGTCCACTAAACACATTGCTACTACAAATGAAATCAACCATCAACTACATTACAAGAGGAAGCAATAACTAAACAATGTCAAGGTCCTACAACTTAAATCTCACCAAGCTCTCTTTGTTCCAGGCAAATCTGGCTAACAAAGGCGCTTATCTATCGTCCATGATTGGGCAGTGGCAACAGTAAACCGTGTTAGAGGAGTGATAGGAAGAAGATTCCAAAAAAATTCAGGAACTAGTTTGTTTGATCTTCTCCCAAAAAATCAATGTGGTTTTAGGATGAATGAAATTCTGTTCTGTAGTCAATACATGAATGCTTTAATACCAATGCTTCTCTGCAATTGAAGTGTGGATAGAAAAATCTATGCTCAACCTGGCCTTGTTGTGAGGGGAAAAAGAGTTGAAAGCACAAAAGCTTTCGCTTGGCTGCGATCAAGTCTGTTCATCTTTTGCACACAGGCGCTCTAAATCGGGAAAACAACATCAAATCAGAACGACTGACTGAAAGATTACATGCGATGAGGGAAACAATTCACAGATACAACAAATATCTCAGACTGTTAAATACAAAGTAAATAACTTGCTGTAAATTTAAAGCACATTCCGGCCAAACAATCACGAAAAGGTAATAAAGTTTAGGACAAGGTTCGAAATGGTGTTTTTTAAGATTTACAATAAATTTTCTGCAGCTCTTCTCAAGAGACTTCGTATTAGGAAAAACATTGACTTAACAGACAAATATTTTTTTATTGAAGAAGTCAACATCCTTAAAATTTCCTTGACAAATATCTTCAGGATACGCATAGAAATATACGTTGGATTGGTGCTTTAATTAGACTAAGATATTGTGCAGATAAAAACATATGCATTTGTCCCATCAACATCAAATTCTAGTTAGACTGACAATTAAAACAGAAATACGAATAGAGTGCAGGTTAATATAGTGAGAAGAACATACTGAGGTACTCGTAAGCCAATATCATCGAGGTTCCCCAGGCTGACATGCTGAAAAACCGAGGACCCAGCCCCCTATAGAGGCCTTTCCATCCATCTTCAGCGATTAAGTTTTCAACAATTTGTCTTGCTGTCTGCCCTTTATCACCCATCACCTATGAACAAACGTAACCTGTTAAAATATAAAACTCCAGTGCAGTAATAGCAATAACTAGGTCAGACATAGGTGACATATTCAGAGTCAGAAAGTCATGACATGGATGAAATTAAGGCAGACCAAGACCAGATAAGACCCTTCCATATAAAGAAATCTTAAAAAACAGAAAAGCTTTCCGAAATTAAGTTTTTTTTTTTTTTTTATAAGACAATTTTATTGATGAGTGAAATTTATAAGAGGGATGTATAATCCAGGATGTTTACAAAAGACCTTTCCAATTTGCAATGAAGGAGGTATAACAATAGGAAGTAAAAATATTAGACAGTTTACACCAAGATATAGCTTGATAAACAACATTGTTGAAAAGTTTTGTGTAGGTCTGTGTCGTTTCTACAAATATTCTCTGATTTCTTTCTTTCCACCGATTCTAAAAGAAAGCCATGATGAGATTTTTCCATAATAGGGCTTTTGCGTTCTTGAAAGGGTGGTACGTTAAGGCCATATCCAAAAAAATCCTTTACCTCCCTAGGAGATGTGAGATGCCATCCGAATATATTAAGAATCGTTGTCCATAAATTTTGAGTGTATGTGCATTGCATAAACAAGTGACTTTGTGATTCGTTTGCTTTCTTGCACAGTGGACACCAATTTGGAGAGAGAGTGATGTAAGACATTCTTTTTTGAAGATTTTCACTTGTGCGGATGGCTTTATGCGCTATTTCCCAAAGGAAGAACTTCACCTTTTTAGGTTGATGTCCTTTCCATATTGTCTTTGCTAGCGTGGGATTTATTGCTTCTACTTTTTCCCCCATGTCCATCATCAAGGATTTTGTAGAAAAGACCCCGTCAGCGCTGGGGAGCCAAGTTAGTGAGTCTTCTTTGTTTGACAATACCACAGGAGCAAGGTCAAGGCTTAATTCGGCCTACTCCGTTGCTTCATTATCCTTTAGATTCCTACCAAGCTTCAAGTCCCAAAATTTGTTGACAACATTCCATGTTTCTTTAATTGTGGCTTTTTTGTTGTGAGAAAGCCTGTACAGAAGTGGATACTTCAAAGCTAGCGTGGTGTTTTCAATCCATGGGTCGGTCCAAAATGATGTGCTTTCCCATTCCCCACCTTATGGCGAGTTCGGTGGGTGATGAGATTTTGATGTTTCTTTATGTACTTCCAAGGCCCTTTTGTAGAAGATGGAGGGAGGTGATCTTTGTTTGATGTAGGAGTATATTTAGCCTTTATAAGATTTCGCCATATGGCTTTTTCTTCATGATGATATCTCCATATCCATTTGACGAGGAGAGTTGTGTTCTTTTTCCTTATCGAGAGAAGACCGAGACCTCCCTTTTCTGTTGGGAGGTTTATAATATTCCAACGAACAAGGTGTGCGCTATCTTTCCACAAGTAATTTCTAAAAATTCTTTCTATATCCACGGCCACTTTTTGTGGCATTTCAAATAGAGACATGTAGTAGGTAAGGAGGTTGGATAATGTGGCTTGTATTAGGGTAAGTCTTCCGCCTTTTGAAGTATAACGTGATGACCATGTTGACAACCTTCTTTCTATTTTCTCAATAATAATCTTCTAGAAGGAAAAGGATTTGTGATTTCCTTTTAGAGGTAGTCCTAGGTACATATTCGGCCATTCTCCCTTTTTACAACCATATATGCTAGCAAATTCTTCAATGATCTCTGTGCTAATATTGATGCCCATGATCTCTGTTTTTTGGAGATTGATATTTTGTCTAGAGAATCCTTCGAAGGTTTTTACCGTCTCAATCATGTTTTTTTATGGAAGAGGCATTCACCAAATCAGAAAAGAGGATTGTGTCATGTGCGAACTGAAGGTGGTTTATGCTCAAGCCTTCATTACCAATCTGAAAACCTTTGATCTGCCCATCGTATTCTGCCTTTGTCAGTAGGCGACTGAGACAGTCCATTACCATAATGAAGAGAAAAGGGGATAGTGGGTCTCCTTGTCTCAGGCCCCCTGTGGCATAAATTTTCCCTCTCGGTCTTCCATTGATGATGATGGAGAAATTTGTGGATGAGATGCATCCTTTAATCCACCTTCGCCATTTTGGGCCAAAGCCTTTTGCCACAAGAATGTTTTCGAGGAAAGTCCAATCAACCTTGTCGAAGGCCTTTTCCATGTCAAGTTTAATGACTACACCTTTTTGTTTCTTTCTTTCCCATTCATCAATGAGTTCGTTGGCCATGAGGGATGCATCAAGAATTTGTCGCCCCTCAACAAAAGCTGTTTGTTGCCCAGTTATTGTGAAGGGGAGAACCTTTTTGAGGCGTTCTGATAATACCTTTGCTATGATTTTATATAGACCGGTCGTGAGGCGTATGGGACGAAAGTCTGCAACAGTGCGAGCATCCAGTTTATTTGAGATCAAACATATGTATGTTTCATTCAGGTTTCCATTAATAACTCTGTTTCGAAAATAATCATGGAATACTCTCATGATATCAGCTCTCATAAAGTTCCAACATTTCTGAAAGAATTATGAGGTAAAACCATCTGGTCCTGGAGTTTTGTCAGAGCCCAGATTCTGGATCGCCTTCCCCACCTCTTCTTCAGTGAAAGCGACCTCGAGGGAGGCAGCTTGCTGTTGATCAATAGGACTCCAGTCAAGATCGCGAGGAAATTCGCAGAGGGCATTGTCCTTTGTGTATAAGGACGTGTAAAAGGACACAAATTCTGATACAATTTCGACTTCGTTTACTAAACTTATGCCTTGTGTGGATAGAATTTCCATAATGGTACCCTTTCGTTTCTTTGTAGCCATGATACGATGGAAAAATTTGGAGTTTATGTCACCTTCCTCTAACCATCGTTTTTTGCATTTTTGTTTCCAAGATTGCTCTTCATTTACTGCCAACGAAATAAGTTCTGCTTTCATGAGCTTTTTCTGTGTGTGTGTTGAACTAGTGTGATGGAGCCTGATCAAGGAGGGCAATTTCGGTTAGCAATTGGTTCCTTTTTATCGAAATACAACTAAAAACCTCCTTATTCCATTTCTTTAGGACTCCTTTTAGTCTTTTAAGTTTGTTGATGAAACCGTGCCCTGGCCATCCACGGAGGGGCGTATTCTTCCACCAGTATTCTACCATTGGCAAAAATTCAGAATGGTTCAGCCACATATTCTCAAAACGGAAGGGTGAGGGGCCCCCTTTACACAACCCATGGAAAGTAGAATGGGATAATGATCAGATGTAGGTCTGTTCAGTCTTTGAACCCCAGCGTTACTGAATTTTCCAAGGAGGCCATCTGTGGCAAGAAATCTATCGATGAGTGTCAAGGTGGGTGGAGATCTGTTGTTTGACCATGTATAGAGTCCATTACTGAGGGGAAGGTCAATGAGTTCGGCTTCTCTTATGAAATTGTTGAGATGTCTCATGCTTTTGGTGGCTTTTCCATTAGATTTTTCATGTGCCCATCGAGAGGTATTGAAATCGCCTGCCAAAAGCCAATTCTCTGTACATAAGCATGATAGGTCCTGTAATCCCTGCCAAAACAGATGTCTTTCTTGATATCTACAGAGGCCATAAATTCCTGTAATCTAGAAGCTATAATTATCGGCCAGTGTAATATGTGTGGTTAAGGTATATAAGCCTTTGGTGACTTCTGAAATGGCCAAAGTTGGGTCATTCCACATGATTAAGATCCCCCTGATGAACCTGAGGCATCCAAAGCTGACCAACCAATATGTCTGGCACTCCATAGGGATTTAACTATCCAGCGATCGACATGATTCAGTTTTGTTTCTTGAAGAATAACCATAGTGGGATTGTATTTTAGGAGGAAGGACTTGATTAAGGCTCTCTTTTGCCAATCTCCCAATCCCTTAACATTCTCAGAGATAATAATCATAAGAGGTATTGACCTCTCAATTGTGACTTGCTTGATTTCTTATAATTGATGTTTGAAAGGAGGCCAGCAATCTCCCTAGTCAGTTTACTCGATTTCTTGGCCGTAGTGGGCTTCTTTTCCCCGGATGGAATAGCCATGATGCACATGTGGTGCTCTTTTAGCCATGGTGCCAAGATTTGGATGGCTCTTGTTGGTGTGAGTGTTGCTGATATTGGGGGGACTTCTTTTGCCTCTGTTTCATCTTGCTTTCCCTGAAAAAGAGTGCCAAGCTCTGTATCCACAAGGTTGATCTCTAACAACGGGTGAGAAATGTTGGCTTTTTCCGTGGTGGGGGATGGTGGGGCGGTGGAGAGGGGTAAGGGGTTGGATGCATATTCATCATCTGATTCTTGGTCAATGCCAACAGTGGAGAATTTTGTTCCTGGGACAAGGAAGGTTTTTTGGTTATTTATGGTGATGGCATGTTTTTTTGGTGATATTGTCATGACTTGAGAGTCGGGGATAAGAAGTGGTACAGTAGATGGGGTTTTGGAGATGGGTGTAAAGTAGGGTGAGGGGTTGGTGGCCAATGGTTTATGTGGGGAGGCTATGGGTTTATGAGGCATGGAAGATGGGGAGGGTGGAGGAGTAAGGTTCGGTTGGGGGGTTGGTCTTTTTTTAAAGGAGTTGGCTTGGAGGATAGGGGGCTGTCCATGGCGGGTGGGTATGGTTGTTACCTTTTTGGGGCTTTGTGGTATGATCATAGACTTTGTTATGTGTAAAGTTGGTGTTGAGTCTTGTTGTGCTTGAGAGGCCCCTTTAGGTGTTGTTTCTCGGTGGTTTGACCAACGATGTGGTCCAAGAATGCCGCATGAAGTATCTGTAATAAACTCGGTATCCTCTAGGGTACAAAGTCTTTTCCGTGCTTGTTCAGTGCGCTGGTAGCCAGTCATAACGTCAACAAACAATTCTCCATTAAAGCAAGGGTCTATATTGACCATAAGGGGAATCTTGGATGATGATGGTATTGAGATTTTTGCTGGTATGAAACCCCGTGTGTTTTTCTCAATACAAATGGTGGCTTCCATGAGGTCCACTCGCGATGAGGTCTTTTTAGCAATCTCAACAAAACCTCCACAGGCATCTCCTATGTGTTTCAAAGTATCGATGTCCCAACGATTTAGAGGAAGATTTTTTATTTTAATCCAACCTCCATACGAGGGAACCACTGGGTTACTCAGGTGCTTTTCATCAGACCATGGTTCTATTTTCACGACGTAGTTACCAAGTTTTGACACAGTAGATTTTACCCCTTTATAAAATCTATGGTTTTTTTTTTTTTTTTTTTTTTTTATAAATAAAATATTTGTGAGTTCTTTGGAAACTTAGGTGCATTTCTACTAATCTCAAACGTCCAAATCCTACTAACATGTCATTGTCAAGAAACTCACACATCTTAGATAGGTAACCAAGAGACATTAGAATAATCATTAGTCTCACTGCCAGCCTTCACAAGATCATATATAAGGTATTATATTTAACAAGTAGGGAGGTTGTTGCGTCTATAGCTCCCTTGCCCCAAGGGGCCTTTGTCAAAGCCAAATGGTTTTGGATTGCACAAGCAAGGCCAAAGCTAACTGCTGGAGAGTTTCGAGTTTCTCCACAGCACGATATACAAGTACAACCAGTAAGTAAATGCAATGGAAAGCCATACTTGGGTACTGCTTCTTTCATATAGTGCAAGAAACGCACGACTAAAGCAATCAAACCCACCAATCCCCTCATTCTAATATATATATATATATAGAAGGATGGATCTTTAATAAATCACTATAAAGATTCTTTATAAATATCTAAAACATTTGGTTTTTTGTTTTTTAAAACTAAGGTTATAAATATTACTTTCATTTATGGTTTTCCTTGTTTTGTTATCTATTTTGACAATTTTTTTCAAATAGAAACCGAGTTTTGAAAGCTAAGAAAAAGTAAAAAACTGGTACATTATTTTTGGAATTTGACTAAGAATTCAAATGTTTTCTTAATAAGATGAAAACTAGTGAAACAAAACAAGCATAATTTTTAAAAACCAATATCCATATAGTTATCCAATTGGGCCTAAATTTTTGAAATTTCCTATTTAATATCATGCTCCTAGCCGCTAACAAGGCTGTTACAGAATGAACCAATGAGGTGAGTGCAATTTAAAATCAACTTTTGAGATAGTCAATAATCATGGGGACTTGACCTTCCAAGGTAATGAATAGGAGGAAAGTTTGCCTGATATAGAAGGGGTTTGGACATTCTTCAAGACCACTAAAAGTGCTAGATAAGGTGACTCTTCCCTTCCACCTTTCCTGTTCATTTGTTGGGGTTTGGATATTCCAAGTAGTCTTTTGGGAAAAAGTAAACAAAGAAGCCCAATAGCTGGTATTTTGTTCGGGAGATAGGATCCATCATACTAATTTTCCAATTAAAAGAAGACAGCACCTTTTTCCTTTTTTTTTCTTTTATTGTAGGAGGGATATTTCATGATAGTAGATTTTAAAGGAGGGATTTAGCAAATAGAGCAAAAAGTTCTAAGCTGGACTAGTAGTTTCAGTGGCAGTGTCAAATGATCAAAGAGTACAAGGGCGAGGTTATTTATCAGGGGTGAGAGAATAAGTTAATACGCCTGGATCCTCGGACACTCTTGGGGAAGGTTCGTCTTGAGAATATTTGCTAAATCCACCATACTTAAATGTTGGTGAAACTCCCTATTTATAATCATTTATAGAATCAAATAAATTACAAAGTAAATGAAAAAAGCAAAAAAAAAAAATGGATACGAGATATTTGTCTATAATAAAAGAGCAAATATGATACCTATGGTAAACCATAATGGAAGGCTAAATATCATACAAGATATTTGCCTATAATAAATGGATAAATATGGTACCTATGGTAATTCGGAAGGCAAAATATCCTCAATCATACTAGATATTTGCCTATAATAAAGGGTCAAATATGATATATATGGTAAACCATAATTCAAGACTAACTATCCTTAACACTCCCCCACAAGCTGAGCGTCGGATTTGAACAACGTGAAGCTTGGATCTGAAAAATTTGAAATCGAGAAACACTTTTTGTGAAGATGTCAGCGAACAACCTAGAGATGGGAAGGTACATACTGCATGCCAGGTTTGCCAGCGGTAAAAAGTTCCCGAAGGAAATGATGATCTTAACATAACGAAGAATCCGTTTGACAGCAAGAAAATGATCTGCAGTAGGGGCATGCAAAAATTGACTATGGGCAATATTTGGGCGCGTAATGGTCAAGTATTGAAGGGCGCCAACAAGAGATCGATAGAGAGTAGAATCAGAGAAAGGAGAACCATCAGTAGTAGTCAAGTAGTAGTCAGGTGTTGAGAAACAACCATGGGGTGTGGACTATAGAGACACAAGGTAGAGGCTTCAAAATTAGGACGATGGGGTGTGGACTATAGAGACGCAAGATAGAGGCTTCAAAATTAGGACGGTGGCTCTATTCTGAGAAAAGGGCAAGAGACAAAGAGAGAGAGGGGGTTCGATGATGGTTGTGAAGAAGAGAGGGTGGATGTGGTGGCCGTCCGAACAATAGAGGAAGAAAATGGCAGCGAACTCTGGGTGTATTTTAGACGAAGAAAAAAAAGAGGGGGTGGAGACGGAGTGGGGTTTGCGCCTTGTGGACTAGTTTTCTATCAAGCAAATAAGCACGAGTAAAAATATCTTGAACATATTTTAACTGACTAATAAAGAGACCATCAAGAGTGGATGAAGAGCCACGATGATAGATCTAGAGACAACGATTCTCTGTTCACAGCATCACCATTGCCAGGAGTGGAGGCCAGTGATGGAGCTAGAGCATGAGGAGTCGAGATAGAGGAATTTGCAATTAGAGTTTGCGCTGGTGACTCCGAAGGAGCAATAGGCAGAGCCGGTGGAGAAGCAGTCGGTGCCATGGCAGGTGGTGAAAGTTCTCGATGGAGAAGTAGTCGACGTCATTGTAGGTGGTGAAGTTTCAATGGACGGAGAGGGAGCCACGCCCCCCAGAGCAAGGGACGAAGACGGTGTTGAAGCCGAAAGAGTCGCCACAGTGGGCGAAGGAGCCGATTTTGGCAAGGAGACCGACGGCAACTTGGTTGACGAAGAGGCCAATGCGGCGTCCAGAGCCTAGCCCAAAGAGCTGGCAATTAAAGTTGGTGCCAGGATTCCGAAGATAAATCTCTGCAGAAGGTCGATGGGCTTGTCAAGATTCTGTATATTTTCGATGAGAACGTTGATGAGGATCCTAAGGTTAGAAGGATGAAGGGCCAATTGGAAAGAAAATGAAGGAGGCTATGTTGGCTAAGGGAAAACCGATTGTGTTGGAGAAGGTAAGAAGGATGATTTGGAGACCAAAAAGGTGGAGCCGAAGAGTAATCAATTGGCTTCGCCTGCGACATCCATGGCGACTGCCCGTGTGGCGTCACAGCCAACAGTGGTGGCGAAGAAGAAGATGAAAAGAGGATTCAGAAACCATGGAGAAGAAAGGATTATGGTTGCTAAACCAAGGGAGCTCTAATATCATGAGAATATTTGCTAAAACCACCGCATCTAAATGGTGGTGAAATTCTCTATTTATAGAATCAAATAAATTACACCAAAAATGAAAAGAGCCATAATTGGATACAAGATATTTGTCTATAATAAAAGGGCAAATATGATACCTATGGTAGACCGTAATGGAAGGCTAAATATCATACCAGATATTTGCCTATAATAAATGGTCAAATATGGTACTTATCGCACCGACCACTTCTCCACCCATTGAAACTTCACAAGTACTAAAATGGTAGGTTGTACTTGTAAACACACAAAAGGAAAGTGCTGAAATACGCTGAACTCTACATCTAAATCCCAAGACCCCCACCCCCAACACTCTAACGAACCTTCCAGGTTCTCCCAGCCAAGTATTCCGAAAAAAGGCTTTCCTTTTGGAAGATACAAAAGCACCTTCTCCATTATCGCCAAACCCTACTTAGAAGCACCCCACTCTTTTAGGGTGTGTTCAAGATAGCCTTTTAGCATTTTATTTGGCAAATCAAACTTCAGACCAACATGGAAGTATCAAAACTCATAGATTAAGCATTTCAAAATTTCAGGCAGAAAATAGAGGCTCACAAGGTCTTGCCTTTCATGCAGCATTCTTGATGCAGTAAAACAAGTACAACGCATAGAGTTTTAACAACATAATAGACAGAATCTGTAGGATTTTCAATTATAATTTGATAGCACAACTTCCGTGACAGTAGAAACAGCAAACAATATTTGGTATCAAATAAGTTAATAACAAATGAACAGTGAGCCAGTGAGAAGAATGGTTTGACGTCAACTAGGTTAACAAGTACCTGTAAGCGAGTCTTTATAGTGTCCAATGGCGTTGTAATGCAGGAAGCTGTTGCACCTGCAATTATTCCACCCGCAGCTTGAACAGAAATAAGTTGGGCATGGCTAGGAGCAAATTTCTCAGCACCAGAGTTTTGGCCTAAGAACCTTCAATGCCACAACATAAGCATTATAATTCCAACGTCATATAAGAGCAATCAATTCAAACAGAAAATACAGCCGCATTATGTAGTGCAAATAACAACGGTACAGTGGGACCCTCTGAAATCTAATATTAACACCTCTGAGATACAATTGAAAAAAAAAAGAAAAAAAGAAAAAAAAAAGCCTGATAAATGTTGGACAATTCCTAGCGTATCATTTCCATATTGCATCCTTTTGCCAGTAAAGCCACAAACTAATATATATAGCTCAAAAAATCCAAACAGAGATGCACTTTAAAGTGCCTACACTGCCAGAAGGAGAATGGTTCAAAACACAATAACCAAAACTAGAACTAAGGTATATGATAAAGAACGCTGTACATGGAAGAGAGACAAAACTAATATTGCAGTATCTATTTGATATGTACTCGGGAAAATTACAATTGACTATCAAGAAACTAATAGATTCTTTCATCCAGGAACAAGAAAGGGAAGATGATATTTCTAACCACTGCTAGTAGTAATTCATTTCATGCAATGATCCAAACTCAACACTTAAAAACACAAATGAGGTGAAATTACCATGTCTCACCTCCAGATGATACGTTGACTTGCACCATAACTTGCCCACCATACAGCACTAGATGGAGAGTAGGTCATAACAGATAATCCAAAACCTTTATACAATCCCCGGATCCCATCAGACTTGATCAGTTTACGAGCAACATCTAAACCCCCATTATATCTTATATTGCTTGAGTATCCTTGAACCATGAGCTTTTGACTAATCTGAGAGGCATATATATTAAAATTTTAAGTGAACAATGAATAAACAATAACAAAATTTTAACAAAAACTAAATCGAGCCTACAAACCACATCAATTGGAACAAAAACAGCTTGAGAAAAAAGTGATGCAGTCATGCCAGCTAACCCATTTGCTATTGCCGCCTGTGTGGGTTCAGAAAATTTCAATGGCTCAACCATTTTAAACGTTCCCACTTTGGTTGTCTCCAAAGCAGTAAGGAAAATAATCCTTGCAGGAATTGCACCGGTGATAACTGTGCCAAACCCTCTGTAAAGACCAGGAACCCCATCATTCTTCAGTAAGCCTTTAATTATAGAAAATGCATTTTTCTCGGCAGAATCCTTGGCAGCAACCTGCATCCTCGTTTTTACAACAGAAACAGGGTACAGTGCAACTGTAATCCCAGTAAAGAGACCGGCTCCTACGCCATAAAATTTTGTTTTATCAAGCCTGCGGTATGTAGTGTGATCGATAAATAAATAATCATACAAGTATGGCAACTTTGAGCGTGTTCAAAAGTAACATCTTTATTTGCAAATACACAATTCTGCTAATGCATAAGTACAACCAGTACCCGTCCATAATGCATTTAGGCTAGAAAAATACATGTAAATTATAATTCACCGAATGCCATAGGGCACAAATGTTGCAAATCAAGATACTAACAATTTCAATTTTCCAGTGTCCTAGTCAGTATATACTTCGAAACAAAGGACTTGTAGACTAGTACAGACAACTTACGGCTGAAACCTATTCTCCATCATTTTCACAAACCAGCTTAAAGCATCAAATTGCAATGAGTATGTCAAAGCCAGAACCATCCTAAATCTCAAGTTCTATCTTAAAACCTGGGTTAATTCCACTTTGAAAAAATGTTGCAGTTTTAATCCACTGACAATATCTCTATATTCTTTTCCCGATCCCTGATTATCCATCTCCTTCTCTCTCTCTCTCTCTCTCTCTCTCTCACACACACACACACACACACACACACAAAACTCAACATTGTTACCAAATTTCCAACTTCCCTCGACATTTCTTCTCTTATATGTCATCAAAAACCAACATAGAGCGCTCGATGACTTCTCGATCTACGCATGCACCAAAGTGATGCATAGGGAGAACTAAACGAGAGCAAGCAACAAAGCCAGATTGGCCAACCAATACTAGCGTGAGTCAGCAATCCTTACCATTCAACGCCGACAAAAGCTACCAAATCGAAGTAAAGAACTGATGTGCAAATACAAAAGATTCATGAAATGGAATGAATCGAAGTAAATAGAACAATTCCCAGAAAACAGAAGAAGAAAAGCAGAGGAAATGAAATGAAATGAAAGACGATCGTACTTGTCCCAGTTAATCTCGGTCTGACCAAGCGACTGAAACCGAGAACTATTCGCATTCATGGCCTCCCTTTATCTGAATCGAACAAACAACAGAAGAATTCAAGAACGTATTGATAGTAGTTCGAAGAAGTCAGGAAACCAATCGATATCGCCGAGAACGATGAGGTCAGCGAATTTAGTTAAGCAACAGCCGGAAAAGCGAAAAAGGATGCTAAAAGGGGAAAAGAGTCGAAGAATTCCTTGGTTTTCTTCAGAATTGAATGGTTGAAGAGAAAGCAATTGAATGGGAAAGTGGCGTTTTGATTTTTCTTCTCTTATTCCATATTCTTTCTTCTTCCTCTTCTTCGCTCGTCAGAAAGAGCGCTCGCCTCGCACTGTGTTTCAATACAAATTTGGGCTTTGATGATGTTCAGGCCCAAACCCAATCACGCGGCGCCTCGTTTTTTCTCAAAGCCCAACAAGCCCAACCTTTACTTAGTATTAGATTTTTTTAAAAAAAAGTTGAAAGTGTGTTATTAAAAAATTAAGTATCTCATTTATATAATTAAATAGACCAACTAGTTTCCCAATTAACTCAATAAAATTCAAATTAGTCTCCTAAGAATTAAAATAATGAATCCATTGAAGTTTACTTTGATTTGGTTTAGCTGTATTTTTATAATCTATTAATATATTGTCATATATGTATAGTTTACACCAAATTTGAAGCAGTATAATCCAAAAAATAAAAATAAAAAAAGTGAAAAAGACATAAAATCACGTAGGAAAAAATGGGTGTGAAAGAAGGGAGAACAGTTCTTACACGAATGGGAATTCCAACCAAACCGAAGAAACTTTCCCCTGTTCACACCTTCTGTACAACACTATTAATCAGAGTAATCTCAATATCATCCCTCGCGTTACGTTTGAATTCTTATCTCTGCTACTCAAAAATGGAGAAATCCCATTTGAAGAGCAGCCTTCATTCAATACTCCTGCTTTCATTCCTCATCTTCTATCTTGTAGCTGCTGCAGATCAGACCTGCTCCAATGGACTCTGCAAGGTTTCCTTTTGCCTTTCTTTCTTCTTCCTCTTCTTCTTCTTCTTCTTCTTCTTCCTCTTCTTCTTCAGTTCATTTTAATGGGGTTTTTATGAATTCTTGTCTTCTTAAGGTGGGGGATGCCTGCTCTTCTAATGGAGATTGTGGACCTGGATTGTATTGCTTTTCATGCGCACCAACCTTCTTTGGCTCCAGATGTGTTCGATCTGTTTACACAGATCCCTTCAAACTTATGGTATGCATTTTTTCTTGCTTTCATTTCTTGCCTCTTTCATTTCTTGCCTCTTTCATTTCTTGCCTCTTTCATTTCTTGCCCTTCTAGGCTGGTCAAAGTAGACAATATCTACTAACGATAGACTTGAGCCTTTACAAATAGTATCAGAGTCCGACCGCGGGCGGTGTGCCAAGAAGGACACTGACTCCCGGGGTGAATGTTAGGAATCACGACTCTCCACAATAGTATGGTATTGTCCACTTTGAGCATAAGCTCTCATGGCTTATTGTTAGATCCCACATCGGTTGGAGAGAAATGAACTATTCCTTATAAGGATGTGGAAACCTATCTCTAGCATACGAGGTTTTAAGTCGTTAGGCTGACGACGATATATAACGGGTCAAAGCGGACAATATCTACTAGCGGTGGACTTGGGTCGTTACAAATCGTATTAGAGCCAAATAGCGGCCAGTGTGTCAACGAGGATGCTGGGACCCCAAGGGGGGTGGATTGTGAGATCCCACATCGATTGGAGAGGAGAACGAAGCATTCCTTATAAGGGTGTGGAAACCTCTCCCTAGTAGATGCTTTAAAACCATGAGGCTGACGGCGATACGTAATGGGCCAAAGCGGACAATATCTACTAGTGGTGGACTTGGGCCATTACAAATGGTATCAGAGCTAGACATCGGGCGGTGTGCCAACGAGGACACCAGGTCCTCGAGGAGGATGGATTGTGAGATCCCATGTCGGTTGGAGAGAGGAATGTAACATTTCTTACAAGGGTGTGGAAACCTCTCCGTAGCAGACGTTTTAAACCTCGATTTCTATAAAGTTGTTTCCACTCCTTCATCATACTCGAAAGTCTCACTAACGTTTTGTTTCAAAATAGAAACTTTCCATAATGGGAATCTTGGAAACTCTCCAAAATTCTGATAACCTATCTGTTTTGATGCAGAATAATTCATTGCCATTCAACAAATATGCGTATCTAACAACGCACAATTCATTTGCCATTGAAGGAGAGCCCTCTCACACCGGAGTTCCACGAGTTACACTTACCAATCAAGAGGACACAATCGCCCAACAGCTCAATGTATAGCTTTAATTAGTGTTTGTTTTATATGTTGTGAGGTTAATTATTTTCTAACCCCATTTTGCAGAATGGAGTTAGAGGCTTTATGTTGGATACCTATGATTTTCTTGGAGATGTCTGGCTCTGCCATTCCTTGGGAGGAAAATGCCACGACTACACTGCATTTGTATGTTTATATTCCCATCCTTTTTTAGCTATGCCCTCGTAGATGTTAATTATAAATGTGAGATTCCACGTCGGTTAGAGAGGGGAATGAAACATTTCTTACAAGGGTGTGGAAACCTCTCCCTAGCATACGCGTTTTAAAACCATGAGGCTGACAACGATACGTAACGGACCAAAACGGGCAATATCTGCTAGCGGTGGGCTTGAGCTGTTACAAATGGTATTAGAACTAGACATCAGGCGGTGCCAGCGAGGACGTTGGGTCCCCAAGGGCGTGGATTGTGAGATCCCACATCAATTGGAGAGGGGAACGAAACATTCCTTATAAGAGTGTGGAAACCTCTCCCTAGTAGACGTGCTTTAAAACCATGAGGCTGACGACGATACGTTACGGGTCAAGACGGACAATATCTACTAATAGTGGGCCATAACTGTTACAAATGGTATTAGAGCTAGTCACCAGACAGTGTGTTAGTGAGGACGTTGGGCCTCCAAAGGGGTGGATTGTGAGATCCCACGTCAGTTGGAGAGGGAAACGAAGCATTCCTTATAAGGGTGTTGAAACCTTTCTCTAGCAGACGCTTTATAAAACCATGAGGCTGATGGTAATACGTAACGGGCCGAAGTGGACAATATCTATTAGTGATGGACTTGGGCTGTTACAAAAAATGTTGTCGAGATAGTATTTGGTGTCAACTGTTCTAGGAAAGGTCGACCAAACAACATTTGTTCGGCCTTTTCTAGAACGGCTGACGCCAGCCATGTGTTGTGTTCTTTACATTTCATTCTTATTAACATCTCAATTGTTATAGGAACCAGCACTAGACACATTGAAGGTAATAGAGGCATTCTTGGCAGCAAACACCAACGAGATTGTCACATTGATCTTAGAAGACTATGTTCAATCTCCCAATGGACTGACCAAGGTATTCACCGACGCCGGGCTAAAGAAATTCTGGTTTCCGATCACGAGTATGCCAAAGGACAACGACGACTGGCCCCGAGTCAGCGACATGGTGGCAAACAACCAAAGGCTGCTGGTCTTCACCTCAAACAGAGCCAAGGAAGCAACAGAAGGAATAGCATACCAATGGAATTACATGGTCGAAAATCAATGTAAGCTACCTAAAAAATACCACAATGTGACCATCTGGACGAACATATATTAAAAAGAGCCTAAAACTTTGCAGATGGGAATGATGGAATGAAAGAAGGGAGCTGTCCGAAGAGAGCAGAATCATCAGCACTTGATGACAAGAGAAAATCACTGGTTTTGGTGAACTATTTCCCAACAGTGCCATTCAAAAGACAAGCTTGTGAGCATAACTCAAAGGATCTGGTTAGCATGCTTCAAACTTGTCAAGGGGCAGCTGGTAACCGATGGGCTAACTTTGTGGCTCTTGATTTCTACAAGGTTTGTGTGTTCTCTGATCAGCTCTTAAGCCTTTTCTTTTCATCTCTTGAAACTGAGCAAATTTTTATGCAGAGGAGCGATGGAGGTGGAGCCTTTCAAGCTTTGGACACTCTGAATGGGGAGCTCTTGTGTGGGTCGAATGACATTCATTCATGTGTGGGTTGAGTAAATGGATACTCATGGGCTTGGACATGTTGCTCAATCTTAGCCCATTAATACTTGTGTCCCTACCACCATTTGGGACAATAGAATCCATTTAATAACATTAAAATAATTACAATATGATGCCGGAATAAATGTATGTTTGGGATGTTTCGATGATATAGTTGATTCATAGTGTCGATTTTTGAAAAACGTGTTAAGGCGAGTAATAAAGGCAGGTGACATCCCAAAACTTGGGATGACATCAAAAATGTGTGAACCGTATTGTTGGAAACTAAGATGATGAAACAAGATGCAACTTTGTATTCAAATGACTTTGGTTTAGAGTAGAAGTAAGGTCAAACCAAATGACTTGCTTTAGAGTAAAGACAAGTCGGTCAGAGTCGCAAGTAATCAAACATGCACTCATAGACGACATGTATAGTCAAACGAGCTTAGTTTCCATATGAGTTGTGTTTGGTCAGCAAAGAAGGACCTTGTTTAAGGTTCGATAAAGCCACAAAACCGAGCGAAAAATTAAAATGGGTCTTGAATTTTCCTTAAAGCATGTCATGAGCACGTTAAGTTCACGAATCAACATCCATTTTTTATTCTATTAATTAATTTTTTTTATATTATTAAATTTTTTAAAAGTTTATGATAATATTTTTTTAAGCATATGATTTGCTTAAAATATTATTTAAAACATTTTGATTGGTGGAGAGTAATTTAAGGTCAATCACAAACATATACATAAAAAAAACATTCATATATTTCTCTTTTACAATAAAGTATCCACAAATCTGTTTTCTTATAATTATGAAGCATTAATTTTACAAAATTGGAATATATTTTCTTATAATATAAAATTTCTACACACTAAACCATAATTAGAGCCATGCTGATGTCACACCCAAATGGATAATTAATCATTAATTAATAATTAAATACTAATTCCAAGATGATTAGAATTTCAAGAAGAAAAACAACAAACATTCAGTCAAAATATGCATTGGGTTTTTCAAAACCCTAATTAAAAAAATGCATAGAATTATAAGCTATAGTTTAATTAAATTATAAAGATTGTGACATCCAAAGTGACATGATTAGTGAGAAGCACATGTGGGAGTAGGTTTAGAGGTATGTATCTAACACATGCTACCAATGTTAGAAACAAGAATATTAAACATTAAAGAAGAGAGATGATTAAATTTATAATATAAGATTAGATGTATATTATAAGATAACTAAAACCTACTAATACTTTCACTAACTAACATGCTTTCTGAAAATGTTGGTTGCTCAAGATCTTTTGATGGGCTCCATGTTACATATTATATGCTCAAATTAATTTTTAAATAGATTAAGAGAAATTATATTATGGTTCACTAAATTAGGTTGGTCTTCGTCTTCCTAATTAACAATGGCTGTAATTATATAATATGTAAGAGCCTAACCCCACCTTTAGATATTCTCCTCTTTGAGTTTTTCCTTTCGTTTCCCTCTTCAATCGATGTGAGATCTCACAATTCACTTCATTTGGTGGCACACCGTCTAGCTGGCACACCAGGCGGTGTGCCAACGAAGACACGGGGTCCCAAAGGAGTGGATTGTGAGATCCCACATCGGTTGGAGAGGGAAACGAAGAATTTCTTATAAGGATGTAGAAACATCTCCTTGGTAGACGCGTTTTAAAACCGTGAAGTTGACAGCGATACGTAACGGGGTAAAGCACACAATATCTACTAATGGTGAGCTTGGACTGTTACATATGGAAAAAGAGAAGTTTTATGTGGTATCGGAATCGAAAAGAAACGGAGTTAGGGTACACCCACGAGGGAAGTAACGTGGAGATAGGGAAAGGGTCGATTTTTTATTGTTGTTTGTATGGAGAAAGAGGAGAGGCCCACAGAAAAGGGGAAAGTTTTGAAGGTGATAGAGGGGAGGCAGACACCAGATCACATGGGTTTTGGTACCCTGTTTACAAGATATAAGGTTATGTTATGCCTAATGTGGGTTTCCTTTATAAAATAAAACTCCAAACTGTGGGAATATAGAGAGAAACCAAACAACAGCAAAGATAAGCACTTGGGTTGGAAGCATCATTCAAATGCAAATGGGGGACCTGTCACACATGGGTGAAGGAGGCTGCTTAACCCTCTTGTGGAGCAAACCCCCCTTTCTTCTGTACTTTTTATTTCTTTTTTCGTTCGAGAGAATCTTTTTATCCATTAAACGACACGATTTGTCTCTAATTTAACCTTTAAACTTTGACTTGTATAAGAATAGTGACTATTTAAACTTTGGATTGCAGCACCACTTGATGACCTCAACATAGCCACGTTATCTACTTCTTCCTTCTTAAGAGTGAAAACTATCTCCATAGACCAACACGAGTTCTTCCAACATGTTTTGTCCTCACTCATATGAATCTCAAAAAAATTCTTAGGAGGTCACCAAACATAGAATTATTCCAAGTAAAACATGTTTAACAATGAAATTCTTGTAATTGAGCCACCGAAAACAAAGGTGTATCTTGTTGGTATAGATACTAGCTTTAATTTCATTCTAAGTCTTTTTTAATAATCCTATCTCCAAAGACCCTCTCATTTAGATGTGGTTTCGTTTCATTTATGTATGCTTCATTTACTCGGATGTCACATCCAAAAACAAAAATTTTAGGTTCTCCAAAAGTCATATTGCATGTAATTGTATATCTATCATATGAAGAACCAACAAGGTGCGTTATGAAATTCTTTAAATTGTTTTCTATTTTATCATATTATATGTTTTATAATGTTTCATTAAGATTTGAAATAAAGTATTTTAATTGCTCTAAAGAAAATGTTTTATATTTTTTCGTTTTCAGTGGTTTTAACATGCGTATAGTATCCAACTTGGTCCTTTTTACGTTTTAAAAATTATGTTTTTTTTATAGGATTAATAATATAATTTTACTAATTTTAAAATTTAAAATTACGTAGACTAAATTTTTTTTAGAAAAATTCAAATAAAATGACGTGGAAAAGTGAGCATCTAAGGACAAGCACACGTGACATTCATCTGCCACACTGCCACTGCCAAATCAGAAACTATTTCCCTGCAAAACCCAAAAGTACTCTGTGCAACCCATTATTAAGGGGTAAAAATTGTGACCTTTTTTTCTCTCACATTTGGGACATAATCATTTTTCTTTATTTTTAATTTTATTTTATTCTTAGTTTTGTTTGAAGAATAAATAATTATTTTTAATTTGTCATTTGTGTATTTTAATTTAAAATAAGTTCATTTTCTTTTCTCTTCAATAAATTTATTTAATCCACTTATCAAATTTATTTTTCATAAATTAATATATTTTTTAAAATGTGAAGTTGAGAATGTGAGTTGGATAATAAAAATATTAATTTCAAACCAAATAAAAATACGCAACAATTTTTAATTTATTTCACAATTTTTCTTTTAAACTTTTAAATATTCCTATAATACCTTTAAGCTTGCATCAAGGAAGAATGTTCTTAAAACTTTGGAAAAAAGTAAAAAGAAAAATGACTCTCACCTCTCATTTTTTAACCACACTTTATTTTAAAAACAATTCAATAATACCGACGGTTAGTACCATGTTATTAAAAAAATTATTATTGTTAGTATATGAAAAGAAACCGTTTATCTACGTCTCATAGATCATGTGATCATCTCCCTATTCGATTTTCTTCGTATCCTTTATTGTCCTTCTTTTGTATCTTAATTTTGTAAAAAAATTCAATTTTTTCGAAGAAACTATCTCATTTATCAAACATTTCTAAACATAAATATAAATTTATTTTTAAGTTGGTTTGTGTGGAAATTTTATTATACTAATTCAAGTAGTAGTGGAAAATAAAATAAAATTTTTACTCTTAGAAAATTGGGAAAGAAAATAATTTAGAGTGAAAGTGTAAAAATAGTTTTTTTTAAGAATAAAAATAAGAAATGGCTAAAAAAAGGTTAAAATGGGGAGAGAGAAAAAGAGGAAAATGTAAAAATGAATAAAACAGGCGCACGTGGAGAGAGGAGGCACACGTGCACAATGATCAGTCTTTCATCCAAGTGGCCTCTCAGTCTGATAAGATAAGGACGTCAGTTTGCTAAAAGACAAACCCTCTTTTTAACGCCTTCTTGGATACGAATCTTTTTTTTTTTCCTTTTTTCTTTTTTCTTTTTTTACCCTCTTATTTTATTTATTTACTTTTGTAAATCTTTTTTACATAATAAAAAAAAAAAAAATTATAGGTCCAGTAGTATCACATCCATATTTCCATTTCCCCTTCTCCTTTTTCTTTTCGATTTTCGATTTTCAAGGAATGATAGATTATGAGATCCCCACATCGATTTGAGAGGAGAACAATTATTATAGAAGGTATCATAGGTAGGTTACCGGGTGGTGTGCCAACGAGGATACTGGCTCCTAAGAGAAGACTCCCACATCGGTCATCAAGTGTTGCTAAAATACGTAGCGGGATAAAGTAGATAATATTTGCTAGTCGTGGTCTCAAACTATTACCCTGATTGTCTAGAAAAAAAAATTGAGAATTTAATAGTAAGATAATATATACAAAAAAGAATAAGCCAAGAAAGAGTAGAATTAGTGTTGAAATGTAGTGTTATGGATAGAAGGGAGGTGTGTTTTTGTGATAAAACGTTGGATAATAGCAATTAATTATTGAGTAAATAATGAAATAAATTGGATCAATCTATTTGATTGTATTCAATGAAGCCAACTAGAAGGGTCTCCATGCCTGATTACAAAATATTAATAAGCCAAATCCATATTCAAAGAAAATGAAAGAATTTGACTTTGAATTAAATTTAATCAAATTATATTCATATCATTACTCTTTTCTAGCCGCTAAACTTTAGTCACATAGGACAATGGACTCTACAATTTCCCCCTACTCTATATTTGAAAGAAAAAAAAATCCTAAATTGATTTCTATAATTTTAAAATATGAATTTAGTCTCTTTTTTTTTTTAATTTTTTTCTTGTAATTAGAAAAAATATTTTCGATTATCTAATCGATCGAGCATATCAATTTTTACTTTTAAACTTTTAAATTTAAACTTGAAAAATTATTGCAATTTCTACAAGTTTTCATTTCTTATTATTTATTTTATGTGAAAGATATTATTAAAATCATTTATAGCGTAAATAAATTTAAATGATAAATAAATAAATAAATATATATATATATATTTATGAAAGAGAGAGTGGGGCTTAGAGAAAAGAGTATTCTCTGTACACACGTGTGCATGTGCATGTGATGGAAAGGGAAATGGGTTTCAATTATTAGGAGGGATAATAATAATAATAATAATAATAATAATAATAATAATAATAATAATAATAATAATAATAATAATAATAATAATAATGAAAAAGAGGCGAAGGAAAGAGAGAGAGAAAGAGCAGAAAGGAACAAAAAAGAGGCCCTCGTGCAACTGGTTGTTTGAATGTACATCACTACTTTTTTTTGTTTTCTTAAATTAATTTATTATTATTATTAGGTATTCACAACCAACTTTTATATTATATAATATTTTCATTTTGAGCATAAATTCTCGTAATTTATTTTTAAAATTTTTATTTTTTATAAAAAGATTTCTCAACTAAATAATAAGACATATTTTGGATAAATTAGAAAATAGATTGAAATTTAAATCAATAATTCATATTTATGGATATTGGTGAGTGAAGTTTATGTGCAAGTTCCGTGCACTTCCTCTTCTATCATTCACCCATCTCCATCACCCTTTTTCTCTTTATTTATTTATTTAATTAATTTTTAATATACATTATTCTATTTTTTTTCTTTTTTTTCTCTCTAAATTTTTAAAAACTTCTAATCAATCCACACATCATATCTTGTCGGCAATGCCTCTCTCAATGATATTTTATAATATTTTATATTTGAACCAAAATAAAAATAAATAAATAAATAACCCAGTTCAATTTCAATCTACCTTTTTATTTATTTATTTTTATTTTTATATAGTTTAAACACAATGAAAATTAAATAAAATCCTATTTGTCACCCTATTTCTATGTCCCATCCTATATTATGTTTTGTCTCTCCATTTACCCTACTTCTCTATGTTTTCACTCTTTCAATTTGCCCTTTTATTTAAAATATATATTCATTATATTATTAATCATCATGGAGATGACTTAAAATGACATGATAGTAGCTACGATGTGTGAGATTCCACGTTGGTTGGAGAGAGGAAACGAAACATTACTTATAAGAATGTGGAAACCTCATCCTAATAGACACGTTTTAAAACCATGAGGGGAATCCCTTAAATGGAAAGTTTAAAGAAGACAATATCGGCTAGCAATGGACTGAGTTGTTACAAATGGTATTAGAGCTAAACTCCGAGTGGTGTGCCAACGAGAACGTTGGGTCCCCATAGAGATGGATTGTGAGATCCTACGTAAGTTGGGGAGAGAAACAAAACATTTCTTATAAGAGTGTGAAAACCTTTCCCTAACAGACGTGTTTTAAAACAATGAGGTTGACGATAATACGTAACCGGTCAAAGCGGACAATATCTGTTTGTTTGTTTGAATTATGTTTGAAAGAACAACATTCATACACGTTGACTTTGTTAATTATTTTATCGATTTTAAAATATATTATAGAACTTTAAGGTTTAATATCATAATTTTTTTAAAGGATGATAGTATCGTGAAAATAAAAGGGCAAACTTTAGCCTAATATTTTTATCACACGTTTATATCATTTCCATCGACTAAATAGTAGGTATTCATATCACACGTCTCCCTCCACTTCTTTTTCATCAATTTATAACGTGTCTTTAGTTGATTTAGAATTGAATTCGAACAATTTTGTACTGAAAATTGAGACAACCTAATTTGTAAGGATCTAATTCGGCAATATGCTAATCGACATTGATTTTAAATAATTTGGTGCATCGTATAATTAGTTTGGTCAAACTTAGGACTCGGGATCGATGTGTTCACCTTCCAAAATAGTCCCACGTGATTTGGAGGCTACCTTATTAGCATTCCAAAATGTGTACTTCTCAAAAAAAAAAAATGAAATTTTTTATAATTATGTAAAATCCTTTTCTGAGGGATCTCAATGGATCCACCCTTTTTCTCAAGTCACCATCCATTCCAAATTTTAGTGCCACCTCAGCGCAACAAACTTGGCTCCATCTTCAAAACAAGAGTGAGAAAAAAGGATTTTTTTTTAATTAAAAAAAATAATCTAATTTACTTAAGTTTTCGAGTTCCTAGACCACAGATCTCCCTCGAATAAATACACTATAGAGCTTCACTTGAGGCTCTCGAACATATTGCACCTTTTGTAATATCATGTTATGAATCACGAACCTCTGTAATATTATGAGATTGTCCACTTTGACCTTGAGCACTTGTCGCTTTGGTTTTGGTTTTGGTTTATTTTAAAGTTACGTGTACGAATCTTCCTATTTTTAGATGATGTGAAGTATGTCCAATTTGTAATTTTTTTTAAAATATTATATGAAATTTGGTTCGACGTTTGATGTTTGATGTCGAATTTTGAAAACGAAGTATGAAAGATTCCGATTAAGAGTACAAAAGGTTATCTAATGACAAGAAATTTGAATAAAAAAACAAGATCGAAGCCAAAGAGAAGGAAAAAAAAAGAAGATAATGTGTGATTTGGAAGGGCAACAAAGTGTTTGATTAGACGTATGAACATCGTGTACACCAACTGTACGGAAGGCGCCCCACACCCTCCTGAGACTATTTTGAATGGTGTGTGTTATTACAACAAAACCATGATTGCTACAACCCTTGCTCCTCCTTTCGTTTATTTCTTCTCTTTTTATCCTTATCAATTTCCACGCTCTTATTGGGACTGCTTCATTTTCCTCTCCAATCGATGTGGGATCTCACATTGGTTGGAGAGGAGAACGAAATATTTCTCATAAGGGTGTGGAAACCTCTTCCTAACAAACGGGTTTTAAAACCTTGAGGAGAAGCCCAAAAAAGAAAGTTCAAAGAGAACATATCTGCTAACGATGAGTTTGAGCTGTTACAAATGGTATCAGAGTCAAACATCGAGTGGTATACCAACAAAGACGCTGGCCCCCAAGGGAATGGATTGTAAGATCCACATCGATTGTAGAGGAACAAAACATTTTCTTATAAGGGTGTGGAAACCTCTTCCTAGCAGACGCGTGTTAAAACATTGAATGAAAGCTCGAGAGGGAAAGACAAAAAAAGACGATATATGCCAACAGTAGGCTTAGACTGTTACAAGCAACGACTTAATGAATCTAAACACGCCCTCGTTATTAAGTATGATGTAAATAGTGAATTCAAAGTTTAGTGCTTGGAGTCATGTATATTCTATAGGAGTGTATGACCAACCTTACAACCATTCATTACTAGTTTTTTTTCCTTAGATTTTGACTCTAAAATTTTGACTAAGAGGTCAGATATTCAAATCTTATATCCTACATTTGGTTAATCGAAAAACAAAGCTATATCGATCCTAAAGTTATTGCATGTCTAAATCAAATTTATGTCATTACTATACCTGATTTGTTTTATTATTTTTAAATTTGACTACGACACTTGTCGTCATTATAGTTATTACATGACAAAGATCCAGTAATGTAGATCCTAAAGTTTATTGCATGTCGAAGTCAAAATTCATCATAACTACACTGAATATTTGTAAGTATTACTACACATGTCTATACATAGTTATTACACAACAAAACAGTCAAAATCCGTCATTACCACACAAAATATTTGTTTGTATTACTACGTCGGTATTATATATATATATTTTAGAATGAATGAGGCTAACTAAGAGTGTTGAGCTGAAAAGCAGATGGTTATAAAAAGGTACAAGTTATAATATGATTTGGTTGGGGGAATCCACAGTTTGGAAGGCAGGAAGAAGGGGCAGTTTGTGATAGTTACAAAGTTTTAGTTGGAATGGAACCATGAAGTTAGAAGAAAATAAGGAACAGATTTTGTCTGTGTTGTTTGTGCTTTTGACATCACATGGTAACCTATGAGAGTGGGAGTGTCTTCTTGTGTGTCTGTCTGTGTTCACTGTCATGTGAAGGACTGTAAGAATTACAATGCCTTTTTCTTTTTTGGTCAAATGGAGTGCTTTGCATGTGCTTCTTCTTCCTCCTCCTTTCTTTACCGTTTCTACGTCATACTGTGAAATTTCATATCGGTGTAGAGGAGAACGAAACATTCCTTATAACGGTGTGAAAATATCTCCCTACTAATAGGCGCGTTTTAACATCGTGAGTCTGACAGCGATACGTAACAGGCTAAAGCGAACAATATACGCTCGTGATGGACTTAAGTTGTTAGACATATCCAGATCTTTCTCTCATTTCATTATATTATTATTTCATAGTACTAAAACTATCGCAATTCACACCAACATTAGTTTACTTTAATTTGGGTTCACCTCGAACAATGATGGTGTTGTTGTCCTTACTTATATATCGTAGAATTACATACGATTCTAGTCATGTCCAGATGGGTTAAGTTCTTCAAAGCTTTGTCATAACTTGTTCTATAATGGGTTTTCACTATGCTTGTATCTAATTTACTATTTTCAAACTAAGGATTCATTGATCTCATCACCAGCTACACAAAACCACACACACGTCACATCAACTCGAGTTTCCACAAACCTATTTAACAAGTAGTTTGTGCGTTATCTACTCATACGATTATCGTACTATATTTAGTTGCCAAAGGGACAGAGTGATGGACATATCGTTTGATATCTGCGTTGTCGTGGTTGATGAATGAGCCAATTGATGATAGTCTCTACTTAACAAAGTTTTTTTAATAGAAAAAGTTATAATTTCTTGAGAGGGGGAACTTGAAATGGTGGTTGATTAGAGTGGCTGGTCAAAACCAAGCCTGTTTTAGTTCAAGGGTTTAAAGCCATTTCCCCTGTTTTTTTCCTCTTCTTTTTCCCCATAGCCATTGAATTTTACAGCTTTTGGGCTTAACCTACCTTCCCTCTAAGTTTGGTAGGGTCCCCTCCCCTAATAGTATTGGGATCTTGATTTCCACAAATTTGACCCTTTTTCTCTTTCTCTATCTACACGCACGAACGAAGCTACGGCCCCCTTTTTTTTTCTCTCTCTCTCTCTCTCCTCCCCACACGCGGTGGTTCAGAGGTCTATATATATGAAACTCACTTCGCCACCACTAAATCCAACCAAGCCCCATACATAAACACCTCCCTATCTCTCTCTTTCTCCTTGCTCCCATTTCGAGCTTCTTGGGAGCTTCAATGGCGTTGGCCATAGCGATTCTAGCTCTGTTCTTGCTCCTCTGTTTTTGCTCTGCTTTGCTTCGATGGAATGAAGTTCGATACAGAAGAAAAGGGTTGCCCCCTGGTACAATGGGCTGGCCTTTTTTTGGTGAGACCACTGAGTTTCTCAAACAAGGTCCTAACTTTATGAAATCCCAAAGAGCAAGGTACCCTTTTTTTTTGTTTTTTTTTTGTGGGGGGTTTTTTTTTTTGGCTTTTTAATCATTGCTCTTTTTTTTTTTTTTTTTTGTAAAGGTATGGAAGCATTTTCAAGTCCCATATTTTGGGGTGTCCAACGATTGTTTCGATGGATCCTGAGGTTAATCGATATGTTTTGATGAATGAATCAAAAGGGCTTGTCCCTGGTTACCCTCAGTCCATGCTTGACATTCTTGGCAAATGCAATATTGCCGCCGTCCATGGCGGCGCTCACAAGGTCATGAGAGCTGCTCTGCTCTCTGTTGTCAGTCCCACCATGATTAGAGATCGTCTTCTTCCTAAAGTTGATGACTTTATGCGATCCCATTTGAGGAATTGGGATCAACAAATCATTGACATCCAAGAGAAGACTAAAGCGGTAAACATTTTTGTAGCATTTTTTGTAGCGATGATAGTTTTACTTCCTCTGTTTTCACTCATTTTTTGCATTCTTTTTTTTTTTTTTGTGTTCAGATGGCTCTACGGTCTTCTATGAAGCAGATTGCTGGAATCGAGTCCGGTCCGTTATCGGAATCTTTCATCCCAGAGTTCTTTAAGCTTGTTCTCGGCACGCTCTCGCTCCCAATCGATCTTCCCGGCACGAACTACCGCCGAGGAATTCAGGTGAAGCATAGGTTTTTATACATTGTTCAAGATGTCTGTGTCATTTCCATCTCTTATTGGGTTTAAGCTTTTGGAGGGTTGTGATTTTCAGGCGAGGAAGAACATCATAAAGCTGTTGCAGCAGCTGATAAACGAGAGAAGAGCCTCAGAGACACAAAAGGATGACATGCTTGGATTCTTCATGAGTGAAGAGAACAAATATAAGCTAAACGATGAAGAGATTATTGATCAAATCATCACAGTTTTGTACTCTGGCTATGAAACTGTTTCGACAACATCAATGATGGCTGTCAAGTTCCTCCATGATCATCCCAAAGTTCTTCAGCAACTAAGAGTAAGAAACCAAAAAAGCTTTACAACTTTTTGAGTTGGAACTTTGAAAAGGCAATTCTCTTTTACTGTTTCTAAGTTAAGAGAGTTGATAAGTGCAGGAAGAGCATTTAGCAATCAGAGAAAAGAAAAGGGCAGAGGACCCCATTGATTGGGATGATCTTAAAGCCATGAAGTTCACTCGTGCGGTACTTACTGTTGGCTTTTTAACTGTTCTTTAGAGTAAAAGAAAAAGACACCAACTTTACTCTGTTTTGAATTGTTTAGGTGATATTTGAAACATCGAGGCTGGCCACAATTGTTAATGGGGTTTTGAGGAAAACTACGAAGGACATGGAGCTAAATGGTATTATTATTATTATTATTATTATTATTTCCCTTTAGTTTTGTTTTGTGTTATTTAGGGGCTCAAGATCCTCTTTTGCAGTTACCAATTCATCTCCCTTTTTCACTTTGGGCCACTTTCTCTCTCTCTGTTTTTCCTCTGTTTCTTCTCCTCTGTTTTGTGGGTCAGGCTTAGATAAGGGTCATAAAGAATGACAGATCTTTTTCACCTCCTCATTACAACAATGTTCTGAGAGATCAAACCAAAAAGTTGGGCTAAAAAGACACAATCTTTTCACTTTTTTTTCGTTCCTCATTACAGGCTTTCTCATTCCAAAAGGATGGAGGATTTATGTGTACACCAGAGAGATTAACTATGACCCTTTTCTCTATTCTGAACCATTAACCTTCAACCCATGGAGATGGCTGGTGGGTCTTCGTTTATCTCTCTTTCTCTCTCTTACTTGCCCTTGATTGGAAAATGACGAATTTGCCCTTGTGTGACATTCTCAGGACAAAAACTTGGAGTCCCATAATTACTTCTTCATCTTCGGAGGTGGAACCAGACATTGCCCTGGCAAAGAACTGGGAATTGCAGAGATCTCTACTTTTTTACATTACTTTGTAACTAAATACAGGTACCTTTCTTTTTTCCTGTGTATTGTTTGGCTAAATGGAACAGAAGCTGAGTTCAAGATTGAAACTTTTCTTTTTTTTCTTTTTCTTTCTTTCTTTTGCAGATGGGAAGAAGTTGGAGGAGATAAGCTGTTGAAATTTCCAAGGGTGGAAGCTCCAAGTGGGTTCCACATTAGGGTTTCATCATACTGACTGAACTAATTAATAATATGATATAAAAAAAAAGAGTTTGATGTACAGTGGGAGATGATGATATATGGGCAGTGTCAATGTTAAAGAGAGATTGATGAAGGGAAGGGATGATGATGTTTATAACATTCTAACACCTTAGCGACAAAAGGAATGAAATTGAATTTTCTCAAGTGTTTGCATCTCTCTGGGCTTTGCTCAACAAATCCAACCTACCCTCTTGATCTAAGGCCCAACCCCTTATCTTTATTTTCTTGTATGGCCTCACCATCGGCATCGAACAAACGTAAATGAACCGATCACGTCGAGCCTTCGTGTTCTAAATGGTCTATTTTGCTCTAAGTAATTGTGAAGAACTCAACTACTCAAATGTTTGGTGGATGCTATCTGGTAAGATGAGGTCTACTAGAGTCATTTAGCTCGAGTCATGACCCAGCCTAAATGAGACAAGAAGCTACTTGATTTAGATGGGCTTATCCCAAGCATTGACACGAGAGCACAAAGCTCAAGGTCACATTGAACATAATTCAACCTCATGCAATTAGTCGAGGCTAACATGAGATGCAACTTGTGTAGAAAAGGCACAACCAATTATATACCACCATGTTCACGCCAAGCTACCGAAACACTCAAGTCTACGCAATTGTAATGGTACCACAACCACTCAGTCATCCTTCAAAGTCATAGCTTAGGACCACTATGCACCCTGCCAACAATTCACAGCCGACAGTATCATAAAATATTCTCTGGAGAAGACTAATACATGCTCACTATTATATGGAAACTCCATCAAACGCAGGATTCGGACCCATCTAAGCATTGAAAAGATTTTATTATAAACTGTAATAGTGTCAAGAAACTCTTTCTTGCTACCACTATCTCCAAAAGATGAGATTGTTCTTTGATTTTGTTTTCTTATAGAGACGATCTGAATCAAATTATAAGACATTAACTCAACTTTTAAATATCAAACACTAAATTATATATTAAAAAAAAAGGTTCGTAGAACAATAAATTACACCAATCTAAATTTCCTAATCCAAGCTTTAAAAACTAAGACTTTTATAAGCCAAGAAGCCTCGAGGGAAAAACTTCTTTTGTGCACTCCCTTGCAATCTTGGTCGCTCTCTCGACAGAAATCTAAAATTCCTAGAGATCAAACAAAAATTATATATTTTGAAATAAAGCCTTCCTCAACATTAAACAAAAAATTCTACTTCTATAGAAAAGTCCACAAACAAGCATTTCATGTGTTGGGTCAAAATGTAAATATTGAAAAACTTAGAAACATGGTAGAAGATATGAGAATTCGCAAACATTTACTGATTGGGAGCTGGATCTTCTTCTACCTTGGAACGTTTAGCATTAGGCTCTTCAGAATCTGCATGGCTAAGAGCTCCATTTACTGCCTCAGCACCTAGTAGAGAGATGTGCTTACTCGTGATTTGACGACCTGCTCTCAGCTTTGGGCCCCAATGTCTTTCAGGATTTGGAAGGAAGCGTGCAACTTTCTTTGCCTGCGCCTTGCTAAGAGATGCTATAGCTCTGGCAAAATTAGCCTGCCAAGAAGATAAGGATTCGGAAAAGTACATCAGCTACATGCCATCATTTTATGTGTTTGAATGTACATAGTAACATATTTGACAATGGGAAACGGGGGGCAAAAACATTGCAACTTAATGTTACCACGAACCAACAGTCAAACTACAAAATGAAACTTACTTCAAGAACTGGTTCCTTGGCGAGAATGATACTTCCTGGCTGATCTTCAGGTTGAGCTTTTACTGGATGATTTTTGACCTACAAGAAAAAAGATCGATGAAACGTTGATACATGTAAGGAACATCTACAGTCCACATCTGGTCAGAAGGCTGTAATATATTATATACAAATGACTGTCTGAGTATATAATGAAGTGTACAATAAAGATTGCCTTACCCAGCAACGCATTATATCCCAAATAACACTCATGGGAGCATCTGATTTCAGTCCTAAAGGATTCACATGAGTGCCCGATATGCGATATCCTGCATTAATAACTGCAGAACGGAAATTTACAGCTGATGGAGATGTGCACTTCAATGTTGCACAGAGGTTGTGAAGACTCAAAAATAAAGGAACATCCATCAGTTCCTGCACAGTAAAAATACATTTGAGTTAATAAATGCTGCACACATAAAAGGACATTCATCAGCATATAAGCATGATGTAGAGTATGTATGGAATGACACGGAACCAAGATGTTGCTAGTGAAGTGTTTACTCTAAAATTACTATTGTACTTAATCCTTCACAACTAGAAAACCAAATAACCGGGGAACTATTCGCATGTACTACTCTATTTAATAAGTGAAAAAATGTCTACATATTTTTTAAAAACTGAAGTTAATGAACCTTTTTCTAAAATTACTACACTCAAGTCTTCTAAATAAAACTATCTGAGTTGATCTTCTGGTTCCTTATTTATTGTAATGAATTTTTTTATAGGCCAAACTGATTGCATTTTCAAACTTTTTTCCATTCATTTGATGAGGGAAATTAGGTAATGGCTAAAATTACGAAGGTATATTGACTTGAGAAGAATAACTAACAGCATAATTCCAATGGCTTAATATATTTGGAGTTATAATGCCAGATCCACGCATAAAACGCACCTCTGAAATTGTTGTCAGTACAGCAGATATACGATCATATGCAGGATAAGAGTCCTTCATAGACTTCACATCAGCTAGCATGGAAGTAACCCATTCTTGATCGTGGATTGGAGCTGACCAGATAGGCCCGCCCATGTTGAATTTCTTCCCACAATCACTGCACTCTTGAGGAACAGAAGGACCAAAACCAGGTAAATACCTGACGCTGTTATTCTGAAAGCAAAAGGATAGATGACACGTCAAAAAACTATGCACAACTCATATTGTAAAGAAATTACTACTTCAAACAAGGATTCACTTCCAATCAGATGTAAATATATAACATGAAGAGCAAAAAAGGATCAGTATATATCGATCAATTCCCAACAAGTGTCAAAACAAGATCAATAGCTTACATCAGCCAGATTCTTTTATCTTTTTTTTCATTCAAGGAGAAAAAAAAAATTATATATTGAATAAAAGGACGATAAGAAATCCATCATAGTACAGGGCAAAGAATCTCACAGAAAGCCTTCAATTTTCCTAGAAAAAGGAACACTAACCCTTCCAACCCCAAAATAAAGAAAAGGGAAAAAGAAAACACTACCTCGGGAAGTGCATAGAACTTTGAACATGAATGTTGCTAAACCTTGTTAATTACCATCTGGTTAAACCTAAAAGCCTCCTATTCCGCTCTTTCCAACCTCTAATAATCAAGTATGAGGTTACATCAAAACAAACAAGTAGGCCAATCGTGAGAATTGGGTCCCTTAATCCAAAGCCTCGAAAGAAGTAATCCAAAGTCGCATATTCCAAAGATTAGAAGATATTTTCATAAAAGTGCAGCCTTTTTCTTAGCTCGTAGATTTTGACTCCCTGCCAAGAGCCTCCACATTGGTTCTAGGCTCAACTTGCTGTGCTTGGTGCAAGTTTCATCCAAATTATTTTAAACACCCCCTTTGACCTCTTGGTTGAGTTGTTCATAACAGGCTTTTGATATTTGTCTGGTTAAGAAGCTCAAGCATTTGAGGGGTGATGGAGAACATCAATCCGGATCCTCTGTTTCAGAGAAAGGACATGTACTTTGGAAAACTAGCTTTAAAAATGGGAAAATGTTCGTGGGATTAGACAGGCAGAGGGAAGATGTGATAGTGTATTATACTGACTTCCTTGCGCTCATAGTTCAAAACATTTGGGAATAAATATTTTATCACCAAAAGTTAAGGCCCATTACGTATTGCTTTGTGTTCTCCATTTTTGGCTGACTGCTGTGTTCTCGTGGGCTGTTCGTTTTACTTTCGTTTGACTCAATGAAAGCTAGTTGTACAAAAGAAAAAGGGGTGCAGGGGGTAACCGTACAAATAAGCCGGAGAGAAACTTGCACCAGTTTGAGAAATTATACTGGACAATAAATATAAACTCAATATGTGATTAACCAACATAAATACCAGGTCGTAGTGAAATATACCTTGGACACACTTCTCCCGATCTGCTGGAGATGGAAAGAATCACAACCAGTGCACTGATAAACATATGAGAGCTTGAGGGGAGTATTTTTCATTGCACTTGCAGAGCTGCAGCCAATTATTAAACCAAGTGTAAACAATCAAAGGAAAGCACCATCATATATAAATACTTATAGCACATAAAAATAAAAATAAATAAATAAATAAATAAATAAGTTGTGCAATACAGCTAACCCAGTAAATTCAAAGGAATCGGCAACTTACGTGTAAACCCGAACAAAAACCCGAACATAGAAATCCATCTGGACAGATAGCACAGGAACAATATACCGCTTGTATCTATTTGCATGGCTCTACGAAGAATTCAGAACAAAAATAATGCCTAAGAGACCACTTCTGATTGTTAGTGAAACCAGAAATTTGAAGAACGCTATATTTCAGATAAAGAGACATGCATGTTCTGAGATTAGAATGACGAGGCAGGTGAAGCATTATATGACAGATCTCAAATTAACTAAGAGATTAAGAAAAAAAAACTTATTTCTTGAGTGAAAAATGCTCATGAACAGGCAGAACTAAATATTTTAATTGATAATAAAGTGGGTATCAACTTGGATATCACCACTAATAATTCTCGAGTGATAAAAGCATGTAAACAGGAATTAATCGGTGTTACTCTTTGTGCTGCAGATCACTTATAGCTCAGATTCTACATTGCCTACCTTTCACCAGGAAGCCACATCCTTTGGACCAATGCCCTCATTTATGAAGGATAAGACAGAAGAGGAATCAAAGCATTTTCAAAGACTCTTTTAGTCCTCTGGAAGAATCTTGGACCTAGTTAGACTCTACGCATCTTGGTGTGTACATTGCCTTATTCTTTTTGTAATTACATTATTATGCTTATTTGTGCAAATTGGGTCCCTTTTTGTGATTCCCTTTGCCTCCAGGGATTTCTCCTCCCCTCCTTCAGTACTACTCTCCTTTGTAATAGATTTTCAGTTTCATATAGTGTGTGTGTGCGTGTCATTTAAGAGCCTATACTGCACGTTTCTAATAAGATAAGAATGATATTGTAAGCATGTTAAGAAAGGTGGTAAAATAATTCATCAAGTAAACTTTTGAGAAATACATAGGAGATAGGCATACCTCAATGCAGGCAAGGAGGATTCTTAAAGCCATTTCGTGGCAATATTTCCCTCTCAAAGGATAGGAACCATATCTGAATCAATCAGCACTTTTTAGGACACATAATCTATTACAATAAAACTTCAAAAAAACGAATGATAATTGAAGACTGAAAAACTTACTTCGAATAGCAAACTTCTCCATTCCCCCCGCAAAGGACTGCCATATCAGTTGCGGTACACATCAGCATGCCACCATCAACAACTGATTGAACGGCAGAGTCCAAGAAAATAGAGGGTGAACCATAAGGATCCAGATCAACCTGAAATAACCCAAATAAGTTGCATAAAACATTCAACCTTGTATTCACGTCAGTGCACATGTCATTACGTTATATATAATTATTCTAAGTGGCTACTATTCTAAACTATAACAAGGAAAAAGAAAATGCATTCCCATAGTTACTTCCCTATATGATTTCCAAGGAGATAACCTTCATATCTGAAATAGTGCGTACATACCATGTCAAATTCATTTGGGTGAGTAAGCATATAAACACGAGCATCAGTAAGATGTGATTCCACTTTTGCACATGCTACTGAACCATTAAACTTGATGTTTCTCCGACAAGCTTCAACCGATGCTGTTGAAAAACAATTCTTATCATTAACAGGTTCAGTTAGCAACGGACAACTAAAAAGAAACACCTAAATGGCATATCAATATTGATAATAGCATACAGACGAGTATAATGGATAACTTCCATTCCTAAGGTTCCACTGGCAGTTTGAGACATAAATCTATACAGAAAAAAAAGGGAAAGATTACCAATAATTTGAAAATTTACCTTTATCATTGTCTAGCGCCACAACTTGACCAATCCCCTCTACTTCACGAGCATATCTTAAGGCTCTTAGCCCAGAAGCTGACAAGGCCTTCAAATTTAAAACAGGAACTATTCAGAAAGTAGTGAATGGACAACATATCACCGAATCCAAACCAGGCATCCCAAAGGAGAAGCAAACACAAACAGACAAGATTTTAGAAGCACAAATATAACATCAGAGTCAGAGAGACACGATGACAACATGTTGAACAGTAGATCTAATATAGTACTTAGTTCAGGGACACGTTCATCTTCATGGACATGGCATATACAAACTATTCAGAACAACTTTTATCTAATATGTTGGTATATTTTGACGCATCTACATAATTTTCACATAAAAGATGCAATTTACATTATGACGCTTGAAACTTCAACAACTATGAGAATGGGACAATAAGCTATACAGCATTTGCATGAATTTGAGAAGCCAATTACACAATGTTTAACAATGCAGCGATGTATATCAAAAGTATACATAGGAAAAC
The DNA here is from genome assembly GCA_033971965.1 of Cucurbita ficifolia. Taxonomy (NCBI): domain Eukaryota; kingdom Viridiplantae; phylum Streptophyta; class Magnoliopsida; order Cucurbitales; family Cucurbitaceae; genus Cucurbita; species Cucurbita ficifolia. The sequence goes on from CM066965.1 coordinate 19,707,584, forward strand.
CAAAGTCGGATTTAAATTAAATTAAAAATATATGATATTATTATCCCCCAGAAAATCAGATTTAAAATAAAAATAAGAAAAACTCTAAACTAATGACCCAACTATCATATAAGCAAAAATTTAAATATCAGACAAGCAGTTGTATCTTCATTTGAAATTCATCATTATATTTTTTTTTTCAGTTATGTCCTTATCCTTTCCCTTGGTCTTCCATTCGTTCAAAATAAATTGTGTCCTAGTGGCTAATTCAACTCAAGATAGCAAACAACTGGAGGAGATGTTTGGGGGTTGGATAAATATTGCAATCATCTAAGAACTTAGTTAGAAAAGCCCCCAGCTATGTTACATTGTTCCAAAACAGAGAGGTAATAAAGGAATCTTCAATTTTAGTACTAGTGGAAATCCCAGTCATTTTGTTCAAAAAAATACAACAGAGAGGTAAAAAACTTCAGGCCCCTTATTCTATTCCCTAATTGATAAATCTTCGCCAAACTTCTTGTTGAGCATCTCTAGAAAATCCTTCCTAGTGGCAACATCATTTCAGGATTTCAGTTGCCTTTATAAGAAAGGACAGATTATAGACTATGTATCACTCACTCAAACAGAGGACTAATAACCCAAGCATGAACACATTCCTAAATTGAATATACTCCACACATCATTAAACAATAAACTATGATTAAATTGTGCACGTGCACATAATATAATGATCAATGAAATTAAAAGAACCTCAAGAACTCTAATAGGCTTGGCTTCTCTTCGTTCTTTTCCCTCTACGATCTCTTTCGGTTCTTCTGGCAACATTGGACTCCCACATTCATTTGATAGTTTTTCTTGAGCATCACAATCTGTACTGCACTTTTCATCATTTGTTGCAGATTCATTAGAAGCTTCTTCCATAACAATTTCAGAACCATTATTTTCAGAAATCTTCTGTGCTGATTTGGCTCTTCTTGATAGTTTCGTTTCATGCTCCTGCTTGCGTTTTGATATAAATGCCCTAAGGACAGCTATGGATAGGTCTCTGTTGTTAACCTGAGTATTACAGCAGAGAACAGTCAAAATTCTACAATGGAAAAAAGCTTCAAGCTATATGGGCAGCATAGAGTAAAAAAAGGGAAATGAAAATCCAAAAACCACACAGATAGAACAAAGTTGGTAACAGTTTTCATTAAGGAAAAAGAGAACTGCCAGTTACTCTTAATCACAGAGGGGAAGCTGGGACTTCAAAACAAATTATGTAGTAAAGAGCAATGATTTAGCTAATGCTGCTGCCAAGAATCTCAAAAAGAACTATAAGCTATTCTTAAGATTAAGGAGATAGCTATCATATAGGGCAAACTGCATGGAACAATATTCTTAAATTTATCATACCACATCATACTTTGCTGATTTAAATAAATTGTATATCTTAGTTTCTCCATCAAATATCAGTCATTTAAATATGCTAACATGCTGAAGTTTCAAGATAGTAACAACATTAAGAAGCCTCTTCACTCGCCAAAATATAAAATTTCCCAAAGCTACCTCTTCTCCCCCAAGCTTTCCCATTAAAACAAGAACAGAAGTCAAATCTTAAATATTTTCCAAATCAATAACCACGCCAAACTTCAAATGCTAGAAACAACCATATGTAAATCATTTTCCCACCCCAAGAATCCATGGAAACTTTTGACTGGCCTATTAATTTTAACAAAGAACAACGCCTAAACTCCAAAACTCCAGAAAACCATTATTCAAGTTAAAAAAGGCACCTGGGTCTTATTGAAAAAGACTTCATTCTTCGCGTGCATGAGAATCTCAGCCTCTCCCTCCTTGATGATGGTGAATTCACTAAGATCTGTCGCCATTATTGCGGCTCTCACATGCAACGAAAAACAGTTTCTGGGATTCTTCCTTCTTCCGCTCCTTGCTAGTTTCAAGGGTGGTCAAAGCAGAACGCTACGACCCTGAAAAACCTCCAATACCTCCGCTTCTCTTGCTCTTAAGAGCTTCGTGTGATGGTTTCAGAGCCGCAGTTAAACAAAACCAACCACTGAGAAGAAACCAACACTTAAATATGTTGAATATGATTCATGAACTGTAATTTTGAACAGCGGAACCCTATTGCCACTACTCAATTGCCGCTTGACAATTGAAAGTTCCCTTGAATTCCGCGCACGATATATATTCTTCGATCTTTAACCTTAAACCCTAATCTCCAATCCACGGCTAGAGGCTGAGGTTTTGCGCCAACTCATAATGTTAAACATTTAAAAACGTTAAATTTAATTTTCTTTTCTTAATATAAAAATAAATTATACTTTCTAAACTATTGATTAAATTATAAATTTCATACTTATTTCTATTTAATCTCCAAATCTTCCGAGAATATTCAAAATTCATGATATTGATACAACATGCTTATACTTAATTATACAGATGATTAAATAATAAGATAAAAAAAAACATAAATAACTAAAAAAAATAAAATAAGAGAATATATTAGATAAATTTGATATATTGATTTAAAAAGATTTCGTCTATCTATTATGTCAAACTTCGCATGTTAGAATTGAAATTCTAAATTAATCATATAATTAAAATTGGTGAGTTTACGGAGTAAAACTTCATTTTATTTTTATGGACTTATTTGTTTTACCATCTTCATTTTAATTTCTAATAAATATTTAGAAATCTTTTTAATTCAAATTATCATCCTGTGATATTTGAACAAAAAGGATACATAAATGAACCAAAACAAAAAGGATACATAAATGAACCAAAACAACATTTGAATGATAGTAATTTTCAAAATATTATAAGTAAAAACGATTTTTTAAAAAAATACTATTTATACCAATAATGTGCAAATTTTATTTTAATATGTGAATAGTGATATAACGAGGTAAAATGACTCGTGCTAGTTTATGAGATTAATCTCGGATCTTAGTAGCAGTTCAAAACAACCATAACTTTTGAATAGGCTAATAAAGTAAGTTTCTTTTGCATTGCACCTTCTGGAAACAGAAAGAACCCTAAGGATTATATTATGTGGAACGTAACAGTTGGTGCAGTTCTATTGGATTGGTAGCTATTTTCAGTGAAACATCAACACAACCCACTGTGTTATTTTGTGCTTCAATTCAAACTAAATATGGATTGTTGCTGTCATTTAGCTTCTTTTTGAGACCCACAAAGTACAATGATTTAGAATGTAATGTTTTTTTTTTTCCTCCCTTTAACATTTTGTTAGGATTTTGTAAAATCTCTTTTAAAAAAGATTACACTATGGCGTATAATTTTGATTTTTAATCATAAGAAACTTAAAGTGACGTTTCTTATTAATAATTTAATTAAGATCGAACCTCATATTCTCACTTATTATTAAACTTAAGGAGAAAAAAAAAGAGTATTGCATAGTCGAGCTTTTGGGTCTATCATTATACCCTATCTTGCTTAAAATTCTTATTAATAATTAAAACACATTCCAAGACCAAGTCTGTTGAGGTTGATTACAGTGGGCATTTGGAGTAGAGTAGATATGTATTAACTAGTTTAGTTATGTTAAGTTATATGTGAAATCTCACATTGGTGGGAAAGGAGAACAAAATATTCTTTATAAGAGTATGGAAAACTCTCCCTAGCAAAACACGTTTTAAAAAGAGGGTGGATTGTTAGATCCCCATATCAATTTGGAGAAGAGAACGAGTGTCAACGATGACGCTGGGCCCCGAAAAAGGGTGGATTGTGAGATCTCACATTGGTTAAGGAGGAAACAAAACATTCTTTATGAAGGTGTGAAAACCTCTTCCTCACAGACGCCTTGAGGAAAAGCCTGAAAGGAAAAGCTCAAAGAAGACAATATCTATTAGCAGTGGGTTTGGACTGTTTACATTATCGATCATACTACTGCTACTATCGATCATATAAATCATAGTATATTGTCCAATTAAATCCTACTCCTACTATGATTAGCCTTTAAGTACACTCTCCCTAACACCTTCATAAATAATTAAGATAATGTCTTCAACTTAGCTTACACCATCATCATTTTCTTTACTTCACATATAATGTTATTTTATAGAACACAAAGTACAAACATGTAAGGTTCTAATTGGGTGATTAAAAGATAAACATGACAAACTGATGAGGACCATATATGAAGGGGTAGAGAAACCAATAACATATTTGAACTAAAAGTCCTATAGGTAGGGGAAGAAAAAGAACGAAATGGAATCACCAATAAGATCTGATTTAAAGATCATATCATACTCAAAATGATAGATAATGAAAGGCATAATCAATGGAAGGAACTGAATGAATTGGGTATATAAATAGAAGTTAAAGGCAGCCATTGATAGCACACAAGCTTTTTGTTGTCATATAGCAGCAGCAGCACCAGAAGAAGAAGATATAAAGATGGATGCAGAAGAAAAAGAATGGAGGAAGGGACCATGGACTCCTGAGGAAGACAAGTTGTTGTCTGAATACGTGAAAGTGCATGGCGAAGGAAGATGGACTTCTGTTGCCACTGGTTCACGTAAAAACATATTCTCTTCCTTTTTTTTTCCATTTTGATCTAAATGCTAACTCTAAATTTCTAAATTAGAAGATTAGAGTTAACATGTAAAATCAATCTTTTTCAGGTTTGAATAGAACGGGGAAAAGTTGCAGATTGAGATGGGTGAATTATCTTAAACCTGGTCTTAAGAGAGGCCATCTTACTCCTCTTGAGGAAGGCATTATCATAGAACTTCATGCTCTTTGGGGTAACAAGTAAGTAATTATTCTATAACAGCCCAAGTTCATGCTCTTTGGAGTAACAAGTAAGTAATTATTCTATAACAGCCCAAGTCCACCGTTAGCAAATATTGAACTTTTCCAAACTCTCTCTTTGGACTTTCCCTTTCGGACTTTCTCTCAAGATTTTTAAAACGTGTATGTTAGATGAGGTTTCCACACCCTTATAAAAAAATGTTTCGTTCTCCTCTCTAACTGATGTGAGATCTCATAATCTACCCACCTTCGAAGCCCAGCGTCCTCGTTGGCACTCGTTCCTCTCTATAATCGATGTGGGATCTCACATATTCCTCTCTCAACATTTTTTTTACCCATCTCTCTTAACCAAATGGATAATGTTTTAACTGACAGATGGTCAACCATAGCAAGATATTTACCAGGAAGAACTGATAATGAAATAAAAAATTACTGGAGAACGCATTTCAAGAAGATGAAGCCAAAGAGAGAGGCTCAAATGGTTGTTCCAAAACCAGACAACAAAACATCACCACCAATCAGCTTTGAACAAGACAGAGAGGAGAAAGATATGATGAAGCCATGTGAAAGAGACAATAATGAATTAGGGATGGTTTTTACAGAGCCTGCAGCCATGGCGGCTGATCAGAGCTACTTGTCAATGGTGTATGAAGATTTTGCAACTTGGGCGGCAGCTGCGGCGGCGGAAGAGAGCTACTTATGGGGTGGCCTTTGGGAAGATTCAAACAACCTTTTGTAATGGGGAACCTATCTTTTTAAGAAACAATGTTGACTATAGATCCAATGACATAATACAAGTTTGCTATTAGAATATGGATGGATTATGAACCCTGGGAAGAGAAATGGTCAATGTGACCAAATAAGTATATTTGATGATACATATCAAGTTCATGATTGGCAATGTTCATCAGATGCCAAAAAGTAATACAATTCATCATCACACACAGTATACCGCCTAGATTTAATCATATCGATATTTCTATGCTGATGGGAGAAGAATGAAAGAAGAATACCGACTGATAAGTTATTGGCAGACTGCATCCAATTCTTCTTCTTCTGTCCTCTGTGTTTCCTCTATTTCATTTCTTTCCATGGCTGGTTTCGCCTTCTTCGTATTCACAATGGCCATCAAGTAGAGACTCCCTGCATGAAAATAGCAAGTTGAAGAGATATGTGCTTAATGCAAGTATAAACGATGATATGCACGAAAGAGTAATACCTAAGTCGTCCACAAAGGCGTGCTAAAGCATCCGATCCCGTTCTGGATGCAACATCTTCTATTTCGGAAGCATTCTGCAAGTTAACAGTATCAGCAAGCCTGAACTCACACAGCTCCTTCAAGGAACAAGCATCTGTTAGGACAGCTGAATGTCCACCACCAGCTGCTAGTTTTCGCACTTCTCCCACACACCTGAAAACTTAAAATTTTATGAATGTGAATCTACCACTATGAACTCGAAAATAAATGTCGAACAACCGTATACGTACCAATCAATAGGAGATGGATACCAAGCATATGTAGATTTCTCATTAGCTGCCTGACCATAGCTATTGTAACCCCACCCATGGATCCTTCCATCCTTCATTGAAACAAGAGTATGTGAATGTCCACAAGCAACATGTAGAACACCATTTGGGACAACCAACACAGGTAGATTTCGAAGAAAATTCTCAGAGTCACCCACGACACATGAGAAAAACCCAGTCTGGGGCCCGAGACCTAATTGTCCAACTTGACCGCCACCCCATGCATATAAAGAGCCTTTTTGAGTAATAGCACATGTGTGGACTCCGCCACATGCGATATCCTTTATCCATATTCCATCAAGAGCAACAACTCTCCGAGGTATCAACTCTTTGTCCACAGACTGAGGGGAACAGTGACCTAGTTGACCCATACTTCCTAGTCCCCATGTATAGCTGAAGGTACAGGGAAAAATTGTTAAACTGAGCATTTATGGAATAAAAACTAAAACTAGTCATACACATTTGATCTAACAAGTTGGTACATAGGTGCTTAGTTCCTCGACAATAAGAGTTCAATAGCTTAGTTCCCTTTCCTTCTTTTTTCCTCTAATTCACAAATTTCTTTCATTAACTAACTCGCATAATAGAATTGCACGTGCGAAACTCCATGCCTGCAAACTTTCAAATTCCTAAGTAAGAAACTACATGAGTTTGTCACCATAAATTGACACAACAAATCAACGATGCACCAAACAAAACTAAAAAAAATCAAAGAGAGTATGTGTGAATGGCATGCACTCATGTTTTGACATTAAACACATAATTTGAAGAAGCAAATTCTATGTAAGAACTTCTTCATTTGATAGTCAATCAGTGGAACGGGTGTCCACGACATCACAGTGCATTGATCATCCAACTTATTCTCCCTTATATGGGAATTCTGTTAGAAGATTCCAAACCTTGAGACCAATGTGATCTGTGGATGACCACAGTTCACAAACTTAAAAATAAAAACTTCTTTTCCAGTTAGTTTGTCCTTTGGATCACTTACACCTCGCCGTTTTCAGATATAGCTGCAGAATGGTACTCCCCACACGACACTTTAGTAATCTTTACAAGCTCAGGGGCCTCATCAAGGAACTTTGCATAAGCACTTATAATGCGAGCTCCTTGTAGACCTTCAGACGTAACACCCCTGCCTAGCTGACCATACTCATTGTAGCCTGGTCAACCAGAATAGGGATTGTATTATTATTGAGGTGGCAGGAAACTAGATAAAAACTCACTAAGGATAGATTCCCAATATTCAAGGTTCTCTCCTGCTTCCAACTCTCTACGGGTAGATTCCCAATATACAATAGCATCACCAAATGTATACAAGTAGACATCAACTTCACTAAAAAAATTCTTGAACTTTAAAAGGGCAACTTTAATGAAACCTTTCAATTTTTTTTATTTGAATAGATTAAATGAATCCAGATGAACTCACCCCATGCTTGCATTTGCCCATCGTCCGATAATGCCACTACATGAACTGCCCCACAGGACACTTGACGAATAATCTACAGCAAACAGAATGTCCTTAGGTAATAGTTCTAAGGAATATTAACTGCAAAGTAGTAATCGACTATCATTCTCATTGTATTATCTTATAAATCTATACCATGTTAATTCAACACTAAATTCTGCATCAGCTGAAGACAGTTCTATATTATATCTTAGAGGAACTTCAACATAGATAAGAGAAATAAAATAACTGAACAGTTATTACATTGAATTAGTTGAAGCCAAGGTTATTAGAATAGTGTGAAAATTCAAGGAGCAAATAAGGTAAGGTCTTCCAAAAGTGATTAAAATGATGGATGCCTCTCTCACAGAGAGGAAGATGAAAGAATGGTAGACAATAAATGAGAGGACAGATTACGTACATTAACTAGGCTCGTTATTGGAACAATAAAATTAAAGAGAGAAGAAAAAGTGAAAAAGAAACTGACAAAATACTGAGATTTTTTTTAAAATTTAAATATATACACATGATATTCACCTACTAAATATTAGAAACATACCGTATTTGGTGTGAAGGCTCCCCAAAATAAGCGTGGCAAATTGGATCCCTGTGATAAGAGAGGAGTTGCTGAAAATGCAGAAACGTTTACAAAAGAACATCAATATTTAAAACAAGTAAACTAAAACCTGATTTTGTCCCCAAATCCAGAGTCTACTAGTTGAAATCGTGCCATCGTTCTCGCGAGATTCTGCAATAGCAGCAGTACAATGTGCTCCACAGGAAACAGATTTCACAAACTCCGTCTGCAATTGCTTCACTTTCTTTGGCTCTTTGCTCTTTTCCTCAGTTCCATCCCCCAGTTGACCAAAATCATTTGCACCTGATAGTTATTATTTGAAATAAAAAATCCTAAATCAAAACCGAGCACCTTCACATGACTGCAGGGGAAAAGAAAAACACACAAATTCTGCAAATAAAAGGTTCAAGCAGACAAAGAGGAGCCAGATAGACGCCCATGGAAACCAATACACAAATACAACATCGTTCTCATTTAATATTGCTAGAATTCATCGATCTGAAACTTTTGGGTAACGTCAGATGAGTCACAGGGTACCACAAATAACCAAAGTCTCGTTGTATCTGCTAAAATTATTGTCCATAGGTAATTATTTCAATTTTCTGAATGGTCCGGAAATTTCAAATTTTGGAATAAAGAAACGCAGGTAAATGCACCTACTGTGGTGTTCAATTCTCAGAAGAAAAAGAAAAGAAAAAAAAACTTCCAAAAAATTGATTGAGAGATATTATTCAAATAAAGATCTCAATTCCATTTCGTTCGAAACCATAGCACACAACTCGTATGCAAGTTCAATAAAATTGAACTTAAAAAAAAAGATCAACAAATGATTCTTGTACTTCAAACATTTTCAGGAATAGAAGCTGAGCTGCAATTTGGCTCTCCCCTAAAACAATTTTTGCTTTTCTATCACATTTTAACAAAAATAACCCAAGAGATTGGAGAAAGAAGACTGTAGTTCCAAGAGCTTTAAACGAAAGGACAAACTTGCTTATAAACATATGAAAAGAAAGGAAATTTCGGGTCATCAGAAACATTTTATTAACAGAAACAGAGAGTAGGAATAGGGTCAAACCCCAGGTAAAAAGTGACCCATCAGAAGCCACAGCAGCCGTATGTTCACGACCACAATCAATATCCAGCCATCGACAATTAGCTTCCACTGGGCATCCAAAAAGATCAGGACGGAGCTGCCTAGGAACCCTTAATTGATGATCCTTCCCCTTTCGACCCGTCTGGCCCGATTGATTATAACCCCAAACATAAATTGCACTCTTTCTTGACAGGCTACTATTCTGGGTCATCCCAAAGACATCGTTAATATCCATTTCTTGCCCCTAAAAGATTCGAAAAGTTCCATGGACAACAAATAGTTCAGCTCCAAAGAAGAAATCAAACATAAATCGGAAATGAAAGATATCATGCAGAAAAGAAAAATGAAGACCACCGCATTATTCGTTCTAATTTCTCAAACCTCATTCCAATCGATGGACCGACGACAAAAAAAAGGAAAATCGAAACTACTCACGAAAAGGCCGGAGCTTTTCCTGAGTTGTCGTCAGCCGTATGATAGGATTCAGACAGTGAAAAAATATGAAAATTTAAAGAGAGAGATGATTAGAGGGAAAGCGGAGGGTACCTGAGGAAAAGGATCAGAGAAGAAAGTTTGAAATGGAAAGGAAGTTGGAAGGAAAGGAAATAAATAGTTGCAAGAAAACGATCGCCGCTTTCTTTTGTTCCGCGAAACTTGGAGATGGGGCGGGTTGCCTGGATAAGCCTGGTACTGGGCCCGGCCCAACTCTTCTGCATTCGGCCCTTCCTATGAATATATATTACAATTTACAAACATAAAATTTCATCAAAATATAAACCGCTTCGATTTGAGAATATTTTTTGTTAAAGTTCATCCGTCTGGAATGAATCATCCCTTCAAGCAAGAGCGAGTATTCATCCTTCCCGTGATCACTACTGTCGCGAAAGTCGGGATTACTGCTTGAAATCGCCTTTCCTTCAAGAGCAAATGGAATTACGTCTTGCGAACATTTATGGAGGCAGCCGGCGCTGTTTTGAGTAATTATTGTTCGTGTTTATCGGTTTTTGGATCTGTGTTCGCTTGTCAAATTGAACTTTGAAGGAATCCGAGATTAGAAATTCGCGATCCCGCTTGTTGGCGAAATTTGGCAGTAAATTTGTTGGTACGTATGCTGTTCCACCATTTGCTCATTAAGGGATCCGTGATCTGTTTTTATCATTGTGCATGAAATTTGTCGATGCTTACTAGTTCTTGTGTTGCCTTGAAGGCGTGTTAGTGTCTTAGGGTTACTGGATTTAAGATTTTGTCTGATTAGGAGTTGAATTTTCATTGATTCTGTTGCTGCTGTGAGATTGAATTTGCTATTACTTCATACGGTTCCTTCTCCTTTTCCTTTTCATTGAATTTGATATTATGAGCAGCTTGAAAACAGTCTCTTAATCAATGCAATAATATTGTTAGAAGAAGTAATTACGGGATAAAATTCTTATAACATTTCCTCTCTTAATTTATTTTATTTTGTTTATAAATGGATTACAATTAATTATTTAATCATGATAAATCAATAATAATTTATTTAAATATATAAATTATTTTGATAAAAAAATTTATTAAATAAATGAATTACTTTACTTATCTACTTTTATTTTGTCCGGCTTGATATCTAAAATTAAATAAATAACTTCTCATCAAATCAAATATCAACGCTAACATAAATAACTTCTCATCAAATCAAATATCAACGCTAACACAAGTAGTTATCTGGTTCTCGAGTAAAATAATTTAGAGGCTCAAGCCTGTTATTAAACGTTTCTCGAGTAAAATAATTTAGAGGCTCAAGCCTGTTATTAAACGTTGCATTAGACAATTGATCGAATTAACTTTTTATCTATCTATTTATTTTGGGATGTAACCTTTTTACACCAACTTACTTCTTTTGAACCCGATTTCGTGATAGAATGAAATGCCATGAGTTATAAGCATGGCACAACGGCAGTGATTGTCGTTTAAGTGTATTTGGTAACGAGAATAATTATCATACAACAAATCAACGATACAAATTAATTAATCGTCCGAGGAAAAACTTGGCCTTGGAAACCAACTTTAGCATCTAAGACTATTATAGCATTAAATTCTGGTTTTTAATGACAATTTGATCGAGCAACCCAGTTTAAGTTCAAGCAATTTCCAAGGAATTCACTTCAAAAAGAAGATTTTCATTCATCAAACTCTCAGAAATCAATGACATTGTCCACACACCTCGACGCATAATCCCAACAAAGACATAAACACAACGAATAAGCTCAATTGAAGTCAATATGATTGAATGATTTAAAGCACACACCCATCACGGTTTCCTTTTCATTCAGAAGATGAGATGAGATGAGATGAGATGATTGAAAGGTGATCATATTTCATTTTCAAGAACAGAAAAGGAAAAAAAACACCAAACATGGGATGGAAAGATTTCTCAGTCATTCACAACAACACCTAATTTTCTTCCCCCTATAACATCATATATTTTGGTGAAACATCGGTTTCAACAACTGTATAACTTAGAAATAATCTTTGAATCTCTTTGAAAAATGAAGAACAAGAGAGAGAGGAAACAGATGGATCCAACCTTGGTTAGACTTTCATTCATAATATTTACTATGGTTGAAAAATATTATCCTGCAATATTCACAAATCACCATCTTCCTGTTGGTTATTATGCCCGAGGTGCTGCTGCTGCCTTCATCCACGACACGACGCGAACAATCAAGTCGTTTCATCAAATGCCATTACCTAACATATCAAAACAGTGGGGCATGAAATAAATGTCAATGAAACCCATCCAAACTTGGGCTGTTTCCTTCCTACTCCTAGTTTACAAATCAAATAATCTCATGCTACTATCAATCAGCTCATGAAAAGAAACAGAAAACCCCAGATTTTAAACACAAAAACATCAAGGAATGATTTTATACTATGTAAGATATTACGCCATTTTATACTTAGATGAGCATCTAACGATCACGTTTCAAGATCATTCCCCAAAGCTTCACCAGTGAAGGAGCTGAGGAAAAGAACATTAGTTATTATACCAAAAAACGCCGAAGCACTACCCGACCAATTGAATATCACAAAATGGTGTAGTGTTATATTGACGTCAAAAATGATATCAACCAAGCATAAATATTGACGTCAAAATGAGATCAACTAGTGCCCAATGGGTGCCCCCTCCACAAAAGGCGCATGACACCTACCAAGAGGTCACATGGGGTTTCAATCCTAGGGGCGAGTGTAGGTGCCCCCAGGTTAGCTTGAGGACCCTCAGATTATCAACAAAAACAAAAAATGAAATTCAATAATCCTATTCTAAGGAGCACATAAGAAAAAAAAATGATGTGTTCTCTTAAACTTCTGATGCTCTACAAGTTTTTTTTTATAGGAGTTATTCTAACATAGCTTAATCAGTCGGTTCCAAGCGAAGATGATACAAGGATAGGATAGACATAAATAAATGGATCGTATAGACCATCTATGTTAACTAGACATTTTTTCAATTTCTAAAAGAACCACGACGGTTCTGCAAATCCAGAATGGTCCTTATGCTCAATCCATACTAAGATACCAAAAAATATTAATCCTAAAATCAATTGTGTCAAATCATAAAGTCATATTTTGCCGAACAATAGTGACGCTTCTGAAACACAGAAATTCCGAAACATAAAAAGATCCAAACATCAATCTGAGTCACGAGAACGCAACTAATAGGGTGGCTTTGAGATAGTGATTGAACAAGTTCATATGATATGATGGAGAAAAAGAGGCATACCTTGCCACAAACTGGGCAGTTATCACTTCTCTCCATCCACTCATAGATACATCCAAGGTGAAAGTGATGACAGCATTTTGTCACTATCTTGGGATTCTCTGAGGTATATTCTGCTAGGGAGAAAAAGGAAATTTAACGATCAGAATGAAATTTTGGCATGTCGAAAAACGTGTGGATTAGTAACTTGTTTATCCCCTATAAGCTCAAAAAACAAGAATATTGAGGCCCAAAATCATAGATTTTGATGAGCAATTAAATAAAATCAAGGATAAAATGAAGTTATCAAAAAAATCAACCTTCAAGACATGTTGGACAGACATCCTCGTCTTCCGAAGATGTATAAGCATACCCTGCTCCAGTGGTAGATTTAGTTGATGGGATCTTTAGAGATGACTTGCCAAGATTTTCTTTAGATTCGTCAAGACAAGCAGATCCATTCCATTTTCCTGCCGAGCCCAAAGAATCTGAATCTGTATCTACTTCACCTCTTAGAGGTTCTGACTCCTCATGTAAATGGCTTGAGCCCTTCTCGCGCCTAGAAATCAATCCATCTCGCTGCAAGCGGATGTATCTGGGGTCAGCATCATATGGCAATGGCCTTGGAGGTGAGCGGTATATTTCAGATAAAGAGTTATCTGTCGATGCTGCAGAACTCATGGATGTTGCCCCTTGAATTGATGAAGAGACAGGATGCACTTCTCCTCTTCGAAAAATCAATGTGTACTAGAGAAAATAAGACGGAAAGCAGAGTCATACGATCATCATAAGAACAAAGTTCGTAACTACAGCTAAACACTTGTGACGCTTGAGAAACAACTTACAAGCGCTTTCCATAAGAAGATGATAATTCGATGTGCGCTATGGGTCATATATATTTATTTACGCACGCATCATAAAGCAAGTGCAATAATTTGGGTAGGAAATAAACCGCAAACAAACAACACAATACTATGCCATACAAGGAAGTAAGAAGCATTAACAGTTCGTGACATTTTCTTCGAATTTTCACCATTATTAACATTCGAACAAAACACGTTGTTGAAATATATATTCATAAATAACGAAATTTCCGTCCTTCATAGTGGCACAAATCGCAAAATAATGCAACGAAAATAGGGCTTACGGCGTTTAAGAAATTCTGAATGAAGCAACTAAGACAGGTGCAATTCCTATATACCGAACTATTAGGATTGACATAGTCTTCAAAATCGTCCATGCTCAAACAGCAGCAGACAGCACCCATTGTGCCAACTCCTACAAATCTCTTAAAAATTCTCGATTATCTAATCCAGCAGATTCCCAAGTCAACAGATAAATCAATTCAGCTATTCACTTGCATTCAAATTGAAAATTATTGGCCAATGATTATGTTGGCAAATGGATACGAGAGTACATAAGCTCGCAGAAGTACTATTTCCTCCACGAACCAGTACCCTCCCTCTTCAATTTGAATAAACTGGATTTTCAAACTGTGATTTTCACCTGTAAAATAAGCAGCCACAGTTCAGTAATACTGTTAATGAAATGAGGATCCCAAGGGATCATCCTTAAACCAACTATGATGCATAAATGCCTATGCGATCGCCAAGAAAGCAAGTCAAATCAAAAAAATCCTACTAAGATCGTTCATTAAACCAACAATTGGCATTATTTCAAGGAACATAAATCTGTCGGCAGCAATCCTTTGCTGCAATCATCACAATAATGAAACAAAAAATTGTTGAAACAGCCAGAAATCAATAAAAGGGTTAATCAGATGGCATAATCTTCGTCAAAATTACCCGCTCGTCTAACGAAATTGAGATTTTTTTTCTGGGTCACCTCTGAAAACACATATTCTTTCCTTCGATGAGGAGGAAACAAGATACCTTGACAACATCAATAGCATACCAAGCTGATCATGATCATAAAAAACTATTGAAATTATACGACAATCCCACAAGAAAAAACTCAAGAAATGGACGATCGGGCCATGAATACGCACAAATCATGAAAAAAACTGAGAACCCCAATACAGAACAATACAAATTTGGGGCGATCATCGGATGCCCTTGAACTATCCATACGAAAAAGGAGAAAAATAGAAGCGCACCTTGAAAGAGCAGTAAAGTGGAGGGAGAAGAGAAGACCGAAAGAGAATACGATCTTCGGTGGGTGGGTGGGTGGGTGGGTGGAGGACAGAGAAACCTGGAAGACGGAAATTGGGAGAATATACGGAAAATATATACGTGCACTTTTTGGGAAAAATCACGCACGCAGATAATTGGGATTTCAAGCTAAATCAAGATTGCGCGTTTGAAGGGGCGTTTAGATTGGAAAAAGGAATTGAAGGCGATGAAATTAAAGCTACGAATTCCGCGAAATTAAAGCTACTGCCCTCTTCCCCTCTGTTTATCTCTATATCGCGCTGCCGGTGACTCCGCTTCGATGGTTTCGTTCGATACAACGCTCTAATTTAATCTCCACTATGTTCTACTCCCCCAAGAACTGCTACAAATTTAGAATCTGATACCAATTTCAACCTAAATTTATTTTCGGGATTTGAATCCTCATGGACCGATAAAAACATTTATTATCCTCCCTCGAATCAAATGTATAATTTGTCTCCTGCTAAAAAGGATAAAATCATTTTGTTCTTGCTTGGAAAAATATTTCACATTTTTTTCTTGCATACATTTTTTAATATATTTTAAATATCGTCATCATTATAATTTTACTTAATTGTCATTTTTTTAAGGTCGGGAATTTATGTCCTTTTACAATAATTTTTTGTTTAAACAAAATTTAGAAAAATAAAATAACATATTCAAATTATTGATCACAAAAAAACAAAAACTATAACAAACAAAAACAATTGGATCAATCGTCCAATTTAATCTATTTGACAAACCATTTATCATTTGTGGGTCGTTACGTGATCAATCTTATTCAAAACATGTCAAATCCTATGATCTATCCTCAAATTCATCGGATTCCCTTCACGATTATTAATTCGTACTAGAAAATAAACACATCATTTCAATTAAAAGTGATCGGTTCTAAATTTTATTTTTGTAACGACTCTACGTCATTAGTAGAAAACTAGGGTCGTTACAATTTTTTAAGGAGAAGTTTCCTTTGGAGGTGAAGAGATCTCGGGCATGCCAGGGATGGGTGGGAGTGAAAAAGGGAGCGGCGGGGACGGAGCCAACTCGCCCGCCTCCGCCCCTGCGGCGGTGGCGGCCGAGGGCGGTGTAGGAGTTGAGAATGAAGGCGAAAAAGGACCGTGCATGAGAGGATGATGGCGCAGCTTATGTGGATGCATAACAAAATGTGGCCTCAAAGGCTTTAAAGATGGAATTGGAAGTAAAGTCTGTGGATGAAACACGTCTGGGTTTTCACTTATCTTTGGAGTTTGTACATTTTCATCATTGTTTTTTGGTGGAAACAATGGAAAGACAGGGAGAGGTGGAAGAGGAGGAAGAGGAGGAAGAGGAGGAAGAGGAGGAAGCTGAGGCAATGGAGGAAGTCCAGGCAGAAAAGGGAGAGGAGGAAGGTTGTCGTAAATCCGAGGAACATTCGGCACGGTCGGGTTCTGGATCGGAGCCGGTAAGCCCGGGAAGTCGACGAGTTGTTTCACGTCATCAAATTCATTAGAATGTGGGTTATGGCTGCAAAGTTTTGGCTGTTTAAGAGGCTTGAAAGTGAAGAATCCAGCCGAGAACACATTCGTGCCTTGTTTTCTTGACTTGAGCTTAAGGGATGATGATTTGGCTCTTGCAGCCACCGCACAATATGGTTCACTGCTTCTTATTAACTGCACATAACATTCCTCAATCTTCCTCACTGAAACTGGCAGCTGAATCTTGAATTCCCCTGTTTTGTCTGTCTTTGCTTCTTCTCTAAAACTCGGGTTCGATCCCCCATCGCCACATTCGACAGCCACCGTCGCGCCTAAATAGCACGTGTCAATATATGAATAAAACAAGATGATATTAATTCTACGAGCTAGCTGGTAAGGTACCTGAAATGAAGTGACTTGTCTTAGAAAACGTGTCTTGGAAGCACGTGTCGCAGAAGACGGTACCGACGACGGTGGCGGCGGGGGAAGGGAGGTTGTTGTGGTGCCTGGCGTGTGAGAGGTCGAGGAAACTGAAATTGAGAGCGAGTAAAATGAGAAGGCAAATCATTTTGAGATGGCAGTGTTTGTGTTGTTTGAGGTGAAGAAGAATGAGAGGGCAATGGAGATTTATAGCAGAAAAATAGCGTAAGGTTCATAATGTGGTTCACGCAAAAACCAGTGAACTGTAAACCGAAACAGCAGTCAATGTATTTGATTTTGGTTTGGTTTGGTTTGGTTTGGTTCTTTATTGGTGTGAAATGAGAGGATTGGGGCAGTTGGGGCAGTGTTGGTTCACGAGATGGAGCATAAAAGAGAGAGATTAAAGGCTAAAAAAGGCTCTGTTTTGGTGACTTATCTGTGAAAATAAACAGCTCTTCAACTGCACAAAAAAAGCAAAAATAAATATTTAATTCCCTATTTCTTTCACTTTATACTCCAAGGTATTTTTTCTGTCTCTTTCCCCCGAATACTTTGGTATGATTTTGCATAATTTTTTATTAATCATTTTATTAAAAAAAATGTTAAATTATAAATTTAGTATTTAAAATTTAATTTAAGCTTATTATTTTATAAATTTTAAAAAAATTTCAATTTTGTATCTAATAAATTTCTACATTTTTGAGTAATTTGTATATTTTAATAATTTCTTGAACATAAGCGTACCAAGGTACAAATGTACAAATTTAAGGTGTAGTTTGATAAAATTGAGAGTGTAGGACACATATTTAATGAAATTTCAAGTTTTTTCGATTCACCCACTAATATTAACAAAATAATAATAATAATGTGACGCTTGAGTAAATGAGGGGAACGTGAATGAACTGAGATCACATATGAATAATAGTGATTCTAATAATAAGATGAATAAGAAGACTAAAATGTAAGTTATGCTTGTACCAAAAAGGTGTATCTTCCTATTCATAGGCTCGATCAAAGGAATTTCATGGTTAAGCATACTTTATTTTGAACAATTTTATGTTGGGTGGACTCCTACAATTTTTCATAGGATGTATGTGAGTGAAGATAAAACATGTTATACAAATTAGTGCCGGAGAAGAAAACTCGCCGCGAAACAAATTTCAAAATCCATCTCACTCTGAGACTCCCACTCAATTGCTCCCTCTTTGATTATTTCTTGTAAGCACGCGATTCTGCACCACTCGGTGGATTACTCCATCGCCTCTCTGTTCGATCTTTTCTCGGCATTTCGCGATCGCTCGCGTTCGAAGTTCAATTCATGTAAGCACACGAATTCGGCGTTCGAACTTCTGAGGTAAGTGAGCAATTGTTTAATCTTCCAAAACTTTCTCAACGAGCGGACTCTGATTTTCGATTGAATTTTCATCTCTCTCGTGTGTATCGACTGGGATCTGGATTCTTCCTCTATCAATTCGTTCGCAGCTATCGTGTTTATGCGGACGTCTCTTCTTTGATTAGTGATCCACAGATCCTAGGGTTGTCGATCGTATTGCAGAAGATCTAGTTATTAATTGCATAGTTTTAAATCTTTGGCTCACCTCCCATGGATCTTAGTGCCGAGATAGCTGGTGATATAGTTGTTCATCGTGTTTGAATGTACTGTGATTTTTGCCTTTCCGGATGGCTGAAAATCGTTCTTGGAAGCCGAAAATAATTTACAACAATTTTTTTTTTAATAAAAAAAAGTTAAATTACTAGATCGTGTTCCTTTCCTTTCAATTTGGCATTTAAGCGTCTGTTTGGATTATTTTTTAATTCAAGTATTTTTCTAAATTGCATTTTGTTTATGAAAACTATTTACAATTAAAACACCAAATTACTACTAAAAAAAACTCATAAATATTATGAATTAACAAGTTTGTATTTTCACTGCCTTTCGTTTATGACTTTACTGTCGGTTAGGAACCAGGACTCTCTAGAATAGTATGATATTGTTCACTTCTGAACATAATCTCTTACTTTTACTTTTGGTTTCCACAAAATACCTCGTAATAATGGAGATAGTGTTCCATATTTATAAACTCATGATCTTCCTCCTTAATTAGCTAATGTAGACTACTCTTTTCAATAATCCTCAACCATCGTCTATTTTTGATGATCATTTCATATTATTGCCGTAAGAGGGGTCACTAGAGATGGAGAGGATGGTCAGACGTCATCATCGGTGGTAGACAATGATAGTGTGAGAGTATTTGGATCATTTTAATATATTATGAAAGACGGGTAGATATTCCAAATTAAACATGTTAAAACCATTTTTCTAAATTTTGGTTTTTAGCATTTCCTCAAAAAATAAAAATAAAAAATTTGAAACTCATTTATAAAATAATCTTTGAGAGGTTGAGAAATATCAGGAATCTTATTATTTTAGTTTGATTTTTTTGTATCTAATATAAAAAAACATTTGAAATTAATGAATAAAATTGCATTTTGTATTTAATATATTAAAAAAAAAAGACATATTATATTTAACTCCTTAAATGATGTATGGAAAAATAACAATTATACATTTCTAAATATTTTGAGATTAATATTTGATTGATAATTAGGCATCGTAAAACAAAACTTGGAGGTTTTCATACAAGTTGCCACATCAGATGAAGGACAACGCAAGACAAGTGACAAGTGGAAGTGGGCACTAGGAAAACAGCGTTTAATATTATTTATTTATTTATTTATAAATATCTGTATTATTAACAGCAATGCAAAAAAGAGAGAAAAAAAAAAAAAAGAAAAAAAAATCTCCGGGGGAATATTTTCTCATCCCCTTCAATCCACCGCCTTAAGAGCAACATTTTGTTATAAACCCCCTCTCGTTTTCTTTACACTCTCAAAACCCCTCTTCTCTTCTTTTACTATTTATAATCAAACGCACATCCTTTTTCTTTTTTTCTTCTTCTTCTTCTCCAAGTTTCTACTTCTGATCGTCCTGGCCTTTTGGCGCCACTGCCCATGGCGGAGCAGAGTCTCGTAAAACTCGTAGACACTCTCTTCCTTGATGATTCCAGCAGCAGCGCCAATACCAAGGACCCTTCATCTTCCTCCGATATTCTCCAGCTTCTTCTTCGCTCTGATGATTCTTCGATCAAACTTGGCCTTCGTCAATTCTATTCAATTCTCAACGCCGCTCTTCGGGACCTCGGCGACGGGAAGCTTGCTTTTCAGTCGTGGACCGATCCTCAGATCCAAGCTGTTTGCTCAATTGCTCATGCAATTACTTCTGCTTCTCGATCTCTCACCGGTACGCTTTGCTTCACTTCCGAGCTTTTCTCGATTGAGAAATGTGTGTTTTCGGTCTCTGTTTTGTTTTGGACGCCTTCTGGTTTTCGTTTTTGATTTTTTTTTTTTGATGTGCTTTTGGATTACTCGGGCAATGTTATGAACGTAATGTGTTGAGTATTTTGATTTTGTGAGGACTGGAAACTCAGTTGGATTGGAATTGGAGTGTTTTTCACTCTCAACTTTTTTTTTTTTTTAATGAAATCTACGAATGTGTAAATTGAGTAAGCAATTTGCTACTATATGAGTTGGAAATTTATTAAAAATTAATTTGCGGCTTTCCTTATTGATTTTCGGATTTTTTCCCCCTTCTTCTTTAATATTTCCTTTTCTTCTCGGGATGGTTTCGGTTAGTGACATGGTATTCAACTAATGCATGTTGTCTTTGGTGCATTTACCTCGACAGTGAATCAAGCTGAAGCTATTGTTGTTGCGGTTATTAAAAAATCACTCGAGTTGGTTTTCTGTTACTTGGAGAAATCAGAGTTTAAGGGCGATGACTTTAGTATTCAGGTTTGTTTCTTCCTGATAGTTTCTAAATTACGTGGGAGGGGTACATCTTTGCGTTTTCATACTCACCCCACGCAAATTCTATAGGAGGCCTCTGTCTCCCTCTCTGGAACTAAATCTTGAAGCCTGCTTTGTTTGTGCTTAGATGTATTGTCAAGTCGTATTTGCATCATATTTTTAGTCCTCTTTATTCTATAGAAGTTATTTGTTATGTACTCTCATGTTGACTGCGTCAGAATATTAGAATGTTCCTCCCGATGTCATATTTCTCTGTCTTGATGAAACTTGTTATTTTTTATCATCATTATTAGGTAAAATCTTAAATTTTGTTTTTGTTACTGTGTCTACTTAGTTTTGAACTTCAAAAAGTCCAGTTACATGCCGAAAAATGTTAGTGTGCGACTCCATTAGATAAAATTTGGAGAAGATGGTCTGAATTTGACATCCGGATGGACTTATTACAAATGAATGGTTAGATTCAATTAGGGCTGAATTAAATTTTGAATTGGTGATTGGGCTAGATTATTCGGTTGGATGGGTTACAAGTAAGACTAAAGTGTCTAGTTGCATCAAACTCACTGCCAGTTTATTACTCGTAAAAAAATGTATCTAATGGAACAAAAAAAAAAAAACATCTGTACGTGGATTTAACACAGAAGCTGGTTTTTTTTGCTTGAAAATTTTATCATTCCCAAGGGCTTCTAAGCAATGTTGACATAAATCTCAATGGAGATATCAACGTTGATGTTTATTTTGAGTAAAAGCTTTGGAACTGTGGAAGTTGATACATATGATTTGACTTAATTTATGGAACTGTTAAAAGTTGTTTTTATTTAGCTATAAAATGTTATTTTTAACACTGACAACATCCATGAATAAGAGATTATATCAATGTAAAATTATATAAACTAGAAAAATAAAATTTACAAAAAGAGTGAAAGAGGGAAGTATAAAAATAGAGCGAGAGAATATCAATAGAGAGAAATGTTGGGAAAATATATATATTTTAATAGCTATTTTTGAGGTTTAAATATGAGCTAGTCTTACTTTCAAAAAGTTGGTTGACGTACCTTGGCAATGAGGTTGTGACTTGAGAACAGAAAAATCACGTCGAGTTTGAGATGACGTAGCAATAGTTGAAGAGTTGAGAGGGTGTATCAACAGTTGACCTTTTTTGTTTATTTTATTTTCTGATCACATTTTCCTTCCCATCACAAACAACATTTTGCTGATATTTTCATGACATTGTACACAATAATAACTCTCATTTTGATATTGACCGTCTTGATTTGTGAAAGCTTACTTCATATTCATTCTTGTGCATTAATTTTAAGATTTATATTACGTATTAACAAACTTCTTATTTTTAGTCTTGGTTTTTTTGTTTTCATTCTTCTTCTTGATATTTCAACTTACATGTATATATATTTTTTGTATTATATAAAGATTCATTTGGCATCTTCTGCAGAATAATATGTTACTGTTTATGGAAACAATTTTGGCTGATGGGATGGATAAAGTATCAGACTATGCTCAGCTTTGTGCCAAGAACGAACTTATCGACTTGTTAAAATCTACTGGTGGAGACTGTGATGCTACTATTGAGTTCCACAATGACGTTGAATGTGGTTTTACAGGTAACTATGAAATTTTAAATGATTTGCCTTATGCATTAATATTAAGTTTTCCTCACTAAAGTTGTGTTTGTTTTTTCTTGTATTGTTTTAGGAGGAGTCTGTTGTTCCAGAGAAGAAAAACAGGCAAGTAGGCTTTTAATGACAATAGCTGCTGAATGCGTGCAAGTTGCTCAGCTGACCTCTGAATCTGGATTCAGTGAACCGACATCCCTTGAAGACATGAACAAGTTGGTTTTCCGTTGCCAACATTGGGCAGTTGCACATTTGGCATGCATTCAACGTTTGATTTTGATCTGTAAAGATTTGGTAATACTCCCAGATGCACTTGATGAGAAGACAGGAGGTACAAGTTTTCGAAAGAGAATGTCATGTAGTTTGAGGATATTAAAGCTTCTCACTGAACTCTCAAAGAAATTTCCATATATTGAATATGATGCTAAACTGATGGAAGCAGTTGCATTCTTTGCCAACTCATTGCCTTGCTTGTTTGGACTATGTTTTGAGTTTGCAAATAGTCATGCTATGGTTGAAGGTAGTTTTGAGGGCACCATTTTGTTACTCCTAGAAGAATTTTTGGAGCTACTTCAGGTTGTATTTCGTAACAGCTATGTTTGTGTGAACATCCAAACATGTATAGTGTCTTCCTTATTGGATAATTTGAGTTCTTCAGTTTGGCGGTATGATACATCTATTGCAAACCTGAAGCCTCCCTTGGTTTATTTTCCTCGAAGTGTTATGGTTATAATAAAACTGATTCAAGATCTCAAGGGGCATAAATATCATGCCTTAAGTCTTAAAGATCTTGAAATGCATCACACGCGCTCTACTGCTGATTTATCAGTGGACATGCCTAAATGCTATGCTCGTTTGGAGATTGTTCCTTTGCATAAGAATTATACAGTTGAAGAAATTTTGGGAATGATATTCCCTCAATCAAAACAATGGATGGATGATTTGATGCATCTCCTCTTCTTTCTTTATTCTGAAGGAGTGAGATTAAGACCAAAAATAGAGCGATCATTATCCAGTTGCATGAAGAGCAGTAGCACGGTTGAACAGGAAACTGCTATTTGTCATGAAGACGAAGCTCTATTTGGGGACCTCTTCTCTGAGAGTGGCCGCTCTGTTGGTTCTGTAGATGGATATGACTTGCAGAATCTTGCTGTCAATTCTGCCTCCAGCTTTTGCAATCTGCCTCTCCAAGCTGCTAAAGAACTATTGAGCTTTATGAAGCTATGCATCTTCTCTTCTGAATGGAATGCATCTGTTTTTGCTGATGGTTGCAACAAACTTAATCAGAACCATATTGATATATTACTTTCCTTGCTAAACTGTGAGGGGTGCTGTTCTGATGACAAGGCTTCTGCTAGTTGTCTACCTGAACATGCTGAGAAGAAATTCGGCCACATTCATGAAATTTGTTACAGGTTGTTGCATGGTTTTCTCACATGCCATGCATTGCCTGATTCACTTGAGGAGTACCTTGTGAAGAAAATTTTGAATGCTGAAAATGGTAACTTTGTTTACAATGATCAGACCCTAAGCTTACTGGCCCACACACTTTTCCGTAGAACTGGTGTTGCTGGGTCACAGTTGAGGACCCAAATATACAGGCAATTTGTGGAATTTATCATTGAGAAGTCCAAAACTATTTCCTTCAAATATTCCAGCCTCCAGGAATTTATTGGGACTCTGCCCTCTGTCTTTCATATTGAAATTCTTCTTGTGGCATTTCACTTATCTTCTGAAGGAGAAAAGATGGAAATTTCAAGCTTAGTTTTTTCTTCCATTAGGGCAATTGATGCTCCGTCCACATTTTCTAGCTGTACAGAATTGTCAATGTGGGGTCTACTGGTTTCAAGGTTGATTATAGTACTTCGCCACATTGTTTTTCACCCTCATACATGTTCCTCTTCGTTGCTTTTTGATTTTCGATCTAAGTTAAGGGATGCTCCTGCATTTGCCTCCAGTTTGCCTTACACGTTGAATGATCATTTATCATCTTGGGGAGCAAATGTTGCTAAGAATATAATTGGTTCATCCGTGGATTCCAAGCCCCACTTTAATAGCTTGATCAACCAGTTGATTGACATTTCTTCATTTCCTGATTCACTACACAAGCATGATTTGACAATAGAATGTCCGTGGTTCAATCCCAGTGATATCTTTTCTACATTCTCATGGATTTTGGGGTTCTGGAATGGTAAACAAGCTGTTACGGTAGAAGACCTTATAATTGAAAGATATATTTTTGTTCTTTGCTGGGATTTTCCTTCCGTGAATGCTTTGACACATGTGTGCCCATTATGGAGCGACCCAGAGACACTGGACATTTCTAATACAACGTGCTTCTTTTACTTCACTAATTTACTTCTAGATCATAGTGATGTTATTGTCAAGAGCATGAAGTTTCCTCAAGTTGTGATTGGTTTGCTTCGGCATTTGCATAGTGGGAGTATGCTGGAGGACTTTAAAGCACTGGGCTGGAATTTTTTAAGAAACGGAGCATGGCTATCTCTGATTCTTTCCTTCCTCAATGTAGGAATATGGAGATACTGCAATAAGAATATGGTTTCTACAGTGGGTTCTTTCTCGACAGATACCACAGTGACAGATAATGAGCATGCCAAGTTTGCTGAAAGCATATTTTCCTCGGTGATTACCGATAACCAAATTTCAATTTTAATCAGGGAGCTGTCAGCTGTATTGTGCATGTATTTACAAGTTCATCAGAAAGCTTTTGTTGCTACTCTTAGTAGTAGACATGATCATGATGCTGAGTTTTCCCCTCTCTTGCTCTTTAAACATTCTGAATTTGATAAATCTGTGCAGAACAAGATCCTTGTGAACTATGGCACAACTTCTTGCTTGCTGGAGTCTGTTTTTAACCTCATGTCTAGGCTGGACGAAATAGTGGACAAAAGAGCCCTTGGGTTCTTATCAAGGGCCTCTTGGGAATCAATGTTTCATGGTTTTCCCTCTCATTTGGAAACTTCCAGTGGAATTCTGCTTTCTTGTGTCCTTAGCATAGGGAGAATTATTTCTGTTTTAGCTGGGCTCCTGAGGATGGTAGATGTTAAACGTAATATCGTTTTGGAGACTGAGGTAATTCATGGGATTCTGGATGCACTAATGACTATAAAATTTGACAAGACCTTTGAAAGTGTTCATGGGTTGTGTGAAGATATGTATCAGAGTTTGAATGCGGAATTGGTAGGATCTGCTTATGGGGATCTGTTTCTGTTGAAACAACTTGAGGGGTACTTAAGACACATAAATACAATTGGGGCGAGTGATAGCACCATTCATGAGTGGGTAATTGTTAAGGCTATAGATGTCTTGGACAGCATCCGGAAAGATGTTTCGAAGTCTTCTTTATTCCAATTTTATCTTGGTGTTGAAGATGTATCTGAGCAGGTTAGGGAGCTTTATGCATTACAACGTGGTAATTTATTGGTTCTTCTGGACTCCTTAGACAATTGCTGCTCCGAATTAGTTAATTTGAAGGTTCTTGGTTTCTTTGTTGAACTCTTGTCTGGAGATCCATGCTCCAAGCTTAAACAGAAAATACAAAATAAATTCCTTAGTATGGATTTGCTTTGCCTGTCAAAATGGTTGGAGAAGAGGATTTTTGGCTTATTGGAGGAAGATTCAAGTGGAGTCAATGTGAAAGGATCTTCTATTTCTCTTAGAGAGTCATCCATGAATTTTGTATTTTGTCTCATATCATCACCCTCAGAACCTTTGGCACTTCAACTGCAGAGTCACGTCTTTGAGGCTGCACTAGTATCCCTTGATATGGCATTTTTACGATTTGATATCAATGTTGCCAAGGCCTATTTCCATTTTGTTGTTCAGCTATTGAAAGGGGAGAAATCAATGGAATTACTTTTGGAGAGAATTCTCATATTGATGGAGAAATTGGTTGGTGAAGAGCGCCTTCTTCCAGGGCTGAGGTACCTCTTTAGTTTTCTTGAAATGATCTTGATTGAGAGTGGATCTGGTAAGAATATTATTGAGAAACTCTCTGGAAAACCCCTATCGAGGTATGCACCTGAAGTTGGACCTCTTTCTTCTAAGTCATTTGGGTCTAGGAAGAACTCGGAGACATTGGTTCTTTCTTCCAATCAAGAAGAGGGACCTGGATCTTTTGAATGCGATGCAACTTCTGCCGAGGAAGATGAGGATGATGGAACTTCCGATGGTGAGGTAGCTAGTCTAGACAAGGACGAGGAAGAGGACACAAACAGCGAAAGGGCACTTGCTTCAAAAGTCTGCACATTTACATCCAGTGGCAGCAATTTCATGGAACAACACTGGTACTTTTGTTATACATGTGATCTGACTGTCTCAAAGGGATGTTGTTCTGTGTGTGCAAAAGTCTGTCATCATGGTCATCGTGTTGTTTATTCCCGCTCCAGTCGCTTCTTTTGTGACTGTGGTGCTGGGGGTGTTAGGGGCAGCAGTTGCCAATGTTTAAAACCTCGCAAGTTTACTGGACATGGTAGTGCCCCTGCACATGGTGCCAGTCACTTCCAGTGCTTCTTGCCCTTCTCTGAGGAGGGAGAGCAACTTCCTGAAAGTGAATCTGATCTGGAAGATGATGTGGTTACAGACACAGATAAATGCCTCAGAGCTTCTGTTCCTAGAGAGCTTCTGGACGGAGTTCCTGTTTTACTTGAGAAACTAGATGTTGAAGGAAGGATGCTCAAGCTTTGCTCTTGTTTATTGCCTTATATAACTAACCAAAGGGACCCAGACCTTTCAAAAGACAAAAAAATTATTCTGGGTAAAGATAAGGTGCTATCATATGGGCTTGATCTCTTGCAATTGAAGAAGGCATATAAAGGTGGGTCATTGGACCTTAAGATTAAGGCAGAATATGCAAATGCCAAGGAGCTTAAATCACATCTAGCTAGTGGATCTCTTGTGAAATCTTTGCTCAGTGTCAGCGTTAGAGGTCGTCTTGCTGTTGGTGAAGGTGATAAAGTGTCTATTTTTGATGTTAGGCAGTTAATAGAACAGACCACAGCTGCACTCATGACGGCAGACAAGACTAATGTTAAGCCACTCTCCAAAAATGTCGTTCGTTTTGAAATTGTACATCTTACTTTTAATCCCACAGTAGAGAACTATCTTGCTGTGGCCGGCTATGAAGATTGCCAAGTTTTGACTTTGAACCATCGTGGCGAAGTCATTGACCGTCTTGCTATTGAACTAGCTCTGCAAGGTGCTCATATTAAACACATGGAATGGGTTCCAGGGTCTCAAGTCCAACTAATGGTGGTTACAAACAGGTTTGTCAAAATATATGATCTATCCCTGGATAATATCAGTCCAATGCACTACTTCACGTTGCCAGATGACATGGTAGTTGATGCTACACTGTTCACAGCTTCACAGGGAAGGGTCTTTCTTATTGTTCTTTCAGAAAATGGTAGGATATTCAGACTTGAGTTGTCAGCGCTGGGTAATGTTGGAGCTACACCCTTGAAGGAGATCATTCACATTCAGGGCAGAGAAATGACTGCAAAGGGATTGTCATTGTACTTTTCTTCATGTTACAAATTACTATTTCTTGCATATGCAGATGGCACCACATTGGTTGGTCAGTTAAGCCCTGATGCAACAAAATTGACTGAGATATCAGTTATATATGAAGAGGAACAAGACGGAAAAGTTCGGCCTGCTGGATTACACCGTTGGAAGGAGTTGTTTGCTGACAGTGGCTTATTTTTTTGCTTTTCAAGTGGCAAATCTAATTCTGCTTTGGCTGTATCTATGGGGGCTCATGAGATTTATGCTCAAAACTTGAGACATGCGGGTGGTTCATCCTCGCAATTAGTTGGCATAGATGTATATAAGCCTTTATCCAAAGATAAAACACACTGTCTTGTTTTGCATGATGATGGAAGCCTTCAAATATACACACATACCGCAGTTGGAGTGGATGCTAGTGCAAATGCAACTGCAGAAAAAATCAAGAAGTTGGGTTCTGGCATTCTCAATAACAAGGCTTATGCCAGTACAAATCCAGAATTCCCGCTTGATTTTTTTGAGAAAACTGTTTGCATCTCCGCAGATATGAGATTGGGAGGTGACGCCATTCGAAATGGTGATTCTGAAGGAGCTAAACAGAGTTTGGCATCTGAGGATGGTTTTCTTGAGAGTCCTAGTTCTTCAGGTTTCAAGGTATTGTTGCCTTGCACATAAGTATGCATTTTATTGTCCACTTGCTTATTTTAATTCTTAATCAATGAAACTTAGGATAGGAATTTTAATTTTTTCCCTCCTGTTGCTTTGATAGCTTATTCTATAATTTTTTAAAATCATTTGGGATGACATTTTGTGTCCTTTTCCCTACTCAGATCACTGTCTCTAACTCCAATCCTGATATTGTTATGGTTGGATGCCGCATTAATGTTGGTAATACGTCCGCAAACCATATACCTTCAGAGATAACTATTTTCCAAAGAGTCGTAAAATTAGACGAGGGAATGCGATCTTGGTACGATATACCATTTACTGTTGCTGAGTCTCTCCTTGCTGATGAAGAATTCACTATAACTGTTGGACCAGCATTCAATGGTACTGCACTTCCTAGGATAGACTCTCTTGAAGTGTATGGTCGAGCAAAAGATGAATTTGGTTGGAAAGAAAAACTGGATGTTGTTCTGGACATGGAGGCACGTGCACTTGGTTCCAATTCCTTGCTTGCCAGAACTGGAAAAAAGAGGCGATCCATGCAATGTGCTCCTATTCAACAGCAGGTGTTAGCAGATGGTATGAAGGTCTTGTCTAGTTATTATTTGCTTCGTAGATCACAAGTATGCCCAAAACTTGATGTTATAGATCAGGAGCTGAGTAAACTGAAGTGCAAGCAATTATTAGAAACGATATATGAAAGTGATCGGGAGCCCTTGTTGCAATCTGCTGCTTGTCGTGTCCTGCAAGCCATCTTCCCTAGAAAAGAGATATACTATCAAGTAATCATTTAAATGGCGATGTTTTACTTGTATTGTGACAAATTCTTTTGAACTTACTCTGAAATCCCCCCTCGTAATTAGGTGAAGGACACCATGCGTCTTACTGGTGTGGTGAAATCAACATCTGTGCTTTCCTCTAGGCTTGGCGTTGGTGGTGCTGCAAGTGGATGGATTATTGAAGAATTTACATCTCAAATGCGCGCAGTTTCTAAGATTTCCCTGCATCGTAGATCTAATTTGGCTTGTTTTCTGGAAATGAATGGTAATTGTACTTTGTTTTACTTGGTTCAGATTTTTTGATAATTCGCGTTGTAGGAACTTTTTTTAAAGTTTCAAATCAATGATCAGCACAGATGGGTTGTGAAGTGAGATGGATTACAATCTAGATCACTATTTTCTGCTTAAAATCAAACTAAACCGAGAACCCTGGATGGGAGTTATTCTTAGCACCATTTGCACTTATAATTGCTACTATTTTTAATCATTATCTTTAAATCCATAGCATGGTCATGTTTTCTGTTCAGTTTATCATTGGTCACTTAGATGGAAGAGTATAAAATACCATGGCTGAGTTATCAATATCAGTTTTCTGTATTAACCTCTTATTTTTCCTACCTGTCCTTTGTATGGTGAATGAATCTATATTTTCAATAGCAATCTAGCATAGTTCAACTAATTTAGGGTTATACCTTTGCCCAAGAGATCAAAGGTTTGAATCCCCTCACCACATATGTTATTGAACTAATATATATATATATATAGACTGGTTTTATTTTTTTTTGAATATTTAAATGTGTTAGGATTCTATCAGAATGGTCTTTATTTTGTTATCACATATTTTAGTTAGTCTTACTTGCTAGGTTGAACTGATAGATGACAGTTTGAGCAAAAATTTATACCCAGGAAAGGGGCTAACTAATCTGTCTTACCATGATTTTGCAAATCTTTGCTCCATGCTGACAACCATGTTCAACCAATGGCATATCTATTCGCAGGCTTTGAATTATTTTTCTTTTTAGAGAATGGGACCTCCCTTGCATCTTCCTTTGAAAATATTGTAAAGTAGATCGATATAATATTTTATGTGCGTTGTTAAATTGTTTAATAGGTCCTTGATTTGATTAGCAAGCATAATATTTGTCTTTTATATTTTTTATGGTCGCCTTATTGTTAGTATCACTGATTTAGGTTCTCAAGTGGTGGATGAACTCATGCAAATTCTGTGGGGAATTTTGGATTTGGAGCAGCCCAACGCTCAGACATTGAACAACATTGTTATTTCTTCTGTTGAACTTATTTATTGTTATGCTGAGTGCCTGGCATTGCATGGTCCTGACACTGGCAGACGCTCTGTTGCACCTGCTGTTGTGCTACTTAAGAAACTTCTGTTTTCCTCCAGTGAGGCTGTTCAGACTGCAAGCAGGTTTTATATGTTAATTTTATTCTTATTCTTCAATTTTATTCTAAGTGATGTACTTAATATTCTATCCTTCCCTTTTCTTTTCAGCTTGGCTATATCTTCAAGGTTGCTTCAGGTCCCATTTCCAAAGCAAACAATGTTAGCTACTGATGATTGTGCTGATATTCCATTATCTGCACCTACATCCACTGAAACAACTGGTACCAATCCCCAGGTCATGATTGAAGAAGACTCTATTGCTTCTACTATTCAATATTGTTGTGATGGTTGCTCCACAGTTCCTATACTGAGGCAACGGTGGCATTGTACAATCTGTCCCGATTTTGATTTATGCGAGTCATGTTATGAGGTACTTGATGCAGACAGGCTTCCTTCACCACATTCTAGAGATCATCCTATGACTGCCATCCCAATTGAAGTGGAATCACTGGGAGATGGAAATGAATATCACTTTTCAACAGAAGATATCAATGATTCAAGCTTATCAGCAAGACCAGATATTAGCGTGAAGAATCCAGTGTCATCAATTCATGTCTTGGAGCCAGCTGATTCTGGGGATTTTTCTGCCTCAGTGACTGATCCAGTTTCAATATCAGCTTCTAAACAAACTGTTAATTCCTTGCTTCTCTCTGAGCTCCTTGAACAATTAAAAGGATGGATGGAGACAACATCAGGTGTTCAGGCTGTTCCTGTTATGCAGCTTTTCTACAGATTATCGTCCACTATGGGCGGACCTTTTATGAACAGCTTGAAATCTGAAAACTTGGACTTGGAAAGATTAATTAAATGGTTTTTGGATGAGATTAATCTCAACAAACCCTTTGAAGCAAAAACCCGTACTTCTTTTGGGGAAGTTGCAATTCTTGTTTTCATGTTCTTCACCTTGATGCTAAGAAACTGGCACCAACCTGGTAGTGATGGTCCAGTTGCCAAGCCCAGTACTACTGCTGATACACACGACAAGAATTCAACCCAGGTTGCACCATCTACTTCAGTTACTGCACAACCATCTGTGGATGATCAAGAAAAAAGTGACTTTACCTCACAACTACTCCGTGCTTGCAGTTCCATTAGACAACAATCTTTTGTAAATTATCTTTTGGATGTGTTGAAGCAGCTGGTGCATGTCTTTAAGTCATCCACAATAGAATCTGACTGTGGACATAGTTTTAATAATGGTTCTGGATGTGGAGCTCTGCTAACAGTTCGTAAGGATCTGCCGGCTGGAAATTTCTCTCCATTTTTTTCAGATTCTTATGCGAAAGCACACCGTACGGATCTTTTTGTAGACTATCACAGGCTCTTATTAGAAAATGCTTTTCGTCTTGTATATACATTGGTTCGACCAGAAAAATATGACAAGACATTGGAGAAGGAGAAGGAGAAGGTTTATAAGATTTATAGCAACAAGGATTTGAAGTTGGATATCTATCGGGATGTTCTTTGCAGTTATATTAACAACCCCAACACTAGCTTTGTTAGAAGGTATGCTAGAAGGCTTTTCCTCCACATTTGCGGCAGCAAAAGTCACTATTACAGTATTCGGGACTCTTGGCAGTTTTCAACTGAAGTAAAGAAACTTTTCAATTACATAAATAAGGCTGGTGGTTTCCAAAATCCAATGTCATATGAGAGAAGCGTAAAGATAGTGAAATGCCTAACAACTATGGCTGAAGTAGCTGCTGCAAGGCCTCGAAATTGGCAGAAATACTGTTTACAACACGGAGATGTACTACCATTTTTGCTGAATGGAGTTTTCTACTTTGGGGAGGAGTCTGTCATTCAGACTCTCAAACTGTTGAATCTCGCCTTCTATACAGGAAAAGATACTGGCCATTCTGTACAAAAATCTGAAGCTGGAGATACTGGGACAAGTATTAATAAATCTTGTACACAAACTGTGGATTCTAGAAAGAAAAGAAAAGGTGAAGATGGAAATGATTCTGCCTTGGATAAGTCCTGTTTGGATATGGAGACCATGGTGAATATCTTTGTTGATAAGGGTAACAATGTTTTGAGCAATTTTATTGATTGCTTTCTTCTTGAATGGAATTCAAGTTCTGTCCGGGCAGAGGCCAAGGGTGTTGTTTGTGGTATTTGGCATCATGGAAAGCAGACATTTAAAGAAACTCTATTGATGTCTCTCTTGCAAAAAGTTAAAAGTCT
The DNA here is from genome assembly GCA_033971965.1 of Cucurbita ficifolia. Taxonomy (NCBI): domain Eukaryota; kingdom Viridiplantae; phylum Streptophyta; class Magnoliopsida; order Cucurbitales; family Cucurbitaceae; genus Cucurbita; species Cucurbita ficifolia. The sequence continues at coordinate 19,740,825 of CM066965.1, forward strand.
TCCTATGTATGGTCTGAACATTGCGGAATATTCAGAACTGGTCACATGGTTGCTGGGAAAAGTTCCTGATGTTGGTTCTAAGCAGCAGAGTTCTGAACTTCTGGACCGATGCTTGACCTCTGATGTAATTCGATCAATTTATGAGACACTTCACTCACAAAATGAGCTGTTAGCTAATCATCCAAATTCACGCATATACAATACTTTAAGTGGTTTAGTTGAGTTTGATGGTTACTATCTAGAGAGTGAACCTTGTGCCGCTTGCAGTTCTCCTGAGATGCCTTACAGCAGGATGAAACTTGAGAGTCTTAAATCTGAAACAAAATTCACTGACAACCGCATCATTGTCAAATGTACAGGGAGTTACACAATTCAAACTGTTATAATGAATGTTCATGATGCTCGGAAGTCCAAATCTGTGAAAGTTTTGAATCTATACTACAATAATCGACCTGTGGCTGACTTGTCAGAGTTGAAAAATAATTGGTCTTTGTGGAAGCGTGCAAAAAGTTGCCATCTTGCATTCAATCAGACTGAGCTAAAAGTAGAGTTTCCCATTCCAATCACTGCATGTAATTTCATGATTGAGCTGGATTCATTCTATGAAAATCTTCAGGCTTTGTCCCTTGAACCTTTGCAATGCCCTCGATGCAGTCGTCCAGTCACTGATAGGTATGGACTATGCAACAATTGCCATGAAAATGCATATCAATGTCGGCAATGCCGGAACATAAATTATGAGAACCTTGACTCTTTCTTATGCAATGAGTGTGGATACAGCAAATATGGAAGATTTGAATTTAATTTTATGGCAAAGCCAAGTTTTACATTTGATAATATGGAGAGTGATGATGATATGAAGAGAGGTTTAGCTGCAATAGAATCTGAATCAGAAAACGCTCACAGGAGATATCAGCAACTCTTAGGCTTCAAGAAACCCCTACTAAAAATTGTTTCAAGCATTGGTGAGAATGAAATGGACTCGCAACAGAAGGATTCTGTTCAGCAAATGATGGTCTCACTTCCAGGACCGTCGTGCAAAATTAATCGTAAAATTGCGCTCCTTGGGGTTTTATATGGTGAAAAATGCAAAACAGCCTTTGATTCTGTCAGTAAAAGTGTCCAGACGCTTCAAGGTCTTCGTCGGGTTTTAATGACATATTTGCACCAGAAACATACTGATGATGGGTTTCCAGCTTCAAGATTTGTGATTTCTAGATCTCCTAATAACTGCTATGGTTGTGCGACTACTTTTGTCACTCAGTGTCTTGAGATATTGCAAGTGTTATCAAAGCATCATTGTTCCAAGAAGCATCTCATTAGTCTGGGTATATTATCTGAGCTTTTTGAGAATAATATTCATCATGGGCCCAAAACTGCTCGAATACAAGCTAGGTCAGTTCTTTGTTCTTTTTCTGAGGGTGATGTAGATGCAGTGAGTGGGCTGAATAATCTCATCCAAAAGAAAGTCATGTACTGCCTTGAACACCATCGTTCTATGGACATTGCATTGGCAACTCGAGAGGAGTTATCACTGCTCTCAGAAGTCTGTTCTTTGGCTGATGAGTTCTGGGAAGCTAGATTGCGACTTGTCTTCCAGCTATTGTTTTCATCAATTAAGTCGGGTGCCAAACATCCAGCAATTTCTGAGCACATTATTCTTCCATGTCTGAGGATCATATCTCAAGCCTGTACTCCGCCTAAATCTGATACGGTAGACAAGGAGCAGAGGATGGGAAAATCGACATCTGTTTCACAAAACAAGGATGAAACCACTACGAATATATCTGGATCTTTCAGTGGTCCTGTTAGTGGGAGTAAGTCTGCACCTGAATCACTTGAACATAATTGGGACTCTTCTCATAGGGCTCAGGATATTCAATTGCTGAGTTATGCAGAATGGGAAAAGGGAGCATCATATCTTGACTTTGTTAGAAGGCAATACAAAGTGTCTCAGGTGTTCAAAGGTACAGTTCAAAGATCTCGGACACAAAAAAGTGATTATTTATCCCTGAAGTATGCACTTAAGTGGAAGCGGGTTGTATGTAGAAATGCTAAGAGTGACTTGTCAGCTTTTGAGCTAGGGTCATGGGTAACAGAACTTGTGCTATGTGCCTGTTCCCAATCTATAAGAACAGAAATGTGTATGCTGATAAGTTTGCTTTGTGCTCAAAGTTCATCAAGACAATTTCGACTATTGGATTTACTGGTGTCTCTGTTGCCGGCAACTCTTTCTGCTGGCGAGAGTGCTGCTGAATATTTTGAATTACTTTTCAAGATGGTAGAATCAGAAGATGCACGCTTGTTTTTGACTGTACGAGGGTGTTTACGTACAATTTGCCAATTAATTTCCCAAGAAGTGGGCAATGTGGAGTCTCTGGAGAGAAGCCTTCGTATCGATATTTCCCAGGGATTTATTCTTCACAAGCTCATAGAGCTCCTTGGGAAATTTCTAGAGATCCCTAATATTAGATCAAGGTATAACTTCTTCCTTAAGCATCTGTTTTCAGGCTACTTCTGTTTAAGCTTATTTAGTTTGATCTTGTTGCTAGATTCATGTGGGACAATCTACTCTCTGAAGTTCTTGAGGCTCTCATTGTGATTCGTGGCTTGGTAGTGCAGAAGACAAAATTGATTAGTGATTGTAACCGGCTTCTGAAAGATCTCTTGGACAGCCTTCTGCTGGAAAGCAATGATAACAAGAGGCAATTTATTCGAGCCTGCATTTCTGGTTTGCAAATCCATGGGGAGGAAAGAAAAGGGCGGACTTGTTTGGTATGATAAATTTGCTCTGAGTACTAGTCAGTCAATAAAGTCCCAGTCCCTCATAGATTGCTCTGTTCCTTCGGGAATTTTAATTTTACCGGAGTAAAGTGAAGAGATTACTTCCTTTTTTTTAATTATTTTTTATTTTTTATATATATATATTTTAAAAAAAGATATACCCTTACCCTTTTCAGTTCATCTATTTTTCTGCTTGAAGTGGTATGTAGATTGGCAGCTTAGTTTAAAATATTATGTGCAGTTTATTCAAGAGCAGCTCTGCAATCTGATCTCCCCCAAAAAACCGGAGCCAGTGTATCTCATGGTTCTAAACAAGGCACACACGCAAGAAGAATTCATCAGGGGATCCATGACAAAGAATCCTTATTCCAGCGCTGAGATTGGTCCATTAATGCGTGATGTCAAAAATAAAATTTGTCATCAATTGGAGCTACTTAGTTTTCTTGAAGATGATTACGGCATGGAGTTGCTAGTTGCTGGAAATATAATTTCTCTTGATTTGAGCATTGCACTAGTCTATGAGCAAGTGTGGAAGAAGTCTAACCAATCTTCAAGTGCCATATCTAATAGTGCATTAATATCTACCATCTCTGCAAGAGACCCTCCTCCTATGACAGTGACTTACCGGCTTCAGGTTTGTTTCAATAATCGATGTGTAGATGGTTGGAATATGCTTTTTTAGGATTATGTTTACCTCATGTTTCTTATTGCCTCTATGGGAATCCCTATGTTAATGTTATATGTTGAAGAATTCATAAAATATGGATTAGATAAGTTTGTAGGTGAACTCCCTTTTAATACCACTAACTTTCTTGGGGGTTGGATAAAATATGCAGGGGCTAGATGGTGAAGCAACGGAACCTATGATTAAGGAATTGGAGGAGGACAGAGAGGAATCGCAAGATCCAGAGTTGGAATTTGCTATAGCAGGGGCAGTTCGTGAGTATGGAGGACTGGAAATAGTGTTGGGCATGATCCAGGTGTGTGGAGCAGACCCTTAATCCGCTCTTTATTTTGTTTTCATACCTTGTTTATTAAGTCTTCTAGTTTTACCAAAAATTCTATCGTAGTACTGTACTTTAAGGGTCTGTTTTGGTCTTTTGAAGTTTTCAATATTCTATTTTAGTCCTTAATCACATATAAAATAATAGTGGGTCACAGCAAGTTTCAAGAGAGCTCGAAGTCTTGGTCAAATATTTACCATAAAGTTGACTACAAGGGCTAAAATAGTTTTTCACTCCGGAATATTAAAATAAAATCTTTGGAAGATAAAAGTACTAAAATAAAACGTCAATGGAGTAAGTGTCAAAGTTGAAGTGCCTAAATAAGATTTAAATGTACTAATTTCCTGATAAGTGTTCTTATTGATTTAATAACTGCTATTTCAACCCAGAACCTAAACTTATGGCTTAAAATTTGGGTTTTAAAATTGTAATGTTGCTTCGAATCTACTTTTTTCCTTTTCTATTCCCCTTCCAATTGGCAATCCACCTAATGCAGTCTATCACAGAATTTTTTGTGTTTCACTCTTTTATGACTGCTAGGGCATAATAAACCCACAATTTTCTTTTTTTTTTTCTTTAATATCCTTTTTTGAAGTTTCACTAGAAAAATTCTCAGTTATCTGTACATGCATGGTAAAGTTCACTTTTCGTTCACCAACCACACAGAGTCATGAATCTTTGTTACAAAAAATTCACATTTCTTCGTGGAGTTCTCTTTCTTTTAAATTTTCTTTTTAGTATAAATCATTCCTTTTCTAGTTAGAATGCCTTTCTATAATTTCCTTTGAAATTTACACTTGATGAATGCTTCAGTTTTCTAGTAGAAAAACCATTTCTAAAGCAAATGTGTTAAATTAAGATAATGAAAAAAGATTTCATGCCTTTCCCTTACCTGACCCTAAAGAGGATATCCCATGGGTGCTAAATGAGTGAACGATATTTAAAAATGGAAATGACTTCTGAACACACCTTTGATGATGGATCTGCTGTATCGTAGTATTAGGTGGTCAAACTTCGCTTTCTTTAAAGGAACTTTTTAGTTTGCCTTGGCAGCTGTAATGAATATGGCCTGCTATTGATAACAATACCTTAAGTGTATTGGTTTGGTGGAATGTTTTAGTGCCTTCTGAAAAACTAATGATATAGTATTTGAAAGCTTATAGAGACAAAAAAAAAAAAAAAAAAAAAAAAAAAAAAAACTTTTTGTTTTTGCTTTTTTGTGAAGAAGGTTTTTGAAAAATGTTAAAAATATGATTTTTATAATTAAATTTTACTGCAACTCATGAGTCGAAGCTTTTAGGCTAAGTGGTGATTTAACATAGTCTTAGAGCAAGTAGTTTTGTGTTTAAATTCTTGTAATATCATCTCAGTCATCATTAATAACCACTTGTTCAGCTTTATATTAATTTTCAAGTCCATAAGTGGAGGAAAGTTTTGAGAATATAAATTAATAATTAAATTAATTTTAACCCATCGACTTAAGTTGTTGGGTTTGGTTACATTGAATTTAATATTGTATCAAGCTTTAACGTCCCCTCTTCATGTGAGCTTGGAAATTTGCACTGACCCAATGAATGGTTTTCAATATTAGTTGGGGAAGAATTTTATATTTCAATGTTTACGGGTAATTATAATATGCTGCTAATTAGCATATTAATTGTGCAAGAAAAATTATTTGTTTCATGTAAAATTCAGTTTCAAACTCTATTTACTAAATCCCATTTTTTATTTGGACGCTGAACTCTAGTGGTATATTCAAGGTCCAGCTCCTTGCTTTGTTCGATTGTATGTCTACTATATTCAGTTGTATGGTCTTTCTATGCTATTCTGATGTGGGATAATTGGAGTTGAGCTGTCGGTTCTTTTTCAATTTAAAGTCGATTAAACCTTTTTTCCTGGTCTTACTGTAACTTCTTTATTTGAACCAGCGTATATGGGATAATTTCAAGTCAAACCAAGAGCAATTGGTGGCAGTTCTTAATCTTCTTATGCTTTGTTGCAAAATAAGAGAGAACAGGCGTGCTTTATTGAGGCTTGGAGCTCTTGGATTACTTCTAGAAACAGCAAGGCGTGCCTTTGCTGTGGATGCCATGGAGTCAGCTGAAGGCATTCTTTTGATTGTGGAGAGTCTAACAATTGAAGCAAATGAAAGTGAAAGTATAAGCATTGGACCGAGTGCTCTTACCGTCTCCAGCGAACAAACCGGAACTGGTGAACAGGCCAAAAAAATTGTTCTCATGTTCCTGGAGAGATTATCTCATCCTTTTGGTTCCAAGAAATCAAACAAACAGCAGAGGAACACTGAAATGGTTGCTAGAATCTTGCCTTACTTGACCTATGGTGAACCTGCTGCTATGGATGCACTCATCCAACATTTTACTCCATACCTGAATGATTGGGAAGAATTTGACCGATTACAGAAACAGCATGAAGACAATCCTCAGGATAAAAGCATCTCTGAGCAAGCTGCCAAGCAGAGATTTACTGTGGAAAACTTCGTTAGAGTCTCGGAGTCACTGAAGACAAGTTCCTGTGGGGAGAGACTGAAGGATATTATTTTGGAACAGGGCATCACTGGCCTTGCAGTTAAGCATCTGAGAGATAGTTTTGCTGTTGCAGGGCAGGCTGGCTTCAGATCTAGTACGGAATGGGCATTCGCCTTGAAACGTCCATCCATTCCGCTTATATTGTCTATGCTAAGGGGTTTGTCAATGGGGCATTTGGCTACACAGAGGTGCATTGATGAAGGAAGGATCTTACCTGTGCTTCATGCACTGGAAAGAGTTCCGGGTGAAAATGAGATTGGAGCAAGGGCTGAAAACTTGTTAGATACCCTCTCTAACAAGGAGGGAAATGGAGATGGATTCTTGGAGGATAAAGTGCGGATGTTAAGGCATGCCAGAAGGGATGAAATGAGGCGGCTTGCTTTGAAGAACAGAGAAGATATACTAGAGGTACTGTCTTATTGTAGTTCCTGATTTAAGAACTGTTGACCTAGTATTTTTTTAATGTGTTTCCTTATACTTGCATTTACGTACATTATGTTTAGCTTCACAATTTTTTCTGCTTCTGTGTTGATTACACGTTGCTTTAGAGTTTTATACTTTTAGAAATCAATTTCAAAACGAATTTCCTTCTCCAATAGAATTTTCATTGGAATGACACAGCATGCAAAAAAATTTAGAACTCTTTTCTCGTCATCAAAATGTCTTGAACATTGAAAATGAATTGGTAACATGTTTGGGAGTGGGAAGTTGATGCAACATGAATTTTGCTGGCTTTGCATTGTCTGAAGTGTGCTTGGATAGGATCGATGTATAACTATTGAGGTCTTCTGATTTTATTCTTTGTTTCTGTGCTTTATCCGTTTTTCCTTTTACTTCAAGTAGCAAATATATTATTTTTGGCCTGTTCCCAGTGTGTATTTTTCATGTTTTTTTATATATTCCATGGTTTCGATAATGCAGAAACTTGGGATGCGACAAGTTGCTTCAGATGGTCGTGAACGGATCATTGTTTCTCAGTCAGCTCTTGAAGGTTTGGAAGATGTAAAGGAAGAGGAAGATGGGTTGGCTTGCATGGTGTGCAGAGAGGGCTATAGTTTGAGGCCTTCTGACTTGCTGGGGGTTTATTCTTTCAGCAAGAGGGTTAACCTTGGTGTTGGGACCTCTGGAAGTAATCGTGGGGAGTGCGTTTATACGACTGTGAGTTATTTCAATATAATTCATTATCAGTGCCATCAAGAGGCCAAAAGAACGGACGCTGGTTTGAAAATCCCAAAGAAAGAATGGGAAGGAGCAACACTCAGGAACAACGAATCCCTCTGCAATTCCTTGTTCCCCGTGAGAGGTCCGTCTGTCCCATTGGCACAGTATATCCGATATGTTGACCAGCATTGGGACAACCTAAATGCTCTTGGTCGTGCTGATGGAAACCGACTTCGGCTCTTGACATATGATATTGTTCTGGTATGTTTATTGCCTGTTGTCAGTTTGTGAATTGTTTTAAGTTCACTTAGAAACTTTTCCTTTCCTGGATTAGCTTCTCTACCTTCTAATGAGTTATCTGTATTTATGTTTTTTGTCATGTAGATGTTGGCTCGATTTGCTACTGGGGCATCATTTAGTGCTGAAAGCAGGGGTGGGGGAAGAGAAAGCAATTCCCGGTTCCTTCCTTTTATGATTCAAATGGCTCGTCACCTACTAGATCAAGGGAGCCCATCTCAACGTTCTACGATGGCTAAATCTGTTTCAACCTATTTATCCTCGTCCACTGTAGATTCGCGACCGTTATCTCCGGGACCACAACCTTCAGCAGCAACTGAAGAAACTGTTCAGTTTATGATGGTGAACTCACTTCTTTCTGAGTCTTATGAATCCTGGTTGCTGCATCGACGTGCATTCCTACAGCGTGGAATATTCCATGCATACATGCAGCATACTCATAGCCAATCCACCAGTCGCTCATCTGTGAGTACTAGTAACCCAAACACGGAAGCAGAAGAAGCCAACGATTTGTTAACTACTATTAGGCCAATGCTCGTCTACACTGGCCTGATTCAGCAACTGCAACATTTCTTCAAGGTCAAAAAATCGGCAAGTATTGCATCTTCTGCAAAAGAAGGAACATCTGCCACCGCAACGGAAGAGGAAAGCGAAACCCGAAACCTTGAGGGTTGGGAGGTGGTGATGAAAGAGCGACTTGATAACGTAAGGGAAATGATGGGGTTCTCCAAGGAGTTACTAACATGGCTCGATGAAATGAACTTGGCCAGCGATCTGCAGGAGGCATTTGATGTAATCGGAGTTTTGGCTGATGTCTTGTCCGGCGGAATAAGCCGCTGTGAAGACTTTGTACATGCTGCAATCAATACCGGAAAAGGCTAGTGATACCGACCATCCAGGGGTTCCAGGGGTTGCTGTGGAGCTGAGCTTTGTTACATGGCAACACTAATATATGGAAATGGAAGTTCGACGTTGTGGACATTATGGACTTTGAATTATGAATTTTCATACGCATTCAGCCCCCCTGGTAATCAAATATTACATTTTTACCCCCCAATATTTTTGGTGTGTTGCTGTGACCCAATTTTGATTATTCGAGAGACATCATGATCGTAAACACAAGGTCATATAGAGTAGAGTAGACGAGTAGTTTCTTTCATTATTGATTTGAATAGGAGGGTATATGAGTAACTTCTTAAATTATTGATTTGAGATTTAAGCCAAGTCACTTCAAGAGAGGGATTGAGTAAGTTAGTTTATCTGTCGGTTATTATTATTTCGAATCCTAACAATTTTTCCAATTCAATGCTCAAATTGAGTATATAAAATTGTTAAAATTCAGATCCAAACAGTGAATTATTACTATATGGTTTTTGTATACCAAAAAAACTGTATCACCCACCTAAGTTATTAAGCAAAGGGGGCAAAATGAAAGCCACAGGTTCAACACAACAATGATTTCTTTTTCTTTAAGAGGGGGAAATGGAAGAACGTATAACAAAGATTTGAGGAAAGCCAAAAGAAAAACATCTAAAATCATTAGAAATGATTCACGCTAGGCCAGCAATCCTACCCAATTCCACCTGTTGTTCCTCAATTCTGCTCACTGCTCTTGTAAGATCTATGCTACCAAAAGACATGTTATTAACTTTCCCAAGTCGCCTCTGCTTTATCTTCAATATCGCCTGCGAAACTTCGCTAATTAAAGGTCGTTTTCTCGGAACATTATGCAAGCATCTATGACCAATTTCAGCTAGCTTTCTTGCTTCTTCAAGGTTGTATTCTCCACCTAGTTGCTTATCAATTATCTCATCAATCCCATCAGGGCTCATTCCAGCCTGAAAATGTTGCTTTGAAAATCATGAAATGTGTACTTCAAGGTAAAAAGTTGTGTACTATGGAGGAAAAACTCACGAGATTGATATAATCCACTAAATTTTGGTGTGGATGAATGGCTGTGATTAGTTCAAAAATGATTATGCCGAAACTATAGACATCGCTCTTCATCGTGAACTTGTTCGTAGCCATGTATGCCGGGTCTATGTAGCCGTATGTACCCTTCAGACCAGAATTCCGGCCATCAAAAACTTCTTCCTTTGACAGCCCAAAATCAGCAACCTATAACATGTGCATGTAAATGATGAATGGCATTCCTTAAAATCTCCAGTGTCCTTGAGTGAGATATCAAACCATAAGAAATACTCTCAAGAACATACCTTAGCTCTCATTGTATGATCCAACAATATATTGGCAGACTTCAAATCACGATGTATGACTGGAGGAACAGCCTGTTTCAAGAAAATATAAATGAATTATCCAACAAACACTTACTCCAATAAAGTAGGAACAAATGAGGAACTTAGAATACCCCTTCGTGAAGGTACTCGACTCCGTGACAGATATCAAGAGCAATCTGTAGCCTCTCGTCCCAACTCAAGACACGATTTTCTGAATCTGAATGCATGTATACCATGAAAATCATATACAAAAAGTAAAAATCTTCAAGTTTCAGAAGATTTGCAAACAATTAAAAAGATATCTTTAAATGATTGATGAGCTTCAAACTTACTGTAAAGAAGATCGTCCAAACTTCCATTACTCATGAACTCATAAATTAGCATATGGCTTCCTTTATCAATGCAGTACCCCATCAAATTCACAAGATTACGATGATGCAATCTTCCTAGTAGACTTACCTACAGCAAACCAAACTATGGATGTTAGTATAAAGTGTTCATTGATATCTACATAAAAGTCAATATAAAGAGTCCACAAGAGTAATTTAATGACATAATTAGTGGACAAAATAAGTAATAAACAGTTAACTTTATCTTGAATTTCTCCTCCCTTTAATGAGAGACAATCTTTAAAAAGTTTCCTTTACACCAGTATAGTGATATCCTTGAGATATTTGTGTTCTTAATATCTTTCTATCCACCTCGACTAATTTCACGAGATAACTATTCAACTCTAAAACAAGACGGCAGAAATGGAAACATGGCTAATATCCTCACCTCCGTTTGAAACTCTTTTTCACCCTGCTTGGAATCTGAAGCAAGCACCTTAACAGCTAGAACTGCTCCATTGGCCATCTTTGCTTTATAAACTGGACCATATGACCCTTGTCCCAAAAGCGTAGTGAAGTTCTCTGTAGCCTTCTGAATATCCCTGAAAAGAACGGGAAACAAGTGCATGAGATAATTTCACAGCTTGTCTCACGTCAAGTATTTAAAAATAAATACATAAACAAATAATTTCAGCAGAAAACAACGTCCATATTAATATTGTGTATACTTGTAAGGGTACTTCAGAACGCCGGATGCTGAAGCAACTATGTCTTTGTGGTGATGACTCCTCCAAGGCGACCAGGAACCGCTATGAAGCTTTTCTGATCCCCGAAAAGCAATGGAACCAGAAAGAGATGCACTAAATTCAGTACTTGCATTCGAGCCATTCGTTCGCATCTGAATATTTTCTAAACTCCGTTCATCTGTACTTCGCCGAAGATACGCATTCTTTCGGTACCATCTGATGATATAAAATACCAGGATAGCAATTAAAATACCAAGTGCCAAACCAACAGATATGCCAATGATCACTAGATCAGCTTGATGACTCATTCTTTAGCCTCATTATATTCAGTCAGAGAAAACATCTTGCACAACGATAACTGAAGGTTAAGTTTACTGATCAGCAGCCTGCAAAATGTTTATGTAAAAGGCAAATGAAAAATGGAAGATCCAATCACAATATTCAAGAATGATGATGAAATTCTCAAACAATAAACATGAGTTCGCTATATCACACATGGAAGAACCATAATCATTCTTTTCATCCCACACATTGTCCTAATCTTTAGCCGCATTCTGTGCTTCATATAATCCGTATAAGATCGATCATTTCATTTCATATTCCATAGGTTATGTAAATCACAATAATCTCTGTTTCTTTCATCAAATGTCAACGACTTTGCCAGAAGAAGTTGCTACTCACTAATCCATTTATTGGAACAAGTGGGTATTCCTATAAACTCCAAATGAACTACACAAAACCTGTTATATTGACACAAGAAGCATCTAAACCTAGACTAGTGAATCAAATAGCACTACAGCATAGTTCCAGCGAAGTTGATCAATCGCGATCATAGCAACCAGGCAAAAGTATAGAAACAACGATAAAGCCAAATCCCATTAACCAGAACTTACAGAACTCCGAAAGAGGGGCGAAAACAAACGAAATTGACGAAATTAAGCAAAACCCAGAACAGACACATACTCCTTAGACCTCGTCGGCTGAAGAACAGCGATCCCGGAATGAATTTCCTCGGTTATGATGGTAATTTCCAGTTGGGTCAAAGATTAAATAGAAGCAAAGAGGACCCAGTCTAGAGCTGCAATTTGCAAAAAGAAAGGGGAAGCGGAGGCGAATGGGATATTAGAGAATTCGTATTTGGTGGGAACCCAAATCCCATTGGTCCAATAATTTATGTCACAATCACAACACAGATCAGCCGTCATTACTCTCGTCTTCTATCACTGTTCCTTCGTATGCACCCTCCTATTGAAGCAAACTACTTCTGACTTTTCCTTTCGAGTTTGAATTTTTTTATAATACTTTATTGAGTAATATTTAAATCCACATGTTCACTACAGTTTGCAACTTCCATTACAAATTCATATGTTCGATTAAATCTCTCACCACCCACTTTATTATTATTATGCGGATCGCTAACTTCATCAGCCATCTGATTAGGCGGCGGCTGGAGACATATAGGGCTGCAGCGAGAAGGGGGAAAATACCGACGCTGACGCCAAGAGCGGCGGAGGACGGCAGAGGAAGAGATGGTGATGATTAGAAGAAATGATTTGGGTAATATAAATTTAAAGGTCAAGAGAGTAATTTTAATTATGTTATTATTTGTCACTATTTAATGTTTATTTAATTAATAAGAAATATAGTCAAATCAAGAGTTATTGATTCATTGGTTCATATCATGGAGGCATGGTGTCATATTGCTAGTGTAATCTAATAATTCATAACAATGATTTTGTTATTCTTGCTAGGTCTAATGGCATGGTGTCATATTGGCATGGTGTCAAGCTTATGGTCCATTTCTACGGATTTTGGGGATCCTTTCCGTTCTCTATGCCTACTGCACGTGACAAAAAGGAGTTGTTAAGTTTTCCAATTTAGAGCTGGATTCTCCAAGAATTCTCTATTCTTAGGTCTTAATTTCTGTAGTCAAACACATATCCTCCATCCACCACACAAGATGTATCTATTCTGTTTTTATGTAACTCTGCTTCCCTCCATCCTTTGAATGATGTAAGATAGCTTTATCTATTTACCTTATTTATTAAACCTGAATCTCGTAAAGTAGGCTTTGATTACAATGATATTGGTCTGTTTTAGCTTTGGAACCAAAGACTATTCCCTGACTGGAACCTTTGACTCTACTCTATTTCCTTCCTTTTTTTCTTAGTGATAATCTAAGAGTGACTCGAAAAGGAAGCTATTAATTTATGCCTTTTCAATTATAAGAGGAGGAAAAAGTGCAAAGAATTTACCATCTGGACAAACTTTGTGGCAAAGAAAAGACCACAATTATGAAACCATAGGGAAATGATTTACAAATGCCTTCAACTATCCACGCAAACCTTCTTGATCCCATGAAATTTCATGATAAACGTTCCAAATAATTCTTCGGCTTTTAGGGTAATATCTATAATTCAGCACACAGTCCTCCATCAACCACAATACATGTGTCTTTTGCCTCTTATATGTGCATATCATCCACTATTCTCTTCTCATTTTAATATTCAGAGTACCTTTGTCCCATTATCCAAACACTCCCACCCAGATTGCAAATCTTTTACAAGTCTCTCTCCTTGCTGCCTCAAAAATGAACTTTTAGTTTTCGGTACCTCAATGATTACGTCGACTCCAACTAACAGAAAAACTTGCATCTACTTCTAAAAACCCTAATTTGGTCGTCCAATCTCATACTTTAACCCACAATTTTCGTATCTAAACTTATTTTTCTTCATTCCCCTTCATTTCTTACACGCGTAACCTTTTTTTGCAATCCCTTATGTCCTGATTCCAACAAATTTTCACTTTTCACTTGTCTATTCAAACATATAATCTTTTATTTACCACACTAGTTGATAGATCTTTTTCTTCTTTAAGTAAGGATATCAACACATTTAATTCTTCAAGGAAACTCATAAACCGTTCTAAACCGTTCTAAGAAAATACATTATTTCAACATCATAAAACTTTATTCACTTGCCCCTTAATAGACAATACTACCTCAAAATTCTTGTATCCGAACTAAGCTCATACTACAAACCAAAGTTCTTGTATCCAAACTTTAAAACCAAAGACTATCCATTATCCAACTTATAGACCAAAAATATAGTTTCACTTTTCTTTAGAATCAATTAAGCAAATTCTTTTACTTCCTTCGTCTAAAATCTCACAACCAAGTTTTGCGATCCCTTATTCCTTCACTCCAAGAATTCTTCGCTTTCCAATTATCCTTTTTTCAAACTTTTTCATACTTCTTATGGCATATGATATCTTATTCCTCGATTCCTATATTTCTTCGCTTTCCAATTGTCTATTCGAACATAGTCTTCCATTTGAATTTTTTTCCTCTTTAAATAGGAATATCATCTCACTTAATTCTTTAACGAAACTCATAGACCATTCTAAAAATGTACATTATTTTATCATCATAATACTTTAATTACTTGCCCCAAATTAAACCTTAATAGACAATATTATCCTACAACATTATTTTCGATCCAAAGAATGAAAGAAATCATCAATCAAAAATTGAAGTTCAATTTCATACCAAAATCTTTTATTCTAGTGCTTCCTTCCTATAAAATTTCACAAACCCCTTTTAGTGATTCCTTATTCCTTCATTCCAACAACTCCTCATTTTTCATTTGTCCTTCATTCAATTTCATTCATACTTCCTAGGGCATATGACATATTATTCCTTGATCCAAACAATTTTTCAATTTTCAATTGTCTATTCCAACATATAGTCCTTAATTTACAACACTAAGTCTCTTAATCCATTTTTCGGATCCCTCAAACCTTTCTTGACACCTTAAACTTACCCGAGTATCTTAATCTTACTTGGCTCTTACAAATTCTCCTCCTCTTAAAAACTTTCGTCCTCGAAAGTTCACTTTTCTTACCATGCATTGGGGGAGTACTTGGTCTTAGTTATGTCCTTCCAAGTTCCTTGAGGGTCCTTGCAGCGATTTGTCCCTCGGAGACACGTTTTTCTAATTTGCCCTTGTGGCCTTTTGACCGGCAAAGTACATAAGTCTTACTTGGCCATTCTTGTGTTTTTCCTTATATCTTTGAGCATATTTCCTTCCTTGTACCCAACAAGTTTTGACATAATCAACCTTGTTCCTACAAGATTGTATTTTAGACACTTCTCTTATTCCTTCCTGCACAAGGCTTATTGGTGCGTTTTTGGGTAATAAGTCCGTCTTTCCTTGGAGTAAATACTATTTCTTTTTTAAACCTTTTTCAAAGGCTCGAATCCTTGTAATTCCTTGCTAGGACATTGAAAATCTCTTCCTTTGGCCAATTAACCATCCTTGGGTCTCTTAATCCTTTTTTTGGAACCCTTAAAACTCTCTTGGGCACCTTCAACTTACCCGAGTATCTTAATCTTACTTGGGCTCTAACAAATTCTCCCCCTCTTAAAAACTTTCGTCCTCGAAAGTTCACTTTTCTTACCATGCATTGGGAGAGTACTTGGTCTTAGTTATGTTCTTCCAAGTTCCTTAAGGGTCCTTGCATCCATTTGTCCTCTCCGACATGTTTTTCTAATTTGCCCTTGTGGCCTTTTGTCCTACCTTAAGGCCATGTACTTAAGTTTTTCTTGGCCATCCTTGTGTTTTTCCTTATATCTTGGAACATATTTCCTTCCTTGTACCCAACAAGTTTTGACATAATCAACCTTGTTCCTTCAAGGTTGTATTTTAGAGACTTCTCTTGTTCCTTCTTGTACAAGGCTTATTAGTGGGTTTTCGGGTCTTAAGTCCGTCTTTCCTTGGAGTAAATACTATTTCTTTTTCAAACCTTATTCAAAGGCTTCAATCCTTATAATTCCTTGTTAGGGCATTGAAAATCTCTTCCTTTGGCCCATCCCATTAACCTTCCTTTTGTCTCTGAATCCTTTTTTTGGATCCCATAAAACTCTCTTGGGCACCTTAACCTTACCCAAGTATCTTAATCTTACTTGGGCTCTTACAAATTCTCCCCCTCTTAAAAACTTTCGTCCTCGAAAGTTCACTTTTCTTACCATGCAATGGGGGAGTACTTGGTCTTAGTTATGTCCTTCCAAGTTCCTTGAGGGTCCTTGCATCGATTTGTCCCTCGAAGACATGTTTTTCTAATTTGCCCTCGTGGCCTTTTGTCCTGCCTTAAGGCCATGTACTTAAGTCTTTCTTGGTCATTCTTGTGTGTTTCCTTATATCTTGGAGAATATTTCCTTCCATCGATTTGTCCCTCGAAGACATGTTTTTCTAATTTGCCCTCGTGGCCTTTTGTCCTGCCTTAAGGCCATGTACTTAAGTCTTTCTTGGTCATTCTTGTGTGTTTCCTTATATCTTGGAGAATATTTCCTTCCTTGTACCCAACAAGGTTTGACATAATCAACCTTGTTCCTTCAAGGTTGTATTTTAGAGACTTCTCTTGTTCCTTCTTGTACAAGGCTTATTGGTGGGTTTTCGGGTCTTAAGTCGTCTTTCCTGGGAGTAAATACTACTTTTTTTTCAAACCTTTTTCAAAGGCTTGAATCCTTATAATTCCTTGCTATGGCAATGAAAATCTCTTCCTTTGGCCCATTAACCTTCCTTGGGTCTCTTAGTCCTTTTTTTTTGGATGCCTTAAAACTTTCTTGGGCACCTTCAACTTACCCGAGTATCTTAATCTTACTTGGGCTCTTACAAATTCCCCCCTCCCCCCCCCCCCTCTTAAAAACCTTCGTCCTCGAAAGTTCACTTTTCTTACCATGCATTGGGAGAGTACTTGGTTTGAGTTATGTCCTTCCAAGTTCCTTGAGGGTCCTTGCATCGATTGGTCCTTCTCCGACATATTTTTCTAATATGCCCTTGTGGCCTTTTGTCCGGCCTTAAGACCATGTACTTAAGTCTTTCTTCGTCATTCTTGTGTTTTTCCTTATATCTTGGAGCATATTTCCTTCCTTGTACCCAACAAGTTTTGACATCATCAACCTTGTTCCTTCAAGGTTGTATTTTAGAGATTTCTCTTGTTCCTTCTTGTACAAGGCTTATCAGTAGGTTTTCAAGTCTTAAGTCCGTGTTTCTTTATAGTAAATACTATTTCTTTTTCAAACCTTTTTCAAAAGCTTCCATCCTTATAATTCCTTGCTAGGACATTGAAAATCTCTTCCTTTCGCCCATTAACCTTTCTTGGGTCTCTAAATCCTTTTTTTTTAATCCCTTAAATCTCTCTTGGGCACCTTAAACTTACCCGAGTATCTTAATCTTACTTGGGCTCTTACAAATTTTCCCCCTCTTAAAAACTTTCGTCCTCGAAAGTTCACTTTTCTTACCATGCATTGGGGGAGTACTTGGTCTTAGTTATGTCCTTCCATGTTCCTTGAGGGTCCTCCTTGCATCGATTTCTCCTTCTCATACATGTTTTTCTAATTTGCCCTTGTGGCCTTTTGTCTTGCCTTAAGGCCATGTACTTAAGTCGTTCTTGGTCATCCTTGTGTTTATCCTTATATTTTGGAGCATATTTCCTTCCTTGTACCCAACAAGTTGTGCCAAAATCAACCTTGTTCCTTCAAGGTTGTATTTTAGAGATTTCTCTTGTTTCTTCTTCTACCAGGCTTATTGGTGGGTTTTCGGGTCTTAAGTCCGTTTTTCCTTGGAGTAAAAATACTATTTCTTTTTCAAACCTTTTTCAAAGGCTTGAATCCTTATAATTCCTTGTTAGGGCATTGAAAATCTCTTCCTTTGGCCCATTAACCTTCCTTGGGTCTCTTAGTCCTTTTTTTTTGGATCCCTTAAAACCTTCTTGGGCACTTTCAACTTACCCGAGTATCTTAATCTTACTTGGGCTCTTACAAATTTCCCTCCTCTTAAAAACCTTCGTCCTCGAAAGTTCACTTTTCTTACCATGCATCGGGAGAGTACTTGGTTTGAGTTATGTCCTTCCAAGTTCCTTGAGGGTCCTTGCATCGATTTGTCCTTCTCCGACATATATTTCGAATTGCCCTTGTGGCCTTTTGTCCGGCCTTAAGGCCATGTACTTAAATCTTTCTTGGCCATTCTTGTGTTTTTCCTTATATCTTGGAGCATATTTCCTTCCTTGTACCCAACAAGTTTTGACATCATCAACCTTGTTCCTTCAAGGTTGTATTTTAGAGATTTCTCTTGTTCCTTCTTGTACAAGGCTTATCAGTAGGTTTTCAAGTCTTAAGTCCGTGTTTCTTTATAGTAAATACTATTTCTTTTTCAAACCTTTTTCAAAAGCTTCCATCCTTATAATTCCTTGCTAGGGCATTGAAAATCTCTTCCTTTCGCCCATTAACCTTTCTTGAGTCTTTAAATCCTTTTTTTTTTAATCCCTTAAAACTCTCTTGGGCACCTTAAACTTACCCGAGTATCTTAATCTTACTTGGGCTCTTACAAATTCTCTCCCTCTTAAAAACTTTCATCCTCGAAAGTTCACTTTTCTTACCATGCATTGGGGGAGTACTTGGTCTTAGTTATGTCCTTCCATGTTCCTTGAGGGTCCTCCTTGCATCGATTTCTCCTTCTCATACATGTTTTTCTAATTTGCCCTTGTGGCCTTTTGTCTTGCCTTAAGGCCATGTACTTAAGTCGTTCTTGGTCATCCTTGTGTTTATCCTTATATTTTGGAGCACATTTCCTTCCTTGTACCCAACAAGTTGTGCCAAAATCAACCTTGTTCCTTCAAGGTTGTATTTTAGAGATTTCTCTTGTTTCTTCTTCTACCAGGCTTATTGGTGGGTTTTCGGGTCTTAAGTCCGTTTTTCCTTGGAGTAAATACTATTTCTTTTTCAAACCTTTTTCAAAGGCTTGAATCCTTATAATTCCTTGTTAGAGCATTGAAAATCTCTTCCTTTGGCCCATTAACCTTCCTTGGGTCTCTTAGTCCTTTTTTTTTGGATCCCTTAAAACCTTCTTGGGCACTTTCAACTTACCCGAGTATCTTAATCTTACTTGGGCTCTTACAAATTTCCCCCCTCTTAAAAACCTTCGTCCTCGAAAGTTCACTTTTCTTACCATGCATCGGGAGAGTACTTGGTTTGAGTTATGTCCTTCCAAGTTCCTTGAGGGTCCTTGCATCGATTTGTCCTTCTCCGACATATTTTTCGAATTGCCCTTGTGGCCTTTTGTCCGGCCTTAAGGCCATGTACTTAAGTCTTTCTTGGCCATTCTTGTGTTTTTCCTTATATCTTGGAGCATATTTCCTTCCTTGTACCCAACAAGTTTTGACATCATCAACCTTGTTCCTTCAAGGTTGTATTTTAGAGATTTCTCTTGTTCCTTCTTGTACAAGGCTTATCAGTAGGTTTTCAAGTCTTAAGTCCGTGTTTCTTTATAGTAAATACTATTTCTTTTTCAAACCTTTTTCAAAAGCTTCCATCCTTATAATTCCTTGCTAGGGCATTGAAAATCTCTTCCTTTCGCCCATTAACCTTTCTTGGGTCTCTAAATCCTTTTTTTTTAATCCCTTAAATCTCTCTTGGGCACCTTAAACTTACCCGAGTATCTTAATCTTACTTGGGCTCTTACAAATTCTCCCCCTCTTAAAAACTTTCGCCCTCGAAAGTTCACTTTTCTTACCATGCATTGGGGGAGTACTTGGTCTTAGTTATGTCCTTCCATGTTCCTTGAGGGTCCTCCTTGCATCGATTTCTCCTTCTCATACATGTTTTTCTAATTTGCCCTTGTGGCCTTTTGTCTTGCCTTAAGGCCATGTACTTAAGTCGTTCTTGGTCATCCTTGTGTTTATCCTTATATTTTGGAGCATATTTCCTTCCTTGTACCCAACAAGTTGTGCCAAAATCAACCTTGTTCCTTCAAGGTTGTATTTTAGAGATTTCTCTTGTTTCTTCTTCTACCAGGCTTATTGGTGGGTTTTCGGGTCTTAAGTCCGTTTTTCCTTGGAGTAAATACTATTTCTTTTTCAAACCTTTTTCAAAGGCTTGAATCCTTATAATTCCTTGTTAGGGCATTGAAAATCTCTTCCTTTGGCCCATTAACCTTCCTTGGGTCTCTTAGTCCTTTTTTTTTGGATCCCTTAAAACCTTCTTGGGCACTTTCAACTTACCCGAGTATCTTAATCTTACTTGGGCTCTTACAAATTTCCCCCCTCTTAAAAACCTTCGTCCTCGAAAGTTCACTTTTCTTACCATGCATCGGGAGAGTACTTGGTTTGAGTTATGTCCTTCCAAGTTCCTTGAGGGTCCTTGCATCGATTTGTCCTTCTCCGACATATTTTTCCAATTGCCCTTGTGGCCTTTTGTCCGGCCTTAAGGCCATGTACTTAAGTCTTTCTTGGCCATTCTTGTGTTTTTCCTTATATCTTGGAGCATATTTCCTTCCTTGTACCCAACAAGTTTTGACATCATCAACCTTGTTCCTTCAAGGTTGTATTTTAGAGATTTCTCTTGTTCCTTCTTGTACAAGGCTTATCAGTAGGTTTTCAAGTCTTAAGTCCGTGTTTCTTTATAGTAAATACTATTTCTTTTTCAAACCTTTTTCAAAAGCTTCCATCCTTATAATTCCTTGCTAGGGCATTGAAAATCTCTTCCTTTCGCCCATTAACCTTTCTTGGGTCTCTAAATCCTTTTTTTTTTTTAATCCCTTAAAACTCTCTTGGGCACCTTAAACTTACCCGAGTATCTTAATCTTACTTGGGCTCTTACAAATTCTCCCCCTCTTAAAAACTTTCGTCCTCGAAAGTTCACTTTTCTTACCATGCATTGGGGGAGTACTTGGTCTTAGTTATGTCCTTCCATGTTCCTTGAGGGTCCTCCTTGCATCGATTTCTCCTTCTCATACATGTTTTTCTAATTTGCCCTTGTGGCCTTTTGTCTTGCCTTAAGGCCATGTACTTAAGTCGTTCTTGGTCATCCTTGTGTTTATCCTTATATTTTGGAGCATATTTCCTTCCTTGTACCCAACAAGTTGTGCCAAAATCAACCTTGTTCCTTCAAGGTTGTATTTTAGAGATTTCTCTTGTTTCTTCTTCTACCAGGCTTATTGGTGGGTTTTCGGGTCTTAAGTCCGTTTTTCCTTGGAGTAAATACTATTTCTTTTTCAAACCTTTTTCAAAGGCTTGAATCCTTATAATTCCTTGTTAGGGCATTGAAAATCTCTTCCTTTGGCCCATTAACCTTCCTTGGGTCTCTTAGTCCTTTTTTTTTGGATCCCTTAAAACCTTCTTGGGCACTTTCAACTTACCCGAGTATCTTAATCTTACTTGGGCTCTTACAAATTTCCCCCCTCTTAAAAACCTTCGTCCTCGAAAGTTCACTTTTCTTACCATGCATCGGGAGAGTACTTGGTTTGAGTTATGTCCTTCCAAGTTCCTTGAGGGTCCTTGCATCGATTTGTCCTTCTCCGACATATTTTTCCAATTGCCCTTGTGGCCTTTTGTCCGGCCTTAAGGCCATGTACTTAAGTCTTTCTTGGCCATTCTTGTGTTTTTCCTTATATCTTGGAGCATATTTCCTTCCTTGTACCCAACAAGTTTTGACATCATCAACCTTGTTCCTTCAAGGTTGTATTTTAGAGATTTCTCTTGTTCCTTCTTGTACAAGGCTTATCAGTAGGTTTTCAAGTCTTAAGTCCGTGTTTCTTTATAGTAAATACTATTTCTTTTTCAAACCTTTTTCAAAAGCTTCCATCCTTATAATTCCTTGCTAGGGCATTGAAAATCTCTTCCTTTCGCCCATTAACCTTTCTTGGGTCTCTAAATCCTTTTTTTTTTAATCCCTTAAAACTCTCTTGGGCACCTTAAACTTACCCGAGTATCTTAATCTTACTTGGGCTCTTACAAATTCTCTCCCTCTTAAAAACTTTCGTCCTCGAAAGTTCACTTTTCTTACCATGCATTGGGGGAGTACTTGGTCTTAGTTATGTCCTTCCATGTTCCTTGAGGGTCCTCCTTGCATCGATTTCTCCTTCTCATACATGTTTTTCTAATTTGCCCTTGTGGCCTTTTGTCTTGCCTTAAGGCCATGTACTTAAGTCGTTCTTGGTCATCCTTGTGTTTATCCTTATATTTTGGAGCATATTTCCTTCCTTGTACCCAACAAGTTGTGCCAAAATCAACCTTGTTCCTTCAAGGTTGTATTTTAGAGATTTCTCTTGTTTCTTCTTCTACCAGGCTTATTGGTGGGTTTTCGGGTCTTAAGTCCGTTTTTCCTTGGAGTAAATACTATTTCTTTTTCAAACCTTTTTCAAAGGCTTGAATCCTTATAATTCCTTGTTAGGGCATTGAAAATCTCTTCCTTTGGCCCATTAACCTTCCTTGGGTCTCTTAGTCCTTTTTTTTTGGATCCCTTAAAACCTTCTTGGGCACTTTCAACTTACCCGAGTATCTTAATCTTACTTGGGCTCTTACAAATTTCCCCCCTCTTAAAAACCTTCGTCCTCGAAAGTTCACTTTTCTTACCATGCATCGGGAGAGTACTTGGTTTGAGTTATGTCCTTCCAAGTTCCTTGAGGGTCCTTGCATCGATTTGTCCTTCTCCGACATATTTTTCCAATTGCCCTTGTGGCCTTTTGTCCGGCCTTAAGGCCATGTACTTAAATCTTTCTTGGCCATTCTTGTGTTTTTCCTTATATCTTGGAGCATATTTCCTTCCTTGTACCCAACAAGTTCTGACATCATCAACCTTGTTCCTTCAAGGTTGTATTTTAGAGATTTCTCTTGTTCCTTCTTGTACAAGGCTTATCAGTAGGTTTTCAAGTCTTAAGTCCGTGTTTCTTTATAGTAAATACTATTTCTTTTTCAAACCTTTTTCAAAAGCTTCCATCCTTATAATTCCTTGCTAGGGCATTGAAAATCTCTTCCTTTCGCCCATTAACCTTTCTTGGGTCTCTAAATCCTTTTTTTTTTTAATCCCTTAAAACTCTCTTGGGCACCTTAAACTTACCCGAGTATCTTAATCTTACTTGGGCTCTTACAAATTCTCTCCCTCTTAAAAACTTTCGTCCTCGAAAGTTCACTTTTCTTACCATGCATTGGGGGAGTACTTGGTCTTAGTTATGTCCTTCCATGTTCCTTGAGGGTCCTCCTTGCATCGATTTCTCCTTCTCATACATGTTTTTCTAATTTGCCCTTGTGGCCTTTTGTCTTGCCTTAAGGCCATGTACTTAAGTCGTTCTTGGTCATCCTTGTGTTTATCCTTATATTTTGGAGCATATTTCCTTCCTTGTACCCAACAAGTTGTGCCAAAATCAACCTTGTTCCTTCAAGGTTGTATTTTAGAGATTTCTCTTGTTTCTTCTTCTACCAGGCTTATTGGTGGGTTTTCGGGTCTTAAGTCCGTTTTTCCTTGGAGTAAATACTATTTCTTTTTCAAACCTTTTTCAAAGGCTTGAATCCTTATAATTCCTTGTTAGGGCATTGAAAATCTCTTCCTTTGGCCCATTAACCTTCCTTGGGTCTCTTAGTCCTTTTTTTTTTTGGATCCCTTAAAACCTTCTTGGGCACTTTCAACTTACCCGAGTATCTTAATCTTACTTGGGCTCTTACAAATTTCCCCCCTCTTAAAAACCTTCGTCCTCGAAAGTTCACTTTTCTTACCATGCATCGGGAGAGTACTTGGTTTGAGTTATGTCCTTCCAAGTTCCTTGAGGGTCCTTGCATCGATTTGTCCTTCTCCGACATATTTTTCCAATTGCCCTTGTGGCCTTTTGTCCGGCCTTAAGGCCATGTACTTAAGTCTTTCTTGGTCATTCTTGTGTTTTTCCTTATATCTTGGAGCATATTTCCTTCCTTGTACCCAACAAGTTTTGACATCATCAACCTTGTTCCTTCAAGGTTGTATTTTAGAGATTTCTCTTGTTCCTTCTTGTACAAGGCTTATCAGTAGGTTTTCAAGTCTTAAGTCCGTGTTTCTTTATAGTAAATACTATTTCTTTTTCAAACCTTTTTCAAAAGCTTCCTTCCTTATAATTCCTTGCTAGGGCATTGAAAATCTCTTCCTTTCGCCCATTAACCTTTCTTGGGTCTCTAAATCCTTTTTTTTGAATCCCTTAAAACTCTCTTGGGCACCTTAAACTTACCAGAGTATCTTAATCTTACTTGGGCTCTTACAAATTCTCCCCCTCTTAAAAACTTTCGTCCTCGAAAGTTCACTTTTCTTACCATGCATTGGGGGAGTACTTGGTCTTAGTTATGTCCTTCCATGTTCCTTGAGGGTCCTCCTTGCATCGATTTCTCCTTCTCAGACATGTTTTTCTAATTTGCCCTTGTGGCCTTTTGTCTTGCCTTAAGGCCATGTACTTAAGTCGTTCTTGATCATCCTTGTGTTTATTCTTATATTTTGGAGCATATTTCCTTCCTTGTACCCAACAAGTTGTGCCAAAATCAACCTTGTACCCAAAAGGATTGGAAGACCTTGGGGTGCAGTGTAGCCTTATTAGATCACACCTCTGTGTACAATTTTTTGTAATTACCATTAAATCTTTTTTTCTTTTTATTGGAATATCTTTTTAGGTTAATTGGGCTCCTCTTGGGGATATGACACCCGTTTCTTTTGAACAATTCTTTAGGTCTTATTTTTCCCGATTTAAGCACCTTTATAGGTCAATTGGGTTCCTCTGGGGATGGTTCTCTAGTGTTCCGCTTGTATTCTTTTATTTGATCATAACTACCTAAAAAGCTCATAACTACCTAAAAAGCTCATGAAACAAAAGATGTAATTTAATTCCTTCCTCATGAAACTCTTTCAACTTTAACATTCATTACAATCCTTTATGGTAGTTTAATCATCTACTCTTGAAATAAAAACATGATATCAGAAGCACAAAGAACATCAAAAAAGAAAAACAAAGACATAATAAAAGTTAAACATAGGAATGTACCCTTATTAGAACCACAACATTGCCAAAAATGTAATTCCTGTGAGAACCAGATCGGACATATGGTAGTTCATGATGTCAAATAGAAAATTTCTTACGTGGAGTGTTTAAAGTAGCAATTGTAGTTGGATTGCTTGTACAATGACCTCAACTTTATTATCTCCATCTATGTCCACCATTTCCATCTGAAAATTTCACAACATAGTTACTAAAGTTAATCTTCTACATTAGCAAAGGAAATATGAGCAATAATGACAAACCAATGAGATATGGATAATTTAAAACCATTAGAAGTGAACATTTATTATTTTTTTGTTAAAGTTTGACCCTGATTCTAGCTTGTTATTCTCAAGAATTAAAGTGTGAATAGAATAATCTAAAATAATATTTAGATGATCCAAATTTGATAGGCCAATCTATAACTCTCGTGCACGGAGTTAAATAAGCACCAAATATCAACTTTGAAAATTTTGCATCAAGAATTAACTTATTTTATTGTATATGCATAAAATAATCTAACATGGTTTATCGTGAATAATTTTTTAGTGTTATTCAATTGCCAAATCTCATTCACAACATTTTTTCACCTTGTCGGGTGACTGGCAACCCATATAATAATGTCCAATGAAGCAAGATAGTAAGACAAAAACTTCTAAAGAAACCATAGAAAACATACTTTCTTAAATTCACTCCCATCAGAAGCTTACATCCTTTTAGACTCTGCACCAAATTCTTTCTTAGACTCTGCCTTTTCCTCTTCAGCTGACCAAACTCCTTCTACCTTTAAGAATAAAGTAATGTAACTTAATCAGAAGATGTTATCATGTCATATATGATTAACACACAAAATTTTAAAGTTAACACCATTAAATAACAAGTCACAAAGGCTCCCCAACAGACCATCTCCCAATGTTGTACCCATCTGTAGACCATCTCCTCTGTTTGCAAGTGCTCCCCAACAGATGAAGTTAGCATCAAGAAACTGCACTATACCCTTGAAATTTCAAACTCAGACCGGCGACCAAACTACCCGTAAAACTAAAAGGCTGAAAACGAAATTTTATGGCAGTGGGTGGAAGAGAGAGCAGAATCATCACTATACCCTTAAAATTTCAAACTCAGACCGGCGACCAGACTACCCGTAAGACTTAAAGGCTGAGAACGAAATTTTAAGGCAATCGGAGGAAGAGAGAGCAGAATCATCACAGTACCCTTAAAATTTCAAACCCAAAACAGCGACCAAACTACGCATAAACTAAAAGGCTGAGAACGAAATTTTAAGGCAATCGGAGGAAGGGAGAGCAGAATCATTACTGTAACCTTAAAATTTCAAACCCAAAACAACGATCAAACTACGCATAAACTAAAAGGCTGAAACGAAATTTGAAGGCAATCAGAGGAAGAGAGAGCAGAGTCATCACTGTACTTCACCTCTATTTTTCATCACCGAGACGAGGCGAGAAACTTCTTTCAATTCTGCTCTCTCTTCCTCCGATTGCCTGGTAACAATGTAGCGTTTGGTTTGGGCAGCGAACACTCAAAAGAGAAGAGGCCATTGATGGAGCCTTGTAACTATCTAGCCTTCGGTTTGGGCAACGAACAGTCGAAAGGGAAGAGGCCGTTGATGGAGCGCTCTGATTCCAGTGTAGGAATGCGCTGAGTGTGAGTGCGGGAGATATATATAAGCCCGAGTGAAATACGCGCCCGTGGTGGCCGAGACAGCTGGCATCCGAGAATGGCGGGTAACGGCTCTGAAGACCGTTTTGACTTTGACCATGGAAAACCGTCAACGATATGAACGTTGAAGGTTATAACAAAACCCTTGTCGCCGGAGGAAACAAATGAAAGAAAAAATGGCTTCCATTAACGTGGCTCTAATTTCTAACCTTTTTTATTAATATTATTATCCTTCTTTCTAATTTATTTTAATATATTAATTACTTCATCTATGAATAAGAAATTTAAAGATTTTTTAATTTTATGTTTGGGGTGCTGTGTTGATTGATTTAACCCTATTGAGTTATGTAATAAATTTTTTATTTAGGCTATTTTTTTAACCACCAATAGTGTGACTTCATAATTTAATTTTTAATTTCATATAAAAAATTAGACCAAGTTGCCAATAGATTTCAATCGCACTTTTGATATTTAGATTTCAATCGCACTTTTGATGGCAGCAACGAGTGAGTTAAGCCAATGATTGTGCGGAACTTGCAATTGTGCGACACTCACTTCCCAGCAACAAGTGAATTAAATCAATTCGTTCATGATTGTGCGACACTCACTTCCCAGCCACAATTGAGTTAAGCCAATTCGTTCTTGCGTCGCCTACGGCCAAGCAGAGAGATTTCGAAAGAGAGTTTTGAAAGCGAGATTTGAAAGATTGAAATTGGTGTTATATGTGATGTAAGCAAAAAGGCAACAACGGCTTACAACATATAACTATTGAGTAAGGGGTTGGTATAAGAGTTTCAGTTCGACTTGAAGAAATTGTCCTTTTATCACGTCCTGAACAGATCGTACAAATCAATCATTTTACATTTTAGAAAAATTCTGAAGCCTATATACATGCAATGATCAAAACAACAATTTCAGTTTTCAACTCCAACCATAGAAGTTCGCCTGAAAGCTCAGATTGTTAAGAACCTCTTGAAGCACTACGTTTAACTTGAGCAGCTAGTGACCAAGAACCAAACCCAGCACTGCAACTTCCTGAAAATGGCATTAACATTCTTGATCGTCATAGTTGAACTTTGAAGTCAGCAGCTCACAATGATATCTCAGATTGAACTGCAAGAGCAATGGAGCTAATTTCCATAGAGATAACTCGAACTGAACCTAAACCAACACATCTGAAAATACAAACTTGGCTTCCATTCATCCCAAGTACCACCCACATATAATGTCCTTGAATGCAGTTCATCCCATGCTCAAGATAGCACGTCATTAAATCCATGCAAGGAAAGCCTTGGTTGAAACTATTCTTACTACTGCTAAACCTTGCAAACAAAATTGGCCTCCTAGGATTATGACCATGGAATGGAATTAATCCAGCAAACAGCAGAAGAAACTTAGATGATCGGCCAGTAATCACGAAGTGAGGAAACAATATACAAGGATAAGCACATGAAGAAGTCAAAAATTGTGCCTCAAATAAGAATGGATGTAATAAAGAATCATCAAGGAAAAGAAAAGTCAGCTCAGAATACAGAAGCATCAAATCTTGGTTCATAAAAACAGACCTGGCTGTTACATGACTGCAAAGCACAGCCAGCAATCCAAGACCATA
This sequence comes from Cucurbita ficifolia, assembly GCA_033971965.1. Classification (NCBI taxonomy): domain Eukaryota; kingdom Viridiplantae; phylum Streptophyta; class Magnoliopsida; order Cucurbitales; family Cucurbitaceae; genus Cucurbita; species Cucurbita ficifolia. Next base: position 19,769,044 of record CM066965.1, read on the forward strand.
CTTTCTTATCGACGTCATAAAGAAGACTCTTTCCTTGGTTCCAAGATGTAAAGCAGATCAGATTATCCTGTCCAAAGCACTCAAATCTCTCTGCTGATAACCTCAACAAAACTCGAAAATATTTAGGTGGCATCCTACTAATCTCCACCCACATAATTTTTGCATGATCCAGTTCCCAAATTCTCATGCTTTGAAGAGTGCTATAAAGACCAATCCTTCCAACAAGAAATAGACGCTTCTGTGTACCAGCAACCAAATACCCATCCAATAATGAACGAGGGAACCTAGCGGGAATATGTTCCCAATAGCCTGTATCCAGCCGATACATCATTAAACCAAGTGGAGAAAGAGCTTCCAAGTATAACTTGGAATCGCAATATGCCATCTTCGAGGAGCAGAGATTTACAGCAGGCATTGTCTGGTGAAGTGACCAACGGTTCAACTTTGAGTCATAAACTTCAGTGGGCAGGGACTTGTCACCATAAATATCACTAGTCGCTACGACTTTAAATGATCGATCAGTCCGATCAACAACCAAAATCAACTGCCTCTGCTGATTATGATGCATACTTGGTAATGCCCTCCACTTTTGTGTGAGGGGATTGCATACCAAGGTTTTGAATGTTAGTCCATCAAGCCCAGAAAAGCAAACAAGACCGCCAGATGAACCAACCAACCAGAACGCCCAAGGAGGCAAAAATGTGAATGGAATCTTATACCATGTTTTTAATGGCAAGCTGAAGACTGAGCATTGGGGGGTTTGAGAATTCTTCCAAAATGTGAGAAGACAAGGCCCGTGTGAAGGCACTTGTGCATGAAATTTAAGAAAACTGGTATCTTGAAGTATAGAATTCCACTTTTTACAAACAGAAAGAAGCCTAAAGATTAAAAATGGAGGAACCCTAGCTAAGATCTCGTTCAACAAATCTTCAGGCAGCATCGCCCATATACCATCTTCCATTTGAACATCTGGATGGGATGCTTTACTGAATGTTGTAACTGTTTCTTCATCTAAACCACGAGGTTTGGTCTTTATAACCTTCTGCCTCGAAGGACTAGTGTTTCTGGATCCTGCCCTACCCAATGGACTAGTATTCCTCCCCCCACCTCCCAGGGGCGACACTTGTTCAGCAACCCTATTGTCTTCACGAACAACCCCACTTCCCAAAGATTTAGAATTAACAATTCCAGACCCAGATTGAGAAGATTCCCCAATCCCATCCATGGCGATTGTCTTGTTCACAAAGTACACAACAAAACTCCCCTATGCACTCTAAATGCAGAACTCAATTGAATATCTTCACTACAAAAGATCCAAAAATTCCAGGCGAAACAGCACCTTTCAACTTCGGATGTCAAAACCTATCTCCCAAAATCTCTACCACTTGCATAGAATAATCAACCAGAACAATCGTTCCATTTCAAATTGAACATAACAAAAAACGAACCCTAACTTCATTCTATCAGATCCTTAGACAAGAGAATCAGTCACTGACCCAAATCAAAAAACGAAAACATTTAAGCCCAAATGAAACCTGACAACGCCGAAGAGGAGCTTTGTCGGCAGAGATGAGGCTTCTACCAGGTTCCGCCATGAACAGAAACCTTCCTTAGAGATTGAAGATTAGAAATCCGGCATCCAAATTAGGAGAAGGACCTCACGTTAAAGAGAACCCTGATTCTTATTTTCTTTCCATTCTCCTTCCTTCCATTCTTCTCAAGCAAGTACTCGCCCGCTCTTTCTTCGGTTTTCTCCGCGAATATTTCTGGCGAATGATTTAAAATAAATAAGAAATATAATATAAATTGGAGGTTCAAATCCCCTATTCAGGTACGGTAATGAGTTCGTGAGACTGGATCCTCGCCGAATCAAAAGATGCCACGTCAAATATCTCGATTTATATTTGATCGACTCGGTCTGTTTTTATCTGCCTTCGTGCTTATCCAATTAAAGAAAATGCCACAAGAGAAATTATATTATTAAAACATAGTTTAATTTAAATTTGCATTCTTCTTAATAATCATTAATAACTTTAAAATATTTTTAAATTTTTATTTTGAAACTAATAATCACATTACAATATTTTGGAATAGTTTATCGTTAAATTAGTGTGATGTGAAATTTTTATTTTTATTTTTATTTCTACCGTAAAATTCAAAATTGTAGTTTATATGATTCTAATACGATCTTTAATATAAAAATATTCATCTAATTAAAGTATTATTATATATTTAAGGTTTGAATCAAAATTCTTAAATATTATTGAATTAAAAAAGTTATATCACCCTAAATACTCTTAACCCTGTTAAACTTTATAGTATCGTTTTAAATTATAAAAAGTTTCAAATTTACACAAATTTATAAATTATTCTAAAAATAATTTTTATTAAATAAAAAATAAAAATTAACGTAATAAATGGAATATATAAATAATAACCGTGTGATATTATTTACAATTATATAGAAGAAATAAGATAGTTGTGGAGGTTAAAAGATATTGTTCTATTCATTTACATATAAAATTGTACACACCAACGGTCACGTCAATTTACGTAAATGATGTTGCACGTCTTTCATTTCCTATGTTTTACCCTTTTTAACAAAGAAAAAAAAAATACTCTCGAACGTTTTGAATAAATTTTAAAATTCAAGGGTAGAAATGAAATTTTTTAAAGATAAAAGCACTGAAAAAGTATATAATTTTTATGCGTATTATAATAATTTTAAAATTTTAGTTCTATGGAGGGAAGCATTTTGATTAAAAACATAGGTCTAAATCAGTCGGATTACACTCAAATTGTCACTTAAAAGTCAATAACTTCGTTCCATGAATTAATGTTTATAAACGAGTATTTCAATCATTTTTCTTATTAATATTTGCTAAAAGACACAAACGGTGAGATCTCACATCGGTTGGAGAGTGCAACGAAACTTCTCCCTGCCTTAAAACCTTGAGAGGAAGCCTATGAAAGGAAAGCAGAAAGAGGACAATATCTATTAACGATGAGTTTGAGCTGTTACTAATGGTATTAAAGCTAGAAATCGGGGCGGTGTGTCAGCAAAGACGTTGAGCCTCTAAGGGGATTGTGAAATCTCACATCGATCATAGAAAAGATAAAACCTCTTCCCAGCAAAAACATTTTAAAACCTTGAGGAGAAGCTGTTGAAGGAAAAAACTCAAAGAGAACAATAGAGATGGGTTTAGACGGTTCCACAAATACTATTCGTCAAAACAAACCTAATTTAACGATAATTAACATGCATATTTAAATTAAAACAATACGATAGTTTAGGCGTGAAAATTGATTTTTTTAAATTAGTAAGAACAATGTAGTCGAAGATGGAGGGGTTTTGCAGCAAAGGACAATACAGAAAAATAAGTGCACATTCCAATGTGAATTGAATGGCAGAGGCATAGCAGTAAAGCACGCTCAGGAACAGTATTATTGTCACAACCACACATTGTTAGCAACTATTATAGAGCATCTCCGCAGAGCTGTGCTTCCACATTGTGTTTCCTGCCCTTAGTACCATGTGTATTAAAACTTGTTTCCTTAGCGGGATACAACGATTAATATAACGATAGTTTTTTAATGCAAAATAATAAGTTCAAAAATGACAATTTTCAAATCGAGAGAGTGACATTCGAGTAAAAAAATCGAGTTTTCACGCTGATATACGACATTTATAGACAATTAAAATTAATTTAATTACTAAAAATTAAAAGTCTTTTTTTTTTGTTGTCGTTAATAATTAATAAAAATGTTTAATTATGATTTTATTGTCTTTTCCATTATTTTAATAGAAAAAGAAAGTGATTGTACAAAAATTAATGACCAATTATTACGTGAATTGAGAGTAATTGGGCCCACTTTTTCTTTATCCATACCTTTGTTTGCATATATTTTGGAATAATAGATGGCCCCATCAAAGCTAACTCTTTGAAAACATTGATGATTTTCATTTTCACATTTTCTCTCTCTAAGTGGGTCCCTCCATTTATTAATTTTTTAAAAAAGGAAATTACGTGTATTTCGTGAGATCCCACGCTGAGTGGAGTGGAGTGGAACGAAATATTCGTTATAAGGGTGTGGAAACCTCGCGTTTTAAAACTATGAGACTAACGACGATACGTAATGGGCCAAAACGGATAATATCTACTATCGATAAACTTAGGCTATTATAAATGGTATGAGAGCTAGATATCGTGCCAGCGAGGATGCTTGCCCCTAAAGGGGTGAGATCTTGTTGGAGAGAGGAACGAATCATTCGTTATGAGAGGGAAACAAACCATTCGTTATAAAGGTGTGAAATCCTCCCTCTAACAAACCAGTTTTAAAACTATGAGGCTGACGATGATACATAACGAGACAAATCATATTTTAATAATTGAACTGTACTATTATAATTTATAAACTTATCTTTTATCGTTCGACTCTATGATAATAAAGTCATGTTGAAAAAGTAGAAAAGTCAAGTTGAACATGCAACTCTTATTATTTTTATACCAGACAACTCTATTATTAATTTGACTGATAATATATAAATAATTGAAGTAGTCACAGTTTGTCAACGACATTTATCATAAATAAAATTGATTATGGATTCGAGCCATGACATATAATTTCCTAAAAATATTATAATTTTCTCGATTTAAATAAAATAAATTTTACATAAATAATATTTGACTCAACATGTTGACTATTCCGTATGAACTCAAACTTGTATTTTCATAGTATTTTTAATTATTAAAATTTTATAACACTTATTCTAGCAATATTATAAATAAACAAACCAAAATAAAACGAGTGAAACTATACCGATTAATTAAAATTAAGATTAGTCTTATAATAAATTTTTATGTGTTACATTAAATTTAATAAGAAATTGTTGAACAGATGTCATAAATTTCATTTCGTGAACACATTATATTAAATTAAAAAGTTAAAAAATGATTAAGCATTTATTAATATTAACCAACTATACGAGTTACAACTTTTGCAGAAGAAATAAAAATTCATATAAGACATAAAAAATTTAAGGGGCGCTGGCATATCAATGAAAAGACAGCCATTTGCCAGCCTTATCCCAGCATCCAAACACCACCAGTACGGCCGTTCCCCACATAATCACACTACCAAACAAACGCCAATTCCAAATTAATCCCAAATCCAAAAACATAAAAAAGTAAAAATAATAAACAAACACTTTACTCCGCCGTATAATTATTAAAAAAATTTAAAATGCGTTTGTTAAGAAATGATTTTCACACTTTTATTAAAAATATTTTATTTTTCTCTCTAACCGATACCACAATCCACCTCCTTGGGAGCCTAGTGTTCTCGCTGGCACACCGCACGATGTGGCTCTAATACCATTTGTAACAGCTTAAGCTCACTACTAGTGGATATTGTTCTCTTTAGTTTTTCTTCAAAGTTTAAAACACATCTACTAGAGTGAGGTTTTCACGCTCTTATAAGGAATGTTTCGCTCCTCTCTCTAACTAATGCGGGATCTCACTAGACTTTTACGTGATGTATCTCTTAATAACCGCTTATAAAAGATACAAAACGTTCATTCCAAAAGGCATGCTGTTATACATTTGCACGCATTGACACATTAGCCTATTGAAGATTAACTCAAGTGACACATCATTAGGACACCTACGTAGAATCGCATATCAACAAGTCTAATCTTGGTTCTTTTAAATTTGTAACAATTTTACGAACTTTAGTACATTTTCAAATCTATAATAATTTTGATGTAATCTAGGAAAATGTTAGTTTTAATTTTAATTAAATTATTGATATATACGTAAAATAAACTATATTAGATCTCAATAATATATTTTTTCTTCGTAATAAACTAAAATTTACCATTTAACAACATTTAATGTGATTTTATAATAGAAGTACGTATTAATCTCGAGAACAAATTATTAATTTTTTTTTTTGGTTAAAAAATGTAACAAACTATAATTGTAAATTGTTATAAATAAAAATATAAAAAATGAAATAATTATATTACTAAGATGGAAAGAATTAACCGTACTTCAACGAGAGTGTACGAACTGAAGTATTTTTGAACTTTTACCCAAAGAAAAAAGGTATTTTTCAATTAAAAAAATTATAAAAAAATAAAAAAGGTTGTGACGCAGTAAAAACAACCATCCAATCCTTGTCTCCCGTTATTTATCCCTATACCCTACAAGGACACGTGTCATTCAGTCAATGATACTGTACCTTTTCTTTTTCACACATCACTGTCATCAGTGCACTCCTCCTCCGGCTCCTCTCCCAATAATGCCCACACGTGCTTCCCTTCCCCCTACCCGCCGGAAAAGCCTCCATTTTCCCACCCCCCGATTCCACTCCCAACCCTAAAATCCAGAGCTTCATTTTCTCTTCCTTCTCACTTAAATTCCCATTCCCACCACTCGAACAATTATAACCCCCTCCCCCCTCCGTACCTGGATTTGACGTTTTTGTTCTGACGGGAACTGGGATCGTTGTGGGGTACTGGGTATGTCGTGTGTTTGTTTTGTTTCATGATCTGGGTTTTTTTTTGTTCTGTATTGGGTTCACTGGTATTTGAACGGAGATGGGGGCGGTGACTTCGTCCATGGCGGCGAAGTTTGCGTTCTTTCCGCCGAATCCGCCGTCGTATAAGGTGGAGGAAGGCAGCGGAAAGCTGGTGATGACGGAGGTGGTGGCGAGGGGAAACGTCGACGTTTTGAAGCTTAGTACCAAGAGAGGGAACCAGGTTGTGGCCCTGTATGTAAAGAATTCATCGGCTACTTTAACATTGCTGTACTCTCATGGGAACGCTGCTGATTTGGGGCAGATGTACGATTTGTTTGTCGAGCTTAGTGTTCATCTTAGAGTCAACTTGATGGGGTTTGTGAACCTTTGGCTTTAAATGCTTTGTATGTAACTGATTTGAATCTGGGTTTTTGAAAGCTGCCTTTTGTCATTATGCCCTTTTTAGGTACGACTATTCGGGATATGGTCAATCTACTGGAAAGGTATGAACGTTATTCCTTTTCATCTTGGTTAGATTCTTAAGGGAAGTTTTCTAGAGGATGGAAATGTTTTGAATCTCAGGATCTATCCGCTTTGTTCTTAGCTTTGTCTGCTCTGTTTAAGGATGAAAAGTGGCTGGCAAATTATGTTAAAGAGTATTATGATTTGAAGTCTCCACTTTGTTGTTTTACTGAGTCGAATTTAGCTGACCTTTCCCTTTTGCATAATCCCTTTCTCCAGCCAAGTGAGCAGAATACTTATGCAGACATTGAAGCTGTCTATAGATGCTTAGTGGAGAGATATGGTGCAAAGGAGGAAGATGTTATCTTATATGGGCAATCAGTTGGCAGCGGACCGACTTTAGATTTGGCTACTCGTTTACCAAACTTGAGGGCCATAGTTCTTCACAGTCCGATCTTGTCAGGTGTTCGAGTCATGTATCCGGTGAAGCGAACATTCTGGTTCGACATTTATAAGGTTTACATTCATTGATTCCTAACTTTACTTCTAATGATTTATTGCTCGTTAGTTATGTGTTATGAAACTGGATTTGATGCTCGTTCTTGTTCTGTATTGCAGAATATTGACAAAATACCATTGGTCAATTGTCCAGTTCTTGTAATTCATGTGAGTTTCCTTTCGAACATCTGCTGATTACTAAGATCTTGAATGCTTGAACATGTGGATAGTTGGTGTACCATAGAGTAGTAGCGAAGTAAGCTTCAAACATTGATTGATTCATCAATGCATTACCATGAAATTATGTCTTTAAATGCAATGGGAAAGACATTGTGAGAACCCACATCGGTTGGTTGGAGAGGGGAATGAAGCATTCCTTATAAGGGTGTGGAAACTTCTCCATAACAGACGCGTTTTAAAACTGTGAGACTGATGACGATACATAACGGGCCAAAGCAGACAATATCTGCCAGCGGTGGGCTTGGACTCTTATAGATGGTATAAGAGCTAGACACCGGGCAGTGTGCTAGCGAGGACGCTGGGCCCCCAAGGGGGATGGATTGTGAGATCCCACATCAGTTGGAGAGGGGAACAAAGCATTTCTTATAGCGTGTGGAAACCTCTCCCTAACAAACGTGTTTTAAAACCTTGAGGCTGACGACGATATGTAACGGGCCAAAGCAGACAATATCTGCTAGCGGTGGGTCTGAGCTCTTATATTAGAAGTCTTGGCATTTAGCATAAAATTCTGAAGACTCTGAACAGTTTGACACCTTCCATTTCTTTACGTAAGTTCATAGGCATTTAACCTCTTTAGATCCAATGTAGAAATCATTTATTTCAGTGGATTCGACTTTAACACATCGCTTGAAGGATATAAAACACTTAATTTTCACGTTTGAAGCATGTCATGCTGCAGTGTAGAATGAAAAGAAAAGAGACTTCTATATTTTAATTGTGGACTTGAAGTCAATGAACGCCGTTGCTGTAGTTCATATTTACACGAGTGTCCACTGACATTATCCCTTGACGTGTATGAATGTCTGATCCATGAAAAGAAGTATGAGCCTTGATTGAACTGGTTGGATATGTCTAGCATGCTAACTATCACCTGCCTATCAAGTGATGCCATCTGACATATGATTGGTTTCTGGTTGCTACTCACTCACAAATTGTGTAATATATGTTCTTGTATCTTGATAGGGAACTGCTGACGACGTTGTTGATTGGTCCCATGGAAAGCAACTTTGGGATCTTTGTAAAGAGAAGTACGAGCCCTTATGGATAAAGGGAGGAAACCATTGTGACTTGGAACTTTTCCCACAATACATAAGACATCTCAAGAAGTTCATTTCTGCCATTGAGAAATCACATCTGAGGAGCGGACTTCTTGGGCAAGTCACGAATCAGCTTGATATTCCGAGAAACAGCACGGATTTCAGAGAAAAATCTAGACCCAGCTCAGATCAAAGAGAAAAAACCAGAATGAGTGTTGATCAGAGAGATAAGCCAAGGATTAGCACAGACTGTAGGGAAAAGGTTAAAGTTGCAAATGATAATGGAGACCGGTCGAGGAAGATGTTAGATCGACCAGAGAAAGTGGCAACTGGTGTCGACCAGCCTGAGAAAGCGAGAAACAGCATCGACCGGTCTGCCTGCTGACTTCTCATTTCATAGTTCATAGCGCACACAATATTATCTGTACAACTTTCTTCTGATAGTCTTGATTGCATTGCGTTCTCTTGCAGGTTTGGGGACATGGTGAGATCGGTTGGACTATGCAACATCGATTGTTTCAAACCCACGGCAACACATGTATAGCGGAGCGGTCACTTGTGTCGACGCGTAAGTCTTCGTGAGTGTTAATGGTTTGTTGGTTGGTTTGGTTTGGTTTGGTTTGATCAAAAGGTCTAAAAATGGTTGGTTTAGGATTGAAAGTAAAGGTAGGAAATTGATTTAACCAGGAAGTTTGATTGTGCATCTTGTTTATGCTCACAACTAATAAATCTAACCCCTCTTCCCTCTTCTTCCAAAGCTTGATTGTGTATGGTTTGTGTTCACTTTGTAATATCTCCACTTACAGAAATGGAGTTTCTTCCATCAGAAGCTTGTCGTGAACAAGTTTGGAATGTTCTTACTCTTTGTTTGTTGTGTAAGATCTAATTTTAACTTGTGTTGGAAAGGGGCATCGCTTACTCCATAATGTCAGGGTAATTTATTATGTCTTTCTATTTCACCATTAGTGTTAGATTCATTTTACTCTCTATTTGAGCAAAAAGCTATATTAACAATATTTAACAATTCAAGGCCAAGCCCATTGCGTGAAGTTTGATGATGATACGTAACGCGTTAAAATGGACAATATATGTTAGCGATGGGTTTGAACTGTTACAAATGGTATTAGAGTCAGATACCGAATGATGTGCCTATGAGGATGCTGGGCTCCCAAGGGGGTGGATTGTGAGATTTCACATCGATTGGAGAGAGGAATGAAACATTCCTGATAAGGGTGTGAAAACCTTTCCCTAAGTGAGACGAGTTTTACAAATCTTGAGGGGAAACCCGAAAGGAAAAACCTAAAGATGACAATATTTGTTAGTGCTGAGCTTGGGCTGTTACAATACATCAGGATTTCATATGTCGAAGTCGAATGAACCAACTTTTTAGAAAGAGGACAATATCTACTAGCGATGAGCTTGAAATGTTCCAATACATCAAGTTTTTATAATGTTGAAGTCGAATGAACCGTATTTCTCAATGTTGAAGTCGAATGAACCATACTCACCCAAGTTCTACTATATGATTCCACCTCCCAATATAAGCTTAGTTTGTATTTAACAAATAGTTCAGAACTTTAATTTCTCTATTTTCAAATATGGTTGAACTAAAAAAATTAAATTAAATAATAAAAAATCTATAATTATAATTATAATTTTGTTAAATTGATTATGTATTAGAAACAAACAAAATACTTAATTTTAATGTATCTTCTAATTGTAATTTAATTATTTTTTAGTTTGACAATTTAAGAGGATAACAAGATTTAGACCTTTAATCAAGGTTGATACTATATATATATATATATATATATATATATTTTAATTTTTTGAATTGATAAAGAGAAATAGGTCATTTTGAAAGACAAATTAAAAAGCTTTACTCTTTAAATGGAACAAATTTTTTGATAGCAACGACGTCGTTTAAAGCAAAATTGATATTGGAGGGAGAGCTACTTGCCAGAGAGCTTTCTTCTTCTTGCTGGCTTCGAGCTGCCATTGTAATCTTGTTGCTTCGCAAGGAGGCGGAAGAGGAACATCTCGGTAACGCTCTCACTATCTCTCGAATTGAATGAATGTTTAAAGTATGTCATATCATAGAAACTTGAGCGGTTCTTTCTGGTGTTCATTTCTTTAGCTTCTTTCATTTGGGATAGACGGATAGTTATCGTAGATTTGAATGTGCGTAGAAGAAAATATCTGCGCATCTTTAACTTTTCTTCTCTCTCGTTCATGGGTATTGAATATACGAACATGTTTTTTCATCTGACAAGTAAAATCGAGAATGGAATGGTGGGGGGAAACCCATCTTCCAGAGTAGATTACGAAATTGTTTGTGAATTTAAACTAGTTTAATATTCGTGTTCTTAGAGACTGTTTTCTTTTCTCTGCAGGTTCACTGATTTGGAATGATTACTCCTGGATTGTAAACTTTCTTGTTCTTTTTATGTTTAGTAAATTATGAGAGGAGTGCTTATAAATCCCACTCTGATTTTATCAAATGACTTGAATTACCAACTTCACTCCTGTTACCCGGTTAGTTGTGCACACAAGCATTTCCATGTTATTCCTGAATTGAAATCATGTATAAGGCGTAGTACTCATGGGGGCAATGTAGCTTCAATGTCGTCGATGAGTATTCCACGATTGAATTCGGTGGTTCGGTCCACAAATGCCCTGGAATTTAGGACATGTGAAGAGGATGAGGCTATTAGAATGGTCGTTGATGAAGGAGTCGAAGAATCGTCTCGGGAGTGGAAATCGCCTCCCTGGGGAGAAGTGAAAAATCAGGATGAGTCAATCTTTCAATCTGAAGATGTAAACCAGTCGGAAGTGTTAGAAGGGGATGCTTTGGTAAGTGATAGCAAGGTGTATTTTCTTGAGGAAACTGATAAAGTTATGCTATCAAAGCGTATTTTAATTCTCAGTAGAAAAAATAAGGTCAGAAGTGCAATGGAATTATTCAGGTCCATGCATTTAGCAGGTCTTCTGCCAAGTTTTCATGCTTCAAATTCACTTTTAGCCTGTCTTTTGAGGAATGGGCTGTTTGATGACGGTTTACGAATCTTCGAGTTTATGAAGTCAAACAAGCTATCAACAGGGCACACTTATAGCCTTATACTCAAAGCAGTTGCAGATACTCATGGATTTCTTTCTGCTCTTGAGATGTTTAGGACATGGGAGCACGAATACGACTTAAAACAGTTCGATGCAATTGTTTATAACACGATGATATCGGTCTGTGGAAAAGAGAATAACTGGGTTGAAGCTGAGAGGATATGGAGACTAATGGAGGCAAATGGCTGTAGTGCAACACATCTAACTTATTCTCTATTGGTGAGCACGTACGTCCGCTGCAACCAGAATGAACTTGCGATCGACATTTATGTAAAGATGGTTCAAAATGATTTTAAACCAGCTAATGATACAATGCAAGCTATTATTGGCGCATCTTCAAGGGAAGGGAGGTGGGATTTTGCTTTAAGAGTCTTTCAAGATATGTTGAAATGTGGACTCGAACCTAATTCCGTTGCATTCAACGCCTCGATTAATGCTCTAGGAAAAGCTAATGAGGTCACTTTAGCATTCAGCATATACAATAGGATGAAATCTATGGGTCATTCACCTGATGTTTATACATGGAAGGCACTACTCGGTGCTCTTTACAAGGCAAATCGCTACAATGATGCTATTCGTCTCTTTGAGTTTGTGAAAAGAGAGGAGAAGGCTCAATTGAATATACATATTTACAATACCATTCTATTGTCTTGTTCAAAGCTTGGGTTATGGGATAGGGCTCTCCAAATTTTATGGGAAATGGAGGCGTCTGGTCACTTAATTTCTGCATCATCATATAACATTGTTATCAGTGCATGTGAGATGGCTAGGAAGCCAGAAATTGCGTTGCGAGTTTACGAACGCATGATTCATCAGAAGCTCACTCCTGATACCTTCACTCTTTTGTCGCTTATCCGAAGCTGCATTTGGGGATCTTTATGGGATGAAGTGGAACTCCTTCTATCGGTAAGTGTTCACCTCTATGACTCGTCCTGTGCCTCGACGACACTCTTATACTATTTTGAATAGGGACAGATCTTCCCCGTAGAAATTTAGTTCAAACTTTTCATTGCATTAGCATCATTGAAATCCATATGATTGAACTGGAAAATAAGGCTTTCTATTAGACCATTATTGTTTTTGAGCACTTTGAATAATGTTGTTGTGTGTTTATCTCTCTGATGATCTTATTAATCTACAATTCCTCGTCCTGATGTTCTTCTTTCGAACGTTTTTCGACATTTCGCATTGAGAATTATTTGGACGAATACCTGATAGTTGTTGTTCTTCAGAAGTCTGCACACGATGCATCTGTGTACAATGCTGTCATCCAAGGAATGTGCTTAAGAGGCAAGACTGATTTAGCAAAAAAGCTTTACACGAAGATGCGCGAATTCGGTATCCAACCAGATGGAAAAACACGAGCTTTGATGCTTCAGACGTTGCCGAAGGATCGTGCTGGACTGAAGAACAGGTTGGCTTCTCGATTCAAGAAAAGGCACAGACATTATTACCACAGGTAACATGAATGTAAAAGGTGAGAAAAGATTAGATTACTGTAAATGAAGTATATATTGTAGATGCATAATGCTAGCTCAAACTCATTGTTGTATAGCTGAGCAGAGTAGCTGGTTGATTGAATCAGTCTGTTTTCTTCTGCCTCGACTCCTCACTTTAATATCTCGTACCCAAATTGTACGAGTTAGATTGAATTATTAAGAGAATCGTTTGACAATCATTTGATTTATGATTTTTTTTAAAAATTTATGTTTGTTTCCTCCATTTTTTTTAGTTATACGAGCATAGCTTTGTGGATAAAATATAAATTATTATTGAACAATTGGATCTCATTTTTGAACTAAAAGAGAAGTATTTGATGCTTTTATTAAATTTTTTTTTCCTAAAATAATACATTTGTTATTCATAAAACTTATTGAGAAAAAAAAAATAGAAATGACATTTTCTAAATAAAGAAAAAAAAATATTGTACTGTTTTCAATTTTTTTTTGATGTTATTTTCTAAATAACTGTTTATTAAGTGAAATTTAATGTAATTATATTTTTTTAAACTTGCAAACTTATTAATTTTCGCTCTAATTTTTTTTTTTTTTAAATTTTACATTGATCTAATAGTTCTAAAAATTCTATCAAATTGAAATGGAAAGTTTATATAAGAATTAATTTATTCTAAAAACAAATTATAAAGACTGGGTCAAGCAATAATTTTTTGTTCCTAATATTAATTTAATTCAATAATTAAAATATTTAATTTTTCATGTGAAAAATAAAGGAAATGGTTGAGCTTAACATGGTTCAAAACTTTCCACAAAAAAAATGAACCCGGTTTAAAAATTGTTACCGTTCGGAAAAGCGTGATCCGCGACTTTTGTTGTCCGGACGAACAGAAGTACTCTCTTTATTTCTTCTTGTTCTTTTTTAGAAAGAAGAAATAGCCACAAATCCACCATGTTATTCCAACATTCCTGATTCGGCCATGCATCAATTTCAATTCCCAATAAAAAAGATGAAAATATGTTAATAATGAAGCAGCTAAGTCTCGATTTCATGCACAGTTTCAGCCAGATCCTATACACCCTCGATATCAAAGCTTCATTGCTTCTTCTTCTTCCAGCTCCTTCCTCTGCATTTCCATGTGCATTGTTGTGATTTCTAGGATTCGTACTCTGATCTTTGTTCTTTAGCTGGTTTGCTTTCTGGGTTCCTTTCTCATGAACCGACCGTGTCGATGTAGCGATCTTCTTTATGTTGGACGAAGATCAGACTCGGCGAACGGAACGAAATCGTGGGGAGATTGGGAAACGAATCACTGCGATTGGAGATTCATTGAAAGTTCTCTAATAGGGCTGTCAAGTTGATGCAAGCTAAGCGAGTATGGTCAAAGAAGGGAAGGCAGGCACTCCTGCCAAGCTAATAGTTGATGCTCTGCTTCAGCGGTTCCTCCCTCTCGCTCGACGTCGAATCGAAACCACTCAAGCTCAGGTTCATTTTCTATTTTGTTTCCTCTTCTCTGGCCCCATGTTTCCCATCTAGAAAATGTCATGTGCAGTTCTGCTAGTCCGATGGAAATGTTATAATAGTCACTTTGTTGGAAATGTGAAGAATAATGGATGTGCTTACTTTTTCCATTAGTATCATCACGAATTATTGTTACAATTCGAGGATTTTTTGATGTTGGGTGTATACCGTGTATTATCTGGTACTCTGATAGATTCTTTTCAGTTTTTCTGGATGCCAGTAGCCCCGTGCTTAATGATTTCATGTGCTTTCTTGATCTGGAAGGCATATTTTGTCGTTGTTCTATGCACTCTGACGAGCAATTCACGAAATCAATTTTCATGTCCATTTATGTTGTCTAGTACTATTTTGTAAATAATCCACCACTTTCTTTACTTGATTGCCTCAATTTGCAGGATGGACAATATCTTCGACCATCAGACCCTGCCTATGAGCAAATACTGGATTCCTTGGCTATGGTTGCCACACACACACCTGTACCACTTTTAGAGGCACTTCTTCGATGGAGAGAAAGGTGCCTCAACTTACCTAGTCTCCTCTATTTTCAGTTATCGTTCTCTTAAGGACAATCTCCTGATACTGGCCTGTTTTTCACTGCCAATTGGAATTAGTTTGAGAGAGAATCATTAATTTTTATGCAACATTTCTTAGTTTTGACGTCCTATTTTTGAACATTTCTTTTAATGAATACAAGTATCTTGGCGTAATTTTGTTGCATGTATGGGTGTGTTTATCGTTATTATTATTATTATTTTTTAAATTTGGAAATAAAATCTTACTAATTAAGAGAAAGTACAACTAAAATAAGAGGATAACATCCTCTGACCTCTGTGTAAAGTAAACTGGGATTGGGATTGGGAGTAAGTGTTCAATAGCGGTATAGTTAAACAAATTTTGTCAAGTGTGTGGTGAAAGGTGGAGAAATTGTGATTGTTTTGAAGGGTATATTGGTAAAGAAGTTGGTAAGAAGTGTGGTGGCGATGAGAGTGTGCGTTGACCTGTGTTTTATAGTGATTAGCGTGATACTGTGTGGGGCTTTACAGTTTTGAAGTAGAGATGCGTTGAGGAGAAACTTATCTTAAGAAACATGTAAAAAGAGGTTTTGAAGAAAATTGGAGGAGATAGATGTGATAACTGATAAATGAAGGGAAAATATCCTTCCTTCAAGGGTTTTAGTTTTAGATAGGGCGACTTACTCGTTATGTTTTTCTTTGTGCTTGCGGCTGAGTTCCTAAGTAGGTGATAGAGCATCAGACTCCCATGACTTTAGAAGGAAGAAGAATTTCGTGGGCCTATCCTAGGCAGTGATCTTGATGTTATGAAGTGGAAAGGAGAGTTTGAGAAACATGTTTGTTAGAGGTGGCCATAATTTTGGTGTTGTTATCATAGAGTATAATTTTGAAATACACCTAGTTTTTGTAACATCCTATTTCTCCATTAAAGTAAGTTAGAGTTCTTGTAATTCCTTTGTTCGAATTGATTTGGTTTTTGTATTCTCTCCTTCCTAAAATTTCGTTCTATTAATAAATTTTTTTATTTATAAAAATTAGGAGTGTGTGTGTGAAAGAGTGAGAGATCATGGAGCAAAGTTGATAGATTGATAGGGAGGGAATAATTCGTGTTTCTAGGCAGGGAGGGACAAACCGGGGGAGAGGACGTGCATGATAAGGGTGCAATGGGATAAAAATGTTAAGATGAGGGCGTAAAAAGAGGTGAGTGTGCATATTCAAATGGAGCTAATGTGTTTAGTTTTTGTTCTTTAAAATTCTCCTTTGTTTTGAAATGCTGCTTACTCTTAACAAGATATTGTTAAGACACTGCCCCCAGATAATCTTTTCTTATAGTTCTTTTACAATTTCTCTTTTTCTCCTCATTGCAGCGAATCTCCAAAGGGTGCAAATAACACATCTACTTTCCAAAGAAAGGTTTGCTTATTTTGTGAAAACTATTTAAAATGAATGTTGCTGTTTGAAAGCTTTATGGTTGCCATGTCAATGGAAAGTTTCCAATCGTCTCAGTTGTTGTGGATTGGCATTAGTCTTAGTTGTTGAGGGTTGCCATTAATTCTTGATGATTCTTACCATTTGGTATGTTCATCAGGTTAAATAGTTCAAAATGTTAATGAACTTATGTCATATGGAGCTATCAAAGCCAAATAACTGTTGTTATCTGGTTAAATTTCATTAATTAACGGTATGTTTTACTTTTTCTTGTAACTTTTGGATCCTTTTCAACGATAAGAATAATCTCTTTTAGTTTCTTTTTTTCTTGGCTTGAGGATCTACCATCTAATCATCCCTTCTCATCTTTTTGTACCTTTTTGCACTTTGCCAGGCGTGGGCTCGTAGGGAAATTTTCTTTTTCTGTTGTTTGTTAACAATGAAAGAAATATTCACCTGTTCAAATTTTCCTCTTGAGTGTGCTTTTAAATTCAAGTACTATTCATTTTGCTCAGTAGGTAAAGTTTCCAAAAAGGTTTTCAACGGTGCTTTATTCTAGAAAAGTTTTCATCATTTGTATTTTTCTCCAAAATAATTCGTTCTAACAGAGATGGATAGTGTTCTTGATATCATTGCTTTAAAATCCCTTGTTCGGAGAAGTTCGCTTTATTAACTTGGAAGTTATTATGATATGCTTTCTCGGGGCATAGCTTGCAGTTGAGTGCATATTTTGCTCAGCATGTATTCGCTTTGTGGAGTGCTGCCCTCAGGAAGAACTCACTGGTTTGCACAGTGTTCTATTGAACTAGTTTAAGTTATTTTTCTTCTTTTGTAGCTAATTGGCAGCGGTTTATCATTGTAGAGAAGCTTTGGTCTGGGCTTGAAAACTTCGTTTTTGATTGGCTAATTAATGCTGACAGGTAAGGTTGCTTTGGCTTTGGTAATGAACTATCCAGTTTATTCTATTTTTCAGGCGTAGATATAGTCTTTCATTAAAATAAATAGATCAGTATGGAAATTCCGTAATCGTTTGACTTACTTTGAAATTGCTCTTTCTTTGTTCTTGAAATTTCATATTTAGATTGGTAAGCTTTATTTTTATTTTTAGAAATTGTTGTACCCTTTTGTTTGTGTCGTGGTAGCTTCATTTCGAGCATTTCTTGCGCCATGCACTGTATGGATAGAAACTTTGTTGTTTGTACCATAATTGCTTGCCAATGCTTTGATACTGAATATAGAAGTTCGGTGACTTTTTAACTTTTCAAGTATCAACGAAAAGTTTGCGTTTCTTATCAAATAAAAAACAAATAATACTGAATGTATCATTGAAATTCTGTCTGCATCTTGTAGACCACAGAACAGGATGGTCAGTATCATTATTAGATTTATTGCCAATGCGATCAAAGCCCTCTTGTTTGAGTTAGGCAGGATTATAATCATTTATTCATACGGCGTTGATGTCCAGATATTGGCAAATTGTCTAGAGAGATGTGCTTGTGTATATATACCTGTTGTTTGTCTTATTGACAAGGAAAATCTTTTTAGGTCTGAGTAAATGTCATTGCAGGGTCGTTAGCCAGGTTGAATATCCCTCATTAGTCGATTTGCGAGGGCTTCTTTTGGATCTTGTTGCACAGCTATTAGGTGCTTTGTCTCGCATCAGGTGAACAATTTTGTCCTAACATTTGAAACTTATTTGAATTGGACTTCTCGCATGTAATATTTTCAATATAATTTTCAGGTTTACATAAGCTTTTGTTTATCATGCATGCATGTCAATTGATGCTTGCTTTATTTTTATACCATAGCATTGGAATTCTACTTGTTCTAGCATTAACTAGTTCTGCCATGCACTTCTCTCTCCTTCACGAACTTATGTTTATAGTCATGTTACTTGAATTAAAAAGGGGTTAAAACATTTATGCTCTGTTGGGTTATTATTTGCAGGTTTAGTTCTGTGACTGAACGCTTCTTCATGGAACTCAATACTCGTCGGATAGACACCAGTGTTTTACGAAGTGAAACTCTTAGTATAATCAATGGGATGCGCTACCTTAAGCTTGGGGTATGCATATAGTTTATTTTTTATGAAAAGTCGTATGAAGATAACAGCATTGCATGAACTTCACTTCTCAGGTTAAGACCGAGGGTGGATTGAATGCATCTGCATCTTTTGTGGCTAAAGCCAACCCTCTTAATCGTGCTCCACATAAGCGCAAAAGTGAGCTTCACCATGCCCTCTGCAATATGCTTTCAAACATCCTTGCACCTCTGGCAGATGGAGGGAAGGGCCAATGGTCACCTTCTGGTGTTGAACGTGCACTTAACTTATGGTATGAAGCTGTTGGACGAATTCGAGCACAATTGATGCATTGGATGGATAAACAGAGCAAACACGTTAATGTAAGTGAGGAGGTCAATATTTTATTTACGATATTACATCTATAAATTTGGGTTGGAGATTTTTTCTCTGTTTTGGCTCTTTGACATGCATGGCGTGGTCTGTTAGCTTTTTTTGTATCTGTTAGCTTTTTTTGTATCTCACACCGTTCTTGATGAAAAAATTGTATCTTCTGAAGAACATAGAGGATATATCGTTTGGAGATAAATATATGCCAAGGTAATTATATTTCTAACAGTTATCAGATACAGTAAAAAAAATGCTGATAAAAGTATATTTTCCAAAATTGATGAGATTGTTGTCTCTAGGAATAGCCGAACAAATTTGGTTAGCTAGATATCTTTGAGGTCATAATACTTTTGGATTTATCATAGTAACATTCTTCTTCGTATCCAACATCATGTCTATTTTTCCTGTTGTGCTTTACATCAGTAGTTCTTTGTGTTCTAGGTTGGTTATCCGTTGGTCACTCTTCTTCTCTGTCTTGGGGATCCTCAAATATTTCACAACAACCTAAGCCCCCATATGGAGTATCTCTACAAGCTCCTTAGAGTAAGTACAATTTACTTTTGAATTAAGGAAGTGAATGATGACTACAGCTAACTCTAAAAGATCCTCGACTCTTCTTCAATGTTCAATTTAGGAAGTTTCTTTGAATGGAAAATGAAAGTGGCATCCCGTTTCCATCACTCATATTTATGAAATGTTGGTTTGATTGTGCAGGACAAGAATCATCGATTTATGGCGTTGGACTGTCTTCATCGGGTTTTAAGGTTTTACTTGAGTGTTCATGCAGCTAATCAGGCCCCAAATCGTATATGGGACTACTTAGACAGTGTGACTTCGCAAATTCTTACAGTTATAAAGAAAGGATTGCTTACTCAAGATGTTCAACATGATAAACTAGTTGAGTTTTGTGTGACTATTTCGGAACATAGTATTGATTTTGCAATGAACCACTTGTTATTGGAATTATTAAAACAAGAGAGTTCTGGTGAGGGAAAAGTTATTGGTCTTCGTGTTCTCCTTGCCATTGTTACATCTCCTTCAGGCCAGCAAATTGGCTTGGATATATTTAAAGGTAACCAACTAGTTAAGAGCCTCCGAACTTGCTAAAGGTATATTGTTTAATCTAATCTTTGTTGCATCAGCAGGTCATGATATTAGCCACTATGTTCCAAAGGTGAGGGCAGCAATTGAATTAATTTTAAGGTCGTGTCATAGAACCTACCGTCGGGCTCTTCTAACTTCTTCAAGGAACAACATTGGTAATTTGTTTTCTAATGTTTTACAGTGCCTATTTGTAAGAAGATAGTTTGGGCGTTAATTTGTTTTCTAAAAAACTATTTGGTTTTGGCTAAAGTAAGCGAATAACCTCAAAATCAACAAAACTTTTCTCCTTCGGAATGCAGACAATCTCCAATTAATTATGAGATCTTGTGCATTTGTATCTGTTTTAGCTGTTGACCGCTTCTTACATGAATGGTTTGAGTCTCTTTAGTTAGTGTTGTTTTTGCCTGTTTTAGGACATGCTAATTTAAACTTTAGTTAGTGTTGTTTTTGCCTGTTTGAGTCTCTTTAGTTAGTGTTGTTTTTGCCTGTTTTAGGACATGCTGATTTAAACTTTAGGTCTTTTTAGCTTCTGACATCTCCTTTCTTTCTATAGTTGAATACTTCCTACTCAAGTTTTATTATTATACTTGTGAAAACTGTATACTTCTCGTTTGATCTTCTTTTTCTTAAATTCAAGTATGTAGCCTTTATTTTTATGGGAAAATTGAAAGCCAATTGTTCTCTTCTTAGATTCTGTGACAAAGGAGAAGTCCCAAGGATATCTTTTCCAGTCAGTCCTGAAGTGTATACCATATTTGATCGAAGAAGTTGGAAGGAGTGATAAAATAACTGATATAATACCTCAGCATGGAATTAGTATTGATCCTGGTGTTCGAGAAGAAGCAGTCCAGGTACTGAACAGGATAGTAAGATATCTCCCTCATCGTCGCTTTGCTGTAATGCGAGGGATGGCTAACTTCATCCTACGGCTTCCTGATGAATGTTCACTTCTTATACAAACATCATTGGGGCGCTTGCTGGAACTTATGCGATTTTGGAGAGCTTGTTTGATTGAGGACCGTCTGGAAAATGAGGCCAATGATGAGAAGCGTACAGTTCAAAGAACTGAAGGGTTCAAGAAGCCATCATTTCTTCATCAGTCAGGAGAATCAATTGAATTTCGTGCTTCAGAGATGGATGCAGTTGGTTTGATCTTCCTTAGTTCTGTGGATGGTCAAGTTAGGCATACAGCATTGGAGTTATTGCGCTGTGTGCGTGCCTTGCGGAATGACATTCGAGACCTTGCAATACTTGACCAACCAGATTATACTCTTAAATATGATGCTGAGCCAATATTTATTATAGATGTAGTAGAGGAGCATGGGGTATTTTTCTTATAATGCCTTTTGCACTTCTCAGCAGTTCCTCTTCACTTGACTCATTGAACTGCAATGATCTCAAACTGGATTATTCAACTACAGGATGACATTGTTCAAAGCTGTTACTGGGATTCAGGGCATCCGTTTGATTTGAAGCGAGAATGTGATGCAATCCCTCCAGATGTTACTCTTCAGTCCATAGTATTTGAAAGCCTTGACAAGAACAGATGGGCACGTTGTCTCAGTGAGCTGGTTAAGTTTGCTTCTGAGGTATGCCCAGGTTCTGTTCAGGAAGCAAGGTAAATTATGCTTTTCCCGAAAACTGTGCTTTCTTGACAATTATATTTTAAAGAATTTGATGGGTTGCTTTTTGGCGACTCTTGTATGAGCTACTGTCCAATATTGGGCCTTCTTTGTCTCTCTGTGATTTAATGGTCAACATTTGAAGTTTCTGCTCTAGTATGTATTATATACATAATTTTGTCTGGCAGGGTTGAGGTTTTGCAACGTCTTGCTCATGTCACACCAGTTGATTTAGGTGGAAAGGCCCATCAATCCCAAGATTCAGACAACAAATTGGATCAGTGGCTAATGTATGCTATGTTCTTATGTTCATGCCCCCCAAATCCCAAAGAAAGTCCTGCCTCAGGAAAGGCCAAAGAACTTTATCACTTTATTTTCCCTTCAATAAAGTCTGGATCAGAACCGCGCGTGGTCAGTACATTTTCTAGACAAGTTTTCTGCCTCAACTTTATTTTCTTTTCCTTTTTATGTCTCACCTGTGGTTTGTAAATTGTTTGTTTTTAAATAAACTAACTAAATTAAGTTTATTTACCAGTACTAAAGTTTGTCAGTTCTCCTAATTCAGAATGCAGCCACCATGGCTCTTGGACACTCGCATTTGGAAGCTTGTGAATTAATGTTCAGTGAGCTCGCATCTTTTACCAATGAAGTTTCCCAGGAGACTGAGGGAAAGCCAAAATGGAAGGTATTATCCAAAGTGCATTGTCTTTTATTAAATGATGTATGTGAAGTTGTTTTGTTTTGTATTTTGAAATTCAATATGCATTTGGAGAGTTTCTTAACAGGAACAAATAATACTTTCTGAGCCAAAACTTTATACTCGAAAGTATAACCACCAATTTCTTGCATTTTAAAGCAATCAAAGCCCTGGAATTGGAGCATTAACTCTGGAAAAGAATGGTTATAAAGATGAATGATTAGTTGAATGTCATACATGCATGATTGTGCACTTATCAACGTGAAAGAGCCTTTTGTAACCTCATGGATTCTATATCTCTTTTGTAAATTTCATACGTTAATGCAAGTGTTTCTTGTATTCAGGTGCTTTCATATCAAAATTTCTTCTTGTCATGACTAACTGACTTCCATACTTTCAGAGCCAAAAACCACGACGTGAGGAGCTTCGTATCCATATTGCAAATATTTACCGTACTGTTGCAGATAAAATTTGGCCTGGCATGCTGGCGCGTAAATCAGTTTTCCGACGCCATTATCTCAAGTTCATCGATGAGACAACCAAACAAATTTTAACAGCACCTTCGGACAGCTTTCAGGAAATGCAACCTCTTAGATATTCACTTGCTTCTGTTCTGAGATCTCTAGCCCCAGAATTTGTTGAGACAAAATCAGAGAAGTTTGACCTTAGAACTAGAAAGCGGCTATTTGACCTTCTACTCTCTTGGTCTGATGATACAGGTGGTTCATGGGGCCAGGATGGTCTAAGCGATTATAGACGAGAGGTAGAACATTACAAATCTTCTCAGCATGTTCGGTCGAAAGATTCTGTTGATAAGAATCCATTGGATAAAGATCTTAGTGAACAAATTGAAGCAATCTGGGCCTCCATGACTGCTATGGCTTCACTCTTGTATGGGCCCTGCTTCGATGATAATGCTAGGAAAATGAGTGGCAGGGTCATTTCTTGGATAAATAGTCTGTTTATTGAACCTGCACTCAGGGCTCCTTTTGGTTATTCACCGGCTGATCCTAGAACTCCATCTTACCCTAAGTCCGTAGAAGGTAGCCGTGGCACTGCTGGTCGTGATAGGCAAAAGGGGGTTCACAGTCGTGTTTCGTTAGCAAAATTGGCTTTGAAGAATCTCCTCATTACAAATTTGGACCTGTTTCCTGCTTGCATTGATCAGGTAAGTTAATTCTTTTATATCTTCTGCGACGGATTTTGTCTAGTTAAAATTTACAACAGAGTTCTCTTTTTATCTTCAGTGCTACTACTCCGATGCTGCCATAGCTGATGGTTACTTCAGCGTGCTGGCAGAAGTTTATATGCGTCAAGAGATACCAGAATGTGAAATCCAAAGGCTTTTGAGCTTAATTCTATACAAGGTGGTGGACCCTAGTAGACAAATTCGTGATGATGCTCTTCAAATGCTTGAGACTCTTTCTGTTCGTGCTTGGGCCGTAAATGGCATGGAGGGACCAGGGAGCTATCGAGCAGCCGTTGTTGGTAACCTTCCTGATTCGTACCAACAGTTTCAGTATAAGCTCTCTTGTAAACTCGCTAAAGATCACCCTGGATTGAGTCAACTGCTTTGTGAGGAGATAATGCAAAGGCAACTTGATGCAGTTGATGTCATAGCTCAACATCAGGTTCTTACGTGCATGGCTCCATGGATTGAGAACCTTAATTTCTGGAAACTAAAAGACTCAGGTTGGAGTGATAGACTTCTTAAAAGCCTTTATTATGTCACATGGAGACATGGGGATCAGTTTCCTGATGAAATCGAAAAGCTCTGGAGCACGATTGCTAGCAAACCGAGGAACGTAAGTCCAGTTCTGGATTTCTTAATCACGAAAGGAATTGAAGATTGTGATTCCAATGCATCTGCGGAAATAAGTGGTGCTTTTGCTACATATTTCTCAGTTGCAAAGCGGGTGAGTTTGTACTTGGCACGGATTTGTCCTCAGCGTACTATTGATCATCTGGTCTACCAATTGGCACAGCGCATGCTGGAAGACAGCATCGAGCCTGTTGGTGTCGGTTTCAAGGGGGATTTGGGTGGGAACTTTGTATTGGA
This sequence comes from Cucurbita ficifolia, assembly GCA_033971965.1. NCBI lineage: Eukaryota > Viridiplantae > Streptophyta > Magnoliopsida > Cucurbitales > Cucurbitaceae > Cucurbita > Cucurbita ficifolia. The sequence continues at coordinate 19,793,728 of CM066965.1, forward strand.
ATTCTCTCAGGGGCCTCTAGTTGCCCAAGTTACTTCTGTTGTGGACAGCCAACCACACATGTCACCACTACTTGTACGTGGATCCCTTGATGGTCCGAGAAATACTAGTGGGAACTTAAACTGGAAAACAGCTGGTGTAACAGGCCGAAGTGGATCTGGCCCTCTAAGTTCAATGTCTCCTGAGTTGAACATTGCTCCAGTAAATGTAGGGCGTTCAGGCCAACTACTGCCAGGTTTAGTAAACATGTCCGGTCCTTTGAAGGGTGTTAGAAATTCTACTGGAAGTATACGAAGTCGACATGTTTCCAGGGACAACGTTGACTATCTCCTTGACATGCCAAGCTCTGGTGAAGATGGGCTTCATTCTGGGGTTGCTGTCCATGGGGTGAATGCTAAAGAACTACGTTCTGCGCTACAGTGTCATCAACAACATTCTCTGACACATGCAGACATCGCATTGATCCTCCTCGCTGAAATTGCGTATGAGAACGATGAAGATTTCCGCGAGCACTTGCCGTTGCTTTTCCATGTCACCTTTGTTTCTCTGGATAGTTCGGAAGACATTGTGTTAGAACATTGCCAGCAATTGCTTGTTAATTTACTATATTCACTTGCAGGTCGTCACTTGGAACTTTATGAAGTTGAAAACATTGATGGAGAGAACAGGCAACAGGTTGTCAGCCTGATCAAGTATGTTCAGTCAAAGCGTGGAAGCATGATGTGGGAGAACGAAGACCCGTCGGTTGTGAGAGCCGAGCTTCCTAGTGCAGCACTTCTCTCTGCTCTGGTTCTGAGCATGGTGGATGCCATCTTCTTCCAAAGTGATTTACGAGAGACGTGGGGATTGGAGGCACTGAAATGGGCTATGGAATGTACATCACGACACCTTGCTTGTCGCTCGCACCAGATATACCGTGCATTACGACCGAGTGTTACAAGTGATACTTGTGTGTCTCTCCTTCGTTGCCTACATAGATGTCTGGGAAATCCGGTACCCCCGGTGTTGGGGTTCATTATGGAAATCCTGTTAACCTTGCAGGTAATGGTAGAGAACATGGAGCCTCAAAAGATGATACTCTATCCTCAACTCTTCTGGGGGTGCGTGGCTATGATGCACACAGATTTTGTCCATGTATACTGCCAGGTTCTCGAGCTCTTCTCTCGGGTGATGGATCGTTTATCATTCTGGGACAAAACAACTGAAAACGTACTCCTTTCAAGCATGCCTCGAGATGGATTTGATACTAATAACGTCATTGGAGACTTCCAACGGATCGAGTGTAGAATGGGCTATGAGAAGCCTCCATCCACTGGGAATCTTCCAACGTTTGAAGGTGTTCAGCCTCTTGTACTTAAAGGGCTAATGTCAACTGTTAGTCATGGTGTCTCAATAGAGGTTCTTTTACGGATTACGGTGCACTCATGTGATTCCATATTCGGCGACGCAGAAACGAGACTTCTGATGCACATCACAGGCTTACTTCCATGGCTCTGCTTGCAGCTCAGTAAGGATCCACTGAAAGGACCAACTTCACCACTCCAGCAACAACATAAAAAAGCATGCTCAGTTGCATCCAATATTTCTATCTGGTGTCGAGCCAAATCACTCGACGAATTAGCCACTGTTTTCATGGCGTACTCTCGAGGTGAGATCAAGAGTATTGAAACCCTTCTTGCTTGTGTCTCCCCTTTACTCTGCAACAAGTGGTTTCCACAGTACTCGGCGCTGGCTTTCGGGCACTTGCTACGCTTACTCGAGAAAGGGCCAGTCGAATACCAGCGTGTAATACTGCTGATGCTGAAGGCATTACTCCGGCATACTCCTGTTGATGCTTCCCAAAGTCCGCAGATGTATGCAATTGTCTCACAGTTGGTGGAGAGCACATTGTGCTGGGAGGCATTGAGTGTGTTAGAAGCTCTTCTACGGAGTTGTAGTTCGATGACAAATCCACACCCACATGAACCAGAGTCCTTTGAAAATGGACTGAGTGGAGTGATGGACAAGATTTTGGCTCCTCAGACATCGTTTAAGGCTTCCTTACAACATGGTTTTTTATCAACGTCTGGATCGAATGAATCAGGAGCCTCAGCAAGAGAGGTGGCTCTGCAAAATACACGGCTTATTCTTGGGCGGGTTCTTGATACCTGCGTACTGGGAAAGCGGAGAGACTACAGAAGGCTGGTTCCTTTCGTTACGAGTATTGGGATTCTTAACTTGAATTGAATGAATCTGTGTGTGAGTAATTTCTTGTTGTGTATATACACATCAAGAGCAGTTTTGTAGGTAGTCTTCATTCATAATCTTAGTCCTGCCAACCAATGATCCTTTCAAGCTCGGTAACTGTAAATATATTTTCTTCCTCATAATCCCAATTTTTGTTTCCTATTTACTTATCCCTATCTCACATCGTTGAAAAGGGGAATGAAGCATTTCTCATAAGCATTTCTCATAAGCATTTCTCAGCGGTGATACGTAACGGGCCAAAACGGACGATATCTGCTAGTGGTGGGTTTGAGGTTTTAAAAATAGTATTAGAGTTAGTCACTGGACGGTGTGCCAGCGAGGACGTTGGCCCCTAAGGGGTGGATTGTTAGATCCCACATCTGTTGGAGAGGGAACGAATAATTTCTTATAAGAGTTTTCTCCCTACTAGATGCATTTTAAAACCGACAACGGGTTAAAGCAGACAATTCATCTTGAAAATTATCGAATATGGTAGAGATGTATTTAACATAAATTTAGAAGTTTAATGATGTATTAGACACTTTTTAAAAATACACCTTGGGTACAAAATCTAGAACTAAATTTGTAATTTATTTACTCATTTACTCTTTTTCTTGAGACGGAACGGTTTGATTGAAAAAAGATTTCCGTTGAAAACAAGGGTGGTTTGTGAATTATATAACATTTAAGGATTTGATAATGTTAAATAACAAACTTGGTCTTTATAGTTTTGAAAAAATTTAAAAAAATTTAGACCATATGATTTTTAAGTAATATTGTCATTAATTGAAAGAAAATATATATTTAGAAATGAAAGTAAAAAAAGTATGAAATAAAATAATAATAATAATTGAAGAATCTGTTTTAAAATTTAATCCAAGAGAGATGATTAGAACCTACGTACGCCTAAATGGACTAAACCCAAAGAATTAATGATATTAATTAGAACACTTACATTAATTTAAATTAATGTGAAGTACAAGGTTTTAGTATGTCTTCTACTATGTCTTGTACATTAAATTAAAATTTGACTACAAATTTAAATATCTATTTTTAAAAAAATAAAAAATAAACAAATAAATATCTGAAAATTAGTTTATTGAGAATGAAGAAGAACTTGGCATATAAAAACCTGAGTTTCGTCGAAATATCCCCAAAATGCTATTTCCCCCAACATATTTCTATGGCTTTTTTCTCTATTCCCAAACTTCATCTTCAACCTAACATGCCTCTTCCTGATCAACCCCACTCCGATTCTCCTTCTCCGCTGCCGTCGATCACATCCTTCCGCCGCGACGACTTCCCCAACCCCATGGATTTCAACCCTTTTGCCACCGTCCCCTCCATCGTCACTCCTCCCGACGATTCCCTCCGTTTTGAGGCTGATTGGTTTTCCGACACGGATTCCGACTCCGAACGCGATGTCAGTTGCTTGGTGACTGATCTTTTTGAGAATCATCGCTTCACCGATCATTTACTCGCTCTCAGCAATCACGATCATGATCTGGATTCTGGGCCGGACCCATTTACGCATTCTGCTAACGACTTGGGCATTTCGGGGTTTGAAGATAGCGGTGACATTGAATCTAACTATACTGAGGAGCTTTGGTCGACGTTTGCTGTGGAATCTGGTAGCCGGGTTTCGGAGGTGGATGTGAGCATGCAAGTTGCGGATTCGATTAATAGTGACCTTCGGGTTGTTGATGTAGATTCGGACTCGGATTATGATAATGGAATTATCGGTGCTCTGCAATTTGTGACAGGGGATGATGGCGAAAATGATGTTAATTGGGTTGAAAGTCCGAATCCTCTCTCAGATAACTTCAGCTTTTGTTTTCAGCAGAGGAATTCGTACGAGGATTTTGAATGGGAGGAGGTTGAGGAACGGGTGGACGAAAGGGAAATTTCGAGCGTAGTGGTGGATGGAGCTGAGGAATTGACCCTTGCATCTGGTTTTTCCAATGATGAAGAATCAGGAGAAGAGGCGGGCCGATGGGAAATTTTATTGGTAATGGACGACATTGGGAGCAATACGAATTGGGAACGGGATAATGATGCTGAGGCGTACGTAGCCGACCAGGATGATTACATGCATGCAGCAGAATATGATACCCTTTTTGGACAATTCGTTGAAAATGAGAACGCTTTGAAGGGTTGTCCTCCAGCAGCTAAGAGTGCTATGGAGAATCTTCCTCTGGTTGAGTTAAAAACAGAGAATATACTGACAGAGGAAGTGGTTATTTGTGCTGTTTGTAAGGATAAATTTTCAATGGAGGAGAAGGTGAGGAAGCTTCCTTGCTGCCACTATTACCATGATGATTGCATTCTGCCATGGCTGAATATCCGAAACACATGTCCTGTTTGTCGGTATGAGTTGCCCACCGACGATCCAGATTATGAGCGTAGGAAGAGTCAGAGGGCAAGTGGTGGCCAGCAAACGGACTTGCAGGTCAGGTACAATTTTGAACTAATAGCTTAAGGTTAGGCAATCTGTGAAGTGCAACCTGTGAATAGCGTCTCTTTTAGATGAAGAATGTTCCTTACGATTTTGCATTTGTAAAGGTTTTGTGGTAAGTACTTCTTTTTAAAATTATCAGCATTGCTGTTGATACACTCTAATTATCTCAGGTATCCATTGTGATTCAATGCTTGGTAAGTTTTAGTCACCAATAGTAGTGGGAAATTATATTGTCTTTTACCTTGTTGAATTCAGTTTAGGATTTGTAATGCTTAAGACAGGACATACTACTACAAGTTCTGGGCTTTGAATTGTGTAGTTGTGAAGTATATTAAATTAATATGTTTATATGCTTGAGTATCTGTTGGTAAACCTGTAAAAATGGGAACCTGAAGGCACTTTTGATCTCTCATGATATTGGTCCAAAGTGGGGATTTTATTAAATGCAACTTCTTCTTCTTTTTTTTTTTTTTTTTTTTTTTTTTTTCTTTTTGGGTATTATTGTGGGTTTCTTATTATAAGATTTTCGGGAAAAAAAAAATCTTTTTTTTCAAACAACCCTCCATCGTCATAGACTCCTAAATTGTGGTGCTAGCTATTGTTGCATTTAGTCGTGTGTATTCTTATTGTTCCCCTCAAATTTTCTTAGAAATGCTTATATGAAATTTTATGATGGTGTTAGTTTCTAGTTCTATTAGTTGAATCTCGGTGGCCTTGAGCAGTAGATTCAAGAAGGAGCTTTGAATATAGTATTATTGTTGTCATATATTTGTATGTAAAAAGGTGAAGTTTATTTATTTAATCGTTTAACCAGAAACAAAACTTTTTCCTGATAGAACGAAAAGAGAGTTTGAGTTTACTTGATAAATCAGCTTTCTGAGGTGAACAATGAATTAGTAGCAAATCATCAGTTTGCAGGCATTGCTCTTAAATTGCCTCCTGTTGCGTTTTGGACTTCTTTCCTCTTTGTTTGGTTCGTTTGCATTTCCTTCATGGTCTATATGGTGTTTGCTGCTGCTACAACGCCAGTGCACCATACTAAGACATGAAACCGAGGGTGAAATAGCAGGGTTCTAATAACCACTTTAATCATTTATCCTCATACTTGCAATCTGGATTCTACTTAAGTTGTGCACGTGTGATTGATGGAAGATTATCTTTCTCATATTGATTTAAAAATGAAGATGAAAACATTGGAGCTTTGACTACACACAATTCTGCAATTTCACCCTGGTTTATTTCTTGGGAACTCTGCGATTGAAGTTGGTTTGCGGTATTCTTTCCAGGTTTGAGATCGTGAACATATGAAACCCAGTTAGTTTTATCCGTATTGGTTATGAAGTTGTTTGCTGTGGCTAATTTCTTTGTAAATTTCAGGTTTCTGGGGAGTAGTATGGTTATATTATTCGAATCACCTTCATTCAAATTAGATTTTGATTTCATCCATGTTTTCACATCCTAGATTGCATTGTTTTTTTCAGGTTCTTGGAACATGCCATTATTGGAATGATATTTTTTTTATTTCACCCATCAATCATATCTTTTACCTATGGTTAGTACATTGAGATTGATTCAACAAAGGGTCCTATTTGGATGATCATCAACACTTCTCAAAATGTGTTTGTTATTACTTGTCTCAACCTGGAAAATTTTCTTGAGGGCAAGAAATCATTCCCTTATGGATCGATGCCCATGAGTGTTGGGTACAATTTCACCCATTTTCATCAGGACATACTGATCTTCTATTTAATTCCCATATTTTCTGTCTGTTTTGGGAGTGAGTCTTCTTATTATTGGTACTATTTTAAATCATTCTAGTTTGGAAATGGTTGGATGAAATTCTCTCCAACCTTCTATCTCTTGTGATTCTTGTAAATTCTCGTCATGGTTATATGTCGATGAAGCGTTTTTCCTCGATGAAAACTTGAATTAGGTTTGGCACCATTAAATGGGAGCAAGCTAGCAAAACTCAGTAAATCAAAGTCAAAAAGTATAGTGCTTTTAATAAATGTGGTTGTCAAATTAGACCAAGGAGATTCGATATGTTTAACTTACGTAAGTGGGCGTCTACAAAACCAACTTTAATGCTAAATCCGTATATGCAAATCATGCAAATCAAGCAAAACCAAAATATGTGAAAGTGAGAATTAATGCAATAATGCTACAATAATGCATTATCCCTCTAGAGGAGTGTGTTATTTATAGATTGAAATGATCGATCATCTTTTCGAGTATTACATATGAGCGTAGGTAGATGGGTCTTTCACAAACATTCAATAGCGTAAGATATTGTAAGGATTAAGACTTTAGAAAATCAAACCTAGGAATCATGACACCAATAAGACTTTAGAAAATAGAAAATCAAACGAAATCACATCTCTTAAGAACTCAATGAGAGAAATCGAAAACTTGTATTAACCTCAAGTTTAAACGAAATTAAAACTCATAAGGATGAACCTCGGCAAGTTTAAGAAGCAAACCCATAAAAAAACCAATGTTAAATACTATTATTTGTCACTTGAGGTTCAAATAGATGGTAAAGATATGGATTAAATTCTTTGTTTGGAAGATCTCTAAAACTCCATAAGAAACCTGGGCAAGAAGATGAAGTGGTAGCTATCAAATCAAAAGTTGCCAAAGTGTTATTGTAGTTATCCTAAAAATTGGTAGTGGATTAGGACATTAATCCAAGTTTTGGTGAGCAAAAGAAATGTCCTAAGTGATTGTCTTAATCCAAATTAAAAAAAAAAATGCTCTACCACTCCTTTAAATGCACTTCTCAACATCATGAATTAAAAGCACATACATTCATTGCACATTCTAATATGGAAAAATCACATAAAAGTTCATAGTTTATTACATCAATGAGTTAATCCATTAGTGTGCATAATTGAAGCAAGAAAACGATGGGCACAACACAGAAATTCTAATGCTTCACTCTCCTGAAACATCAAATTGTAAAGAACAAAATCGAGACATGTTTCACAAAATTTTGGCACGAAAGATGTATATTCATCGAAGAATCGAAGAACAGCATACGAGTTAGGTAGAGAGAATCATACTCAAAGAACTAAAACCCGAGTCTTGCTTTCGTTAGTAATCATCAAAAGCCTACAACTACAGAAGAAGAATTTGTGTGGTTTGTAAACCACCAAAGCCAAAAAGAAGACAGCTTTATCTTTGATGACCGATTGATTCTTTTCTTTCCAAAGATTGTACAGTAGAGTGCGAGTAGCACATCTCCATAAAACCTTTTCCTTTCAAGCCACAGCATTTTTGAGAGCCAATCATCCACCCTTTTAAAAAGGCACATAGCCACCCTGAACTCATTTAAGACCACCCATTTGTGCCCCAAAAGAACAGTGATCAATAGAGGAAAATTCTGAAGAGACTTAAATTTATTATGCTGAAGAACACAAGAGAATATTTAAACTTCTGTAACACAAAAACCACTACAGTTTAATAAATGATTATAATTAGAGGAAAATTCTTCAAGAACACACTCAAATGTTCATTCACCTTGTTGAATTTTCCAATAACAAATCATTCTCTTATATCCTTTTTCCTCACTAAAGTATATGAGAGGGAATGGGCTGAAAAAGAAATGGTTAAAGATGGGTTTGTGAAGGAGGAAAAAAGCAAAGAAAATTGGTGATTTCTAAGATGAACACTATTGGATGAATTTGAAGGAATAGAAAGGCAACAAGCATCTAAATAAGACAGCCACAATAAAGATGATTTGGGCATTTTCCTCTCTTTCTATCTAAATTAATCATCAAATTATAGTAGCCAACAAAGCTCCAATAATGTACATTTTGGACTCTATCCTATACTTTATAGAACACCCACCACAAGAATTTGTATTGAGAGAGAGAAAGAGAAAGAACATCACCAAATGCCATTCAACAAATACATACATTGAGGTTGCTTTAATGGGGTGCATTGAAAAGTTACCCATTTTGATATACCAATATTTTTTGGCTCTCTCTCTCTTTCTCTATAGAATTCTTTTCAAAAAAGAAAGCTTGAATTGACAAGATGAGCAATAGGAGGGCAAGATGTAGAGGGTGGTGGCACTAACCCACGCGCACTTTGTCCCACAAATTGTCACCTATCATCACCCTCTCCCTCTCTCTATTGTCTTTATCTTTCTATTTGTTTGGCTTTTTTTTCCCTACTTCCTTTGCTTACTCCATCATCTTTCTTAACATAATTTTATTTCCCAATCAGTTTCTTTTCACTTTGTATATAATGCATCAGTCCAAGTACTTTTCAAAATATATATATATTATTCCACACACAATTGGTTCTTAAAGTTTCAAAGAGTATAGGGGAAAAGAAGAAAAGGAAGATTGATAAATAAGTTTTATGTATATTTACTTGATGTTAGCTTTTAGTGAGATTAAAAAGCTCCTAATGGGTTGAATCATTTAGTTAGGTCAGATTGTGAGTTTTTGAAATTTTGTGACATTATATGGTTGGGTTGGAGTGTTAGGTTTATCGTAAGTTATAAGTTGAGTGTATATTCGATGTGTAGATTGACTTATCTCAAGCGACTAGTTAGTTACAAAGTTGATTGTAGAACGGTAACCTATTCCTTTTACACTACAAACCCAAAATTTACAATCTCGAGTTGATTTAAGTCATAAGTCAAATATCTAACCGGACACTGGCATGTCTTCTCAAGTTCACCCTTAATCAAAGTTTTTTTATCTTATCAAATAACAATAGTAGTATTCTCTCTATTTTCTGTTTTCTTTTGACTACAATTTTTGGGTGGTGATTCGAACTTCTAACTTCTTAGTCGAGGAAGTATGTCTTAACCAAGTGAACTATATTTAATGTTGACTTCTTTCCTTTACTTTAAAGTTGTACCAAAGTTTACGAATTCGTTTAAAAGGCAAAGGACATGATAATATTATCGAGTACCACTCCATAGGACAACATCGTATATAAATATCCACATGATGTACACTACAAGTACAATTGCAAAAATGACAAACCAGCAGTGAAGTTTCTGATACAATTGGACAAGAAAACATACTGAAATCTGTACTTCCCTACATATCTATCAACGTCCTACACAAATCTCAGGACACTCACAAGTGAGTGAAGGAGAGAGAAAGAGACAGAAAGAAAGATCATGGTCAAAATCTTTGTAATGACAATGTTGACTAAGCAGTCCACTCAATCAGACAAGAGCCTTAAGGTGTGGGGAAGCAGCATTTTTTTTTTTAAGTTCTCTTTTCTCCAGTAAAGATTGTGGTATTACATGATTCAGAGAAAATCTCTTTATTAAGTGGAAGACTAACTTTCAAAGCAAGTACACAATTACTTGCAAGTGTAGCTATTCCTTACACAAATCAGACAAGCTTTTCCACTCTGAAAGCAACTTTTTACCTTGCTGAGTGAGTGTGGTTAGGACCTCAGCTACTCTCTATGTCTTTTAGCAGCTAAAAAAATGCGACCCCAGTTCCACCAACAAGCTCAGATTTGACCAGATTTTAAAAATAACATGCTTGATTGAAGCAATCATACATGGTTGGCCATTAATTTTTTGGCAGCTCGACATCGAGCAACTCTGGCATCTAGTGTCTCTTGCTCGGACCACAAAACTTGACAACGATTGAAACAACAAGACTAAGTGATGAACTACGGTTAGAGTTTATGAGTAAAAATCTTATTTTTCAAAAATCATCAAGTCAGCAATATCATCATAAAAGATTTATACAAAGCAGTCCCGGGGGGTCGACAACTTTTATGTGACAAAGTTTAAATCGACTAGGACTATTATGATGAGGGACGACATTGAGGTTACCTTTGTGTCTAGATCTCTATCAACTTTGGGAATTCATATATCATGTAAAATTTCCTATATATTTTGAGAAGACAATGCAATGTTTACTACTTTCATACAATCAAAGAGCATGAATGTATAGCCTCTCTATGCATAAAGAAGCCAAAGATATTAATTACAGGAAAGTGCCTCCTTTCACCTCAACTTTAAAATTTTGTCATCATGTTGAGGTTGCAGTAGTTTTCATTGTGCTAAACAAATATACATTAGGCCACGGTAAGAAAGCAGTGGTTAGAAAATATTGGCCTTTTTATAATTGTTTAAGGAGTAATCTGAGACAAGATGAGCCACCACTTAAAAACTTGAGTACTCTGTTTCTCTCAAGCAGTGTTTTCAAATCTAGTCCTTTTCATAGACACAATAAACAAGCCTCTGCTTATCTATCTTTTAAAAACTTAATATAATATGATAGTTAGTGCCTTGAAAATTGAAGTTTTTTCAGCTACTTCAGCCTTTGTAGTGATATCCTCCCTCCTCTTCTTTCTCCTTTTCTATCTTTTTGTGGGAAAGTGGGAGAAGGTTCATTATGCATTTAAAATTGTGGCCATTATCTTTATTTATTGCTCTGAAATTTCTAGGATAAGTATAAATGATTGGATCAAATTGCACTAAATACAACCAAAATGCACATGAAGGGGGAACAGTATCAGGTAAGAGATGGCATCAGGATCAATTTTCATTCCTACAGTCTTATCCCAAAACTCAAGAATAGATGGAGAAAAGGATAAGATGGTAAAATCATATTAAGAGCATTGTTTTGCTCCAAACCTTTACGATTCAGACACCAAGAAGAAAAAGACCTACCTATAACCTCTCTTTAGTGCTATGATTGGCTCAATCTAAGCTATGAGATTCAGGGAGCAAGTGGACCAAAAATACTAGCTCCTGAATAGGGATGTGAAAAAGGGCTTTGCTTGCCTTGTCCATCTTCCTTTTGCTTACATCACTAGATTGAATTGTCTACAAGAGATTTATTCTTTCTTTTTTCATTTCATATCAACTTCTCGACATACTTTAATGTACCGTGCTTCTTTTCCTAATCATTCTACCATAATAATAATTATACTTCACACAATATGTTGCTTTCTCTGATGTAAGCAAGACATTCTATGAAAATTATTATCACAAACACAATCAATTCTCGTGTATTGAATCATGCATATATCACAAACACATACATATATGGGGTAGCCATAACGAGAAGGAAGATACACGGATATAGTAGAGTACCTGGACGTTCTCGTGACATGAAAAAAAAAGAAGCTGTGCCATAATAGGATATAGACATGGTCTGCATGATATTCCAGAGATTCAAGCTCTGAGAAACTTTCTCAAAATCACTCCATGTTCCTGAAAGTGGGCCATTGGAACCTTTTACGTGCTATAAAGAACCTTCACCACCAAGCTTCCCACTCTCCTTAAACATAGTCTTCTTCCCTTCCAAGACCCAAGCAAGCTTTCAACAATCCCTGAAAAATGCAGCCTGGTGAAGTCACAGGTCTCCAATACCTCATCCCCTCCAATTTATCGGCATATGCCAATAATTTTCCCATGGCTCAGAACAACTTACCTATGGTGCAACTTAACCAATTCTCAAATCCCTTACATAATTTCCAAGGAGCTACTCAAATTCAAGATTTTAATCGACATCCATGCTTGAGTAGCTATTCAACTTCTGATGAAGCAGATGAGCAACAACAAAGCCTCATCAATGAGAGGAAGCAGAGAAGGATGATATCCAATAGAGAGTCTGCACGCCGGTCACGTATGCGCAAGCAGAAGCATCTGGATGAGTTATGGTCTCAAGTAGTTTGGCTTCGGAATGAGAATCATCAGCTTATCGATAAGCTGAACCAAGTTTCAGACTGCCATGACAAGGTTGTTCAAGAAAATGCTCAACTCAAGGAGCAGACTTCCAAACTCCGTCAAATGCTCACAGAACTACAGGTCAATAGTCCTTACCCCAACTTCAGAGAAATTGAAGACATTACCCCCAACACGCCATCTGAGAGCTGAGACTGCACCGGTCTTATGATAGGTCGTATAGATAAGCCAGGGTGAGGAGGAAATTTTTTCAGTTCCGTTCTCCATTTATTCTTCCGTCTCCAGTCTTTTCCTCCATTAAGCCTGTGGCTTCATGCACGTGAAGAAGAACTGTTATAACTTCTGTTTGAGCATTTTCGTTGATTAATGCTTAATTATGATTTTTACTTTTGGTATCCATAGACAGCTTAGTACTTCTAAACTTGCTCCACACGGAGATACATTGAGAGATACCTCATAATCCTATTTCAAATATAGTTCTAAAAACTAATGAGAAACAATTTATGATATGCACATAACAAATACAGGACAAACAACGGTTCTTTAGCTCACCACAATTTGGTATCTTATTTGAGTGGTGTGGTTGGTGAGAAGAGTGTTTAATGATATTAAGGGGCTTTAGGAGGGTTAATGGCATGGTTTTGTCCTATTCGTTTCCTCTTGAAATGGATTTTCCAAAGCTTTTTGCAACTACCTTATCTCTTCGTTTAGCTCCTTGCAGATCTGTTTGTATCGAGAGGTTATTATTTAGATTCACTGTTACCTAGCATCTAGGGATTACCTAGAATTACCTAGTATCTAGGGTATTTAGATTTAGTTAGTCTTTCTCCCTCGACCTGTAACTCTCTAAAAAACAATAAGAAAAAATAGCGGTCGACTTACAACAGAAATAACCAACTGTGATTAAGGTTCATATTGTGCCGTGAAGAAAGTAGCAGTCATGATGTTGAGTGTACTGTACAAGGAAAGCAATCAGCAGAACGGGTTGGATGATTTGGATGTGATGGAGAAATAAGTGGTGGTGGATGGTATTGATCATAACTTATAATAAGATTTCCATTAAAAAATAAACCGAACAGAAAGATATCCAATGAAATTTTGAGCACTGCTAACGCTAACAGCTTTTTGAAAGCTTTCATGTTTGTGAATAGACCAGAGAAATCCGTGTCAAAAACATCTACATAGGACCCAGAGTACTCCTCTGTTGACCCTTGATAAACGACCTCTCTTTTCCTTCTATGATTTTTCATACAACAGAACCTTTTCACCTTTTGTTTCTTTCCTACACATTCTTCAACATCTTCTGCCAATTTCCAAAAATATAAATCAATGCTGAATTCTGATATTGTACGACTGCTAATCCTCTAAATTCAGATGTTATAGGAACACGTAGAATCGATAACAGCGGACAAAATAAAAGGAAAACCAGCCAATTCTAGTTCTGCTCCAAAGATTTGAGCACAAACAGATTGAGGAGACTCAATCTTCTGCACAATTTATCTATCTCCAAATGATCTCAATTCGAAGTGGGACTATTCGGGCTAACCCAAGACTCAAGAGGAGACCGAAGTATTCAGTGGTTCACGGTCTGAGCAAGAACTCAAGAGACTAGCAGTCATGCCATTTTTTGATTACATATACTTCTCCAAAAAAACATTGGCGCATGTAGACGGGGTGCTCTACCAACTGAACTATAGCCCTTTGCTTGTGATACATATCTTGTCTAAAAGATGAATATTCTGTGGTATATTTTGTTTATTTGTTTTATTGGCATTGCTCATAAATAACATTAGATTTATAATATGTGATAGGATATAGCCCATTTGTTTTTTCTTTGTTATGATAAGTGACTCCAAAATCACAAGTTTAGACTGTATGTCTACACCCTACAATTTCTACCTTCTAAGGAGAAATTACTTGCTCCATTTACGCTAATCCACTAATTTCTGCTTTCAGTACACTAAGAACTAGCTTGTGACTTGCCTAAGGCGATCAAACTCAAATAAGAACTTGCAATAAACACCACAAATGAATGTATGACTTCATAAAAGTGCATTGAATCAAAAGAGTTCTAACAACCACATCGATCCTTAAATTCCAGCCCTAAAAAGACTTGGCCCGTAACTTCAAAGCAGAGAATTCATAAACAACAACAAACATTTTTCGATTTATCTATTGGGTTGAGAAGACAAATATGAGAAAAGAGTCGGAAAAGGAATCTGAAGGAGCAAGATTTCAAAATCCGACGAACACCCAATATCAGAACAAGCTTTCTTTCAAGAATCGTTCCAAAAACAACATGGAGATCTAAATGCTTTTCCAAGACATTGACCAAAGAGGGAAATTCATACCTGAAAATGCGCAGATGAGAAGTGGGAAATTGATCAAATGGGATTTTGATGATGCTTGCTCGCCACCATGTCCACACGGAAATGAATCAACTTTTGACGCCCCTCCTCCCCGCCTTCATATAAAAAAAACAGTGTTTTTATTGTGTTTTTACTTTAAAAGTACATAATTTTCATGATTTATAGTTAAATCTATCTTAGTTTAGATCTAATATTCAATTTAAATGTAAAAGTATAAGAAAAAAAGTCACCTTATTTGACATTTCTAGAGGCACTCTATTTTGGCTTCTTTGTATCTAGAAAAAAGAAAATGCATTATGATTTAGGTTAATGATCATTTATTGTAAATCAAATCTACATTGCTACGCAAATTCAAACTATGTGAATCCAAATCCATGGCGAAAGACTCACCTAACTTCGCAAAAACTGATAATTTTCTGTTCAAATATTGTCCACCTACCAATGCCTCTGCTCTGGCGAAGGCTGCTTTTTGTTTTTCATTTTTCTTATTTTATGGGTCAATTTCTCCATTGGAGAGTCTCCAATTTTGACCGGAAAAAGGTCTATATAGCGAGTTCATATGCACCTGTGGTGATATCTTCAATTCTCTTCAACACCCATTTCATTTGATCGCCTCTTTCACAACCCCAGATCTCTATTTTCTTCGGATTTGCCTCTTTCTTTCTCGATCCAGAGAAAATTTTCAGGTTTGATTTCTTCTGGGTTTTCATTGAACTGCCATCTTCATTGTGCCCGCTATGTGTTTGCTGAAATACCACCCCCCCACTCCTGGTTCGATTTGTCTCTGCCCACTCGCTATGCAACCCTTTGAATTTTATCTTCCATTTCTGTTGCTTTGATTTTGAGATTTTAGTGCCTTCCCTCATTTTTTAGCTATTTATCTCTCTTGCTCTGAATTTTTTGTTTGGTTTCAACAATGATTTACAAGTTACAGATGGTGCTAATTCTTATGCTTTTTATATGATCTACTGATGATCTGCCTTTAATATGCACAAAGAAGATTCTTGATCTTGCTTTAACCTTTAATATGCACAATGGTTTTTTTCATCTTCTTTTGGATCTGTAGCGAACTATATATCCCAAGTTCTAATATGAATCTTGAATGTGAGATAGGTAAAAGCATGGCTGCTCCTGCAAAACCTACAAGGATTGGCCTTGCTGGTCTGGCTGTTATGGGTCAAAACCTGGCTCTCAACATTGCAGAAAAAGGCTTCCCTATTTCAGTATATAACCGAACAAGCTCCAAAGTAGATGAAACAGTTGAACGAGCTAAAGCAGAAGGAGATCTTCCTCTCTATGGTTTCCATGATCCTGAATCCTTTGTTCAATCCATTCAAAAACCTCGTGTCATAATCATGCTTGTCAAGGCCGGGGCACCCGTTGATCAAACCATTAAAACCCTCTCTGTTTACTTGGAGAAAGGTGACTGCATAATTGATGGTGGTAATGAATGGTATGAGAACACTGAGAGAAGAGAGAAAGCCATGGCTGAGTTAGGCCTGCTCTACCTTGGAATGGGAGTTTCAGGGGGTGAAGAAGGTGCTAGGAATGGTCCTTCCTTGATGCCCGGTGGATCTTTTGAGGCCTTCAAGCACATTGAGGACATTCTTATTAAGGTTGCAGCCCAAGTTCCCGATAGCGGTCCCTGTGTAACGTACATCGGCAACGGTGGATCGGGTAACTTCGTCAAGATGATCCACAATGGCATAGAATATGGTGATATGCAGCTGATTGCAGAGGCATATGATGTTTTGAGAACTGTGGGGAAGTTGTCAAATGAAGAACTTCACCAGGTTTTCTCAGAATGGAACAAGGGCGAGCTGCTAAGTTTCTTGATTGAGATCACTGCAGACATTTTCAGTATCAAAGACGACAAAGCCGATGGCTACTTAGTCGACAAGGTTTTGGACAAGACGGGTATGAAGGGTACTGGTAAATGGACCGTCCAGCAAGCTGCTGACCTCTCAGTTGCAGCCCCTACCATTGCTTCCTCTCTTGATGCAAGGTTCCTAAGTGGTTTGAAAGAAGAGAGAGTAGAAGCAGCAAAAGTTTTTGGATCAGGTCTTAGCAATGTCGAGGTCGATAAAGCGAAGTTGATCGACGACGTGAGACAAGCTCTTTATGCATCCAAAATATGCAGCTATGCTCAAGGCATGAATCTGATCCGTGCCAAGAGTATTGAGAAGGGATGGGATTTGAAGTTGGGGGAACTTGCTCGAATTTGGAAGGGAGGTTGTATTATCCGAGCCGTGTTTCTCGACCGAATCAAGAGGGCCTATGACCGAAATCCTGAGCTAGCTAATCTCCTTGTGGATCCAGAGTTTGCAAAGGAAATGGTCGAACGACAGTCAGCTTGGCGAAGAGTTGTATGTCTGGCCATCAACTCGGGTATCAGCACCCCAGGAATGTCGTCCAGTCTCGCTTACTTCGACAGCTACCGGAGGGAGAGATTGCCTGCAAACTTGGTCCAAGCTCAAAGAGACTACTTTGGTGCTCATACATATGAAAGAACCGACACCGAAGGATCGTTCCATACCGAATGGTTCAAGATCGCGAAACAACTCAAGAATTGAACGTCTTTGTCGCCATAATCCCACAAGTAAGAACACTTTTTATTTACAATAATCTCAGCTCTGAACTACTGTTCATCAGAGCTCATGTCATATGTGTTTTGGTGCCAATTTATTGTTTGAGTTTCTAGTTTGAATGTGATGTCTGATAAGGTAAGAGTTTCCATTTGAATTTTGTTTTCTGAAAAATGTTGATTCACGAGACGACCAAATTTCGATATCACTCGAACGTTGAAGGATTATCGAGAAGAAATATCGATAACGGATCTTATATCATGTTAAGAAAAAGTGATACCAAAATTTAATTTGGTCATATAGTTGATTAGAATTATAAGGTAATAAAGTAAGTCAAGTATGAATTAAAAACTTTGATCCTCCCATTTACTCATAATGGCCTCCATAATGCCTATTTCCCATGCCACATTCATATTCAAGTTTAGACTTTGGAGATTCTTGAATATTCTTATTAATGTATATCCTTTTTTTTATTCTTGTTGACCTATTAATGGGCATGTCTTTAGCCTTTAGAATTTAAATAGTTATACAAATTAGTCCGTGAAAGCTCACATATAAATAGCAAAAAAAACGAGCACGCAAACAATTAAGTTGAGGCACGACATCTCACTCTCTATAAGGAGATTCAAGCTCTTTTAGTGTATATTTATTTATCAACCACTCGTGCAATAGACCTTCTCTCGCATATCCCCTTCAAGATACAAGAAGTAGGTATAACCACTCTACACTAATAGGTCGACCTCAAAGCTCTACAACAAAAAAAACACCCATCTATTGGCAAGTTTCTCATAAAGGAGAAAAGTAGAGATTGAAGTCGGGTGCGGGAAGCCCATGTAGCGGTATTCACTAAACAAAGCATTTATGAGACCCGCCTTTTGTATCCTCGAGAATAGAACTAGTGTCCAGGGAGGGACGTATCCCACATCGGTTGGAGAAGAGAACGAAACATTTCTTGAACTATTAGTAATAAGTTTTGGGGTTAGCACATTATAGCCTTATTATTGGTGAGTACATTATAATTCTAATATTTTATGAGTGTATTTAAGAATAAGCTTCACATCCTCATGGGCAGCGGCCCACCTTTCACACCCATATAGGTCGAAGGTGCTACAATAACGACATCTCATTCTTACGAGTTACCGCCTATTTCAATAGTAGATATAAACGAATTATGCACGGTTTGAAATTGATTTTGGAGAATTTTTTAAGTTTGGTAAGATTGATGGTCAATAAATTCATTTTAAATCACTTTTGAAAACATGTTGTTTGACAAAAATATGTTCCCAAGAGCTTTTTAAATTGTATCCTCTCTCACTAACTTTTGTAACTAATTCTCCTAGAATCATATGCTAATTTTTCAAATGGATTAGTTGTATCCATCTAATTGAAAACAGAATTAAAATTTTTAAATTTTACCTCTAATTAATTAAGCTTTAAGCTAGAAGATTTAGATTTTTCGTTCAATATTATAGTAGATTTCTAATTCCATACTAATTTTCAAACGTTTATAAAAATCAAAAGAAATATTTTTATATTTTTTTAACCACTAACAAAACAAAATTAAGGTATATTTTTCATAATTAAACAAAAAATTTGAAGATTTATCCCAGCTCAAGCATAATTTCGCAGAAAAATAACTCACAGCTTTCTCATTAATTTTAATCAAGCACATGGAGATGAAAGAAACTCTAATCGGAAGCATCAAAACAAACGAAGCATTATTACTCCGTCATATCAAAATTGAAATAATACATTACTCGTTTCGTCGATTTACACGTTCCCGCTGCAATCAAAATTAGAAGAAAATCCAGAAATTGACCTTCAAAACCGCTCTGTCGATCGGAAGAAATTAGAAGAATCGGAAGGCGTAGCGGTAGCGAGGAAGGTCGGCGTGTGATTTCCGGCCATTATGACGACGATTTTAGGTTGCAGATCGTCCGCCGCTACTGATGGCGTATCGATCTTCGTCTTTTGGTCTTCTTCGTCGGAAGAAGAAGAGTGTTTCCGGCAAGAACAAACGAGGAAAATCAATGCGATGAGGATGAGAAGCAGAGTTAGCGTTATTGCGCCGAAGAGATAAGGTACTGAAGTGTTCCAGAAGTGGTAATGGCCGGTTTTCATGGCGGTGGCAGAGGCGGAGGCGGCCAATGATCTCATTCCTCTCATTTTCTGTGTAGTGGTTTCTGTCTTTATGGTAGTGGGAGGACTGGTCGCCGCGGCGTAATGTTGACACAAAGTTTGATCCCACGTATTTATAGCGCCCAGCGCTCGAAATTATTTTATGAATTCAAAATTCACTAATTTTGAATAATTACATTTCTTTTAATATCTTTTTAAATAATATTTAATTTTATTTCTAACAAACTTAATAGTAACGTGTAAAAGTATGTCACGAACTAATTCTCTCACATATTCAACTCATTATTCGCTCATTCCATTTTCACATCTGATGTGATATTTTTAAAAAGAACAAAACTATTTTGACTTTACATATATTCGTAGTTATTTAACGTGATATTAAATATTAATATTTAATCAAATAAATATTAGATTGTAATCTTCTATCCTTCAATAAAAAAAATATTAATATTTAATAAATTATTGATAAAGGCAGTAACTATCTATTTTTAAAAATTATTTTTTAATCATCATATTTTTAAAGTTATTCTCATTCAGATACAGTCTCGATTCATTACTATATCTCTTATTTACTCGAACGTCACACCCCACTTAAAAGAAGAAATCATCACGTGAAAATTGTGAAAATTGAAGAGAAGTGAAATCGGTAAATTTTTATCCTCATTCACACGTTATAAAATCCCATTAGAGTAAAAAAAAAGGAAAAATATTAATAGAATATGAAAAGTGTTTATGGTGGGATGATCACATATATTTATTAATGCTATCAATTTTATAATGTCTTCCACTAAAGATTGGATGATGCACAAATCAATTCCCTTTGGCCTAAAATTTCCATTTCTTTTTTATTTTTACAATAATAATTAAAAATAATCATTTTTTTCCTCTCAATAAAGTTTAGATTAACGACGATATGGAACGAGCTAAATCAAACAATATCTCTTGACAGTGACTATGGACGGGTATAGCTGATATTAGAGCCAAGCATCGGGGAGTATGCTGGCAAAGACGCTGAGTCTCCAAGGAGATGGATTCAGAGAACTCATATCGATTAGAGAGAAGAGGGATGAGATCACAGATGTTCAACAATGGCAATCTATGCACATCATCGGGATGAAGTTCTTTGAATTTTCTCATAACTCTAACCCAAACATCTTAGAAGCTCGTCTTTTGTTTTTCGTTTAAGCCAAATTTAAAAAATTAAAAAGAGAAAACACGAGTATAAATGTAGAGATTAAGAATAGTGAAAACAAAATCGTTATCAAACGGCCTATACAATTGGATAAAAGCGAATAACAAAGCCCTTAAACAGCTTCGAACATTCTAATATGATACACCAAACTTTGAAACTCCTATGCACCAAAATCTATGAAAAAATTTCTCATAATATACTAAACGCTTGCGGAAAAAATATTAAAATTTTGGAAAGGATTTTCACCTTGGACCAGACAGCTCCATGGCTTGAACCAACAACGATGAATCATCTGTGAGGTCAGAGTATCTATCTGATGAAGAGAAATCATGGGGTTTGCACTTTGAGGTATCAACTCTCTGAGAAGCTTCCCATCTCACAGCAAGCCCTTCTCCTTCAAGCATTCTGACAACTTCCGACATCTTTGGTCTGTGTCCTGGTAGATATTGTGTGCACAACAGAGCCACTTGAACCATCTCTTCTAGCTCAACTCTGTCATAGTTTGCTTTCAGATCCTTATCCACTAACACTTCTAGCTTCTTCTCTAAGTGAATCTTCTTCACCTGTAATCATGAACTCCAAAATGTCATTCTTTTGCATCAAACTGAGTATGAACATGTAAGATCCCCATCATTAGTTGGGGAGGAGAACGAAACACCGCTTATCTACTAGCGTTTTAAAAACCGAGGGAAAGCCCAAAGAGGACAATATCTACTAGCGGTGGGTTTGAGTTGTTACAAATGGTATCAAAGCCAGACATCTGGCGATGTGCCAGCGAGGAGGCTGAACCCCAAAGGGGGTGGACACGAGGTGGTGTGCCAGCAAGGATGCCGGCCCCCAAAGGGGGCGGATTGCAGGGGTCCCACATCGATTAGAGAATGGAACGAGTGTCAGTGAGGACGCTGGGCCCCGAAGGGGGTGGATTGTAAGATCCCACATTGGTTGGGGAGGAGAATGAAACACTCTTTATAAGGGTGTGGAAACCTCTCCCTAGCAGACGGGTTTTAAAAACCTTGAAGGGAAGCCCGAAAGGAAAAGCCCAAAGAGGACAATATCTACTAGCGGTGGTCTTGGGCTTGGGCTTCGGCGGTTAGAGAACATGAGAGATTTGTATTGTTTTTCTATGGTGGAGCTTACCCAGTCAAGAATGCCTCCTTTCTGATTAGCTGCTTTCCCAAACTCAAGGGCTCTCTGCCCTGTGATCAGTTCAAGGAGAAGGATTCCGAATCCGAAAACGTCTGTTTTCTCCGATGACTGCCCGGTGGAAAGATACTCGGGAGCTATATGACCCACCGTGCCTCTCACGGCAGTTGTGACATGTGAATCTTGGTGGTCGAGAAGCTTTGCCAACCCGAAATCTCCAACGACAGCCTCGCAGTAGTCGTCGAGCAAGATGTTTGCAGCCTTAACGTCTCTATGTATTATCTTTGGATCACATTGTTCATGGAGGTATAACAATCCCCTTGCAGCTCCTATTGCTATTCTCTTCCTTGTTCCCCAGTCTAATACCGGTTTTCCTGTAAAACAAACCCGATTTTCTTATATGTTACAATGTCAAACATTAGATATGATACGCAGAATATGGTTCGGTATCAAAATATCGATGTCGTTTTTGTCGATACTCTTAAAAAAGTTACCTTTGAGACGGGAGGCCACGCTGCCATTAGACATATAGGGGTAAACAAGAAGCCTTTCGGTAGGTGTGTTGCAAAAGCCGTATAGCCTGAGGAGATGACGGTGCACAGCGAGGCTGATCATCTCAACTTCAGTCTGAAACTGGATCTCGCCTCGACTTGCATTGCCATCTTTGAGCCTTTTAACAGCTACGACCGTTCCATCCGAAAGAAGTCCTTTGTAAACATTCCCAAAGCCTCCCTTTCCTAGTATATTCTTGCTGTTGAAGTTGTTAGTTGCTATCTGAAGTTCTCTAAATTGGAACCTTCTTAGATTTCCAAGCGAAATTTCCTCATGTTGTTGGTCTGCAGTGGCAGAGATGATGCACAGGACACATATAGATGCCGGGGTTAGCACGAAGTTAACGGTAATCACGACAAGAAAAAACATAACAACGCTCCAAATGATTTACCTTTTACATCGAAGAACGTCGGTTGATTGTTTCGTCTTCTCCACCATATAAACAGTCCAAATACAAGAACAATCAGACATAAGCAAGCTAGGCTCAAGCCAAATGTAAGGGCCATTTTGTGACTCTTCAATCTCACAGAAGGTAAACCAGCTAAAGAAGCAAACAAGACATGGTTTAGGATAGAATCACCACAAGAATTCTTATGAATGGCTATGTGTTTTCATGAACCTTACTTTGTGTAGAGTTCAAATTCATGGACATGGGCATTAGAGTCGTCCCGTGACAACCGGCCTCGGTCCCGGTCGCACAGATCAGAGGATTTCCAACAATGCTGGAACATCAGAAAGATTAAGCGAGTGAAAATTCACACAGAGGGACAGAAGATAGGAAAGGAAGAGAGAGATATACTTGAATGTTTTGCTGGGAAATCTGGGGAGAGGGCCACTGATATTATTAAATGATACATCACTGCATTACAAACAAATTTCAGAACAAAAGAACTGAATTCAAGACCAAGTTTTCATGAGCTTGATGAACAGAAACTCACAGAAATGCAAGGTGGGTCATGTTAGCTAAAGCCATTGGAATTGCCCCAGAAAGGCTGTTGTTGTTAAGCCTCCTGAAATCAATGGAAAACAAACTAAGAACATTTGGGGGGGAAGAAAAAGAAACAAAAAGACATGATAGGAAGATACTTACAAGTACTGTAGGCTTCTCAAATGGGCTAAAGAAGAAGGAATGTCCCCAGTGAAGACATTGTTGGATAGATCAAGTGTTTGAAGCTTTGAGAGCCTCCCAAGCTCCGGGGGAATTGGGCCTGTGATATTGTTGTTCTGCAACAGCCTAAAAGGAAAATGGCAACAAATTTGTCACTCATTTTCAAGAGGGAGGAGAAGGAAATGTTTGACTTACACAATTTGAAGGTTTGTCAAATTCCCAATACTTGAAGAAAGAGTCCCAGACAGGTTCTGGCTTGGGGTCCCTCTGCATTATGAACATTACCCACCAAAAACTCAGTTGAAATTGTTAAAGAAGAAGGTGGAGAATAGAAGAGGGTGTTATTACAGGCCAATGACAAGGCTCTCAGGGGAGCAAGTAACCATAGTCCAGCTACATGGGTCAACAGAGTCCCCGTCCCAATTTTCAAGCACACCATGGGGATCTTGAAGGGAAGCTTTAATACCCATCAGAGCTTGAACTGAAATGAATCAAATGAAACAATGAATCAATGTTCTAAATAGACAGAACCATAGGGATCCATTTTGTTCTGTTTTTCTCACACTAACCTTCATAGTTTACACCTTTGGGAGATAGCAAGCCATTTATTGCAGAAGCCCAAAGCAATAAAGAAGCCACAAGACAGGAAACAGTAGCCTCAGCTCTCCTCATACCCATTAAATGCTCATGAAAATGGAGGCTGGTTGAAGAAGAAGAAGAAGAAGGAAATAGGCAAAACCCTCAAAAGGGTTTGATTGTTTAATGAGGAAAGCTTCAAATCAGAGGCTATTTTGGTGGGTTTGATGCTAGAAATATGCGATTGAGCAGAAAATCATCAAATGTCAGAGGCCAAATGGAGGTGGAGGTGGAGGAGCAGTTTGCTTTTGGTGGCAGTAGGCAGTGGCACTAACAAAGGCATGCTTGTCTTTTGAGACCGGAAATTTTGAAGAAGAATATAAAACGAAGAACCATAAAAAGAATCAAACGAAACAAACCAAATCCACGTAAGTTTCAAGATTAAAATAAATAAAAGAGGAGAGAGATTGGGGGAATTATTTTAGCTTTAATCATGTCTTATGCTTTTAGAGGAGTGCCATGTGAATTCCAAATTCTCTTCAACATATTATTCTTAATCTTACAAAACAAGTACAAACAAAACAATATTGAAACAGCTGATTCAAAACCATTCAAAACCTCCTTTTCTTTTTCAAAAACTCTAAGCTGTAAGACCAAATCTGAGTTCTTGATAGATCCTCCACCCCACTTTTTTCGTTTTTTGAAGATGACCCACTAAAAATTACACGATTTTGATTCGTGGGTCAGTGAAATCTTATGAAAATTCACCCAATATCATCAAAAAAACTCTTTTTTTTTTTCGTTTGTTTCTTAATAAATCTGGTAAAATGAGGAATTCTGGAAAGAAAGAAGTGAAGAAGTTGGGGATGTGTTAGACAAATCTGAGGAAATTTGTTATTAGTCAGTTGAAGAGAATCAAAGCATTGAAACTCACAAAGGGACAATGGAAAATGGGTTTTGTTTTGAGGAATCAAACATTCTTTGAGTTTGGCCATTGGGCAAAGTTCTAAAAGAATCCATATCTACAAACAAAAAAAAATGGAGAATTTGAGAATCTCGAGGAAGCTAAGGAGAAAGAAACTGAAAGAGGCTGAGCTCGATTTTGATGATAATGGAGTTGCTCACCCACTATCAAAATTATTAAGCTTCATCTTTTTCTTTTCTTTTTCTTTATAGAGACTACATCTCGGAGGGTGTATTGTGAGATCTCACATCGAAAGAAGAAAAAACGAAACATTCTTATAAAGGCGTGGAACTTCTCATTAACAAACGTGTTTTAAAACCACGAACCAAACGGCTAAATTTTAAAAAGGGTGGAGGGGGGAAGAACTAGAGAGGGTGGGTTTGTATAAGAAGAAAGCATTGTGAAGCAGACAGTCATTCCACCAAAACTGATGAAAAAAGGAAGTGCTTTTGGAAAAGCAAAAGCTGACATTTTTTTAAATTTATTTATTGGTTTTTGGTTTCTCTCTCTAAATAATTTGTTGTTGGTGATAGATGTGATATTATCCCCCTTCGCAGGGGCCTGCGCGTGCAAACACCTCCTCAATTATAGCTCAACACTGGTGCTAGCAATGCCTTCTTCTTCCCCTCTCCATCATCATCATCATCATCTTCCCACTTTTTAACCCTTTATTCCCTCACGATCCCGTCTTGGTTCGTGATATCCCGATTCATAAAGCTGAATTGGTATAAAGTTTCGTCTTTTCATTTCAATTCTCTTGTTCTTATTTTCCGTTCAGTTACAAGCTTAGTGTAACAGTCCAGTCTCACTACTAATAGATATTGTCTACTTTGTCTATGGTTGTTATCTACTTAATTAATTTTAAATTATTAAATTAAAAAAATATAGATATTTTAAAAAGAATTAAGAAATTTACTTGTAAAATAAAATAATATAATATTTAAAGTTGGGTTATTTATTTAATACTTGAATAATTAAAAAAAATGTGTGTATAATTATATTCTTAAATTTTTAAAATTTGAAGACTATATCCACTTAATTCTAAATAAAAATTAAAAATATTTGATTGAAGTGTCTCATTCATTTACATGGAATATTAAAAAATAATATAAGAAAAACATAGACATAAGGAATATTTCTCTAATATATATTTTTTCAATTATTTTATCTTGTTTGAAACATTCCCCCTTCCTCCTCTTTATTTCAGACAATTTTCCATTTTCCATTACACTTCAATTACTTAAATAACCCTCAATTTTTGGATAAATACAAATATTAATTTGAATATAATTTTCTAAATATAATAATAATAAGATTTTCTATCCTATATAAATCTATAAAATAAAAAAAATCAATTAATTAATCACGTCACGGATTAAAATAAAAATTAATCATAAATAGTAAATTAAAAATTTTAAACTCGTGATGGTTCGATCCGAAAAGAATTGTATATAAAACTTATATGAAACTCAAATTTCTTAAACTCGGGATGATTAACGACTTAAATATATAATAAGTTAAAATACATTGAAATTAGACACCATAATTTAGGGAAGATATAGAGAGAGAAAGAGGACCACCAAACCACAAGGCATCACAAAAATTTCAATCATTAATAAAAAAATAAAAAATAAATAAATAAATAAAGTAGAATGGACCAAGCATTAGAAAAGACCATAAAACTTTAATAAAAGAATGACAAAAGTGAGAAAAGAGATTAAATTCCCAAAAATTCCAAGAACAGCTATACTCCTTTATTGTCTTATTCATTCACCATTATAATTTTAAATATATTCCTAAACCCTACAAAATGTATCATAATAAACCCTTTAATTTCATTTTTACCTTAACATTTTTTTTGGTGGGTCCCACTCGCTTATGAACGTTTGGTGAGACGTTACTAAGATAAATTTTCTTTTAGATATAGAAGTTTAGATATTCGATTTTTCAACGAGTAGTATCTTCATTGATCGAGTTGTGTCATAGTCTACTAAAATTTGTATGTATCCTTTGTCAACAACATATTAAATACTCCTTTTTGGTAAAGTTCTTTTCACAAAACTGTTTTCCTTTTTGTTGTCGGAATTGTTTTAAATGTCTTTAAATGCTTGGTGAAATGTTGCTCTATCGATGTAGAGGTCGAGGTGTTTGGTTTGTTACAAGCGATACCAACTAGTTCATTGACACTACTTCAAATGTACAGTGGTCTACTAAAATTTACAATGACAATATTGACTACAATTTGTTTAAAATCAAAGCATTGAAAATCTCTGTCCTTTTATTTTCGAAAAATTCCGTTCAGTATAGAAGTTGGGATGCTTGATTTGTGAGTAATAGTATACTAGTATCAACTGGTCTACTGAAATTTTGATGAAGTTAATCTATTTGGTTAAGATATCATATCCTCAATTAAATGGTTAGAAATTTGAATTTTTATCTCCACGCGTTGAACTAAGAAATAACGTGACAAATATGTCATATTTATCAAAAGTATGTATCTGTCCTATGGTATTCAAAAGGCTCCATAAGAACACGGGGCAACTTTCTTAACAAAAATAAAAATAAAAATAAAAGAATGAAGCAAAATGAGTGGGAAATAATTACAATATTGAAGAATTTGAATTTGAAGAGAGAAATTGAGTGGGTGGGAAGAGACATTTCTTGTTTCAAAATCTATAAGCCATAAGGTATACTAAATAAGCAGACAATGCTATTGCCTATATATTTCAAAGTTGAAATGATGCAATATTGGTCTTCCAAATCCAAATGTTTTGAGAGTTTGACCCATTTTTGTTCTCACTTTTCTCTAGTGGGATTTGGTAGGAAGCTTCTTTAGCATGCATATGGATGAATTGCAATTGGGTAATTGAAGATGTTGGGATTGTGGGTGTTTTCAAGGAGTTATTTGACCGTATTTTTGAAATTTGAATTCGGTTTCTATCTAGTTC
This sequence comes from Cucurbita ficifolia, assembly GCA_033971965.1. NCBI lineage: Eukaryota > Viridiplantae > Streptophyta > Magnoliopsida > Cucurbitales > Cucurbitaceae > Cucurbita > Cucurbita ficifolia. Next base: position 19,821,667 of record CM066965.1, read on the forward strand.
TAGCCTCACAGTTTTAAAATGTGTGTGATAGGGAGAGGTTTCCACACCTTTATAATGAATGTTTCGTTTCCCCTCTCTAATTGATATACGATCCCACAATCCACCCCTCTTGAGGCCTAGACATCGCCCGATGTCTGGTTCTTTTACCATTTGTAACAGTTCAAGCTCATCGCTAGCAGATAATGTCCGCTTTGGTCCGTCACGTATTGTCATCAGCCTCACGATTTTAAAACTCGTCTGTTAGGGAGAGGTCTCCACACCCTTATAATGAATGATTCATTCCTCTCCAACCGATATGGGATCTCACAATTAAGGATCATTAGAAATGAACTCGTATGTTAGGGAGAGGTCTCCACACCCTTATAATGAATGATTCATTCCTCTTCAACCGATATGGGATCTCACAATTAAGGATCATTAGAAATGAACTGCATATTTCAATAACCAATTAAAAACAAAATTTAAACTAGACAGACCAAACATGTTACTTTTGAAGCTTCAAAAACAAAAAAGAGCATAATACAAATCATCTCATTTTCAATATTCTAATCAGATAAAAACTAAGTTTAAATTTAGTTGACGGGAAAGTATAATTTACTCCTTTACAAGGCATCAAGATCCCAAGATGAAAAAAGCTTCAAAATCCATAGTTAGGACACCACCATTTCAAAGCAAAAGAGTTTGTGTTTCCAAGTCATTGACAAGAAAGTGAAAGAGATAACGAAAGACAGTATAGAGTAGACAAGGATGGTTTAGGGTAAAAAGTTGTATGAGGGAACATGGTGTCCCATTTTTTTCTCTCTTTTCTCTAAAGGGGAATCACTTCATTTTATTTGAATTCTCATCCCCTTTTTCACACCTTAATTTGGTCCATTCATCTTTTATTTATTTATTTATTTTTACAGTTTAATCAATCAATACACCCTTCTGTTGGGGGTAATTTGCCTCCCAAAAACATTACATCTTTCAAACATATAAAAAACCACTTGAATTTTAGGATATGGTTTTGATTTTGAAATGCTCTTTTGTGTTACTATCATTGTTCTTCTCTTTTGGATATTTTTTATAATCATTATAAGGGTAGATATTATCTTTCATTTAGACCAAAGTTGATTAATAGAATTGGATTACTTTAAATTACAAGTTTATATCTTTAGTTAAGATTTCTACTCAACAATATAAACGCATGGCAGATTTATAATCCAATATTAAGCAAAAAAATAATGAACTGATCCAAAACTGAAACTGAGATGAGTTCTTAGATAATAGTGGGGGAAACTAACCTTTTTCTTTCTGTTGAAACAGCAAGATAATAATCCTCCCAATGGGAATTTAAAGGTCTGAAATGGCTAAGGATTTAGCAAAGTTGGTCCCCCCAAGCGCACCTCCATCGCTGGTTTCTGCAATAAATGTTGTGAGAAAGGGATAAACAGCAAGTGGGGGGAGCAATAGCTACTAATCATAGAAAAATGATGACAATTTTGTCACACTGTCTGTAAGAACCTAAGTTGTCTTTTGTTTGCTGCCTACATTCTAATGAACACTACAAGCATTGAAGTTGACAATCAAAAGGCTCCAACACCAATGAAGACTATTTCTTTGTTCTACATTTACTCTCTTTATTTTCTTTCTTATAATCTCCAATCTGGTAATGAACACAGCAAAATGATACAACCCCCCTTGTCTCGTTTAGTCTCATTCATATCGTTTTGCTCATGGACATGTCATAATCAACCTGTTTGGCAAAATGTGTCTTGGCTTGCCAAAACAATTGCTATTCAATACAATATGGGGAGGAAAAGCCAAGTATCAGACATCAAAACTACGAAATCTAACCCAAAAAATGATATATGACTAACCTAGCATCTTCTTCATCCTTTTAATTTGAAAAAAATCAATGAGAAACTCGCCCACCGCTATCAGATATTGTCCTCTTTGGATTTTTCCTTTCGAGCTTTCCCTCAAGGTTTTAAAACGCGTCTACTAGGGAGAGATTTCCACACGCTTATAAGGAATGTTTCATTCTCCTCTCCAACCGATGTGGGATTTCACAAGAACCATGATGCATCAATGCAATAGGAAAAGAAAACAACTACTTAGTAACATACATTTATTAAGTCAATTCAAGCATAATTTAGTGGATAAAGTGCATCTTACCATTCTAAATGTTGATGCTTGGATCTCTTACTCTCGAAATTATTGTACTAAAAAACAGACAACTATTACAAGTTATATTTAATGCCACATGCTATAAGTAAACCTACATGAAAATATAACCAAGACAAAGTTCTGAGCATTTTAAAATTTGAAATGAGTTTTGAACGTTTGAAGTCATTAAACACAGGAAAGTATAAGTAAACCAACATGAAAATATAACTAAGACAAAGATCTGTGGATTTTCAAATTTGAAATGAGTTTTGAACTTTTAAGCCATTAAATAAACTCTGGAAAGTAACATGTGTGGCTTAAAGAAAGCTAGACTGTCGAGGGCTTTATCAAAAGTGACTGCTAATGAGACTAGGTAGTTTTACGTTTGCTAAACATACTGATGGGACATTTGATGTTCCATGCTTGCTATGCGTTATAATGTATTATAATCAACATTTTCTTTATCACCTTTGCTGCAATGACAAGCTAGAATCTCCTGCTTTGCTTTAAACCAAAGATAGAGATCTGTATCACTTTTCAAGTATATTAGAAAAAAAGAAACTCAAGCCAATGTAAACATAATTAGTATTGGTACCATGAATATAAGATCCACCAAAATTCCACATCAATTAGAAGGAAAGAACATCATTATGGAGAATTGATAAGCTCTAACACGATTAAGTAAATTATGAGTCAGGTAGGCGATTAACATCATTATGTAGTGCTAACAAATGTTTTGAATGTTAACCAAATCGGTTGTCTTCCTTAAAACACTGAGAATGAAAAACTCAGACAAGTTCATTATGGGTGAGAACACATGCTACATTTTCTTCACTCGTTTAACACAACGAGAACCTTCAACACATGGAGGAAGAACTTTAATGCATAAAAAATGACTACAATAAAGTAAACAAGGCAGAATGCTTGCAGACGTGCGCAACAAAGTCCAAGATTAGCAGAGTTGAGAGCTTTACCATACAATAATACCGTTATACAGCAGCACCTACAGAATTTTACCTGATATTCTTGTCACCCAAGAAGTGTTGAGAGCAACATATTGGAGATGGCGGCCTGAATTTTCAGCTTTTCTGGAAGTTTCCTATATTCTACATAAAACTTAAAATAGGAACATGTACAAAGGTCAAGAATCAATCACTTCATTGATGTTTTTCACACCGTAAATTTCAAATAAATCATCTCTGCATTTTTCCTGTATCACACTTCAAAAGTATCCTCTCTCCACCTTCCCTGTGTCACACTGAAAAAGTATGAAGAGATGATGAAAAAAAACACTAAAATAAAGTTATAAAAGATTAATCTGAGAAGTTTAATAAGCTGATTACCCATTTGATAACCATTTGAGTTTTTGTTTTTGTTTTTAAAAACTGTGCTTGTTTTTTCATCACTTCTATCTTTCTTAAAAAAAACATTTGAATTTTAGTCAAATTCTAAACACTAAAACAAGATTGTCAAAACAAAATTTTAATTTTTAAAACTTGGCTTAACTTTTTAAAACATGTGTGAAAAGTACATAACAAAACAAGTTAATCATGGGTGAAAGTAGTATTTATAGGCTTGATTTTCAAAGAACCAAATGGTTATCAAATGGGACTAGTATTATTATCATTATAGACTAAACTAACACATACTTTTAGAGGAGAGTACAAATTAGAGACCCTACATTACATAAATAAGATAGGAAGTTGTAGGAAACTGGAGTTTCCTTGATCACAGGAAACTTGTTACCTTGATTTTTATTCTCTATAAAAGAAATTAATCTAAACATGCTTCCGTTAGGTCAATAAATTTTGAGGAACAGATATATTTGAAACAAAACCTTTAAATTGATTAAACTCCACATGAAACCTCATAAACTACATTGTAGAGAGAAATTATATGCAAGCCTTAAGAAGCCAGATTTGGGGGAGGAGCAGCAGCTTCTACATGCTTCGTAGAATTAAAAAGCTCCAGAACATCAGCATGGTTACGAATGTAACCTGGACATTTTGAAAGGAAGTCTTGAGCATCTCCGTGCCTTCCAGCTTGGAAAAATGCTTCATACAAATGGAGGAACACTGTCGTAGAAGGAAAACTCTTCGATGTCATGGCCTTCAGGAAGCCGATGGCATCATCAGCTGTTCCAGACTTTGATACATACAAAATAAATGGGTCTATAAATGGTGGGAATTCATGATTTCTCATCATCCCCAACAATTTCAAAGCTTCTCTGAATTCCCCTCGAACCAATAGCTTGTTTATCAATTCTTTATATGTAGAATGCCATGGTTTTAGCTGCTTTTCATCAACGAGATCACAGAGAAGACGGCTAGCATCAGTTTCACGTTTCTTTTGACTGTAAGCATTGACCACTAAATCCAAAGCATATCCAGCACAACAGTCCACACCTTTTTCAACCATTTTGTGGATGCAATCAGAAGCTTTAGCAAGATCTCCAGCAACACAATAACCTTCAATCAGAGCTGCCCAGGTCTTGTTGTCTGAATTACAGCCAGAAGCTTCTAAGCTATTCATGAAATCATTTGCTTCATCACTTTTTCCAGTACTACTAAGTTGATATGCTACCTTTCTCTTCAAACCACCACTAAATACGTATCCATACTCCTTCATTGCATTTAAAACCTCGTTGTACTCTCCAATCCTACCAACAGTAGACAGAGACTTGAGAACTGCAAAAACCATTGAATCCGTCAATGCATTGCCTGTCTCTGTAAATATCTTCAATGCCCTTGAGAACAGACTAAGATCTAAGTGCTTACTAACTGCTATTTTCTTTAACAGAAAAGTAAGACAATCAACCGAAGGCTTATTGCCTCCTGCCATTGCAAACACATACAAGTTTACAGCTTCCTCGATCATTCTTCTTTTACAAAATCGTCTCAACACCTCAGAAAATGTCTCCACCTCCATTTCGTAACCATGGCTTCTCATTTCATCAACTACTTTCCAAAATCTATCGATACTATCTTCCCTACCTAACACCCTTGCCATGGCATTATAAGTATGTTCATCATGCTTAAACATCCCACCCTCACCAATCCACCGGAAAAATATAAATGCTTTTGCTGGTTCTGTACAAAGATTCTCCAATATCATCTTCACCATATCACTTGAAAACGAAACGTTCATATCACGCAATTGATGCTCAACATCATCTCCCCACACATTCTTCCTAACAAGTTTGCAAACGATTGAACCAATCTTCTCTGGAGACTTGTCAATAGATCCTGATGCAAAGACGTCTCTCAACTTCTCAGCTTCACTCTCCAATCCATCCTTCTCAAACTTCTCCAATACCTTATCCTGTACACCTTTGGATATCCCATAACCCTTTTTCTTCATATCACAGTTCAAATCCCAAAACTCCTCAACACGGCCATTAACTCCTAGGATTCCAAGCATCAAGTTATACGAATTGGAGCTAAGTTTCTCGCCGTAATCCACCGAAACCCAACCGAAAAACCTGATAGCCTCATCAGGGTTCGACTCGAGCTTCCCCAACACCTCCAACACCAAATCATGACTAATAACAACACCACTCGACTCTAAGCCTTTCCTAGTTTCATCCACATCCCGACATTTAGAGAAAATATCAAACACAACAGCGTGAGCAGAGTCCTTCTGTCCAATCTCCGGTTCGGATGAGAGCATTCGAGGCGTGCTGTATCTAGGATTAACGATACTCGCGTCGTGAACAGGATACTTATGAAGCAGTGAAGAAAAATGGCGAAATGATTGCAGATTGGGATTGGAAAGAAGCTGAAAATGCGAGGAGTTGGAAGAAAGGAGGAGCTGAGAGCGAAAATGAGCTCGCAAACGAAGCAGACGCCATGAATATCTCATATTGCAGCTTTAGGGCACAGAATCGGGAGGTGGGCAATGCCAAAGAGCGATGCAGGGAATTGGAGGGAGAGAGCAAGGATAAAGAGGTCCACTTAAAAAAAATACTAATATTAAATAAATAAATAAATAAAAAGGTCCACTTATCACAAAATTTTAATTTGTTGGGAAAAAAATCTTAAAAATTGTTAAAATTTTCTTAAGAAATATTAAATTATGGATTTAGGGTTAAATTAAATGTAAACTTAATTTTCAATAATTATTTTAAACTAGAATTTGGAATAAAGAATTTTAGAATAGGAAAATCAATCCCCTTAAAAATAATTCAAAATAATTTAAAATTGAATGATTCAAAACTCGAAGCCTTAAAATAGGAACTAAACTCCGTAAAATTCTCCCCATCAATAGGCTAAAAAAAAGAAGTACACCTGTCAAACATCTGAATCCATTGGAAACTCCTTTATAATAACACATAAACACTTACTTTTCATCAAAACGTAAACAATTCACCCTTTTTTGTTTCACCATTTAAAAAAAAGAAAAAAAATATATATGGCAGATAGCTCCCAACAGATGAGCTTTCAGGCTGGAGAGGCCGCGGGCCAAGCTGAGGAGAAGACAAGCAGTTTGATTGAGAAAGCTAGTAATGCAGCTCAATCAGCGAAAGAGACCGTGCAAGAGGTAGGTCAACAGATGGTGGCTAAGGCTCAAGGAGCAGCCGAGGCTGTGAAGGATGCCACCGGATTGAACAAAGAGGCTGCAAAGGATGCCACCGAATTGAACAAATGAACTGTTTCATTTCAAGAATTATGATTTTAGGGTCTATTTATTCTTCTTTTTTTGAGAGGCCTTCAAAAGACTTTTTGTTATTGGAGAGAGCTAGATAATGTAATAGTTCTTTCCATTAATTAATTTTATATTAATAAGATAAATAAGGGAAGAAATTTGAATTTAATTCAATTTAACATTTTTTTAATAAAGAGAAGCAAATATTGTTTGGGTCTAAAATGTTAAAATTATGAGATGGTAAATAATTGTAATTTCCTTACAATTTGAATTTAATTCAATTTAAAGAATTTTCGGTAAAAAATTTAATAAATTAATGTTATATATTTTATTTGATTTTAAAACAAGGTTTTGTAGATCTTAATAATCACCGCTTGTTGCCCTAAAGATGTTGATTAAAGTAATATTTCCCAAGTTATCTTTTTTTAATCTTTTTTTTATTTTGTTTTAAATTAAAAATTGAAGGGGGTCAAATCAAATTCCATGTAATGACCTTGAATAATTCACAATTAATCGTTTAATATAGTAAAAAATAAAATAAAATATCATTTATTTTAGATTGTAATGCTGATTAAGACATACCAATGGTGGTCATCAATTATTTAATTTTACACTTAAAAATGTATCATATGGCCTTCATCTATCTTTATAGACTATGTATAATAATTCATAATTTTATATTATTAGTTAAACTAAAAAGGTAATATTTTTTTTATTGGAGGTTTATGTTAAATTAATAAAAAAATATCCAATATCTTATCACAAAAATATTTATAAACTTAAAAAAAGTTTTAAATTTTTATTTTTACGTCTAATATTTTTATTTTAAAAAGTAATTTTGAATTTTAAAAAAATCAAAAAATACTCGTACCATCTTTACAAACATAATGCTTAAAGATGAGGTATTTTTTAACTTTTTAAAAAATATATTTTGAAAATCTCTAAGAAAAGATTCTTTTAACACGATGAAAAGTTAAAAGGAATATTTAAAAAATAAAGTATTAATTGGTATTTTTTTAAGTTTAAGTATATTTTAAATTAGAAAAAAAAAAAAAAAAAGCTATTCTTGAAATTGAGAGATATTTTTTAGAATTAATTTAAGAAAATGTTTATTTGGAATGTATTTAAGATAAAAGGTGAATTGAAGGGCTTTAAGGACAACATGAAATTAAATAGAAGAGTAATTGAAAATGAATAACACGCGGTTAAAAGTTAAAAAAAACCATTACAAAATATGGTTAATTTTAATCCGACAATTAAAAAACCAAAGCAGCCACAAAACCCGGCAAAATGTCGGAATCCAAAGGAATTGGAAGAGAATTGTTTTGATTTATTTCTATCCATGTTTTTTCTTTTTTTCTTTTTTGCTTCGAAATATGACGTCAGCATCCCCTCTAATCCACAGAAATTAAACCCATCACTGCCAATATGGATATAGTTTTATTAATTATTATTTTAACAGACAAGTGGATTACTTCAAGATTCGTCCACGTCAGATCATTAATTTTCCGCATGGGTACTTACGTGTAGTATCTGATCGAAACCCCCTTTGTCCAGCTGTCAAATCTTTCCCTCTATTTAAGCCCACAGGTCAGCAACAAAATTCAATGCACGAAATTTAAAAAAAAAAAAGAAAAGAAAAAAAAAGTGAAAATTTTTCTCCGAAATTGGATGGCTAGAAGAATTTTAGCAACCCAATCGAAGACCCCCAAGCGGTTTTTTCTTTATACTTTCGATCGGCTGTTGAACACCGCCGCCTCCTCCCCCGCTGCCGCCTTCACGGCTGCCGCCGCCTCCCCGCTCAATCTCACCGGCTCTCCGGCGATACCCACGGTTGATTTCACCGACACGAGTGCCTTATTTGGGTCTCTTTCGACGTTGGAGCTCTTACGCGCCGCCGCCAATCTCCACCTCGCCGCCGTCGGCCCCGTCGTGGACGCCGGGATATGGATCATGAACTCTAAGCTGATGGACGTGGAATTGATTCGTGAGGCGATTTTGGGTACTGTTAAGCATACGTTTTACCGACATTTTTGCGCCGGCGAGGATGACGCGGCGGTTAGGAAAACCGTCCGACGACTTCACGACGTCGGGTTAAGGAGCATGCTTGATTACGCCCTGGAATATGCCGACGACGAGGAATCATGTGATCGGAATCTTGATGGGTTTCTTAAAACCATTGAAGCCACTAAATCGCTTCCGCCTGGTTCTGTAAGTTCGCTTGATCTTGATCCTGTTCTTCTCGTGTTTTCATGGCTATTATATTTTCATTGCTAATTTCTTTTTTAATTACTATTTTAGCAATTAATGTAAGTTTAAATGAGAATTAGTTCTTGAAGTCATTCCTTCTTTGGAAACTAATTATTAATTAAAATTAAAACTCTAGACTAAGAGAGAAAGTTTTAGAATTAAATTGAGATTTAAGCTAATCTTCTACCATATTTATTTTATTTTAATTAGATTTAAACTTAGCTTTTAAATTACGGCATTTTTATTTCCGATAAGCTCAGGTTTGAGTGTGCCAGACGTTTATTTTATATAAATAAAAGTCAAATAAAAGAATTTTCCTTTCGTTTCTGGAATGGTCAACGGTCATTAAATTAGACTTTTCTGCCACGTCCCCCTCTTTTATGGTTAATAAATTGCCACGTGGGTCCCTCTCTTTTATGAGAAAAATGAAACTTTCGGGTGTGGGTGTGTAAATATCTCCCTAACGTACTCGTTTTAAAACCGTGAGATTGATGAGGATACGTAAAATGTCAAAACGGACACTATTTATTAGCGATGCACTTAGATTATTACAGATAGTATCAGAGCCAGGTTTGAAGTAATGTCGTTGGCCCCAAGTTTGGAGGGGAGAATTAAACATTTTTATAAAGTAGTGGAAACATTTCCCTAACAAACCCGTTTTAAAGGCTTGAGGTGAAGTCCGAAAGGGAAAACTCAAAGAGGACAATATGTGCTAGTGGTGAGCCTGAGCCATCACAATCTCTCTAGCGCGTTTTTAATAGCATTTTGTTTTATTTTTGTCCATGAATGGAAAAGATTTCAAAATTGGCAACTTTCTGTTTGTTTCCTGAGAAAATGATTGTATTTGACAATGACAGGCAAGTTTTGTGGTGGCCAAAGTTAGTGCAATTTGCCCATTGAGATTGCTTGAAAGAGTGAGTGATTTATTAAGATGGCAACAAAAAAACCCTTGTTTGAATCTCCCATGGAAGCTCAAAACCTTACCAATATTCTCAGACTCAAGCCCTTTATACCACACTCTTCAACAGCCCACTCCCCTAACTCCTGAAGAAGAGAAAAGCCTCCAAATCAGCCACCAAAGGCTCATGAAAATCTGTCAAGCCTGTGCTGATGCCAACGTTCCTTTAGCCATCGATGCCGAACACACCAAAGTTCAACCCGCCATTGATTACTTCACTTACTCTGCCGCCATTGATTACAACAAAGACCATAATCCCATCGTGTATGGCACTGTCCAAGCCTATTTGAAGGACGCCAAAGACCGATTGTTGTTGGTTACTAAAGCTGCTCACAATATGCAAATTCCTCTTGGGATTAAGCTGGTGAGAGGTGCTTATATGTCTAGTGAATCCAAACTTGCGTCGTCTTTAGGGTTTCCGTCTCCCATTCACGATACCATTCTCGATACTCACTCGTGCTACGATGGTTGTGCATCGTTCTTACTCGACAACATCGTTAAGAGCTCGAGTGGTGTTATTCTTGCAACCCACAACGTTGAATCAGGTAACTATTTAGTTTCGAGAATTTCGTTTTTATGGTTTGATAAAACTCTCGTGACCGGACCGGTGTGTGTTGTGTAGGGAAATTGGCGGCTACTAAAGCATATGAGATAGGGATTGGGAAGTTGAAGCACAAGTTGGAGTTTGCCCAATTGTATGGGATGTCGGAAGCTCTTTCCTTTGGGTTGAGAAATGCAGGGTTTCAAGTGAGTAAATACATGCCATTTGGCCCTGTGGATATGGTGATGCCATATCTTTTGAGACGAGCCGAAGAGAATAGAGGTCTTCTATCTACGTCAAATCTCGATAGAAAACTTATGAGGTACGACATATCTCTCGTTGAGACTGCTTTTCAATAACCGTCAGACGTAGATCTGTGAGATCCCATATCAGTTGGAGAGGAGAACGAAACATTTTTTTAAAGGGTGTGGAAACCTCTCATTAACAAACGTGTTTTAAAAACTTTGAGGGAAAGCCCGAGATAAAAAATCTAAAGAGGACAATATTTACTAGTAGTGTACTAGACTTCTCTAACACCGGATGGGCTTAGAGTACAACAAATTTTAACACGTTTAAGTTGGTGATGCTTGCAGGAAGGAGATGGCAAGGAGGGTGATGAGGTGAAAGAAAGAGCATTTTTTAGCAGCATCAGCCTACAGCACCAAGATTTGCAATTTTTTTATTTTATTTTATTTAAGTTATTCATAGAATATGAAATGTCTATTTCGACCTTACTAAAACAATATGAATAATTTGTAAAATAGCTGGAAAATGATAAATTTAGAACTTTATGTTAGGAGGAACATAAGTTTATATTATGGTTGTTTTTTAGAATTAATAAAGTTAATATTATGTTTATTATAAGTCATTATTAATTATAAAAAATAGTTATAATTTATACAGCTCCAACAATCAAGTAGTTGAAATTTTAAAATTACTATATACTTGACAAACAAAATAAAATATTTTGAAAAATAAATCAAAATTATTAAATAGACTAAAATTTATTTACTTATTTTTTCTATTTCGCTTAAATATTTAATCAATTTACTTTAAATAAATATTGAAATTAATATCTACGATTAACTTGAAGTTAATTTTTATTTAATATGTTAAATAATAATAATAAATTTTAACGAAATATTTTAAATATAGATATTAAAATTGTGATCTAAAAAATGTTGGAACTTAATAAACTAAATCAGAACTTTTTTACCTGAAATAAATATTATTAAAAAATGGAAAAAAATAATTACTGTGGTCGCCAAAAGGTATATTTATCATTTTTTTAAAATATATATTTATGCTAAGTTTTAATTATTAATTTAACTAAAAAAAAAATTCTCTAAGCCATCGTCCCAGCACTCTGAAGAATCTTACTCTATCTTTGTCTCTGTCCCTCGTTAATTTCCCGCCGGTGCTATCTTTCCTTCTCCGGCCATCAGTAATCGGATTCTTATCATTCTCAATAAACAGATCGCTCCACAGAATCTCATCAGCCTGCTGTAACCCTTACAAATAAAGTAATCGTAAGCGTTTTTTAGAATTTTTTTCTTCAATGGGAGCCTCTTTCTGGATCCTTTAGTTTCATCTTCTTAATCCTTAATCGTTGTTGTAATTATCTTACTTGTTCAATTCAAAACTATCTTTTCTTGTCGTACTATTTTATACATTCGTCGATTACTGTATTACATTCTCGGGAATCTCATCTTTTGCTTTTGGAGTTTTTAACATTTCCTCTCTCGACATTGATGCAGAAAGCAGAATAAAGTGGCATCGGTGGAAAGTGCTCGTAACTCGTTATAGACCATCCAAAAGCAGAATTTTACAGTGTTCCAATTCCGTTTTGTTCTAGGTATAACTCAAACCTAACTACGAATTTGATTTGTAATGGTTGTGCTGAGGCTCTAGAGGTACGGTTTTTCTCGCTATCTACAACGATTTCGATGAAATTTTGATTTCTTTACCTGTTTGATATGGAAATTCGAGGTTGAATATGCTTAGAAGTGGTGTTATATGATTGATCTCAAGTGCAATTTATTTCCAAAAGCTTGGATGGATGATTAGAAGGAAATCCATTTATTTTTCCTTCACAAGTATTATTGAGCTTCTGCATTATTGACAGGCTGCGCCCGCATATTGATAGGGATTTCTGGTTAGTTTTCCAATTGCCATTGCGTGGATAATCGATCGAATTCAGATTTTGTGCTGTGTATTTGAACTATTTCTGGGTATCTGCCATTTCGTTAGGTGATTCTTTTTCTTTGCTTCCCTAATATTTTTTCTGGGATGAATTGTTTATAGAACCTGATCTGTTTGATAGCCGTTTTTAGTTGTGTTTGTTGTCAACAAAATAAGTTTGTTTATTCAGCTTGAATTTTGAAAACATGCAGAAAAAATATATAACAAAATCAAGAAATTCATAGGTATAAGCAGTATTTATAAGCTAAATTTTAAAAAACGAAGTTATCAAATTGGCCTAAAGGAGTTCAAAAATGGAATAAACAGTTGTAAGTAAACAAAATAATTTTTTCAAAAAAATGAAATTGACCATGCAAACTCTTATTTGCGTCTGTGTTGGGTTTGTTACATTACAACTCTATTCACTGGTATTGTTTTTCGAACCGTTTGATATTTAGGAAGTAGGAAAGAGTGAACTGAAGCTCCCAAATTGTGCAGCCATGGTTACTTCCCAGCAACCTAAGAGAAGAGTGGCATTTGTGCTGATCGATGGGCTGGGTGATGTCTCGATACCAAAATTTGGATTTAATACTCCTTTGCAAGTGGCCAAAGTTCCTAACTTGGATGCAATTGCTTCTGCTGGAGTTAATGGTCTCATGGACCCTGTCGAAGTAGGGTTGGGTTGTGGAAGTGACACAGCTCATCTTTCTCTTTTGGGCTATGACCCTAGAGTATATTATAAGGGTAGAGGTGCATTCGAATCCATGGGAGCTGGATTGGCTATGTCACCTGGAGATATTGCGTTCAAGGTGCACTTCTCAAAATTTCCCCCTAAATTACATCACTTTTTAATAATTTATTATTCGCTCTTGAAACTAGAATGCGTATAGGATAGAAACATAATAATATTTTGTTAGTCTAGGATTTTAGTTTAGTAATGACAAGATTAAAGAGAAGGCGATTATTGGCTTAGCTGGATGTTTTCTTTTCAATTTCAGAGAGCCTAAACTTAACTGAGTGATGGTAAATTTGGAGAGATTGTCTTCTCATCGTTGTTACTATATTCATACCTTGTCTTCTCTCTGCTTTTATCTATTTCATCTTCTCTATTCTTCTGGCTATATTTGTTGGGAAATGTGGATAGAGCATCATTATATTTTCCTCCCCCATTTTTAGTCTGCAAATTGACTAGTGGCTTCACAATTATAGTCAAACTTTGCTACATTGGACGAGAAGTCGGGAATAGTAACCAGTAGGAGGGCTGATAGACACTTTGAGGAGGAAGGGCCAATATTATGTGCATCACTTGATAGACTGAAGATACCAAGTTTCCCGGAGTATGAAGTTAGAGTGAGGTAGTTTTTCTCTTTACATCATTAAAATCAGCGATTGTTTCTTCCTGTCTGGTCCATTCTATCAGTTTACAAATAACCATATTTTATCGGGAAACATTTCAATTTTTTTTTTTCTCTCCCTACAGGTATGCCACAGAGCATAGATGTGGCGTGGTTGTTAAAGGACCAAATTTGAGTGGGAACATATCGGGAACAGACCCTTTGAAGGATAACCGCTTGCTTTTGCAAGCAGAGGCTTTAGATGATTCTAAGGAAGCAAAGCTTACTGCAGCTGTTGTTAATGAGTTATCCAAGGAAATCTCACGAATCCTGGTTTCGCACCCAATAAATGCAAGGCGTGCAGCGGAAGGGAAGAACATAGCCAATCTTGTTCTTTTACGAGGATGTGGGATTCGAATTGAGGTTTGTTCTTTTATATTTTCTCCTATGCTATTTGCTCTGAGTTTTAATTCATGAGACTGCAATATTGGTATTCATGCTTCCTTTTGTTTGGCTGCACCATCTGTTGATCAAATCAAGATATACTCCGCTCTGGGAATGATGTTTGTATCATTGCCCTTTTACATTTAGAAAAGATAGAACGGTTGCAATACGATGCGTAAAGCATGCTCTTGAAAAACTTGTATAATTCAAATCGGGTAGAAAACTTGAGATCTTTCATTGAGGACCTTCAATGGACTGACAATTTGCATTCTGCATAACAGGTCCCTCCATTTGAGAAGAAACATGATTTGTGGCCATGCATGGTGGCTCCCACCAAAATTATAGCTGGGCTCGGCTTATCGCTAGGAATTGATATCCTAGAGGCTCCAGGAGCAACTGGAGATTACCGAACACTCTTAACCTCTAAAGCTACTGCAATCGCAAAGGGACTCTCAGCTCCTTTGCAATCTTGCCCCAACGTTTTTGTGCCAGGAGAAAATGAGCTCAAACCAGGTCGGACAGATGGTTATGATTTTGGGTTCCTTCATGTTAAGGTAGCTCCACTTTCTCCTCAACTCTCAAAAACTCATCCATTCGTTAATAAATTCTTAGAACCCTCTTATGAAAGTTCTCATTGCATTTGCTGCTATGCCAAGCCCACCCACTGCAACAAGATTATGGCTTTTTCATAATGGTTTTGTTGATTTATAACCATATTCAAAGTTGATCTCATGGTGTGGTTGGCGACCAATCGTGTAGGCAATAGACGATGCGGGGCACGATAAGGCAACTATATTCAAAGTTAAGGGAATGGAAGCTGTAGATAGAGCAATAGGACAGCTAGCCAAGCTTCTATGGAAGGCAGAATCTACTGGCAAGTTCCAGTACTACCTCTGTGTGACAGGAGACCACTCCACTCCAGTTGAGTATGGAGATCACAGCTTTGAGCCAGTTCCATTTACAATATGTAGATTGAAAGACTTTGTAGGCGCCGTGGGCGGGGAGTCGGTAATTGCAGGCATTTCTCTCGACCCGTTTCCCCTCCCGACGATCGTAGCGGGTGAGGACTTGGACTGGGTTTCAGAAGAGAGAAGCAAAGATTCCCAAGCCTTTGGTGGTGACTCAGTTTGTGAGTTTGATGAGATTTCAGCTGCCAAGGGATGTCTTGGGCGCTTCCCTGGTGGAGAGATGATGGGTATCATAAAGAGATTCCTCGAGTTAGATGCATGAGTTGCTCAAATTTCTTCTATAATTACTCTGTTCTATGAACTACAAATAAAAATATTTTGGAATGTTTTTGTTAGAGAATAAGAGAAACATATTTCCACGACATTGTTTTATTTTTGTTTTTATTTTTTAAATAAACATCATAATATTTTAGAGATTAAGAATTTGATTGGATTGGAATTGTTGTTTAAAATCTAATTTGATTAAATTATAATTCAATTATTATTTGTAAGGTTTAATTACAACAATTCCTACCATTACCATAATTAAAATAGGAGAAATTATATTCCTACTTTATTTTTAATTTTCAGATTTAATGTAATTAAAATAATTATTTATAAATTTAGAAATAAAAAAGGGTTTTCTCCAAAAAAATAAAAACAAAATTATAAAAGAAATTAAAATTGGGACTGTCATGGCGGGTTCTTCTTCTTCTTCCTAAAAACAACAGTGGCGAGAAACTCTTCCCATTTCTTTACTTCTCCGATTTCAACCTCCTCCGCCGATGAGTTTTTCGGTGTCGGCTGATTGCCGAAGGTATATAAACCTACCCAATACTCTGGTTTTTATCGTCCTTCTCATTTCTTGAAAACCCTAAACTTTTCTTTCAGCAAGAACGAACGCTCATGTTCCCGTGCATCAATTAACATTTTATAGTTTATTCGACGCTGTTTGATGGTATGCGTGATTTTTTTTTTTCATTGGGTACACTCGAGAAGTGTTATTTCTTTAACGAATTCAATTTTGGATTTGCTGTATTGTTGCTGCACCTTACAATTTAGGTTACGAAATGATTGTTAAGGCCATAATTTTCTTGGTGTTCTGCATTAGCACATTAAATGATGATTGCTTTTTTTAAGTTTACATATTTAAGACTTTTCTTGCGTATATTGGCTTTTAGCGACTTGGTTAGCAACAGTTCTTTGATTTTGGTTGGTTGTTAGCCAGTTAAAGTAATGGTGTCTATGTTATATTTTCTATATACGCAGGTGATTTCTAGCTATTAAAATGGGCAGTAAAGGTCGCTTTCCGCCTCCACATACAAGGCGTCCTCTTCCAGGCTCTGGTGTCCTGCATCCAGAAGCATTTGGTCATGGGGTTCGTCCTCCACCAGCTACATTTCCTCCCTTTGACATATTGCCTCCTCCAGAAGTAATGGAACAGAAGCTAGCTGGGCAACATGTTGAGATACAGAAGCTCGCAACCGAGAATCAGAGGCTCGCTGCTACCCATGGAACCTTGAGGCAAGAGCTTGCTGCTGCTCAGCATGAGTTGCAGATTCTTCATGCTCAAATAGGAGCTGTGAAATCTGAAAGAGAACAGCAAACAAGGAATCTGTCTGATAAGATTGCAAAGATGGAAGCTGAATTACAAGCAGCCGAGCCAATTAAGTTAGAATTGCAGCAGACAAAAGCAGAAGCACAGAACTTGATTGTAGCAAGGCAAGAACTTATTACTAGAGTGCAACATTTGACCCAAGACCTTCAGAGGGCCCATGCAGACGTGCAGCAGGTTCCAGTTTTGATGTCAGAACTTGAGAGCTTGAAGCAGGAATATCAGCATTGTAGGTGAGTAATCTGTATAGAATTTACCTTTTAGAGGGAATTTTTAAGATTTCACATAACTACTTATGTTAGTTTTTATGTAGGACGCCTTTGTGGATTCAATCAAATTCCTTAGGTATCCCTACTAGGCTTACGCGTCCTTATCTTGAGTCACTTCAAACAAAGAAGAATATGGAAAGAAAACCCCTTAATGCAAGGTTTCTTGCATTTAGGGTTAGGGAGTTCCTATTTTAAACTTGTTTGGGTTGGGTTGTTTGTTTGGAAAATGGCATGACCTAGTTATTGACCTTGCAGAGCGACCTATGACTATGAGAAAAAATTATACAATGATCATCTTGAGTCACTTCAAGTGATGGAAAAGAATTATATGACTATGGCTAGGGAGCTGGAGAAGCTTAGGGCAGAGTTGACAAATACTGCTAGTTTAGACAGAAGACATGGTATTACTCACCTTTATTTCAGACTTTCTGTTGGATTATGTTTTACCCGTCTTGAATTTCCCTCTATCTACCACTGATATTTGACGACTGCACATAGTTGGGCCTTATGGTACTAAAAACAATGAGATAGAGGCTTCTGGGCATCCAGCAGGACAAAATACTTATGAGGACGGCTATGGTGTTGGCCAGGTTTGTTACATTCACATATTCCACTTTCTGGTTTTCGTGAATTAATATTTTGTTCCTGAATTTTATAGTTTCTTTTGGTGGGCTGTGAGGCCTCTTTTCCTGCCTACGTTTTAGCTGGGCTTCCCTCCTTCCCGATTGTTGAGAAAGTTCAGAAATGTTTATCTTCCTGGAAAGAAGCCTTATTTTCTAGGGGGAGAAGATGTTTTAAACTAACACTGTTTTTAGAATTCTTTTTTTATTAGAAACTGCATTTTCATTCAGAGAAAATACGAGAGTATATGACGAATAAACAGACGATAGGGCCTTAAACAAATAACCTGGAAAAAGGGGCACAAAGTTATGGGCTCCAATCCAATCTGAGATTTCAATTTACTCTCAAGTTCTTTCAAGGAGACTTATTTTGTAACAGCCCAAGTCCACCGCTGACATTGCCCGTTTTGGCACGTTACGTATCGTTGTCAGCCTCACGGTTTTAAAACGCGTCTATAGGGAGAGGTTTCTACACCTGTATGAGGAATACTTTGTTCCCCTCTCCAACCGATGTGGGATCTCACAATCTACCCCCTTGGGGTTAGAGTCCTCGTTGGCACACCGCCCAGTGTTTGGCTCTGATACCATTTGTAACCGCCCAAGCCCACCGTTAGCAAATATTGTCCGCTTTGGCCTGTTACGTATCACCGTCAGCCTCACAGTTTTAAAACACGTCTGATAGAGAGAGGTTTTCACACCCTTATAAGGAATGTTTCGTTCCCCTCTTCAATTGATGTGGGATCTCAAATATTTTCATTGTATATTCATATTCTCCGAGAAATATCTATTTCTTATTATTTTTTTAAATCAAATATAATCTCTTTATTTAGGATTCCATCCTTGGTTAGTTGAAAATTATGATTTTTCGTCTTTACTTTTTTTTTTTTTTTTTTTTTTTTTTTTTTTTTGTGAGGGTAGACTTTGAGTAATGGGACCAACTCTCCTTGTGGCTTGTTGGCTGGATTTGCTTCATCCACATGTCACTAAGTTCAAGGAGCTGTTAGAGAGAGAGAGAGCATGAGTCACGAGGGGGGTGGCTTTCAATTCTCATCTGGTTGGGAACTTATGAGAATAGTTAAATGACAGTTTGTTCCAAAATGCCTGAAAAGGGTGGGTCAGGGTTTCTGAAACCTATTGTGTAATTATTTTTCCCTTTTTGTAAGCGGGGCCGTTGTGAAGGTTTCCCTCAGAACCTAAGGCGTAATGTTTTTTGATTTTGGTACAAACGGCAAAATGCTAATGAGTTCCTTACAATAATGACCAAAGCCAACTTGTGGAAGGAAATTTAGAAGTGTCCTCTCAAGTTTCCAAACTTAACCAAATTCTTAAATGGGGGTGGTCCAATGTTCCATTTTTTGGCCAATTTTTGGATTGACGATTCTCCTCTATATTATTTATTCCCTTGTCTATAGGTTTTGTCTTTTGCAAACAAAAAAAAAAAAAAAAAGGTGGGGTTCC
Source organism: Cucurbita ficifolia (assembly GCA_033971965.1). Classification (NCBI taxonomy): domain Eukaryota; kingdom Viridiplantae; phylum Streptophyta; class Magnoliopsida; order Cucurbitales; family Cucurbitaceae; genus Cucurbita; species Cucurbita ficifolia. Next base: position 19,841,076 of record CM066965.1, read on the forward strand.
CATGGAGTTTGTTTTCTTTTAACTTTCACCTTAGGGGGTAGAGCATTGTTGGATAGGGAAGTCGTGGATATGTCTATGCTGTAGTCCCTTTTACATAGTTTTTGTTTTAGATACGAGTTACAGCAAAAGATGTATTATCTCATAATTCCTTTGGTTTGTTCTCTTGTAAATATTTCTTCTCTCACTTGCTTCATTACTCTTCCATTTCACAAAAGGCCAGGCTCTTCCTGCTGGCCAGATGCCATGCTTTGTTTGAACGTATCATGTGAAGTTGGACCACAAGATTTATATAACTTTTTATGGAGACATAACTTTACGGTGAAGATTTTGGTTGGCTTTTGGAATTTATTTGGTGCTAGCTTGGCATCAAAGATGACTGTTCATCCTCTACTAAACTATTTTGTAATCTTCCTTTAGTTTTAATTCTTAACCGTTGGAGTGGAGCATCCTTTGGTAATTCTTAACACTCCAAAATCAGTATGTTGATTGAGTTTTATTTTTCCTAGTGATTTCCACTCACTGAAATTGTGCAATAGGGACGTGGTCAGCTGTCTGCTACTGTAGGTGGTGCATCCAGTGCTGGTTCGACTGCATACACAGGACCTCAAACTGGTTCGACTGCGACACGACCCAACTTTGACCCAGCGAGGGGTTCCCAACGAGGACCTGGTTACGAAGGGCCAAGAGGATCCATTTATGATTCCCAGAGGCCTGGTTATGATGGACAGAGAGGACCAGGTTACAATGTGCCTGGGTTACGAGCTGGCTATGATGCTCACTCTAGACGTGTTGCAGGACATGCTGCACCTGGAAACACTGCTCCGTATGGGTCTTCGACACCACCTGATCGTGGAGGTGGTTACAAAGCACCCGCTCGAGGTGGAGGAAACCCTGGTCGGAGATGAGCCAAAGGTACCATTGAGATAACCCTATGTTACTGAGTTTTCTCATCTTCCTTATCCAAGTTATATGCTGTGCATTTCTACAAAAATTGAATGAATGAGTGGAGAACTTTACATTAACATCAAAGGCAAAATCATTTGTGTTTCATTGCTTTATCATCTTCAGCTGCCTGATGAACTTAGATAATCCAATGTTCTCTATCTCAAAAGCTATCTTTCATTATTTTCATTAATTCCATATTGAAATTTGTGAATGTACCTACTGAAAGTAAAGTCAATATAGGCGTCCATCAGGTGAAATGGCACATCAAACTGCTCTGCAATTCTTTGTATTATGAGACACAAATTGAAATGAGATGAGAAAGATAACCATTTTCTGCCTTTTGTTTAATGCGCTTTGTTAGTGGGATGTGATATCTGGTGTTGGATTAGTTTATTAAAAGTTCATTAAAGATTAGTCTCTTTGCATCTTTTCATAACCCAACCCATACCCACCCTCATCTGTAAAGATCATCTTTAAATGCTTTCTGAGGGAGAGAAAACGACATCGAAACAATGGCTCCGATATAGCTTGTATTTTGACTAACGACGTGTATCGTACAGTCATTGTATATAGATCATTAAAGCCGTTAGTCAAAATCTATTGCATATCGATATCTATCGTTCCAGCCATTTATTCTATTGCATATCGATATCTATCGTTCCAGCCATTTATTCTATTGCATATCGATATCTATCGTTCCAGCCATTTATTGACGTGAATATTATTAACATTTATCATAGAAGCAAGCAAGCAAGTTTAGGTATGAAATGAATAATGAATAATGATTATTGATTGAAGTGGTTATATATTTATATAATGCCAAAAAAAAGAGAGCCCTTTGCATGAATTATTGCATATTCAACCAATTTTGCAGCAAAACTAATATTTTAGCTTTGAATTGCAGTGAATATCACCAACCCCTAAATTAAAAGGTCAAATTTTGTAAAACTATTTTGGATTTTTCTTTTTAATTAATCATTATAAGAATGCATTTAAAATTAAATGACATCTCAACAACTAACTCAATACCTCACCTCATCTTTAGCTATCAATATTAAATAAAACCTTCACATAATTATTTATATAATCTTATTCAAGTTTGAACCACAAAGTTTATTAATTTTTTAGAGGTTTTAATTAATTTAATGATATTATATGTAGCCATCCAGCTGTCATGACAATTTCCTTTTTTTTTTATATTTATTTAAAAAAGCATTATTTTGATGAATTATTATTATTATTTTTTATTATTATTATTATATCAAGTCATATCAATCTCAAGGAAAATCCAAAGGAATTGCCTTTCAATTGAGTTATCAATAATCACACAAAACCAAAATACATTACTTCTCTTTGGATCTCTCCTCCTTTCTTTTCATCTTATTATCTTTAATAAAAAAGTATAAGGTAACACAAACAGAACAAACAGAACTGTAGTGAAAGGCGACAATTAAACTACCCTATAAAAAAATTACGTTCCTCCCTCCAACATAAGAAGATAAATTTGTCGAGCATGGTAGGTAAAGTATCTACATTCATTTTTCGTTTGTCGATCTCTAAACTTCTCTCGTGTTTATGTTCGAAACTTCAAAGAACGAGATGACCAAAAAAAAAAAAAAAAAAACCTTGTAAATTCATCAATACACCACTTCACATCACAAGGTTTCTCTCACTATTTTGAACTTTAATAACTCTAAACCTACCGACATCAGATATTGTTCGCTTTGACTCGTTACGCATCGTGCGACGTCTATTAGAGAGAGATTTCCACGCTCTTATAAAAAAATGTGCAGATCTCTCTCCATGCAAACAATCTTCTCTCTCTTACTCTCTCCACATGTAATCAAGTTAAGAATGATAGCCAAAAACAAAACCCAAAAGAACAAGACTTTCAACCCACTCATCATTTACATCTCTTTTACAAACTCTTTAATTCAACTTCTTCCCATCTCTCTCTCTCTCTCTATCTCTCTCTATCTCTCTCTCAATCTCTCCCCATGAAACTCCATGGCAACGAGCTGCTTCCCTCGGGGAAATCCTACACCCTCCACAAAATCCTAGCCATAGTCATCACTCTCATCCTTCTCACACTCATTCCCCTTATATACAATCTCATCAACTACTCCTTATTTCTCCACAACACCACCTCCCCCAAGTCCCCCTCTTCTTCATACTCCAATGGAATCCAACAAGAAGAAGAGTGCGACATTTTCACCGGCGAATGGGTTCCCAATCCCAACGCCCCTTACTACACAAGCTCCTCTTGTTGGGCCATTCACGAGCACCAAAACTGCATCAAATACGGAAGGCCCGATGGTGGCTTCATGCAATGGAGATGGAAGCCCGACGCCTGTGAGCTCCCCATTTTCAACCCTTCCCAGTTTCTTGAGCTCATGAGAGACAAGTCCTTGGCTTTTGTTGGTGACTCCGTTGGAAGAAACCAAATGCAGTCCTTGATTTGCCTTCTTTCACTCGTAAGTGTTTATCTTAACGTTACAATGTTTTAACTAATTGAATTGAATTACGATGCAGTGTGATTGGCGTTTGTTCGAGTCTGATTTTTCCTTTCTTGAGATGGGTTTTTGGAATATATTCCATTTTCTGAATTTTCTTTAATAATATGAGTTTTTGTCCCCAAAAGGTCAATGATTAAAGGCCATAAATAATATAGTTGAAAATAAAAAATCATGAATATTTATTTACAAAAAAATTAAATTACTCTCAATGGATTAATTTGAGTGATCTAATCTAGCTTTGGGAAAGCATCTTTTCGCCCAAAAAGAATTGAAAAATTCACTTTTTGGGTTAAGATTAAAAAAAAATTATATACATTAAAGTTAATTATTGGGTTTTGGAATCTAATCCCATTCCCAATGCCTTATCTTTCCCTTACTTTCACAATTTTGGTATTTTACATTAACAATTAAAAAAAAAAAAAAAAAAAATTATGGGCCATGGGAATCTTTAGCTCTTCGAAGAAGCCAACAAGTTTGTGTTGTTTTATGTCATTTTTTTTAAATTTTGATTGATGTTCATGTTGCTTTCCATACCCATTTCTTCTCTCTTTCATTTTCAATTATTTTTGTATATTAGCTTACGAGATTCGAATTTCCTCGTTCAATTATTTTTGTATATATTTTTAAAAGTAGAAATATATGAGTTATATTTAAGTAGAGATTAAGGTCTAAAATTAGCGAAGAATATTAGTGACATAAATATAAATGTTGATAGAGATAATTAATAGAATTCTTTATATGTTTTATTGATTTTTTTATTATTAAAAATAAAATAATAATTAAAATGACTATTTGTGAACAAATTATTGGATTATTAAACAGAAAAGTTGTTGTTTTTTCCAAAGGAATAAGAGCCTTTGCCAGCTTCATAAGTTGTGACATTTTAACTAATAAAATACTTTTTCAAATTATTATTTATTTAACTAATAAAATCTTATTTTATTTTTAAATATTAAAATCAATTAACAAATTTTTATTAAATAATTTAATGAAAAAATTAATAGTAGAAAAGAAAAACATTTTTTTCATTGCAGCATATATATATATATATGTATATGTATGTATGTATATATTTCTTTCTCTCTCTAACATGTTTGCCGACAATGGTTTAATGTGTCAGACGAGATGTAGAATATAGTAAACATTTGACCAACAAAATTTTATAATAAAGTACATCCCATTTGTTCATACATTGTTTTCATTCTATTTTCTAACATTTTTAATGAAAAAGCATATGATATGATACCTTTAAAACTATATGTTATTCTCTTTAATTAAAAGAAAAATTACCTTTATGATTTAGATCCAAGAAATTAAAAAATAAGTTATATAGTATAGTTTTAATTTGTTTGAAATATGGTGTATATTGAAAATTTTGAATAATAAATTAAAAGACAAAAATGGGATTACAGGTGGAATATCCGAAGGATGTGTCGTACACGTCGGATGAGAATTTCAAGAGATGGAAATACACCACCTACAATTTCACCATGGCCAGTTTCTGGACGCCTCATCTCATCAAAGCCGCCATGGGAGACTCTAACGGCCCCACCAAAACCGGCCTCTTCAACCTCCACTTGGACGAGTACGACCAGGAGTGGACCACTCAGATTGATGAGTTTGACTATATCATCATCTCCGGCGGCCACTGGTTCTTCCGCCCTATGGTTTTCTACGAACGCCACCGCATCGTCGGCTGCCATTACTGCCTCCTCGAAAATGTCACCGATCTTGGAATGTACTACGGCTACCGCAAGGCCTTCCGAACGGCTTTCAAGGCCATAAACAGCCTGGAGAATTTCAAAGGAACGACGATTTTGAGAACCTTCGCGCCCTCGCATTTCGAGAACGGGCTATGGAATCAAGGCGGAAATTGCTTGAGGACGAGACCTTTCCGAAGCAATGAGACGCAATTGGAAGGTCATAATCTGGAGCTCTACATGATTCAGATGGAGGAATTCAAAATCGCGGAAAGGGAAGGGAGAAAACGAGGGCGGAAATTTAGGGTTCTTGATACGACGCAGGCTATGCTGCTGAGGCCGGACGGACATCCTAGCAGGTATGGGCATTTGGCGAGTGAGAATGTGACCTTGTATAATGATTGTGTGCATTGGTGTTTGCCTGGCCCCATTGATGCTTGGAGTGATTTCTTGCTTGAGATGTTGAAGATGGAAGGGATTAGATCAGCCAGGGATAGGCTACAGTTTGGTTAGAAGGAGAAAGAAGGAGTTTTTTCTTTATGATCATTTTCTTTCTTCTTAAAAAGGGTTTTACTTCTTAAATTCATGTTCTTGTTGTTCTTGTTGTTTTGTGATTTGTATATCTGTATCATTGTTGATTATTGAGCTTTATGTATCTATAATTTGTGTCTAAAGTTGAATTAGACATTATGAAAGAAGCCATAAGAGCACAATTTAAGCAAGTTAAGTACAATTTTTGTTTGTTTGCTTGGTTGCTATCTTTTGTGATTATTAGTCGACCAATTTGAACATATCTCAATTAGTTAAGATAGATATCTACGATTAAGATTCGAATCTTCATTCTCATGTACTTTGATCCGAAACATTGTGTTTATTAATTTGACTCTCGACCTTAAAATTTTAACTTAGGCCTTTAAACTTCAAATTATACTATCTTTTAGTTGTGATATAATACGTCGGGGAAAGTGAAAAGTAGTGTAATCTTATCAAGCTGTCAATTCTATAGATGGGAAATGAATGTGTGGATGGCCATCAACTAGTCTTTCATAATCCTATCTCTATCTCTATCTCTATCCAGTCTAGATCACTTGAGAACAACCATTTTGAATTATTTTTCTCATTTAAAAAAGGTGGGATTACTGTCAAAGCTGAAAGGAAAATCCAACTGTACTGATATAGACCCTACTTCTAGACCTTGTTGCCAAGAACATGAGGAAGATGACAACCCCTTGCATATAATAATCTGAACCCAAATGCTCATTTGCTTTGTCCAAGAAGATTCTATTCTTTCACAAGTTTTGTTAATTCAGACTTCAGTTCATTGACCTCCATTCCATCATTACCCATTTGTAACCGTCTCAAGCCACCGCTAGTAGATATTGTCTTTTTTGGACATTTTCTTTCGAGCTTTCCCTCAAGGTTTCTACAATGTGTTTACTAGGGAGAGGTTTCTACATCCTTGTAAAGAATGTTTTGTTCCCATTTCCAACCGATGTGAGATCTCACAATCCACCTCCTTCAGAGCCCAGCGTCCTCACTGGCTTTGTTCCCTTCTCCAACCGACGTGGGATCTCACACCTTCATTATTTAAAGGAAGAAGTTTCCAGTAAATCTCACAGGAAAATCTGCATTTCTAAGCTAAGTTTTTATCACTCTTCTCCCAACATAATCATCAACAGCCTCTACCACTTGTAGACCACACAAAAACTGATGATACTGAATATGCTATGAGGTGGATGTAATATTCGGATAGGACAAGGTCAAGGACATGCCTTTGCATCGGGGTTTTAAGACTGGTTTTATACATTTTTATATCAAGATTACTGATTTTGAATGGATAGTTTTTTGTGTTTCCCTGAAAGTAGCAGAGGAATAAAGCTGTAAGTTCAACTTGAATGGATAGTTTTTTTTTACCTTCTCCATGTGGTAGGTGCTTTGTTATCTGTAAAGCATGTTTCTTACAAGAATTTTTTGAGGATATATGACTGTAATCTGTATGAGTGCTGTACGATGTCGGTGGCCCAAATAAATTGTGACTTTCCACCTGTCCAACTTAGTTTTAAATAATGAAATATTATGCATTAACCAATAAAACCACACTTGTTTATTGATGGTGGTTTGGTAGGTAGTCGAAGCCAAAATAGCGGCATACTATTTTATGAATCAATGCTTTTTAATAATTACCCAAAGTTTGCTTTTTACATGGACCTACACCCACCACAAAGAGAAAGAGAGAGAGGGAAGGAGTTATATGAATCAAAACACTTGGAATCTAAATTTCAGAGCTGTTCTCAACATGAAGCTTCATGTTTTTGAAGCTCCAATTGTAAACAAATCTGTGTTGTGGAATTCCCACAAAGGGATTCTGCTGGCTCTGACACTGCTTCTTGTTACCATCATTCCTCTGTCTACAAACAAAAACTTGCCTTCATCTCTGCCGAATCTCTGGAAGAACACAACCAACTTGAAGACAGTGGAATCAGAGAAGAAATGTGATTTGTTTCGTGGAAATTGGGTGCCCAAGTCTGAGAGGCCATACTACACGAATGACACTTGTGACATGATGTTTGAGTATCAAAACTGCTTGAAGTATGGAAGACCTGACAGAGAGTTTTTGAAGTGGAGGTGGAAGCCAGATGATTGTGAGCTTCCTCTCTTTGATTCTGCACAGTTCTTGGAAATTGTTAAAGGGAAATCTCTTGCTTTTGTTGGTGACTCTGTCGCTAGAAATCATATGCAGTCGCTCTTGTGTCTTCTCTCCAATGTATGTTATATGTCAAGCTCAAGAATCCATCATCTGTATAAACTTTCCCCTTTTTTAAATCTTCTTTTGCATATGTTGCAGGTATCTCATCCGGTAGATGTTTCTCCAAAATACAATCTAAGCTATGATTTCAAGAGATGGTTCTTTGCTGATTACAATTTCACAGTGGCAAGATTCTGGTCTCCATATTTGGTTAAAAGCAGGGATGCAGACCAGAATGGTTTCTCCGCCAACAGCCTCATGAATCTATACTTGGATGAGGCAGACCCCTCCTGGAATTCCGCCGTCGAATCTTTCGACTACGTCGTCTTCTCAGCAGGACAGTGGTTCTTTCGCCCTCAAGTATACTACGAAAATGGTCAGATAACAGGATGTTTCTATTGCCAGCAAAGTAACGTCACGCAGGTTTTGAACTCCTATGGCTACGGGAAAGTCTTCCAAACTGTATTTAGAACAATTATGAGCCTCAAAGGCTACAAAGGGGTGACATTTCTGAGGACATTTTCTCCATCACACTTTGAGAATGGAGATTGGGACAAAGGAGGGAATTGTGCAAGGACAGTGCCATTTACAAAGGAAGAGATGAAGTGGAAAAGTTTTGTGGTTGAGTTACACAAGGCTCAGGTGGAAGCATTCAAAGCAGCAGAGAAGGAAGGGATGAAGAGAGGCCTGGAATTCAAGCTGTTGGACACAACGGAAGCCATGCTGATGAGACCAGATGGGCATCCGAACCATTATTCTCCTCGTATGAATGTGAGCGTGGCTGACTGTGTGCACTGGTGTTTGCCAGGCCCCATTGACACATGGAATGAGTTCTTATTCTATATACTGAAAACTGGCAGGGAAGATACACATTAAGATTGTATAGGGAAATGGATAGACGAGCTTTGTCAAGAATTATACTGTTTTTTTGTTTCTTTTGTAAGGAGTACCGTAATATCAGTGCATTTGTCTCTATGAATTAGTTCAGATTGTTTAATGGGTGGCCATTAACTCCTGAAGTTATCTCCTCCTAATAAAACTGAGTCTTATCTCTTATGGCAGACATTATGAACTGAGCGAGCGATCAAATTGAAAGCTTCCAAGGTTGAGATGTTTTGATTTGTATAAACTGCATTCTTGGGGAGTCAAGAGAGCATGAGTGGGCTGTTGTTCTGTTCTCAAGATGTAGGGTTTGTGAGGGAGCTTGTGAACTGGACATAGCCTTCTTGAGGAAGAGGAGGAGTTGGGGAAGGAAGAAATGGATTATGGTGCTTTGGAGAAGATCCAGAACTTGAAAGATTTTGATGTTGGAAACTCACTGATCAAACCAGTTATGGTGGGTTCACAGTAGAGGCAAAGAAGAAGCAAATATTTGCAGCAGTAGAGAGAGTACAACCGGTTTAGGATGAGTTATTCAATGAGAACCGCGAGATCCCTCCTCCGTTGAAGAGGTGAATGAAACATTCCTTATAAGGATATGAAACTTCCCACACTAATATACGTGTTTTAAAAATTTGAGCGTAAGTCTAGAAGGGAGTGGGAAACGAAGTATTTCTTATAAAGTTATGAAAACTTCTCCTTAATAGATGCGTTTTAAAACATCTCCCTCATAGCACGTTTTAAAACTTTGAGCGGAAGCCTAGAAAGGAGAGAGAAACGAAGCATTCCTTATAAGAGTATGAAAACTTCTCCACGTTTTAAATCCTTGAGCAAAAGCCTAGAAATGAAAGTCACAATATGTACTAGCGGGGGAAGTCTAAAAAAGGAAAGTAGAAAGAGGACAATATTTAGTTGCGTAAGGGAAGCCCTAGAAGGAAAAGCCCAAAAAGACGGATTTGGGCTGTTATAAGAGCAATCGTGGTCTTTGTTCTACAAGCCTAGAAGGGAAAGTCCAAAGAGAACAATATAAAGGAGAAGCCGCAAAAGAAAAAGCTCAAAGAGACGGACTTGGACTGTTACAAGAGCAATCGTGGCCCGTGTTTCTGTTCAGGCCATTTTTTCTGCAGAACTGAAGGCTTGAAACTTTTTACAAAAAATTCTTCCCCTCTCTAAACTCTATTTTGTTTCATTTTGAATTAGTTAATTTTAATCAAATTTATTTATAATTTCATTTAATTGATATAAAACGCCAAAAGTCAATTTAAAATTATTTTAATTAAGAAATGACTTACACTCCAAAACTCAATTTTATTTTACAACTTCACACACTACTCATCTGACTTCAAACACTTATCCATTGCAAAAGTCATCATGCTAAATAATCTATTAAAAAAATTATTTTATTCCTATATAAAGTTGATATATTAATAAATAATATCTACAAATTTAAATACTAAAATATAATAAATATATCAGCGAATACCAAATTAAGATTTTAAATTATGCAATTTTTTTTTCATAATTAGTTATTGTCGTGACAGTCAAGGATTTAGATTCCCAGCATACTTTTATCTCCACTCACATATATCTTAGAAAAATTCCTTAGAGGTCACCTAGCATAAAATTGTTCAAGCAAAACACGCTAAATTATAGAATTTTTATGATTGAAAATAAGTAGTATTTTCATTTCTTTAAACATTTTTTAGTCACTTTACTCTTATTCAGATGTGGTATCAATTCATTCATGTACCTTTCATTTATTCACATGTCGTGTCGTGTGAATATATATTTATAAAAATTTCAAAATGAAGATAGTATTCACTCAAAAATTAAATTTTATATATATATTTTTTTAAGGTCTTTCTTTCATTAATATATTAAATGTTGGGTTGAAAACTTAAAAGTTGTGAAAGTCTTTAACTTCAGAAATTGATTGAATTTCTTTCACTTTAAGCAATACATGAAACTCATCTCCATATTTTTCTTAAATTAAATATTTTTTTTTTGTAATATACATTAGAAAATAAAATTAAAAAAAGACTAAATTTTATCTTTAAAAAATGTTTTCTTTTATATTTTTGTTTGGTCTAATTTTAACATTTACCCATAAAAATGGTGCAATTAAAAATGTTATAAAGGATTAAATTGAAATTATGTCGACGTGTCATTATAAATCAATTTATATTTAATTAATTAATAGTTATATACCTACTAATTTTGTTTGTTAAACACTATTATTGGTTATTAATGAAAAAAAACGTTGCCTTTATGATTGTACTTTTAAAATTGGAATAAGCATTTAATAATAATATATATTTTCAAGATTGGAGGCTTCAACTTTCGAAGGATATATAAAAATAATTGACAACTTGCTTTTAACTTTTTTAATATTAAGAAAAACAAATGGCCTTTTGCATAATGTGGTTTGAACTCAATAAATTAAGAGAAAATTGGTTGGGAAATAATTCAATTTTTTTTTAATATTAATTATAACGTGAGATCTCGCATCGGTTGGATGGAGAGGGGAACGAAACATTACGCAAGGGTGTGGAAATCTCTCTCTACCCGTTTTAAAATTTGGAGGGAAAGCCCAAAAGCCAAAAGAGGACAATATCTACTGGTGGTGGGTTTGATAGCTGTTACAAATGATATTAGAATTAGATAGCAGATGTGCCAACACTAGGCCCCAAGAGAAACGAATTATGAGATCCGACATCAGTTGGAGATGGGAATGAAACATCCCCTCTAACATTCGTTAAGGGTGTGGAAACCTCTTACTATAAACGCGTTTTAAAATCTTAAGGGGTAGTACAGGGATGTTGTCTTTCAATTGTACGGATCCTAACTGATAAAGTATGGAATAAACCAAAATTCATAGCTTTTTTGTTTTGTTTTGTTTTGTTTCTAATACATTTGGGATAAACCAATGAACACTTTTGCATTACTTGCAATCTTCCATCTCCTTTGCAATCTTCCAACTTCACTTCTAAGCCAAATTTGTGAGTTAAAATTGTTGAAATTCCATTTATAAAAACCCATTTAATCTCAGTTTCATTAATATTCCATTAATTATTCATTGAAAAAATTTGATCATTGACTGTCGAGAAGCTGCCAAATTCAACCCCATAAATGTTGAAGAAGCTCACAAGAAATTTCAAACGATTCAAAACCTTAATCAGTAAGACCTTCAACAACTCTCCATCTTCCTCTTCTTCTTCACCGTCCAAACCTTATAAATTCCCTCCATTGCCGCTTCCTCTGTCACCATCGGAAATGTCGTCGCCGTCGCAATCATTCCGGCAATCATTACCACCCGCCGTCGTCCCGTTTCCTCAAACCCAATCCTCCGTTCTTCCCGATCCTTCAAATTTCTTCGCTCCTCACCTTCTCTCCGCTCCACTTCCCACAAATTCCTTCTTCCAGAACTTCACCGTCAAAAATGGCGATCAGCCGGAATACATTCATCCCTATCTTATTAAATCCTCCCTCTCCACCGTCTCTATTTCGTACCCATCGATGTTTTCAAACTCCGCTTTCGGATATCAGGTCTTCAATGCCGATTGGACCGTCTCTGAAAATCCCGCTTCCGTTTCGCAAAAACCCCATATAATATCATCGTTTAGTGATCTTAGTCTCACCCTCGATACCCCCTCCGGTAATCTCCGATTCTTCCTCGTTCGTGGAAGCCCATTTATGACTTTCGAGGTTTTCAACAATACCCCAATTTCAATCTCCACCATTCATGCGATTCTCTCGTTTTCATCCAATAGTTCGCAGACGAAATTCACTGTCACTCTCAACAACAACCAGACATGGCTGATTTACTCCTCGTCTCCGATCAATTTAACGCACAGCCTCTCGCAGATTACTTCCGGTGGTTTCTCCGGCATCGTTAGAATTGCGGTTTTGCCGAACCCACATTTGGAATCAATCCTCGATCGGTTCTGTTCTTGTTACCCTGTTTCAGGTGAGGTGAATTTCAGAAACCCTTCTTCTTTAGAGTATAAATGGGAGAAGAATGGTGGAGGAAATTTGTTAATGCTTGCACATCCTCTTCATCTTCGTTTACTCTCTAGCGATGATTCCGCCATTGTTCTTGATGATTTCAAGTACAAGAGTATCGATGGTGATCTAGTCGGCGTCGTTGGTGGCTCGTGGGTTTTGAAACCTGACCCTGTTTCTATAACATGGCATTCAATCAATGGCATTGGAGAGGAATTTCAAAGCGAAATTATCTCTGCGCTTGTGAAAGATGTTGAGGGTTTGAAATCTTCACCCATTACAACAACATCGTCTTATTTCTATGGGAAAGCGGTTGCGAGAGCTGCTAGGCTCGCATTGATTGCTGAGGAAGTGGATTTTCTGCAGGTGATTCCTGAAGTGAGGAAGTTTTTGAAGGAAGCTATTGAGCCGTGGCTGCGTGGTTCTTTTAATGGCAATGGGTTTCTTTATGATAGTAAATGGGGTGGCCTTGTAACCCAACAAGGGGTTTCTGATTCTGGTGCTGATTTTGGATTTGGTGTCTATAATGATCACCATTATCATATTGGTTACTTTCTTTACGCCATTGCTGTGCTGGTGAAGATTGATCCAGCTTGGGGAAGAAAGTTTAGGCCTCAAGCTTACTCTTTAATGGCGGATTTCATGAACTTGAGTAGGAGATCTAGCTCAAAGTTCCCACGTTTGAGATGTTTTGACTTGTATAAACTGCACTCTTGGGCTTCGGGGTTGACCGAATTCGCGGACGGTCGGAATCAGGAGAGCAGCAGTGAGGCTGTGAATGCTTATTACTCTGCAGCTTTGTTGGGGTTGGCTTATGGAGATACTCATCTTGCTTCCATTGGATCAACACTAACAGCTTTGGAGATCAAGGCAGCTCAAACATGGTGGCAAATCAGGGGAGGGGAGAATCTTTATGAGACTGATTTCGCAAGAGAAAATAAGGTGGTTGGAGTGTTGTGGTCTAACAAAAGGGACAGTGGCTTGTGGTTTGCCCCTCCTGATTGGAGAGAATGCAGGCTTGGGATTCAGCTGCTGCCTTTATTGCCCATCACTGAGGCTTTGTTCTCTGATGCTGGCTTTGCCAAGGAGCTTGTGGATTGGACATTGCCTTCTTTGGGAAGGGAAGGAGTTGGGGAAGGATGGAAGGGATTTGCTTATGCGTTGCAGGGCATTTACGATAAAGACGGGGCGGTGGCGAATATTCAAAACTTGAAGGGGTTCGACGACGGGAACTCGCTCTCTAATCTGTTGTGGTGGATCCATAGTAGAGGAGGAGAAGAGGGTGAAGGCTTTGGTGGTGGGTGGAAGCATTGGTGGTTTAGCCATTGATGACTGCAACCGAACTATGATCTCGAATGATCCGAAAGCTATTCTATCGAAAATCGACCTTAATCGAACCAAATCCATTTGAATACACAGTGAAAATGAAACAATCTACAGACTTATATCATTCATTTTATACATATTGATAAGTGAAGCATATAGCTGGTTTTAGGAGTTGCTGGTGCTGGATTGTGTTTGTTTTAAATAAAATTGTTGTGCAGTTCCATGTTCTTCAGCATGCTTGTGTGTTTGTGTTGCTGTTGTTAATGCGATGCTGTTGTTGTTGAATGATTTGAATGGGGATTCTTTCTTCTGTTAATGTTCAGATTCTTCCCTGTCCTGTTGAGAACAAGCTTAGAACTTTTTGTTGGGAGCTCAACACTTTTGGAATATTCTGATTCTTTGTTCCAATCTTTTCCGCAAAACAGGACAGCCCAAATCTCAGGTAAAAGGGATTCTACTAGTAAGATTGCTTCTCATATTCATACCAAAAACGCATGATTATGGGTTACATTTTAACTAGATGATAAAATTACGAGGTATTTATACTATTTAGAAGAACCGTCCAAGCTCCGAAATTGTTCGTTTTAATACACGTTTGCTATAGAGTGGGTCTAGTCCTACTTCGACGTGTGCCTCGTACCGTCTGGTGACTGACTCTGATTCCATTTATAGTCGTCAGTCTCATGGTTTTAAAACGTTAGAGGGCGGTTTCCACACCTTTAGTGGGGTCTCACAATCCCCCCTGGGAGCCTAGTGTCCTTGGCACACCGCTGGATGGGAGAGGTTTTCACACTTTTGGTGAGATCTCACAATCTACTCCGTTGGGAGACGTTTCCACACCTTTAGTGAGATCTCACAATCTACCCTCTTGGAGGCCCAGAGCCTTCACTGGCACACCGCTCGATGTTTGGCTCTAATAACATTTGTAACAGCTCGAGATCACCACTAGTAGATATTGTCTGCTTTAGCCTATTATGTATCGTCTTCTGCCATACGGTTTTAAAACTCGTCTACTAGGGAGAGGTTTTTACACTTTTATAAGGAATGTTTCGTTCCCTCTCCAATCTAGGTGAGATCTCACAACATACCATCTTTGTCATACATCTCTTCTGACGAGTGTTATAAAAGTTATAAAACCCTAAAACTAGTCGCCATGCCATTAATGTCAAATTGGAATTTATTTGGTCCACACCCCATTACTAGATCTTCACATTTACAGCTTAGTCCTTTCTATTTGTTTTCTTCTTCTTCAAGAATCATTCTTTTGCGTTTCTTTTTGTGTCCATTTATAATCTAAGTTTTAACCAATAAATATGTAAATAATCAAATAAAACTTTTTCTTAATAATAATAATTTTTTTTAAAAAAAAAACTTTACTTTTAAGGGGAAGAATCTCAAAATTGTAAAGTTAGATCTAATAATTGAATCCCAAGTAATTCCAACTAATTTATCAAAACATTTATTAAAGCTTATTTTAATGAATATTGAAACCAAATATATTATTTTGGTCAACGGTCAACGGTGATTTTTGATATTTAAATGAATATAGTCAGATTTATTGCCCATATTATATTCCTTTTGACTACTTCCACCTTTTGGCACCTTTGGTATTATTTTTAAAATTTTTAAAATTTTTAAAGAAATGAAACTCATTTTGTTCATTAAAATGAAGAAAAATCTCCCTTTAGATTAGCAATGCAAGAAAACTACAAATTTTCTGTGGCAGCTGAACAAACCATTGCAATATTCAAATGAAAATGTTATAAGCTATGAGATCTTAGTGATAAATATTTTAAATTAACAAGTAATAATCAGTTGGTTAAACAAAATAAAACAAGAAATCAGAGCTTAGTTGAAAGATTTTAGAACAGTGATCGGCTGTTGCTTCATGAAAATTAAGTAAAAAGAGGAACCATCTTGCAAGAAATTTTCTTTTTTGTGGATAATATGATAAATTTTGTTGGTTTGTGATAGACAATTAATGGAAGAACCAAGAGCAAGTAGTGAAAACAGTGATGATTGTACTGAAAACCGTGTTTTTTTTTTAACAAAGCTTTACTCGTTCGTTTTGGCCTCTCTGCATGTGCGAGCTCAACATCGGCTCCAGCAAGTCGCACCCACGTTTTGTAAAACCACCCCCCATTATTGTCACCAGAGGATATTTCTGGGGCTACCGAGTGGACTTCAGAGATTCCATTTTCGAGCTTCGGACTCGGTCGCAGAGGGGGATTTCATCGCTTCAGCGAGAGGTATGAGCTCTGTTCTTCAGTTTCATTCCATTTACTGATGTGGGTTTGCCGCATTTTGTCGATTTCGGCATTGGGGTTTTTCTAGTTTTGCTGAATTTGTACTGCACTTTGTTGATCTGGTAGATTTGTGGTTCGTTTTGTTTGTTCTGTTGATTTGGAAGCTTTGGGATAGGGATTTTGTTCGAATTTCTTTGATAGTTTGCTTACTGAATCAGTGTTTTTGTTGCGCATTTTTGTGAAGTTTGGGCGATTTGAATGAGATTGGTGATGCATTGACTGAGATGAGCTCGTGATTGGATTGTGAGGTTTATGTGTGAATGATTTTCTAATCGGGAATGGAAGTTTTGTGGTGAATCTTGTGATTGTTTCAAGGGCTCTGTGAATTGGATTATGGCTTCTTCGCCTTCTCCGAGTGTTTCTCCTCCTGAGAATCCGTCAGATTCCGCATTTTTTTCACCTCCTTCTCCTTCTCCTCCGGCGGAATCCGCAATATCTCCGACATCTTCTGAGCCTAATCAGACCGGTGAACCTCCTTCATCGCCTTCTACTCCTTCAGCTCCACCTCCTCAATCACCACCAGCTGATGCTTCTCCTCCTTCTCCTCCACTGTCTCCTCCGCCATTGACAGCATCACCACCTGCACCACCTGAATCCCCACCTCCTCCACCACCACCTTCGCCTCCTTTATCTTCGCCGTCGCCGCCACCACCTTCAACATCAACCTCTGCACCACCACCTTCAACATCATCCTCTCCTCCACCACCTTCAACATCAACGTCTCCTCCACCACCTTCAACAACATCACCACCAACTTCCTCTGCATCACCACCTCCTCCAGATCAATCCACTGCCTCTCCTCCTCGTGATGCTTCACCTCCGCCTCCTGATTTAACGACGTCGTCACCACCTCCACCAGCAGCAGACAGTTCTTCACCTCCTCAATCTAATCCTAGTCCTCCACCTTCAACTTCCTCTCCTCCTCCCCCTGACATAACTTCAGCTTCTCCACCTCCACCTTCACCAACAGGAGAATCACCTAAAGTATCTCCCCCAGCCCCCAAGGTTTCTCCTCCTCCTTCTGATTCTCAATCTCCACCATCAGCTGAAGTCCCCCCACCAAGATCCTCAGTTCCATCACCTCCTCCTTCAGTCCCTTCATCTACTCCTCCTCCAGTTACTGTTCCTGGTTCTCCATCTAATTCGTCCGCTGAAGGTCCTATTATCCCTCCAACTTCTGTTACACCAGAACGACCTATTCCAACAATGAATGGTACTGACATCACTGCAAAGAAAGGGGGTCTCGGCCCCGGAACATCTGTGGCAGTTGGCAGCGTGGTTGGTGTTCTAGTGCTGAGTCTTGTTATCATCGGTATGTGGTTTGTTCTGAAACGGAAGAGAAGAAAGAAGAGTATCCCTTACACAATGCCTTCTCCTTTTTCCTCCCAAAACTCAGGTACTGTATTTGAACTCCAAATTTTGAGTGTTTCCATAACATTTTGAATGCTAACTTTTCATATATTCTCCAGATTCAGTTTTCCTAAGGCCCCATTCTTCAGCTCCCATGGCCGGCAGTCATACTGATAGTGAGTTCAAGTATTCATCATCTGAAGGAGGTGGAGTAGGTAATTCAAGATCATTTCCTTATGAAGAGCTACACCAGGCAACAAGTGGATTTTCGTCGAATAATCTTTTGGGGGAAGGTGGATTTGGTTGTGTGTACAAAGGCACCCTTGCAGATGGAAGAGAGGTAGCCGTTAAACAACTTAAAGTGGGTGGTGGTCAGGGAGAACGAGAGTTCAGAGCCGAAGTTGAGATTATTAGCCGAGTACACCATCGACATTTGGTTTCCCTGGTCGGTTACTGTATATCTGATTATCAAAGATTGCTCGTCTATGATTATGTCCCAAACAATACCCTTCATTACCATCTGCACGGTAAGATGTTGTCATCCTTTTTGTACGCATGCAGCATTTATGCAATATTATTTAGTTAATGTAGAAAGTAAGTTTATAAGTTTCTATCGTGTTATCTATTTCGTTTGTATTGCACTTTGGCAATGTTTCATTTTTTTTTATCTCTAAGTGGAAAATGTTTCCATTCCCATCGTAGCGCTTTCAATGTATTCTACATAATATTCTGCATCGAACTGTCATTTAGATACTATCAATAATACCCTTATCCCAAAAGAGAATAAAACAATAATACCTAAGGAACATTTTAATTTCAGATGCGAACAGGCCAGTTTTAGCTTGGGCTACACGTGTTCGAATTGCTGCTGGTGCAGCCCGTGGAATTGCTTATCTACATGAAGATTGTAAGTTTCCCACTTTGAGCATTGGTAGTGCTTCTATGATGCTCCATCTTGATAGTGCTTCTGCTTCCTATACATGTTTCGTTGATTCTTCGTTCTCATTATACATCCATCATTACGGTGCTTTTGTTACAAGAATCTAGTTCGCTTTTATTAACCTGAAGTCATTTCTCCAAGCGTTTAATTTCGAATTTTCTAAATATCTTTCAACTATCCCTCTCAATATTTTGGTGATTCTTACCAGGCCATCCACGCATTATTCACAGGGATATTAAATCGTCTAACATTCTGCTCGATATCAACTTTGAAGCTCAGGTAATTTGCTAGAACTCTTTTTAACTGCTGTGGTTATCGTCGCCCCCAAAACTATAATTTGGGAACTATGGTTAGAGAAAACCAAAGGATTAACATTAAGATTACAAGATGTTTAAGGCGTAGGCAAAAAAAATTCATATCATCAGAAATTATGATGGAATGGCTGTCATTTTTTTTTTCTCAAGCTGGAAGGCTTTTAACTAGTGATAGCAGTCATTGATTGTTTGAACTTCTTGAGGAATACACATAAGATCGTGACGGGTGTAGTCCCATATTTTATGTGCACTTTTAGTTATTTGTCATTTGCTTCTGATAATGTGTACCCTACCACTAACAGGTTGCAGATTTTGGGCTTGCTAAATTGGCATTGGATTCGCATACACATGTAACGACTCGTGTAATGGGAACCTTTGGGTATGTCATCTACGAAACCAAGTTATCTACCAATCAAGTCACTAAAATGCTCTAACCATCTAGAGATACCCGAACCTAGCAGACGCGTTTTAAAATCGTGAGGCTGACGGCGATACGTAACGGGCCAAAGCGGACAATATCTGCTACCGGTGGACTTGAACTGTTACAAATGGTATCAAAGTCAAGCATCGAGTGGTGTGCCAGCGAGGACGCTGGGCTCTCAAGGGGGTGGATTGTGAGATCCTATAGGTTGGAGAGGGAATGAAGCATTCCTTATAAGGGTGTGGAAACCTTTCCTTAACAGACGCGTTTTAAAACCGTGAGACTGACAACGATACATAATGGGCCAAAGCGGACAATATCTGCTAGCTTTGGACTTGGACTGTTACAAGAAGAAATGTACATTTCATTAAACAAAAGAAAAGCATAAGAAAAGCATGGTGGTTCTCTGGTTTTTTACTTCAGGAATTGCAAATGTCCTGTTCAGTTCTGATTATACATCTCAGTATTCAATCTGCGTTTCGTGTTCTTGTTTCTGTATCGACTATACGTAAAAATTTCTGTTTGTAATCTTCAGATACATGGCTCCAGAATACGCAACAAGTGGAAAATTGACAGACAAATCTGATGTTTTCTCTTTTGGGGTTGTACTTTTGGAGTTAATTACTGGTCGCAAGCCTGTAGATTCTTCTCAGCCTTTAGGGGACGAGAGCTTAGTTGAATGGGTAAGCCTTCTGTATCTTAACTTCTTTCTTGCCATATAACCAGGCAAGACACTAACCTCCATTTAAACTTCAGGCTCGACCGTTGCTGGCACAAGCTATCGAGGACGAGAATTTTGAAGAACTGGTGGATCCAAGGCTAGAGAACAGTTACGTTGACAGAGAAATGTTTCGGATGATCGAAGCAGCTGCTGCTTGCGTTCGTCATTCGGGAGTAAAGAGGCCGAGAATGAGTCAGGTTAGTATCTCCATATGATACATAAAAGTTTGAACCAAATGTAGAAGCATTAGATGAAAGTGTTGTGATATGATATCAGGTGGTGAGAGCTCTAGACTCACTGGATGAATTGTGTGATCTTGCAAATGGGGTGAAACCTGGGCAAAGTGGAGTGTTTGATTCAGCTGAACATTCTGCTCAGATCAGAATGTTTCAAAGAATGGCTTTTGGGAGTCAAGATTGCAGTTATGGTTACTCGGATCGAGATCGAAGTCGGAGTTACAGTCAAACTCCGAGTAGCTGGAGTAGAGAATCCAGAGATCAAAGCCCCTCGGCGCCTATGAATCGATCCCGACAATGGAACATCTGAATTTGGAGGTGGAATCAGGTTCAATTCCTTGTAAATCTCTGCTCAAATTTTCCCATTACAAATTTATTCTGTTAATGTTCTCCTCTCTCTCTGGTAACTATATTATTCTTTGTACACTACTTACTATTCTTTGTGGCAAGTAATTGAATTTTGAAGCCTGGTTTTAGGGATGAATTTACTTGCCCATGTCTTCTTTCATTTTTTTTGTATTTTCAAGGTGGAGAGATTTTAGCCTTAAATAAGTTTATTTAATTTATTTTATGAGCTAATATGCGAGATCTCAAGTTGGTCTTATGAGAGCGTGGAAACATTTCCTTAATAGATGAGTTTTAAAACGACGATAAGTAACGGTCAAAACGGACAATATTAACTAGCGGTGGACTTGGAGTCTTAGAACTATAGTGGAACTTATTGGAGTTTAGTCAAAGATTTTGTTCTTCAGATGTTTTTAGTTAAATCATTTTGAAACTTAAAAATATTTCAATTATGTCTTTACCGGTCTTGTATTGTATTTTATTTATTTTTAGACCTAATCTAATTATTCAAGTGGTAATTTATTTTTCAACCCAAACAATTTTTATTAAATAATGAACCGAGCTCTACTCAACTGTATTCAATCGTAAATCTTTTTTATTAGGTTTGTTGGAGTGATTTATTCATTTTTTTAAATTTAAAGTAAAATACTAATCCCTAAAACATATATTTTAAAAAATTACTTTAAGAATAACTTTTATTTAGAGAATAAATAATTAAAAAAATAAATTATGAAATTAAATAAAAATGAAATAAATAAATGAATTTCGTTTGAGACGAATGAATGAACCAACCTAATACATAAAAATTTTCATTTATTTGAACATAACCGAATTCAAATAAATTTATAATCCAACATGTATCATATGAATTGGGTTGAGTTGATCGAATTTTTCGAGTCATGAAACTGACTATTTAGTCGAACTTATTCAATGACATGGCAACACTTAATATAACCATAATGTAATAAATTTATAATCTATGTTAAGAATATATATAAAATATATGATCTTAATGAGTTGAGCGTCAACAAAAATTAGTTCTAAAATTATTACGATGGGAGATTTCAATGACTAAAACGACATCGTTTCTTCAGCCAATGACAAAGAGAATGAGAGAGAATCTTATTCTTCCTTCCTGGTAAACGTCGTTCACTAGTTGAGAGTAAATCGTCACATAATTTCTCTCCACTTTCTCGCTGAGAGAAATCTTGTTTCCAGAAAAGAACTGAAATCATCCAGATAGTGAAGGAGAGAGAGAGAGAGAGAGAGCTGAGAATGGGAGAAGAACGAGAGGATTCACAGAGGCTGAAGAGAGCAGCAGCGGCAGCTTACGACTACGAGAACGACCCCAGATGGGCTGATTACTGGTCCAACGTTCTGATCCCTCCTCACATGTCTTCCCGCCCTGATGTTGTTGACCACTACAAACGCAAGTTCTACCAGCGTTACATCGTGGGTTCTCTCCCTTTTGATTGTTCTTCATTTGGGTATCGCTATTTCTTCAATTTACACTCCGTACTGTGGATTCGTTTAACCAAGTTGTTATGTTTCTCTTTGGTTATTAGGCGTTGGGTTGCAAGTTTTTGTTGCTTTCGTATTTATGCCATTTGATCCTTGCTAATATATGCGTTGTGGAGTGTTGTCCGAGATTTTATGTGGATCTTTGGTTGTTACTGGAGTTGAGAGAGGATTTACAAGTCATTTAGTTCAAATTTTAAAATGGTTTTGTTTAAGCTGAAAATTGGGGCATTTGTTTATCTGTCCTCTTTCATAGAATTTGTGCTCTTTGGTGACTGCTGAAATTGAATTGCCTTCTTGCACTTGTTTTAAATTTACCCTGTGCTTCTTTTCCTTGCTTGGTTGTCAAAACAGGACCCTGAATTCGTGGTAGAGGCCATGTCTTCTAGTAGTTCTACTCAGTCATCCCGACCTTCAGCAACATCTTCTGCAGTACCCCCTCCTACTAATGATCGAAGCCAACCGCGAAGTTCAGGTAGAAGTTTTGTTTTTATACTTTTGTAATGTTAGAGATTAAGTTGTAGAGATTTTTGAATGTGAATGTTGAATCTACCTGATTGGATTTCTATAATGATCGCTTGTAATGATGCAGGATCAACGACTAGGACTTCAGATACATCTGCAAGTGCAGATTCTAATCCAACCCCGTTACGCTGGGATCGACAAACAATCCAGTTTTCGGTCAACGCATGGGTAGGGTTAGTTTAGTTCCTGCTTGCTTGCATGATCTTGTGAAATTGGTAGAACCACAGAATGTTAGAGGGCTACACACACAAAGTTGTTATTTATGTAATTTTGTTTTTTTTCCTTGAACTCGAGTTGCTGATTTTATAAAAGCTTAGCTTTTAGTTACAAAGATTTCATTTCATCCTTAAAATCTATATATATATATATAATATATATATATATATTTCAATTTGAGCTCCATCCTTAAAAGTTAATCCTTTTTCCTGCAGGTGTTCATTGTGGCTGTGCTGGCAATTTTCCCTCTAATACCCAAAAATCTTTCACAGAGGGCATATAGGCTTTCTTTTATGGGCACAGCTTGTTCTTCTTTATACTCTGTGTACTCATTGTATGGGGTAAGTTATCCATTCGAATTTAAGGGCCCCATTCCGATTCTATGAAGATGTTTGGTTTCTTCCTATCAAAAAGAGAAAAGAAAAGAAAATGCTTGGTTTCTTATTCAGAAAAAGAAAATTGCCCCTTTTCGTTCATGCCAGTTTATCTATATTATCTTTTATTTCAATTATTAGTCTTTTAATGTTTGCAGAAGCCCAGAGCATGGAATTTGCAATCATTGCAAGCTTATTTCCAGTCCATAATTGCAACGAAAGATTTCATTTCCTTCACTTACTGTATCACCTTTGTGACTTCAAATATTTGTCTCAAATGTAAGCATAGCTTCGCTAATCAAGTTTTGTTTACTTATTTATCTCTACGGTGTCGCTCAATATCTATTCATTCATGTAATTTTTTATCTTTTTCATTATGCGTGGTAAGATTTCTAATTTTTTTAATTGTTTATGCAGTTGCTTTAATTCCTATCCTGTGTCGGGCTGTTGAACATGTTGCAAAGTTTCTTAGGCGTAATTTTGCACGTTCGTCCTTATACAGGTAGCATGTTATCAGTTCTTGGTTCGATCTATCATTTATTTGTTGTATGAAATATGTCCACTTGAATTTTGATTATGATGTCTCCACCCCCAAGAATTTCTTAGTCTTTGTGCTTTCAATCTAGATTGTTTGTATTTTTTTTTAAAAACTTTTGCATCATTGTTTTTGTGGAGGGGGAAGGTGGTGCCCATTCCTTGTTTGTTGTGCCCAGAGAAGGATATACTGCTTCATGAACACAGATTTCAGTATAGTTGTTTGCTCCCTAATTTTACTGACACGTTCTGAAATTAGTGGCTTTTAATTCTGAAAAATGTCTGCAAAAAGCTTTTGCTGAAGGATCATATTAAATAAGCAGTATGACTGAGGAGAAACCAAATGGTGTACTGTGACAGTCCAAGCCCACTGCTAGCAGATATTGTCCGCTTTGGCCCGTTACGTATCGCCGTCAGCCGCACAGTTTTAAAACACGTATGCTAGGGAGAGATTTTCATACCCTTATAAGGAATTCTTCGTTCCCCTCTCTAACCGATGTGTGATCTTACAATCTACCCCCTTTGGGGGTCCAACATCCTCGCTGGCACATCATCAGGTGACTGGCTCTGATACCATTTGTAACAGCCCAAGCGCACTACTAGCAAATATGATTCTCTTTGGGCTTTCCCTTCAAAGACTTTCCCTCAAAGTTTTAAAACGTGTATGTTAGGGAGAGGTTTCCACACCCTTATAAGAAATGCTTCGTTCCCCTCTCCAACTGATGTGAGATCTCACATGTACATACAACCCAGAGAGAATAAACCGATTGAAATTCCTTTGATTTCAAATTTGTAAGGTGTATATTATTGATACTAGCATAACACGTTTCTTAGGGAATTAATGAGTTTCAAGAACAAAGGAGAAATCAAGTGGTGTGGTCTCCTATCTCCATGCGTGAAGTATAGATTAATGTGTATTACCTCTTAGTTTTCTCACGTGCTTAAAAAATCTGCTTGTTCACTCTATTTATCACTCAAGTTCATGACGACAACAAATCAATTTGTCTCTGTGCAAGTATCTCATGGTTTTATGCTTTCTCTAAATTGTTGCAGGAAATATATGGAAGATCCTTGCGTATGGGTAGAGTCAAATTCTACTACTCTTAGCATCCTATCTTCGCAGGCTGAGATTGGACTTGGATTCATTTTAATCATCTCTTTGCTCTCGTCAGTTTTTAGCCCTTAGATCCATCTTCTTTGCCTTTTTTGCTCCTTCACTTTCTAATACTCCTTTCTTTTCAATGATCTTTTCAAACTCGTGTTCTGCAGGTGGCAACGCAACTTCTTACATACATTCATGTACTGGCAGGTGTGTTTTTCTTGTTATCATTTGCATAATATCATATTTAGGCACACATGATTCTGCCTTAAAGTTAGAAACCCTTTACTTATTTCCCATTTTTCCAACGTTAAAACTTGTTGAGGATTGTTGTGAGGGAGTTCCACGTTGGCTAATTTAGGGAATGATCATGGGTTTATAAGTAAGGAATACATCTCCATTGGTATGAGACCTTTTGGAGAAGTCCAAAGAAAAGCCATGAGAACTTATGCTCAAAGTGGATAAATATCATACCATTGTGGAGAGTCCTAATTCCTAACCAAACTTCCATTCACAACCATAGTTTTTTGAAATCATTATCTCAAGAACGCATGGTCTTTTTTTTATGTCACAAGTCATGAATAGGCTCTTTGAGGGCGTTTCTCTTGTCGAAACTTATATATTTTGTTTTCATATTCTTGAAATAGAGCTGGTGACTCACTTTTTTGTTTGTGAACCATTTCGAAACGCAGCTGCTAAAGCTCATGTATCATGCTCCTGTTACTTCTGGGTATCATCGAAGTGCCTGGTCCAATATTTCGAGGGTCGTTTCTCCGCTGATCTACCGCCATGCTCCGTTCCTTAATACTCCTCTTTCAATGGCGCAAAGATGGTGGTTCAGGTAGAAGCTAATAATAGAGGAAGAAGATGTATCAAAATTTATAGACTAATCCCAGTAGTGACTGTCCTCCCACTTTTTGAAGCTGAAAATTGGTGTCACATTGTCTTGAAAAGCAACTTCTTAGATTCTTACTTAGGTCTGTGGAACAAGTTTGGCTTCCAAATTCAACTCTTCTTTTGTTCTTTGTTTTCACTATTGATAAAATACACCTTAGGAAATTGTTTGAAATGTGAGTTAATGTTTTCTATTCTGTATGAAGGTTTCTCATGATGGTGACTATATTCCCTCTGTTCGTCTTCCTTATGACTTTTTATACGTTCCACGTCGGTTGGAGAGGAGAACGAAACATTCCTTATAAGGTTGTGGAAACCTCTCCCTAGCAAACACGCTTTAAAATCGTGAGGCTGATGACAATACGTAATAGGCTAAAGCGGGCAATATCTGCTAATGGTGGGCTTGAATTATTACATAAATCATTTTAACTTAAACAACATATACTTGTTCGAGATGAAAACGATAAGACTTGTATCTTCGTATAATATAAGGTGATAATGAATTCTTCCTAGATCGATGAAAAATAAGTAATGCATGACTTTTTTACCCTTTTCCGCCATTTCTTATTAAATTTCTTTTCATTTTGCTTTTACATCTTTTTTTTTTTGAAGTTTAATAGGCAGAGGAAAGTATTCAAAATTTTAACTTATTAGTGTTAATATATATCTTAACTAGTTAAGCTACGTTTAAATAAGTATATCTATATTAGTTATTGTTTTGGTGTTTCGATCTTTTTATAATTTGTAGTTTAATTCATCTTGATGTAAAATAAACGTATTTTATTATTTTATTTTTCAATTATATATCAAAATCATATATAAAGATAAATATTAATATTGTAAAAGAAAAAAAATAATATGTTAGACGTGTATCTGCAATAAATAGATGTTTGACTTGAAGTTTTAATAAATTAGAGTTTATGAAATATGGATATTAAATGGTGTAAATGAATAGTCCAAATATTTTTGTTACGCTATATTATATAAAAAAACGTTATAACTATATACTTTTATTTAGTATAGAATGTAAGTTTGTGCCTAAGTTTATATTGGTAGAGCACACTATTCCAAATTTAATATAAATAAAAATTTGATAATTAGTGTGAATTAGAAAAAAATTGAATATAAAATAATTAACTTGGGAACAATTTGGACAATTTGAGAGTTAAAATGGATTTTATTTATAAAGAAAAAAGGAAAAAAAAATCTGAATCGTACGGCCAGAACTCATCCATTTACTACGCCGCCTGGATCAATTGATTTGTCCTCGCTCGTCGTCATGGTCTGGCGGATCTTTTCCAATTTCCGGCTCCGGCAGATCTCTCTTGCAGTCGCTTTGCCTTCTTCCGCTTATCTTTTTCCCAATTCAGGGCCCGAATGCTACTGACCCACTCAGGTACCTTTTCCAGAACCCTAATTTCTATCTTACTCCTCTTACCATTAGTTTCTTCTTATTTGGTTGATTACCACGTAGGCTGAACTATACTGGAATGTGCTCGAATTATGGAAATTTTGAGCCTGTTTACGAAGTCCCGTTTGACTATTGAGTCTGAATTTGCTTTTCTCAATGCATAGTTTAAATAATGTTCGTTTGTTTTTTTCCGAAAATTTTAAATTTGAAGAGTTGCTTGGTGCTTACAAATGATTTCCTGGTAATTTTAGTAGCTGTACTTGCCTCTAATGGGACGCTGGAGCGTTTGTTTTCTATTAAAATTCAAAACTTTAAATAGGCATCCGATTGAAGCTCAAATGCTCATTTATATTTGCTGTCAAATTTTCGGCTTCCCTTTTCATAATTTGCATCTGATTGCCATTGGATTGGTGTTTTGATGTTCCTGATACAGTACGTTGAAGCCTTGCGTAATAATTTATGATAAAGGAACTTGGAAACAAGTGCTGATTACAAGAAATTAAATAAGTTCAAATGCCCACCCCAAATTTGTTGTACTGAAAAATACATTAACGTCAACTTGATGATGCTGTTTTAGTTTTAACACAACTTAGATATGTATTTTTTTTCATATTCAGAATTTCTAGACGGCAGTTTCTTGGATTAGAGTATCTAACCCTACAATGTTATGCAATGAAGACACTTGTAGATGGTTAATATCCTAAAGGTGGGCCTCTAGGGGAATTTGAAACCGGGTCTTAGATATGTTCCATGATTCTTACATTTAAAGCTTGAGATTACTTTGAAATTATTGGATTCTAAGTCTGATAGTGATATTATTCAAATTGTATGTAATTAATTAAGTTCCTAGTCTACTTTTACCTGAAGCGTTCTTAGTGTTGTTATGGCGTTAACATGTGCCGTTGCTACCTTTTATTGATAGGTGATTTCCGCCTGGGATTCAGTTTCTTCCTGCTGATTAAATCTACAGTTACCAAGTTAACTATTTGCTACAGAATTGTCCATTGTATCTCCATTTATGGGTACTGAGGATTTCATTGGACGGCCAGCTTCTGGTGATTCTGGTAATGATGACGAGAGTAATGAGTCTCTTAGTTGTAATGAAACAAGAGAATCTTATTCTCAATCAAGTATTTTGAAGTGCAAGGACAATGATGCAAGCATAAAGAGGGTTGAGCTTGAGGATGGACAGTTTGAAGATATGCATTGCATACCTCAATCTGACCTTAATGATGAAACACAACGTTCTGATTCGGATATGGAAATTGAGGATTTGAATAACCTCCCAGATTTTAGTAATACTAGAAGTAGAAATGGGAATAATACAATACGGACTGAAGCAGAATACCTGTCAGTCAACTCTGCAGATGAGAGCATACAACCAAGCAGAGAGCTCTTGCAGCAGAATGAACTTCGTAAGAGATATGAAGATGTTTATCATGTTGAAAGTAGAAATTTTGAAAAGGATTTGGTTGATAATTCATCCTTCTTGAAAACTGGTGGTCAATTGACTGCAACCAACAGAGTTTCAATTGGGTTCAATGGATTTAACTCTGGAGTGCCCATTGAGAATGGTTTGTCTACATCCCATCTTGGAGGCCCCAGTAAGATTCACAAGAGTGGTGGTAGTTCGGTTTTTTATTCTGAACCTTTCTCCTTTCATGATTTACTTTAAAAAATTGATCCATAGACTTATGTCTGTGTGTATATATTATCTTTTTAAAGGCATATCCCCTCTTATTCTAATTTTCTATAATTTACAAGGTTTTAATTGTGATACTAAGAGTTATTTTTCTATTTATCCAGCAATATCAGGTGTCAAAAGACCAAGGACAGCCATGGATGAGCAACAGCCTTCAGTGCACATCGTGTATAATTCTTTAACAAGGTTGGCTGTCTAACTGTTTCTTCAAAATGAGTCTATTTGTTCTATTTAATAAAAAGTAATATTTTGTTACAATTAAGAAACATTTATCCGTGCCAAAAAGGGTAAAACATGGTGATATTGATTGCATTAGGATTGTTAAGGGATTAGAGTGCTCCCAGTGGTACTGAATAGAGAACTATCATCATTTGAATTTGTACACCCGAATGACTGATCATTGGTGAGATGAAGCAATTTTCTGAAATTGATTTGTCTTTGAAGCCCATATAAATTTAAAATTGTCATTGGACATTTTTCTCTTATTTGGCGATTCACATCCCCCTAAACGTTTCTTCATTTTCTTCAAAATGTCCGATTGTAATACTGATTTTTATCATTTTCTTTATTAATCCTATTGAAACTGTGGTCAAACAACTTATAGATAAATACTACAGCAACATAATTTGTAAGTTTCTAACTAGATTCATTTTCTCATTTCTAGAGCTAGTAAACAAAAGCTCGAGGAATTATTAAAGCAGTGGTCTGAGTGGCATGCTCAACAAGGTTCTCTATGCCAAGTAAGCCTCATCCGCCAAAGCTGCTTGCTTTGCAGCTAACTTCTCTGATTTATTGTTCAAGATGTAGTTATATACAATCTTGTGGAATTTAGAATTAACTATTTTCTGTCTAATTTTGTTCAATAGTTAAATAGAGGCTTACCCATTTGTACATAAGTGTTTTTCTGTTTATGCTTTTTCTTCACAATTGATATTTTCTAAATTTAAAGTTCACCATCTTGAGTTATTGTTCCTGTCTCAACTTTCTTAAAATGAGGCTCTTAATCTTCGACTTTGAACGAGGAAGCAAGCAAGCCTCCAACGGTTGGCTAGTGGTCAAATGGTAAGCTATAGGTTGATGAGGTGGTTATCCTCTAAAATAAATGAAATCCCTTTTCGCAGTGTGACTTACAGCTAGTGAACCTGAATTATTTGTATGGGTTTGTCTATACCATGTAGGTTCATATGAAGATTAATAAGTGTTGAGGAGTAAAACACTCAAGCTCAGTGAATCCATAATTCTAGTGAACTAATAAGTTTATGGAAAGCATGCGAAAGTTTTTCCAAGGATTCTAAGGTGTAGCCGAGTCTAGGAAGAGCTGGTTTCTTGACTGCCTTGGTGCTTGTAAAATAAACTTCCTAGTTAATTTGAATGAAAGTGATATTATGAGAGTGTTTATTGTGGACTCTAATGTGTAGCCGAGTCTAGGAAGGACTGGTTTCTTGACTGTCTGGAGGTTTGTAAAATAAACTGCCATGTTAATTTGAACGAAAGTGATATTATGAGTGTTTATTGTGGACAAAATTCTTGAGTGTGATGTCTGAAGACCTATATGTGCTGTTTAGTGCAATGTATGAATTAAACGTCTGGGGTGAATTAATTCTACAAAGGTAATCCCTCGTATTTCTAAACCTTATCGTCTAGGGTGATCTGCTCTCTTCTGAAATCCGTTTTTTCCTTGTTAACATTTCATGGAAAATCTGTATTATGTCTTTTTAGTTGGTATAAAGTATATATATATATATATATATTTTGTTCATTGGATGAGTATTTTGGCTTTTTGTCTGTTTTTGGTGGGGAGGTGGAGTAATTAATTGAATTTGTTTTTTTCTCTGCTCAGGATGATAAAGAATCTGAAAATCTAGAATCTGGAGAAGAGACATTTTTTCCTGCTCTATTTGTTGGCACAAAGAAGATTTCAGCAGTGGTGACTATCCTGTCCTTTCGTCCATAATCGTTTATATTTGAGACTGTTGACCTATGTTTATATCACTTTTGAATGGCGATTCTATTTTTGGGTTTAGTTAGCAGCTATTATTGTAGGCATTGGATCATTGTTTCCTGTTCTTTTACTTCCTTCTATTTATATGTTTTGTGCTAAGTCTTAACTTGAGAGGAAAAGTTACAATCTGGCCTTCCCTTTGTCATTCTTGAAACATTTCTTATTTTATGTTTGTTTGACCACAGACCATCGTGTTTGAACAATTGAATTGCTGGTAGTAATCAAAAGATATATTTTGACAAACTCACCAGTTGACTTGCTTTTAGTAACATGTGAGCCGGGTGTGGAAACAAAGAAACTGATAACTTTGTGGATACACAATATGGGAATATGTTGATAAACTTTCTTTTTGTCCATCTTATTATTCTTCATTCAGTTTGACGCTGGAGGCAAAAACTAAATCTATTTTCCCTTATGGTTCTTTGTATATATGGTTGTGTAAAGAATTTGTGAATGCTTTATTAGTTTTTTTCCTCTCTTGTTTTCTTAGCTACTTTCTGTATTTTCCTTCTTAATCGTTGTTTAACTGCAGACTTTCTGGATTGACAACAAAAAAAGTGAACAGCAGCAAAGTTTTATTCCTTTAGACGATAATTCTGTGCCACTATATGATCGGGGATTCACTTTAGGACTGACTTCAGCCAATGATTCGAGTAATACGGAAGGGTAAATTCTCTTTATTCACCATTGTTGGATGAAATATTTTAGTGGGTTACCCTTCCTAGTTTTGAACTATTACATGAAAAGAACAGGAAACAATGATCCAATACCAATAATTTCATTCGCATATATGTTGCAAATATGTTGCCTAGAGTGCAATTAGTGGATATGTTTTTTAGAATTCTATTTATTTTCTGCTGTAATCAGGTAATCTGGTTACAATGCACCAAGTTTAAAGGATTAGAAACTTCTACCTAATGCCATACAAGGAACACTCGTATCAGTCTTGTAGTGAATTTAAGGCTAATTTACAATACTTTGTTATCATTGTAGTGAGCCAGAAGCTTATTTATTCATTTAATTTGAGTTGATGAGTTGAGTTAATAGCAAGGGACAAGAAAATATTAAGAAGTAGAGGTAGCTTTATATTAAAAATGAAAACTAGTCCTTGATTTCCATGTTTTCCATGGCAATGGAAATGATGGGATTCTTTGTAATAGTTCATATCTTTTTAGTCTAGTAAAGAACATGAATATTAATACGGGTGTATACTTGGGTTTGCATGATGTTTAGGTGCCTTCCATTAGTGCTTTGTTAATCTTTTGCCCTTTTACTACAGCACTTTGAACTTGTTTTTTTCTTTTTCTTTTTTCTTTGGCAAACTTTTTAGAGGTCAGAAGATAATTGATGATGCTGGCCGATGTTTCAATTGTGGTTCTTACAATCATTCCTTAAAGGATTGCCGAAAACCTAGAGATAATGCTGCAGTTAATAATGCCCGCAATAAGTATAAAAAACATTATAGTTCTGGCTCACGCAATTCAACCCGATATTATCAGAATTCACGTGGTGGGAAGTATGATGATTTGAGGCCAGGAGCTCTTGATGCTGAAACACGGCAATTGTTAGGTCTCAAGGTATTATAACTATCTTGTTCTTAAGAGTTATTTCATTCATGGCTTGTCAATAGGAAAGCAAATAAGAATTTAGAACTCTACGCAGTATTACAATTAATAACTTTGACTTCAATTTGGTTGCATGTGATTACCATTTGATTGTGTGCTTGATGTTCTTTTCTCCCAAGAGCACATCCAAGAGAGCTTGGATTTTTTTTTCAGCTCATGGTTTCCATAGTTAATTCATTTTGAGTGGAAGAGAATGATCCTATAGAAGGTGTAATGTGCATAGCCATTTGAATTGGCAATTTAAGATAACTTGGAAGTCATGTCAAATTAGGATGTTGTTTTCCACAATAGAAGAATTATCAACTAGTCTCTTGGTCTGTTTGACTCTTGATGTCATCTGCCATAAATAAACAGTTTTCTAGATTAAATAGATACAAACATAAGTTTAGAAATCAATGAAGATTGGTGTATGGTTTGAAAATTAAATGCATAATTCAGTTCGTATTTTGAAATAGGAAATTTTGATCTATACACGTAAACTTCATGAGTTGGAGTCATATGTGGTTCGTGTTTTGATATTCTATTCACTATTCAGGAGCTTGATCCGCCCCCTTGGCTTAACAGAATGAGAGAGCTGGGATACCCACCGGGATATCTAGGTAATTACATTACGTTATCCATGCTGCTTTCAATTCAGTCATTACATATAGTTCTTTTAATATTTTTATTGTCTTCGTACCTTCTTTTGTTTTTATCAATGAGAGGTGCTACTTCCATTGCCAAAAAAGAAATAATTTTTGTGGCAGCATTTTGTGTTTCCTTAACTCAAATTCCATTACAATTAACTGTTGTTTTTTTGTTGTTATCTGCCTGATGGATTTCTCACTGTTTCCTGCTGCCTTCGACTTGTGAGAATTCTCGTGAAAGATTTCTTCGTCCTGATTTTATGTGGTCATCTCTTTAGGATAAACTTTAAGGTTTTGTTGCTCAATGCTTAGTAGAGTAGTTCTTGGGAGATTTGAAAGCAGAGGACAAGGGAGGTTACATCTTTGGAAAATACTTGGATTCGTTACTTGTTTCTTCCGCTTTGAGCCATTCCACGATCAATTTTGTGTGGTCATTCTTTCTTCTGTGCTTATGGGAGATGTTCTTGGTTTGGGGGTTCTGCTATGTAACAGCTTAAGCCCACCGCTAGTAAATATTGTCCTTTTTGGTCTCTTCCTTTCGGGTTTCCTTTCAAGGTTTTTAAAATGCGTATGTTAGGGAGAGGTTTCCACACCCTTATAAAGAATGCTTTGTTCCCCTCTCCAACGTCCTCACTGGCACACCGCCCGGTGTCTAGCTCTGATACCATTTGTAACAGCCCAAGCCCACTACTGGCAGATATTGTCTTCTCTGGGCTTTCCCGCCCCCTCTCAGGCTTCTCTTCAAGAAACAAGGAAGAGGTTTCCACACCTTATAAAGAATGTTTCGTTCTCCTCTCCAATCGATGTGAGATCTTACATGCTATTTGTAATTTAATTCTATTGGTGAAATTCTGTTAGTTGAAACAAAAATGGGAGTGTCGATTTGTCGAAATAAACCATCCAGCAGGACAGGATATAGATATTCCAACTTACCGAACCTGATTAGGGTTACAACATAGCTGACCCTAGAATGATGCCAAATTGAATCTGGATTTCCTGACTAGAAAAGATAATAAATCTCTAACCATTTTAATAACAAAAATGAAATAAAGAACTCATCTGCAGTGTTATGTTCACTATTTAATAGCAGTCAAAAACTTATTATCTTTCAGATCCGGAAAATGAGGATCAGCCGTCAGGGATTACAATATTTGCTGATGAGGAAACAGACGAACAGGAAGATGGGGAAATTACTGAGACAGAGTATAGTAACCCACGAAAGAAAATGAGTGTTGAATTTCCTGGCATAAATGCTCCAATCCCAGAAAATGCAGATGAAAGACTTTGGGCTGCTGAACCTTCAAGTTCAGGTCTCCCTAGAAACCGGTCGAACCAGCGCTTGAACCATCATGCAGATTATGATGGGAGGGGGAATGATCACTCTCAACCACGATGGTCCCGGGATTACAGAGATGACGGACCTCCAGGCGTTGACTCGGTAAAAAGTCCTCCCATGTCTTTCACTCCAAGGTATGGTAGTCAAGATTTTAGTTATGACTCCCAAAGTTCAAGAGGTACGTCAAGGACCCCTAATTTGGGGAGGGTCCACTCAGATAGAGGTAGAAGAAGCCCAGTGCTTGACGACGATTACTCGAGATATGGCTCTCAAAGTTCTCCGCTGTTTTCACCACCAAGAAGACGCTGATATTTGGAATATAGCCAGCCTTTGTAGAAATAAATACCTTCTGAAGGAATTGAGGCTGTGAAGTGAAATAGCTTTGGCATCCTTATTTCAAAGCTGGTGAAGAGTAGGTGACTTGAATTTGAAAGAATTATTTGTGGAAATAAACTAGAGATAGAGCCTGTATAGAAGAATCATATATGGGTGAATCTGAGAAATTAGTTGCTGAATTTTCACTTTCTGCTGTACATGGGTTATTCACTTGTACTGATTTCTCATGCTCCATACTAGCTGCAAAGGATTCTTGGGCTACCGTTAGATTTTCCTGCTCCCCATGGATATAAGCTTCAGTTTCTAATCTCCCATTTTTCAACCTCTCCTCAGAGCCGAGCTTCACCCAGCCAGCATTTCCTTTTTTCTTTTTTGCAGGGGGCAAAGTGGATCCGATATCGGTTGGAGAGGGGAACAAAACATTCTTTATAAGGACGTGGAAACCTCTCCTTAGCATATGCATTTTAAAATCTTGAGGAAAAGCCCAAGAAAGACATATCTTCTTTTATCTCTTGTTTCAGTTATGACTTCAGACGAAGAAAACCAGACCTTTCTGTTCCCGAGCTTCATTCTCAGTCTCAATCTTCTCCACTTCAGCCTATAAACTGATCAGATTCTCCGTAGCAGTGAGCAGCTGTTTCTTCTCCGCCTCAAGATTCCTCTCCTCGGGTTTCACTGGCTCTTCTCTTTGTTCAAAGCTTTGAACTTTGCATCAAGCTTCCTTTTATCTTCTTCAGACACTTCGTTTTCCAACTCTTCACCCAAAGATTTAATCTTTTGATCAATTTTTAGTTCAAACTCAGACTTCTTCAGCAGAATAGGAAGGGATCGAGTAATGAGTGCCTTTTTAGTCTTTTTCTAAAGACTCTCATATAAAGCTAACATGGCTCGTTACACACAAATATAGCCAAAGAAAGATGAGACGAGACAGACAATCAAAAGCTGCAATGGGACTACCGTAGAAAAGCCCTCCTCCTACTAACATAGAAAGATATTCATGTAACTAGTTGAATCTCATCCTAAACCAAGATGGCTTTGTGTTCATTATCGAGCTTTTGAATCTCAACCTCTTGGCATTTGCAGTTGAGAAAAACAAAAAATAGTACAATTTATTTAGACAAAAACATATATCTTTAATTAAAAAATTAAATATTCAAATTTTTAGGTCGAGAGGTAAACTTATACATATATATATATAAAAGAAAAGTCCTAAGTCTCGTGCTAGAATTAAAGAAAGTTATGGGGATGAAGATGCACTTAGGGATTAATTTTGAGAGCTAAAAAGTGAATACATCCTAAACGAATCATTTTAAAAATAACTTTATTTACAAAAATTATTCTCTATTAATTTCAAAAGTTAGATTATTATAGAATCAGATACTTTCCTTAACAAATTTTAAAATTTAAAATTTATCTTATTTAAGATTAATTTTAATATAATGATATCTTTCTTAATTCTTTTATCTCTCATTTTTAAATGGATCAGGCGGAATGCAACTAAATAAATAATTTAAAAAATATATTTAAATTTTGATAGTATGTCTACTTTAATCATTATAATTAAATAATAATAATTTAATATTTGTAAGTAATTTATTTCTTTTTTATTTTAAAAGTATATTATATTAACAAGAAAAATCCCGATTCCTTAATCCAAAAGTCAACGTAAAGGAAAAATCTTTTTTTTTTTTTCTTTTTTCTTTGAAATATTCTATACTAAAATTAAGCCTAAATTTCCATTCCATCTTACCAATGGCGATGAGAGATTCGAGATCTTAGGGAGAGATCAACGTCTGAAACCTCATTCGATCAGTGTTTTTCTTTAATGCAGCTGAAATTGGCTTCGAATTTGCCCACGATTTCCTCCATTGAAGATCCTAACACTCCAATTCTTTCCCCCACTATCTCATCAGCTGAAGAACCAATGGCGGTTCCCGCGGTTCAGTTCCCAATCTTCATGGCCGTGAGAGTGCTCGGGATGGTTGTGGCAACTCTCGTCTTCATTTGGACCTTGCACTTCCGTGGAGGATTGGCGCTTATCTCAGATAACAAGGATCTCATCTTCAATGTAATTAGCAATTTCCTCTATATTCACAAATTATTTTGCTCTTGCGTGTGTGTTTTTTTCCCCCCCTCTTTTTTCCGATTTTTGAATTGATGCGCATGTTCGATGGGTCTTGAGTTAATTTAGTTTTCCGTGGTCTTTCTGCTTCGGATTTTGGATTTGGGTGTTTGAAATTTGAGCACCATTTGGCTTGGAATGAAATTGGATGAAGATATCTGACACGGTATCGTCCAACCTTTTAGTGTAGCGACTAGCAAGAACGGTGCTTACTACTTGCTCACCATTGTTAGTTCTTCTCAGCTTCAGCCTGAAATGGCTGTTTAATGTACTCGTGTAGTTTTGAATTGTATGCTGTAAACCCATTGATGATGCATGCGTAGAGTAATTGGGTCTCTTCTTTCTGGCGTTTGGAATATTGGTGACAAATTTAGAGATGAATTTTGAATGGCTGGTCATGTCTGGTGGGCAAAAGAAGTCATATGCATATAGACATCTTTTACTGTCAGCCATCTGTGATCTGCATTTCTTATCAGTTGCAAAAAGATGGGAGATAATGCAAAATAGAATTCATTCTTTACATGTGGCTCCAATCATCAAGGTTAATAGATTTTTTTTTATTGACACAGCTTAGCTTGAGTAACATTTGGCTATCTACTATTATTTCTTGTGCCTCTTATATGAATCTAGTAACAAACATGGTTCGATCTTAGTATCTAAATTATTTTTTAATGCATATCTTCGTAGAATTGTTTATTTTATATTTGATGGCAAGCCTAGTGGAGAGTGTTTGTGTGAGATTCCACATTGGTTGGGGAGGAGAACGAAGCATTCTTTATAAAAGTGTGAAAACCTCTCCCTAGCAGACGCATATGCATTTTAAAAACTTTGAGGGGAAGTCTAAAAGAGAAAGTCCAAAGAGAACAATTTCTGCTAGCGGTAGGCTTGAGCTGTTACAGTTTGCTTGCTCCCATTCTGGGACTCGACTTAAATAATGCGTCCGATGGTCTTGTACGTTTATAAGTTTGGTCTTGTAGTGGACAGAAACCAAGGATATGAGCATAATATTCAAATGGCATTGTCATGAAGACTTTTGGATCTAATGAGGTCT
Organism: Cucurbita ficifolia; assembly: GCA_033971965.1. Classification (NCBI taxonomy): domain Eukaryota; kingdom Viridiplantae; phylum Streptophyta; class Magnoliopsida; order Cucurbitales; family Cucurbitaceae; genus Cucurbita; species Cucurbita ficifolia. The sequence goes on from CM066965.1 coordinate 19,879,194, forward strand.
CGAGAGGGAAACATGATTATTTTCTTTGCTGTTGATATATCCTATATGCTTTACATAATTGAAAGTTTAATTTTTAATTTTTTTTGTCCTTTTATTTTCCTGTTTATTTGTTGAAGTTGCTCCTGTTTTGCAGGTCCATCCTGTTCTTATGGTTATTGGACTTATACTTCTAAATGGTGAAGGTAAATATCTTTTTTCTTTGGACTTAAATTATAGTTTGAAGCACTAGTTTACACACGTTTGGATTCTTCTTCCATTTCGGTTTTGATGGGATGGTTTGTATTTGACTATTTGAATTCAAGACTGAAAATATGATGCTACTATGTTAAAAGTGAGAAATCACGAATTCTTTTTTATGGGAAACAAAATGCATTTGATAGAGGAGATATGAAATTACAAAAAAATAAGGGGGGAGGAAAGCCAAATCACATTTGATATAAATAAGAGCTTTTGTGGGCTACGGGTGGAGGCCTATGAGATCATTCACTCCATCCCGGAGAAAAAACTCCCTGAGCCTTAGTTGGAAGTTAAACCAAAACTAAGCTTGTAGGCTCGTAGAGAAAGTCATTTTACAGGTATACCCACGGATCTATGTTCTTGAACAAGCCAAGAAAGTTATGAAAAACTCTCAGTTGACACAAAGATAAGAAGGTTGTAAAAAAGAAAAAAGAAAGGCTCTTACTAGTAGAAATTACAGAATTGGAGAGTTGGAACTAGTAGATTGTAATTTAAGTGGCTCTTTTGATCTAGAACATTCATTGTGCTCAATTTTTTCTTCCCTGGGTGGTGGAGAGGGGTGTTGAGTTGTATGAGAGATATTGGTACTGTTGTTACTAGTTACTACTGAATGGTTTTTTCTTGCTAGGCTTCATCATGTAGGTCTTAGGTTTTGTCCAGGAAACGTGTTATTTTACGAAACGTGCTAAAGGTCAAGTTTAGAATCATGTATGAAATATGTATCCTGAAATCATTCACAAACTTGAGTTAAAGTTAATTCTCCTACCATTCTGGTGCGTTCAATGGTTTTGTTTACCGTGCTTACATGTATTGATGCAGCAATGTTGGCATACAAGACAGTCTCAGGAACCAAAAATTTCAGAAAACTAGTTCATCTTGCAGTACAGTTTGTTGCATTCTGTTTAAGCCTGATTGGCATATGGGCTGCCCTGAAGTTCCACAACGACAAAGGAATCGAGAACTTTTACAGTTTGCATTCATGGTTGGGTCTAGTTTCGATCTTTCTGTTCGGCTTCCAGGTTCGTAAATTACAATTTCTGCTGGTGTGATGGTATGATTTACTTTTGAGCCCGCTTGTTGAGCTATAACTCATAAGGATGATCCCATTTGAACAGTGGACTGCAGGATTTGTAACCTTTTGGTACCCAGGCGGCTCCAGAAACAGCAGATCGACTCTATTGCCATGGCATGTTTTCTTTGGTGTTTACATATATGGCCTTTCCATTGCTACAGCTGTTACTGGCTTGTTAGAAAAAGCTACATTTCTTCAAGTCAGCAAGGTAATTTTACGCTATTCCAATGAGGCGATGCTGTTAAATTCGTTGGGTCTCCTCATTGTTCTTCTGGGTGGTCTTGTAATTCTCGCGGTTATCGCTCCGTCGAGTGGCAAAGGTGACATTTTCAGGGGGCCAGCAGAATAGGATGAAGAAGCTAATGGAAATGGAACAAGGATTTTTGTTGCGTGACGGATCTTTCTTGCTGTAAACATATCAGAATCGAACTTGCCTTTATTTTTTACTCATGACACAGTTAGATTCTTCCGTAACACAAAAATCACATCATAGGTTGAGAAGCAAACAGATTCTTTAGTTGAGAATAAGATGTTATATGTTGTCTTTTCACGTGGAGCTATACTCATTTTGGCAAAAATTAAGCTTCGATTGATATCTAAAAATTTATGCACCAAAAGCATGCTGAGCAGTTTTGTTTGTAAACATCTTAGCCAAGAAAATTTATAGTACAATGATACTACACCTTCAATTTTCATTAAAAAAAAAACGTTAACACATACGTGCTACGTTATTTTATTTGATGGACGTCATAAAGTTAAGTATTTTAGTACTGAAAGTTTAGAAACATTCAAATCAGACAACACTCACAGAAAGCTATAGTTCACTATTTATAAGAAATCAGATAAAAAGTTGGGATAGCAAACAGATCATAGAACTATGAAGCTAAAAGTTCAACTCATAAGAAGAAAACATGTCCTGACCAACAAACAAACAGATGTGCCAATAAAAAGAGGGGTAAACTAAGGCAATGATATGGCTGTCTGATGGACTGTCTTCTGGATGTAGCGGCCATTTGATTACATGAAACTTGGGCAAACAGGTCCTTTGGAAAGACCAAGGCGGACTTCCATTCCATGGTGCATGTCCAATGGCCTCAAAGATTCAGACTCCCTTGGGTCTGCATATGACATTGACATACGAAGTTGTAAATAAACACCAGCAGAGACTATTTATCTAAAGTGGGTATATATAGAATAGTGAAAACACAGCGAGATAGGGCTAGAAAACACAGATTCATTATGTTTAGTGAAAATAAAAAGGTGAAAGCAAACATCCCTTGTGGAAAATGAGCGGCTGCAATCTAGCATAAAGACTAGTGGATGCAATATTCTATGTGATATTGGTTATTGGAAGCAGCGGAAACTCTTGCGAACTTCATCAAACAGACACGCTAGTTGTCACGGTCATGCGTAGTACATGGTGAAGTAAAGGTCCCTGTATACTATATTTCTAATTGTGCTAAATCCGACCATACTTCATGGATTTAATCATCCCACCAATGTCAGATAGTCATAAAAAAAAGTTATTAAGATTAAAAGAACTATTTAAGGTAATTGAAAACTCTCATGAATGATGCAAAAGAATATAGTGAACAACAGAAGCAGATGAGCTATTAGGATCTAGGTGACTTCATAAGTTCTCATTTTACCATTTAGATAATCTTCAAAGCCAAAGTCGTCCAAGCTTCCATTAAGAGCCTCCAAACCCAGCATTGAAGATGGAATAGGTCCTGGAGGCCTTTGAAATCTGCAATAGCGATGAGTTAGAATAATTATAAGGTTGGTGAAGATAAAAAGAAAAGAAAAGTAGACGCCAGATTGTAGTCTCCCCATTTAAACTCATGCACATCAAATATTAATTCCACAAGAGATCCTATTTTAATGGCACTAGCATATCAAGGGATGAGGGGGAAAAGTGCCCCCACCACACTTCCAGAGAACTAAATTTAACATGTGTATGAAGAGAACAAATCACATGAGGTAGAAGAGTCAGTGGAGTGAACTATGCCCTTTCTTCTCCCCACCAAATCACTATCAAACAACGATTAGCAATGTGATTAAAGTTAAAAATAAACTAAAATAAAATGCATAACCAAAATAGCAGATTTTAGCGTAATATCTCCTTTTCACGAATGCTCCAATTTAGAACACACCAAAAGAGAAAAACCATACCGAGAAAGAATTTGCCTGTCCAAATCCATCTTCAGTGGAAAAGCAGATCCATATGTATTCACAAGAATTTTCCTTTTCATCTCCTCTTCTGTTCTCCTCGTCTAAATCATGAAACACAAGGATATACATGTATCAAATTAAAATAAATTGATTCAACCAATTAGTTTAAGATTTTTTTTAAAAAAAATCATCTTAACTATTATAAGAAAAAACTGTGGTTGATACACCTTTCTTGGTGGATACCGTTCATTATGACTAAACCAACTTAAATGTCCAAAATTCTTTGAAAGATTTATGGGTTTATCTCATAAATGTTTTGAATGCAAACTAATGCCCCTCTGGTGCTGCCGTAAGAAATTCATTTTGGATATAAAGAATTCTATTAGCAAATGAAGAAAGAGAAAGAAATGGGAGAAGCATCCCATCCCAACCCTATAATCAAGACAAATGAGGTTTTCGGTGCTTTTCCTAAGCATTTCCCCCCCTCTCTTCTAGATTTCTGGTGTGCTAACAGGTTCATGACAAGTGAATGCTGAATGGTCACTAATTACAAGTTCCAGAAGAATAATAACATTATGGCTGCTCTTGGTCCTCTCGATAGAAATCTTATTGAGGGCAGAACCTATTTGCGCCACTATCCATTCTGTAAGATGGGACACCCAAAACATTGACATATGGGGGTAAAAAGAGAGAATTGACCATAATAACAGGAAATAAAACATCAAGTTACAAGTTCCTAATCCGAGAAACATGGGCAAACGGTGGTTCATCAGCTCCATCGAATCTAGATTCTATTTCTAATAACAATCTAGTCTAACTGCAATAACTAAACAGCAAAATCCACACAGAAATCAAATAGGGCAACTTAGATTGAAACTCCCAGTCCACTTTTCCACATTGCATAAAATGGCGATAGAAAGAGAGGGAAAGGAAATTACAGTTTCGTAGAGGGATTCGACAGGATGAGATCCGACGAGGTCGCTCTTAACGCCTTGGAGCCCAAATCGAAGCGCATCGTTCTGGATCCCTCCGATTTCATGGGCTATAGTCTTCGAAGATTCCATTTTTCTTCTTCAAGGAGCAAGTTTAGAGAAAACTTCTTCGGCAAGTCGAGAACTCCCGGAGCTGTCTCTGCGAACTGCGAATTGGTATCGTTTTGGTATTTATATCAAACACAGGAACTTCGAAGAAAAGTTTTCATTTTTTGGCCAAAATAATTAGATATATATGTGCTTATTGGTTTGGGTAATTTTAATTTTAGTTTTTAATCTAACATTTTCAATATTACTTTTTAAAATAAATTAGAAAGAAAAGTAATTATAAGTATGGAAATTGAATTATCGGATAATTTATACATTTTATCATTTAATATATGAAATCCTTGAATTATATAATTGTTAAAATTTAATCTAATGTTTTTAATTATATAAAAAATATATATATATATATATATATATTACTCTGATCATTAATTCTTTTTTAGAATAAAAAAATATCTCAAAAGATATTGGGACACACGAGTAAATAAGGGTACATGAATAAAACAAGACTATGTCCGAATGAAAGCAATCCTGAGAATAAGACGATTAAGAAAGGTTTAAAAGAATTGAAAGTAACTACTTATATCAATAAGGTGCACTTCTTTTTCGGTGACTCAATCATAAAAATTTCATATTAAAAATGGTGGAGCAATTTTATGTTGAGCAACCTTTTAATAATTTTCTTGAGATGAATGTGAGTGAAAATAAAGTGAAAGAACTCCAAGTCGGTCTACAAGGACAATTTTCATTTCAAGAAGGAGAGAAAAAGAAAAAGAAAAAGAAATAAATAAATAAATAAAGGTCTAAATGTGTTTTGAATTTTGAGAAAAAAAAGGATAAAATCTAATAAAATAAAACTAAGGTCGAAAAGAAAAATAAAATAAAAGCCACACCACACTATAATAAATATAAAAATAAATAAATAAAAGTGATGGATAATAAGAGGACACGTAGTGAAAATTGGCGGGTTTAGAAACGGATTCCATTCTCGTTGTTCGCCCTCTAACCACCGGAGATTCACTCTCTTCTCCGTTCTTCAGAGTTTCAGAGACAGGTAGAAAGAGAGTCGATTTCGATGAGTGGAATATCGCCTCCTGCTGCTCTCTGTTCTCATGACAAGTTTACTCTCCCCAATCGCCTCTCCCTCGTTTCTCTGCGTTTCTCTCGTCCCTACTGCGCAACCTCTCTGCCTGGCGGCGGCAATTGGAACGGTAGAGCCAACGTTTTCGTCCATTTCGAACCGAGAGCTCCTCTGCAGAAGCCTCAACGTTTAGCTTTCACATTCTCGGCTAGAGCTGCTGATACTACTCAGCCGTCTTCCGTTTCAGCCTCGCCGGACAAAGCAGTAGTTACCGATGATGAATTCTCGCTTGCGAAAGTATTTTTCTGATTCTCTATGGCTATCAATTCTTGAATCTTGAGAGTAATTGTATCGGATATCTCTGGTAGCACTTGGTTTGGAATTTCTCAATTCTGTTTAATGCGCTGATAGTGGTTGCGAAGAAACGAGAGGAGATGTTTGAGAGAAAAGTAGTGTTTAAATTGTACAAGAGACAAGTTTTATCGTCGTTAATTTTCTCTGCTTTTAGCTTTTTTCATTTATTATGTGGAGCTCTTGGTTATTCTCGAGAATTATCTATGCGCTAGAAGGAGGGAAAATGAAAGGAAATAGAGTTCCCTCTAATTTTAGTCGATGAAATATACATGTTGTAGAGATTTGGATTTAATATATCATGCTTTGATACTATGTTAAATTACTTTTATATTTAAAGTTCTAAGCTATTAAACTAGGACAAATTAATCATTTAATATGTTCCTCATATAGATTTAAAAAATAGATATGCCCCAAGTGTATGGAACAATCAACCTTCTCTCTTTATGCATAGTCATGTATTTTCTTAAAGTCTGTTTGATCTGTAATTGTGGTGTTTTACTTTTGTTCCCCACAGGTTTCATTTGGTGTTATTGGCTTAGGTGTTGGAGTTTCTTTGTTGTCGTAAGTTGTTTCCTCCTCGAGACTCAAAATACCTAAATTTATAAAACAATACTTGACCGCATACTCTGGTGGGTAGGTATCTTCCTACACTACTATTAAATTTCTGCCAACTAGGAGAAGGAAAAAAAAAAGAAGAAAAAAATCGAATTTCTCATTTTCTGGAAGAAATTATGTCGATCATACTCCCTTTGTGCACCCTACGTCTTGGGGTTTACAAATAGTTTTTTTGATGTTGTGGACTCCACATAATTTTTAAAAGAAAATTTCTCATTTTCTACCTTTCTTTCTCTTAGTTCTCAAAAATTTAATGGCAGTGTGTAGAAAGATAACTATCCACCTGTATACAACCAAGTATTTTTCAAAATTTTAACTTGTACACTTGATCTGTTTTCATTCTACAGGTATGGATTCGGTGCATACTTTAATATCCTCCCAGGATCTGAGTGGTCTGCCATTATGCTAACATATGGCTTCCCTCTTGCAATTATTGGCATGGCTCTGAAGGTATATAACTTTCTATTTTTTCCCTTCTGTAGTGTACAAAGGGGTTAACGTGATAAATATAAGCTTTCAATGGTTGTTACTTCAGTAGCCACATCATATCTTCAGGTCATTTCAGCCTTTTTATACCCTATATAAGTTATAACTCAGTAGCTGTTCCAAATTAAAAATATTATCAAGCCGTTTCTATCAGGTGTTTTTTTACAAAAAGTAGTGTCATGTTAGTGTCCAACCACTTTCTATGTTTCATTTGTTATTTCCTTTCTGAAATGGCCTTGCAGGGTTGCTTCTTTTTTCATAATTCCTTTAGCTTCATGTGCTTGAGCTGAAAATGAAAATAATTGGTAGAGAAAATCTGGTAACTCATTCTAGCTTTTGACTGTTTTGCAGTATGCTGAACTCAAACCAGTGCCATGCTTGACATATTTAGAAGCTCAAAAGCTGAGGGAATCATGCGCCACCCCTATTCTCAAACAGGTTCTTTCATGAAATTTGATTCTTTCTAATGGCCATGCTAGTGTTGTAAATATTTTCTCTCTGTGAGTGACTGTTTTGGTAGACCCCCTTCTTGTACATTTATATTTAGAGAGGGAGGGGGAGGAACAAAAGTGTAATTAGAATCTTCTGGAGAAAGAAATTCGGGCCCAAACTTGAGGGAATCTATACTGAGCTAGGAGGGGCGGAAGAGAGAAATGGTGAGGAATTAAAGATATGGGAAGAAGGAAAGAGAGCAGTCTGGTTCTCGAAATCCCCCTATTTCTGTTTATTTTTGCTTATCAACTAGAATTTCCATTTGAGACTTTTGTTTTTATTTACTGTTTCTATGATATTTCGTTTGTCATTTTCTTTAGGTTTCTTCATCTAGTCAATTCAGTTTCTAAAGATGAAATTTCATCTGGTCGATACTGTACCACAGCTTGGGGAAGAATGAATTTTTCGTTTTGTGTGAATATTATTGTTCCAAATTACAATTGAAAAGTTATCATTTAATTCACTAAGAACAAAAGGCTCGCCTTTTGTTTCAATTTGATTGTTACTTCAATAATATGTCACTTGCGGGTTCAACTGACATTGTTTCAAATGTATAATCATTTTGTATATACACAATTTCTATTGTATGAACTGTTTCATATCTCTAATCACTTTTTAATGATTTTAACTAGGTAAGAGATGATGTGATAAGGTACCGCTATGGGGATGAACAACATTTGGATGAGGCATTGAAACGGATTTTTCAGTTTGGTCTGGTAAGTAAACTGGCGCCACTTGAATCTTCTTTTATGTGATCTTTGATTACATTTTTACGTGGTTGTAATGTTGTGGATTCTTCTTACATCATTAGCAATATATCAATTCAAAAGACTCCAGCTTTATCAGTATAGAAAGCTGGCTTCACTTTCACTTGGCTGTTGCATTGTTATAAAACTAGAATTCAATACACTACTAGATGCTGACTAATTTTTGGACTGAAGTTGTTTGAACTCTGGTTCATGCTTGTCCCATTTGAATTTTGGATCCAGCAAATAATCAAATACATAGGTCCAGGAGTACACATTTTGACCTTAATGGGAAATTGCATCGATTGTGTATTTGAATTCTCATTTTCTTGCTTTTACACTGGTTTTTGCTAACCGGTCTTCGTTGCATTCTACTTCTGTATATACAGGCTGGGGGAATTCCTCGAAGGAGTGCACCTATTTTGCAAAGTATTCGTGAAGAAGTATGTTTACGTGACTTGACTTTGTATTTATTCCATATATCACTGGTCACCTCAGTACTTAGGACGCTTCTGATTGTACCAACTAGAAGTACTACTGAATACAATAGCATGTTATCAGCACTTAAGATTCTAATGTTCTGCCATTTGCTACAATTCTAGGTTACAGAAGACGGAAAATATTGCCTGGCCTTGGTGTTTGAAGCCAAAGCCTTGACATTGTCAGATTTTGAGAAAAGACAGGTAATTGAGACATGATTCTTCTTGTATCGTTGAAGAAAGAGTGCTAACTTTCTAGGGGATTATGTTTAATTGCTCAATATTTTGCTAGTGCTGATGTAGTCATGATGATAAATGTTTCTGCTCATTCTAAGGGAAGAATAATATTCGGAAGATTTGCAAATGTATGAAGACATTATTAAAAGATCACCACCACTAATAGTTTCTTTAATGAACTTGCAGGCAAAATTTGCTTCTTTCTTTGGACCAGGGATCACTGCTGAAGTTGGTGAGCTTTATACTACGCATAATTTATCCTTCTTTCTTTCTTTCTTTTTGTCATTTTACCATCGTAAACTGATTTTTTTTGCGTGAACATTGCTTTAAAACTTTTGCAGGGAAGGGAGACAATGATCTGTATGAAGTCCGGCTTATTTCTAACACTATTCCTGGTGCTTCACCATCGTAAAATATACGGTTTTAATCGAATTCTGCTACATATAATTGTTTCATTTACAAACTGCTGTCCACTAGTGAAGTTCTGGTAAGTATATATTTCTTTGGAAACCCTGCAATCAAAATGTTCCGATCTCTAATGTTTATAAAAAGTGAATTATACAGAAAAAACATATTTAGAAAGAGAAAAATCTGACATCCAAAATGGTTTCCTTCCTGAATTTAAAATTGTTTCTCCAAAAGACCATGAAGAAGATGATGTAAAAACAGTTCGTTCTTAATATAGGACATTCTAGCTTGCCTATACCTATTCCGGAACTACATCACATGATGCACACTTAGTTATTTGATTAATGAAATTACCCTTAGAATAGTCACAAAAATAAGAAATGTATCCTTGCAAACTACAAACTACAGTCTAGAAGTCTAGAAGCCACCCAATGCGGTACACATGCCCATAAACATGGTGCATTGTTGGCTTGCGTATGCCAAGGCCAATATTGATTATAGCTTTACCTCAATTTAGTGAAGTAGAATAGCCTTATATTTTTTTCCGAGTTAAACGAGAGTGAGGATTCGAACATTTGACTCTTAGACAAAGACATGCTATACTGATTGAACTATGTTTAGATTAACAAAAGAATACATTATTGTGAGACAATTACATTTATTACCATTAAACTGTTATCATTGCCACATAGGACACTTTGAAGTCTCATTCAAAATATTCCATCGAAGATTTTTGCCAATCAGTGATTCATCATTATTTATCTTATTTCTAAGATTGGTCATCAATCATTTGATTACATTAATGATAGCGAGACCAAAAAACAATGTTCTGTTGAGAGGTGTTAATTGATCCCAAATGAAGTCTCACAAGCGTTCCTTACAGCTGAACCTGGGCTTAGTATTAAACGCTATGACTGATATTGAAGCCTAAGTTGCTAGATTTGAGTAAAAGTCAGGTTTTATATATTCTCTCGAGGGTCAAGCCCACGTGAAACTTCCATTGCAGATGTCCTATTGTCTCCTCTCCCATCTCCCTGCTTCTCAATTTTTCCTAATGGAAGAGATGGCATCTCCTTCAAATCACTTCTATGGTTGAGAATCAACTAGATTTAAGTCTATTGTTCAGTTGAGTTAGATGGGCCAGACAAAATACTTGTATCGGAAAATTCTTTAAAAAAATTGCTCTTTTAGAGGGAGCATCTCTGAATGTTAATTAGGGCAGGCTATTGAACTCGGGTAAAGTGCGAAAACATACGTGTTCGAAGATGGGATGGTTCCTTAAACACAAGTTGGAAGATACCTGCCATTGAGAAGATTTTTGTCGCCGTGCCCTGCATAAAAAGGTTTTGCACATTCCTTTTTTCAAATATATATATATATATATATATATGAATGATTGAAAATGCTGTTTCATATACGATTAGTTTGTCATTCAAGTATAATCTTCGTTATTTATTCACATTTTTTAGACCTGGTTATTCCTTTAGAAAATATTTAAAATATTTTAGCAGTTCACCATCATGTTTGAATATTCCAACTAATGTGATATGTACGTTTTGAATTTCTTACTGTTTTGATATTAGTGGGTCCTCGATTGGGGCTGTTTTATTAGCTCAGGAAGCACTTGTGTTGCAACTAGACCAATCTTCCTTTTTCCTTCACACTTTTTAGGGATCCATTGTATGATTTATCTATAATATTAGACTTGGATCAGTAATCCTAGTTATTGAAAGGTTTGTTTGTCTAAAGGTAAAGACAAAAGGCATGCACGTGAAGTGAGAAAGATAAAGCTGCTCCCAACTTTCACCATCCCAATAAACAATAAACTAAAGCAGAGAGAACCACGAAACTAAGAGCCTTAACCTTTCTTACGCAGGCCTGAGGTCTCTCTCCATGATTGCCCTTAATTTCTTAACGTAAACACTAACCTCACTAACACCCGCGAAAATATGCCTGAAATATAGATAGAATCTCCTTTTGCCATTTTGCTCAGGAACTTTTCAGCACCCTTTTAAATTCAAATGAGGTAAGAAATTCTTTGTTCTTGTTTTGTGTTTATCTGTCTGTCTTGTTCTCATCCATGACAGGCACCCACCTTGCCTCCACCTTTGCTCCTTTGCACTGTTCCTATCTCCCTTTTCTCCTTTTGTCATCTCCTTTTCTTTGCTTGCTTTAATTGTCACCTGCACTCAATATTTGCTAATTTAGGCATTTTTATGTGAACATGACCCTCCTGGAAATTTGTAGAAAATGCTCAAACTTTGTTGTAAAATATCTCTGTGTTGGAATGAAATTTCATGCCTAAAATGAGAAATTTAGCCTCGTGAAGGACCGTACAACTAAATGATGTTTTGGGCCTCTTATACATTTGATTGTGAAAGTAAAGGTTTCATTAATTTAGAGTTGTTACCTTTTCCTCCCCAACTGAAAGGTATCAATCTGTTGTTATTGGGAAGGAAAAAGAAAGGCACACAGCCAGAGTTACTCACCATAATGAGCCATAATCCTGCCAAACAATGGTAAAGCCAGCCACACTGGTGAAATGATGAACCACAGTTCAATCATACCAGTAAGACAAAATCCAGAAGGTTCACTTCTTATGCTGGACGATAACCTTTGAGAACTGTTTTCTCGTTTTACTTTCTTGTTTCTTTTCACTTTTAGTTTTTCCCTTGAATCCCGGCCCACCTGTGGACTGATTTTGAAATTATTCTTACTGATATTGAGGTACAAGCATGTGGATGTCTTATGAATGACAGATGCAATGACTCGGATACTTTTTTTTTTTTTTTTTTGCATTATTTTGGCCATTCGACCATACCCTACAAATGCATAACCATTTTTTTCCAGAAAGAGAGAAATAAAGCAGAAATTTCTACATAAAGTAGCAGGAACTGTGAGAACCCATTTTGTATTTTCCAGGAAAGAATCTCGATGGGCTCCACAATAAAGCTAGTATATGGTGGGGAGATGGTTGGGGAAGTGGGATTGTTAGATGCATGGTACAGAGTTTATGGTGGTTGGGGTTTGGAAATATGTTTTGTGAAATTGGCTTTGTTCCTGTTCTGATATATTCTTGGTTAGAATCCTCCAAGTTTTCTTCTCTTTTTTCCTTTTCCCTTCTGATTGATTCTTTTTTTCTGTCCGGAAAATGCTTCCCACAAACAGAGACAACCACAACTGTATGAGTTGTTGGGAAGCAGACAACGATAGGAGAAAATCATAGGACTGTGAACTATAGCCTATGTGAAGAAGCAGAACATGGTGCCAATTTTACTCTTACACTTCCCCCCATCTTGTTAGAACGTCAATCTGATTCAGTCGAGCCTAATCTTGACGACCCCATTTGTAGAAATGCAAGATTAACGAGGAAGAGAATGAAACATCCAAATCATTACTATTAGCACTCTTATGTTTTGGGTAATGGGTTAATCAGCCTGAAATTTATTCCTAGATTGATTTTGTTTTTAGCTTAATAATACGTAGGAATGGTGATTCATACTCCTAACCTTTTTGTTGAGGCTCAAGATAACTTCTTCCTAGATTTCTTGATTAGTTGGGTTGTATTAAGCTTGTCATTTCAAACCCCTTTGATCTTCCTTCTACTAAATCATGATTATCATTTCAAAGATCAAAGAATGTACATACCCCTTCCTTTGATTTCTTTGTTCGAGTAGGACTAGAATTTGGTGAATTAGTTTCTTCTTTCCCACATGCCTTTAACAATATCTCCATGGGAGGCGTGGAAGCAGGGCTAGGACATGCTGAGCTTCTTTCAGGTGGTGTGCTTTGAGTTCCAACATCCTTTGTCATCCCTTCCACTTTCTTTTCTACAACTCAAACATGGAAACTTGTTCATATTGAATCCAACTTCAAATAAATCTTTCAAAGCATGCTATAAAATTTGTGATTGTACCTGGAATTGGATATCGATGAACTGCTTCCTCTTGGGGAAAAGTAATCGGCCTTTCATGGAGTTGTCTTGACTTGGTGGAATAAACTAAAGGAGCAGACATGGTGATTCTGCTTCTGAAATTTCTGAATGACCTTGCACTAAGTGTTTTAGCAGATAAACACTCCATTGGAACCTCACCTGAAAGAGGATTGCAGATATATTTCTCTGCTTCATACCACTTTGAGTTCAAAGCAAACTGATCAGGCGACAAGCTTTCCCACATATTATATCTTGACTTAGCTTGCAATGCTGCACAAAAACTCCATTTTTGACATTTTACAGCCAAAAAAACGATTGATTTCTGATGTGTTTACAAGAATGTCTTACCTTTGATAGCAGCAGTGAACGAGTAGGTTGATGGGTCAATTTCATCTGCAAAAGAAAAAAGATGAGAGAAACCCATGACAGGAAAAACTGACTTGAACCAGAAAACAGAGAAGTAATTAAAGTGTACCTCTCATGGAGTAATAGCCTGGGGAAGAAGCAGTGCTGGAGATGGTTATGTTTGATCTGAAGGATCTGCCATCTTCCCTTAAGCTGCTTAAATAAGACCCTGAAAAACGTCTGGAACTTGTGTTCTCACACTTGAACCTTGCCTTAACTGGCCACTCTCTCAAATTGAAGTCCTCTGGTTCTTCCCTTCTTTGCGAGCTATAATGAAACTGCTCCATTCTAAGGCTCTGAAGAAATGAGCAAACTAGTTGAATTCAAGCCTTTTAAACCCCTTCAAGCTTTCAAATATCAGTCTCTTCAATATTCTCCATAGAAAATATAGTAAGATTTGATGCTGTAAAAACAAATTATCACTAGTTAATGATTGTTTTGTATACTGTCATATTTATTTCTCTAATTTTGTCCTTTATTATCCCATATCTGAAAAGCCTGAGTCCCTTTTTCCCAAATAAAACAACTAGCTCCCACAAGTCCATTTCATCAAAATTTTGAGTCTCAATTATTGGTCTATAGTGTTAGGATTGTGACTCACATAATGGGTCTCATACTAAGTTGTTGTATAGCTCAAAGTGTTCCCCCATGAAATGTCATTTTGTTTATGGTGTTTCCCCGCCATTCAATTTCAACTTCCTACTTCAAATTTTTCGATGTCATGTCATGATCTAAGCTTCCAAATTTTGTTGTTCATATGATTACACAGTTGATTTTTTGAAGTTTCATTTTCCTGGTTTGGTGTAGAAGTATCGACAATCAAGATGGAGGGGGGACGGAGATAGAGACAGGATAAGAGGTTCCTCCAAAGAAAAATTTATGATGTATGTATCTTTAACTTTAGTTAAATTGTAGTTAAACTAATGAAAAAATTATGCAGATATATCTTTTAACATAAATAATTTTTTTTCTATTATAAGTTTTTACCTCCCAGTAGTAGCCTCACATTCGCCCATTAAGAAATAATATTTTTATTAAAATGAGTTTTTTTTTTTTTTTTTTTTTTTTTTTTTTAGAAAAACGAAAAGCAAAACATAAAAACTAAAACTTATGCTCAAAGTGAATAATAATATCATACCATCCTAGAGTTAGGACTACAATATTCTTATTTGAAAAAGTAATTTTAAAAAATAAAGAAAATAAATAAAATTTTAAAAAATTAAATAATTATCAAATAAAGTATAAATTTGTTATAAATTGTGATCGATTGTTATAAATTTGTCTACTAAAGTTTTATTTAGATAATGAAGTGAATTCCATATTCAAATACTATTAAAACAAAGGAAAAAGAGTTTTAACTGAAGTCGAAAGGTATCATGAAGGAATGATAACATCACAATCCACCTAGATGGGCCATCATAAATAGTTTCGGCGGGTAAGCATGTTCGGGCATCTATATCCAAAAATAAATAAAAATAACAACAATGATAATAACAAAAGAGTAAGTTGAAGACAATAGTTATTCTACAACGTTGAAGAAATGGCGGGCATAATATCTTTGACTGCACCAGTCCATTTGTGATTCCCATCCACTATGTTGACATTTTCCTTTCGTCCCTTTCACTATGTTTGGCCATTCTCTTTTAACATTATTATCGCTTTCGATTTTCTGTTTCATCAATTCTCCCACCATTAATCAATTAGTGCTCCACTCACTAACCCTACACTAGTTAGTGAAACCAGGAATGGTGGCTTGTGGGTGGCAGGCCTTGGCATTTGGGCTGGGCTCAGCAGCTGGGCTGGGCTCGGTGGGCTTCACAGAAAGTTCTGCGGGCAAGTCCCCAATGCCCTTCAAGTAGAAGGTATAGAAAAGCTTGAAGGGGAAAATGATCTGCTGCAGCTTAACCTGACCCGTCACACCTTCGAAGATTCCTGACCCGCCAGTCACAGCCAGATACGTGTCCTCGTAGGTGAGGTATGGCCCCTGCACCGCTATGTGACCGTAGTCCCCAAAGTAAAAGCTGTAGATGGCCTCGTAATGGTCACCTTTCTTTTCAGGTTTGTTTTGTACCAATATGCATAGCCCCGCTGTAATTCCTACCCGTTTTTGTAGGTCTCCGGTGTATAGCTGTAATGATTTTGATATTTTGAAAATTAATTAATTAATACACTATTCATTAATTATTATGAACGTGCTTCTTATTTATTTATAAAATTAAATAATTAATTATATTAACATTTTTTAGAATAGTAGTTAAAACCTTCTAAAAAGGAAGAGATGATGAATGATGACTTTTGCTTGTTTATGCTCATTCATCCAAGAAAAACCTCCAACTAATTGGCATATTCGTTAGAGGAGCTTCACATCTACTATCGATCATAAGTAAAAAATCAAGAATTTATAAGTAAGGAATATCATCTCTATTAGTACGAGGTCTTTTGGGGAAATCAGAAGCAAAGTCATAAGAATTTATGCTCAAAGTAGACAATATAATACCATTATGGATATTAGTGGTTTCTAACATGGGATCAAAGTCATGCCCTTAACTTAGTCATGTATATAGAATTCTCAAGTATCGAACAAAGAAGTTATGCTCGAAGGTTTAGTCAAAAGTGACTCAAGTGTCGAACAAATTGTATACTTGGTTCGAGGGATCTAGAGAATGAGTCGAGCCTCAGTTGAGAGAAGGTTGTTTAAGAGCTCCATAGGCTTCTAGTTTAGTCAAGAGTAACTCAAGTGTCGAACAAATTGTGTACTTTGTTCGAAAGTTCTAGAGAAAGAGTCAAGCCTATTGAGAGGAGGTTGTTCGAGAGTTCTATAGGCTTCACGAGAAGCGCTGTGATGTACTTTATTCAAGAAGAGGATTGTTGGGAGAGGAGTCCTACATCAGCCATTGACTATAAGAGGAAGATCATGGATTTATAGCTAAAGAAAAATTATCTCCGTTGGTACGAGGCCTTATGTAAAATTCAAAAGCAAAGTCACTAGAGCTTAGACTCAAAACGAACGAAACAGACACAAATCCTTTGATTTTCAATGTCGCCAAGTAGAAAAAAAAAAATCTCCCCGAGAAGAATTAAAAACTATGAATCTAAGCATTCTGGTCAATTTAATCTCTCAGAAAACTGAATCCTCTATAGATAAGATGCAGTAATTTCTCCAGAAGCAACACGACTTAAAATTGATAACGTGAATGCAAATTCAAAGCATAGAAAAATAAGATGACAGATAAGAAAGTTCACTTACTTTGTTAGTGAAAGGAACCAGATCGCCGAGCGCATTTGTATTCTTCTGGCTTAACCTAAGATACGCAGGACTTTGACGATCCCTCTCGTTGATTTCATAAACGTATAATTCCTGAACTCTACCTACAGAAACCAAAAGAAAGATCAAAATCCACATAGATGCTCAAAACCGAATGTAGATTCATTGCAAAAACCTAAAAACTCACTTGGATTAGGAGAATCAGAAGCGCTAGCCTGGCTACGGCAAGCGAACGATCTTCCATGCGCGAAGAAACTCAGATTCTTGGGAGCGGAAAAGAGCTTGGAGCTCTGAGTGAACAATGGAGCGGAAAGCTTGACGGAAACAGGCCGATTAATAGAGGAATTACTCGGATTCGCACAGGCTAATCTCACAGAGTTGGAAACTGCTCGCAGAGCTGCCATAGACGATGATTTCGATCCCTGATTTTGGTGTTTGGATGCCGAGAGAGTAGAAGCGGACGTATTTGTGAGAATAAACGGAAGTGAAGGGATTGGCTCTTTAAATATAGAGAATATTGGGTGCTTTTAATTAATTATTAATAATTATGGGGTTATTTTGCACCGTGGACGTGGACGTGGACGGTGGACGGTGCGCATGTGGGAACCGTGGATACGGCGGTGGACAACAGTCAAACCGGGAACTTTTCCACGTGGCGATTTCCCATTGGTAGTAGTGGTAAGCAGTCTTCAATTTCCACGTGTGAAAATATCAAAATTATAGAATTTGAAAGTTGAATTTTTCATGTGGAAAATATGTTGTTTTAGGCAGAAGGATAGTTTTGGAGGCAAAAAATGGTCGGCATTTACTATCTCTACACCAATAAACAGTAAATTAATAATGGATAATACAATTTTACAATAAAAAAATATATGATGTAAAACTTAATTATTAAAAATAAAAATAAAAATAAAAAATAGAAGGAATGAGAATCATTTATTATTTATTATTTATTATTATTTAATTTTGAAAAAGATGGAATTGATAATGTGATGAAATGAAGCCCAATTAGGCCCATGAAACTTCAATGCCGGAAGAGTGGGCCTTAGCCTGTGAGGGAAATAGGCCCATTTCCTATAATATTCACTTCCATCTCTCTCCCTACCCTCTGCCTTTATATTATCAAGGCCCAACCGGCCCAACCCACCTTCACTCGGGCCTTTTTGGACATTTCACTCCACATTGGTTTTAAATTTGCGATTATTTTGTCTCCTCCATCAAAATATTCGAATTCTTAACTTCCTTAAATTTCTAAGAACATTTAAAATTTGAAGATATTTATAAAACGAGATATATATATATATATATATATATATATATATATATATATATATATATATATATATATATATATTAAAGTGATAAATTTATTATCTCTCACCAATAATAAATCAAGTATGAGGTTACCGTTGGTATTTCAAATCAGAAAGCAAATATATCAAAACAATCCCAACATATACATCACCACCCACATTACAACTAAGTTATTGCTTTATTAAGAATTAATAAATTAATTTTTTTTAATTTATTGGGAATACAACATTACGATAAAACAAAATACTTTTGGCTATATTAGTTGGTCAAAAAATTAAATCCCACTAATATTCTAATTATTTAAATAAATCTTTGTAATATATTTTGATAAATCCATCCTATCTACAATGTAATCATTTAGTTTTTTATTTTTTAAAAATCAAGTCTATAAATACTATTTAAGTTCATTATTTTGTCTAACTCAAGTTTTAAAATACTTATTTATATTTTTTAAATTTTGGTATTAATTTAAATATTTAGTAAAAAAAAAAGCACGAAATAATCCAATAAAATTCCAAAATTTATAATATCACTATCAATAAACTTGGTTTCCATGGCTAAAACGAGAGTGAGAGGAGGAAGAAAAAGTTGATGAGGTGGACTTTGGAGGATGTATATGAAATTGGTCGGGCAGATGCAGTGAATTTAATTAATTAATTAATTAATTTTAAAAAAATGTATGAATTGAAATATTATTGAGGGAGACCAGCTTTTTAGATGTAATAATCAATAAATATGGGAACCTCTCTGCAAAAAATAAAAAAAATAAAAAAAATAAATTTAATTTTATTAGCATCAGCAAACAGAGTTTGCCTACTCACCCACCCTTTGTCTGTGGGTCGCTTCACCTGGATCCATCATCCTCTACACAACAAACAAATGTCCAAAACTCCACGTAACATTACCTCCAAATTTCTTATTTTTAATATTACTAAACTATAGGAAGTTCAAATTGTAATCAAAATATTTAACAATAAAAGTTCAAGTAATTATATTTTAGACATAATCTCCGTACAAAAATATTAATATTAATGAAGTTTGGAGAGGAGAACAAAGGTTTAAAACGGTGAGGCGGACACAATATCTACTAGCAGTGGGTTTGGATTATTACGGTTACTAGTTACTTGTAATGAAGACGAAAAACTCCGTGAAGATGTAGAGTATCAACGGGTGGACTACTGAGTGAGTCACAACCCTAACATAAGGTTTGGTAGGGAAACAAAAGAGTTGAAGGACTTGAACACAATCTCTCTCTAACCTTACAGTCCATGAGTTGCTTCTTTCTCTTTCTTTGTGAATTGTGATGAATTGGAAAGGGGGGGCCTGGATGAGCTAGAAAAGAAGCAAAACCAGGTATAGCTTTCCCCATATTCTCAAATGAATTAATGGGTATTGGTACTTTTAAGAGAATATGATTTGTGAGTGAAGCATTTCCACCACACACACACACCCAATTCTTCCTTATTATTATGTTCAAGTAACCAAACATCCACACATGTTTGTATACTTTCTCTCTGCCTTTTGTGGAAACAGAAATGACCACACTAATTCAGCGCCACCACACACTCAAACAAGAGTATAAGACCCCAAGCTCACCGCTACCAGATATTGTTTGTTTTGATTTGTTATGTATCGTCATCAGTTTCATGGTTTTAAAATGGGTTTCTACACCCTTATAAGTAATGCTTTGTTCCCCCTCACTAACTCATGTGGGATCTCACAATCCATCCCCTTGGGGTCCAACGCCCTTGCTGGCACACCGCCCGGTGTCTGACTCCGATACCATGTGTAATAACCCAAGCATCCTTGCTAGCACAATCCACCCCCTTGGGGTCCAACGCCCAGTGTCTGGCTCTATATCATTTGTAACAATTCAAGCGTCTTTGCTAGCACACCGCTCAGTGTTTGGTTATGATACCATTTGTAACAGCCCAAGTCCACTTCTAGCAGATATTGTCGGTTTTGGCCCGTTACAATGTCGTCATCAGTCTCACGATTTTAAGACGTGTCTACTAGGAATAAGAAATGTTTCGTTCCCCTCCCCAACCGATGTCGGATCTCACAAAAAGTTCTCAAAATAATAATAATCTAAACCCTAAACCCTTATAATTAATTATACCCAAGAGTTGTTTCTCCTAAGTATACCTTAAAAACCCTAAAACTTTCTCCAATCATAATCAAGAAAGAAGTCTCCTCCCCCACACACACACTGGATTTTAGGGCTAATCTCTATAAACTTACAAAACAATCCCTATCTCATTTTTGTATCCAAAGAGATTCTTTTAGGACATTTTTCTTATCTCCTCGTATAATGCTCTGGGCCCAACCTCTTCTCCTCGAATCAAAATTAATACACAAACCAGAAAAAAATTTCCTGTGACTGACTCTCGTACCATTAGTAACGACTCAAGCCCGTCGCTAGTAGGTATTATCCTTTTTGACCCGCTACGTATTATCACCAGCCTCATAGTTTTTAAAACGTATCTAATAAGGAGAGGTTTCAACACTCTTACAATGAATGTTTCGTTTCCCGATCTCACGTGTGTGGAAGCCATGGTTTGTGATGTAAAAAAGTAGCAGTTTGTAAATTGTCTTCTTCGGAAAATGTTGGGTCTGTGAACTGACTGATCTTCTTTTCTTTTCTTTTATTTTCCCAAAGTGTACGTTTTTTTTTTTAATTTTTAAAACTTTATCATTTAATGGATCTACTTGCCTTCCTGTA
This sequence comes from Cucurbita ficifolia, assembly GCA_033971965.1. Classification (NCBI taxonomy): domain Eukaryota; kingdom Viridiplantae; phylum Streptophyta; class Magnoliopsida; order Cucurbitales; family Cucurbitaceae; genus Cucurbita; species Cucurbita ficifolia. The sequence goes on from CM066965.1 coordinate 19,900,253, forward strand.
AAACCTAAACTCATTCATTATTTAATGGCTGCCCTTCTATATCAGTGTATGTACATATTGGAGTAAATAGGCAATAGTTGTAAGATTTTCTTCTCGTCCTTTCCATCAATTTCTGGACATCTATAAAGTTGCTATCCATTTTTAACCTATATATAAACATAGACACACATGCACATGTCAATGTCGAGCTGTGGATATATATTAAGTTACATTTGGAGTGAATCGAATTTCTTATAATGTAATTTAACTATGATATATGGTTTGGAGTTTATTTTGCAAGAATGAAAGATCGAAGCTAGAGTTTCGAGATGATATTAATCTTTAATCTTTGGTAGTGTACTATGGTGAGGATATTCTTTTTACAATATTTGGAGTATGAATAAATGGTCCTCTATATGTTTCAACCAGTTGAGTTATACTGTCGCTCATAATAAAGAATTAATTAATTTATAGAACAAATTGAAATTGGAGAGGAAACCCAATTAAAGAAACTTTAAAAGTTTAAGAACCCATTAAAATGTTTCGAATGTACAATACGTTAGAGAGGTGGAGATGTCTAACCACTAATCTATGCTTAGGCGTAAGTTCTCGTAGTTTTCATTATGATATATTTTACGAACACTTTTTCTTTATGTACTTTAGAGATTCAAATATTTAGCGTGATGAATATCTAGACTCATATTGTAACAGCCCGATGCCACCGCTAACAGATATTGTCAGCTTTAGTCCGTTATACATCGGCGTTAGCCTTACGATTTTGAAACTGATAGGGAGAGGTTTCTACGCCCTATAAAGAGTATTTAGTTCATCTCTTTTACACCCTTATAAAAAAAATATTTCGTTCTTGTGATATTCCACATTGGTCGAGGAGGAGAACAAAACACCGTTTATAAGGGTGTGGAAACCTTTTAGGAAGCCCATGAGGGAAAGAGAGTCCGAAAGAGAAAGCCTAGAGAGGACAAGATGTGGTAGCGGTGGGCTAGAAAGTAGAGAGAAGAAGAGAGGAGAGAGAGGCCCCCAGTCTGTGTGAGAACTAAAGATGGGTTTTTTTTGAATTGAGAAGAAAAGTTGAAAGAGATTGAGATGAGTGGGCTTTTATGCTTTGTACGTTGGTTCCATATTTAGTGGCAAAAACCCTGAAATCATGTGTTTCTTCTTCTTTTCCAATTATATACATTTCACTCATCCCCTTCTCCCCATTTTTGCACTCTTCTTCTTCTCCTACATTTTGCCCTAATTATATCATCTCTTTTTTTTCCCATATCCAAATGTAAATTAAATAAAGTTGGAAACCCCCTTTTGTCCCCTAAATATTCCACTTCCTTTGGTGCTTACTTTCCCCTTAGAAAAAAAAACCCTAATTTCAACTCCACTTGTACATGAAAATATGCCATTTCATTTCTTCATCAACCTTTCAGTAGCCCACCATTTCCCACTACTACACAAGCTTCATAAAAAAAACAACCCCCAAACAGGACTAAAGTTACCCCAAAAGTACTACCGATCATACTACAAACCACACAAAAACATGTTTTCTTCCACCAACAATCTCCACCTTTTCCCTCTTCAACACTACTTCCCTTCTTCCTCCTCCTCCTCCTCTTACCACCACCACCTTGTTCCTTCTCCTCTGCCGCCCCCTCACCCGCCTTCACCGAACCTAGGCGACGTCGTGTTCATCCCGCAAGATCTGCAAAACCCATTTGTTGGAGTGGGTGAAGACGCAAGGATGAAGAATGAGCAAGAAGGGCAGTGTTATTCTTCTGGTCTCAACAACTTCCTCACCAAAAAAACCACAATGAAGAAAGATCGGCATAGCAAGATTTACACAGCTCAGGGTTTGAGAGACAGGAGAGTTAGGTTATCCATTGAGATTTCTAGAAAGTTCTTTGATCTTCAAGACATGTTGGGTTATGACAAAGCTAGCAAAACCCTAGACTGGCTGCTCACCAAGTCAAGAAAAGCTATTAAAGAGTTGACAAAGTCAAACCACCACCACCACCACCACAACTTGTATAATTTTGATTCTGAATATGAGGCTGACAAAACAATATTGGCTAAATCCTCTAAGAAAAATGTTGCATTCCATGATGTTTTGGCCAAAGAATCTAGGGCGAAAGCAAGGGCAAGAGCTAGGGAAAGAACAAAGGAGAAAATCATGAGCAAATCCCAACAAGCTTTACCTGAGATTTTGAGCCACCAATTCCGGTCTCCTCCGCCGCCACCGCCGCCTTCTTCCATACCCGTAGTTCAAAAAGCTGCTACTACCGCTACCACCGCGCTCGGAGCGAGCTCGTTGGATCAAGAAAACAACATCATAGGAATCATGTGGAAGCCATCTCCTATGATCACAAAAGGAGATATTTATTACAATAATTGCAACAATTTCTATTTTCCTTCGAATCTGCCTCCGAATTGGGACATCAATATTGACTCTTTTGGCAGACCACAATCTGGGTTTTGCTCCATTGCCAACATGGATTCTCTCCCAGGTATTTTCTTTTTTTTTTCAGCAAAAAATTACCCTTTTTTCTTCTTATTTTTTCAGAACATTGATGATTGTTGAGGTGCAATTTGCAGAATTTCAAGTGTGTGCGAAGCCATGGGATAGCTGCAGCAACAACCAACATCTGCACTAACAGTTACATATCCATGGTGGTCTGCGGATTTAATCCCACTTTTTATATGTAAGTTCTAGTGACTATCAGTTCTATCAGCTTCCAAAAGTTTCTCACTCATTTATTTTTCTACATTTATATCTAATTTCATATTAACAAAAATATATAAATGTGGTTTTGACTTGAAGAGAAAGTTTAGGAAATTTGTTGGAGATTTCTCTTCTATAAATACTTATCAGATGTAGTATTCACAACAAACAGAATTAGAAAGGTAAGTGATTAAGGTTTCATTGTTTCAAAAGTTCTCTCCCCTCAAGTGTTTCCTACTTTGTTTGTTTCGATATATTTCGATCGGATCATATCCAAGAAGGAACCCTTTAGAATTCAGGGAAATGGTAGATAATTTTGATGAATAACAAAGTTGCATTAGTTGACCTTAATAGTTCTCAGCTTCTTAATTAGTAATTTAGGTTTGTTCTTCTCTCATATGTGTTTTCTTCCTTTAGATCAGTGGATCGAACAAAACACATGGTGACCAAAAACCAGACCTTCAAAAAAAGGCTCAAATGGTACGATCCTTTTATCACCCTTGAATAAAATACAAGACCTCGTTTTTAGTTTTAAATTTACAAAAACGACAATCAAGGCCTTTGAATCATAAGTGTGTGTCGGACAGGGGATCTTTGGATGTGGAAATGTTCCATGAACCCTTTAGTAAAGACCTTCAACAAACTTAATTCAATTGAAGTGAAGCCAAGGAAGTTGAAGATGATAGCAATGAATTCAAATTATAAAGCATTATCAGTAGAATTATTCACAAATGAAGCTAACCAAGCTCTAAATTGAGCAAACCCTGAAGCTAACACCTCTTTGGGCATTATGTTTTGATACTATATTTGATTTTGGATTGGTGTGACCATAAATCTTCAAGTTCTTACTTTAAATCTGTGCTAATGTTAATTACTTCTCTTTTGAGTACTATGTTTCACTTCTAAACTAAAGTCCCAAAGAAGGGAGAGTGTTAGGAATCTGATTATGTGATGATTAAGGGGTTTGAATATTGGTAGCCCTTCTTTCAGAGATTAGAAACAGCTACCAAAGTAATAACGATTCAACTTTACTAAGCCCTAAATAACTCCAGCTTTGTTAGGAACCACGAATCTCCAGAATGGTATGATATTGTTCACTTTGAGTATAAGCTCTGGTATCCCCAAAATGACTCATACCAATGGAGATGTATTCCTTACTTATAAACCCATGATCAACCCCTCAATTAGCCGATGTGGGACTCCTCTCCCAATAAGTCGATGTGGGACTCCTCTCCCAATAATCCTCAACAAGCTTTTAGGCTTTTAGGGCATATTCATAAAAGATGAAGAAAACTACCTATATTAAGCTTATTAGTTCAAAACTTCACTTATAATATGAATATCCCTTTAAAATGAAGATGAACATGGAATGATTTGGTCATATGAAGCCATTTTTCAAGCATACATGTCAAGTTCTTTCGATTTAAGTCTTTTTGATCGGTTTTCTGACATGAATGGATAGATTATTCATATGACATTCATATAATCTAAGTATGGCTATGAAATGTTCATATGTGCAGCCAACATGAGTGTTTATCAATCAGCTTTGGAGCAGTGAAGGCATTTGCTGCCACAAAAAAAATGGATGGTTTTGTGCTGTTTTGGTTCGCATGGGCTTCATTTTATGAGCTATAAATGGAAGCATTGGGAGATTGAGTTATCTTGTGATCAATTAGGACATCATCACTATGATATCTTTATGTATTTGTTATCTCTCTTTTTTGATGTAATTAATGAAGCAAAGAGATTGGACTGGAGGACCAATGATTTGAATCTAATATTGTTCGAGTTGTGACCTAAGTTTAATGTGTGTGATATGAATGTGATGCACGTAGTGAATTTGTTTCTAAGTAGATGTTTTTTTAAAAGATTTTGGAAAAGAAAAGATACTTAGCCACTACTAAGATAATCAGAAGTAACTTCAATATGATGCACGGTATATAACGTATTAGTTTCGAAATAGATACCTTTACGTTTTGGAAAAGAAAAGGAAAAACTTAGCTAATACTAAGAGTAAAGAATTATTCAAAGAGATTTGTACAATAATATCGATATTTCTCTAAGTTAACGTAAAAAGGTTATTCTAAAGTAGGTGTAACAACACAAACCCACAGCTCGCAGACATTGTCCTCTTTAGACTTTTCCTTCCGCGCTTCCCTCAAAGTTTTTTAAACACGTCTGTTAGGGAGAGATTTTCACACCCTTATAAAGAATGCTTCGTTTCCCTCTCTAACTGATGTGGGGTCTCACAATCCACTCCTTTTAGGTGTCCAATGTTCGTACAGGCCATCGATGTGGGATCTCACAGTAAGTCTATGTATATATTATTTATTTTGGACCGTTTCGAACAACTATTCATATTTGAACTCTGAGTAAGACCCAATGAAACTATATTGGGTTAAAAGAATTTGGAGTTCAATACCATGTGACATTGCTCAAGCTCATATGAAATACCAGGTGTTTTTGCTTCCTATTTTTGAACATGTGACAAATTAAATATGTTGGGTTTTTTTTCCTAGGACAATATAGATCATATAGACAAGTCAAGGTAACATATGTACCATGTGGGTCCTATGTATTTTCACCTAGTACAACCTTGTATTATTATTATTATTATTATTTTAACTTCTACCTTCAATTTTACCCTCAATTGCCAAAGGATTCCTTGTTGAGGGCTTCTCTTAATCAAATCAATAACTAAACATGATTTCAACCTCTAATTTGTTTGTGATTTTTAGCATAAATATTATTTTAATATTTCTAATTAATTATAATGACTTCAATCAATTTCTAATTATTTCAGTAAATCCAAACTCAAACAAAACCCTAGTTTTACCTTTTAGAAAATGTTACAATAACATCCTTAAATTTTCCAAATTTTCCAACTCATTATTCACCCGCTCTAAATTTATAAGAAAATATTTTTTTTATTTTTGTAACAGTCCAAGTCTACCCGTAGTAGATAAAATTTAAGAATAGCCCTCTAGGTAATATTTGGTCGGGTTATTTATTTTATTTAATTTTTTTTTTGGGAAAAGAAAATATAGGAATCAGAGATAGAGGTTAGTTCGAAGATTTAAATAAAAATTGCAGGCCTAATTTATATAGGAGAGGTTAGATATAATTGTAGTCACATAACATAAAACCTAGAGATAGAGACAGAGCATTTATATTTTATGTTCAACCCATTAATACTTACCTAATTAAGGACACTAATTTTTAATCATTAACCAATTATTTTTTTTAAAAAAATTTGTCTAAAAAGGTAATTAATGGATAGAAATGATTTCCTAATTAATGTGGATTTTTTTTTTTTTTCCCATATCCATAATACATAAACTCTTACACAATAATATAATATTGTCTATTTTGAGCATAAACTCTTATGGTTTTGTTTTGTGTTTTCCAAAAGGCTTCACACCAATAAAAATGTTATTAGTAGGGAGATATTATTCCTTATTTATAAACTCATGATCATTGCCTCCCACAACAATGAACACTTCGTACACATGAATGCTAAACATATGAGCGTGTGTGTATGTATGTATATATATATGAAAAAGAAATGAAAGGAGTGGGATGTGTACAGAAGGGCAGAAGCAGTAGTGATTTATGTGAAAAATATATGTGAAAGAAATGGAAAATAGTGTTACCTTGTGGTGGGTGGAAGACAGGGAGTTGTTGTAACCATCAAATCCCTTTTAACATAAAAACAGAGCAAATAGTTGATAAACATGCATGCATGTTGTTCTTCAAGCTATAAGAAACTTAAAAAAGGAGGAACAAATTAGAGCTCATCATCACCTTTAACACAAGAAGAGAGCAATGGCAATGAAGTTCTTCACTTTTTCCTCATCTTCATGTTTGTGTTTGTGGGTTAAATTTAGAAGGGAAAGGGGATTGAGAGAAACAGTGGCACTGACACAAAAACTGTACACTTTTAATGCCTCCATACATACCCCTCTATCTATGTATATACATACAATATATAATACCCACACAAAAATCATTACCCTTTTCTTCTCTTTACTGTCTCTAACTCCATGAAAAAAGGGCACAGAGAGAAGAGTTGCAGAAGCCATGGGAGGGGTTTAGGGTTTAGGGTTTAGGGTTTAGGGTTTAGGGTTTAGGGTTTAGCTGTGGGAGAGAGAAAAGAGAGAGAGAAAGAAGACGAAGACGAAGAAGTTTTAGTGTAGATTTGTAGTATTGCTGTTTCACAAAAGAATCTTCTTCTTCAGTGGTAAATAAATTAACCCTTTTTTCCTGTTTTTCTGCTCAAGGTTTGAACATCGCCATTGGCCCCTCTCTAAATCTTCCTTAGGCCCTCCCTACCTCCCTTTTTCCCTTCTACATTTTCCGACTTCTTACTTTTCTTCACCTTTTCAATTTATCATACAAATTCATTTTTCAATTAACTTTTCTTACTTTCTAAGACGATTAATATATTCAATCTCATAATCTAAGCATATATCAACTACTTAACATCTATGATTTTGACCGTTAGAGTTTTAAGTTCTATGGCCCTACACACCTTATACAACTAATAACACAAACAACCCAATCCATAGTGTTGGGTTGGGTTGAATTTTTTTTAAACTAAAAATTCATGTCATTTTTTTATGATTAGGACAACTCAACCAACCCGATAATAGAATTACAACTCAACTTTACCATACTCTAATTTAAGATTGTTATTAAAATTAAGAATATTTGACTCGATGTTAATAATGATTTTTAATTGTGAATGTTTGATATTTGAGGTCTATGAGATTTTAGTTATTTATATAATAAGTTTTGTGGATAAATATAATTAAAAAAAACTAACAACCCAACAAAAAAAATAATAATAATAAAGAGTTGGATTGAGTTGAGTTGTGAAGTTGGAGTTATCGGATCATTTTAGGTTGGTTCATCCAATTCTCCCACACTCATAATATTAAAAAAAATAAATAATAATAATGTAGAAATTAAATAAAAGTACGTATGGACTAAATTAATAATAACAATATTGTAATGATTATAATTATTATGTGTGATTATTTTGTGTCTGTCTCATATTGGGCTTTGTCTCTTGGTCCACAAAGTGAGTCAAGCCTAACTCCATTGTCCCATCCTAATATCTAAAAGAATCACGCCCAACAGAGGCCCTGCCGCTATTTCTTGTTACATATATATAGTGAATATAATTTTTGCTTTTAGTTTCTTGTTTTTATTTAATTTTTCTATGTAATTGAGAAGCTTGATAATTGTTTAAATATTTATATTTTCTACTAATTTGTTCCTAAATTTGAATATCAATGGTAAAACTAAAGTTATCTAGAAACCAAATCTTCGCAAGTTCTTGTTCAGTACATAGTAAAAATAGGTAGAGAAACTTATATTTTAAAGAGTTAAATCCTTAGCTTTAGAATGTAAAAAATTGTGTTGCCTCCTAAAGTTTAAGGTAAATAATAATAAATGACAATAATTACAAGCAGTGAGTTTCAAACTTGTAATTATTGTCAGTTATTATTATTATTTGCATCTCTCGTTGTCTAAGGAAAGCTGGGTGCACATGATTGTCTGATTCTACATTTGATTCTAAGAAAAAGTATAGGATTTTAAATATTAGTGGGCATCATGGATTGAATTTATTCTGAATCTCGTATGCCTCTTATTATTACTAGTAATCATTAGCCTAATTCATGATGGTAAAAAAAAAATTATAATGTGTTAATTTTTATTAAAAAATTAAGTTAAATAAGTTTTGAAATGTTAACTTAAAAACAAAATGATTACTAATACAGAAGTTTGTAGTTGCAAGCAAAGATCCCAGTTTCAGAGATGCACAAGCGAATGCAGGTGGAAGCATGATAATGCTCCAACAAATATATGCAGCTTTTTGGATGCTCAAAGTTAAACCAAAGCCGTTAAATTCAACTGGGCTAGATTTTTTAACATAATGTTCAATTGTTCTTGACCTACGTTAAACAATCAACTAAATAATGATGCTCGTAAACACAAAGAAAAAAAAAGCATATAGAACAGAAAATCGGACATGGTAATAAGTTTGAGAGATCTTACAGGCAACCGACCAACGCAGAGAGTGCTGGACGTGGCTTGTGCCCAACGAATGCTTCACGAAGCTCTTGATAGCCACTTCTGTAGTGCTCCAAAGAGAAACAGAGCTGCTTTATGGCCTCCTTTTTCCCCTTAGCCCCATCCTCTAACATAGTTTTTTGAATTTTCACTTCTTCCTGCAACTCTGAGAGTTTCGTTTTCAAATCATCAATTTGTTTGTTCTGGCTTTCACATCCTGCAATCAAGCCCTCCTTCTCTGCTTGTAGATTTTGAAGGCGATTCTCCAATTCGTGGACCTGAGATTTTCTGGATTCTTTATCTGCTAGAAGTGTGTTAACCATGGCACTCATATCATCTTTCTCAGCCATTAGCATATCATATTTGAGCTTGAGTTCGTCGTGGCTTCTATTCAAGGCTGCCAAACTTTCGCTTCTTGAAAAAAGTTCTTCCTTTAACTGATTAATCTCGCTTTGCAAAGCTGTCTCATGAGCGTTGTGGAGAGCTCCCATTTCAGTTTTATCAGCTTCAACTTGTCTGAGAATATCTGTCTGTATCTGTTCTTTCTCAGCATGGAATCGCTCCTGTGAAACTTGAAAAGCAGTTTCTAATTCCTTGATCTGAAAATGGTGGTCAGATTTTGTAGTTTCGAGTTCATGCGTAAGCCTTGCGGTCTTGTCATCTGAACTCTTGATAATTTCTTTGCACGTTTCTATCTCTTCACTCAATCTCTCAATTTTGGAATTAGATTCTAAGCCCCGAGTTTCCAATTGTTCTATTTGACGTTCCAGCTCCAGAACTCGCCTTTTTTCTACTTGGAGGTCGGTCTCCATTTGTTGCTTGTCTTTTTCAGCCGACTCAAGCTGAGCCTGCAAGCCTTCTGATAGCAAAATTGCTGTTTCATTCTTCTCAACCTCACTCTTTAATCTAGCTACCTCATTCTCAGACGACTGAAGCTTTATATTTGAAACTTTTAGTTCTTCCTCAAGCCTGGTGATTCTTTCGTACAATTCATCATAATTTACCTTGTCTTCCTCATCCCCCCATAATGCCCCTCTAATGTTAGAAGGAAGCTCAGTTTGTAGCTCAAGAAGTTTTTTCTTCCGACCTTGACCATCTCTTTGATCACGTGAAACCGCATAGTGATTGTCGACAGATTCTAATTCAGAGTCCGATGAAGAAGAAGAAGAAGATTCAGTTCCGTCCTTCAGAGAAAGGCTGGAGCTACCACCACCTGAGTCAAAAGAGACATCCAAGCCTCTATTGCTGGACATATTGAAATCCTGTTTTTGGTTCAAACTTAATTCCGGAGTGCCTCGAGGAGATCCACAATCAGAGTAAACAGGTACCTGCAATTGTAGCTCCGGCGATAACACGTTTTCAACCAACGATTGATACAAGCGAGAGAACTCCTCAACTTGAGAATCCATATCAGCACTTTTCGGGAAATTATCACTATTTTCTTTCATCGCCTTCAGCATCTGCTCAACATTCCGAGTCATTTCTGTTACAGAGAAGCTTTCTAATTATTTTCGTACGTTTCAAAGTTCTGCGCGAGACACTACTAAGAGATGACGAGAAAAGGAATAGAAGAAAGTTTTGTACATGTAGAAACCGATGTGAGCCTAATAACACTTCCTACCACTAAAGAACGAAGACTAATTACGTTATGATTGAACAAGTAAAAACAAAAAACTCGATCACAAATTCTGCTTTACCTTCAAGATTATTTGATAGCCATTTAGATCTGTTCTGAATGTCATCCTCAGGCCACAATGGTTTCAGCTTCTTCAATTCCGAATTTTCCATACGATCACAAGCACCGGTAAAAAAATCTGCAGGAAAGCCTTCGAAAAAGAACCTCGAACAATTTCTTCAAGGATATAGTACCAATTAATCAAATAGCGGAATAACCTATGAAAAAGCAGCTAAAAGTTCAGAAATACAAGTTGATATGCAGAAACCATCCACAAACCCACACATCTGAAATGAAACTCATTAAGAAGGTCAAACGAAAAGAAATCTCCATATTTACAACCAATCGCCGAAGAATCTACTCCAAAACAACACAAATTCAAAAACAATACACTAGTAGAGGAACCAATTCTTTAAACAAATCTGAAAAGAAAGGCAGAGGAGGCAGTACCTGATGAACTTCCAAGTTGATGAAGAGCGCAGAGAGATCCGGAATTCAATTCGAAGAAAGAAAGTTGAAAAGCGAGTGCGATTGATAGGGGGAAGGTGGGGGCGGATTGAGAGCGAAGAAACGAAGATTACAATGAGAAAAGTTTGGAGAAAGTAAGAACATATCACAGTAGAGAGAGAGAGAGAGCGTAGAGACAGGGGGCTAAATGACATTTAATATTCAAAAATTGTGGAAATAACGAGAGCTTTAAGATTCCCTTTTTCAAATTCTGGCTTCTTCTCATCTTACCGCTCTTTTTCCTCTTTCATATCCCCTCTACCAAATTTGCCCCCCTCTCTGCCCTCTCTCTATGTATATTTATTATTAGATTAAATTAATAAATATTTTTTTTTTCTTTTAATAATACGCTTAACTATTTAAAAGTTTAATTTTGGATATAGTCGGACGTGGTTTAAAAAATATTCTCAAACTTTAAAAAATTTCATTAATATTCTTAACTTTTTAAAAAATATATTTAATCCTCATGTCCCTCTACCAAATTTACCATCTTTATTATTAGATTAAATTAATAAAAATATTTTAAAATTAATTTTTTTTTAATAATACCTTTAACCATTTAAAATTTTAGTTTTGAATATAGACGGTTATTATTTAAAAAAATATTCTCAAATTTTAAAAGATTTCATTAACATCTTTCAACTTTTTAAAAAATTATATTTAATCTTCATATCTCTCTACCAAATTTATCCTCTATATATTTATTATTAATGTTATAATTATGATTATTTAATTTTTTAGCGACCATTCTAAGGTTTAATTAAACTTTTATTATTGAAATCAATTCGAACACCACAGAGTAAATATAATAAGATTATCATTCTAAAAGGCAGCGGTATAATCTCCTGTCTTTGTAACTATTAAACCAAAAAAGTATGGACACTTTAATAATGGTGTAATCCCCCACCTTTCTAAGGAAGAGACCCAAATTTTTGTTGCAGATCTAACAAACTCATAATTTGAGATAAACCAAACTTATCAACTCACTCAAATTTATTAATTCATATCTTAAAATCTTCTGACCATTTTGTGTCAAAATCTCAAAACTTAAAAAATGTCAAATAAATTTATAAATTGATTTAATTTTGTGTCTAATATATCTATAAGATATTCTAACATTTTTATAAAATTTAAAAAATCTATTAACTATAAAATTGAATCCGTTAATTTTGTAAATATATATATATATATATAATAGACGAAAGACCTATAATTTCAAACCAAAACAGCTCTTCAATAATTAGGTTCATGAAAAGTGAGATGATGGCTTAGATGGAAGAGACCCATTTTTGTTAAAAAGTGGAAACTTTATCACTACTTCTTCATAACCAAATGAGCAAAATAATTGTAGTTTCGTAGAGAGAGAGAGAGAGAGAGAGAGAGAGAGGGATTGATCCATCCGGGTTACAAGAAGTGTGGGGAAAATGCTCGGTAATGGAGGGAGACACCCAAACGTGGGCTTGCCATTGCCACCAGCTCCCTCTCTAACTAAATGCCCCAATTTACTTCCCTACTTCTCTTTCCCTTTTCCCTCATCTATAATCCATAATAAATCTCTTTCATTCCATTCAGCGGTCACCAGTGACCACCAACCAATTTTAAAGGTACACCGTTTAACCAAACTATTTTGTGGTCTTGGTTAAACAGGTCGATGTTGAATCTTTTCTCTCCATTCAATCCAAAAAATTGTTGAGTCTCTTTTTTCAAATTAAATAGTCATTCATTTATTCACTGTCGGAATCTATCTCTCTAGAGTCTACAAATTCTTCTCTTTTAAAAGCGATACCATAATGCTCATTACCATGATACCATCAACCCATGCTCAACATTCAATTTATAGGAATACAAATTCTTCTCTTCACTTTTTCTATTGAAATAAATAGTGCCCCACCCTTTTCCTTTCCCTGTCGTTGCTCCTCTCCCTACATATTGAGTGTAATCTCAATATTCGATGCTTCTCAAAGGGTAAGAGATTACCGTCTAATGGGAAGGAAGGAGATAAGGTTTAGGGTACCTATCTTTTTGGATAAAAACCACTGCAATTTTAGATTGGGCCTCGCGTCCTACAAATATTGGTCAACCGTTTTATATTATCTTAACAAAGAGCAAGAGGATTAGGCTATTATTAACGAGTTAATCGTTTTAATTATGATGGTTAGCGTTTGCTTCTTTTTTTTTTTTTTGGTAAAATGAGTAGGGAGTGGCAGACTTATCCGACGTAGAATTTGGACTATAGGGGAACCCAACACCCTCCCACTACTGCTGTCATCAAAAGGGAATTCCACCGCAAAATTGCCTATCACACGAGTCCCCCCACGAAGTACCCCAAACCTAAGTAGTTTTCACTCAGTTTGATTCTAAAATTTACGTAGAACTTAACGATCTAAATATAGATTTGTTTAATCTTAAAACGAACTTAGAAGTCATCGCACCTCTAACCTCCGTCGCGAACGGATTCAACGCTGGCTGCCATGCTTCCAAGGTCAGGTCCAAGCGGAGGCGTAGAACGGGTGCTGATAAAGTGAAACGAGTGTATATATAAGAACAATGTACGATCGAATGATAAAACCAGAGCAATAAGAAGCCATGATAAAGGGATGGCTATCAGAAATTAAACGCATTTCAAGTAATTGTAGTAAAACTTGACCCGTTGATCCTTTAGCTTTTCGATACTGATCACGGTCCCTTTTTCTCCAACCCATCTCTGCTCTTTGGTTTGCTTGTAAAAGTTGCTGCTTCAATGGGATGTAACTAAACAAGGGGAGGGGCATATTTTTTTATATGCTACAATAAGCTTTAAAATTCTTGTGATTGAACAACAAGACAACAATTATATAGTTTGGTAAGTGCTTCAAATTGCATTGCATTTGATAACAGTACATCGTGTTCTCTTGCAAGCAAGGAACCATAAACATTGATTTAAACCTCGAGTATGAATAAATTTCACACTGACATGTGATAATAAAGCCGAAAATATTTCCTCTTTATCTTTTTGTGCTTTTAGATTTCTATGCATGTATGTATTCTGTATGATAATAAATGAGGAAGAAAAAGTTATCAACTCTGAGATTTCATTACCGATTCATCCATTGCAGCTATCTTCTGTTGCAGATCTGACTTGTCAGCTCCTACTAATTTATCTACTTGGCGACCATCTTTAAAGAACACGAATGTTGGAGTGGCTTTGATGTCCCATGATTTACTGAGCTCCTGAGATCAGTCCAAGAAATTTCCAATCAACTCGCAATATAAAACAATGAAGTGCTAGACCCTTATTAGTTTAAATTAGGACTAGGGAGCTAGATTCATACTCATCTTCAACGCCTCTAAAAACACGAATTTATATAAATAAACGAAGGGCAACCAAAAAGTGTTTTTACTTACAGCTAGCTCATCGACATCAATGGCCAAAAACACCATGGAAGTATACTTATCAGCAAGCTCACAATATGCTGGTGTCATGGACTTACAAGGTCTACTCCATGATGCACTGAAATTTGCAATGACCTGTTCCATAGTTTTAAGGTAAAAGAACTCTGTATATTTTTCTTCACGATTCAGTTATATAAAGAAAAAACATCCTGAATTTGTTAAATGCCAAACACAAAAAATAAGAGGACTAGACCACCTTACTTGAACAGGATCTAGGTTTTAAAAATGAATGAGTGGACTAGAAATTCATTCGTCATCCTCACATTGAAGAAATAGTATATAGGGAGAAACTTACAATCTTGCCATCTCTGGTCGCTTCCAAAAGCTTCGCCTCCCACTTCTCCATCGACCCAATGAGATGTACGTTTTTGCTATCAACATTCTGGACTTCAGCATAGTGTTCTTGATCACTACTGAAAACCTGCAGAATGTCAAGTGTGGATGTAACTCACTTAGAAGACAGAACTTATTTGAGCAGGTTGAAACAACACGGTTCACAATTTTATAATGTTAAAGATATGACAAAGAAATTTAAAACTATGGTCTAATCATGCATCTAATGATCAGAAGAGGACCACGTTCAAGAATTTTTCAGACTATGGGTATCAAGGATGATTGCCAAAACTTGAACAGTAACACTCCAACACTATCGTCTAAGGTCTAACATTGACATCATGTAAATGAGGGGAAAGTCGAATAAATCAACCTTGACTGTCGGCGAACAAGGAAGTGGAACTTCATATAAGAATTTCAGAATAAATCTCTTTAAAGTAGATTTGTTAAAAAGTCTTTAAGAAAAAGAGAGTTCAGATATGATAATTAAAGAGGGAAAATTTGATCCTCTGAAAATTTAGTGGACTTGCATGATTCTGAACGAGTAAGAATCCACAGAAGCTAAGTGTTATTTCTTTCAAACCTCCACTTGGTTATGTCTTATATGGACCCAAGATGACCCAAGAACTTGATGAATAAAAACAAAATATACAAAGGACGTGTCAGAAACTGCAGGGCTAGCAAACAAAATAAAGCAGAGAGCATACAACAGAAATCCAATACAAGACCCTGAAAACATACGACCAAAGGAAAAGAGATGAACTTCCAGCCAGGCTTACCTTAGTCCAGCAGTTTCCCATTGAAATGAAAAATTAAGGTTGTTTCCAAACAGGATACCTGTTAAGTTGCAGGATATGTATCAGTCAAAAGTACATGCAGGATTAGATATTAATTCATTTTCCAATGGAGCCTGCAGGATGCAATCAGTAGCACTTGAAACTTGAAGAAAAATTCTTACACTGTGCTCAAGTTTCACGAAACACTATTTTGAACTTCTTTTTCCTTTTGCTTTGTGCAATTGTTATTTTTGTTCCAACCCTATAGGATAAGAATTCTTAAGATAAGATGAGGAGGGTACAGGTAGGTTTCTACTCATATGCGATCTATTTTTGCATTAAAATGGGACGAAATTTGTTATTGGTAAATTGACCTCGCAAGTGAGATAACGTGCCTTCAAAGTTCAAACTCAAACAAACTATGTCTTTTCCAAGCACAAGTCAAAAAAAAATTAACATAGGTAGCAAGTGCAAGACTATGAATCCTAACACATGGAAACATCCAGTAGCTAAGTTATATGCCAATTCTTTTTTCTCATCGGTTTAAACAGGGGAGTGTTAAGTCACATCGTACAAATATTTTTATGGACCATGACCTTAAGCCATGTAAAGGGAAGGTGACAAGAGGACGATGTAATGCCTCCCCTGTTGTTTCTTAACATTATTATTCCTTTTTTTTTTAGTTCGACCGTTTGAACTTTCGTCGTTTAGAGAGGTCATCAATTAAGCTATGCTCAATTTGACTCTAATACGCCCATTTGAAACATATATATTTGTTAACTTATTTAAGAAAACTATCTTCCATAAAGGGAAATGTTTCTCGATTCTCACGTCTAATTTAAATTTTTTTAATATGTTATCACCATAAGAAATAATTTATAAGTGAACTTTTTTTTTTTTTCCTTTCATAGAAACAAAGATATAGGACAACAATAATCAATACAACATTCGTGAAAAAGGATGATTCAGAAACTGTTAATAAAACAGTCCTGTTCTTTAGGGGATAAAAATCAAATAAAAACATTCGTTAGAATTATCTTTCAAAATCGCGAATAGAGATTTCAACATCAATACATTAGTTCCTACAAACTATTCAATCACAATCCTAAAACCAACTGCGAAAATTCATCCCTCAAGTATTAACAAAAACGATCTCTCGTCGAAATTTTCAGAGAAAACTGCGGAATCCAAATACAAGGACAACCATAGCCGCACAGCATCAAAACAGAGGATTCCATTTCACTTCAGAAGCAAATGTAAGATGCAGACATTCAACAAAGGATAAAGAATCAGAGAGAACAAAAACACACAAAAATAACACAAATGGTTCGTAATCAATCAATACAAACAATGAGCGCAAAAGAATTAACACATTCGCGAATTTTAGGTTGAATCGAATCAATATAATTTCCTATTCCTCCACATAAACGTGGTCAGATTATTTTTACCTCGGGATAGCGTTGATTCAGCATTTTGTACAACTCGTCATTGATGCCGATCCTGAAATTTCAGGAGAATCAGCGCCAGGAGAAGGAAGAGGACTAAGAAGAAAACGAAAATTCGAGAAAAGGCGGTCTAATTAAGCCGAAGTGCGTTGGTTGAAGGAGAAAGAAGAATGTCGTAGCAGAGGGAAAATTATCGAGGAGGACAAGCCAATTTTTGCGGCAATGGATCAGAACAGAGATCAACTTCCACTTGTCACGATCGGATGAACATGAATACAGCTGCACCGATCATAAGATAACTTCCTTCCATTGAATCCAAAATTTGAGATTCCTCAAAAAAAATTTGGGCACAAATCTGTTAGAGAGCTGATGTTTCAAATACGGATTTAGGTAATGTAAAATCTCTTATATACTAAGAACTGGCGGGAGAATTTTTTACCATCCTTTTTGTCCTCCTTTAGTGTATTTGTTTTAATATAATTCTCTTATTATTAACTTTTTGTTTATTTTAGTCGAATATCATCTGATTAATCTTTAAATCCTTTTAAATTTTAAATTTTAAATTTTATCTAATAATTTTGGTGGGTTTAATATGTCATTAACCTATTTAAATTTCGAACTATTAATGTAATTTTCAAAAACATTTTAATGTCAGCTTAATGTGATAATTTTTAAACTTAAAAAGGTAGATACATCGACCTCGACCAAAAAATTAAATATTTGAATTTTCCTAACGTTAAAAAAAATACCAAAAATCTGATAAATACTATTTTAGATTAAAGTAGTGAAAATGAGAGGCAAGAGAATAGGTGCACAAACATGAAAGAAAGACATTGCTTGCAAGCTAAGCTTTATTCAACCAACTTACTTGCAGGTAAGTTGAAGAACACCTGAAGAATTGCTACAAAGAACACAATGGGAAGACGAACTACGTGGCAAAATCTGAAGAACGAAAAATCTCATCGCGTTTTTTCGAGTTTTTCGATCTCCTCTTGCTGCTTTCTCTCTGCCTCTCGACGTTCTCTCTCTGCATCCTCCTTTTCCTCAATTTGATCAAGATCATCAAATTCCTTGGTAGCTGCCATTGCTTTTACAACAGGGTCCCTTAGTTCTGATATTAGTCCACCACCTATTTTGTACTCTTCTTCGTTTCCAATCAGGTATAATCGCTGGTCGGGACCCGATGCCATCGGAATGTCGACTGCCAGTAGCTTCATATCATACTGTAAATAAAGAGAAGACCATAATTGAATTTCTTTAGCAGCTTCATGCCTAATAAATAAAATATACTTGATTTTTTACACGTGAAGGGTCTTCTAGACCACGTGCTACACGTTTGGAATATTCGTGAGCGTCTAGGTTAGCTTGCATGCACTTGACTATTCTCACGGGACAACCATTCCACCCTACTACATTTATAGTCAAGCTAACTCGTAGGATAATAAATTCTAGGTAAGGAACCATCATGACTTAGAACTCATTCTCTCTAAACTCTTTATTATTTACCCGACTCTCATTGACTACTAGGTCAAGCCCATGGTGGTTATCCGTTCTCCTCTCCAACCGATGAGATCTATTGTGAGATCTCACATCGGTTGGAGAGGAGAACGAAACATTCCTTATAAGAGTGTGGAAACATTCCTTATAAGAGTGTGGAAACTTCCCCCTAGCAGACGCATTTTAAAACCATGAGGGGAAGCCCTTGAAGGGGAAGCCCAAAGATGACAATTTCTACTAACAGTGGGCATGGGCTGTTACAAATGGTATTAGAGCCAGACACCAAGTGGTGTGCCAGCAAGGTCGTTGAGCCCCAAGGGGGTGGATTGTGAGATCTCACATCAGTTGGAGAGGAGAACGAAGCATTCCTTATATGACTATGGAAACCTCTCCCTAGCAGCTGCGTTTTACAATCTTGGGGAAGTCCAAAAAGGACAATATCTACTGGCGGTGAGTTTGGACGGTTACAAACTCATCATGATTCAAAAATATAACAGCTTCATGAAGAAAACATATAGGGAAGTTGCAAGGTGAAAGCAAACCTGGCCCTTCTTCTTTTTGACTTCAACACTGACTAAACCCTTCCTTTCAGAACCTCTAATGGGAAAGATAAGAAAGCATCGCTTGCTCCTACGATTTGGCGTGAAGTTCTTCAGAGTTAACCCACCACCTGACATCACATAGGCTCTCAAGTCTGATCCTGAAAGAGGGGCACCCATAACCTCAAGAATTCCTGCTGATGTATTCAGCTTTCTCATCGCCATTCTATAAACTCTATCAGGATTGATTGTGAATCTAGACCGCAAATACAGACCCTTCAAATCAAAATAATAAACTCTTAAGATTCAATTTTCACAAAGCTACATCTCTGCAGTGCACAAATCAATAACAAAAATAATTTGTGATCTTAATCTCATCTCTACGGGGTACACGGGGAAGCTTACCACCAGGGTTTCATTGATATTGACAAATAATCACGACGGGATTAACTCAACCATCAGCAAGGCAAGCGAAGTATGAGCAAATTCAGTTTCTTACAAAATTAAGGTAACATGCGGCGAAGAGATCATAGAGAAAACTCACAGCAAAAGCAACGATAGCTGAAGATAAAGCGAGAAATCCGTACTTGGCCATGCCTTCAGAGAACCCAATAAAGGTGTTGGCAATACCGAACATAATCCTCCAAAGCAATGCACAAACAAGAACTGCTCCAAACCCCAGAAGAACTAGATAGTTTCTCCTGAAGAAAGCCTCAATTTGCAGCCCTATGGCTTCCCGATAGCGAGAAAATGCGGAGCTAACAGCCGCAGCGGGCTTATCAAGGACCTTCTTAGCGAAATTTCCATTGATTTGACCCCCGAAACCCGGAGTCTTGACAGAGAAGAATCTAAACCTAGAAGCAGAACGGTAGGCATTGAAATTAGTAGCTAAAGAAGAATTTCCGGCGGGGAGTTTGGGAGTATAGAGGATTTGGGACAAACCAAGATTTGAAGAAATGGGTTTGGAAGGGAATTTCGATGGAGACGAGGAGGCTGAGGAGGAGGAGGAATTTCTGATGATTGGATCCCGAATGAGATGGGAGAAGGGAGGGCGGGCGTTGGAGGAGGTGATCGGATGATGACTGAAATGGAGTCTGAGCCTGAGGGCGAGAAGACCCTCAACAACCCTTTGAGAGGGTTTTGAGATTTTGGAGAGCATGAAGGAAGAATTCGGAGAAATTCACACAACGCCGGTTGCAGAAGCCGTAGTAGTGATGTTGTCGAAGAAAAGCTGGACATAGAGAAGAGGAGACGACCGCGCAGCGAATAGAAGAAAAAATCGGACCGGTTATTGAAGAGGACCGACCGTAGCAATTTGGTTCGGTTTGGAATTAAAGGGACAGTGAGTGATTAAAAAACGAAGGCAAAAATCAAATTATAACTATAAACAATCTAATAATTGTATTAAATTACTGTACTCTCATACATTGTGAACTCCAAAAGATAAATGGCATTGTTAGACCACTAGCAACTTTCATTTATTTTTTCTACATTAATACGTAAATATAGGTGATCATAAAATAACAATAGCATAACTTGATACACAAACAATGTGTTTATTAAAAAATAATAATAATAAATTAGTAAATTACAAGAAGATAATTAATTGGATTGTTAATCTAACTGTATTGTTGATTAGTGTGGTTAAAATAACATTTTAATCTCACATTTTGTAAAAATTGGTCCCATGGCCCTAACTTCTCTTTTTAAAAAATTAATTATAAACATCTTTTTTTGGAAAAAAGTAACTTATCTAGTCTTTATTTAATATGTTCATGTTCTACCTACCCTAATATTATTATTTAAGCAATTAGTAATAAAATTGACTGCAATAAGACTAAATTTGAACATTTAATAGGACTAAAATGAGATAAAGTCAGTATAAAGACGACATTTAATTCAATAAAAATTGTAGATTTCGCATAAAATGGAAGTGGAACTAGTATGATGATATTGAAACAACATTCATCCTAGTAATGAAATAAACTCGTTGGAACCATTTTTCTTACTTTGGATTCATCAAGATTGAAATGGTAGAAATAACTTCTATGGAAGTTCAGCAAAATGAGAAATAGAGGGAAAAGAAAATGTCGTTTTGGCTTCCTTGGTATCTCCAACATTTTTAAGCAATAAAACAGCCAGACTAGTGAGTTAATGAGTTAATACAGGCACACAACATGATAATATAGATTGGTTCAAGCGTCAAAAAAGAAACAAAAACAGCTAAAAACGAAACAAGTAGCTCAGCTTAGACAGCTTGAGGTAGAAAAGCTCTTCCAGGTTGACGGTTTGCTAAAGGTCCATGGCATCCAAGAAGCTGCAAGCGAAGACCAGTTGCCGCTCCATCAGTTAACAAGTAGAAAATATTGTAACAGTGCAACTCCATGATGAAAGGTAAGTAAACATATTGACCATATTATGGCGTTTCATCAGGATGAAGAACCAAAGAAAATATCATACGACGACCCAGTTAATATCTTAGCTGATCATATGCTTTTTAATGTAAAAAGTCTTCAATTCGATGCAATTATAATTTTCACAAAAGAAGTAGCATACCCTTAGACGTAGCTAACCCAACGTCCAAACAAAAGGGAAGCAAGCATATGGATGAATGCAATATAGCTTACCTTGGCGTTGACACCATCCGGCACAATTTTGTTCTCTGCCTTATAAGCCAGATATTCGGCCCGACTGAACTTCGTGAATCCCCTGAAAATTTGAAGATTTTGTAATTCAATCAAGGGAACATTCAAAAATTGCTCCACGAGCAACAAAAACACATTAGTTTGGCTACGCAAGAGAGAGAGAGAGAGAGTGCAAAAATTCATACCACTTCCTACTGACAATGATCTTCTGACGACCAGGGAATTTGAACTTAGCACGGCGTAGGGCCTCCTGTGCATGCTGGCTGTTGTTATCCTTGCAGCGAACTGAAAGAAGAACCTGCCCAATGGCCACTCTTGCACAAGTTCCTAGTGGTTTGCCAAAAGCACCTCTCATACCAGTCTGGAGCCTATCAGCCCCAGCACATGAAAGCATCTTGTTAATTCGCAGAACATGGAAGGGGTGCACCCTGACCCTCAAGTGGAATGCATCCTTCCCAGCAAACTTAGACATGTACTTATTGCAGGCAATCCTAGCAGCTTCCAATGCCTCGCTAGACACGTTTTCTTTCTCCCAACTCACTAGATGAACACAAAATGGAAATTCATCCACACCCTTCTTTTTCATTCCAACATCATAGATCCTGATCTTAGGGTCAGGGACACCACGACAGAACCTGGATTTGGGATAAGGCTTGTTTTTAATTTGCCGGTAACACCTAGCAGGTCCTACAGAAAAAAATTAAAATCAATGAATAATAGGCAACAACCTTGAACGCAAAATAGAGACAGCAAAGAATTGTGAAGATCAAATTATAATAAAAATGAGCCAACAGCAAAACTTATCCAGGGCTGTGACTAGTCCAAATAAATAATGATGCCCGCATACAAGTTGAGAGGGACCATCAACTCAAAAGAACATTATGAGCCTTGCTACGCTCGCATCTACTTTCAGAACTTTCATATTCTAACAATCAACAACAAACATTTTCCAGCGAGCAAACGCACCCTATTCCGGTGCGAGGTTTAAGTACTTAAAGAGTCTGCCTTACATAGATGCTAACTCTACACTATACTAATTAATTTTTGTGTTAGATTGAACAGATAACATCTTAAGAACCGAATGTAAAATCAATATTAGTTGGCCCTTCTGCTTGTAACATCGTAAAATTCTTTAATATTGCAAATATAGAACAAACTACATGTATCATGACCATGCTTTAAATTTGTTTAAAAAAACATCAAAAGGCTCAAGCACAACATCTTCCAAGGGGAACAAACGAAGGTCCACCCATTTCCAACAGTTAAATTTTGCATCGAATACAAAAAAACGACGCTAGTCGCTGATAGACCGTCACTTTTCTATTAAACTAATTTTTATTCTCATATTGCATCGAAAAACCGACGAAGTTGTATCTAACATTGAAGATAAGAAAACCAGAAATTACGATGGACAAATAAATTAATTATCAAAGAGGAAGATGTAAGAAGACATTAGATGAAGAAATGGAAAAAAAAAATCGTACTTCTACCCATCGCGAGAGTACGTTCCTTGGACTCTCTCTGCTCAAACTTGACCTCGCCGACTCCTCCGTGTCTCAAAAACCCTAATTCCTACCGTGTATATATATGAGCAGCGGGCAAAGGAGCAAACCGCCATTTTGGAAAGGCCCAGAAGCATGCCCCGTAAAAAGCCCACCACCGAATAATAAAATTGGGAGTAAAAATGAAATTTCACTTTAAAATCGCGAAATTTAGTCTATTTTAATTCAAAATTTTACGATGAAATGTGAATTTTGGTAAATTTATGCCTCGGTTAAAAAGAAAAATTGTGTGTAATATTATATTTAATTGAAATTAACGAGTTTATGCTTCTTTTTTTTTACTAAAATTAATATAAAACTAAAATTTGCTAGTATAAGGTTTAAATTGATACCACGTGATCAGTCTAGTGACAAATTTTATTTTTTTTTCGTGAAATGTGTGTCGGTGTGTCTAGACAATATAGTATATACGTATATTCTTTAGCCTAAGTCGACTAACCAAAGTATATTGATTCAATCAACGAGTGAAATTTTTTATTAGTATAGTGACGCATAGGGCTACGCTAAGGTTTGAATAGCTTCAGGAACATGTTTATACGACTAAAAGCTACAATGTAACGCTCCATGTTCGAGATTCAAACTATGATTTATAATCTGTAGTCCACACATGATGATCCCAACGTTCCCTACATCCTTTGCAATGTTATTATGTTATTTGTTTAAAATTACTTCAAAAAGTAAAAATTATTCACACAAACCAACACGAATTCTTTTAGCATGTTTGTTCACTCACATATTATCTATGAAAATTTAAAGGACGATATCAAGCATATGATTGCTCGAAGCCAAACACTTAACTTTAAGCGACATTACCACGTTACTTGTTTTAAACTGCTCATAAGAGTTAAGTCTATTCACATATATTAACTCCGAGTTTTTTTAATATGTTTTTCTTAGGTCACGTATTTTTCTATGAAAAATTTAGGGAAGACACTAAATATAAAATTGTTTATATATATATATATATATATATATTTTATGATTAAACTACTAAAATAATGTGCATTTTTAGTTTAAATAATAAAAGTTTTAATTATAATTTAATATATTGAGGATCGCTTTCGTTGATGTGTATCGATTTATTTACGTATTAGTATTTTAAAATATTGGACTAAAATGTTAAAAACTGTAATATAGTAATAAAAAAATAAAAAAAATAAAAAAAAGTCTAAACATCTATTAGTTTGGAAAAAATTCAACGAAAATATACAAAATTTCAAACAAAAAACAGAAATAAATAAACAAAAAGGTAAAAACTCCGTGGAGGTGACTGCGCGTATCTGCGGTTTGAGTCCGAGAGGACGGGAGGGCCGGAGAGAGCAGACAAAGGATAGATCGTCGTGAGCTTTGAAGGAATATAGGTATTCTTTGATGTTCTTGAAATTACGACTATGATTTCCAATCACGTATAATTTGATTCGAGATTGCTGAGATTTTGATCATCTGCAATTCTGGCAACTCATCCATTTTATTTAATTTGATTTTACTACCCATTGTCATTCTGTTCCGTTCGTATTGCGAATCTACTGTATCAGTGGACTTTTCTTTCAGCTTTTCCCCCAATTATGTGCCCTGTTTTAACGTAGCGGTAACACTGTTGGAATCAAGGAGGAAGTTGATGAATATAAAGCATCAACAGGAAGTTGGTAGATGGAATTCTCATAATATAATTGGCGATCATTCTACTGTATTTGTTCTGATGGCATTTTGTTATGGCTGGTTTAGGAGAATAAGACAAACGAGAATGTAAATTTTCATTTATAACAAATTCGTTAGATTTCATCACTTTATGAGTCAATGCAAAATTGACGAAGCATAATCGTTGCAAGGATTATATCCGTAACTACATTATTCCATGTACTGCTACAAGATCATGTCGTGAGCCGTGAATTCGAGAGTGGAAAGTTCTAGGAAAAACTAGTTTCTATTATCAACTAATTTGCGCAAGGTGCTGAATGTAACTGACTAAACTTATTTAATTCAACAAAAACATTAACTAGTTTTTATGACGTAAACATTGTCAAATACGTTGATTCAATCGGAAAAAAAGTTGCTACTTGCAACGTGACTTTACCATTGCTAATACATGTCAAATATTTGTACAAGTATAGCGTGGTCAATCTTATGCTAATACGTCAGTCTGTAATGTTGCCATTGTCTGATCTCTACTGGTAGGCATATACTTCTTTTTATTCCATACTGCACATAAATGAACTAATATAAGTAGCTGCAGGCAGTGAAGGACTATATCCCTCTTTTTGGTCAAGCTTGGCTGTTAAAACATTTCGAGGAGTACTTAAACCAGAAATGGCGAGTACTCAGGAATCCTCAGAAATTGGAGCTTCCGGATCTATTGACCAAAAAGAACAAAATGGAAAGAGTGAGCTAGAACTACATTCAGTGTTCTGGAATCAAGATTATAGTTGCTTTGCTGCTGGTACAAGCTGCGGATTTCGTATTTACAACTGTGATCCTTTCAAGGAAACATTTAGACGTGAATTGGGCATTGGTGGATTTAAAATTGTTGAGATGCTGTTTCGGTGCAACATTTTGGCACTTGTGGGCAGCGGAAGTAATTCTCAGTATCCACCAAACAAAGTTTTGATATGGGATGATTATAAAAGTCAATGCATTGGTGAATTTTCATTTAGGTCTGAGATTCGAGCTGTAAAACTGAAACGTGAACACTTTATTGTTGTCCTCGAGCATAAAATATATGTTTACACGCTGATGGATGTCAAGCTTCTTCATCAGATTGAAACTGTTACAAATCCGAGAGGCCTATGTTGCCTTTCCCACCATGTAAATACATTTGTGCTGGCATGTCCTGGAGTTCAACGTGGACAGGTCCACGTCGAGCACTTTGGGCTAAATATGACGAAGTTATTTACTGCTCATGATTCTCATATTGCATGCATGACGTTGACAATGGATGGTCTACTTCTTGCAACTGCTAGCACTAAGGGTACTTTGATAAGAATTTTCAATACATTGGATGGAATGCTCTTGCAAGAGGTATTGTACTGCTAGTCCCTAGATTTAAGTTTTCTGCTCTGAGTGTGGTTCCAAGTGAAAGTCACACACACATGGGATGTGATTCTTTTAACTGAAAAGCTGATGTAGGGGCTGGCTCTTGTGCACCTCAATGCACCGCACAATTGCATCACCATTTATTATTTGACAGCAGAAAATTTGTAGAATATTTTGTTCAATACTTTGAATAGGTGAACACCACAGTCTAACCCATGACTTCAAATTGAGCTCACAATTAGCCATCTTGGATCACCGGACAAACACGCGGTTGTTTATGTTGGACATGATCTTGATAGTGAGAAAATGAGAAGACATAATACATGCAACCTTTACACAATGAAAATAGAGTTTAAATCTAAGTTTCGTAGTTAGTGTCATGATTTTTCTTTACAGTATGAAATATGTATATATATATATATATATTTTCATCTAATATGAAGCAAAAAATTTGATGACTTAGAATACCTTTCTTTTATGCTGTGCACATTACAATAGAGTAAAATTCATGGGGTTTAGGATTGAGGAATGGCTTCATTTGCCCTTGTAGTGTCACTTTTTTTTTAATGGATTTTAGTGCCCTCTTTTATGTATCTCATTGCATATTCTTCCGTTTAGGTACGAAGAGGAATGGATAGAGCAGAAATCTTCAGTCTTGCTCTCTCGCCAAATGTCCAATGGTTGGCAGCAGCAAGTGATAAAGGCACAGTTCATGTTTTCAGTCTTCGAGTGAGAGTTGTTGGCGCTGGTTCATCTTCTGATACAAATGTAATTCAGGGGAAAACACTGTTCCAGCAAAATTCTTCTAATGCCCTTGATACTCTTGTTCCTTTGAATACTGGTTCAAACCCTAGTTCATCATTATCATTCATGAGAGGTAAGATAGTTCATTTATCAGTTGTATTGGGGATTTTGAATGGTTATGATTAAACTCCTTTATATTATGAATCTTAATATTATAGCAAGAGTAGTTTCTTTCCAGTCTCTGCTTATCTCATATTTTAAATAGAACAATAATGGAGGAAACAAGGAAACAAAAGAAAACTCTCCTTCTTGTTTGGGTTTTGGGAACAGGGGCCAAAACTTCTGTCATATTAGTGTTTAATGGAAGTTTTCTGGACTCAAGAAATCTTTAACTAATCTTTCACCAAACATTTTCAGGGGTTTTACCAAGATACTTCAGTTCAGAATGGTCGTTTGCTCAGTTCCATTTGCCTGAGGCGACACAGTATATTGCAGCATTTGGATCTCAAAACACTATCATTATTGTTGGCATGGATGGGAGGTAAGCGATTGCAATGAAAATATATTACTGTTTCCCCTGCTGCTGCTCATACTAATGCTCAAAATGATTTGAAACCTTGCTTTCCCTGATACAACTTGACAGCTACTTGATGGCTAGGTGCATATGAGTCTTATGTGAAATCTCTTTTGTTCAATCCTAGTAATTACTTTTTACAGATCATTATTTTATTAATGGCATTTGGAATTTGCTGTTTATGATACTTTTGGTTCTTAATCCCTGGACTTTACACTAAAAAGAAAAGCATGATCATTTAACTTGATGACATATCTTTTCGTTCGTTTCCCTATCGGTTTATATAATATTTTTTAAGATAAAATGTTTGGAAGCAGGGGATTATATCGTAAAATAATAAATTACACAGGAAATTTTAGAGATCGGAATAAAATATAAACGAAATAACTTTGATGCTCAATAGTTTAGAAAAGAAAATGTAATATTTGAGTACCGATTAATCAAAATACATAGCTATTTCTTGTTAATTTTCATTTTTCTTTTTTGTCTTCAGTTTCTACAAATGTAGTTTTGATCCAGTGCGAGGAGGGGAGATGTTGCAGCAGGAATGCATCCGTTTCTTGAAGATAGAAATAGGAGCTGATCGGATTGATCTATAGGCTATGGCTATGGCTATGGCTATGGCTATGCTAATCAATTCTCTTCCCTTGTAAATAAAAGACTTGATATCTGTCAATATTAATAATCATTTGGAGGTGCTACACTTTTTTACGTATTGAGAAATTAATATGGTAAATTTCTATCCCGACACGGATATGTGAACATGAACGAACACGACCAGTTCGAAAAGAGAGCACACAAAATGTATGCTTCATGAGCTTAACCAAAACGTTTCATTACATATTGTATGAGTTCTATATTTCTAAATGTAAACTCTTACTTGCTACTGTTTTGCTAACTGATTTCAGTTTTTATTATCACCGGCAATAGCAACAAACTTATGCCTCCTTGAAATGGTGTTAAACTTTCTGAAGCCATGCCAGAATCTTACTTGGAGGTGATCAAATGCCCAAATTTTATTTCTCCTTTCTCATTTCTATCTTATTATTTTCCTCTCTTTTTTCTCTCCGCTGTGACTGACTCATTTTCAACATCTTCTCATTGTTCGTTTACGATTGTTACAACTATAAGAGCCCAAGGCCTACTAGTTGTAACGGCCCAAGACCCATCGCTAGCACTTTTCCTCAAGGCTTTAAAACGCATCTGTAGGGAAAGGTCGGCCCAAGGCCCATCGCTAGCGCTTTTCCTCAAGGCTTTAAAACGCATCTGTAGGGAAAGGTCGGCCCAAGGCCCATCGCTAGCGCTTTTCCTCAAGGCTTTAAAACGCATCTGTAGGAAAAGGTCGGCCCAAAGCCCGTCAGTTGTAACGGCCCAAGGCCCATCGCTACCACTTTTCCTCAAGGCTTTAAAACGCATCTGTAGGGAAAGGTCGGCCCAAGGCCCATCGCTAGCGCTTTTCCTCAAGGCTTTAAAACGCATCTGTAGGAAAAGGTCGGCCCAAAGCCCATCAGTTGTAACGCCCCAAGGCCCATCACTGGCGCTTTTCCTCAAGGCTTTAAAACGCATCTGTAGGGAAAGGTCGGCCCAAAGCCCACCAATTGTAACGCCCCAAGGCCCATCGCCATCGCTTTCTCTCAAGGCTTTAAAATGCTTCGGTAGGGAAAGGTTTCCAATGTTCTCTCCCAAAACATATCACAACTACTTTTAGGTAGAAGGGCATAACAAGCACTTTCTAGCACGGAGTTGGAAAAGTTACACAAAATCGAAAAAATAAAATAATAAAATTTAGTAAACTTAAGCTTAAAATTTTGACCCTTCAAAGTTTGAATTAGACTATTTCAAAGAGTGGTTGTTCTGCTTAACGAATAAAATATGACCAAAATAGGATCTGATAAATTTCAAGATATATATAATAGAGATATTCAACCCAGTTGAAATTAAAGTTAAAACAAAAGACTTTTCTCAACAATATTTTACCTTAACTCTCAATATTGTAAGTAAAAAAAAATTACTTAAAACAATTGCAAAGGAAATTTGTCGAAAAATACTTCCGAGTGAAAATAAAAAAGAAATTACCGGAAAATAAAACTTTATTATTTAAATTTAGAAAAACTGAGTAATATAATTTTAATGGTACTTCCGAATTGCAGCGGTAAACAGCCAATTAATTGTATTAAAGAAGTAAATAACTTAAACTAAACTGGCTCTGACTTTCTGTTTGACTATGGTTAAACAATTTCTGAAAGCCAACCACAACAGCTCCACATGGCACTCCGACCCTCGCCATCTTCTCTCGAGCACTTTACTTTCCATACGCGACCTACCATAACAGCAAGAGCAATAGCGAATACCCGCTCCCGTAAAATTTAGAGAGCATTTGATGAATTTCTTGATTTGTTGATTCTTTTTTTCTTTAATGTATTGCGGATTTTGACCGAAATTGTGTAGAATACTGCGACAAGGGATATTCGAGAGGAAAGAGCAGCTCCAGGAAGGCGGTAATGGCGCCAAAAACGAAATTGCATGGTGTTAATGATGAGTTGCTGAAACTTCTCGATGCTAACATGGACGACGTGTCGACGAGACGCCGAGTGCGGGAGGCGTTCAAAGAAATCCAGCTCGGAATCGATCACATACTGTTCAAGGTATTCTGGTTTCTCGTGTATGTTATTTAGGTGAAGGTCGATTTTGGATATTCGATGCACTGTTATTTGAGTCTAAGTTTTGAAGTATGGGAGTTTTATTTTCTATTGGATCTCACTGACTTTTATCGCTATTCTTTGTCAGACGCCAAGCGACGGATTGAAGATGGAAGAGGTAATCTCTAAAATAGTGTTCTGCAATATGATTCTAGTGTATTCCAGTTATTGAAATGGTATAATCTTTAAGCTTATAGACCACGCCAATTTGGAAATTTGAAACGAAGTATGATGAGTCAATCACCATTTCTCTTACGATTTCCCATTACATTTCACGGCCATGGCTTTCTAGCAGCCAGCCCTACTGTTTCGATGAGAGACGAATGTATGCTAGCATTTTGTGAAATTTCCAAAATCTAGACCTGTGCGTACCAGCAGCCCTTTGCAATTCATCTATATTAGCAGAAGCTTTATTTTGTTTACAACAAAGGAAAAGATAAAAAGAGTCATGTGCTTTGCTTAGATGTTAATGAAAGTTTGGAAGTCCATGCAATCTTGTTTCCAAGCTAAGATGATCAATCTTTTTGGTAGTCATATGAGGTCAACTCCAGAGGATTGAGTATATTCTCAAAATGCTGGATTCCGGAGACTGTCCGTCCAAAAGCAATGGTGTGTTATTGTCATGGCTATGGAGACACCTGCACATTTTTCTTTGAAGGTATGTGATTCCTTTCCAGTAATAGAAATGGCATAGTTTTTCGTTTTGTATATTATAATAGTTATCGACTTTTTTGTGGTATTGTATTTCAGGAATTGCAAGGAAGTTAGCATTGTCAGGATATGGTGTCTTTTCTATGGATTATCCAGGATTTGGTCTTTCAGAAGGTCTTCATGGCTTCATACCAAGCTTTGACAAAATTGTAGATGATGTCATTGAACATTACTCCAAAGTGAAAGGTGTGTTAACGTACCAAATATTTGTTTTATGTTAATTATGTCTCAACAGAAATCATTTAAACAAATTACAAAGTTTTTCATGACAATCCTTTATTAGAATTTTATTTACTTGATTCCAAGGGCAGAGAACCCGGAGTTTAGTGCTCTCCCAAGCTTTCTCTTTGGGCAGTCTTTAGGTGGAGCTGTGGCTCTCAAGGTACACCTAAAACAACCTCATTCATGGACCGGTGCAGTTCTTGTTGCGCCAATGTGCAAGGTATCTTTGTGAAAAGATTTTTTTAGAACACTTTCCTTGTATCGAGGGCTCAATCAACTAAAGAATTATCTCTAGATTGCAGATGATATGGTTCCACCATGGGCACTAGCACAAATATTGATCGGAGTGGCTAAATTCCTTCCAAAGTACAAGTTGGTTCCACAGAAAAATTTGGCTGAGGCAGCTTTTAGAGACATGAAGCATAGAGAACTGGTTTGCCCCTTTTTGACCAAAATGGTGGTATTAAAAATAAAAAGTGCATGGCTTTGTTTACGGGTGGGGGGATTTTAATAAATGCATGCTTGTTCATGGTTGAGTGAGTGATAATGATTTTACCTATTCTCTTCTTTGATCTAGAAGTTCACAGATTTATTCGTCCTACTTTTGATTTTAAGTGAAGTTTTGATCGGAATGTTGGTAAATATTTGTATGTTTTATTTATTAATTATTTTGTATTTCTATGGATGCAGACAGCATATAATGTCATTGCATACAAGCATAAACCACGCTTGCAGACTGCAGTAGAAATGTTGAGAACTACGCAAGAAATAGAACGCAGATTGAAAGAAGTAGGCTATACTCAACTTTTTAATTATGATATGTTTTTTACCTAATACTTTTCTCAACTGGTCTTCATCGAACATGTTTGTCATTTTGTTTATTTAAACATAGATTTCAGGTACTCCTCAGAATCTCTCTTCCTGTTTAAAACATTGATGATATGAAATTATAGAAGGTTGGGGAGGGCACCCCAATTCAGTTGAAGATTTTTTTTTTTTTTTCAATTGAACAAGCTTTTGTTGAGAAGAAGATGAAAGAATATGAGAGACCAACATTGGCCTGAAAACAAGAAAGAGGCCAATAAAAAGAAGCTCAAGAGGAGCTAAATTGTGACTAGCCCAACAAAGAAGAAAATAGCTCTAATCTAAGAGAACAAGACCTAACATAATTACAAAAATATTTAGACACAAATGTCCAAAGTGAAGCATAAATCTAACTAAGTATCTGAACTCCTCTATAGTATTTCACTCCCCTGAAGATTTTGTTACTTAGCTCGATTTAGATGCCCCATAAAACAACAAAGAAACCATCCCTCCATAAAACTCCACCCCTCTCCCAAAGGGAGGTTGAAGCAGGGCCAAACAGATTCTGAAAGCCTAGAACCAGTCATTCCAAATTGAGCGAGTAAACTGGCACCTCCAAAACAAATGGTTCAAGTCATCAAACTGGCACCTCCATAATACCCCATGTAATACATGTCATGCCAAGTATTTAGCTTAGAAATTTTTAAGTCGGTTAGAAAGGAGAAAATGGGGAGGTAGAGGAGCAAGGGCTACATGGGAGATTAAAGAAAGAAAAAAAAAAAAAAACACAACAGAACCCTTTTGAAGGAGAAAAGACATGCCATCTTAGATTAGATCCTGTTCAAGCAAAGTTGCCTTTAAACTTTGTTGGTTCCATAATTTTTTCTTATATAAAGAGGCCGTTTTTTTCTTTTCTCTTGTTTTCTTCTTTCTACATTTGTAGGTAACCTGTACATAAACCATCTGTGATAGTTGCAGAACTTCTTTGTTCCAAATTCAGATCATTGAAATCAAATTCTCGACCCGGAAGAACCATACCCCAGTACTTAAGCCTCTTGAAATCCACTTATTTATTTTCTCACATAACTATGTTCACTCACAGATGCTGAAACATTTAGTATGATCTAGAAGTTTCAGTAAATGGGTAAAAAAGATGTTTTATTGTCACGAACTTGATAAATAACAGGTTTACTCGAGTGGTTAATGTAAGTTTACTGTACCATTAGAGCAGAATTGCTTGTCATGGCACTTAGTTTTTATGTTCAGAGAGGATCTTCCACCAGATACCCTAGCTGTACTGGAGAGAGTCTATCTCCAGCGTCCAACCATATCTCTTTTCTCTGGTTATATGGGCAATAAGGGATATTTATCCCTTATCCTTTTGAGGCTTTCCTTGAGTGAAATAGAAATATTTTCGGCGAGTAAGTATAATCTTGTGATCAACTTACACAAATGTCATCGTTTTTACGTCTTTTGGACATGTTTGATAATGTTCTCGTTTCTCGTTTCTGTTCTACTTTTTTAAATAATTAAGGAACATAAATAGTTATCGAACATGTTTCTTTTTATCAAACAGACCCTTCAAATCTAAGTGCTTTTGTAACCTATTCGCTTTGTTGACCAGTTGAAGAACCTTTTTGTTACTCCGTGGTTGTTGGACATTCCTTTTAATCCTTTGTTTGACACTCTTGTACTTTTGTTACATCAATAAAATGCTTATTCTCTTTGTTGAAAAAATAAAATTGTCATCTAACAGAATGGAATATAGTTTCTAATCTTCATTTAAGAATCTAATTCATTTAAAGATACATTGTGGCTTTTATTGTAAATTCGTGTTGATTCTAGTAAAAAGTACAGAAAACACCACTTTGATAACTAAATCAGTTTATTGAGATGTCTTCTAGGTTTCCCTGCCATTACTGATCCTGCATGGGGAGGCTGATACCGTAACAGACCCGTCCGTGAGCAAGGCGTTGTACCAGAAAGCGAGCAGTTCAGATAAGAGTATAAAACTTTATAAAGATGCATACCATTCTCTTTTAGAGGGCGAGCCAGATGAAATGATAATCCAAGTATTTAACGACATCATCTGTTGGCTGGACGAGCGATGTAAGTAACTTTTGGACCGAGTGATGGTCATTCTTTCATGTATGATTTGTGTGGGGAAAGAAAATTCCTTGAAGAAAAGTTTGGAAATTATGCTATTGGCTTTGCAACATCAGGAAGCTGTTGAAGTAATGTATTATTTTCTCTTTTGTGAGATAATGTATCAATAACTATTAATTGAACGCGCAGACGCTTTGAAATTAGACACCATTTTTCTGTTTATGGCTGAATCAATCTCACTTGATTTTGGTTTGATTATAGTAACTTCTTGCTGTTCTCGTTGACATGTGGTCGATGATAGAATTGAAGCGTCGAAGGTTTTTGAAACCATCGAAGAAAAAGGACGTTTACGCTACCTAGGTTGTATGCATCTATTGGAAGGGAAGAATTGTTTGCAGAGAATATAGATTCTCAACTGGCATGGTAAATATCTCCACCATAGCTTTTGATCTTTCCAAATTTTTGGCTTTCCATCAGCTTGGTTAGAACCAAAGCTGAACCTATTGGTAAATTGATGGGCTAGCCTTTGACATAGAATGGGCTGGTTGGCCCTTCATAAATGGTGATTTATGTTCAATTCTTAATCTTGATGGGTTGGGTTTGGCCTGTGGCCATATTTCATTATTATTATTATTATTATTATTATTTCAATAAAATCTATTCATATCTTGCACACATTTTTCTTTTTTCTTTTCGTTTTCCACCATATATTCAATGGATAAAGTTTTATTACTTTTCTATAATAAAAAATGTATTTATTATTAAAGGAAAGTCAACTCCTCTTCAAATTAAAATAAGAAGTAATTGAATATTCATAGTGAAAGTATATTGTCAAATAATTTCAAGGAGAGTTATTGTCGCTCTTTAAAATTTTATATTTAAGTTTTTTAAGAGAAACTTGCGTCGTTGGTTAGATCATAAACAAGATTTTAAACTTTTTTTAATAAATGTTCTTTAAAATTTTATGGATATCATTTTTTTTAAGTGGAAGGGTGTTAATTAATTTTTTTTTTAATTCAATGATATTTTTAGAGATAAAATATAAAATTGGGAGTATTTCTATTAAATTAACTTTTTTTTAGTTGTTTTTATTTTTATCCTTTGATAACGACGTTATGTGTCGTAAATAATCAGACATTAATCAAACCCTAATGGATACGTCTTTTTCTTTTTTAATATTACTTAGATAGTAGAAAACGTAAATCAATATATTAATTTGGATTAGGAAAGAAAATGAAGTCACGCAATATAATGTATTGGTTATCCCATTAATAACATGAGTGAATTATCCACGTCATTACCTAGTTCCTATAAAGTTAAATTAAATTAAGAAAATAATAAAAATAAAAGTGGTGGTTGGTAATTTATTTCAGTAGAAAAGGCCAAAAAATTAGCGGTGGATGTTACTATACATGCAATTTGGAGATAATGGATCTTATCTTTTTTTTCTCTTTTTTAATTTTTCTTTTTCATTTTCATTTTATAATTTATTATTTTATAGTTTATTAATGATGCATGGATGCTTCCAAATAGATTCATGCACTCACTTCCCGTCCCCCACACCTTAAGCAATACTTCATTTCCTAAGTTTTTATTTTTTATTTTTTGAATTTTATGGGATTTAATTTTTCTATCATTTAAAGTCAATAAATTATAATTTCTATACATTATGATCATTTTAAATTAAGAATATATAAAGAAATCTGTCTCATGTTACTTCATGACAACAAATATGGGATTGACGACGAGAATAAAATATAGTCATTATTGAATTATATATATATATAAATATATATACTATATTTATCTTTTTTATAAAATTCATCAATAACTGGCCTACTCATAGTTAGATGAAAGTCTCGGCTAATTTAAGGAATAATCATGAATTTATAATAAATGAGGTCTTTTGGGGAAGCTCAAAAAAAGCGATGAGAGCTGTGAATAATATCATACCATTAGGTAAAACCATACATTAATTTATTATTATTATTAGTGATTTAAGGATACACTCTCATTATTTTCAACCATAATTACATTTTTATTTTTCTTCATTTTTTTTTTATTAAATTGTCAAAGGGTAAGGATAGAATTATAATATAATATTTTAATAGTTCAAAAAACACAGAAGTGAATTAACTTAAAGGGGTCAAGCAAACTTGAACACCGTATTTAGGTTTGATAGTGAGCACGACGACGGGTGCATGGCGATAGTTTTGGGAGATGGCGAAGGAAAACTTGGCGATGAGCATGGCCAATATGATCTTTGTTTCCATGACAGCGAAAGATTGGCCGACGCAGTTGCGCGGCCCAGAAGCAAACGGTATGAACCTACCCGACGTGAACGGCTTCGAGCTCCCAAATCTTTCAGGGTTGAACTCATTTGCGTCCTTTCCCCATAGCTCCTCACTGTGGTGGATGGCTAGCACTGGGATCCATATCGACAACCCTTTTGGGATCTCTAAGTCCCCCAGCTTTATATCCTCAAACGCCATTCTTGGAAGAATGCTCGCCGGCGGGTATAGCCTCAGGGATTCATTTATCACCATACTCAGCTGTGAATTAACAAAAATATGATACATATGATAATGGAAGGCTAAATATAATTCAGATCTTGAGAGAGTGTACCAGGGAGAGTTTGGGGAGATGGTCGAGCGAGGGAGTTTCGCCGTTGCAGACGGCCATGACTTCAGCTCGAACCTTGTCTTGCCAAGATGGGTTTGTAGCTAATAACATGACAGTCCAAGTGAGTAAGAGAGCTGTGGTTTCATGGCCGGCAAAGAAGAAGGTCTTGCATTCATCCATTATTATTTGCAAATTCAAATTTAAACCCTTCTTGTCTCGTTTATTTTGCATCTCATCCAGCAACATTCCCAATAGATCATTTCCATTCTCCACACACTCCTTTCTGCTATCTATTATCTCCATTAACAATCCCTCCACTTTCCCTTTTAATGCCTTTATTTTTCTGTTATATTTACTCGGAAAAAACCTGTTTAAAAAAAAAAGAAGATATGTCAATTAGTGTTGAGGTATGTTCAGTATATACGGCTCAGGCTTACCTGCTACCAGGAAGGCAGAGGTGGCGGCTGGCTTGAGCACAGAGATCCTGTAGAGTCGTAAGTAAATGAAAGATTTGTTTTCCTTTTTCGTGGCTGCTTTCAAACTCGGTTTTGGAAATTATATCGGCCGTGATTTTGGTCATGTACTCGCCGATCTCGAACTCGGTTCGTCCCGATTTGACCTCGTTTTCTAATGATAGAAGCATTTCTCTCGTGCATTCAACCATGTAACCCGCGTAACTCTACGAAAGAAGAGTAAATTTATATTCTTAATGGAGATTGAGACGGGTGTCGTTAAATTTGATCTTTTATTCATATTCTTAACGGACCTTGAGTCGGTCACCGAGGAAGGCGGGAGCGACAACGTGTCGTTGATGGAACCAATTCTGGCCGTTGGCCATTAAGAGTCCTCGACCAATGAAGTGCTTGGACCCCTGTTGTTGGAGCCACGACTTGCCGGTAACGGCGCTGTGTTTGGACAAAAGCTCTTTGATCAAGTCCGTTTCAGCCAGACACATTCTTGGCTCAATCCCATTCCAAAATATAAATCTCTTCCCTTCAAAAAAAAAAAAAAAAAAAAAAAAAAAAAACAAATAAATTATTCAGAGTTTAAAGTTGATAGGTTATGGTAAATTTAATCATTTAGACGTACCGAATTGGGCGGTCCAGACAAGATAGTGCGGGAGGAGGCGGGGGACGAGGTCGTGGGAGATGGACGGCATGTCGTCGGAGGTGGACTTGGAGAGGAGGGCGGTGACGTCAAGGATGTTGCCGAGGAAAGGGCGGGGTTTGGGGCCACCCACACCTTGCATAGCCATCTTTTTTCTGATGCGTCTAGGAGTCAACCAGTAGCAAGAAACGGTGTCGTATAACACAGAGAAGATGAAAAACGACGTCGCTGCCAAAGCCAGAATTGTAATAACCAGCGGCAAAATAAAGGCCGCCATCGGGAGAGAGAGAGAGAGAGAGAGAGAGAGAGAGAGAGAGAGAGAGAGAGAGAGAGAGAGAGAGAGAGAGGGTTTTGTATTTAAAAAAAATAACATAAAAATATAAAGAGAAAATTAAAAAAAGCGATTGAGAGAATGGGAAGGAAAGGAGAAACACATGCACATAAAAATTAGGATCATTAAGTTATTTATGTACAATTTTCCCTGGGCTGTGGGCCCTACTTCCAACAGTTTATTTATTTTTAATTAAAAACTATTTCTTTAAAATATTACTTTTTTTAGTTCAACGACACCGTGTAAATTAATGTTTTTTTTATAAGCCGAGATGGAAATAACAAGAACTAATATTAAATATAAGGTCAAAGGTTTGACCCAATTAGTTTTTAGCGGAGAAAATCAAATTCAACAATTTACTAAACATAATTTAATTTGATTTCCAGATTTTTAAACTCTATTAATCGTTTAATAAATTAGTTATGGAAATATTGAAATATTTTGGATCATTTAATTGGGAAGCAATTTTAAATTATTGATATTAAAATAGATGGTAATTGAAAAGGAAAATAAATAAATATATAAATAAATAGAGATTTGACTCAAATTGTAATTTTCCACTGATCAACTTTGAATTCTATTTTTTTTTAATTTGAAAAATTAAAATAACTATCTTCAAGAACATGCTTGGATAAAAAAAGAAAGAAAGAAAAAACCCTCCATAGAGAAGGACTTTATTGAGAAGCTATGGCTTTTAAAATTCTGATAATTCACCAAATTTCTTAAAATCCGCAACACAAAAGGGTTATTGTCAAGAAATTTGTAGACAATCATTTCAATTAAAAAAAAAAGTGTAAAATTGGAGTTTTTTACTCATTAATTTGCATGTTTGGTCCCTATGGTTTGTATAAAGTTAGGACTGGATTTGCACCGCCAATAAAAAAAAAAAAAAAAAGTTTGAAATGTTTTCACTCTATTTCGAGTTTCAAAAGTGTTTAGAACAATCAAAGTTTTACACGAACTTTGATCGGACTATCGTCCTAACAAGAAAAGTATATACATTTGAAGTGTCAAGCTTATGAATCTTGACCGACCTTTAAGAATGAATGTTAATGGTAGATAGCTTAGGAAAGACTGAAAGGTTGTAAAGATACCATCAATTCAAATGTCAAGATTGAGCTAACCGCCTTTGAATTATGCAACTCATTCTTAGTAAAGATTTGCCTGAAAAGGTGTAAGGATCATTGATATGACGAACAAGAAAAGCTCTGAAATATATACATATAGAGATCAAAGATCATTCTTACACAAAATATCAGAATTCCTTTGCTTACCCGCATTAATAGTATCAACCCTAAACCTCAACTTCACGTGAACAATTCAACATAGTATCACCTGAGAATGATCTGATTCATAACAATACTCTTTAGTTTTCTCCTTGAATGATGTTATACTCTTCCTCACGGCTTGCCATTTTGTTGAAGTGCATATTCCTGCTTCATCTCTTACAACACAGCATCGTTGGTGTTGGAAAATGAAAAGAAAACATGATATAAATCTAACCACTGATCCATTGCATGTACCCAAAGGAGCAATTACAAAAAGAAAGGCAAAGAAAATTCAAGATGCCTTTAACTAGCTTTTGGTTGGAATTATTTGTTAAGTTAGCTTTATTTGTGTGAAAGTTTTCAAGAATCGTAGAAGGACCTCTACCTTTATTTGTGCACCCATAGCATAGCCTTTTCGTTTTTGAAAGGAATGTGTACCATAATCATAGATAAAAAGGTTCCCATTAGGATTGAGAATCGACTTCCCATGAGTCCTTGGCTAGAGATAGAAAAATTGGAGCAAAATCAAGGTTAAGGTCTGCCCATAGTTCCCAAGTTCACTTTGTTGCGTTCATTCAAGCTACTCAAAATGAGCTCCTTCTTGCCCATAGTTGGCTTAGTCTAAAGCTTATTCTCCCAAAAGACTCTCGATCCAACAATAGCCTGCTTAGGCTTAGGGTGCTCATCTTGCCTCTACGCAGACAAGGCCATTGCATCCTGGATGCACCGTTGCCCGCACACTCTACAAGTCACTACACTCAAAATGAGTCTTGTTTGATTGCTAGGTCAAGATTTGTTTTAATGTTTGCTTGCTGATACCAGTGGCATAAGACTGCCTCACCTTGGGGCACCCATAAGTGCCACCATTTGGCTGTAGGCATGTATCAATAAACAACCAATGAGCTCTTACGTCTTTATAAAGGCTTGCTTGAACATCCATCTTGTGGTATAGCATCACCTTTCCCTCGTGTTGAGGTACTATCAGATATTTGTTTCAGGGCTATACCCTCTATACAAACTTCTAGCCCAAAGGAAGAAGCACAGTACACTCCATTAATGCTGACTCGCCCATGCCATAATACACTCCATAAATTCCGTAACTTTAGGCGATTCATCAACCCAAGGCCACCGCTGGTAGATATTGTCTGCTTTGGCCCGTTACTTATTGCTGTCAGCCTCACAATTTTAAAATGGGTCTAATAGGGAGAAGTTTCCATACCTTTATAACAAATGCTTCGTTCCCCTCTCCAACCGGCAACCGATGTGGGATCTCACAATCGGTTGGAGAGGGAAACGAAGCATCCCTTATAAGGGTGTGAAAACCTCTCCCTAATAGACGCGTTTTAAAAACTATGAGGCTGACGACGATACGTAATGGGTCAAAGCGGATAATATCTACTAGCGGTGGGCTTGGACGGTTACAAATGGTATTAGAGCCAGACACCGGGCGGCGTGCAAGCGAGGACGCTGGGCCACCAAGGGGGGTGGATTGTGAGATCCCACATCGGTTGGAGAGGGGAACGGAACATTCCTTATAAAGGTGTGAAAACCTCTCCCTAGCCGACGCGTTTTAGAAACCGTGAGGCTGACGGTGATACGTAACGAGTCAAAGTAAGCAATATCTACTAGCGATGAGCTTGGGCTGTTACAGATGAAGAGTCACATCTTTGCCCCCGCTCAAAATTCATTCTAAGGCAAATCCTGTCTAATATCTATAAATATGGAAAGCGTTAAGTACTAAGTAGTTATTCATCCCCATAGGCCACATGTTTGGCCAAATGACTCAGCTCTTGACTAACTTTCAAGTGCCATTTGACTTACTCTCATGTGCCACCAAACACCTCTCTAAACTCAAACTCGATCCTTTGGA
Organism: Cucurbita ficifolia; assembly: GCA_033971965.1. Classification (NCBI taxonomy): domain Eukaryota; kingdom Viridiplantae; phylum Streptophyta; class Magnoliopsida; order Cucurbitales; family Cucurbitaceae; genus Cucurbita; species Cucurbita ficifolia. Next base: position 19,941,537 of record CM066965.1, read on the forward strand.
ATTTCGATCAATGCTTGATTTCTGTTTCACACCCAGCACCCTAAAGTTACTACCACTGAAACGCTCAATTACAAGGACAAAACATGATAATTGGTGCGTGAGGAACGATGATAATGCACATTGTTATTTACAGAAGAGAAGCCGAACAAACAATGCGAACAAAATGCAGCTGAAATTCAATACAACTACCGAAAAGCTAAGCAAAATAATCAGAGACTCACTATTGGTGAAGGCAATCGTTCAGTTCTTTAGCTTGATTGCGACACTTGAAAACAACGGATAACGTTTTGGCGTAGGCGCAATCAGCATACCTCGAAGCGTAATGATCGCACTCCCTCAACGCCTTCTGCTTCATTTTGCTACGCAAAGCTGGAAATACACCAGAAGTTTCAACAGCAGTTGCAAAGATACAAGACTCAAAAATTGAACTGACGCATCATGTTCCTCAGCAATCAAAAGCGGATTAAACAGGCAAAGGACGAAAGCAAGATTTGATTAAATACCTTCCTCTACTTTCTTCTTCACATGATTCTCTCGAGCATCCTGCAAGTAACCCGTCTTAATCTTTTTTCTAAGAACCCTAAATCCTAGTTTTGCTAGAACTGAAGCCCAATCTTGGAATGTTTCAGGTTTGGGTAAAGGACTTTCTTTTATCTAATAATATTTCTATTTTGATGTTTTTATATAAACTTATTTACTCAATACCTCATTTTAAGATTAAAACTTAAAAAATAAATTAAAATTAGATTCATTTATTTATTTTAATTTTAATTTTAATTTGTGAAGAACATCATGATCTAAATTTACTTTTAATTGTTAGCTATATTATCACATAATATTTAATAAAAAATTCCCGCCATTTTTGCTTAGACAGTACAGCGTGGGATTATATATAAGCTTAAGACTGCCCTAATTATCCAGTCGGATGGGAACTCCGTACGATATAATCATATAACTGAGCTGTTTTTCTTTGTGTTTCACTCACCTTTTGCGATTTCATCTTTATCTTATTCGCATTTCTTTATTAGAAGCACTATTATACTCGGATTTGTTTAGCTCAAATTGCTGCTCGAGCTTTGTATTTCGCTTTCAATGGCTGCCAATACCGCCATTGTTGCTTGGTTCGTAATCATGGTTGTCTATAATTTTGTGCTGTTTGTGTTCACGATAGATGGCAACTGAATTGATTGATCAAAATGTAATTGAATTATCAGGGGTTCAGGAGAAGATGGGCAATTGGGATTGGGGAACGACCAAGACAGGGAGTGGGTTTGCGCCATTAAAGCCCTTGGGTCTCAGAAAGTCTGTTCCGTTGTTGCTGGTAGCCGAAACTCCCTCGCCATCTGCGAAGATGGCAAGGTCAGTTGATTTCGATTCTATCCGTTCTGTTTTAATTCATTTCTCGTATATGGGCGTACTGTTTTCTCATATTTCGTACTTTTGGGTTCAATTCTGTGGGGGATTTGTAGCTGTTTACATGGGGTTGGAATCAGAGAGGCACTCTTGGGCACCCAGCAGAAACCAAAGCTGAGAACATTCCGAGCCAGGTCAAAGCTCTTGCTAATGTTAAGATTGTGCAGGTAAACAATCTAAGTGTGGTGCTCTTCATGTACTTTTTAGTTTTTGTGCTGAAGAACTTCTGAAAGTTTCATATGGTGGTGCTGTTTATTAGGCGGCTATTGGTGGGTGGCACTGTCTGGCTGTGGATGATCAAGGCCGAGCATATGCCTGGGGTACTTATGTTCCTTTCCTTCGCGAATTGTGTGTTTGGAAATACTGGGTTTGGATTTTTTACAGTTCTAGTTATCGATGTTTTACAAAGTCAAAGAGGCTTCAAAACTTGTCCTCTTGAAGAGGCAAGACGCAAGCTCAAGTGGAAGGTCGTAAAGAAGTGGAAAAACAACAAAATCACACAATTTTTCATCTTTCAAATAAAATTTTTGAAGGTCATTCTCAATATTGTTATCACAGTCACTAATATAAGATCCACAAAATAATCATGGGCTAAAACTCTTGGATCTGTTTACTTTTTATATATAAGGGGCATAAATCTCTTATGAATTTCAGAAGGCATAAATTTCAAGGTTAAAATTTGTGGCATGCCTCAGAGTGCAAGTCTCAAAAGCTTTTCAAAGAATGCTGTCTTAGAATTTGCTATCGTTTATCATCTGGGATAGATAGCAGGTATTACGTCTTTGGATTAGTTTTACTTTTAATGTTCTGTACCAGCTTCATTTATGCATGGCAGCATGAGTAACAACAGTGTAGAATTCCATTAGACGTGAATTTATTTTTATTTTTTCTTTTTTGCGTTCTCTAAGCAACTGAGAGGGGTTACTTGGAGCAGTTAAGGAACATGTTTGAGGAAAGTCTTCATGGTGGCTCCTATTTTGGATCAATCCAGGCAAGTAAGCATGTGAAGTTTGTGTGGTGCAGGTGGTAATGAATATGGTCAGTGTGGCGAAGAACCCGAGAAGAAAGATGACAGTGGTAGACCACCTCCGAGAAGAGATATAGCAATTCCTCAACGATGTGCACCAAAGCTAATAGTTCGTCAGGTAATATATTTGTGAGCATTTATTCTGGATTATCTTTGTGTATTAAATAGTTTCTTTTATGTGTTATGCATGATACAGATCTATAGTAGCCTTTCAATTAAGTATGCTGCTTGAATTTCATGAAATGATTCTTTTGGTCCATTACAAGAAGTTAGCATTTTTGCCCATTATTGAGAATTTATCAAATCTATTTAAAGTGGATTACCTCATGGTTCATCTCAAAAGTAAAAGAGGCAATCAATGGATTATCTCATGTCCAAGTTCTTGTTAATTTCTTCCTTATAACTAGTCAGCTTCGTAGTCAGTGTACCACACTTTCTTCCAGATATTGTGGAGAATGAAAATCCACCGAATAAGAAAACAGACTTTATTTGGTCCTTGGTGCTGGGATGAAAATGAATTAATACTAATGATACTATTCTACCTAGAAATTTCCATTGATAGCTTTCCCTGAACTGGTATTATGTGCAACAAATGTAAGGACGACGACAACCATCTCATTTTCTTCTTCCCATGGCTATGGGTTTATGAAATAAGTTAAGTGTTGGAATTCGAAATCCATTGATGATTGCCTAATTAATCCAAAAAAATTCACCATTCGGTCGTTGGGGGTGTGTGGCTACCTTTTCAAAGTCCGGGCTAAAAACTTGGTGCATTAGTTTTTTTTTTCAAGCTTGTGGCGGAAAAGGTATAGAAGAACCTTTGAAGGAAGGAGATAACATTCTAGCTTTCATGGAAGCTCAAATAAATTCTCGTTTGGATCAAAGTGTGGAACGGGATTATGTTTATTAAGATTTGCTAGTATGGACAAGCCGACTAAGCTCAAGCAATATGCATAACGTTATCGATAAAATTAGGACAATTTCTTCCTGAAATTACGTGGATATCTCTGATGTGTTGCAATTTAAATGTAAGCAGGGAGAACACAGATCATTTAGTCAGGTATGATAGGCTGGTAAATAGATTTGGCTTGATTATGACATGACCCTTCTTTAATCTCTTAGGGCCTCGATTCTTGTATGTATATCTCATGGAAGATTGTTTCATGCTTGTCTTGAATTGGTTTCAGAAACATACTATTTTTTCTGTTATAGGTTGCTGCGGGAGGTACACACTCTGTGGTACTTACACGTGGAGGACAAGTGTGGACATGGGGCCAACCATGGCCACCTGGAGATATGTATGGTCTCATAACTGTTAATTTTGATATCACTGATCACTTCTTTTTTGTTTACTTATTCTGAAATATTGTCTGTTTCTTCTGTATGCTGTGATGCTAATATATTGAGTATTTTGTTCGCAGAAAGCAAATTTCTGTTCCTGTACGAGTTCAAGGTCTTGATATGGTGAAGCTTATTGCGGTTGGGGCTTTCCATAATTTGGCTCTCCAAGAAGATGGAACTTTATGGGCATGGGGTAATAATGAATATGGACAGCTTGGAACTGGTGACACGCAGCCAAGATCACAGCCAATTCCTGTCCAAGGGCTTTCTGGCCTTACTCTGGTTTGGCTTGCTTTTATTTTTCCTTTGTAATCTCTTCTTTATATTTTCTTGTTTTCTCTCACTCTCACGTGGAGTTTACATCTTTTGAGCCTTAGTCTCTTTCCATTTTTTCAAGGAAAAAAAAAAGCATGTATTCCAAAAATCAATTTTATTTTTTAAGGAAAAAAAAAAAAAAAAAAAAGACTCGGACATTTTTCTTAGCCATGAATTATTAGCTGCTGATATGGCTACCATGTTAATTACCACATCTTTGTTCAAAGGTTGACATTGCAGCTGGAGGATGGCATTCAACTGCGTTGACGGATAGCGGAGAGGTTCTCTCTCTCTCTCTCTCTCTCTCTCTCTCTCTCTCTCTCTCTCTCTCCACTTAATGCTGAAGAGGGGTTATACATATTGTAATACATTGATATTAATGCATAATTTGAGAGAAGTAGGTTTCATTGAACCGTATAATTATTGGTGTTTGCCAGTGCATTTGCAAGAATACCTCCAACAGTTTCATAAAGCAATAACTCTTTAATCACTTTTGGCTTGGCACTAAGTCTGGTACAAGTTACTAGCATGACATAATGTGTCCTTGTGTTGGTTGTGTTTAAGTGCTTACATGGAAAACATGGATCTCCTTAATAATCTGTCAATATTTAACTTTTCTTGGGATTTTAGATGGAAAAAAATTTTAGTTACTAGCTGAAGTAGTAGTGCTTATGTCTTCAATAAGCTTAGCTCATGACCATCTAAAATAATTTGCTGATGAATTACGGAGTGGGTCAAGAATGAATGATGTATCCTCCATTCCATTGTCTTTGTTTGAGTAGAAAGAGTAAGCTTACTGGTGTTACAGGTTTATGGATGGGGACGAGGAGAACATGGGAGGCTTGGATTTGGAGATAATGATAAGAGCAGCAAAATGGTTCCCCAGAAGGTTCAACTTTTGTCTGGCGAGGACATCGTCCAGGTAGGGATCTTGCTATTTTTTATAATTGTGTCCCGCAAGCCGCAACTTCTACTTAAAACTGTGAAGTGTCTTTGAAGGCTAGATGAATACAGAGAAGGTAGTTGAAATGGCTCTAATGACATGAGAACAGTTTGATGCATAAATGGTAATACTAGCATTTCCACATTCGGCCTTTTATAACATAATCCTTCATTGATAAGCTGATATTATTCTGGGTTGGAAAGGACAATGGTATCTTAGATAAACCTATTGAACAAAGGAGAGTAGAGAATATTACAAACAGTTGAATTAAATTTGAGGATCATGCCGAGAATTAGGGTCTAGAGTTGAAGACTTAGAGATGCAGTTATTATTTGACAGAAGTTGAAATCTTTTGAATATGCCGCAATATCATTTGTTGGTACAGGTATCATGTGGAGGCACACACTCAGTTGCAGTAACCAGTGATGGCCGCATGTTTTCGGTTGGTCTCTCATCTCTCTTTTAAGAACAACCTTGTTTGATACATCATCATATGATGAAATGGATTATGGTTTTTTTTGTTTAACTTCCAACTTATTTCATTTCTGTCTCTTTTGATTCTATTTTAATCTCTAAATTTTGTATAATATATTTTTGGCTAAATTATATACATATAAAAAACACCCTTGTTAATTTCAATCTTGACCTTCCATAAACATTTCAAAACTACACTTTGAGAGTCTAACACTACACTTTGAGAGTGTAAATTAGTTAGAATGTTGGAGAGAAAATTGACATAAAGGTGGTTGGGAATGACATGGCAACGACTCGGATGCTTGCCTGAAATAAGTTTGAAAGAATGATATTCAGACGCATCAACTTTTTGTCAAACATTCTAATGAATTTTTACTCAAAGGGTAGTTTTGAAACGTTTAATTAGTATTAAATGATTAATGACAGATTTAAAATCGTTTTTCTTGCATAGCTCATTGTCATTCTGAACTGTCAACTCTTGTTATATTCTCCCCCCTTGTTTACATGTGTGGCAGTTTGGGCGAGGTGACCATGGGCGGCTTGGATATGGAAGGAAGGCAACAACTGGGCAACCAGAGGAAGTGCCCATTGACATTCCCCCTCCTCGTGGGACTGAGAATGGCCGTTGGATTGCCAAACTTGTTGCCTGCGGTGGCCGCCATACATTAGCTCTGGTACAATGGAAGCCTGAAGATTAAGTAAAATCATTCATGGTTGTTAGATTCTTAAGATTATGAACTTTTTTCTTTGAAATAATAATTATGAGACCGGGCGACATCGACTTGCAGTTCAAAAGCTTGGTTTTATGTATTCTATATATTCTGTGTAGTAAGCTTCCATGCATCAAATTTATGTAATAAAGCACCTGCTTGATGTGTCAAAAAAATGGGTTTTTGAAAGAAAATCTAAATGTACAGGTCAAGCAGAAGGTTAAGCAAAAACGAATAAGATACAACTCAAATTTAGTTTGAAGATTTGTCAAGGATATCAATTACAAACAGACCCATCAAGTTATAATACTACGACACAGAAGGCTACAATTCCCCATTGTTCTAAGTGAGAAAATGATAGACATTGGATTTGAACATGTTTAACCCAAGCTTAGAAAGTAACTACTCAAACTTTTTGATTAACGACAGATCGTGTAACATCTTCTCGATTGCTTCGTCGTCATGTGCCCTCCCTTTAGCCTGAAGCCAACAAAAGCATTCATAAGCAACTCTAAGATGAATACCAATACATATACTACCAATTACAAGCAACAAAAAAAACTACTATACTTGTTGATATGGTGTAGGCATAAAAAGGGAGGCAAAAGATACCTTCAAAGATGGTACCATAGCAATAGCTTCCTCCACAGTTTCAGGACAAAGGTTGCCAAGAACACAGAGCTGCAAATTTCAAGAGTGATGAGATAAATCTTTCCTTATGAAGTGTTTAGTACATAATGATCTGTAAATTGATTGATTAAATCAAGTGTCAAATATATACCTCAAACTCAGCCAACTGATACCTGCTTAGAATTCTGTATGGCAGTTAAGAATCAACACCTCTAGTTTATGCGATTCTAAACAATGAACCCAACCTTCTCGTCTAACAATGAACATTATTTTAAGATTTTAAGTACAGTTCAAAGGATACTCTCGAACTTGTCTAACGGCGTCAGGATTTTTATAGCGACTAAAGCGTTTCACATATTGCAGCGACTTTTCAAACACTCTGCAGAAAGAAGACCAGAATTAAAAATCTCTCATCTTTGTAACGGCAAGTCGTGATGAATATCATAACTTTAGCTATATCAACAAGCAAAAGAAACTCTAAATTAGCTACGAAATCAATAAACAATAAACACAAAACTCACTGAGAAACTTGATTCATTGGATCCTCAGACATTTGTTGAAGTTGCTCATATTTGTGTTCAAGGATCAAAGAAACTTCACAATTCATTAAACACTTGGCCTTCAAAAACTCTGCGGGCAGCCAAAGGAAATAAATGCAAAAGAATAAAAAAGCTGTGTATACACCAAAAAGATCTCTGTGGCAAGAGCTTAAATTTTGAATATCTACTTACCATATTAACAAAAGATCTATTCTAATGTCTTAATTATCATATATTCATAAAAAAAATGGAAAAGCTTAAAATAGTTGAGTATTTTTTCGATAAAATGTTATATGTTAGAATTTAGATTTTGCATAGATTACATAACTTCATCTAAAATTTCAGAAACCTTAGGACAATTTAATATTAACCCAAAATATCTGAAAACCCAGGGCATTTAGCTATTTGAGCCTTGACACGATATCATAAAAAACGATCGGAAAGTGTAAGCAAAAGAAATCTCTTTTTATGAATGTGGATGCCCAGCCACCTATAAGACAACACATCTAATGACTATTTCTTATCGAACAACAGAGAAAGTTACGAAATACTATGATTCTACGTAGATGGCTATAAGACATAATCACATAAACTAATGACTTAATATAAACAAGGAAGTTTACTGTGAGATCCCACATTGGTTAGAGAGGGGAACAAAACATTCCTTATAAGCGTGTGGAAACCTCTCCCTTGTAGACACATTTTAAAACCTTGAGGAGAAGCCTAGAAGGGAAAGTCCAAAGAGGACAACATCTGCTAGCAGTGGACATGGATAGTTACAAATGGTATCAGAGTCAAATATAGGGCGGTGTGCCAGCGGGACGCTGGGCTCCAAGGGGGCGGATTGTGAGATCTCACATTGGTTGGAGAGCGAAACGAATCATTTCTTACAAGGGTGTGGAAACCTCTCTCTAGTAGACGCGTTTTAAAACCTTGAAGAGAAGCTCACAAGGGAAAGTCCAAAGAGGACAATATCGGCTAGTGATGGCCTTGTACTGTTACATTTACTATCTTTCTCCTCTAACGATAAAGCAAATAACCATCCACGGGGTATGTGATTAATATAAGAGATTGTAATTTCTTTACTGCAAAACTGCAACAAAATTTTGTAAGTGTTTACATTAGCTCCATATTCCCAGTCCAAGGCATGGGGAACAGAAAGGAGCCCCCAAGTGAAGGAAGCCCATCACCATACAAAGTAAGAGGGACTTAAAGTCTCGTTGATTATTGATGAAAATTAGAGATTAATAGATAGATTAGTACCATCCCCAATTTTAAGCTCAGCAGCATTTTCTTCCTCCTCTCCAGACATGCTTGAAGTTGGAGTTTTGGACAACCAAAAGAATCTGAAAACGAGTAAACCACAAATAAACTTCATTCAACTTGTTCAAGGAAGAACTTGAATTTTTTTAGATAAATGATGGATATATTTCATATTTAAGTGAAACCCAAATGAATTATCCATAACCTATTGAATCAGTAACTTCCAGTAACATAGGGACATTTAAGCCCTAACTATATGGCTTCATACCAGATTACTGTGAGTTCTGAACATATTACTAGACTAAAAAAATTAGGAAAGTTTTGCAACGAAGAGTAGATTCGTATTCAAGAACGGAAAATGATACCAAATTCTATTGCTGGAGAATCGAATTCAACTACTCATGTCTGGAATTAGAAGAACATATGCATTTAAAGAAGGCAGTCAAGCCAAGTCGTGGTATGTAAATAGGGAAAACTGATAAGAGTACGCACCACAAAACACCGAGAGGATTGGGGGGCCAGATGCGGCGGTGCGACGTGACGGCGAAAAGGGCGAGCCGGCGGGAAACAGAGAAGGCGCGACACACAGATTTCTCTAATATTTTTTAACCCAATTATAAAACAATTGAGGAAAATATATTGTTAAATTAGTTATTGTGTAATAGAACGTTTAAAATTTTTAATTTTATGATATTTTGAACACTATAAAAATAAAATAATTTAAAAGCGGATAGAATTTAGAAAATTTATAATAAATAAAAAAATAATATTGGTGGGTCTAATAGGTCAACAATGACCATTTCAACAAGTTAAATAGAATCATCAAAATTTCTAAGTTGTAGACTTTATGCACAACAAGGATTGTCCGTACGCAACCAAAAATTAAATACAAGTGGTCCCCACGCTGACGTCATCCACCTATAATCCCACAATAACCATATAATATAATATAACATAATAATTTTAATTACGTCTGCACTCTAGAAGCTGGCAGCTACTGCATTTAACATTCCACAACTGAAATTTAATTTATTTATATTTTGCCCTAAAGACAAAGGCAAACTCCCCAATTTATTTTCCCAAATTCCAATTCATTCGTGTTTACACGTGGCGTTAATTAATTGGCTCCTTCCGGTCCAGTCAACCCTGATTGTTTTTTTCTGTTCCGTCCTTTGACTCCAGCTCCTCCCATTCAAGTCCTTCCTCCTCTTCTTTACCCGCTGGATGGGCTACTCTTCGTCTCTTGTTCAGAGGGAAGGAGAATTTTGCAACGTTTTTCAAGGGCTCAAACTTGTTCCTCCTTCATAAACTGCGAGAACCTTGGAATTTTCCTTTTGGGTTGTCGTTTTTTCTCATATGCTTGGCGTCTAAGAAAAGAATTTCATGCAATCAGGTTCTTATTTCTATGTTTCTCTGCTTAATCTTCCATTACTTATATATTTGGGAACTGGGTTCTTTAGTATCTACTCAGTTACTTTGCTCTTAGGTGCGTTTTGTGGGTTTTCTCATCCACTGTTCATACTCCTGTTTGATTCTTCTCGATCGGATCTATGCTCTTGGAACTTGTTCTGTTTTCCAATTTCGCCAGTTATTCTCAGTTCTTTCATGCTGAAGTTTGTGTTGGAAATTGTTTTAGAAACTTTGTGAGCTAGTGCTGTTTAATCCAGAAGTTGGGATGATCTGATTGTTTATGAAGTTTGTGTAATTGGGTTGTTTCCTTTATGACTTTCTGGTAGGATTAAATCATCCTTATAGATTTGTATGGTAAAGGGTTTGTTGAGATTCCTGCTAAATTTTGAAGTAAGGAGAGTTTTAGCGGTGATTTAACAGCTTCTTTGTGCATTTGTAACTAAGTGTATGTGGTAATGCTTATGTGAGTGCAGAGTTGTGGTGAATATTCATGGATTGCTGAGGCGTGGTGACCAAGTGTTTGGAGCAACATGGCCACTGGATTGACGTCTAAAATTCGATTGGTTAAGTGTCCTAGATGTCGTCGCCTTCTTCCTGAGTTGCCTGATATTCCTGTTTACAAATGTGGTGGATGTGATACAATTCTAGTAGGTAAATAATGCTCTTTCCCATATCTAACAAAGTAGAAAGCTCTCAGGGAAGGTTTCATTTCCATTATGCCATTTTATTTCAAATTTTGATGCTAAGAAAGTTTTAGGATATGGCTTAAACAAGCCGTCTACCAGGGAGAGGTTTCCACATCCTTATAAGGGATATTTCATTCCCCTCTCCAACTAATGTGGGATCTCACAATCCACCTCCCTTAGGGGCTCAGCGTCTTCGCTGGCACACCGCCCAATGTCTGGCTCTGATAACCATTTGTAAGAGTGTGAAAACCTCTCCTTAGTTGACGCGTTTTAAAACCGTGAAACGGACGGAGATACGTAACAGGCAAAAACGAACAATATCTGCTAACGGTGGGCTTGAGCTGTTACAAATGATATCAGAGTTAGACACCAGGCGGTGTGCCAGCGAGGACGCTGGACTCCCAAGGGGGTGGATTGTGAGATCCCATATTGGTTGGAGAGGGGAACGAAACATTCCTTATATGGGTATGGAAACCTCTCCCTAGTAGACGTGTTTTAAAACCGTGAGGTTAACAGTAATACGTAACGAGCCAAAACGGACAATATCTGCTGGCGATGAGCTTGGACTGCTTATAGACATGAATATACAAACAGAACATCTGCTAACCACATTGAATATGATACTTCATCTACAAACTAAGCTTTCAAGATGATGCTATGAAATTCTAATATTTTTACCATCTTCTGTTCTTCCCACTACTGTAGTTCTTTTTCAAAGCTCTTACTGATTTTCCCTGATCCTTTATGCAGCAAAGAATCGAAGAGACAGTTCCCACAACACAGAGTTGGGCTTACAAGACAGAGATTCTGTCGAGAGGCATGAAGTCAACCCCCCTGAAGATAAGCAGCCTAGCACTACGAACGATAAAACGATTATTCCAACTCATGCCGAATCTAATTTGGACTTAAACAGTGGAAGGGATATAAATGAATCTGGAGAATGGAGAAGTGAGGAGCTTGTTCATTCGACTTCGAACGTGCAGGAAAGGAATGCTAGAAATGATGATGAACCTCATCATGAGAATGGCGAAATCTCAGATGAAGATAAAGCAGAAGAAGCCAGCATTTGTTCATCAAGTCATGAAAGAATTATTGCATCCTCTGGTGAGTGCATCGTAGATCCAGATGTCGAGGAGAACCATGATGAATCTGGAGATAGTAGCACCGGTCAACTCGTTCGTAGGAAGTTGGGTGAACGCCTAAATTATGCTAGAAACGATGATGAATCTCGTGCTGGTCATGAAGGGCCATCAGGATTTCCAAATCAAGTTTATTGTGAAGAAGAGTGCGCTTATCATGAGAATGGTGAGCTCCCATACCAAGATGATGCACCAGAACAAGAGGAATATAGCATTTCAAGTCCTGAAATAACCATCCCGTCCTCCGGTGAGTGTTCTATAGACCTGACAGACGTGAAGGGTCGGAAAGAATCTGGGAATGTTAGTCAGGAACAGCTTGCTCATATAAAGTCTAGCGAACGCCTAATTAATGCTGGAAGCAATGATGAATCCCAGGCTTGCCATGACGAGCAACCGAGCTGCTCTAATGCTTCTCCTGGGAATGCTAACCTCTCAGGACGAGATCCTATTAAAACAACAGAAACTAGCACTTTAAACCATGAAGTAATAACGATCCCATTCTCCGGTGAGTCTGTTTTGGATACAAATGATGAGAAAGATCAAAAGGAAGATGAAGACAACCACAGGGAGCATCTTGACCAATCTGGATCTTCGGTTCGAGTATCTTTTGCGAATGCGGTTGCTAATCGTGAGAAAGACAAGCTCTCAAGTGACGACCCTTCGGGAGATGACATAATTGATGAGATCTTCCTGTCAGGAGAAGAAAGTCCAGACAATTGGAAGGAGACTCATTCTAATTTAGAAAGCTCAGGTATTTCAAATGCAGTAGCTACAAGTTCTATTATGGGGACAAGCATTCCATCTCAGATTCTTGCTCCTCTTACTAAACAAGTAGAAGAACACGAAGAAACGATTAGCCATGATTCCGATCATCGAATTCCTGTCGATAATTTTGCTCGTATGGAAGTGAATCATTGCGCTGAACCTAGGGGAGTCCTTCCTGGTATGGTCAAATCTTTGAAAACCAAAAGTTCTTTTGCATATGATGGAAGTGTATCTTCATATGATGGAATGGATGATCAGTTCTTGGATCATCAAAGACGTTCGTTAAAGAACATTCAAGAAGCTTCCGACTTTCGTGCCACTGTCGAAGAGTCCTTGATGAACAATAATGCAGTGGCTAGAGATTCCGAAATTCCAATTGAAACAAGAAGTTCCTGGAAAAGTTTACCTCGTGAGAAGCATTATGGCATAGAATACCATGAAAGGAATCAAAATGATATGCTGCAACATAGAAGACAGGATATGCAAAACAGAAGCACGTTAAGAAGAGAGAAATATCAAAGTAAGTTGTCGTTACTCGGAAGGGACCGTGACGGTGGCTACGAGAACGACAGCGTTTCTAGTTCCATGTTCGGCGAACCCCATGATTCTAGAATGCATTCATCAGACAATTTTGTGGAACATGATGAGGCCAAGGTTAGATTGTTGAGAATGGTTTACGAACTGCAGGATGAATTGGAGAAAACGTGTAATCTAAACGGGAACGCAAGCGGAAGGGTACCGATCGGAGCCACTCAGAAGGATACATGGCATGACACAGAATATCCTTCTTACTCACGAAGAAGAGGGCCTCAAAGGAGTTATCCCGGACAGCATTCTTTATCACGGATGACTTCTGCTGTAAAGGCTGTTAGTGGTCCTCAGGTTAATTACTACGGCATGGAACACTTCCCTGAACACGTCCCACACTCAATGCAGCTGCTTCCATCTGAACACTGGCATAATCAAGGGGCCCGTATGGCGCATATCGATCACGACTATTATAGTCAATACAGCTCGTGTGCATCTAGTCCCCAACGTTTTGTAAGCGCGCAGTTATCTGCAAGGGGCATTCGTATGCAGTCTGATCATATGAGCCATCAAAATCATGTGGCCAAGCATCATCTACGGCCAATGGCTGGAGGCGCCCCGTTTATAACTTGTTACTACTGCTTGAAGTTACTGCAGATTCCTGCAGAATTTCTCTTGGTGAAAAGACGATGCTATCGGCTCAAGTGCGGTCATTGCTCTAAGGTTCTTGAGTTTTCTCTTCAGAGCAGAACTCATATTGTTCCATATGTACCGAGTGTTGCAGAACCTCGACCATCTGAGCCCGAAAAGCTCGATGGTTATGGGGTTGCTATCAGCAAAAGTGGCTCGAGAGAAATAGGCGAGTCCGTTGTCTTACCACGTTCGTCTCGCCGAGACGAAATGGAGAAAGAGGTTAGTTCAAAGTGGTCTCAAAACAAAATTGAAAGTCTAAAGAAAAGTTACCAGTCTGGTGATACATCCTCCCATGGCTACAAGGCTGAGAAGTTGTCCTCCAAAGTTGGAAATTTATCAACCAAATCAAATTCCCCACTTCATCGACTCATGGGGTATTCTTCTCCAAGCCAAGTCTTTAGAGGGTTAAATGCATCAAGAAGAAGCATGCACAGGAAATAACAAGGTGATGTTTGATGGAAGGAATGGAATGGAAACTGTCAACTCTTTTGATGATTTTAGATTGCTGAGGAACTGAGGAAGCTAAAAGCTTTGGATCTCAACAATGTTCCACGTAAAATATAGACCGCTACCTTTTGCTTGTTTCATATGTACGTTAATAAGAACATGAATCTATGTATATTACATCTTTATAGATAAGCTTTGACCTTAAAATGACACATAAGGAATGTGAATGACACGATTTTACACTCTTAAAGAATGATTTGTTTCCGTCTCCAACCAATGTGAGATCTCACAATAATATTACGTTGGCTGAAGAACTGAAATGATACGAGCACTACTGGAAACGCAAGTTATTTGGAAGTGCGAAACTCAGACAAATACCGAAGGAAACAACAAATAGACAAGTTTATACACTGAATTTCTCGACAAATTGGTACTTGAAAATCCTACGGTACAGAACCTCCTACGTCCTAAATGTAGTGATGTGGACTGAGATTACAGACTGCAACCAGTGTCAAAGCAAAATAACACTAGCAGCTCAGTAAATTGTTCCAAACAATAACATTTTCTGCAGCTCATAAGAGACTCAACAGAACTTCCAATGATTATTGCAGTTTACACAAGTTACAAACGTTGTCATAGGTTCATCAGCACTCCGTGTCTGCAATTGATAGTAGGTCGTCTTGCGTTGACCGCATCGACCACATTTGAATTGATCGGTAGTAGCTTTTGGAGCTCCTCCTCGCTCACAATCGAATAATGCTTTTTGTGCAATCTCTTCGTTCTCACGTTTTCTCTGATCACTTGCCATATCAGCTGTGCTCAAGTTGGTCATCCTTTCTGGCTTGATAAGTCCGAGAAGAACTTTTCTCCGAAAATCTGGGTTCTTCGGATCCTTGAGGTTAAACATTATAGATCTGTACTTGGCCTTCTGTGCCCCAGTGGAACCTCCCCAATTTTCGAACATCACAGATTCTACAGAAACAGCAACACGGATAGGATCGCTTGCATTTACTTCATCTATAACATCTTCATCAGCCTCACCAGGAACCTTGGAGAAAGCCTCAACGAGAAGTTCTCTTATTTTGTCCCGAGCAGCATCTTTTGATTTGATCATGGAAGTAAGCTTTGGAGGTCCAGTGGCGCCGCTTGGTTTCTTTTCAATAGAGATTTTCTTCTCTTCTTTAACTACCCTTTCCACCTTGACCACTGAATCAGTTTTTTCAACCTTAACAGAGTTTTTCTCCGAGACCGCGCTCGCCGATCTGGAAAATTTAACAGAGCTTGTGGCACCATTCCTATCGAATTGCTCAACCTTGGAAACTCTCTCAACCTTCATGGAAGATGATTTTTGTAAGTTCTCCACCTTAACAGACTCTGCACTGGGAGAACCAATTTTAGATGGTTCTTTACTGTTGCCGTTTCCATTCTTCTTATTCTTGTTAGTCTCCTTGATTACTATATCCTTCCACATCTCAATCAAGTCAGAAGCATAGTCTTGTATTTTCTTCTTGGGGTGTTTAGTGAGGTGCCGAAGGCGCTTCCCAACCTATGGAAGACAAGATATAGAATCTTGAGCAACGCATGCAAATGGACCTCAATTACAAGGAAGAGGGATTGAAAAAATTCCAGAAAACAATATACAACAAGAGTTATGACGCCAGTATCATTGTTCCAAAAACTTCTAGTGAGATGATTTCGTTAAGTGAACAACTTGAATAACAGATGAAACAGAGTGAACGCAGCTCGTTATGAAACAAATTCGTAGACGAGCAAACAACGAATTTAGGCTTAATCCATAATAAAAACCATGTACGATTTTATAAACTAACCGGCTGTTTATATTTTGAGTATCAATCCACCATCAACAAAAGAAACAAATTTCAAGAATAGTGAGAAGAATACCTGAGAGGAAACAAGGATTTGATATGTAACAGGAAATTTTTTGAGCTGCCGTAGGGCATCTAGACAACGACTTTCCTCGGCTCCCCCATCATTTGACGGTGCTGCTGCGGCGTCTGCAGCCTTCTTTGCCGCTTCAAACAATTCGACCAGCTCTTTCTCCATCGAATCACCGCCAACGAAGAATTTTGATAGAACCTATCAACCACATTCCAAGAACGATAAGATCCCAACAACAACGCAACGGAATGATAAAAACGACGCATGCAGGGGGGGGGGGGGGGGGGGGGGGGGGGGGGGGGGGGGGGATTGCAATCAATATCGAATTCGTGTTCTTTTCTCAATGAACAAGCAAAAGGATACCATCAAATCAAAAGAAAGCGAATTGCCGATGGCAATTGATCGATTTCGAATAAGTAACACTTACAGAGATCTGAATCGCCGACTGCTCGCAATACCACACTGAATAGAAGAAATAAAAAACAACAACGGAAAATAAATCGGGATCGGCTTTGGAAAAATCCCTTTTTCGGCAGAGAGACGGCGGAGAGAGTAGAAGAATCGAAACGAGGCCTAGGGGAAGAGGTATAAGGGTAGACGGAGCAAGATAGGAATTAAATCAGACGGCCAGAGACGAAAAACGTGGCATACAGATTTACCGTAAGATCCTAAGAGCGAAGAACAGGTCATAATAGCTCTGATTTACCTATTTACAGAGTGAGAATCCTAAGGGGGTTTTGGGTATTTTATTCTGTTTCACTCTATTGACTCGGGTTGTAAAATTTTCATGATTAATTTGTTTTTAATGAAATTAAAATATTGAAATATCTATATATTTATTTTAAATATTTAATTAAAATTTACAACTAAATTCAATATATATTTTTAAAAACTATCTCCTAAACACTTAAAATTATTTTTAAGAAAGATGGAGAATAAATAACCTTACACTATTTATAAAATTAAATATATAATGTATATTTTATAGATGATTAACTGATTTAATTCGACCTAATCAAGTTTTTAGGATAACACATAAATCAACTAAATTTAAAAAAATTTCATTTATTTAAACATAATTTGTCCTAAGTTTATATTAAATAGTACAAATTGAGTTGATTAAATTTTCATCGTATTGTACTTATAGCAACAACAAAAAATCATTGGATTTTATTAAATAATTTTTTATTTTCATATTAGCCTTTACAAATATTTAATCTCAAAAAGAAAAAAGAAAAGTTTTAAAATATTCAATATTAAGTTACGACGCAATTTAAATAAAATAGAAACTTAGATCGTATGTATGCTGTAATCAAAACACTTAATATAAAAATAAAAAACTCGTTTACTATTTGATTTACGTCTTCTCTATGTTAAAAACTATGTTAAAAACTAAATTAATCCGCCTCATAAAGTAGGATCAAATTCTCAAAAAATGTTGTTAATATCATATCCTATTCAAGAGTACAAAAATAGTGGTCAGAACAGGCTCATTTTTCTGTTGAATTTTGGTTAAATTTTAAATTTTCTCGTACAAAATTTCTTAAAAGTTTGAATCTCTTATTCAGGTTGCAAAATGGGCGGAAGAAAACATATGAACCAAGCATTTCAACGATAAAATTCCAAACGTAACGTAGGAAGAACACAATTTAATCAAAACAGTCAATTATAAAACATGTTATTCCAATGAACTTGGCAGTTTACCCATTTGCGTCTATGAACTGGATACTTATTAACAAAACCTGTGGCGACTCTTCAAATAACAATTCATGCCTCTTGTGGCTTCTCGAATAACGTTTTCTTGATCCAGTCAAATGGCTGCAGAGAGTTCAAAAGAGACAAATAAAATGAATGGTTTGATTCGCTACAAATTAAAGCACCATTCAAGAACCTCAAAAGGAAAGATTGTTAGCGGTTTTAAGACTTTTCAAATAATTATTACCCCTATAAAGGATACTTCGTTTTCCTCTTCACAGTTATAGTAGTGCTACACGCTCCCGCATAACCCAAAAGGCCCCCTTTTAGTTAACCAAGAAATACATGATGAATATTTGAAAAACTCAAACAATTTAGGTTGGTTGCAGCCTTGCAAACAATCGTGGCAAATGTGCATAATTAAATCCTTTCCTGGTACACGGCATAGTATACTCTAATTAAAGGTTGATGTAGGAAATTGAGTGGCCAGGCATATACTCTTTCTAAAGATCGTAGGATCAAAACTCAATCCCTTTAGAAGAGTGCATGAGGAGCAGAGAAGGGGACCAAGAGCTTATATGAACCCCATACCATCAATAAAATTTCTTCTCTTGCAATTGATATTATTTGTTAAAGCCAATTGTAAGGGATCTATTAGCTTCAAATCAGAGCCCGTGGGAATTCCTAGAGGAAAGTGCATAAAACACACGATTGGTTTGATACTAGGGAGATCAAATTTGAAATTGGCTTGTAAAGCTTCCTACCCAGAAAGAAACATTAGAACATTTTGAGAGAAGATGTTTCGTTAAAAACTGCAACAAAGAGGAGATCTGTTCTAGAACATTAGGCCTCTGATACCACCTTACTTGAACAAGATCTGTTCTAGTTCTACAACTATGTCCTAGAGTGTCATCTTGTGCTTGATCAATGACGCAAAAGAATAAAACGGTAAAAGAAAACAAATGAAAATACGAAATGAAACATACGTCCATAGACACGATAATTCATAGGAATACAGTTCTTCCAGATCTCAACTGCGAATGACCAGCTATCCCGTAATCAATATATTAATGCCGGTGAAAAATTAATCCAAAGATGAATTTGTGGAAATAGAAATCAAGATATACCACGGCGTACCGCCCAAGACTAGAAGCAGAAATCATTAACACGCCATAGCAAAGAGAGCAGAATCAATAATCGACTTTTAAGAAGATCGATAAATCCTATAATCTAAAATAACAAAATCAAAAGATTTACGGTGTAAATCTCCGAATGGCAGAATAAAAGTCCAGATTGAGGGAATTAGAACAGGAGAAAACCTGAATAACCCACAGAGCAGTAGTGGCGGCGGCGACACCCCAGCCTGCGGCGGCTTGGATGTCTGTAGTTTGGAGACGGCGTCCTGGACTCAAGAACTTGAACAAAGTCGATTTACCAGACATTTTTTTCTCAATTCCTCTTCCAACTCCAATGTCAAACCTAATGCGGAGGAGACCAGGAAGAAGTTTTTATACGATGGACCAGCCACTCCTCATCGGGAATCAATTTTCGACCGTCTGAATTTTTTATTTTCATTTTATTGCTTTCTAAGGCATGCACTACAAGTCGTCGGCCCCTCGCTCCTCTTGACAAGCCCACCCGGGCGACCCAGTCTGGGTACGACATGTCGGTTACTAAACCCTAGGGAGGATGAGAGCCGACTTCTATGAATCATTATATATGGGGATTCGATCAAATATTACAGTCTCCAAGGTTGAGCTGACGTCATAATACATTGATTTTTTTCATTCAATGCGAGTATGCTATAAAGTAGTTGGATTGTTTTATTGGGTGTTGGATAATAGCTCATGAAAAATGCATAAATATAAATATAAACCTAAAATGGGAATTTATTATCACGAAATTCAGTCCAATAATGATGTCAATAGTTTTTATCACATTTTTAATACTTTTAAGAGTGCTTTTATAAAAAAAATAAAATGATTCTTAAAAGACAAAAATAGGCAAGTTAGATAGTTTTGTTCTTTTTTAAATATCTCTATGAAATTTTCACAAAACAATTTAATTTAAACCAACCAATCAAATTTAAGTCCTTGGTATATTAAATATTGCTCTTAAAAAGATAATTTAATAATTAATTTTTGTTAATATCCGTTAAACTTCCCCGGTCGGCGGTCAGTCTCGCGTTAAAAAAATTGAGATGGGGATGGAGTGGCAGAACCGGTAATTGTGTAAAAAAAGAAGGGTGTTTGTGTAGTTCGTCGTTTAATCCCATTCCAAATCCAGCTAATGAAGAAATGCCACGTGTCCTACCATACCAAAAGCATTGAAAAGGACTACGTGTTTGCCACTTTGGAGACTTTACCACTCTGGCAGAGCCACGTGTTCACAATCTCCACTCCGCTTTTTCCCGTTGATAAAAAGAATAGAACTTCCATTTATTTTCTCGTTCAGAAATGGATGACAGAGCGACCGAGAGAGAGAGAGAGAGAAAAAAAAGAAAAGAGAGGAGAGAGAAAGTATAAGAAATTATAGATGCCATATACTCTGCTTTGAGCTGAAGAAATTTATTTGAGTTCTGGTAAGGTTTAGAGTTTTGGCATGACTTTGGGGTTTATTTGAATTTGGGTTTGATAGCACACAATGCTCTGCCATTTTTTAAGATGAAAAGGGTATTGGGTGTGTTCGTTTTGTTCGTCTTGTTCGTCTTGTTCGTTGTGGCTCCAGTGTTCGTGAAATCTCTGAACCCACCTCTGAACGACGACGTTTTGGGCCTGATTGTGTTCAAGGCTGACATTCAAGATTCTAAAGGGAAACTCGCCTCGTGGAATGAAGATGATGATAGCCCCTGTAATTGGGTTGGTGTAAAGTGCAACCCCAGATCGAATAGAGTCGTTGAGCTCGACCTTGAGGGCTTTTCTCTCAATGGCCGGCTCGGTCGTGGCCTGCTTCAGCTGCAGTTTCTTCGTAAACTCTCGCTTTCTAACAACAATTTAACTGGGAATTTGAGTCCCAATGATGCTCTGTTTGATAATCTTCGAGTGGTCGATTTAAGCGGCAACAGTTTTTCCGGGATGATTCCGGATGATTTCTTCCGGCAATGTGGTTCGCTGAGAGTCATCTCTTTGGCTAACAACAAATTTTCTGGGAGAATCCCTGAAAGTTTGAGCTCTTGTACAACTCTTGCTGCTGTTAATTTATCTTCTAACCAGTTTTCAGCTTCATTGCCTTCTGGGATTTGGTCCTTGACTGGGCTTCGATCTTTGGATTTGTCTGGTAATGTTTTGGAAGGCGAAATTCCACCGGAGGTGAAGGGTATGAATAACTTGAGAGCTTTTAATTTGGGGAAGAATCGGTTTTCTGGACAAATCCCAGATGGGATTGGGAGTTGTTTACTCTTAAGGTCTGTTGATCTCAGTGAGAATTCCTTCTCCGGCGACATTCCGGCGACAATTCAGAAGCTTAGTTTATGCAGTAACCTTAATTTAAGAAGGAACTTATTTGAAGGGAAGGTTCCTGAATGGATTGGTGAAATGGAAGGCCTTGAATTCTTGGATCTTTCAGGGAATAGATTTTCCGGTCAGGTTCCAAGTTCATTTGGGAATCTGGAAAATTTGAAGGCTTTGAATCTTTCTGAAAATGGTTTAACTGGTAGGTTGACAGAATCCATAGTTGATATTCATAACCTGCAGGTGCTGAACCTCCGCAAGAACTCACTTGTTGGGGCTATCCCAGAGAGTATTGGAGGCTTGAAGGCCTTGGTTTTTCTTGACTTGAGTGACAACCAGTTGAATGAGTCCATACCAGCTGCATTGTCTCAGCTGACTGATATTCAAATTGTGGACTTGTCGGGCAACAATCTCAGTGGTGCACTGCCTAAAAAATTGGCTAATCTTCCCAACCTTGTTTTGTTCAACATTTCTCACAACAATCTGCAAGGTGAGCTACCTGCAGGGGGCTTTTTCAACACAATTTCCCCTTCCTCTGTGGCTGGAAATCCTTCCCTTTGTGGCTCTATTGTTAAGAACTCTTGTCCTGGTGTTCTTCCGAAGCCTATTGTTCTTAACCCCAATTCATCCTCTGCCTCTCCTTCTCCTTCATTACCTTCAACTCTTGGTCACAAAAAGATTGTCCTTAGCATCTCTGCACTCATTGCCATTGGTGCAGCTGCCGCTATTCTCGTCGGTGTAGTTGCGATCACTGTCCTTAACTTCTGTGTTCGGTCGTCTACCGATCATCCTGATGCAGCCCTCGCGTTCTCTGGAGGGGATGACTTCAGCCACTCCCCAACTACAGATGCCCATTCTGGCAAGCTAGTCATGTTCTCCGGAGAGCTCGAGTTTAGTACTAGTGCACACGCCCTCCTTAACAAGGATTGCGAGCTTGGCCGTGGTGGATTCGGAACGGTATACTCGACTGTTCTTCGTGATGGGCGTCAGGTTGCCATAAAAAAGCTCACTGTCTCAAGCCTTGTCAAATCTCAAGAAGACTTTGAAAGGGAAGTTAAGAAGTTGGGGAAGATCAGGCACCAAAATCTAGTGGCTTTAGAAGGCTATTACTGGACTCCATCTCTGCAGCTCCTTGTATATGAATTTGTGTCTGGTGGGAGTTTGTATAAACAGCTTCATGAAGGATTGGGAGGAAACATCCTGTCATGGAACCAAAGGTTCAATGTGATTCTTGGAACTGCTAAAACCTTGGCACATTTGCACCAAATGAACATCATTCACTACAATATGAAATCAAGCAATGTTCTGATTGATAGCTCGGGCGAACCTAAAGTCGGAGATTATGGTCTAGCTAGATTGTTACCGATGCTCGACCGGTATGTGTTGAGCAGCAAGATACAGAGTGCGGTCGGGTATACGGCGCCCGAGTTTGCCTGCAAGACAGTTAAGATAACAGAGAAATGTGATGTGTATGGATTTGGAGTTCTAGTTCTTGAGGTGGTAACTGGGAGGAGACCTGTAGAGTACATGGAAGACGACGTCGTGGTACTCTACGACATGGTTCGACGGGTGGTGGAAGAAGGTCGGGTGGAGGAATGTGTGGATGCAAGGCTGCAGAGGAATTTTCCATTAGAGGAGGCCATACCCGTAGTGAAACTAGGCTTGATATGCAGCTCTCAGGTGCCATCAAACCGACCTGATATGGGAGAAGTTGTTAATATATTAGAACTGATCAAATGCTCATCAGAAGGCCAAGAAGAATTGGGATAATTCCAGTTTGATTTGTTCTTATAAATCTAAAGGGGATTCAAACACAGATCATTCGGCGAACAAGAATCCGGTGTGTTCGATCTTTTGTTATAGCTCTGTTAATTCATGTCGTATTTAGTAGTGTTCATGTGGCTGTTTAACGTTCGCCGGATTCTTCTTCACCGGGTTCCATTTCGAGTCCCTAATAAAAAATAGTTAACTATTGAGAATGGTCGAGCTTCCTATTTTTGAAATTAGAAGTACTTACCATAGTAATTTTAATAATATTTTGTTAATTAATGTAATTATAAGAGTGGAAGGAGTAATGATGGGCATGTGCAAAGAATGCACCATGAATGAGCTGTCGAAAAAACTTGACTTAATAATTATCTCAGAAAAAAAAAATTAAGTATTACTATTTATTATGGGTCATGCAAAACTTCACATCTTCTTCCTCTTTTTTTTAATTATTTAGAAAGAAAAAAAAACATATTTTCAATGTGATATTTCACAAAACTAATTCATCTTTAAATTTAATAATTTTATATTTAATCGACCCGTAAAATTATAAAAAGTGTCTACTAAGAACTAACGCTAAACCTACGATGGTAACATAAGAAACAATAATAAAAGATATAAGAATGAGACTTCAGTGCCATTTTATGAAAATTCTTTATACAATTACTATTATAAATTCAATCTAGCAATGCCAGCACTAAACAATGCAAACCCAATACTCTTTACTAAAAACTTGCATTATTGCTCTTTCCAAATCCCATTTTCCACCTCTACTAACAGCAAAACTGAGAACCCTATTGTTCTTCACAGAAGAAAAAAAATCTATCAATTTTGATGACCAGAAGTTCTAGAGTTAATACCGTTCCATGATCCGCTTGGCTTCGGCTCATTCCAGTCGTCGTCGTCGTCCCAGCCTCGATCCCAACCTTCTGATGCTTCCAAATCGTTGGTTGGAGAAGAGTCCTGCTCTGCCAATTCAAGCTCCTGATATGGGACTCCATCCGCACGGCGTTCCTTGGTTCCTATCTTGCAGCATGCCCACACACCTCCAATGATCAAAACAATTGAAAGTAGTATGTATGATCCGGATACGAGGTTTAAATGGGTTACATACGAAGAGATTTGCTCAAAAGTGCTGCCACTTTTCATTAGTGATCCTAACTGAATCTCACACTTCCCACTCCCAGCATCTAATACAATCTTTGAATTTCCTAGAACATCTGAAATATTAACCTGAAATAGAATATGGAACTTGAAATAGCTATCCTCGTGAAGATCAAGCTAAGATTAACAAAGAGTACCTTTCTAGATTGATGCTCAGGAACTTGTATCTCCTTGAATTTAGTATCGGCAATTATAACATTCACTTTCAGTGAAGTCCCTCCACCATTCTGAATCAGAAGATATTGTTCCACCGTTGCTGTAAGAAAACAATCTTTTAGCAATTTATTGGGGAAAAAATCATCTCATGATATGATATTGGGGTAAAACGGAATTACCTTTTTCTGCGAATAGAAGGCAAGCAGTCATGTTCTCAAGGTCGTGACAAGTGTTGTACGACGGGTTGCACTTCTTCATAGAAAAACCATCGGTTGAGCTTGGAAATGGCGGAATTGCAGGAGTCGGAGAAACAGAGCTAGGGCCAGGAGCCGGAGCTATACTCTAAAAGAATCGAAAAGGCGAAATACAAATTTGTCGGTCAATCGCAATCCAAAAGTTGCATAAACAACAAGAAGATCGAAAATCAAAATCAAACAAACCTGAGGAGAATCCTTCGAAAGCGCGAACCGGAGATGAAGATTCCAAATACGATCAGAGAAAGAGGCATTGGATCCACGAGAGGTGAGATTAAGAACAAAGAACACGAATACGAGCGCCAAATCACGATTCATCGCCGCGTCTTTCTACGACTGATGAATCGAGCAGAACCGCGATGAAATCGAGATGGCGGAATCGCGCCACATTGCTGAAGATTTCAATTAAACGAGGAAAGTACAAGGAAGAAGAAGAAGAAGTCGTCAATGGAAAAGTCAAAGTCAACGAATCAGAGAAACGCAGGCAGGCCACCGGAACAACGTCTGAAACGATTATATATATATATATATTCTCTGTTATCGTTACGTCCGGAGAGACGACAAAGTCCGATCCTCCGTGGACATTTTCATATTTTAAAAGAAAAGTCAAATAAAATTGTTTTCTAAAGATATTAAAATATTTTCTAAGTTGGCAATTTTACTGATTCTGCAGCAACCAACAATTCTTGAGCTGCGATTTCGTCGTCTCTCGGAAGTTCTTAACCCTAACCAGACAGAAATGCGTGCACCACAGCCCTAACCCTCCCCTACTACTACTCGTCTTCAACAGGTAACAAACCGGCGCACCACGTTCAACGCATCTTCCTTGTACTACAATCCCCCACGCCTTCGATTCCCCCTCGTAATCCTCCTCTTCAAGCTCTTCAACGAAAATGATTCCTTCCGGCGTCCGGGCCTCTCCGTTCTTCCACTGTTCCTCCAACATTCTCCAACGATCTTCCTCCACTGCCTTCTCCGTCTCCAATCTCGCTCCCTTGCCGTCCTCCGTCGTGTACCACCGCAAAAACAGAGGCGCTTGTCGGAGATTCTTCACAATTTCCACTACCGATTCCTTCATCCATTTATCGAGCTTATCGCGAGAAATCGCCTCATTGCCTTTTTTCCTCCCCTGCACATGGCCTTTCACCGGCTGCAAACTCTTCATTGAAGAAATGTGAGTCCTCGATTTCCTGAATCTTCCGGGGAAAGCCATCAAAGAACGAGGACTTGCTTTCTGATCACATCCGTCGTGAACATTCGCGTATCGATGATCCAATGAGCTGAAATTTCCTCCACATCGAATTGCTAAAGAAGCCATTGGCTATCGCAAACTGCAACCGAGACACGAAAAAACAGAAACAGAGGAATTAGCCGATGGGGAAGACGACGGCCCTCCCTTCTTCTTGAAATTGGTTTTGGATTGAAAACGATTGTGGTTGAAGCAGCCGGTTTGATGATGGAGGAAACGAGAGTGTATTGAATCAGTTTCCCAAAGCGATCAAACCAATCGCGTTACTCGAAATCCAAACTGAAAATTTCTTGACATTTAAATAGTCTTTTTTTTTTATAATAAAATATATTATTTTCTTCATTTTGATTATAAACCCGTCAGCGCCCAGTCTTCCTTCACACTCGGAATTCCACCTTTGTTTGCTCCTCTGTAAATCGTCTCATTTTATTTCCATGCAACCGCCATCGTGTTCGATTACTAATCCATTTTCTTGTAATTGAAATTACGACATTGTCCCTATTTGTCGTGGTGTCGAATGGATATCCGAGGGATTTTGAAGCTTGCAGTAGGAATGAGTGTAGGGAATTTGTGGCGTGTTCCGATTGGGAACTGCCACGAGGTCCGGCAAAGAGAACGTGGAGTAGGGGCGATTTCCACGAGTTTTACACGCGAAAATAAGGTAAATTAAAAGGACAAAAAAGGGCAATGCACTAAGACTTTTGATCGTAGCCGTTGATTCATCAGCGATTAGTGGCACGTGGTAGCATGAGGAATATGCATGGACTTCCAATGTGTCCACGCACTCTGGCTTCAGCCTTCGGTGAATCGCGTCCAATCAAATCAGTTTTGTATCCACGTCAGCATAACAATGCTGACTCATCAGCAGAGATGGAGCATGTATGGAAACTGAGATTGATTTGATGTAAAGTAGATCGAGGTAAATCTGTATAGTTTTAACTGCACCGAGCTTATAAGATTTAACAATAGTAATTACGAGTAGATTTAGATTATATTTTGAATTAGATTTTCACATATATATAGATAGATAATGATCGATATGGCATTAATTATTAATTAATTATGACTTAATGATATTTCTAGTTAAATATGGACAGATATGACAGAGAGGAAAGTTAAGATAAGAACCCTCTATCAGACCAATCCTTGAATTTGGTAGGATTTTTCTTTATTTTTAATTTAATATAAGAAAATTAATGAGACAATGGAGATTAGGTAAGTTAATGGTAAATTTTGGTATAGGTCCAACAGCTATTGACGAAATTAATATACATAGTAACGATATGTTATATTGTAAATTTGATATGCCTAAGATTATAAAATTTTGAGAAAAAGTTTAATAATAATAATTATATATCTAACTACCATTTAATCAATTATATGCTTCCATGATTATATTATAATTCAGATTATTATTTGCAGCTAATAATTATATTATAATTCATATTATTGCAAAATGACAAGAAAAAAAAACCGAGCTAAGAACTGCAAACAAATAAAGAATATTTATGTGCAAATGCTAATGCAAAACCCTTGAAATCAGCTAATTTCATCTACAGTAATCGATATCTCACCTTGGCCGCCGGCCGATGAATTGCCGGCGGGTCGGTTTCCGACTTCACGTTCCGCAGGTTGGGGATTTGACTGTTGTTCGAGAAGCGATTGACGACATGTCGGACACGAAGTGTGGGAAGCCAACCAGGTGTCGATACATCGAACGTGAAATTCATGGTTACATTTTGGGAGCACTTTGATTTTCTCACCAGCGATGAAATCCCCAAGGCAGATAGGGCAATCCGTTTCTCGGATCCCTAAACCCGACTCCGACCCGTAAACGGCAACAGGAATTTGGCGTAATGCGCTTTTCTTCAGCCCTCTGGCAGTGAGGTGCGTGGCGGAGCCGCCACCGGTCTCGAAGGTGAACCGCCGAGTACAGCGGAGGGCACACCGAACGATTGAGTTCAGTCCGAGAGCGCAAATCAAGGCGCAGAGTAACGCGGCGAGGATTATCACCATGTTTGTGTCGAAATTCGCTTCGTTGCTGTACGAATTTTTGGTTCTGGTTCCATTGGACGGCGGCGCCGTCGCATCGACGCCAAGGAGGAGGCGGTGGGGACGGTGAGGGTGGTGATCGGATGCCATCACTATAGGAGCTGCTCACTACCTCAAAACAACACCAGGAAATGATTCCGACAAAGGTAATTTACTTCAGATCTTGAACCTGTTTGATGAAATTCCTCAAAGAAACTTGAGAAACCCTAACCTCATAGTTCATTGACGAGAAAATCGAACCACGAAAGAAACTGGAAGTAGAAAGTTCATATCACTCACAAAAATCCCTCTCTTACTTACCCTTCTTCCATTCTTTTGCTTTCAAGTTCAACAGTTGAACCAAGCCAAAAGCTATGTCTAAGCAAGATTTTATCTCCTCTCATTATAGTTTACATCATATTTAATTTTTTATTATAGGTAAATATCTAAAGATAAGTATCCTAAAAATATTTAGTAGTAAATTATAGTTTACTATAGATATCTTTCTATTTATTTCTCTTTCTATTTTTTTTTCATATTCTTGTAATTTATTTGATTATAAATATACAATTTTCTCCTATTTAAGTATAGTAGTTTTAACAAATATTTTCATTAAATTTGGATCATATGGTTTTAAAATTACAATGCTTTTCCATTCCTTCCCCACATTAGTCATTATTGCATATTTCATTTACATGTCGTTCTAGATTTAGCTTCACTGTCTTCTAATTAAAGTAGAAAGTTTGGAGTACTAAATCAACCGATCTTCATTTATCATGTCTGTTTTAGATATCAATTGGATCAGACTAGTGAGTCATTCACTGTCTATACTCTCTTAATCAACAAATTAGAGGTTCGAATCTTCTACCTCGAATAAAAAAAATGTAATTTAATTCAAATAACTCTATCTTAACTTTATAAAAGAAAACTTAGAAATAAAAATAATATTACGAAAAAAAGTTAGATTCCCTATCTTTTTGAAACATTATTTTGTTACATTGTGTAAGTTGTAAGATTCATCAATGGCTAGGTTTTGGGTAAACATCTACTCTTGGAATAGATTTTATGTAAATAAAAAAATTTAAAAATTGGATAAGGATTAAAAAAAATTAAAATAAAATAAAAAAGTCAAAAAGTTTGGAGGCTATTTACTTGCTTAAAGTTTCAAAAAGTTCTAGAACATACAAATTATTCTGAATGTAAAATAAGCTTATCTTCTTGTATTTATTTTATAAACACCATTTTTTGTTTAAAAAAAAATGGAAAATAAACATGATCCTTAAACAAATGCACTTTGAATGTCATTCTTATTTTTCAATTAATTTTTTTTTTCATAGATAATGAATATTTTCTAAAATCAATCATCCTCATCTTTATACATAGTTGGGATTAGGAATCTTATGAGAACAACTTGTTGATTTAAATATCTTTGATTTCAATCAAAACTATACCTTACCCATTTTGACAAAATATCGTCTCACTTTTCAATTAATTATTATTAAGGGTATGAACGTTTACATATTTTAATCAAATCGATAAAATACCTAGATTTGTTATAGTATCTTTTGTGTCCCGCCCTCATGAATTTGTTCTTTCTAAACGAGTCATGAATGGGTATAACAAACATATCTTGTCTCAAGAATAGGACCAAAGGATAAAAAACTGACCATTCATATATAGTAGATCATTAATTACAATAACCCACGTCTAGGATTTGGAATGTTGAATGAAAATTTCTAAGAGATCACTCAACATAATTGTTCTTACGATTGAGTCATCGTTAAGGAATGTATACCTTGTTGGTATAGGCAATGAAATTTAGCTATCCTCAAGATCTCTCTTATTCGAATGTGGTCTTTTTGTTCACCTATTTTATTCGGGTGTCATAAATACTCTATTTTTTTATATAAAAAAAATTAAAATTATTGGTTAAGGAGGTCACGTCTTCTCCAAGTCTTTTACCCATCTCTTTCAAATAAAACGGTGGGCAAAAGGGTTTAGTAAACTTAAATGTCGGGTGCCATTTTGTCTTGTCCTTTTTTTATATTCTTTTGGGTGAACATTTAAAAAATAATTGAAGAGAGAGAGGGGAAAATAGATGGGATTGTAATAATAATAATAATAATAGTAATAAAGTGAGAGAATAAAAGAAAAAAATTATCGAATAAAGTGACAACAATTGAAATTTCTTACGTCAAAACAATTATTTATTTATTTATTTATTTACCAAATAAAATACAAAACGGACCGTTTTGAAATATTTGAGAAATGAATTGGAAATAAAGGCATCTAAAATTGGTGTATTTTCTATTTTTTTAAAATAACACCAAAATTTTACTGGTTTTTTTATTTATTTATTATTATTATTATTATTATTATTTGGAATTGGAGTGGGCCCCTGCAAGGCTGCAGCCAACCTCTTGCCTGCGGAAGAGGGAAACTTTAAACAATAATTTCAATATCATTATTCCAAAAATAATAATAATAATAAATTCTCTCTTTTTTTTTTCCGAAAACAATTTAATTATTAAAGGAGATTATGCTTTCTTAATATATATTTTTTTCTTTTTTTGGTAATATACTTATTGATTTTAGTCACATTTTAAAAATTAAAACAAAGAATTTTCTTTAAATTTGACCTTTCCAACCATGAAAGATTTAAACCTCATTTTGGTTTTTTATTTTCTAAATTTAATATTGTATTTTAATGTTTGCTTTAAAAAGAAAAAGAACAGGGGTTAAATGGTAATTTCAACCTTCATTTTTTATGGGCCGTATATGGATTGGACTTGTTTCTAAATTGGGCTAGGTCATTTAGGCCCATGTGAAATGCTTGGGCTTCATACCCAAAATTGAGTTTGTAAGCCCAAAGTAAACAGTGTGGTAGCTGCTAGGCCCAAGCTTCCAATTTAAATTTGCATTTAGTTTTCAATGAAATGGTTAGGTGGAGTAATTTTAAAGATGGTTAAAACTAAAGAAATTGCCGGTCGATAATATATCTATCAACTTGAATATAGCTTAACTGTTTTACAAGTATATTTTCTGACCAAATAATCATAGGTTCGAATCTCTACTAATACTAAATGTGTTAATAAAACAACGAAAAGTTAACCTAATTATAACATGCATGTAATGGTCTTATTTTAAAAGAAAAAAATAAGGTAATATTTAAAAATTCCGGAACATTCTTCCGTGTCAAGGTAGTTAAAGTGAGTTTTTGGTTTGTTCGTGACCAAAAAAAAAAAAAACCCACATTATTTAAAGAGTTGGTTTTAATGAATTTATTTTGGGGGAGAATATTGAATGAGGCAAGCAAGCAATTTGCATAGGGAAAATTAGGGGTGAGGGAATGGTCCTACAAGTCAGCAGCCCTAAGTACCACAGAAATAAATGCACATGGGCTTGTAGGGGCCTCATGCCCTTGTCTGTGGCCCTCAGATTGCCCTTGCCTGGTTGCGTTGCCCCTCAACTGGGACATAAGCCTGGGCTTTGCCCCTCTTTGTGGCTCCAAATGACCAAATCCAAGTGAATTAAATGGGTCACATTCCCTTACTAAGGCCACTTTCATGGGATGGACTTGTCTTTTTGGATAAGCATTGCTTCTTTTTCCCCCCTCACATGGCCTCTTGTGACCCCACATTCACTCTCTATCCTTTTTTTCTTCTTTGTTTGGACAACATCAAAGCCTTCAAAATACCTTTCAATATTCACGTGTACCGTAAAATTTACGTTCAAGTTTATAT
Source organism: Cucurbita ficifolia (assembly GCA_033971965.1). Lineage (NCBI taxonomy): Eukaryota > Viridiplantae > Streptophyta > Magnoliopsida > Cucurbitales > Cucurbitaceae > Cucurbita > Cucurbita ficifolia. The sequence continues at coordinate 19,973,267 of CM066965.1, forward strand.
TTTTTTCAACGACCAAGTAATGAAAATCTCGTGAAGAAACACAGGTTGGCACGCAGATAATCGAGTACTTACCAAATATTGATAACCGATTACTTTCTAAAGAAAAGTTAAAATGACGTAACTTATTTAATTCTCTCTTATTCTTTCACATTTTCTCGTTAAAATTTAGAGGTAACTTTTAATGAATTTTTTCTTTTAAAAACCAAGTCGGTCGATTTCTATTATGATTTTTCCTTATAAAAGCATTCACTAAGAGACACACTTTGGGAAGAGACACACTTTGGGAAGATTTTGTCGAATTTCTTCCTTAAAAAAATGAACTTTCATTCATATCTATGGTATCTAGCTTGGTTCTTTCTTTCTTTTTCTTCTTTTTTTGGTTTCTCTTCATTTTAATGCTAAAGTTGACAAAACTCGAGAGAGAAATTTCTGGATGTTATTTTTACGTTACATTATATTTTTTTTAAAAATAGTTTTACATTATTATAATTATTATAAATATTTTATAATTAGTTCAAATTAATGTACGGCTCTGCAATTTCTGGTGATTAAACAAGTTGATCTCTAATATTGTCGGTTTGAGCTTATACTTATAAATTCAAATTACATTTTCAACCATATTTTAAAACAAAAATAATGAAGTTATAAAATAGAAAATATAATTATAATTATAAAAACATGAAAAGAAAATTAAAAAAAAAAAAAAAAAAAGTCGGTGTCTGACAATATATGCATATTTGGATTTTTCTTTGAAATAGAAGCGCAAAAATCGGCCCTTCCATGTGCCCCCCCCTAACATGGTGGACCCCATTTTATTATTATCTTTATAAAAAAAAAAGTTTTAAAATAAACCTCATATCTCCGTAAATTAATTTTAAAATTTGGGATTTAAAGGACTCTTTTTTTTCTTTGATTTTAATAATATTCGTGGGTTTTGGATATAAATTAGTTTTCCAAAAGAGATTAATTTAATTTATTTGGTAGTTTTTTTTTATAAAAAAAAACAATAAATTTGGTCTATCATGTATGATCGTTAGCCTCACGATTTTAAAACGGGAGAGGTTTTACCCTCTTATAAACAATGTTTTGTTTCTTTTTCCAACCGACGTGGGATCTCACAATCCACATTCTTTGAGAGTCCAACGTCCTCCCCTCAATATTCAATTTCATTAGGGTTGACGATGGATGAAACCAGTCAGCAGTGCAAATCGTACAAACGAAGCTGGGAAACACTAGCACATCACCCTGTGACTAACTCTCTAATACTGGAGTTGGCCGTTACAACTTCTTTCATGCCATCCTCCATAGTCCTTTTATATATATGTATGTATAAAATCTTATAGCTATTATTAGCTGTTGAAAATTATTGATATCATGCAGGAAATTTTATTACATTTTTTAAAAAGCATTTATATCACAATTAGATATCAGTTAATGAAAATAAAAATTAAATAATTTAGTTGTATAGTTGCTTAGTTATGAAAATATATTAAAATAAATAATTGAGACCCACACACATATATAATTTAAATTAAAAAAAAAGTCAAAATTTAAAATAGTGAACATTTTCAATTAGAGTCCAAATTTAGGGATTTAATTTGGGGTTTGAGGTTAAATTGATTTGGTTTATGGTTATTTTAGTCACTTGTTTAGGTTAAGTTGATGTGATAAAAAAAATTAAAATTTCTACAAATGAATAGAAAGTCAACCTTGCTATGGGAGTTGAACTAATCTATTAAAATTAGAATATTAATATCAACACTAGCCATAAATACATTTCAATTAAGCTTTGTGTTATTAATTATAATTATTTTTATTAAATAATACTTTAATCCAGAGATGCTCTTTTCTCTGTCCACCAAGTTTTGTATGAAAATAAATTGCAATAACATTTTAATAAATATTGAATTTTAGATCTATAAACAATTTGTATTTAACCGAGTTTAATAATTTTTTTTTGTGAATTTTAAGGTGAAAAAACTGAAACTATGTTCCTCTCACGAGTTTAAACCGTCAAGATGCGTCTCAAATAAAGAGAACAGAGAGTTTTTTTTTTTAATTTTATTTCATTTTAGGGTTGGTTAGATTATATTCATTGTATTGTCCCTAATTCTTTTTATTCACTTTACTATTGTTATGGTAAGAATTTAAATTTAAAATTTTCATTATAATTATTATTTCTTTCTCATAGAATAGGAATATTATTGTTTTTATTATAATACTTTATTTAAACCCTATATTTTGAATTATCCATTGTTTTTTTTTATTTTAAAATAATTGCTATAATGGTCGAAAATAAATTAAAAAGATAAAATAAAAAAATAAAGAGGGTAGGTAACTCCGATAAATTTCGTAAGAACATAGATTGAAATAGCTTAACATCATCTCGTGAATATTCTAGATCTTTTGTCGATTAAAGAGTTTCTTGAAAAAATTATATGAGATGATTCGAATTTTAAAAAGAGTGAGTTGAGTTATGTTTTTTTTTTTTAAGAAAAAAAAACTACACGACTTCTCCCATGTGGGTTCGATCCTGTTCGTTGTATTTAATTATAATTATAATTAATGAGGCACTCTTAAATTCTTAATATTAATATTTATGAATTATATTTTTTATATCTCTTCCCAATATCCACCACAAAATACAATTATAACGTAACGGCCTCCATTTTCCGTGTATTTAAATACCTCTCCATTTCCAATTCAAACCCAAACAAAAACCTCTCCCCCCGACACAATTCTTTAACCTCCTCTCTTCTTCAATGGCGCCCTTACCAATCTTTCCTCTCTCTGTTTTGCTCCTAATTTTCCTCCCTGCAATCTCTGCCGACTACGGTGGGTTGCAGTCAGGCCACGCTACGTTCTACGGAGGCGGCGACGCGTCCGGGACAATGGGTAATTGATTAAACTGAACTGCCCTTCGTTTTTTATTTTTATTTTTAAATTTGTTGGGTTCTGTGTGGTAATGGGGACTTGGGTATTTGAACAGGTGGGGCTTGTGGGTATGGGGATTTGTACAGCCAAGGATACGGAACGAACACGGCGGCGCTGAGTACGGCTCTGTATAACAATGGGCTGAGCTGTGGTTCTTGCTATGAGATTACTTGCAATAGTGATCCCAGTTGGTGTCTTCCTGGAAAAATCATTGTGACTGCCACTAATTTTTGCCCGCCCAACTACGCTCTGCCCAATGATAATGGCGGCTGGTGCAACCCTCCTCTGCAGCACTTTGATTTGGCTGAGCCTGCTTTTCTTCAGATTGCTCAGTACCGTGCTGGCATTGTTCCCGTCTCCTTCCGAAGGTCAGAGTCCCTAAAAATTTATAGTTCTTTTTTATTTTGTTTTTTGAGATTTCTAAAGTTTCAATTTTTTTTATTTTTATGAATAACAGAGTGCCATGCGTGAAGAAGGGAGGAATAAGGTTCACGATCAACGGCCATTCATACTTCAACTTGGTGCTGATCACCAACGTCGGCGGCGCCGGTGACGTCCAATCGGTGTCGATCAAAGGATCCAATACAGGATGGCAAGCCATGTCTAGAAATTGGGGACAGAACTGGCAGAGCAACAATTACTTGAACGGACAAAGCCTCTCTTTCCAAGTCACCACCAGCGATGGCCGTACCGTCACCAGCTACGACATCGTTCCGGGCAACTGGCAGTTCGGTCAAACCTTTGAGGGTGCCCAGTTCTGAACAACAAATTACAAGAATAATAATTATATGTAGGTTAGGTAGATCTCCGGCCGCCGTCCACAGTGGCTGACTATTGCCGTGGTGGTTAACTCGCACCCGCTAAGGTCTTTTGGGATTTGAAAACACACATATAACTATAAATATATAGGAAAACAGTGTGTGTTAGAAGAATTGATAAGGTTTAGTTCTGGGCTTTGGGGATACAAGAATTATCTCATCCCCATTGCCTTTCTTACAAAGGGATTGCCCATTTAGTTCTCTCAATTTATTGATATGAGGACATTGCATTACAGTTCTTCCCCCATCTTTAATCTCAAACCACCTTTATTTTTCTCCCGCTATGTCATTAGTGAAAATTAATGAACGCTTAATGTAATAAGCTATTAATTACCATTCAAGACTCGTCTTAATTTTTCTCATACTTTTTCAATCAAAATAATACTCTCGTGTCGAAAAAATAAATATATTACGACCAAATGGATGGGGTAAAGTGTGCTAAAGTGTGATTTAACATACAAAAAGAGAGAAATTATGATATGGAAGAGTACAATGAGTTTATGATATGAAACAATATTTTGGGTGGAGAAGAGAAATCATATGACCATCAAATTAATGGGACACCACTTTCCTTTCTTCCCCCTTTTTTGACTTTTCCCACGATTATAACGCTTTTCATCTGTTTGTCTATATATGTAAGTGTGGCATTTACAAGGAACAATATACCAAATATGAATTATCCATATTTGTTTGGCATTCAACAATGGGCCTTTCTGTGGGCTGATCCATATTTGACAAAGTGGAATTTGATGAACAAACCAACCCTGATCTTTTTCTGTAGCAATTAAGAACAAGAATCTGTGATATTTGATCAGGATGGTTCAGATCAGTAAACCTGGGTATACATGGCCAACCAATAACCTTCAAGAGTCCAGTTAGCCAGGCATTCATTTGGGATGAAATAGTGTGTATTACAATTTTCCTGTGGTTTTGTTCAACTTGAGAAAATTATAGTCAGCGTTTTTCATTGATCCTTATCCTTAGAAAAACTACCAGGGAGTCTTCTGAAAACACTCTCATCCATCACTTTATAATGCTTTCTAAATTCTTGGAAGATCATTCCAAAGTATCTATCGACGTGTTTATCGTATTTGTTGTACAAGGCGGGGACAGTTATTGAGATGATTGTTCCTGTCACCGAGTCAAATTGCCAAAAATCAATATGAGTTAAGAAGACTCAATGACAAGGAGAGAGCACTCTCGCAAAAGGGAATTTTAGACATCACTTCTTATGTGCAGAAAACATGAAAGAAAATGGTGAATGGACAAACAAACAAAATTTTGTGAATGTTTAGTCATTGATGAGGATCAAAATGAAATTACAAGTTGTAATTTACCCACAGATGAAATGCATACAAACTAAATATATTTCATAGAAGCGTTTTAGGATGTTCGTACATACCAATATATGCAAAGGTGAAGAAAGAAATGTAGCTACCAAGGACGGATAGAAGCCACAAACAAATCACCACCTGCAAAGTTGTGTAAGATTACTCAAGTGCAACCAGATATGAAGAAGCTGAAAGGAAATATTACGCTCTTGAAGTTAAAATATCAAATGTATGTATTCTTTAAACTGTCCTGAAATAGCTTTCTTTGCCTCAGGCTTTAGCTACTTATGGTTGCAGATCTAACTGGCATCATTGATGGCGTAAATGAGAGTTAATCTCTTTGTTTCGAAGTAAGAGTACTTAAAGCTGATAACCCTTTTTCAGTTTTGCCCATTTAGTTCACATATCTAATTATATAGGATATATATAAGGAATCATAATGTACAATAAAATGCATGATCATTCGAAATACTAACCCTAAAAAAGAGTTTAAAATCATTCCCAAGTGTGATGTCATGAGCCATAAGTAATGCATTGTTGATTTTCGCCCGAAATGATGCTGCAACACTATCGACAAATTCCTCTGACAATACTAGCTGTGGTAATGTTTGAATTGGCCTGCATATGGAGGGAAAATGAAGAAGAGCTAACAAGGAAAACATACCATCTTCTTGGAAGAAGAAGATAATATGAGCAAAAAGTAATGTGTTCAAGATTATGAAATGGAAGAACTTTACAGTGAATCAAAATAAAAGTCAGCCATTGCCATACTTGTCACGAATTGCTGCGAAGTTGGCACGAAGAAACAATAGGACAACCAAAACCAGCAAGACATCTGAACTTATTGTCAACAATGGCATCCCAGAGTGCTCAATTAGAAGCCAAAACACGGTAGCAACGACAACAATGCCGAAAGAAACATGCCGCTGTTTCCACAGTAGAACATCAGCCGCTATGCAGAAGTAGCAAAAGAGTCAACATTCTCGATGATCAAAACAGAAAAGGAAATATCATCATTTTCTTCCCTCAAATACACATCAAAGGAACATCAAAACCATTCTCGAATTTTGAAGTAAACTGGAATCTAGGCAATATAGAGTCCATTTACCAAAGCAAAATATAACAAACACCTTCAAGTTTCAACCGGTCAAAGTCTCAATTCAAATGCAAAAATGGAAACAGAGAACTGAACAGAATATCGACGAATCCACCAAACCATTTCAGAAGACACTTGATGACTTGAATTCTAGCTTCATATAATCCTATGTTTCGGGAAAAAAAATAAAAAATCAAAACCCTAAAGTATCGGCGATTGCAGCCAACAGATTGAACATCAATTCTCGAAAGGGGAACAAAGGATTCGAGCGAAATTGATGAAGATACAGCGGGAGAAGAATTGAATACCATTGCCGCCACCCATAGACTGGTGGAGTGAAACTTGTCGGTCACTTGAAATGCAGGCTATATCTTTGCCGTCGCCTTCTACAGTACCGGCGCTACCGGAATTATCGACCATTGCACTTCCGAATTGCTCTGGCCAGACTGAACTCTGGAGAAGAACGTTTCAGAGTCAAAATTGCAGCTCGAAAGGTTCTTGAGATTTCTATATGATCGAGAGTTCCCAAGCCAAAGCTAGAAACGGTTTCACGCAATTGAAGAATTTTTAATTTCCAAGCTCTCAGCCTTCCTCTTTCTTCATGCCCTGGAAATGAATTTTATCAATCAACATTAAATTATAACAAAATAACAAAATAATAATATGTATTTTAAATTTTATATTAAAATAATTAAAATTTAATATATATTTTAAGTTTTAACTATCATAAAAATTTATTGTTATCTCTTTGAAATACAAATCTAATATCTTTAATTTAATTTGATAATAAGCATGACAACCTCATCAAATATTTCATCCCCACATTTTAATTCTCTCCCACAATAAAATAATATATTAAATAATTAATAAAAACAGTCTTAGACAGAAAAAATAGTTTTTAAAAAATACACCTTTTACCATTTTCGATTTCTTAAAACAAATGATCTAATATCCTAGAATCAAAAAAACATATTTTAAAAAATAAAAATATTCGTAAGATTTTTTAAATAAATTTTAAACGTAAATTTTATACTTAATATTTTGCTATTGGTCCATGTCTTGGGCAAACGATGAAAAATAGAATAACACGGGGGGTTATTTTTGCAAATATACTAAATTTGGGATTTCATTTGGCTAGGTCACCTTCTGCTCCCCCCACATATAAAAGGATCGGTAGCATCCTCTCAAAGCCCTAATTCAGCCGCGCGAGATATCTGATTCTCTCTGGTTCGTTCGTCCATCCGGAAGACTTGAACCATGGTAACCTAATCCCTCACCCCTCCGTTTGGATTATTCGTTTTTGTCTAGCATTTTTCTTGACAATCTCGCTTTTGCTTCAGACTTTCAAGCGCAGGAATGGTGGACGCAACAAGCATGGACGCGGACACGTGAAATTCATCCGCTGCTCCAACTGTGGTAAATGCTGCCCCAAGGTACTTAGGGGTTTTTTTTTTCCTCTGTCGCCTTGGTATCTCTTTCCGATGTCAATGAATAGTTTAGGTTTGTCTTTCTATTGATCTTTTTTGATCTGTAATGGCCAAACGATGTACACGCATCTGGAATTTTTTTTTCTAGACGCTTTTTCAATATAATCGCTATCGATGTCCCGCCATCACTGAACTAAGATTCGTATTTTTCACCAGCGGTTTTTTTTTTAATTTTCCTGTTCTGTTGCTGACTCCCTTCAATTTTCATGTTACATAAGCTCAGATTTAGTACATATTTGCAATTATCTGTGTGATTTTGGTCTACTGTTTCTAATTCTGTGATTCTTATTGGCGCGAATAGGATAAGGCCATTAAGAGGTTCCTTGTTAGGAACATCGTGGAGCAGGCAGCTGTTAGGGATGTTCAGGAAGCCTGTGTCTATGATCGTATGATCCTTTTCTTAACTCATTATTTCTTTACCTTCCATTTACAACATGAATGATAATTTCAATGTTTGTTTCTGGTACAGAATACACTCTTCCTAAGCTATATGCTAAGATGCAGTACTGTGTTTCCTGTGCTATCCACTCTCACGTTGTGAGGGTACGATCACGCACTGACAGGAGGAAGCGTGAGCCACCACAGCGCTTCATTAGACGCAGGGTATATTTTCATTTAGCTTACTTTTATTTTTGGCTCTATCATTTTTATTCACTTTCTAGGCTTTCAATCATTTAAATCGCACGAGCTTGTGTGTGATATGTTTGCAAATTAATTTTGCGATGACCTGCTAGGAATAGAATCTTGAGTTATATAATTGTTACTATAGTGGTATATGGCCAATGTTTAGTACGGATCCTCTTATTCTTTCACACAATTCTCACAATTTACTACTGGATCATTGTTGACGCTGACTTTTGCAAGTTGGGATGTTTATATATCATTGAATATGCCCTCTTCTTTCTTTAATGACTGGTGTTACCCTGTGTCTTTTGGCTGGGTCATGAATCTTCTTTTACTTCCATTGTTCTTGGACCTCTTGTTTTTTCTTACGAGTCTCACAATTCTGGTAATGTTAGGTTACTGTTTTGTTTACTCGGTGATTTATAGACTTTTGAAAGAGGAAGTTGTTTTGTCCGTTTATATACATTAACAATTTATGGTTGTTCGAAGCTGCTTATAGTGATTATCTCTATTCTGAATGTGTTTCTATTGCTGTTGCTTATTTTGACGGTTGAATTTTGTCCTTTGTTTCTCAGGATGATATGCCAAAGCCTGGACAGCCAGGACAGGCCCCTCGCGTTGGAGCTGGTGCTGGAGCTCCTCCTCCCCGTCCCTGAAGGATCCCCTTTATATGCTCTATTTAATTTTCTCATGGTTGCTGCAATTTGGTGAACTTGAATTTTATTTAGGATTTCTCGATATATTTTGAGGGTTTTGTTCCGAGTTATGGAATTATGCTGTACTTCTGTAATCTGATAAATTTTTGGTTTAACGAGGACTTGATGTCGTGACTATCTATCCCGTCTCTCATATCCATTTTACGTATAGTCCACCATTCAGAACTTGGTTTGGGGGGGTTATAAATAACAATATCCAATGTCACGGAATAGGATGCTAGCTTTCTTCAATTAATTTTTGTAAAATGCGGTTCGGCCATTAGGGATTCTCGTGAAGATTTTTCGAATAGTAACGGTCTTATATTTGAGGTTGTTTTGACTAGAGATTCATTGTCTTTGTGAGATTTTTCCCATTACCGGTGATGAAGAATTAAATATTCCGTATCGGTTTCTTTATTTTTTATCTCTATATATATGTTCCCTTTAAGATTTCATTAAATATGATATCTTATTTTGGTTTTTTATAAGAAAATCTCAAAGCTTTCTGCTTAAATAGAAATTTCATGTTGATAATTAATGATTTAAGTTAGTTTATAAAAGCTTTTTATTTGATTAAAATGACGTATGGAAAATCGTAGAGGGATAGGTGTGGAATTTAATGCCCGTAAATCAAGTGCGAAATCTCGTCCACGAGAAAGAAAAATTGTAATGAAATGTTAATTACGAGTTTGATTAATTTAGAATATCAAAATTTAATTTGTGAGTTGCCTTCCAATTGTTTAGGGTTTAGGGTTCAAATCCAAATTTACTTGCAAAATTTTCACACCTATTTACAAAAAGAACTTTTAAATAATTTTAGTATAGTAATGTTTTGTTGAAATTGTGACAAAAAAAAAAAAAAAAAAACTTATAAGCAAAATGGATTAATGGACCCAATAAAAAGTACTAGAAAAAACTACATAAAAAATAAATGAATAGACTAAAATAGTTATTTATTAAAAATATAGAGACTAAAACGTAATAAAGATGAAAACATAAGATATAGAATGCTATTTAATTTTGTTTGTTGTCCTTATGTATTCATCATTAGATATATGTTTTGACATTTTCTCTTACACTTTTAGAAACAAGGTCTTAATAGAGTTTGAATCAAGGCGTTGAATTTACACATAAATGGGGTCCAAACCATTGAAAATACTGCTGCATAAAATTAATTACTGTTTTTTATATTTCACAATTATAAGGGAAAAGATATTTGTAATTATAGCAGAGGCCAAGTTTTTCTTTCTGTTCTTTAAGCATGTCAACATGTTTTTCTTATTTGAGCTTCATTTTACTCGATTTTCTCGACCTCCCACATTCTTATCATATCACCTGCAAATACTAACCTCTAAAAACTCTCTGAAAAATCAATGCTTTATATATGCAACGAAGTATGTACTCCACAAATTTGGGATTAATAACACAAAATTTAATCCGTAGACATTAATATTATAAATAATTACATAATAATGAAACAATGAATGAAATATCATCAGATCGGTCCCCTTAATCTACATCGCTTTTTAATGCGTATTTACATTTTACTTTAACAAATGATTAGCATTACACAAAACCGAACAGAAACCCAGCAGAAATTCTAACTGTTGAGGTTGTTGGTCCCTTTGCTTGGCCCCGACGGCGGAATTCCCCCCTTCGGCAGAAACCCAAGAAGCAAAGCCCCATACTCCATCGCCAGAGTCGTCGTAGGATCCGCCGGAGTGTCAAGTTTCAGGTCCGGCAAGGCGGCGGGAGAGAGAGAGAGATGGCGCAACAATCTGGCGGAAGAAGAAGAAGAAACAGAGAGGGAAAGAATCAGAGCAAAAACAGAGATGCATTTGGAGAGCTTGAAAAGGTTCGCCATTGAAGAACCCAATGAAAGGTGGAAGCTTAGAGAGGAAGAAAGAAATGGGAGATGTGAAGTGAATGTGGAAATGGTTCGATTTGGTGGGGGTTTTATAATAGTGATGAAATGAAATGAAATGGCCAATTAAAAATGGAGGCGATTTTGGTTGAAAAGGTCAAAGGTTTTATTTTTGTTTTAAATTGATTTATTTAATGTGTAGCACACTCGCAAGACGCGCGCCATATTTCACGCTCTTGTGTTGGGGGATTCAGGCACGTGGTGAAGGGAGGTTGATTCAAAATCAAACTTTATTTCTTTTATTTTATTTTTTATTTGTAAGGTTTTTGGTGGAGCTTTCATTTCTTATCTATATTGATTATAAGTGGTACAAAAGTCTTGAGGTTGAATTTTATTTGAATGGTGGGAATTTAAAATTCAATGTGATGGTCGTACTTTTTCAACCGTGCGGCGTCGTGTTCTTGATACATTCATGACAAGCATTAAGGGGGACTCAAGCCCTGTTCCGCATTTTTTGCCTGGCTTCGTGGCCTCGTCTGACCGTCGGCGAAGTGTGCCTTCGCTAACCCAACACCAACTTGTGTGAAATCCAAACTTGTTCGGCCACACACGCCATTCATGTGTGTGTGTTCAATCGTGTGCGACACAATAACATTGCATCTCATTGTCATATAGGTTCCCACCAACACGATCCCATGGATCGTGATGCCATCCCATGTCTCGGGACGCATCGTCCATCTTGGTTTGCTCGGATATACCCGTTGGGAACTGACCCGTGGGTCGATCATCTCATCGAGACAACCCAAACATTCATCCATCCTGGTTTTCTCGAGCATTGGACTCTCCCGTGTTCATGATAAACTATTTACGACATACGTTCCAAATAGCGGGTGCATAATCCAACATTCGACATATGGCCTGGGTCGCAATACTGGCACACCTGTGTCGTCCGGTACTATCCTTAAAAGATCATTTTCAAAGGAAGCCGCCTGTTACACTCGTTCCGTGATGCTCACCCATGCTGTGTCACACACATGTGCCACATGTTAGCTCGCTTAAACCACATGCCCAAAGGGTGGTGGAGAACCAACACCATGCCTATAGTACATTTTGAGGCATTTTCAATCCTTCTCGAGTAGATGTCTTTTAGACAAGCGGACATACGCCTCGTGCATAGCCCGTCACATATCTAATTGACACTAAATTTGGTGAGCTTTCATCTTTCATATAGACAGACTTAATTCTCGAGCCGCATGCCGAAATTCATATTGAGACCCCGACTTTTGAGGTTATAGCTCGGGGCCCTACCCGACTCCTATTCGAGCTTGTCTTCGACACTCGTCTTGCCTCGTTCTCTTGAAGTTTGTGTATGCCTCGACTTTGCTTCAATGCACACTCTTGGTGTGTTGGATGATGCACTGTCCTCCTCGGTCGCATCATGACACTTCTATAACTTGGCCCAAACGTAGTTAGATGGCGTGCCACTTGAGAGTCGCCCGTTATCTGTGTTGCGTGTGAGGCTCACAACCTACTTTGTCTCAATGAAGTTGTGACACGCTGCATTGACTTTAATGATTATAAATTTATTTTTGTTTTGACTATATAAATTGGAATAATTTATGTTTTTTTAACAAATTAAATAACTTTTACTAATTTTTTAAAATTGATTTGGTTGAAAAATCAAAATTTCACGAGTTATTGCAACAAAGTGGTTGAAAAAAGAAGTTAGTTGAAGTGGGATATGAGAGTGACGCGTGAGAGCGTGTGAATTAGAGAGAGTGGGGGAGCTGGTACACGTCATGCTGACTGTTCAAATGGATGGACCCACAATTTGACCATTTGAGTCCACATTGGATTTGCAGGTGCTGCGCTGTGACGGTGCTACGCGTTTTGAGAGTGCGAAAAGCTTGGGCGGCAAGCTTAAAGTACTGCCACCTCTCTAACGAATTTTCATTGCTATTTCTTCATGCTATAATTTGACGATTTTAATGACGTCATTATTTAAATAAATCATTATATAGATTAAAGGTAATATTTCCATTTTGTGATTAAAAGTCTAAAATTTAATAAAATTAGAATATATCACTGTTTATGAGAACTATTTTTAAGAATTAAAAACTTTTAGATACAAAATTAAAAAGTTAATAATATTTTAAATGTTATAACTGGTTAAATACAACTTTAAAATTTAAGAAACCAATCTATAATTTAATTTAAACTATGATATATTGACTTGAGGCACCTCAAAATGATAATTTCAAGCTAAATTAATTTTTGCATTTCACACAGAATTGGGCTGAAATTTGGAGGCCCAGCTGATAAGGTCGAATATGAACTGGAGGGAGCCCCAGCTGGTAAGGTCCAATGTAAACTAGAGGGAGGCCCAGCTGGTAAGGTCCAATGTGAACTGACGGCCCAGCTGGTCAGGTCCAATGTGAACTTGCGGACCAGTTGCTCAGGTCCAAGGTGAACTCGAAGCCCAGCTTGTAAGGTCCAATGTCATCTGGAGGCCCAGCTAGTAAGGTCCGAGGTGAACTGACGGCCGAGATAGTCAGGTCAAAGGTGACTGGAGGCCCAGCTGGTAAGGTCCAAGGTGAACTGGCGGCCCAGAAAGTAAGGACCAAGGTGAACTGGAGGCCCAGCTGGTAAGGTCCAAGGTGAACTGGAGGCCCAGTTGGTAATGTCCAATGTCATCTGGAGGCCCAGCTGGTAAGGAACAAGGTGAACTGGCGGCCCAGATTGTCAGGTCCAAGATGAACAAACGGCCCATCTGGTCAGGTCCAAGGTGAACGGGCGGCCCATCTGGTCAGGTCCAATGTGAACTGGCGGCCCAGCTAGTCAGGTCCAATGTGAAATGGAGGCCCAGCTGGTCAGGTCCAATGTGAACTTGAGGCCCAGATGGTCAGGTCCAAGGTGAACTCGGGGCCCAGCTGGTAAGATCCAATGTCATCTGGAGGCCCAGCGGGTAAGGTCCAAGGTGAACTGACCGTCCAGATTATCAGGTCCAAGGTGACTGGAGGCCCAGCTGGTAAGGTCCAAGGTGAACTGGCGGCCCAGATGGTCAGGTCCAAGGTGACTGGAGGCCCAGCTGGTAAGGTCCAAGGTGAACTGGCGGCCCAGATGGTCAGGTCTAAAGTGACTGGAGGCCCAGCTGTTAAGGACCAAGGTGAACTGGAGGCCCAGCTGGTAAGGTCCAAGGTGAACTGGAGGCCCAGTTGGTAAGGTCCAATGTCATCTGGAGGCCCAGCTGGTAAGAAACAAGGTGAACTGGCGGCCCAGATTGTCAGGTCCAAGATGAACAGACGGCCCATCTGGTCTGGTCCAAGGTGAACGGGCGGCCCATCTGGTCAGGTCCAATGTGAACTGGAGGCCCAGCTGGTCAGGTCCAATGTGAACTGGAGGCCCAGATGGTCAGGTCCAAGGTGAACTCGAGGCCCAGCTAGTAAGGTCCAAGGTGAACTTAAGGCCCAGATGGTCAGGTCCAAGGTGACTGGCGGCCCAGCTGTTAAGGTCCAAGGTGAACTGGAGGCCCAGCTTGTGAGGTCCAAGGTGAACTGGCGGCCCAGACCCTCAGGTCGAAGATGAACAGGCGGCCTATCTGGTCAGGTCCATGGTGAACTGGCGGCCCATCTGGTCAGGTCCAATGTGAACTGCCGGCCCAGATGGTAAGGTTCAAGGTGAATTTGCGGCCCAGATGGTTAGGTCCAAGGTGACTGGAGGCCCAGCTGGTAAGGTCCAAGGTGAACTGGCGGGCCAGATGGTCAGGTTCAAGGTGACTTGAGGCCCAGCTGGTACGGACCAAGGTGGAGGCCCAGCTGGTAAGGTCCAAGGTGAACTTGCGGCCCAGATTGTCAGGTCCAAGATGAACAAGCGGCCCATCTGGTCAGGTCCAAGGTGAACGGGCGGCCCATCTGGTCAGGTCCAATGTGAGCTGGCGGCCCAGCTAGTCAGGTTCAATGTGAAATGGAGGCCCAGCTGGTCAGATCCAATGTGAACTGGAGGCCCAGTTGTTAAGGTCCAATATCATCTGGAGCCCGAGCTGGTAAGGTCCAAGGTGAACTGGTGGCCCAGATTGTCAGGTCCAAGGTGAACTGGCGGCCCATCTGATCAGGTCCATGGTGAACTGGCGGCCCATCTAGTCAGGTCCGATGTGAACTGGCGGCCCAGCTGGTTTGGTCCAATGTGAAATTGAGGCTCAGCTGGTCAGGTCCAATGTTAACTGGAGGCCCAGCTGGTCAGGTCCAATGTGAACTGAAGGCCCAGTTGGTAAGGTCCAATGTCATCTTGAGGCCCAGCTGGTAAGGTCCAAGGTGAACTGGCGGTCCAGCTGGTCAGGTCCAATTTGAATTGGAGGTCCAGCTTGTCATGTCCGATGTGAACTGGAAGCCTAGTTGGTAAGGCCTAGGTGAACTGGAGGCTCAGCTGGTAAGGTTCAAGGTGATTTGGCGGCTCAGCTGATAAGGTCCAATGTGAACTGGCGGCCCAGCTCTGGTCCAATATGAACTGGTGGCCCGGCTGGTAAGGTCCAGAACTGGTGTCCCGGCTGGTAAGGTCTAATGTGAAATGGAGGCCCAATTTGCAATAACACGGACGGGGAAATGGCGGGAACGAAGAGGCATAAGCTCCTTGATTTGGCGGGAAATCTCTGTAGACTGTATCTGCTTCATATCTATTTAGGATGTCCAATGAACATGTCGGAGAGGAGAGAGATAGAGACAGTGCTAGAGAGAGGGAGAGCGCAACCATGGTTGGACTACCCTACGATTTCCTTGTTAACCCTCTTGGTGCTGTGAGATCAACCTTCGACCAGGCGATATCATCGTGTTCCAATCCATTTCGTCACTTCCTTCCTTTTTGACCAAGATGGTCTATCTAAGGTTCAATCACCTTCCAATTTTACTTCTATATGTTCCGTGTTTGGAATGTTTCTTTTATAGTGTTCGTTAAATTTGTTAAAAAGACGAACAAATTCTTCCCCGCTAACTAGTTGATGAGCAGTGGATTTCATTTTTCTACTATGGGTATTCATTCGCACGAATCACTAGATGCTCGTGTGAGGTTTTTCAGTTGAGCTCGTTAACTTTTTTTTCTCGCGTTCTTAGTATTCTGTAAGAATTAAGGGTTTAATGTCATTAGGTTTTCGATCATTTGACGAGTAGCTTTCCGTAGGTTCCAATTCTGAACGCTTCTAGCGTTAAATGGGTTCAGCCCAACTGTCTCGTTCGGTTCAAGGGAATGATTCAAGACATGCTGGGAAATGAGTTTTATGTTGGCGCTTACAAGGTAATTTTATTTATCTGCTACTAAGCAATTTTCTGTTTAAGATATTGCTGTTTTGTTGTTTCTTAAGGTTATCTCTGGTATTGTGAAGGATGGCTCCACTTGGAAAAGCACCAAGTTTACGGATTCGTCTCAATGCCCAACAGGAATTTCACCAGATATGCGCATCTGGGAACGCCGTTTACTGTACTGTGTGCCTGTGAGTTTTCAATAATTATCCCTAGTTTGTAAGCTGTTCCTGCAAAATCTCTCCCTTTGAATTTGTGTGTGTGCTTTTGATGGCTTCTTTTTGAGTGCATTCTTTATCATTTTGGTTAGGTTCCAGGTCAGAATTCTTGGACGGAATCTTCAGGTTTAGGAGAGATCAATCAGAGTGCTGAGGGGACATCTGAAAACAAACAAAAGCGTTGCAGATTGGATGAAAATTCTGTTGATCCTATGGACTTGCTTGTACTTTTTCCTCTATCACTTGCTCTCGTTTTATTTTAAACTTTTAGCTGTTCATTTCATCCATGACCCCATCAACACCAAATATATCATAAATTGCTTCTTCAATCTGTATTTGTTCAGTACTTGTTGTATTTATATCTATTAGATTTAATCATGTGCCTTTAGAGATTTCTGACATTTAGCACGACAGCTCGAATAATTCTAGTAACTTGGCATGAAATGGAAAGGTTGGAGTTTCCACTCTAGTTATTTAGCCTTTGAGAAGGTCTGCATGATCCCAAAAAAGATGGAAAAGGAGTCGTTCCTCGGAATTTGGATTTCTTAGAGAAACGTTCATGGATTTTTGATACTTGGTAGAATTTAGGTGTCAGTACAGCTTGTAGCTTGCTTATTCTCCTGAAAAAAATAGATTTGTTAATTATTTATTTTCTTTTGCGGCGCTTTGGTCTGTTGTGCACTACTCTGGCTCTAATCACTATTTTATGTAGGGATTAGTTACTCTGTTTCTCTGTTTTATTGTAAAGGGAATAGCAGCTGCTGCCTTCTGACATCTTATTTAAATCACAGGCTCCAAGTGATGAGCTTCAAAGTTCTTCCGGTGCGAAAAAGATGGTGAGCGATGTTCTTTTCTAAACGCTTATTAGTTTTACTCTGTCAGTAGTTTTTATTTCAGATTGAGTATCATCTTTTGGAGTTTCATAAGTTAACTTGCACAGCACCTTTCACAATAGAAAAATGAGATGCAGACTTTATATTCTTGTTTCATTTTTCATAAAGAGGTTATACCAAATAATGAACATCAAACAGAATGTTTGTGCATTGTTCGACGTTTTGCTGTTTTACCTCTCTTGGTGTATTTTAATTTAACTTATATCATCTCTTTTGTTTCATAGAAAGACGAACAACTTTCACCCGGCTTACAGTCTCCAAATATTTCCTCTGCGGCTGTATCTAGTCTAAGCACTGTCAACAATGCTGAAAGAAATTTTCTTCCTTGTCTAGTTAAGGTAAGTACCCACTCTATATCCTGAATCAGGCTGTAATATAATTGTTATTATCAATTGTGTTGTGGGGTTGGAAGTGTTTCTTAATTCGCAGAATATCTATCTATATTGCAGATGTATGATACCGTGGAGTCTGAGTTGAAATTGAATGATGTTTTTGAGTTTATTGGTGTCATTACCCTTGGCACAGAGCAAAAAGTTGACAAGGATGACGACGATGAGTTCTCAAATGGTTTATGTGAGGACTTATTGGTTCAATCTCCTCCCGACAGGGTATTGATGCATGTTAAACTCTTTCATAATTTCCCTCTGTCTAGTTAGCTACCTCTGGAAGTGACTCATAAACAAAGAAGTATATCATCGTGAGTGGTTCTAGATAAGCTAATATAGCATCAATTTCCTATTTTGTTATAGGTACCGTGTCTCCATTGCATTGTTCACAGGAAACTTGCTGTTCACGACTTCGGAACTTCCCATGTGTTAGAGGTGCTCTATAACTACAAGTGATGTCTGATTTGTCCTTTTGATCTCTTTTATTGTCACTAGTGTAGTTTTTGTTTCTTTTTTCATATTGTACCGCTTATGTACGTACGTTATTTTCTTATGTCACAGCCAACAACCCATCTAATTCGAGAGATACGTACCACTCTACTAAATCACCTGACCGTTGTTCTTGGCAATGATGGAGTTGCAGCTCACTTTTTGTTGTTGCATCTTCTATCCAAGGTCAGGGTATTTACTTCTATCATCTGTTAATCTTGGTCTAAATAGTTTTATCACTATATTATCATGTATGGGTTTGAATTCTAACGGACAAATTTATTGATTAGGTGCATGCTAGGGTGGATTCCCTGGCCGTGGGTAAACTTTCATTAAACCTCACTGGTTTTAACAACGAAAGTATGTCAATTTTTGGCAATCAGCTCAGGCTTACTGTCAAGAGTCTTCTTCCATTCACGGAATACATACCACTCACAGTGGAATATCTAAATACAGCCTCACTGGCACCAAAGAAGGATTACGAGATAAACAGGTAAGTTGATGGTGGATGACTAATCTATCACAGAAATAACGCTGAGAGTTGGCTAATGCTTCGCCTTGATTTCACCCAAATTGAAATAATTGGTGTAATATCTTGACAAAATACAGATTGGTTCCTGGTGTCCTTCAGCTGGCAGAAGGTTCACATTTGATGATTGATGAAACACAACTGGAAATAGGGACACTGAATTCTCTTGGAGTTGAAAACGCAAGGCTGCTGAAAAATTTAATGGAGTCGCAAAAGGTATCTGTGTTGGCGCAGCCTATTTGTACATACACGTAGATGAATTATTTTCTCTGTTTTTGGTTGAATTACTTGCTCCTCGTCCTTGTATTGATTAAATAAACCCTTTTCTCCAGGTTGAATATGATTTCAAGTACTACAAAATGGATATGACAACCGATGTCCAATTGCTAATTTTGTCAGAGGGTAAATCCAACATTTTGCCAGCTGATTTGGTTGTGCCTTTCCAACCTTCATCTGTAGGTTCTTCCGCAATTACTGATATGAATGCACTAGAAGCATGGAGGTGGTACTTATCTAATTTAAGGTCATTGCCACATTCCATTGAGTCAGAAATGCAGCAGGTACATCTTAGACTTGCTTGATTCTTGAAACTATCTTCTGGCGCTTGAAACTTTTAATTTTGGGCTTACAGGTTGTAGAAAATGACTTGGTGGCAGCGAAGCAGGCAGATAGGAGCTTAGGCAGCCAAGACTTAAGCAGGCAAGTAGTACATGTGTTACTTGCAAAGTGTTCATGTAACGGCCCAAGCCCACCGCTAGCAGATGTTGTTTTTTTTGGACTTTCTCTTTTGGGCTTCCTCTCGATATTTTTAAATTGCGTCTGCTAGGGAGAGGTTTCCACACCCTTATAAAGAATGCTTCGTTCTCCTCCCCAACCGATATGGGATCTCATAGTTCATTTGTTATTCAAGCTTGCTCATAGTTTTCTTAACGTCTGTAATTATTGTGCAGGTTGCTAACGATAGGTCGCCTGATATCTGCAAGTTACGGAGAAACCTCTTTATCATTGGAACATTGGCAGATGGTCAAGGAACTAGAAAGGTTGAGAAGGGAGAGACTCACATGAGGTATTCCATACAAACCCACTTGGCACTCCATTGTATCCATTTCAGCCGATGGTTGGTTTAGACTTTGTTGTATTACACTGTTGAGTGTGTAAATCATCTGGTTAGCAATGAACCAACCACATCAAAAAATTAGACAGGGTCTAATATTTTGCTAGCAAGAGAAGGTTTTAAACTGTCACCTGTAGCCTCGAACACTTGTTTTGGAACTTAGCGCACCAAATTCAACACAAAAGCCTGTCACTGCCCCGCTTTAGTGTGTTCTCTGCCCAAAAGCACTAGTTTTGACTTTTTTTTGTACTTGCGGTAAATCTAGCCGTTAAAACTAATGTAGAATGTTGGGATTTTCAAGTACTGATACTCATCAGTATATTCGTTAGATCGTACATGAACTGTCCAGAAATGGTTGGGATAAATTTTCTGTGCCATTGACTTCAAAAGACACGTTGAGACATGAAGCAGTGTACTTCATGCATAAAGTGAAAAGAGTAGAACTTAAGAAGTGTAGATTTGGATAACACCAGTCAACTCATTGACTAAGTTGGTTGAGATTTCTGTCAATGTCAACCTGCTTGCCAGCCATAGGTAGCTTCATCGTTACTCTGGGTGTGTTGTGACTTGAGTGACCAATATTCTATTTTCACACGCAGAAAAAGAGAGAACAAATGGAGGACAAAAGCCCAGCAAAGCAAAGCCAAGGTCGATACCATTAATAATAATAATAGAATAGGGGGGGTGGGTAGGATCTTTACCAAGAGTGTCAGGAAATATGGAGCCACTTGGACGCATAGTAATGGTGTCATTTCAGACAAGAACCTCAATACGTGTCCCAGTTATCAAGAAGACCATTGAGTTGTGTTGTGGACCATGTCTTGTCTTGTGTGTGATGCCTCAAAAACCTCCAAAAATGGTCTTTTATTGCTTGGGGATAGAAAAAACTGGATTAGAAAACACGCATGCCACATAATTTTGTGTCAGATGGAACACCTTGATGCAAGAATATGTTCTGCTCACTTTTGTTGTCCGTGTCCCAACTCCCTCCCCCTTATTCTCTTTCGTTATTCCAGAATCGTGTGGTTGTGTCAAAGTTAAAACAACATCTATTCCTTCCATAGTTTGCAGCATATTACACGCCTACTACTACTACTATCTTACTGTTTTAGTCCTAACTTAAACGTTGTTTCATTGTTTCATATTTGATTGATGTTATGCCTTCATTCTCTGTTTTTCTAGGCTAAATTGAAAGGCATTGCTGTAAACTGATTGCTCAGGAAATGAATTTGTTTGGATAACGCCGTCAAGTGTGGGTCCGGATTCGGTTCGCCTTTGGGGCTCTCACATGAAAGTTAAGGAGAAGCATCCTCCTCCTCTTCTTCATCCTTCGAATCGCCACTCCACTCGGCATGACCACAATGCAAGAATCATCGTTTCTGGTATATATTTTGCCCAAAGATTGTCAAGCACAAAACAAGATCGTGTAGATAGCGTTCATTTTAGGGCTTGAACTAATCATGTGGTGTATAAGTTAAAAAAATTATGCGTTTGGTGGTAATTTTTGAAGACAATTTAGGAATTATCGTTTGAAAAGATGATTATAGTTTAAGAGCGGAGGTGTGAAACCAAGAAATTAGTGTAAACAAGCCACATTTGGTGTGTGCACATGAGTATACGATGAAATTGAATGTCAAAGGTGAGGAATGAGGTGGCAACAGGTTGGTTTTGATTTTAACATAATAATGAAAGTCAAATCCTTTGACAAAAACATTTTGGCGTCTGTCCGGCCGTCCCCCCTACTATGTTCCCATGTAGCTGCTACCTAGGTAACACCTATATATAATTAACATTTCAATATTTCAAAATTAAAAATAAAAAAAAAAACAATTATAACAATGATGGAATAAAATATTTTGAAAACTATACTTCGGGCTGTACAGGTTTTCGGGCAGGATCTTCTTCAGCCAGGAGCTGCCCGTTAGATGTACTGACATGGCTCCTCAACTTCACAAGTCCACATTTTTCCAAACCAACCCAACCCCAATCCGGTGCATGCAGCACCACGTAAGTCCCAATTCCACCAATCAGACCATAAGCAATAGAATAAGTCAACGGCATCAATATCAACGTCATGAACGCCGGAATCGCCTGCTGCATATCATTCCATTCAATCTCTACAACCGCCTTCATCATCAAAACCCCCACCAATATCAATGGCGGCCCTACCGCCCACGCCGGAATCGACGCCAATAACGGGGTAAAGAAGAACGCCAGAAAGAAATAAACCGCCACCGTCAGTCCCGTCAGCCCCGTCCTGCCGCCTTCCCTTATTCCCGTCGAGGACTCAATAAACGCCGTCACCGGCGAAGTCCCCAACAATGATCCGACGACAATGGCCGTAGCATCAGACATAAAGGCAAAATACTGCCCCTCAAAATCTCCATTTTGATCCACAAATCCTGCAAATCTGGCCATTGAATAAAGCGTTCCAGTGGTATCCAAAATGTCCACGTATAAGAAAGTGACCATCGCCTCCCAAAAGTGGGGCTTCCCTAAATCCTTAAAGCTTAGTGCTCCAGCTGTGCTTTTAATTGTGTGTATATCCACAACTTTCTTAAAGTACTTATACGCCGCCTCCCCTGACGCCGTCTCTGGAAACGCCGTCACACTTGTTTTTCGAATCCACGAAACCACCGTCACGAATATGATCCCGTAAATCATAGCCCCTTTTACGTTTTTCACCATACAATACGCAGTTATCACGAATCCCACTATGCCCAGCCACATAGTTGGGCTCTCCATTCTTCCGTTCAAACAGAGTATTCCGCCGGAAGCCGTTCCTCCGGCCATTAGACTTACCGTTCCGTTCCCGGAACTCACCACGGGGGACACCGACACCCGGGAGGATTCTGGGCAGCCTCCGAGTGTCACTAACGTCGATGGGCTGAAGCCGATTAGACCAATTCCTTGGCTACTCTGTAATCCGATGAACGCTAAAAACAGCCCAATTCCGGCAGAGGAACTGATTCGAACTGGCTTTGGGATTAATTTCGCCAATTTTGCACGAAACCCAATTGCGGAAATGAGTAAAAAGATTAACCCCTCCATTAGAACGGCGGTTAAGGCGCTCTGGTAAGAAATGTTACCGGAGCCATGAAACCCGACGACGGTGTAAGCGAAATAAGCATTAGTCCCCATTCCCGGAGCTAAAGCAAGAGGAAGATTCGCGAAAACGCCCATTATAACGCAACCAATCAGCGACGAAGCAATTGTCACAACAATTAAGTCTCTACGGACTTGATCGAGGCAAGCGATGTAGCCGGGATTGACGGGGTCGAACATGCAGGACCCATCGGGTTGGATGAGTCGGAGATTCGACCCGGAACAATTGGGGATGGAAATGGAAGGGTCGGAACAGAGAGGGACGCAATCCGATTGGGAACAGGTGGCGCCGGAATCGGCAAGGATGGAGGCGTTGACAGCCAAGATGTAGGCCATGGTTAAGAAGGTGGTGGTGCCGGCGCGGAGCTCGGTGGTGAAATTGGAGTTTCTTTCGGTTAATTTGAACCGCTTACCAATCCAGGTTTTGGCGACGGCGGAGTTAAGGCGGTCGAGGCGGCCTGGTTGCGTGGTGGTTTGGACTTCCATAAGGTCTGTTGAGGCAAGTTCGGAGATGGGGAAGCTGGCATCTATGAACACATAATTGGTTTATATATATAGAAATAAAATTTGAAGGAGAAGAAGACGACGATAGATTCTCTAACCGGGGATCTCTCCGCAGTTTAATTTCATTCAGTCAAGTCTCATAATTGTTATTGTTATTTATTTATTTATTGTATTTTATTTATTTTTTATTAGATATTTTTCTTTTTCTAGTTTTGGCTGGAGTTTCCTTTTTCTTAGGTTATGTCAGTCCTGTTTTTAATATTACTTGTATTTTAAAAATTCCGGAAAAAAAAAGGAAAGTGACAACTATTACTTTGCTACCACCAACAATTCCAAAAAATATATATATATAATATAATATAAATTAATATACTTTTATTTACATTTATTTTAGTAAAAAATATTGAAGTAAGGAGAGTATTTTATAAAAATTTTAAAATTTTAAAATTATATTATATTGAAAAATGGAAATTATCCACTAAAAAAAATTATAAAAAATGATTTATTTATTAAAAAAAATTCTCAAATACTACGAAATTTTTCTATATCACTCCCTGAATATAGCGAGATAGGAAAGAAAGTCGAAGATTTATTTATTTATAGGAGAATGAGATAAATATTTGAAATGGTGAGATGATTGAATTTAATATGAGAGAGATGAACTGAAAAAGAAAAAAGATACGCTAGTGGGAGTGGGAACTTAGTTGAGTAGGTGGTTTAAATATATTACTTTTTAAAAACAACATTTTATTGTATTAAATATATACCACACGATGCAAAACAATCTTCCATTTATTTTTTAAAATATTATAAATTCAAATAGTGGTTTCCCACTAAAGCGACCACAATATTTATCAGCTGAAATAAATTATATAATTTAATATTTAGAAAAATTCAAATATTTGAATATAATACTAGACATTGATGAACATAGAAAATAATAATAATAAAAAAAAGCTTATATTTGAATAAATATTGAATAGGTTATATTTGGATATGTAGTAGGTGTAAGTGTTATGAAGACCAAAAACATTATCCATATTTAAAAGATTAAATGCTAAAATTAAAAAATTAAAAAAATTAAAAATGGAGAAATTTAGGTGGTTGGAAATAATACGCAAACTTGTGGAGGTTCGGCCTCCGTCACTTTCACTGTTCTTAGAGGGAGCTGGTTGGGGAGTGGGTGGTTGACTCGAGAAATACAAATTTAAATAATTAACTAATTAAATAATTTGAAATTTCGGCTGTCGTGAGTTCCATTTTTAAGTTGCGTCTTTGTTTTATTCTTCTATTTTTTTTCAAAATCTAAAAATATATTAAATTACTATTTTTAAGTTTATTTATTTATTTATTTTTCATAAATGCTCTTTTCAACGAAAGCTGTTCTTTCTTCGGGTTGGTTGCTTGAAAATCAACATTTTTGTTTGTTTTCACACTAAGATTTGACCCTTAAAAGGAATGGATTTTATAAACAACATTTTTAAAAGATTTTTTCTTATTTAGAAAAAACGTTTTCAAAATACACTATAAAATAATTTCTAAAATTGTCTTTTTAAGTCCCACTTAAATTTGTACTCCCGAACATAATGAAATAGCATTTTTTTTAATTAATTTTTTTTTTTCAAAAAAATCTTTCTAATTAAATTATTGAATTTAAGGTATGACCTAAATACCACTTATTGAGAGAATTTGAAGAATGGTTTAAAAAAAAAGGTTGATATTGAAAAAGTAATTTGGTTAAAGTTAAGGGATGAAGAAAGAAAAAAAAAAGATTATTGTTATGTTTCTATTTTTAGAATTTGGTTGGGGTTTATTAATATAAATAATAGTGAAAACTATAGAAGATGGTACTTAGCTGTCCCTTCATGTAACATAATGTAGAAAATAATGATGAATCATTTAAAGGCAATGTGCTAAGATTGCATGTTGGGTTGAGTGACATCAATTTATTATTTTTTTTTTTTAATTTTTGCCTAATGTGACAATGACACCCACATTAGAATATATCCTTCCCATCATATCTGCCACAAAATAAGCCTCATCTATTACTCTGTCGATGAGGTTATTTGTAACAGTTTAAGCACGGTTAGTCTCAAAATTTTAATACGCGTCTGCAAGGGAGAGGTTGCTACACACCCATAAGGAATGTTTTGTTTCCCACTTCAATTAATGCAGAGTCCATGACGACGATATGTAACGGGCCAAAACGAGCAATATCTACTAGTTGTGGCCTTGGGCTGTTACAAATGGTATCAAAGTCAGTCACCAAACGATACGAAGCACTGGTCGAAGTAGGGCTAGACCCTCTCCATAGTAGATGCGTTTTTAAACCGTGAGGCTGACGACAATACGTAACGGACTAAAGCGGATAATATCTGCTACAGGTGAACTTAGGCTGTTACATCCTCACCATTGAATTTTGATTTCCGTTTCCATTGAGTCTCTATGGGGTAGAATTTTACATTTTTACCCTCAAGTTTTCACTATTCATACTTATTTTTTCTCACAAAAACGGAGCACTAATGAAAACTCGAGAAAATATATAAAATCTTAAAAGATAGGACCCATATGAAAACTAAACTCAAAGCTAAAAATATAACCTTTAAAAACCTAAATATCAAATCAGATACCGAAATCCAAAGAATTCATTTGTAGACAACTATTTAAATAACGTATCAATCTTATCACTTACTATCACTAAATGTACAGAAAAACAGATCGATTGAATTCCTAGCCAGTCTAAAATAGTTAAAGTATTAAATATATATATATATATATAGGTTAGCAATTTTATGTGCCAATCAAAGTGCTACTTTAACTCCCATCCTTTCACAATCAAGGAATTGACCAATTGATGCATGGATTGATGGGTTACCAAAAGTTTGAAAGCTAATTCAACCATCCACTATTAATCGTCTTATATTACAAGAGTTAAAGTTAAGAGCAACAAAAACCACTATACTAAACTATATTAAACATTTAATTAATTAATGGGAACCCTTTTCTTATCAAATTTATATTGAGGATTTGTCACACTTCGGCTAATTATATTTGGTCGGTATATATATATATATATATATATATATATATATATAGTTAGTTAGTTAGTTAATTAGTTAATTGATATTTTATATAAAGAAATTACAGATATTTTGTCTGAATCCCATATGCATGCTTTTCAGAAAAAAAGCAAAAGCATTAAAGTTAGGTTAAAATATAAAAGGATAATGATTAATATATAATTAGAGGGAAATGATAAGCGTAATTAATCCAAAGTTCATGGGACCCAGATCCAAACCCTTCTGCCCAATCTATTGCTGTAACCTAATTAATCGAATACTCATATAATTTCATTTTTTGGGGGTTTATTTAGTGAATTAATCATAATTAATTATAAAAGCGAGTTCATAATAGGGTTCGAAGATATTCTCCCATCAAGATTCAATTTTTCTTTTTTATTTTTGGGGAATAATTTCACCACCCACAACAACAGCTGCCAAATGCTCGACACATAATATAATGCCCGTTTAATTTAATTTAATTTTATTTAATTTAATTAATTCACTTCAAATTATAAATTAATCCATCCTCTAATTTTGTGCTAATGCTTTTATACGCCAGCCTAACATCCATTAGTGTGAAATCGTGGCACGTGTAAATGCCACAAATATTTAAGAAAAAGCCCTTTTTTTATTAATATAAATTATCTATATTTATTATAAGTTCTATTGTAGTAATTAAAATAGATTATCGTTAATGTAATCACATTTTTTTTAGAGATTATGGATAATTATGAGATTTTATTGGGTATTTGTGTTGAAATTAATATGGAGGTGGATTGATGGTTACGTGTGAGAGAGCATATATAACTTTATTTATCTTTTTAATTATTATTCATTGGAGAAAGGGGTTTTTGATTCATTCCGTGGGCATTTCAAACACATTCGCCACCAATCCCTAATCTTCCATTTAACCAAAACCCGATAAATTATCGCCGTTAATTAACTAAACCAAAAGTAAAATCACGAACAAATTTGTCTAAAAAAGATACTTTATGTGGAGATACGTGTATGTCAACTTTCTTTGATAAGAGGTATCAAAGCGATGCCCTTTGACTTAGTCGTGGTCGGTAAGATAACAAGTAAAATCAAATTTAAAATCATACGAGTATAGAAATATATCAAAATGTCATACAACTAATTCTTAGCTAAAAGTTTCTAATTTTCTCTTTATTTTAACATTTATTTATAATATTAGATTATTCTTTTCGAAAGTTTAATTTAATTTATAAAAGAATGGATATAATTATTAATTATAGGTTTGGTCAATATTGTTCTTTAGTTGGTATATTTTAAAAAAAGAAAACTTTATTAAAAGATAAAGTTTTCGAGTTACTGTATATTAGTGATAAAATGTTTATAATATGTGATAAAATGTTAGAAGTAAATCATTTAAGAAGCATATAGTAAGTTAGTTGGGTTAAATTTATAAGATTAATAACAAATATAAAAATGAAGACTTTATAATAATTTAAGGATTCTATAAGGTAAGAATTATTGTTATTATTAATATTATTTTGAGTCAGAAACTAAATAAAAGATATGTTACAAATTATGCGGGAATATATAAGACTAGTTGGGTAAGTCATATCAAATTGGGAACTTTATGGATAATTATCACTTTTTTTTTCTTTTTCTTTTTTATTTGTACAATTTAATGGATATTTATGTTTAATTGATGGGTACGTGGGGGGAGCATATGTAAGCTTTTGTTGGGGAAGCCTATTTCATTTTATTCCACACCCATTTCTAAATTCTAATATACCACATGTCACTAAAATAAATTTATATCATTTTAATTTTAAGAATAAATTAAATTCAGTTTTTTACTAAAATATTAGAGGTCGGAATCTTTTTTACCAAATAAAAATCTTAATAATAAGAGTGAGGATTCGAACATTAATGAGAGATCCCACCTTGGTTGGAGAGTAGAACGAATGCTGACCTGAATGAGGCATTCCTTATGAGGGTGTCTGGATAAGCCCAAAGAGGACAATACCTATTGTGTACCAGTCAGGACGCTGGCCTCTAAGGGAGTGACCGATTGTGAGATCCCGCATTGGTTGGAGAGAAGAAAACACCACATTCCTTATCAGGATGGGTAAACCTCTTCGATTGGAGAGGAGAAAACACCAGATTATTTATAAGGATTTATAAGGAAAACACCTCTTCGGTTGACTGATAGTATAGAAAGATTGTATTGGTCGACCGAATTTCTTTTCCTCAAACTGTTTGAAGATTGTTGGAAGGAGTGAAGGAAAATGGTGGAGCATGAACAGAGCATATGGCAACCAAAAGAAGAATAAATAAACTTCCGACAACAATCACATTATATTAAACAACCAATCCCTCTATAAAAACCTCAAAGCAAACATTTAACAAGCAGTGAAGGTCGCTTGAAGTGGTTGAATATCACACAATGGTATTATAAAACATCACTCAAAACCCATAGAAACTAATGAATGAATGAATAAATACATAGAGTGTTCATGGTTGTGGTTTTTTCTTACTTTGCTTCATCATGGGGAGAGCTATATGGATGAACCCAAACCTCTTTCTCTCTGTTGTGGGATTCTTTTGTTCGTTCCTATCATTCTCTGTTCTTGAAGGAAATCTTAGATCCTCTCTCAGCGCATGGAGATGGAGCATTTGACTCAAAGCAACCTTCTGCTTTTCACAATGGCTATCACTTCTTCCAATGTTTTCTCCGCTTAAACCTTGCTTCCTGCTTAGAACATCTCTCATGGAAATGGCAGATCTTAGAACAGGCTTTGAATCTTGATGAACAGATGGACGGTAATTGAGCGTAGGGTGGTAGTAAAACCCAGGCTCTTTGGTTTCTGCTACCCATTTTCTTAGAGTTTCTTCAGCTACTACTTGATTTCTATTAGCAAGCTCAACTCTGTTTAGAGCTTCCTCCAAGGCTTTCTTACCAAGATTAAGCTCTTCTTTTGCTTCCTTCAACTTCTTTGCAATGGTCAATTTTGAAGAATTTGGCCCATCAAATTGATCTTTGAAGTTGAATACCATTGTCTCAGGCTCTTGCAGGGAAAACCCAGTTGAATACTCCATGCCACTTAGAATTTCAACCTCAGCTACAGCCACTGCCTCTGCTGCTCTAGCAGCCTCTTCCATCTTTCTAGCTGCTATCAACCTTAACTCAGCAGTCCTCAAACAAGCCTTCGTGCGCTCGTTCGCTGCTATCCCGGCGAAATAATCCGATATCGATCCACGCATTGGACTCAACTGAGGAGTATTGAATGAAATCTCAGATACATCTTTAAATTCAACATCATTAGTCACTTGAATTGGGTGAAGCTGCTCATCCAATGTGGATGGCCTACAAAACTTGGGCGCTGCCCTGTGTGGTCTCTTGGCCAGCAAGCTCTTATCTCTATTCATTTTCCTATTCAGAGATTGAACAGAAGTTTGAATGACACCCAGATCATTTATTGTCTTTCCAAGATTCATTTTAGCTTGATTCAACTCCATTAAGATCATATCAGGGGATGGACATGAATCTCCTAACGTATGTTCATGGTTGTTCATGATATCACCAAAACTTTCCTTGAAATTTGGGGATGGAAAGCATTTCAATGCTTCACTCTGCAGCTGCCTCTTCAATTCTTCCACCATTCTTTTTGTTGCACCAAGTTCTTCTAATACATCGAGTGTTTCCAATTCTTTCACAATCAGATCCTTCTCCAACTCTGCTGTTTGTTCCTCCATTCTCTTAATATCAAACCCCTCAATTCCCTGCTGCTTTATCATGATTGTTCATCTTGAATTAGAAATCAATTGGTGTAAGATCATTATCTAAAACAATTTCAAATATATCCTTGATTTGACAGAGAATTCAAACTTCAAGTAAACGACAAGTCCAGAACATAGAAGAAACATGAACAAAACAGGATAAAAATTAAAGCCCATTATAGAAGTTCAAGAAACTCACTACATTCTCGCTGCAAAATGAAGCAAACTTATAAAAATGGAGAAAAATACTCAGGAGCAAAGGCATTGGTGGTTCTTTACCTTGCAAAAGGGTATCCATGGACCGCTTCCGCCGAACCGAGACACGGCCTCTTTGACAGACCCGAAAGGCGGGTTGGTGTCGATAACAGCTCTGAAATTCACTCGCCGAATCCCAGGCGCCGGAGTCGAAGCGCCACTTCCGGGGGGTCCGAGCCCGAATGGGTCGGAATCGGAGCCCATTTCGGGTCTGGTTTCGACTATACAAGGGGTTCGAGGTACTGTGGGGTCCGGTGGTTCCGCCATTGAAGAAGAAGGGGGTCTGGTTCAGGTTCTGGTTCAGCGCGAAGGGGAATTTAAAGAGAATGTCGGTTGGACTTTCAGGAGACGAGTCCATGATCAGAAACTATAATGCTTCCTGGAGGAGTAATGGGGGCAGTGATGATGGTGTTCTGTGGGGACCGATTCTGCAACTCGTTGGAATAAAGCTTCCCTGAGTTTCAATTCCGAGTTCATGTAATCCACGTGGCTGATTTTAATTGGTGGAAGTAAGTACAGTCAAAGAAAAGTGATAATTCTAATTAATAATGGATTACTTATTTTTAAAGAAAACAATTATGAAAAAAGGGAAAATAAAGTGGCATGTGCCATATTTGCTTTTATAAATCCATTAATTAATGAATTAATTATTCAACAACTAATAAAATAATTTAAAATAAATTATAAAGGATGAATTATTTGAATTATTTTATAACGTTAAGTTAATAAATTATGAACTTTTTAACCGTAAATTAGGATATATTTAATTATATCAAAAGTGGCTAATGATTCGAGTAATTGCATGTTTGGGGGCAAAAGCTGTGGCCATGGGAGGAAGGAGAAAATAAATTGATGAATTTGGATATATACATATATATATATATATATATATTATATTGCTTTTAATTAAAATGATTATAAAAAAACAAAATAAAATAAAATAAAGGAAATAAAAAGGCCATAAGAGCATGATTGCGGCGAGTGCACCCCTTTTAGCTTTTTCTCAACCAACCAATTTCCTTTTCTTTTAAATTTATTTTTCATTTTTAACCGCAAATTAGTAAAAGAAAACACTAATAATATCACTAATAAACACTAATTATTTTAGCTTTTGACTCAAGAATTTGTTAGGAAATAAATTACATTAAATATATTTTTACCTAAAACATTTTGAAATGAAAATGACACGAAAATCAGATCATTTTAGAAGTATTTTTTTCATGATAAAAACATTTTTATCGTTTCAAAAATATTTGGGCTTTCATTATATTGAACATTCATCCACCGACCTTATATAATGTTGTTCAATTTTTTGTAAAATCGAAAAAATGATTGGTGTGTAAAGAATGAGCTTTAATTAGAGTATTCGGATGGGTATTCTTCAATGCATTTGATCTAATAATTGTTACACATTAATGTTCTTATCTACCTATATGTGGACCACCATATTCTTTTTAAAGCCTTATGAATCTTTCGTCTCATTTAATGTTTTACCATTTTTTACAATTTCATTCCATTAATGCCAACAAATGAGCATACATATTTAATTTTCTAACATTTCTTCTGGGTCGGTGACAATATTTAAACCTCCAACATTCGAGTTAAATTTAAAAAAAATTAAATCGACTCAACTAAATCCGTTATTAAAAAAAGAATATAATTGGATTGGAAGACAATATTTAAAATATTACACCATCTTTAATAATCTCCTCTCTTCCACAACTGTCTTGCCACCATGCCCTCTTTAATTTCTTCGTTTGCAAATGGCCCCATCTTCTCTCCCCTTATTAAATTCTTTACCCACATATTCACCCCAAGAAAACTCTTAATTAATATTCACCCCTGAGTAAACAAATATTAATCTTACTAAGCTGGTTCCCCTAAAGACAAAATCCTGATATCAACATTTATGTGTGTCAACTTCAAGGCGTATTATACACTAAGTAAATTGGATATAATAATGAGAATTGGATCTTGAAATCTCTCACATCTCTGCAACAACAAAGCTCAGATCTCTTTCACGATGCAAACCGGAAACTACGACCAAATTTCGCACAAATCGCTTCAAAAATCACTCCAAATGAAGCATGAAGGTAATAGATTGCTGTCGAGGGCTGTGTCAAAAGAGGCTAATTCCGCCGCTAACTCCTCTTTTAGAGTGTATTACGGCGGCGCTGCCGGTGCAATTCCGTTCAGATGGGAGTCCCGCCCCGGCACTCCTAAGCATACTTTCTCGGAAACTTCAATCCCTCCTCTTACGCCGCCGCCGTCTTACTATTCTTCCGCTTCACATTCTACCTCCTCCAAGGCCTCTTCCAAACCAACCCTTTTGAGCTCTATTTTTCCTCGGCGAACTTTGTCGTCCTTCTCTACCTCTTCCTCGTCCTCTCATTCATCATCCTCGCCTTTTGTTACACCGAGATTCTTCAAGCGTCGTCGTCGCCACTCGTTGGATTCTCAGAGCTTGCCGTTGGAGTATAGCTTCAACGACCACGGCAACGACGGGGAGGAGGCGGTGGGGAGCTCCAATTCTCCGACGTCAACATTGGGGTATGGTGGTTGTTCAGGTAGGGGATCATTTTTGGGAGGTTGCTACCAGTTAGTGAGCGTGAAGAATGCTTTGTTGACCATTGTTGGGCATGGATCTACAACACGAGGTACTCTTAATTAGTACACATAATTTAGCTGTCTGTTTGTGGAGTGAAATGCTATATTGTATGAACACAAGTTGTTGAATGTCATATCTCATGATTCAACCTATGTAACCATTCTTCTTCCATCCATATTTTCATTTTTTACCGCTCTTTCCATCAAATCCTAAGTAATAACTGGGTTTTATAATAGTAATTCTATAGATGAAATAAACAAATTTAGGTATGGTACGTTATGTTTGAATCAAAAAATCATGAAAGCAAAGTCACGAAAGCTTATGTTCAAATTGGATAATGTCATTATATTGTTGAGAGTCGTGGTTTCTAACCTAAGAAATCAAGTCAAATCGGGTCGGAGAAAGAAGTAATGAGAATAAGAACTGAAATGCAGGCTAATAAAAACTGAAGCCAGGGACTGCCGTGCAGTTGCAGGAAGGTGAGAAATTAATGTTGAGAACTACAAGCAATATTTATCCTCATTCCTTTTAAATAATTACATATTTATTTTCGCTGCCTTTTATTCCTTTCTTACTCGGAAATGAGTAGTTAGAGATTTTAGAAGGAAAAAAAACATATTCTTTTTGCATTTATGTCTGATTTAAATGAGATTATTTAACCTATCCAAGAGTCTGTAGAGACCTCTCTGAATGAAGTGGAGACTACTCATTTAAATGGAGAACGAGGGAGAAACCAGAGAAAGATTTCTCTCTATTTGATAAATGGGGTTAAGGACGAGAATTATTTTTTTATACTGTCCAATTTTCGACTCGCCCGCTCCAAAAAGAAACATTTTAAGTTACATTCTTATTTTTATTTGTTTGATTGGTGTAATAACAAATGTTGGTCATTTTGAATTATTATTATTAGTCTCGTAGGAATGCGAAATGAAATAAGTGGCGAAAATGGAGGCAATAAGGTTTTCCTCGAAATCCAAATATACTAGATAAATAATATATCAACATTCAACATATATATAATGATTAATGTGCATTTAATTAAATGGAGTTGAAATTCCTCAACCATCCTCATTATTGGATTTCTTTCTTCATTTGCTCTTGACTACCCATAATGATTTCACTTTAATTCTTGTACAATTTTTTAAAAATTAGAATTCTTCTATAATTTTAGTCAAATCACTCTTTTTAGGGAGAAATAATGTTTGGCTACTTACGGTTTGTAGTTGAGTTCATTTGCTAATCATTCAAATCATTAAATTTCGTGAAAAGAAAAATTAAAACAATCAAACAAATGAAATGAAATAAAATAAAATAAAATAAAATAAAGACGCTCAAAAAGATATTAATTAATAGCAGCTATGTCTTCCATGTGGATTTTTTTTATACAGGTGTAAATTCGACGATACGGCAAAGAAGCTGTTTACGCGGGAAGTTATGTCGCTCGTTGGATGGCGTGTTAATCTGACGGTCAATGATATTTATCCGCGTGAAGCAATCGTGGATTGTGCTTTTGAAATACGTTAACATTTCTCCTCAAGCCGCCGGGAAGCGGGAAGCGAAAAAGCCCAATCAATTTCAAAGCGACTAATTTCCAGTACTGAAGTTTTCCTGATTTTTTATACTAAACAGTTTACAGCCTTCATCTACCGAAGAATACGCAATTAAAGTTTGTGGCTGCTAATCCATGTTGGCAATCGTTTGAATTTATCCTACCACATCTACAGGGAGACCAAGTCCTAACACTATTTTAGAAACGGATTTCAAAAGCGGTTCATAAGCTCAAGCATGATATTCCGATTAGCAGTAGGTCCTGAGTTTTTAGGCTAGAAAAAACGACTCTACTATTTCCAGATCTCGACGAACATATCAGAAGGAACATAATTCATGAATCAAGTAGCATTACCATTTCTAAATAACCGAGATTAAGTTACAGGAGTTCCAAATAAGAAACAACGATGAGAAAACTAAAAAGGAACCAGATCTAAAGACGAGATCTAAAACCTTCCGTGTAGTCAATCTATAACCTAACCTCCGAAACCATACAAAGTCCTTCCCTGCCTTTTCAAGGCATACACCACATCCATGGCGGTGACGGTCTTCCTTCTGGCGTGCTCTGTGTAGGTAACAGCATCACGAATGACATTCTCGAGGAAGATCTTCAAGACACCTCTGGTTTCTTCGTAAATCAAACCACTGATACGCTTCACACCGCCTCTACGAGCCAAACGGCGAATGGCAGGCTTCGTAATACCTTGAATATTATCTCTCAAGACCTTCCTGTGACGCTTAGCTCCTCCTTTCCCCAAACCCTTGCCTCCCTTTCCGCGGCCAGACATTTTCGAAGATGAGTTAGAAGTTTTTGCGATACGACTAAATGGAGGTTTTGATTTGATGAATCGAATAGGTGATTGGGTTTGAATTTATAGTAGAGCCAATCTCCAATTGGACGCGCGGCCGGTCGTTGGATTGTGTGATGAATCGACGGCCAGGAAGGTCGATCCGCGTGAAAGGTTCGCGGATTGTGCTTTTTAATGTGAAGTGAAGTGCATGAATTGTGTGGATGAAATTTCTGGCGCGCGGCGGCGGGATGTGTCAAAATTTGTGGACCAAAAAAAAACTTGGTTAATTAATCGATCATAAATTATTATAATAAATCAATAATGATTTTTTACAATTATATATTTAATTTATTTTGATTAAAAAAAATATTATTAAATAAATGAATTACTTATTTAGTACGTATTCCAAATATGGGAAAGCCCAATTCACATGGGCCGAATAGATCCAAGGGTGGGCTAGGCCCATTGGGTCGATATGAGCCCGATTAGTCTTAGTTGAACCCAATTAGCTAAATCTTGGGCTAGGTTCCAGCGGTCGATTTCACTCGTGCGATCGGTTTGAGCCTAACGAGCCCACTCATTTTTGGTGCCAGCAACGTCGCTAAGATGCTCATGGTAAGAGCCCAAATTATCAAACTTTTATTCCTTCTTACGGTGAAGTATGTGGAATGATTTGACAATGATATTATACGAGGTAGCGGAGAGCGAAGGAGGCGACGCCGCAAACAGCCAAGTTTGAGAAGCCAATCTGAGGTTGAGAGATCCTGTCTATGGCTGCATGGGCGCCATTTCAGCTCTTCAACACCAAGTTCAAACTTTACAAGCTGAGCTCGCTGCTATTAGAACTGAGATTTTGAAGTACAAATATAGAGAACCTATAATCCCTTCGACGTCGCCACATTCTCAGCCGCCACCTCTTCCTCCATCTATTCCTCCCCACCCATCACCAGTACTACCGCCCCTGGCATTTAACCCCATCTCAACCCAACATATTTCGTCTTACTTCAGTTGAACTCGACTCACCATCTCAATAAGAATATTAATTAGTAGCACATTCACTTATTTAGTACTTTCTAATATTTTCCAAAATCAATCATTGTTTTCCATTTCCGTTTGACATTAAGTTGAAAGATTACCTGAAGTATATGGAAGAGAGGTGACAGAAAAATAAAACCGACCGCGACCAGCAACCCTATCATACTTATTAAAGCATATACACTCAATCGATAGTCCAATTCAGATTTCGTAAACTCGCAAAAAGCTAACGTATTCTCAAGAGTTGAGGAAGAAAACAGCACCTGCATTGAATGACGAGTTGACCAAGCCGTTTCTACGAGTCTTATGAACTTTACAGCTTCACACCATACACACTACTAGAATTATTACATTGCCTATGCTTCTTAAAACTATACACCACCGTCTACTCTGAGTCGGATGATTTAGCCTCCTCCACTAACAGTTCAAATGCATCTACTTCTGAAAAGTATGCTTTCTGCTGCTCAACAAATTCCCGTGGAAGCTCAATCTTGGACTCTTCTTCTCCATATATCGAGCCACGCTGCCTCTGCCCATAATAATAATAAGCGCTCATTAGTACAATTTGTTGAACTATGATTTCAGATTCTTACTACCTGACTGATAACATTAGGTCATAATATTAGTAAAAATAAGGCTACCAAAACTGAGGAGCAGTGAAGTTAACGGCTAAGACTGAAACGAGGGCATTGTCAGCTGTGTCGTTCCAAGTAAAGAATAATCTATACGAAGAACCGGAAGTCAGTCTCTAATCAATTAATAATCTCCTAGAAGATTGCTAGACCTCCAATTACTAGAGTTTATGCAAATAAGGGTAAAAGGGAGAATTCGCTTCCTAAAAATATAAACCATGACTATGAGTACCGTTCATACAATGGTACCAATTAATAGGGAAAAGAGCTCATCAGTTGTGGTATAGATAAGCACAGATAAAATCATATTACTTGGAGAAATGTCAACACAAATTTTTCTGACTAAAGAGTAATAAGACAAGGATAGAAGTATGCCCTGAGTTTAGTTTGACAGATTAAAAGAATTGTGAGTGCTATAATTTTTAGACGGACCTTTCTATAAGGAACACTCCTCGCTCTGGATGGGCTACTGTCTGCAGCTCTTTTCTCACCCCTACATAAAAGCAAGGGAACGATTTACAACCAAATGAGTAATAAACTGAAAATGAGGGATTAGGAGACACATTTCTTGTATCCATTAACCGATATCACTCATGCCCAACTATCTTAAGTTTATCTTTGTCCATTTAATTATAAAATTAAGTAAAAAAAATTGGCCATTAAGAAGCCAAACAATCATTCGATTAGAAAGATGAAAGCCTCAACAGACTAAAGCTGTTCATCCTAAAGCAGTCAAACAATTGAAGCTCGATCAACCTATCACCAACAATAAAACAGAAAATAAGTTGACAAATCCTGATTCAGGGGGTGCCATTTTTTCTTTAGTGTAGATAAACTCAGAGTAGCACAAGATCAACCAGAATAGTAATTGCTTAAACATTCAGATTTTACTTCAAGAATCAAAGCAACTCATAAACCAGGATAGATAACTGCTTAATTTTTCCAAAAAACGGCGCAAGGGCAGGCCATGATAATTATTGCAGAGCAGGCGAACTGCTCCTTTGAAACTTCAGAACCATTGAATGAATGCCATTAGTCACATAAATAACATGGTAAACTCTCATTAGGTATTCTGAACCAACGACTAAATCACACTGATTTCAGAAGTTCAATCTATTAAGCGTATCAGAGATTGAAAAGTGCAAAGAGATTTACCGAGTTAGAATTTTCGATGCAGTAGAAAAAACAAATGGTGCAGCTGCTGTCTCCGTGCTCTTCCTTCTATTCGCAGGGTGCCTTCGACTGTAGAATGACTGTGGCTCCGGAACACGATCTGTTCCTGACGTAAAAAAAGTAACGTAATATCCAGAGTCAAACAATGGAAAAATTGAAGAGAAAAAAGAAAATTCCATATTGAAGTTCTTATTTCATATAACCATACATACAGAAGAATAGTCTCCCACAGGCAGAAATTTCAACTCCGCACAAAAACTTAACACGAAAACAAGAAATCCCTCCAACTTAAAATTGTTAACAATCCCCAACATACTTATACTCCTTACATTACAAAGTAGTATTTCCTGAATTCCTACTTTAAACAAGTAGGGAGTAACAATTACTGAAGGTTGGAGAACCAGTAATCCAAACTAAAAGAATTAAGGACCAAACACCAAAATCAAATCAAATCAATGAATGCCAGAAAGTATAATTACCTGAACTAGACGGAAAATCAACAAGCCGGGAAGGAGTGGAGACTTCTGCAGGAAGACTACTGGAACTAGGTTCTGTAGGAAGAGAATCAGAACTAGGGTTTGATTCCGCAGAAGGAAGATTAGAGCTAGGCTGTGTAGGAAGAAAATCAGAACTAGGGTTCGAAGCTTGCAAATTAACGGATGTAGATGCAGACGCAAAACTTGATACACCTTCCTTCTCATTGTTGATAACATCCTTAACCGCGGATTTAACTACACGTTTGCGAGGTTTGATTGCAGCAGATAAGTTCGAAGCCGACGATTGCGAGGAGAGTACGGTATTAGTACAATCCGAGAGCGGTTTTCGAACTCTGAGATTTCGTTTCTGAGATTCCATCTCCCGTCCCTTCCCGTTTCACAGACGGAGAAGAAGGTGTTCCCTCGTCTTCATGGTGAAGAGGATGCGACAAAGAACTCGAACGTATGAAGTTGGCGGTGACCCTGGCGGGAAAATACTGTTTTAACTCCAAACTTCGACGGGAAGATTGGCAAGAGTTGTGTTGTTGGCCGTGAAATGAAAAGGGAGCACGGAAACTCCGCGTTTGTGGGGAATCTTCTGGTTGGCGTCCAATGGGCCAACATTATGGGCCTTACAGTATGTTTGGGCTTAATCGTCTGGATAAAATCATGGGCCTCGCCTCATGGATCCATATCTGTGTAAATTATTTAAATTATTAAATTTCACTATTATTCAATTCAAATCGATATTAAACATTGTTTTTCTTAGATCTGATTAGGGTACCAAAGTAGAAAAAGAATTATTAAAAAAAAATAAAAATAAATCCGGAGGAATTAGATCTCAATATTTGTTGCGTATATAATATTTGATTAATATTTATTAAATGAAAAGCATATAAAAAAGCTTAACTGTATCACTACCCCTAGTTTCCTACAAAACCACATCTCAAAGAAAAAAGGTTATTGGGATTTTGAATTTATGCTTTTTAGGTGATTGTTTGGCCAGTCGTAATAAGATATCATTTACCTAATTTTTTTTAACAAATATTTGGTTCTAATGCCTTGAATATCTCATATTATAACCTACTAAATAAAATTAAAATTTTAAATTCCATACTCAAATAAAAATTACTAAATTATTATTTTTAAACCTTAAATCAAATCTGTTAAAATATTTTGATGTATCTATTTTTTTTTTTTTTAATAAAAGAAAAGTTTATATATATATATATTTTTTTATAGAAATGGTTTTTAAAACATTTTTTGTTTTAATAATTAATTCCATCAAATACACTAATAAATGTAATAATTCATAGATAAATACGGTATAAATAATTTAAAAAATTATGTTGGAAAAATGTGGTGATGGAGATATAAAATATTGTACAAATTATTTGAAATCGTGTTAGGTGGAAAATCAAATTAATAAAAACGTGGATACTACTGGTAAAAAGTAATATAGGATATTCCAACAAAACATCTATATTCCTTAAATTTATAAATTTTATTACATTTTTAATATTGTATATTTATTAGTAGTTTGTAGTCATCTAATATACATACAAAATCTAAACTAATGCTGTTAATAAAACGTGGGTAAAATAACGGCTGGTAACATTAAAATAAATAAAAATAAATAAATAACGTAGAGAATGTACCACGTGGATTGGTTGAGAGGCGTATCCAACGGCTGAGAGTGAGAGATGGGAATGATTGGGGAATTTGCAGAAGAAACCGGTATCGCAGAGCCTCTGGTTTGGAAGAAAAACAGAGGAAACTGTGTGAAACCAAGGGGCTTGGGGCACGCGTTCAGGCACACACCACTCATTATTTATAAAACGCTGCTCTTCCTGCTTCCCTCCTCATTGTAATCTGCGCTTAACTCAGTGATAAACACAGTAAAAAACAACAACAATGGAAGCCATTCAAGCTTGGATTTCTGAACACAAACTCACCAGCATTGGTTTGTCTCCTCCTTTCAATATTCCTCTGTTTTCTTTCTTGTTTCTTTCCCATCCCATAACATTTTATATCTTTTTTCGTGTAGGAGCTCTGTGGGCGTCTGGGATTGGAGCCTCGCTGATCTACACAAGATCAAGAACTCCCCTGAAGCCAAGTCTCCGGCTTATCCACGCCAGGTAAACACACGATATCATTCAATACAGACCAGGAGATCCATTTTTTACGTTAAAACTGAAATGGGTTATTTGATTTTATAGGATGCATGCTCAGGCTTTGACGTTGGCGGTTCTTTCCGGCGCCGCCGTGTACCACTACTACGAGAAGGAGGAGAAAGCCGTCGCCGACCGAACCGAGGTTTCCGCTTCCGCCGTGCCGGGGAAGTAGGATTGCCGGCGTACCGGGACGGAAAGGGAATGGATTAGCTGATGACGTCGGGTTCTTAGGGGATGAATCAGTTTGTGTAAATGAAATGAAGTGGCAAAGATTTAAGCTCGGTGGCAGCGAATTGTTAATCCTTAAATTAACGTTTATCTCCCAAGATAATATTAAAAATACTTCGTTTCGTTTCTAAAAGATGTTATTTTAATATGGAATATTGCTAAAAAGAATAAAAATGAAAAATTAAGATAGCGACTAAAGAGTAGCCATGGTATATCTATTTTCTACTAAAGAGTTATTGTCCCGGAATACAAATTATATGTGTTATAAAATATTTTTAAATATTTTTAAATATTCAAAAGTTTCAACCATATATAATTTTTAAAAAATATATTTTTATTGCTAGCCATAGAAAGCCATAAATAAGTTTTAAAATAAGCACGCAGTAAAATGAAGGAAGTTAAATCTGGGAGTCTATATCTTAATCGATTATTGAAATTAAAATATGAAAGGTAAGAGAAGAAGAGTGAATGGAGTAGATGACCAACTTTGACCATCCTTCCACACCGATAGCTCTGAGTCAACCACATCCATTAAGAAAGAAATTTAACTCATTTTTCCTTTAATTAAATATCTCTGAAATCCCATTAAGAAAGAAATGTAGACCGAAAATGGCTTGATTTGGGCTCAAATCTTAGCGGGCCTTGGATGGAAAGAATGGCTAAACGAGATTAATCTTAACGGCGCAAGGGTTGAAGAAGATGATCACGTGGCTGCCGGAGTGCCGTTGAAGTCTGCCGGAAGAGGTGGCTGCCGGTGTTTAAGGAAGAAGGAGGAGAGAGAAAACGAAGCTCTAAAAAGTGGTCAAAGGAGAGAGAAAATTAACAGAAGAATAAATTTTGGAGAGCAAAGAAAAGAAAAATAATTACAGTTGCTCGAAGGAAGGAAGGAAGAAGATAAAAGGAGAGAGGAGAATAATATATATATATATATATATACGCGCGCACACACATATACATATATAAGTTTAATAATTTAAAAGTCTGAAAAAATGAGAAGAAAACTAATATAAATGCTTAAGATAAAATTATTGAGTTTTCAAACTTGATTAGACTCGAATATAACATAAACCGAATTTCAGGGCAAAAAGTTAAATTTTCTCTAGAGTTTAACGTGTTTTCAGACAATTATTCGTTGGGACCATTGCCAATGACTCTTAATTTTTGTATAATTAATGAGAAGTCACGAGTGATACGTTGATCCAATATAAATATATTTCGCATCTCTCTCATAATTAAATTAAAAATTTTATAATAATTGAATTCCAATTTTTTAATAGGTTAGTTACAAGACCAAAGTTAAAATTTTGTAAAATTTTTAATCTGAAATGACGTTCCAAAATTTATTAATAGGTTACTTATGGGACCATATGTAATGTTGTAATAATTTTATTACAAAGTGATCTTGAAAGATTCATTAACATTTGAAATCTATTAGACCTTCCAAGATTTATTAATAGATTAGTTATGGGACCATATGAAATTTTAGTGAGTTGTCGAGTGAATATTAGTTGAATCAAACAACAATAAATTCATTAATAAATCTCTCGTCATCTTAAAATAACAAAAGATTCAAATAAATAAATAATATCCCTACAAAATTAAATAATAACTAAAGATAAGATTCAATTTAATTAATTATTATTGATAATATTTAAAAAAACGTGTATTCGATCAAATATAATATATATTTTTTTAGTTTAAATCTAATTTTGAAAATTATGTTATTATATTGATATTTGATAGTGAGTAGGTAAATTGTATAAATATAAATATAAATATAATTGCACCGACCAGAAAATGGTTTATAGTCCATATCAGTATTTAAATTATTTAACCAAAGTCGTAGCTTCTAATCGCATTGTGTTAGGGGTTAATAGGGTTAGCTCATAAGGTTTATAATTTAATTATTTTCCACGCTGTCCTTTTCAATATGGGATCCTCTACTACTAC
This sequence comes from Cucurbita ficifolia, assembly GCA_033971965.1. Taxonomy (NCBI): domain Eukaryota; kingdom Viridiplantae; phylum Streptophyta; class Magnoliopsida; order Cucurbitales; family Cucurbitaceae; genus Cucurbita; species Cucurbita ficifolia. Next base: position 20,016,324 of record CM066965.1, read on the forward strand.
AAAATCCTATTAATTTATATATTAGTTTCAAATATATTCCATGTTTCCGGGAAATGAACTCACCATCATATGCGTATGTTGCATATTTTCAACCCTTAAATAATTACTCCTATTATTTTTGTCATCATCAAATATTCGTTATATTAGACAATATTATTTTATTGTAAATATATATAGTCTAAATCCACCGTTAGTCGATACTGTCATTTGTGAACTTCCTTTCAAAAATTTTAAAGCGCACGTGTTAGGGAGAGATTTCCACACTCTTTTAAAGAATACTTCGTTCATCTCTCTAACTGATATGAGATCTCACAATTCATTTCCTTAAGAGCTAGTGTCCTCGCTGACACTCGTTATTCTCTCCAATCGATGTGAGATCTCATATCATGTCTCTAATTTAGACGTGTCGATAAAATCTTAAAGAACGCTAGCAACAAGTCGAGTCGAGGCAGATTATTGAAAGAAGAAGAAGGAATGAAAAAGAGAGGATATAATTATAGAGAATAATTTTGTTTGTTTGTATGTTTGATGAGGCTGGCGTTTGGCACAGAGCATATGATATATGATGGAAAAAAACAGGGATCTGTAATGAGAGTGAAAGAGAGAGAGAATTTGAAAGATGGTTACCAAAATGAAATTTTGTCGTCAAATATACTCTTTTCACGTGAAATGTTTTATTTTTTGTTTTGTTTATTCATTTTTCCATTGTTCTTTTTAAAAAAAAAAAAAGAAAAAACTATTGTTCTTCTTCGACCAACATCCTTCAAGAACTAAAATATATCGACAGTAAAATTATACCCATAATGTTGGAAATCAACCAAAAGAATTAAAAACCTTTGATTTTTAATTTACATTTTTACCCATAAATTACATAATTTTCTCTATTTTTTTTACCTTTCTTCTACGTACTTTACTGAAATGATATGAATTTTGTAATGATGAAAAATTCCTCATCATTTACAACCCACAGAACCAAAAAAATGTTCCTTTTTTTAAGGTACTTTTAACTTTCTCCCTCACCCTCTTCGTACTTCACCTCCAAAAGTGACACCTTTCATGATATTCCAAAACCTATGCGCATTATTCTTGTGGTAAAACTTACGAACTTGGATAATAAATTACAATCAAATTAAAAAAAAAAAAAAGAAGTTTATCCGATTGATATCGATAATATTTCTTGTTCTTGCTGCAATGGTTGCCATTCACTTTATTTCCCTTTATTTTCCAGAACCATAATCAATCGGTTTTTCCATTGATTAATTTTTACACATTACAAACACAAAGAAGTTGAGAACAAAAAAAAAAAAAAAAAAAAAACGCCGCGGTTCGGAAAAAGTTGGAGAAATTAAGGATGTTTTTTTTATTTTAATCTTGTTCACCGCTTTGGCTCCAGCTCTTTATAGCTTCCACTACAGCTTCTTTCACAGCTTGAGCATCCATGGCTTCCTCTCCTTCTTCCTCAATCTACAAAAAACACAAACACCCCATTTAAAAAAAAAAAAAGAAAAAAAGAAACTCAATTATGCATGAAAGAATTGTATATATATATATATATAGAAAGATGAGGGTTTGGAAAATCTTACTTCTGCAAAAGCTTGTAATTGGAAAGTATCAGTACAGGAAACCCTAGCTTCAAGAACATTGAGCCCCAGCTCTTCAAAGGCTTCTAATATTGAGACAAGGAGGCCTTGACAGCTCTTTTCTGAGAATACATTTATAGAAAATCCCTTTACTAGGGCTTCCACTGTGACCTGCTATAACACATACCAACAAAATTATGGGTAAGTTTTAAATTTTGTATTAACAAGAAAACCCAGATTTTGATTGGAAAATTGTATTAATACCATGGGATGATTTGGGTGGATTGAATTTTGAACTGTTGCTATATCTTGATTCAATCTTTCTACTTTCTGCTTAAGCTCCTCGATGTATTTTGATGCATCCACTATAATCGAGCCCTTGTTTAGCTGCCACATATAACACACAAAGCCAATCTTTCTTTGAATTCCCAGAATTCATATGAAAAGAAAAAGACATGAACAGAAGAACAGAGATTGAGATATGGGAGAAGGAGATTACAGCATGAGAGTTGGTAATAGAACGAAGTAATTGAAGCTTTTCATGCAAAGCTGCCTTCTTGTGCTCTCTAGACACCATGGATTCAACCCTTTTGTTTCTGTCTCTCTCTTTATATCTTTTTCAGGCTTCTTTTTCTTCTTCTTTTTGCTATTTTTTGGGGGTTTTTTCCCTCAGGGAAAAGCTCTCGAGGGTGTGTCTTATAAGGGCATGAAGAGCCCTTAAATCTATATGATCTTCTGTATGCTAGCTTCCCACATGACTGCATCGCCTTCTCCTTTACAACCAAATATAAAATACCATTCTGCCAACTGTTCCTCTTACTAAACTACCCTTCTCTACGCCATTTTCATTTTAAACTTAAACACCATCTTTAATAATAACAAGTGTACTAGCTTTACAGTTTGTCCATTCAAAACTAATCCCAGCTTAATGTTTGTTTAAACACTAACCAGCGCTAATGTATTTGGGAAGAGAGAGAAGATTATGGGGGTAGAAATGGAAAATGAAAAAAGGGCTCGTGAAGGTTGCGGATGGGAGTGAAAAATGGGCATCGAAAGAAGTGAAGGCCAAGGAAGCAACCAAAGGATGTTTAGTTGTGAGTTTTGAATGCCTCCAAACACTCCTCACGGGGGACATCTTTTTTCCCCTCACCCTTCCCCTTCCTTTTTTTCTCTCTCTCCACCGCACGTGCCCCTCTGCATTCCCTTCATACACATACTTACCTATTCCAACTTCTTATGCAATCACTTGCGAACATAACATTATTTCCATCTTCTTGGAAATTGCAATTAACCCCCTCCCTCCCCTCTTACGGTTTCCTCTTGTATAAATTAAGATAATAACTTAATCAAGTTTTGTAATAGTCCAAGTCTAAGTCTATTGCTAGTAGATATTGTCTATTTAGCCCGTTACGTATTACCGCCAATTTCATAGTTTTAAAATGCATCTACTATAGAGAGAGTCCAGCCCTACTACTTGACTAGTGCCTTACAATATTCGGTGTCTTGTTCTGATACCATTTGTAACATCCCAAGTTCACCGCTAGCAAATATTCGCTTTAACCCGTTACGTATCGCCGTCAGTCTCACGGTTTTAAAACACGTTTACTAGGGAGAAGTTTCCACACCCTTATAAGAAAATGTGTGTTCCCCTCCCCAACCGATGTGAGATCTCACAATCCAAGGCACTAGTCGAAGGACTAAACCCTGTCTATAATAGATGTGTTTAAAACCGTGAGGTTGACGACGATACGTAACAGGCTAAAGCGGACAATATCTACTAGTGGTGAGCTTGAGTTGTTACAAATAGTATAAGAGACAATCATCAGGCGGTGCACCAGCAAGGATGCTGGTCCCTAAGGGAAGTGGATTGTAAGATCCCACATCAATTGGATAGGGGAACTAAACATTTCTTATAAGAGTGTGGAAACCTCTCCCCAGTAGACACATTGTAAAACTGTGAGGCTGACGACGATACATAACGGGTCAAAACGAACAATATCTATTAGTGGTAGGCTTAGACTGTTATAAGTATTTTATTGTCCTATATATTTTCATCGCATGTATTAATACATGCATATATATATATATATATATATATATACGCAAAAACATAGTGTATAAAAAAGAAATGTAACATCACGAGAAGCGAATGAAAAGATTGCATTATATAAAAACTTATAGAAATATAGATGAATATTGGTTGGGAGAATTGTTTGGATTGGTGAGAGACAAATAAGGTACCCACTCCCTATTCACATGTGTGCCCTTTAATCATTACAACAATACAATACACACTACACACGAACCCTGCTCCTACACTTGTCCCTTCCCTTTCCTTTATTTTCCTTCATTTTTTTAAAAATTTAATTCCCCCAATTTTATTTTTAAGTTATCAAAATCTAAAATTAATATTAGTTTAATAATAATAAAAGTGAAGCCAAATTAAAAAAAAAAAATTATTTGATTTGATCCTTCACATGGCTTCCTTTCTTAGCTTCTCCTACAGTGTTCTAAAACCAACCAAACCAAACAAACCCTCCCTCCCATAATTCCCTCTACACAATAATGCACACACCCATGTCCAACACACACATACTTCCAAACCTCCCTTACCGATTATTACATATTTGTCTCTCACCTTACTCTTCCTTTCTTTCAATGTTATCCACATATATCTTACTCCCTTTTTATTATATATCATATGATGCCTAATATTCAATAAATTAAACTTAAGAAATTGTCATTTAGCTCCAAAACCACTAGGATAATTGAATTGCTCAATTATGTCTACTAATTAGCTTCATTATATATAAACTTTGCATTTCAAAACCCAACCATACCCTAAAACTATAGGTACTTAAATCGGAAACATTTCCCGTGACATATTCTTCATCTAATTTAAGAAATAGATTTAAAGAGTCTATTATTAACTAATCTAGAAGGTTAGAATGTAAAATCAATCTGTACTCGTTTCACCTAATAGTTTCGATTCTATTTTCTAATTTATGTATATAAATACAATATTATCCGTTTTGTGGAGGAAAGGTATAGGATTCTTGTGACTTGCTACAAAAGGTCACGTGAGTTGCACTTGGGGAAAGTACATTCACATGCAAATGTACAATGGAAACAAAACTTAATAAAAGTAAAAAGTTTTGTGATAAGTGGCTCTCTTGTTCACTTGTGGCCGAAGAAGGAGTGTTTTTGGTAGGTAAGAATGTATACAAGGATAATATAAGCTTTGGTTGGGCCAGTATGTTCAATAACATCATATATAATACTTTTATGACCATATGATATAAACCCAGATGCATCCATAAATATCAGGAGAAAGTGTGGGAAGAGAATGTGCATAAATATGTGGGAAAATGGAAAATGGAAAAAGGAAAAAGTGGGTTTGAAGCAGAAAGGAGAGATTTGAAAAGGGTCGCTCTCAAAGAGTGGTCGTCAGTCTTAGAATTGTAGCCAGCTACTCTGTTATCGTCAGCTTGTAATGCTGGGACAGGATATGTATATATAAGCTTATGACAGACAGCTATATAAAGTTTTGTTTTTGTATATTCAAACCCAGCATCTTCTTTCTTTTCCTCAGTTATATATTTAATGAAGCATAAAATTAGGGTGAATAAATCTGTATAAGCAGCAACAAAATGAAAAATGTAGCATTGAGTTTAGAGACGTACCATATTGTTGATGCCCCACTGATGTTGACAGAAAGATTTGAACATTTCAGGTCACGGGGGCGGTTTCTAGGCTTGGAGATGGATACATATATGTATGTATATGTATATATATGTGCGCGCACTGGAAGTCGGTTGTCCCATCTTCTTCACATGTTAAGGAAGTAGGCATATAAATCCAGCAAAAGGACCACAGATAATGGCACTACAAGCAAGCAAGCAAACACTGCGAGGGCCATACCCACAAGACATTTCATAAAACAGCCTTTCAACTGTTGTGTCTCGTTATTGGTTTTTGGATAGTCCCTGAATGGCACACAATTTTCCCCCTCCCCCATGCAACTCACTTTCCCCCCATTTTTCTTCTTCAACCCCATAAACCAGGAGACCTATTTCCTCTTCCTCTCTTCGCATCCGACCTCGAGGCGTCCAAGACTCCACCTCTTGCATTACCCACCTTCAGAAAAACTCTGCTCCGTTTGCTCCAAAGTCAACTCTGGTAGACAGCAATAGTTTTAAGTCAACCTTGATCCAGAATCATGAACCATAGATGATATGTCAATAGTAAATATAAGTCAGGTAGAATGTAACAGCCTAAGCCCACCACTAGCAGATATTGTTCTCTTTGGACTTTCTTTTTCGAGCTTTCCCTCAAGGTTTTTAAAACGCGTCGGCTAGGGAGAGGTTTCCACACCCTTACAAAGAATGTTTCGTTCTCCTCCCCAACTGATATGGAATCTCACATAGAATCGCCTAAGTTTCAATTGTGATGCTTCTAAAGACAAGGATTGACTCACTAAATGCATTATCTAAGACAGATACTGTTTTTAAACAGTTGTTTTGTTTTACTGATATGCCTGGGGGGTCTGGGTGACATAGACCAGTCTTATGACACCTACAAAGCCTAGTGAGGTTATTGGAGGGGAAGAAGAAGCATAGTAACGAGTTATGAGAGATCATGCCAAAATGTTTTATTTCAGTTATCACTTCACTGCAGCTGAAACCAATAATTCAAGAACAATCAAATTCCTCTTATGGTAAAAAGGAAAATGTAACAATAATAACAATAAGTTAAAACAGTATTACTCATTTCAGCTAATTCACGGGAGAAACAGTAAATAGTTTCTTGGCATGATAAATAGAATTCAGGAAATAAAACACTAGGTCATGTTTCCAAGGGAAAATAAAAGACAAATTTAGAGAGTTAAAACAAAAGTAAATCAGAAGGAGAGAGAAGAGAAATGCCTTCATTTCCACTGCTGATGATTTTGAGAAATATCTTACCAAACTTATTCATGTAGCGTAACGATAAATTTTACTGCTTCGAGTATGACAAAGTTCAGTAGACCCCAGTAAAATCATAAGCAGAAAGGCTTTATGATTCCAAATTAGCACATCATAACGATGCATTATTATGAAAGAGGTCAAACTTCTGATAACCTTCACCCAACATAGCAATCATATTGTCAAAAAGTAAAAGATTTTCATAGAACCGAGCATTGATCCGTGGCGCTTTTTATCATTTCCATAACCCGAATCGTTATTCTTCCTTATCTAATGAAGTACAGCATCATACATATTTCAGAACCTGCAGGAGTTGAATGATGCAGAGAATCATATCTGTAAGTCCTATATCATTTAGCCACCAAATTTAGTTCTTAAGCACCCATTTGCCTTCACTGTTTAATTTGATCTCTTTGGCTGATGCTTTTTTTTTTCCCTATGAATTTGGTTGAATGGACGGGGGATTCCATCTGTATCCGTATAACTTATCTGAGGTTCACATCTTACAGCTCATAACTCAAATCTAGTACATCCTCCAGAGAATTGGCCGTCAATCTAAACTCTTCTAGCTTAGCCTAAATTTATAAGAGTGTGAAAACCTCAGATCGGTTGGAGAGGAGAACGAAACATTCTTTATAAAAGTGTGAAAACCTCTCTCTAGCAGATGCGTTTTAAAAACCTTGAGGGAAAGCCCAAAGAGGACAATATCTGCTAGCAGTGGGCTTGGGCTTTTACAAATGGTATCAGAGTTAGACACCGGGTAATGTGCCAGCGAGGAGGCTAAGCCCCGAAGGGAGATGGACACGAGGCGTTGCGCCAGCAAGGACGCTGGGCCCCGAAGGAGGGTGGATTGGGGGGTCCCACATTGATTGGAGAAGGGAATAAGTGCCAGCGAGGACGCTGGGCCCCGAAGGAGATAGATTGTGAGATCCCACATCGGAGAATGAAACATTATTTATAAGAGTGTGGAAACCTCTCCCTAGCAGACACCTTTTAAAAATCTTGAGGAAAAGTCCAAAGAGGACAATTTCTGTTAGTGGTGGCTAAGTCATCTTTGGAACTCCCAGACTAGATGCAGATGTTGGATAAAAGAACATAGGTAGCTGAGTTTTTTTCTCTAAAATAAAGAATCTCCCGAGAAGCAAGCTTTCCCAATTCAACATTACCATGAACCCTACAAGTTCCCAACAAGGTCTGCCAAACAATTTCATTGGGCTCTATGGGCATCGTGCTTACAAACTCCATTGCATAGTTTAGATGTCCCACGCGACTTAAGAGATCAACAATACAGGAATAATGCTACATCTCTGGTACCACCATAAGTTTCCTTCATTAGTGTGAAGTACTGTAGGCCTTCCTCTACCAGACCTCCATGGCTACATACAAATAGAACACACAAAAAAGTAACAGCATTGGGCTCCATACCTAACTGCTCCATCCTTCTAAAGAATCAAAGAGTGCCCTCCACAATATCGTGTTGAGCATGACCTGATATTATAGCAGTCCACGAAACTGTATCGGCATTAGAGATTCTATCGAAATCCTTCTTCGCCTCAGCCAGACAGCCGCATTTGGCATACATGTCAATCAGAGCACTTTCTATGCATTTTGTCCATATCCAAGCCAACCTTGCAGGTGATACCATGGACTTGTGGACATACTCGAGTAAGCAAAGGCTGGCACATGAAACGAGCATGCTAGAAAATGAAAATTGATTGGGTGTAAAGCCTTCTTTTCTCATATTTGAGAAGATTTCTATTGCTTTGTCCCATTCAGAACATTGAGAATAAGCGCAGTCACCAGGGTGGTCCAAGGTACTAAATCTCTTTCTTCCATCCTGATAAAAAACCTTCCTTACATCATCCAGCGATCCACATTAAGCATACGCATTAGCCACTGCATTTCAGATACTTATATGATTCACTTCCAATCCTGATTTTATAGCCTGGGCATGAACCTTCTTTCCCGACTCAGCTTTGGCATTAAATACACTACAATAAGTGTAATGGTCCAAATGTATGTCATTTTGACACATTTTGGCAAACAATTCCAAGGTTTTTTCATTACACTCACTCTCTGTCAATACCCCAAAATCATTGCATTCCGCGGGACGTTAACCCGACAATTTGTAAAATGAGGGTCAAAGATGGATCTGCCTCTTGCAAAGATCTACATTTAGAATGCATATCAACGAGAGTATTGGAGTCCACACCTAACTCTGAAGCAAAATGGCTAACTTCTTTTGCCTTGCTCACATCTCCTAACATACCCATAGCTTTTGCAATGCCAATAAACGATTTTGCATCGGGTGTTACTCATTCTCCCTTCATTCTGAGAAAATGATCACATGCCTCTGAGTAAGGACCATTTAATGTGAACCCTGAGATCATGGCATTCCACGAGACTACATTAACTTCAGTCATGGTGTTAAACACCTCGAATGAATCCTGAATCTCTCGTAACCTTGCATACATATAAGAAGAGCAGTATACACAAAAGAAACAAATCCAAAGCCTCTAATAACAATCTGGGCGTGAACCATTTTGCCCAATACATTGGTCTCCAAACCAAGATACAAGAATATGCAAACTGATCTGGAAAAACTCCCTGACTCTGCATTTCACAGAATTACTCAAAACCAATCGAGGATAAAAATCATTATCAGCCAATCCAAGAAAAGATGTTTCTCAGGGACATTTGATCAAACAGGTGGCATGCAGCACCAATATCGGAGCATTTCGAGTGAGCGTGAGCAACATGATTAAGCAAGACCAGAGAATCGTGGTTTTAAAATTTCGATTTTAACAAAAAGCCATGAACAGTCTTGGCTTGTTTCAGAAATCTTACGTCCACACAATCACGCAGGAGGCGTTGGTGTTAAAGCTAAATTCCTTATCTGTCAAAAATTTGTAGTCATTACGAAAATAAATCCGAATTCTGGAAGAAGAAGAAGAAGAAGACATTGCTTGGGGAATGAGAGATTAGCCTGGACATTGGCGCGTTCGAGAAGGAAAGAGCAGGTTGAGCAACGGCAAAGTTGGATAAATCATAATAGTTTATCGTGGAGCCTTAGCTCTGCAAGTAGCGCCGTTGCCGCCATTGCTTCCTGTTCCGCCTTGGAATTTGTGGCTCTTTACTTCTTACTAGGAGATACCCTCATCCGTTTGGTTGTTGTTGCTGCTAAGGTCAAATGCGTTTTTTTTTTTTTTTTAATTTAGCAATATCGGTAATTAATAAAAACAATTTAATTGTTATATTTATAAAATTATTATTTGAAAGAATACTTAGAAAATTAGAGAGAAACTATAAAAATTAATAAAAGATTTAATGTACAGAAAAATCGATCTTTAAAACGACGCCATTTCATTACGAGGTCATTCCACCACTTATTAACCGACATGTCGGTTTAAAGCTATTGGAAAAGAATCGGATAGGCCGACTAATCGTAAACCTAGGTGCGCGCTAGTTTCGGCATTTTAATCAGCACGGCGCTGCCAAAGCTGAGCCAGGTCGAGGAAACAAAGCTTACTCTCAAAGAAAAATCTTTACCCAACGGTTGACCGTACTAGTTTCGCCATAATTTGTCTTTCTGTTCATATTCTTTGTGAAATTTCTCAAGCTCAAAGCAAACTCTTGGATGCTGTTCAAAGATGGCCGATCAACTTGCTAAGGGAGAGGAATTCGAGAAGAAAGCGGTGAAGAAGCTTAATGGCTGGGGATTGTTCGGTTCCAAGTATGAAGATGCCGCTGATCTCTTCGATAAGGCTGCTAATTCTTACAAGCTTGCTAAATCATGTAATTCACCAAATCGTTCTCTGCTAGTACTTGCTTTTTTGGTCCCTTAGATCTTTGTACAATGCGATTGATTCAATTTTTCATGCCTCAATGCATTAACTTGGTCAGAACTTTATTGTCTGTTGCTTGAGTTAAAAGGAATTTATTGTCGATTGAACAGAGAGCTATCTGCTGGTTATTTTGATTGGAATTTGACCTACGCAATTATTTTTGCTGAATTTAGAATCTGCTTTGATGATCTTGATAGCATGGTATGTACTGTTGTTTGAACTAAGAGCGTTAAGACTTATGATCTAATGGATGATTAAGATGTTTTTATGGCATTATATGTTTTTGGTTTTTGGTCGGTGTATAGATGCAGCTGCCTATCCAGATAGAAAATGTGAACGGTTGTCTACAAATGATAACTAAATACTGTATAACAAGGTCTGGATGCGTTAGCTATCAAATTCCAATTTTGGATGATCTGTTTGGGAATCAGACACAACAACTGAAACTATATGTCGAATGTGAAGGACGTAGTTATAATTAAATGGTTTGGTTGGAAGATATATTGGCCATATGGGCAAAAAATGTGAAGGAAATTGTTCTTAATATGATGGTTTAAGGCTCCATATGGATGCTGAGACTGTTTTTGGATTTTTCTTAATCTTTATAATGATTTTCCTGTTGACCTTGTAGAGGACTTACATATTCTTACTCCTTGAGGCCTCATTAATCAAGTCAGATTAAGTTATCTTCACCATTTTGCTTTTGTACGAGACTATCAAAACAAGAAATGAATTTCTTATTTTTCCTATGTAGAAGCCTGCTGAACCATCAAAGATCTTTTTTTTTTTCTCGTTTGGGTTTTGAACTAGTTGATAAACATTACTCATTTTAATATATATTTGAATTTCCCTCAGTACAATTCCTTCTAATTCTATTTTAGTGACATCAGTCTCTTTTCCCTATAGGTTCGAAAGAATCTCAAGATAGTTACGGTCTCGTATTTATGTAGTCCAATGATTTTTTTTTCATTCATAGTTACCATACCTCTTCTCACTATGATACCTGGTATATGGTTTTAATCTGTACCCATGATGTGTTTTAGGGGATAAAGCTGGGTCAACATACACAAAGTTGGCAGGTTGCCATCTGAAAGTAAGTACTTCAAGTATGTGATAGTACCCACACCTCATGTCCTAACCTCCTCTGGCATCTTTTTGAAAAATAATTTTCTGTAGGTGGAAAGTAAGCACGAAGCTGCTCAAGCTTATGTTGATGCTGCCAATGCCTATAAGAAAACATCTATAAAGGGTAAATGCAATGCTGCTCTTTAAATGGTTTATTAGTGGATTTCCTTTTAGTTTCCTTTCTCTGACAGAATATTCTTGTTCACAAATGATTCATTGTCTTCTAAAATTTGTATTTTTCTTACTGATATTAATTCTCTCTGTTAGTCTAAGTTGCCACCTCAGTAGGATTCAGGAAGGAGCCTTCATGTTCTCCTCATATTTTTCTCATATTTTCTATCTGCAATAATGTTAATCCGCATATATTACTGTTTCAGCTTAACCTGTTTAAATCATTTGTTATAATTCATCAGCATGTTGTTATATTGAACTTCTCTTTATCAAATTATGTATAGAAATTCGTTGAAGCTATTTTTTTCATACTGTAGAGGCCATTTCATGCATGGAGCAAGCAGTAAATCTATTTTGTGATATTGGAAGGCTCAGTATGGCTGCAAGATATTTGAAGGTACATGCTTATGGTACTCAAAATTCAGCTATTTAGTTTGGCAGGATTGTTTGGTAAAATTATTACTCAACAACGCCTTTGGCTTTCTTTGAATAGATTTGTTTCTTTTTGTTTCTTTTTCTTCTTTAACTATAATAGATTGTTCGAGTTGTAATTATCTTTAGTGATGTAGGAAATTGCTGAACTATATGAGTCGGATCAGAACATTGAACTTGCTATTGGTTACTTCGAAAAAGCTGCTGACCTTTTCCAAAATGAGGAAGTAACAACATCTGCAAACCAGTGCAAGCAGAAAGTGGCTCAATTTGCTGCTCAATTAGAACAGTAAGCCTTTCTACTCATAGTATCGTTGTGCACTTCTCCTAGCCCTAATATATTACTCATGAGTTGTCATTGATTGGCTAAGTTCTCAATAATGTTTTCATCTTTTTGACAATAATATAAGTGGCCATGAATATATACGTTGTGATTGCACTCATGTTCAAGGAAAACTATATACATAATATCCTTGGTGTTTTTCTCCATAATATCTGTATTTCAGTGGTAAATTTATCTTTTATCAATTTATGTATGTAAGATTTCATACTTTAGAACGAAGAACTAAAAAAAGTTATATTTTTAGTATTCTCTCTTCACATTGCTAGAGAATGAATTATAGGGATTCATGTGTATTGTGGTCTTACTGGTGTAAATGTGATTTTTGGCTTTGGATATCCATTCCCCCCCCCCCCCCCCCCCCCCCCCCCCCCCCAACAACAACAACAAAAAAAAAAAATCATAGACATTGTCATTTTGTTTACATTTCGGGGAGAATTCTGTGATGAACATATAAGTTGTGCTGATAATTTCATCCTTGCCATTATAGCATGAATAACCAATATATAATTCATTACGTGGAAAAATAAAATAATAAAAAGAAGCAGGTGAAGAAGTCATTGCGGATTTAACTTTTTCTTTTTGGAAAAAAAAATTATATAAAAATCCATGCAACCCTTTCATTTACAAGGAGTAGGATTAAATCTTTTTAATTTTTAATTTTTTTCCTTAATGTATTAAAAACTCTCAATTAGGTCCTTCCATAAGAAAAAAATCTTAAAATCTGCTAACAAAAAATTTATGCATTGTTAAATTATTGTTAATATAGATATAGCACTCGGATGTTATCTAAATCATGAAACCGGATCAACACATCAAAAGAATCTGACCTGCTCGTCATCAAACTTTAGTGGCATGCATACTTATCCATATATGTTAACAAAACAACGAGAAAGGACATTGTCATTAAGAGCAAATAGGACATTGTCATTTTATCAATAGGAGACATTGTTGCCACTCCTTTGGTCTCCTTTTGTATCTGTACCTTTCATTTTATCAATATTTTTTTTTAATAAAAAAAATTAATGTACCATATCAATGCCTATTTTTAGAAAGGACATTGTCAAATACCCTCTGTTCCTACCTCTTGTATTGAAGCCAGATGACAACAGAGTATCTATTACTCAAGCAGTGCACACCAATAGTTGTCTGCGGTCATGATGTTGCTTCTATCTTTTAGTCGGAAGGTAATAGATCATCAATTTTGAATTTTCTATAGGTACGAAAAGGCAATTAAAATATATGAAGAGATTGCACGACATTCACTCAAAAGTAACTTGCTAAAATATGGAGTCAAAGGACATCTTCTTAATGCCGGTTTATGTCAACTCTGCAAAGGTGATATTGTAGCCATCACCAAAGCATTGGATGAATATCAGGTTCAGTTTTCAGCCTTGAATCTTGATGATATACGTGTACCTTATTGCTATTGTCTTATTCAAGTGTTCTGTATATTGTTTTCAGGATTTAGATCCAACGTTTTCGGGCACACGTGAATGTAGACTTTTAGCTGTAAGTTGTTTCAATCTTCAGTTGATGTTTTTATTTACTGCTTCATTCTTGTCTGTCTGCACCATGATATACATGACAGGGGCAAATTAATTCTTAATTATTACTTATCTCTTTTTCATTAGTTTGATTGCAAGTTCAGCCGCGTTAGCGTTTCCACTTGGATTTTTATTTCATTCTTGCATTTCATGTGTGACTCTTCAGATTGCCAAGATTTCGCTTAGATACTTATTTGCATTTTATATACATATGAATATGCATCCAGCATTCTCCTATCACTGTTTCTTTCCTTTTCTTTTCTTTTGAACTTTTCAATATTGTGCTCTCTTGAGCTGAAAAAGTACTTCATTTGTCAGGATATTGCTGGTGCCATTGATGAAGAAGATGTTACAAAGTTTACTGACGTTGTTAAGGAGTTTGATAGCATGACCCCTCTGGTAATTCTTTCTGTAATTTTGAAATGACGTTGCATTAAAAACTCTAAAGATAACCAATTTGATTGATAGACATGGTTTAGAGAGATCCTGAAAATCACCGTGAGTTGACTTATTGGTCAAAAAGGGTCATATAAATAATAAGAGGCATCGGGAGAATTGGTTCAAGCCATAAAGAATTTGTTCAAAAAGCATTTTTTTCATAAGTTATTCTAAACAAACTACTAATTTCCTTGTGTTTTGAATGTTTACTTATATGCTCAAATTGGTTTACCAGGACCCATGGAAGACAACTCTGCTGTTGAGAGTGAAGGAAAAGCTGAAAGCCAAGGAGCTTGAGGAGGATGACCTAACCTAAATCTCCTATTATAAATTGATTTGTTGGGTTACGGTTGTTGATTGCTAAACTATATACGACGAGGTGTTTATGTAAATTTTCCCCACATTTGTAATGTCTGAGATTCTAAAACATTGCCTGCTTTGGGTTTCATTCAGATTGCATGCATGAGTTTGTGGAGTTTTACTATTTGAAACTGTGTTTTAGTTTCCCCTCGACTTTGCTTGAACACCAATTTGAGAGAACTGAATACTCATAGTGTTAAATTTACTAGGCACCTCTTTACTGTGACCCATTGATACTTCAAACTTTAGGCAAAGGACATGAGAAGAGTACAGATATTTTATTAGTATGATATTTATATTGAAAAGTACATGACTTGGTTGTTACTCTCTCTTTTTTAACTGGTATTTTTATTTGCATTTACAAGCTGTGGGTCAAAGGAAGCCAGGCAGGTAAGCAAAGGCAGCTGTTACACTCTGATTTGATCAGCATCTATTATTTTATAGAAGTAATCTTCGAGAGGAAATAATCAATATGCAGCAGATATGTCTTTTTCAAGTTTTCTCTTTTAAAATTTTTAAAACGTGTGTTAGGGAGAAATTTTCACACCGTTATGAACAATGTTTCATTCCCCTCTCTTACTGATGTTGGATCTCATAATCCATCACCCATTACCCTTATCAACAGTACTTTGTTTTTCTCTTCAACTAATGTGGGATCTCACAATTTACTCATTCGGGGCCAGCGAGGATGTTGACACTCATTCCCTTCTTCAATCAACGTAGAATCTCACACAAAAGATATATTGAATCAAACAAATTGGAATAGTAATAGCTCATCATCCTCGCTTGAAAATTGAAGTTAGAAGAGAAACGTCCTTCACTCTGGCTACGGTTCTCTCTCTGTCTCTAACATCAATTCTCTTTCAACAGATTCTAGAAGGAGGTTCACAACTTTAAAGTAGCTTGGAAGATGAAAACAAGATGAAAAACAAAAATATTGTTTCTACCATGAAGATCATGGGCATTTGACCCGTTATTACTTCTACTTGAAGGATGACATTAAAGCTCTAATTCACATTAACTTTTTATAAATAAATAAATAAATAAAAAAACCGTCATTCAAAATGCTAACGAAAGGCCAAGACAAACTTTATCAGAGATTGAAGCGAGACTACAAATTTTCTTCGCCGGAAATTAGTTTGGTTTGGAGATTTTATGCAATTAAATTGACTCCTCCATATAATCTGAAGCGTGACCAATAGGCTACGTTTCGTATATCAATAATTGAACGATTGGGTATCACAAGAAGAAAAAACAAACGAGAAAGGCAAATTATTCGCTGGCTGCAACTGCTAGATACCTCATTTTGAAAGGCAACGGGGTCAATGGATGCCTAGCTTGTAACGACGTCGTTCATCGCAGAGCCAAACCCAAATTCCACAAGCACCCACCATCCCTCAACTCTCTTTCTGCTTTGACCATTGCCCTCTCTCTTTTGACTCTTAAGTTTATCGAAGTTGGGTCCTTCCAATGCTTCAACCTTCAATGTTTCGTTGAGCTCTGCTGATGATAAACGATAATTTCGATTGAAGACTCATCTGTTCCCGGAAAAATCCTCGTGGGATCCGCTGGATTTCAACTTTTAGGTAAGTTGTTTCGGCTCCAACTTGTAAATCTCCCATTCAATTTTTAGGTACTGAATTTGATATTTTAGAAGGAAACTTGTGTGTTGTGTAATCGAACGTAGAGTTTGGGGGAAATTAGTGAATTAGGTTTCTCAATCACTCTGTTTATGGTGTTGGTTTCTTAGTTTTGGGTTAGGTTTGATTTGAAGGAGGACTGTAGATTTCATTCGCCAACGATTATTAGCTGCTTAGTATCATTGATTTTTTCTCCCTGAGAATGTTATGATGATTCATATCATATATGTGAACTGCTGCTGCATTTCTTATATTGAATGAAAATATTCGAATGATTTTGCAGCAATGGCCGCAACCAGCGATAGAAATGGCAATGGGGAAATAGAAATAACTAATTGCAAAGAAGGAGAAGCTCAAAATGCTTTCCACTTTGTTACATCTCAAAAAACCCTATTGAATGATGAACTCACACAAAGAAGATCCCCGATTTCCATTGATGTGGTAGCTCCTATGAGGAAAAAATTCTTTAAATTTGGATCAGCATCTGCTAGGTTCCAGCAGATTGCTAAGGAGAAAGACGACGTTTCACGATCCGTGCATTCTTCATCGAGTGGTCATCATTTTCGAGAACGTATAAGTGGAGTATTGTCTAAGAAAATTGATTGGGATTCACTCATGAACATGAGCAAAACATGGATTAGAAACCCAATGAACATAGCTCTTTTCATTTGGATCATTGGTGTTGCTGTTTCAGGTGCAATTCTGTTCTTGGTCATGACCGGGATGCTAAATGCTGCATTGCCGAAAAAGTCCGAACGAGACGTTTGGTTCGAAGTCAACAATCAAATTCTTAATGCATTGTTTACACTTATGTGTCTATACCAACATCCAAAACGGATATACCATCTCATACTTTTATCTAGATGGAAAGCTGAAGATGTTACCAAACTTAGAAAGCTTTACTGCAAGGATGGGACTTACAAGCCTCATGAATGGGCGCACATGTTGGTAGTTATAATCCTCCTAAATGTGAACTGTTTTGCTCAGTATGCACTTTGTGGTCTGAATCTTGGTTACAGGAGGGCTCAACGTCCAGCCATAGGAGTAGGAATATGCATATCAGTTGCAATCGCTGCACCGGCCATTGCAGGCGTCTATTCCATAATTAGCCCCTTGGGGAAGGATTACGACTCTGAAATGGACGAGGAATCGCAGCTTCAGTCGAAATCACTCGAGAAAATATATTCATTTGCTACAAGAGACGAGCACGAGAACAGAATTATCGAAAACAGTCCCGAGTGGAGTGGTGGAATACTTGACTTTTGGGATGACATATCTCTAGCATACCTCTCCCTTTTCTGTAGCTTTTGCGTGTTTGGATGGAATATGGAGAGACTGGGATTTGGAAATATGTATGTCCATATTGCAACATTCATTCTGTTCTGTATGGCTCCTTTCTGGATTTTTCTCTTAGCTGCTGTAAATATTGATAACGAAACTGTCAGGACAGTTATGGCCGTTACAGGGATTGTTCTTTGTGTATTTGGTTTACTTTATGGCGGTTTTTGGCGGATTCAGATGAGAAAGAGATACAATTTGCCTGCATATAGCTTTTGTTTTGGCAAGTCTGCTGTAGCTGACTGCACTTTATGGCTTTTCTGTTGTTGGTGTACTCTAGCACAGGAGGCGCGGACTGTGAATTCTTATGATATAGTTCACGAGATGTTTTACAGAAAACGACCCGGGAGCGACGAGAGTAGTCAGGTGCTCGGTGAAGATAGCAAACCCGATTCGGGTTCTCCGGTGGCAAACATCTCGAACCCATCTAAGATTATCACAGGAGGTTCTCCTCTTGCGGAAGGTGCAGGTAAAACTATGATGCCACCTTCTCCTTCTTTGATTCAGAGAGAAACAAGTTAACTCATTTGGTATGTGGATTGAAATATGTATAGTTTTTTGTACTATTTTTGTGTATTTATGATGATTTTGTATGAATGAATCAACTTCAAACTGAATTTAAAGATCAGAAAGAACCACCACACAATATCTTTGTTATGAACTGTTCATGTTCGTTCGATGCAATCACTATCACACAATATCTGCTGCTCTGCTACACTCTTAGTGCAGTAAATAGGTTTGTATCATCAGTGCCCTTTTCTCTCAAAAAGCATGTCATAAACACTGTTGCTGCTGTGTGAATTGAAGATCTGTGTTGGTGTTTACAGTATTCCATTGACAGATTAGTAATATCTAATGTTGGTGATGGGTCATTTTCATCGCCATTATTGGTGGTGCTGTCCCATGAAATGTCTGCAATTGAGGTGGATTCAGCGCTGTGGCCATTATTAAAGCCGTAACATCACGCATTTGCTGAATCCTCCTCATTCCAACTCCACCATTATTGCCATTTTCCAACCCATAGTTCAAAATAGAGACTAGTTTTTCCGTCTTTTGATTTTTGTCCGTTCGTATCCATGTGACTTGTTATTGTTCGCTTTCACCCGTTACATATTGCCGTCAACCTCATAGTTTTAAAATGCGTCTACTAAGAACAAGTTTCTACACCCTTATAAGTAATGTTTCGTTTTCATCTCCAACCAATGTAGGATCTAACAATCCATGTCCCTTGGGGACCTAACGTTCTTGCTGGCATACCGCCTAGGTATCTGACTTACCATTTGTAATAGTAAAAGCCGAACGTTAACAGATATTTCCGCTTTGGCTCGTTACGTATCGTCGTCCGCCTCATGATTTTAAAACGTGTCTATCAGGGAGAGGTTTCCACACCCTTATAAGTAATATTTTGTTTCGTTCTCATATCTCCACCTTATAAGTAATGTTTTGTTTCGTTCTCATATCTCCAATAAACATAGGATCTCATAGTTTTAGAGTCATTGTGAGGAGCAAATCCTGCCGCCTTGTTCATCCTATTAAGAACTATGAATTATTAAGATACGGTCTCCACAGTGTCGGAGATGCGCATCCCACAATGTTTGGTTCCATTTCCCAATTATTTGTTTTGTCTTCATTTTCCACCATTTCCCCTTCAAACTTCCACGGCTCCTTTTCTTCGGCCATTAAAGCACGACAGCTTTTGGTCTAAGCTTTAATTTGGTTCCTTCAAACTTGTACTGTTTCTTACTGGGCGGCTTCGGCTCTATTTCCGTCTCCTTTTCAGGACCAGCCCTTAGCTAGCCCTTTCGTTTGGCTGTGGACCATTTGGTGATCTTTGGGTTTATTTTTAACCGTGTGATCAAGATCATGTGGCCCAGAATCGCCGTTGATGCCCAATCAGGGACAGATCAACGTGGGCTGTAAGCAATCCCGCATGTCGCCATATCGCCGATGGAGACCAAACAAGCAAATCCTCCATATTCACACAATTTTTTGTCTTTTTATTTTATTTTATATAGTTTTATATTCACACAAAATTCATTTGGCTTTATTTAATCATGAAATGGTCCATCGATTCTTCATTATTTTATCACATAATTAATCCTTTTACTTCTCTACAAAATAATGCAGATCCAACCAACAAAGACTCAAAAAATTAAAATTCCATTCCATTTCATTTGTCCCTAAAGTATAAGATTTTTTTCTTTCATGATTCAAAATTACAAATTTACCCCTGAATTGTCTAGAATCTCCATTTCAGCCTTATTTATTAATATGTTGAAAATTGAGTATTAAAATGTGATGACATTTAAATGTATATTTGTGTGTTTTTTTTTCTCTACTAAATTTTAAAAAATCGCGAGATCCTTCTTCGATAGAAAGCTCCATTGGTTCCAAGAAAAGAGAAAAATATAAGAGAGTCGTCAATTCATTTAATATCAAAGTCGAAACAACCATACAAAGAAAGTGTTGGATGGAGGGAGAGAGAAAGAGAGATTTTCGAGATCCGTAATGGTGATATAAAAGTTAACCCATTTCTTGCCGGTATATTTTATCATAGGTTTAAAAATTATGAATAGAAGAATAGCAAAATTATTTGGTTTTAAAAAATAAATCAATTCTCCTCATTGTTTGATGATACTTTGTTTATATTCTTCAAACAAAAAAAAAATAATCTTTTAGTACACATTCTCTCAAACTCCTACCTATAATTTAAAAATAAATGAAGTTTCTAACTTTTTTTTATGCCTTTAAATATTTAATTATTTTGTGTTTAACAATCTCTATAATTAATTAACGTCATCGATTAATTCTTAATAGCATGTCGATGACAAAGTTGTTTTTTTTAAGTAGATTTAAGCGTTTGGTAGAATAATCGAACTAATAAAGTTAACATACCAACACATTATATACAAAAGTATTTTGTTCTTTTAAATAGATTTAAGTGTTTTGGTTGAATAATTGAAGTAATAAAACTAACATAGATCCTTTATATACTAAAAGTATTGTTTTTATTTAAATATTTGTAATAACAACTCAAGTCCACCATTAATAGGTATTATATATTTTTGTTCGTTATGTATTGCCGTCAATCTCACAGTTTTAAAACACGTTTGCTTGCTACGGAGAGGTTTCCTCACCTTATAATGTATGTTTCGTCCTCCAACTCAATGCGGAATCTCACAATCCACCCTTTTGGAGAACCAGCATTCTCGTTGGTACATTACCCGATATCTAGCTCTAATATCACTTGTTATTAGTGCGAAGTATAGCTAGCGCAATCTTAGAGCCATTTTGTTTCGTTTTTGGTCAACTGGAGTTTGCTTGACCAATTTCCAGGCCTTTTGGACTCTCAAATTCCGTGCATCCGGCTCCATAAAACAAATTCATACGACCAATTGAAAGTCGCCACGTCGCCATCCGAAAATGGATTTAAATTACGAAAAAGGCCAACATGATATTCGTCGTGCATTTTGATTGGCCACGTGTGAATCCCTCAAAAACGGATGAGGACGTAGACAATTGCTTGTCCGGATACGCTCGTTCCTATAAATCCCCTCGCCTCGTCGTAAGGGCCTCTCCAGGCTTCCTCTGGTTTTCCATCTTCAAAATTTCCTCCGTTTCTTGTTCATTACAAGAAAAAACATTTAGGTTCGGAGTCCGAGGCTTAGGCTAAGGCAAACTTCTGCAAGAACTGGCTAACTCTCAGGGAATTCTGGAGGAAAATAGTGATTGTAGTAATCAAAGGGTGGTTCTCGCCCTATATGAGGCCTTAAGCTCTCGAAACGTGAACACTGTTCACCAAATCCTCGCCCCCGATCTCGAGTGGTGGTTCCATGGTCCTCCCTCCCACCAATTTCTGATGCGCCTTCTCACTGGAGCCTCATCCAACGGCCAATCTTTTCAGTTCGTTCCTCAATCAATCACTTCCTTTGGTCCCACCGTCCTCGTTGAAGGCTGCGATCCTACCCGTTCAATCTCCTGGATCCACGCCTGGACCATCACTGATGGGATAATCACTCAGGTTCGCGAGTATTTCAATACCTCCCTTACTGTTACTCGCCTCGGTAACCCAACCGACTCTCCGTCGTCCTCCGTCGCGTCGGAGATTTCCTCTGCCTCGTCGCTGCACCATTGCCCTTCTGTTTGGGAAAGCAGCCTCTCCAATCAGGTCGGGAAATCGGTGCCTGGGCTCGTCTTGGCCATTTAATCGATTCGGTGCGGCCGTTTTCTCTTATTAACTAAATAAATCTGTAAAAAAAAGAAAAAAAAAATGTAAGAAACTTGGTGTGTGTTTGTTGATTTGGTTCGTCGTTTTGCGTTTCTGTTCGGTTGTGTGTGGTTTCGTGAGTTTTGATATTGTGTGTGGTGGAGTTGGGTAATTACCAGGGAGATGACTTCCCATTGGTCAGTTCCCGACGTATTTATAATCTTTATAATAAGGACATGTTCCAATATTTGCCTTAAAGCCCCTCATTCTTTTTTTCTCTTCTTTTTCCTCCCCTTCCTGCTTTCCTTTCGCAATGCGAAAGATGACGTAAAACTCGTCTTATGGGCCTAATGAGTATTAACCTATTTTTAGGGATAAATCGCGAATATATCCAAATGTTTGGGGGGGAAAAACGAAACGTGAAGAAAATAAAAATGGGGAAGATGCCGAATATTCGGATAAGTTCGAAAAACATCCTTACTGGAGACAGATTATAGTTTGTTGCCACGTGTACGGCTCGATGTGATTTAGCCACTGGTGGATCTTGGAAATTAAATGTTTCTAGGACGTTTGATAAGAGAAATCGGACGGTCAAGATACATCAGGTCTGCCATTTGTGTAGGGCCCGGTATGAATGTCTGAATCTCTGATCTATGGGTGTTCGTGGGTTTCATGTTCTTCTTTTTCCCCCTTTTTCTTTTAATAAAAAAGATCTCTTTTTCAAAAATGAAAATCAAATCAATTCATTGATTTAGTTTGGGCATCTTTTTTAAAGATAGTTTCTAAACATCTTTTCCACATTCTATATGTTTATTCAAAGTTATATATAAAAAGATATTTTAAATTATATATAAAATAATAAAATTAGTTTTAAGTTGTATTAAAAATCTATTAACAAATAAAATACAAAATACAAATACAAACGCTAAAGAATGCACTTATTGCAGAAGCCCTTACACTTGGCTATTTATATTATTGGTAAATATTAAATCTATATTCATATTTTCATATTTATTATATTAAAAGAGAAAAGTAGAATTATAATGAAATTTATAACCCAGAAGAGTTGTAATTTATAAATACAGCTCAACTATTATCAAGGGGTTATGCGTTTCGCGTGGAAGGTCTAAAAGCATTATAGAATAAAAAAAAGCTGCTGCTGATTCATACAGCACCTTAAAAAAAACGTTTAACGGCCACTTATTTAATGAAATAATTAGAAGCCAAAAATAATGTTGAACTGACCATATAATATTAGCTTTTTTAAGGAAAGAGAAACCCAGAATTAAACTATATATTATATAATTACAGCAAAATATAATATTAATGTGAGTTGGAGACAGTAATGGAATTCAAACGGGGATCCAACAGCTTTTTGCGTGTTAATCAAACGTACATACATTTAATTATTAAAAGATCAAAAATGAAAATAATTCAAATTAAATAACATGATTTTGTTTATCATCTTAATCTCTACGTAATTATATAATTAATATAGGTACAAAAAGATAGTCCAAAAGGGAAAATTTTAAAAATAATTATTGGTGCAAAAAAGTATAAGATTGAGGTCATTTTGATAAAGCATCAAATAAACAATATTTCAGCAATAAAAAAAGTATACCTTAATTGGCTGAATAAAACATTTATTCAAAATCAATGGTTGGCCCACTTGGAAATTAAATACAACTTTAGAGCATCAATCAAATAGATATAAAAAAAATAATAATAAATGTGATGTGGAGAGAGACGAGTATATTTGATAATGTAAAGCACATATTCTCAGGCTTAGCTCCTCTCACGAAAATGGAGATAAGTAACCAAAGCACTTTCGTGAGATATTTTTTTAAAAAGCATTAAAGTCTTCTTTGAAAAGTAGTGATTGAAAATTACACGAAAAAATTGGTGTAAGTTATTTGGGAGCTTGTGAATGTGTCGCATCAACAGTCCGCCATTATCTTATTGAGTCATTTTCAAGTGTTTTTATTTATTTATTTAATATTCTGCCGAATTAGGATTTAATGGGCCGAGCCCAATATTAAAATATTATGGGCCTACATTGGCCCACATTGTTTGTTTGTTTGCTCTCTCCCATGACTGATCCAGCCCAGGTACATCCGATCTTTTTCCAACATAAATAATCCGACAAGCTTATGTTATATATCATAATATCATTTTCAATAAGCTCAAGGCTTAGTGTCTGTCTTTATCAACGATTATTCGTAATGGACATTTCAAGTGCTACAAAATCACTAATAAAAAAGAGCATTGCAGGGCAGTCGGCCATGTTAACGACAAAAGTGGGCATGGATACCGAAAGTGCCTTGTGTGGGGGCAGAATTCAGAAATGGCCATCCCAAAAAGACCGGCTAGAGCTTACTAAACAGAGATATTTGCAGATGCTACTCTTCTAATATCTAAAAATCAAGAACAAAGGCTCAGCGTTTCCAGGTGAATATATATTCTTTGCTTCGGTCTGTTATCAGTTCCCTAGGGTTTTGGCGATTTTATACTGAGAAAATTACATAAGAGAGAATAAAGCTTTGATTTCCGATGTTGTTAGCTTGGATTTAGTTCATGATCGAGCTATTTTGTCGAGAAATTTGGAACTATTTTATTATATCATAATTGAAAAGTGAGACTTGGTACAAATTTACAGTAGCTAAACACAGATCATCAGAGTTGATGCTTAACCGATCAAGTTCTAGACTCTGTACATGAACGAAATGGAAAACCTAGATCAACAACAATTTAAACTGGTTCCTGAGTTCTGTTGAAGAAACATACTCCGATCAGTTGGAAATTCCGCGACGAATCTATCTCGGCTGGTGAATCGTCCTCGGACTCACTTTCACGTTCACGATCTTCGGAGCCTTTTGAGCATACCTGGGAACCTCGGCTCCAGTCTGAGCCTTATGCCATTTGAAAGCTCCCATTGGAACCAAATCCTTGGAGAATTCAAATTCTTCCTCTTCCTCTGAAGAAGAAAACAAAAGAAACAACGAGTTCGTTAGTTTTGTCAATAGAGGGAACGAATCGACTCAATCAGTGACTAGATTTCATCACTTACGTTGACGAGCGAAGTCCTCGAAAATGTTCTCGAGATCCGGAAGAACAATTTCTTCATTCTCTGCAAATGAAAAATCATTTTGAGGATCTTGAAAGCGTTCTTGAAGCCAGTACTCGCGAAACCACGGGGAGGACTGGATCAAATTCCACCACTGGTCAGAGAAATCCTCCACCGTCCTGTACGCCATGGGAACGAACAACGGAGCATTAGGGTTCAACATCGAAACGGAAGACGAGGAGGTTCTTCGAGCAACCACATCCATAGCTACTGCTTGCGAAAACGAATCAAGGAGCTGCAGATGAAGTTTTATCCAGAGCTGGGGAAGAGATATATAAAACTGAATAAATGAATTAGCACTCAGGGTTTGGTTATATTACGGAAATGACACTGTAAAGGAATCCGGCCCAAGGTTTTGGAAAGTGAGTCTTCTCCGCCGGCCCAAAAACAGGTTGATTTCTTGACTACCCGACAAAACATGATATACCGCCACACGGTTTTCGCCCCCACATTGCTGCACGTCATCATTCTTATCCAAAACTCTGTACCCTTTTGTCTTTTCACTTTTTTTAATTATTTTTATTTTAGGGTTAAATTATAAAATTAATTTTGATAATAAATTCATAATTTAACCTCTTTTCACTCATCCCATCGTAAATCGTACCTGGGCACCGACTTAAATTCACCCTCCAAAAAATAATTACCTGGAAAAGATTTCTGGTAGCGAATAAATTGTGCCACCTACTCCTCATCTCCACGTAAGATTTAAAAATAATAATTAATAATACTACATACCGAATGAAAAATTAATATTATTTGCCACATAAGAACTATTTACGAGTTGCGTGGACCAATCAGAAAATGACATGTCAAAAATGCTAAATAAAAAGTGGAAATGATGACAGATGACTATTTACATAGTATCTGTATTAAATGTTCTCCATTAATCACATCAATATTACATCACGTTACATCACTTGATTTTGATATAAACGAATAATATAATTCCTTTTTATTTATACTCTTCTAACTTCCATCAAAATTGCATTAAATGAACGACATTATGTAGCTTACAACACAATGGTGTATGAGAAAAATAGGCCCAGAGGATCAAATCGATATCTTCTTGTTCTCTTATGTGGCATCCGAAATTAATTTTACAAGTTATTTCGGATGCGTAATGAATGTTAAGAGTATCACCTTATTGGTTCTTGAGTTCATCGGTGCTTGCCTGAGTTGCCTCTTCTGCGACATTACATCCCAATGCTGCAGGATTTGGAGATTCTTGGACTTGGTTAGAGGGCGATTCTCGAGTTTGTAATCCTGTAAATCGTGCAAGGTCGATCCATTGCTGCATATTTCAAAAGAGAGTTAAGTATCGAGCTAAGGTCGATAAAAATAACCCGTTACTGAAGTTTTACGAGGAGGCAAAATGGTCAAATTGATGGTTTTGAACTGATCTAAGACATAAATATTTGATGTGGAAAGGCAGAAGATAGCTAAAAAATGGAAGCAATACACACCTGGGTACCCCAATAAGAGTTTAATGTTCGAACAACAAATGAGACCATATTTACAAGCACAATTTGAGAAGAAAATGCTTCAGAAAATCGATGCTCCACTATACCAGCAATAATCTGCATTACAAGATTGTTCATCAGATGCTTGAAATGGATAAGATTAAGAAACAAGACTATAATAAAGAACTGAAACTGAAAACAAAACAAATGCAATGGTCAAATACAATTCTCAGCAACTTATTCACACACTCATTTCTAATTTTCCACATTCAAATGCATCGCTGCATACACAAGTTCTATAGGTATATGGAGAAAAGGGGTGTTAGATTTGCCTTAAGATTCGTACTAAAAAGTTTTTTAATGGATTCCCCACTCCCTAGTCACACATGAAAAAGAAACTAGAAGATAAGAATGAAATGAGTGCTTCAAAGAACAGTTTATCTTCATCAAAATATTTGAAGCATAAGCACGTCTTCTGGCTACCTGATATCGTAGATTTGCTGATGTTCCCAGAAAGCACCCATAAACCGCTGCTGTTTTAAGTATTGGAGATCTCTTATTTCGTTGCTTCGTCGCCAATGCTGGATTGAAGAATCGACGAGCAGAAAACAAAGCGTTTGAGGAAGCCACGGCCCCAATACTGGAAATAAATCCAACACTAGCAAGTTTTAAGCCACCAAAAACTACAGATGCGATCCTGTGACTGAGGTCCCAATTCTTTCCAGCAAGGTTCTTTTGAAAGGCATTATCTGGGATAGATCCAAGTAGACCTTGTAAAATATCGGTGCTTCCAGATGCATCGAGGTCATCGGTAGAAAGGAATGCGAGGGTCGGTGCAGGGAGCCAGACAGTAAAAAAATCAACAACTGCACCTCTTAAGGTATCTGTAATAACATAATCAAGTTCCAGGAAAAAGTTCTCTTTTCGCCTCTCATATTGTGCTATAAGAGTAGTTGTTAGCGAAATGGCTTCTTCTATTGCTAATCTATGCAAGAATTTGGGATCTGCCAACAATCTTTCCCTAAAACCCTGTGCCAAAGTGAGGTGCAGTATGAATCAATGTACAATTTTAGCAACATTTCTAATCTACCAGATGGCTATTTGAATTTTGTATTGAACCATAAAACGAGAATTCATTTTCAGAAAGCAACTACTAAACCTGGAAACGATGCGTAAGTTCTGAAATTAGAGGATATTGCTCCAGATCAAAGAAGTTCTGTAATACTTCTGGTGATACTAAACCCAGATCCAGCCCTTTTTGGATATCCTGAAAGTATGCCATGATATCTATTGAGTAGAATATAGCATATATGTCGATCAATAACTAACTTCTAATCTTTGAAGCTATTTACAAAAACTCCATTCTTTTCAGTGTCCCTCCATTTTCCAGATACAATTCATGAAAAAATGGAGCAGCCAATATAGAATATAAACTATTGTACAAATTTCCTAATACTGAATGCTCAAGGATCATGAAATGATATCATTAAAAAAAAATTCATGAAATGATTCGGCCCAGTTTGTTAGAGGTAATACAAACTAGCTGGAGTACCATAGTCATTCAAAAGAGAATCAAATTAATGTATAGTATGGTGCTTATATAGCATTTGCAATGGATAATAATATGAAAGAACCTTGAAACAAGTACATCAGGCCTACAAAGAAAAGCTAACCTGGGGAAGACCATCTCGCTTTCTTCCAGCTGCATTCATAACTCGAGCAATTTCAGCACGATCAAAACAGTTTCTGCTGCAGGGTCTGGCAGCAGAATACCACAAGAAATCTGCAACAGGAACTTCACCCTCTCTCCGCATTTGTTGTCTTTCGGGATCAAGTAAAACAACTATTTGGTTTTTCTTCGGTACCTTTCTCGAGATTCTTGCAGGAAGGCCAGTGCCTCTAGCTCCATAAGCAACATGGCTCGCACCTGTCACAACCACCAGCATACCAGTTCCTCCACCATCTGCCATTGCTTGTAGAATACTTTGTGACATAGCATATTCTTCAACTACTCTTGCTTGGGCAGATAAATATGAACTTGGACCAAAAGGACTGGACGGGTAAGAAGAATTCAGGTCAACTGAAGCTCTACGTGATATAGCTGTGAATCCGGAGATGAAACCTGAACCAGCTGGTGGAGCAAATACTTTGCGTTCGGCTTTTGAAAGCCCCCTAATACCCTCTGCTTGTACAGTTCTCAAAACCTATTGATATTGTCAAGATCATACATCAAAAACTTGCAAGAAGCTTGAACAAGACTAATAAGAGAACTGACAATGGAAGCACGCATGAGCATTATCTACTTCGAGTTTAATTGGATAATCGATAGGCTAGCTTGTTTCTATTTGAATCGAGTCGTGTTATCTAAGCTTACGAAAAGTGAAGACAATGCATCCAGTTAGAATAAAATGTATTACCCTGAGAGGTATACCGCAAGCAATAAGACGAACTCCGTTTTCACGACAGTAACTTAGAAGAGGTTCGTACTCCTGCCAGCGCTGTGGTGGCCAATGTAAGGTGTAAGACTTCAGAGTTTCCCCATCGATCTTCTTGTCAATGTACTGGTTGAGCTGCTCCTGCAAATTGGAAGGAAACGCTTCTAGAGCCAGAGATAATACCCTTTCGCTTTCAGCACACCTTCTTTTCAAGTTTTTCACGATTTCAAGCTCCAATTCTTTATCGTCTCGAATCGGAACTTGTTCGGCTTCTCCTAAATAGACTACCCGAGCATTCATTATCTTCTCCCATAATTTCCTCTTGTCCTT
Source organism: Cucurbita ficifolia (assembly GCA_033971965.1). Taxonomy (NCBI): domain Eukaryota; kingdom Viridiplantae; phylum Streptophyta; class Magnoliopsida; order Cucurbitales; family Cucurbitaceae; genus Cucurbita; species Cucurbita ficifolia. The sequence continues at coordinate 20,045,660 of CM066965.1, forward strand.
CCCCACAGCTAAAGGCTCTCCGATGACAGTCGCATCGTAAATCCTCGAAGTAATTGATTCCTCCTCAGCTGTCGAAGCTAGAGGCGGAGGCGGAGGCGACGGCGATTTAATCGCCTCTTGCACCGGTACCGCTGCCTCTGGCGCCTTCTCTTCCGCTCTGACCACTGCTGATTGTAGAAACCGTGCGCCGATTGCAATTAATGGAACGCCAAGCACGGCTCGTCTCGTACTGAGTATTTGCGCGGCTGATTTTTGCCCTACCTCATCGGAACACTCCGAATCTTCATGTGAAAACCGGACGCAATGAACATAAAAAGTTGAGCGGCTATTTTGCCTAATTGAAATTGCACGGCTGTTTCTCCTTGTTGAAATTCCCCCAACAAATCGACACTCCGCAATCGAATTCCGCCGGAGAGAATCCGCCGGAGCAGCATCCCGTGACCGATGGACGGTAGAGCTCGCATGTACAGGTCCACCGCTGAGGCCGCCATGGCTATGGAGCTTCATTTCGCGGTAAGGGTGTGGCAGCCTTGTCACTTCCACGTCGTCACAAAAGAGAACCGGTGGAACCGACGAATTGAATTTCAGCCTCGAAATTATATTGCAATATTTTCAGCACATATCTGTTTTATCTTTGATATTTCTTCCGTTGCTTTATAAATTACAATAATAATTATAATTCAAGAATAGTTGAAAATTCTACAGAGAAAAAGTTACGATTTCGAATTTTTACGGTTGAATCTGTTATTCAATTTTTTAAATCGATTATAAATGTCGTCAAACTATACAACAATAATAAAACATTTGATTGAATATATTTTTGTATTATTACATAATTATATTTCTTAAATAACATGATATATTTATAGACATTTTAACTTAAAATGAGTCTAATCAATTTAAATAAATATATATATATATATATATATTATTTGTTAGTTTAGGTCGAGTAATTTCATGAATTTTTTATTTTGTGTGAGATCCCGCGTCTGTTGGACAGGGAAACAAACAATATTTTTTTAAGAGTGTGAAAACCTCTCCCTGCATTTTAAAACTGTGAGGCTGAGAGTGATACGTAATCGGCTAAAGCGGACAATATCTGCTAGTGTTGAACTTGGGCTGTTACAAATGGTATCAAAGCCAAACGTCGGGTTGTGTGCCATCGAGGACGTTGGGCCCCAAGGAAGGTAGATTGTGAGATTCCACGTTGGTTGAAGAGATGAAAGAAACAACTGAGTATTGCTTATAAGAGTGTTGAAACCTCTTCCTAACATACGTGTTTTAAAATCGTGAGGCTGACAGCGATACGTAACCGGCCAAGATGGACAATATCTACTAACAGTAGGCTTGGACTACTACATTTTGTATCTACTATATTCATTTTCAACATTTTTTGACATTGATGGGTCGACACAAAATTAAAAAATCTCTATTAGATATATTAATTTTATTTATTAAAAAATAAGTTTGTTTAAAATGAATATGAAATAGGTCAAAGGTAAATTAGGCTACTATTGAAATTAAAACACTAATTACACCCTTGAAAAAAGTTAGAGATAAATAAATAATTGTAATAGATTATATTGAGTTTGTTTGTCTCTTGTCCTTTTACCTCTATACTCCAATTATGAGATCATATAAATACAACTAAAATGTTTTTTTTAATGGCTCATCACTATGTAATGGTCAAAGTTTAAGTCTACCGCTAGCCGATATTGTCCTCTTAGATTTTTTCTTTTGGGCTTCTCCTCGAGACTTTAAAATGCATCTATTAGGCAAAGATTTCTACACCCTTTGTGTTTCATTCTCATCTCCGACCAATGTGGAATATCACACATCATGTTATTGTTGGCTACATTTTAATTGTAAAAAAAAACTTAATGTAATGTTTATTTTGAAATAATAATGTTTTTAGTTCAATAATATTTAATATTTAGAGGTGGAGAATATTTAAAAATTAATCAATGGACGATATCGTGAGCTTTTGTCTTGGTAACCGCCCTTTTCTATCGCTAATACTCGGATCACCCATCCCTTCCTTCGATTTTCTTGGGGCCCGCAACAAGAACTCGTTGCACAATTTCTTTGGAAATTCCATCATATGAGGATTTAGGTTTTTTTATTATTATTAATGGGGCAAGCGGGCTTTCTTCGGTCTAGCATCTTTCGGTTGGGGCCCACCCGGGTTAGACCGCTTGTTAAAAGGTTGTTAACATAGAGATTTCTATTCGGAATAGTGAAATGTGACAAATTTCCCTTATTGGGTACGGGCTTACCGGGTTTACCGGTTACATACAGCTGTGATAAGGGTAAAATCGTAGTTTCACGAACATCTACTAAACTGCTTGCCTTCCCTCCATTTCCATTAATTATTTCTATAGGTTTTCAAAAACTCTCCCGCTTTCATATTTCTTTCTTCACTGTCAGTTCTGTGGCGTTCTTGAGGCATTTGAACAGAGATTTGGCGTCAGCGAGAATTTCCGCTGAGTCTGACGATTTCTCATTCATCTTCCGGTGAGTTTTGTACAATTAGATTTCTCTTCAGCTATGTTTTTAAGCATATATGTTCATCCTCAACCTCTGTAATAACTCGCATTGTAACTCTACTGTTTTAGACAAGTTCTATTTGATCATTCGCTGAGGATAATTTGTTAAGCATTATTAGCGTACAGCATGTATGTTTATTATCGATCGGAAACTGATTTTTAAGGCCTTTTACTTTTTCGTGGATTTTTCTTCGATCGCTGATGGCGGCGGTGGAAGGAAGACCGAGTCCTTTACTTTGCAGGAAAAAGCCCTACCTCTTTGGACGTAAGATGGCAGTGTGAATTCAAGGAATCTCGGAAAGAGTAAACAGGCTGGAGTTATGTACAATTAGATTTTTCTTCAGCTATGTTTTCAAGCATATTCGTTCATCCTCAACCTCTGTAATAACTCGCATTGCAACTCTTATTGTTTTAGACAAGTTCTATTTGATCATTCGCTGAGGATAATTCGTTAAGCATTATTAGCGTACAGCATGTATGTTTATTATCGGTCGGAAACTGATTTTTAAGGCCTTTTACTTTTTCGTGGATTTTTCTTCAATCGCTGATGGCGGTGGAAGGTAGACTGAGTCCTTTACTTTGCAGGAAAAAGCCCTACCTCCTTGGACGTAAAATGGCAGTGTGATCTCAAGGAATCTAGGAAAGAGTAAACAGGCTGGAGTTATTTTTGGTTGCTAGCACAACACAATGCAAGAATGTCTTTCCGATCAATTGTTTGGTTTGCTTACCAGTACCTTTGCTGATCAACCTTTTATTTTCAAGAAATTTACGGTTCTCTTTTCTCTCATTTATGCCATATCAAATGGATATGTGATGCTTTAACTTCTCCAATAGGATTTCCGGCTTCACAATTCTAATATGTACGAAATATCGATCCTGGTTTGCCTCTGTTTCTCATCAACTACAGTGTTAGGAAGTTTCATGGTATATTTGAGGCTACTAGCCAAGGTGACCAGAATATTAGTCCATATGCTTGGACTGCTGATGGCATGGATTATACTCCATATTCTGCACAGGTATTTTATGCAAAACACTTACTGTATTGGAGATGTTTAGTCTTGTATAAGATTGTTGGATGTTCATAATATTCAGGATCTCTTATTATTTTGTTGATGAGGTTAAAATTAAGACGCGGATTCAGTGCCACCTCTTGTTGAAAGATCAGTTTAGGCCGATCATTTCTGACAATTGTTAATGAGCCAAAGCTTTTTTTGGTTTGAACTGGACCAACGACAGATAAACAGGTTGATTGCTTTGTTTTCATCTTCGCCTATCTTGGAGACTGTTTCCCCATCGTAATTAGTGAGCAGTTTCTCGAAAGCTTTGCAAACTATCAATGTAAGAGAAGGCAGCAACAATAGTGAGGTGTTTTCTTCTAACATAAATGTTGCTTGTCTAGATTCAAAGAAAAAGTCGAGATCCTAGTTCAAGGTCTCCCCTACAAATGCGAGAGAGGATGGTGAAAATTAAAAGAAACCAGCATCTGAATTAAACCTTTCTAATTCAAATCATTCTGGCTACGAGTGGGAGGACCTTTCTTGTACATCACATTCTCCTGAAGAAGAAAGCAAGTCTTGTGAAGCTCCTTCCAATGGTTCTGGAAGACATAGTGAAATTGAAGAATGTCCATTGTTCAAATCAGGAAATGAAGTATACTCTTCTTCCTATTCTGATGTCAAAGTTGAAGGTGAAGAGTACAAGACAGCGAGCTGCTTTGGAGGTGAAATGTTCCTTAGTCAAATCTTGAAGATGTAACAGAAAATATCAAAGGCGATGCACTTTTCAAAAGCGATGAAGACAATTTGTTAGAGGATAATCACGAGGACATTCAGACTCTTTGGATGAGAATAGAGAACAGTTGTTTAGGAGCTAATAAGGACGTGGATTTGAATTCTGATTGTCAGCTGTAGCTGAGGTACTTGGGCACCCCTTTTGGCACTTTTTGTTTTGGTCCCCAGTATATGTACCTATCTATGTTTTTTTTTTCTTCCTCTGATGTATAAATTATGGTTTTCTTTTCACTAAAAAGGATACTAGCAGAAGTCAGAGAACTGAAGTTGTTGCACGTAAAGTTCAGAAATCAACTTATTGCAGCAGGAGCTGGTATGACTCATTTCACGTGACGATGCTTTTTTGTTATTGACATTTGTAATAGTGTAGTCTCTTTAAATTGGAGTTCTGCTAATGTAATGTGTTTACTCTTTTAAATCTCCATCTTCTTGATTTACTAAATTATGGCTCAATTGTATTGTAACACAGGCTGGATCAAAAGCTGAAATTCAAAGTTTAAAAAGCTGTTGCGTGATGTTAGAAAGTGGCATAAATACTAATAAGAGCAGCATGGAAGGAAAATAGCTTCAGTCAACTAAAGAGATGCATGCAAGCCTTGATGATCTCTTCCTGCAATGAGGTCTGTGCATTCACATGTCTCAACAGCTAAACTTAAATAGTGAAATTTATGTTCTTAGTGGTGTTAATGGAAAAGTAGGGTACGATACAGGTAATTGTTTGAACTTTTTTTTTATTCTACCACATCCTTATGTAGGTTTAACCTATGGTTATGACATTGCAATTTTTCTTATTTATAGTTGAATCATATAGTTTAGCGGCCCATCAGTGGGTTGGTCGACCTTCATTGAATCAAAAGAAGGAAGTTTGGCTGGAGTATCCTTAAATCATAAAATTTTTGCAATTGGTGGTGGAAATGGAGTTGAATGCTTCTCAGAAGTATATATATCTGATTTAGACGCTCGAAGGTGGATCCAAGCTCCATCCATGAGACATGAGGTATCTTTCTGTCTTTTAGAATGTATCATCACAAACGCTAGATGAGAGTTTGAAACTTTAACTTAGAGAAAAGGCTATTGAAGTCTCAATCAATGGGAATTGCTGGTTGGTGTCTCTGAAGCAAGGAAACGGTGTTGCGAAATTCAAGACTATTGTTCTTAGCTTTAACTTCTATCACTAATGCTTCTCCCATTAGTTTATGCTTCGGTGGTCTATAAACATGGAATTCTCGAAAGGGTATGTCATTTCAGTCGTTGTAGCCATATAAAACAACTTATTTCATGATTGAAAGTAACTTTGCATTCTTATGCCAAGCTTTTAAACCTGTATCTTGCAGGTGGAGTGTTACAAAGAGGACCGAGTTTGGGAGTCAACCCAACCCCACAGCATTTGGCAAAAGATGCTTTATCTCTGCCGTCGTTTTGTAAGTTTAGCAATTTATGGGCATTTGGGGACTAGTATCATGCATTATGTTGATGAAAAGTAAATAATGTACATAAGAAATTAAAAAAATTGATGTGAATTGTCGTAAAAAGTTAGGTAGGATCACGATGTCTTTGGGGATGAGGGGAGGAGCTTAATGGACTGTATGTTTGCAGAGGCTTGTGGCTATTCTCCTTTCTAGGGATATTCATAACTTATTCTGGGCGTAAAATTTAAAAAAAGAAAAAGAAATAAGCTAGTGTCACTTTGACAAGGTGGGATATTTTCGTATTACTGTTTGTATTTAACTGCATTCTAGACTCTCAAATCACTTTAATTACTAGCGATGTAATCTAAAATGAGTAATATTATTTTGTTTTGTTAGAAGATATAATTTTTGTGGGTTTAATAAATAGGCATGGTTGAAGAGGTTGGAGCACTGGAATGTGAAATCAAGGTTTTATCAAGTAGAGGCACGAAGGTTTGTGACTTTCTCCGATAACTACTTCGTAATTTCCTTATTAAGATATTTTAGAGAAAAAAAGGTTACTTCGAGAAATTTTATTGAGGAGATTTAACGAATTTGTTAGAGAGAGCGACCGGTTGGCTAGAGAAAAATAATTTAGACAGTTATTTTAATGAGAAAAAAGGTTGAAGCTTTAGAGGGGGAAATAAAGAAAATATTTTGGGGAGGATATAATTTGGAAAGCAAGATATATAAGAGCGAGAAAGGAAAGGGAGAAAAAATCACATGAAGGGAAACTAAGTCTTAGAGTGAAAGAATATTTATAATGTTTTATAAAATCATAGGTAAACAATTCTAACTTTTAAAATAGTAGCTAAATTCTAATTTTTTTCCCTTCAACTAGAATCAAATTGCAATTAAACTTTTAAACTTTATAGAAAAATTAAAAGTTAGAAAGACTATCAAAAACAATTTTTTTTTAAATGAGTACAAAGTTGAGAGTATTAGAATTTGAACTATCCTCAGCTTTGCTCACTTGGAAAATTGAAGGATGATAGTTACTTATATTTGTTTGGACAACCATTTGATTTTTTTTCCCACTTTCTCAAGGAAATTCTTGCGTTGTTAGTCATTTTCCAAAAACTATGTTTTTATAGTTTTCAAAACTTAGACCTTTTTTTTTTTTTTGAGGACATACTTTAAAAAGTGGGTTGAAGTAGTATTTATTAGTTTAGTTTTTTGTTAAAAATAAAACAAATGGTTTCAGATAATCTATTTGTTTTTATATTTTTTACTTTTGGATTCTTAATAAAAAATTTGATAAATCGGGACTTTTGGGTTATTTATGCTACATAAATTTGATAAATTGTTAGCTAAGGCTGACTGAGAATCCTTTTTTATTTTTTATTTTATTTTATTATTATTATTTTTTTGTGCATACTTCCTCATCATTTCTATAATATACAAATACATCTAAGTGCTTAAAAAAAAGTTTTTGAAATTTGAAAAACTAAAACATGTTTTTAGAAATTAGTTTTTGAAATTTGGCATTGCTTTTAATTATTTTTTAAAATATAGATATCAATGTTAAGGAACGTGTGTAATTAGTGTTTATATACTATCATTAAAAAAAAAAAAAAGATTCAATTTGATAACTATTTTTTGGTGTTTAAAAAATAAGACTAACTATTCCCATTAATTGGTTAATCATTTTTTACCTATATTTTCAAAATTAAAATATTAGTTTTAAAAAAAACTTTTAAGATTAAGTATTTAAATGTTTTCTTAAAAAGATGAAACCAAAAAATAAATAACTTTTAAAACTAAATACCAAAATCTTATTTGACTTTTTTTTAAAATTAAATTTATAAATACTTCGATTTTCTAGTTTTGTCTTTTACTTTTTAAGTCTACTTTTGTCTTTACCTTTTAAGTTTCTAGTTTTGTTTTTAAGCTTGTTTTTAAAAAACCAAATCCAGCTTTGAAAATTTATTTTGATTTTAAAATTTAATTAGGAATTCAATTTTTTCCTTAGATACCCCTGATAAATTGGGAACAGATAAACTTAAGTTTTAAAAATCAAAACAAAAAACTAAAATCTAAACGTTTAGTATGGAAGTCATGAAAATAAACACAACTTTTTAATTACAAAAACCATACGGTAGTCAATAAAACCTTTTAACATGTTCTCTTTTTAACAAACGTCCCTTTTCTATGTTACTTTGTCCTAAAATTTTAAAACAACTATCGACCACCCCAATGTTTCTCCCATAACCTTTATCTGTCTTTAAATTTTCCCATTCTAAATGCTTTTATCCCATAATTTTTCTTTCCCGCCATCTTCATGAAGAAAATGTTATCATACTTTTAAAAACACAAAAATCTAAAGGATTTTGACAAACATGTCTAATTTTTGTTTACGAAAATAAAACAATAAATAGAATAAAAAAAACATTATCAAAGACAATTCCTCTCCTTTTCAATTATAAAATTTTACCCCGCTGCTTTCAAACAAGGATTGGTCATATAAGATCCTGCTGCTTTCAAACTCTCCTTTTCAATTATAAAATTTTACCCAGTTGCTTTCAAACATTTTATTTGAAGAATATATTACTTATAGAATATATCTTAGATATTCGTAATCAGTTAGTCTTTTTTCCTTTATGATTTGATTAGTAGTATATTTTATTTTATTTTATGATTTGATTAGTAGTATTTTTATTTTATTCTCAAGATTTAGTTAGTTTATATTTCCCTTATTGGTAGGTATTAGTTGGTTATTGGTAGGTATTAGTTGGTAGCTTGTATCCTATTTAAACGTGAATATCAATGAAGTCGTTTCCAATTCTATTTCTCATTCTTAACGCAAATGTGAATAGATCTAGATTTGAAAATAAATGTGAATAGATCTAGATTTGAAAATATTATTACTCAAGGAAACAATAGAGTTAAGAATGAGAAATAGAATTGATATTTACACGTTTAAATAGGATACAAGCTACCAACTAATACCTACCAATAAGAAAAAATATAAACTAACTAATACCTACAAAAGGAAAATATAAACTAATTAAATCTTGAGAATAAAATAAAATATACTAATCAAATCTAAATGAAATAAAATATACTAATTAAATCAAAATAAAATAAAATATACTACTAATCAAATCATAAAGGAAAATATAAATTAAGAAAATAAAATATAAAAAAATATTAATTATGAATATTTCAAATATATTCTCAAAATATTAATTGATTACGAATATTTAAGATATATTTCATAACTAATTTAAACTAGCAATAAGTTGCACAGTACCAGCTGCACCTCTTTTTATTAGTAACTATCACATACAAATAACTATAATAAAAGAGAGGAATCAATCCACAAAAAAAAGTATAGGTACCAGGTTGACTAAACCCTCGTTGTCTAAACCACGTTCCAGTAGAGAGACAGTAGACAAAAAAGAATGACGGAAATCAGAAATCTGCAAACCTTGATCTTCATAAAGATTTATAGGGATCATCACCTGATTCCATGGAACGCTGGCAAGACGGCAATCAGGGGGTCGCCATAGCCAACAGCTTCTGCAAACCATTAATAAAATTTCAGTAAACTTCAGGTTGAACAGTTAAGACTTTGAGGAACGCCATAAATATAGTAAGATTTTACACTTCCACATTTTCTAAAAATAAGAGTATCAAACCAACTGATTTTCAATCTTGAGATATCATGTGACACTTTCTTAACAGTCTGAATAAACAGAATATCCTACGTACCTCCTTCCTTGAAGAGAACCCTCAATACTTCTCCATCCACATTTGACTGCTCAACAATGAATTGAGGATAAATATTAGCATTACCATCGATGGATGTTATGGAGGTCTCGCACAAAAATATTGCATTGAAAGGTTCATATGTACCTTTACAGGAAGTTCAGTGCCAAACTGATCCACGTATCCAATGACTTGTCCTTCCTTTATTACATCATTCTGTGCATGAAAGAAGCCCCCAATTCATAAACTAATGTGATTTGCTAAAATTTGACACAAATGTAAAACTAAAATTGGGAAATAAGTTTCTGAAAAGTCGTAAACATGTTAGGATGACTGAGGTTAGTTAGATCATTAATGGGCCTGGTAGTCCATAGTTTAATGGGCCGGGTTGTTCCAGTTAATCTAAATAACTGAACAAGCAGGAAAAAAAAACTTTCTTATTCGATCCGGACTATCCAAGGTTTTCCAATTAAAGTCACGAGATCCTCTTCCCGTAATTCAACAGTTTGAAAGTTAAAATGTCATTGAAGATAAGCAGGTTTGAAAGCAATACCTCTTTGCAGACCGGAGGCTGCTTTTTTCCTTTTATTGTCCTGCCCGTTAGGAATGATCCAACCTAATGAAAGCAAGAGCCAAATTATAATTAATAGGATTTCTCAGATTTTGCAGTTCTTTCTTTTTAGATTACACAGAACCTTACACATTAATGCATCACATACCGTAGGAGAAGAAACCAGAACATATCCTTTTGTTCCAGATGCCTCCAAAGCTGCTAGCTTCAACGACTTCTCCACGGGAACATTGGTAAAAGGGGTTGTTTTCTCTGGAGAAGGTTTCAGAGGTTCTGGTGCAGTAGCAGCTGACTCAACCATGGGTTCAGAAGGAATCGGCGGAGGTACTGTTGGAGAAATGGCAGACAGAGGAGCTTTTACGACTCCAAGATTCCGTTTCAAATGCATTTCAAACTCTCCAACCTGTAGTAGATAGCAGAAGGCAAGTCAATACATGTATAAATTAACTCACCTACAACTTTCTGTCCCTGAAACTTAATCCAAGGCTAAGCAAAGTGATTCAAACAAACGCAAAATCAAGAATTTTTTCGTTGGTTGAACAACCATGTGATGTATATTATTATAACATATAAGAGTCTCTCGTACAATGTTCCTTTCATTCTCATGAAAATCATGATATTACGTGAAGAATAATCTGAAAAAACTATTCACATGGCTGTTCAAATAAAAAAGAAACATCGTACAAAATTGGAGTTTCAATACACCTTTAGTTTTAGTTCAGCAATCTCGGTTTCATCACAGACCTCCAGCACCAATGCCTGGTGATTTCAAAGAGTAGATAAGTTAGTTAAATTCACACGGATAGAATGAAATATCCAAATAAAACATTACAATTAATCAACTTTCATTTGAACCCAAAAAAAACAAACAAACAAAGAACTTCATGGGAATGTTGGTGAAACTTGACAACCTCAAGTCACTAAAGTGTATAAAAGAAAGAAAGAAAGGAAAGAGGGCCCAAGTGACGAAAATATTTGAGTAAGAAAATTTACTCGTGAAACTGAGGATTTACATTTCATTTTGAAAAGATAAAACACTTTTTTTTTTTTGTTGGTTGAGATTAATCAGGACCTGAGGCAAAAATATGAATACAAGTGATGTAAATATTTCAAAGTGTGAAGAAAATTATCCCCGTCATAGTAAGAAAAAATAGCTTCAAGTGATGGTGCATCAATCTTGATGAAGAGAGGAGACAGACTTCAATGAAAAATTGGCTGGTGCAGATATTTTGGAGGAAGAGATGCCGGCACCTTGGAAATTCTGGATATGAAGTCGACAGAGGTAGATTTATCTTTGAGTTCTCCTTTGTTGGACTAGATTTTCCAAAAACAATGAAGACGAGGGGTGAAATTGGAGGGAAAGGTGCGGTCGTTTTAATCAATAGTGGGGGGCTTACCACAATTTGATTTTTGAAGACATGGTAAAAGAACTCAATCTACCTCAATCACCCTCTTCGAGTTATGAAAGGAATTTGCAGGTGGTTTCTCACTTTGTCTGATTCAGTTATTATCAATGATTTTCTTCCTTTGTCTTTGGGCAAAGCACATGTAATTTTGTGAGTCCAATGGGTAATGCCTACCCATTGCCAAGATGGAATGCGATTGACGGCTGTCAGAAGTAGATTTTCAAATTGATGAATAGGAAATCTGATTGAAGGGTGATTGCAGCTTAGTTAAATCTTGAGTTTCATTGAAGTCTTTGATGAAGGTCGTGAATGGAGAAGGGCGAGGAGTTTGGATCAAATTGAACACTGGAATCATAAAAGATAATGAGATACTACTAAAGCTGTGGACTGAGACGGCTCTAAAAATTAAGCGAGGCCTCCAAGAGAATGCATCCATGTTTTGGTCAACGGATGCATTCTCAGTCCACATACTCGTAATCGAGCTACTGGGTAAGAAGAAAGATGGGCTTGTATTCGGTTGTTTTGGTTTGCTTTGATGATATCCTTATTATTCAGTGAAGACACATGCTTCCCATCTTGTCACTATTTTAGAGATACTGAAACTAACCGGCTTGTTGCTAATGTAAGAAAATGACAGTTCGCTGCGACTTGTCTAGAGTATTTGGGCCATCTAGTATAGACTAATGGAGTAGTCGCTGATCCCTCTAAACTCGAAGTTATGAAACAGTGACCAACGCCCAAGAATATCAAGCAATTAAAAGGGTTTCTCGATCTAACTGGATACTACCGAAAGTTTGTGGCCAACCATAGTACTGTCGCATTTCCCCTAACAACAGTTGATGAAAAATATTTTTGGCTGGAATGAGGAGCACAACGGGCTTTTGAAACATTGAATTAGGCCATGGTGAATGTTCCGGTGTTAGGCCTTCTAGATTTTACACAGCCTACGGTTTTCCTTTGCAAAGCACTGACAAATACACTCACAAGTAAAAAAAGAAAACATTTCTTTGAAACATTGGGAATAATTCCAAGGCCTATTCTGTTTCAGCAGGTGGCTATGACACTCTAATTCTGTACCATATTGCAAGGTCTATAACATGCGTATATAAACCATGAAGGAGAAGCTCATAACATGTGAATTTCAGTAACTTTCACGAAAAAAGAAGTTTCAGATGAAGTTCTAATGGTTACTAATGAAGAGGGATGCCCAATGAAAAGTGCCTTCTTTTCATGAGGAAACAAACAGAAACAGAAGATTAAGTTTGAACTCACTTCAAGACCATCAGGAAAAGTTGCATTCGCTGCAGGCTTTTTCTGCGCTGAACCTCGGAGTACACTATCTGTCAGTAACAAGTAGAAGGTATAAAAGCCAATAAAGAATGTGACTGGATAGTTCAATCAATGCCTATCCGTATTTTCAGTGGAAAATGTATAGAGCGATTAATAATGATAGTTTGAAGAGAAATATAATAGTAAAGTTACAACTAAGAAACCAAAATAGCTCAACACAGATGAAACATATGCACTACTCGTGCATAATTAAGACATCTTTGATAGGGGAATTTTAATCATTTGGTAATGCCACGTCAACTAAGGGGAATTTTAAATTTTCTGCATGGGTTGCTTAGAATGGGGACCGATAGCCCTAGAATAAGGAATCATTTTGGGGCTGAGAGAGAATTCCTGCACAAAAAGGGAAGTAAGCAACAAGGGTTGGTAGGGAGAGTTGGATTTGGGAGACAGCATGACTTGAATTTCTTTCTGATACGTCTCCTTAAAACCAGATTATACATCTACCTTTCTTCTTAATGCAATAGAAATATGGTCATTATTTTACCCAACTGAGCCTAGACGAATGAGTTTATAAATTAAAAAAGATGATGCATAACGATCAAACAAATTACTACATCAATAGCTAGCATTAAAAAAGCATAATATTTGCAGGAACACTTGCTACTGTAATGGATAAGAACAGCTCACGCATGTACAGTCAGAGGAAGATCACAGGACACAACCATACTGAAACTTCAAGGACAATAAAGCTTACCATTGGGTTTAGCAGTTTCAGAAACGTCTGGCGTCTTTGTGCACAATACCACCGTTCTCTTCTGGTTTTTTGGAATATAGATTGGCTTGCCAAAAACTGATAGTCCTTGAATGCACGACTTGTTAATATTACACACTGAAATTTTACTTGGTTTCTCAATTAACTGCAGACGTGAACCACCTGCAAAATCTGAAATCACACAGAATAATATACACATTTTAGATTCTCGTGGTGAGCTATTACTTAAGCTAATCTGTGACAAATAAAGTGAAAATTCGGAAAAACTAAAGAAGAAGAATAGAAGTTTGATGTAATTCCGGAGATACAGTGAAGTTTATGTCTACGTTATGTATCCTGGAAACAGATGGTGACAATAAGCGCGGCAATCAATTTTGAACGGTTTGTTTTTTGAAAAATAAAATAAAACAAGGAATAGTAGAAATGTTAGAATCTCAAGAACCTCATTAAAATGCGATATCGAACCTTTTCTTCACAATTTTCATCCTCAGGCTGCTGATAACCAAAGGCCGAAAGCAAACTACTATCTCTAAATCCACAAAACTAAATTGCTAAATAAGGTATGCTGCCTGCGACCACCAAGACTACCTAAAGAGAATTCAAGAGATGCATATCCTCTTCTTTAACTAATCATAAAGGATTTCTTTCACAACACAAAGAATTACATACAATGACTGAAGAAAATCCTACGCCGTCGATTATCATATCTCAAAATAACTAAACAATCAAACAAATCGAACACTAGATCTGGAAATGCTACACTATACTCCATTTCTAAAATGAAAATTCACCGTTCGAGGAGCTCGGCTCACTCATAAATCAACATTGCAATTATACTCAATCAACATCAAACATACAATAATCAGCTTTCAAATTAACATTACAGAAAAGGAGGAAAAGCTCGCGACAGTCAAGAAAAGTCTAAATCACTGCACAAAGCAACCAGACAAATGAAACAAACGAAAATTACATACAAGGACAGAGATAGGGAGAAAGAGAGAGAGAGAGAGAGAGAGACTTACAGTGAAAGGATCGAAGCGTAACGGAGGACTCCATGGAGGAGCGTGAGAGGTGAACTCGAACTCAGCGGAGGAAGAGACAGAAAGTTGAGCAAAAAAAAAGAGCAGAGAAAAGCTGCAAAGTTGTGCGGAGATGCGGAGGCAAACTCGAGAGAGAAGAAAGGAGTTATAGAGTTGTGAATTGTGAATTGTGATTCGCGCCCTTCGAAGTTGTTAAGCTTTGAAGTTTCCGCTCATTTTCATTAGTTTCTCCGTTTATCTGAGCTTCTTCCCTCATTTAGCCGAGTAATAATCAGGTGCCTGCGGCCACAGGGTTTTAACATGTATCCTCAGACCGCAACTGAGATCCGATTCGGCCCGTCTCGTGGTTTCAAAAGCCCGTTTCGAGCTATTGGGCTTCGACGAAAATCAAATCCACAAAATTTCTAAATTATTTTTTCTTTTACGGAATTAATTAACGAATTAGTTTCGGGTTTTATTATAGATTATGAAATTGAATCGAATTGATTGTCTTCTTTATTGTTTTAAAATTTCAACTTACCGACAGAAAGGTTTAACTTATTAGAAGCTGGTAAGGGCATTTTAGAGGGAAAAATAAAAATAAAAAATAATTATTAATTATTAAAAAGAAGAAAAAGAAAGTGAGAGCCAATTTCAAGAAGTAACCTGGGAAGTTGGGTGGTCCAACTCCAATTCTTTTAACGACTTGTCGATGTGCTTGACAATTAATTAATTTTTTGTAAATTTTTATTTTTCTTCAAAGTCAGTAACAAACTTGACCAAACTTTGGTTAATGCGATTGTGGTTCGCCAATCCATTTCTCAACCTTCCACTTCCTTTTTCACCATGCCTTTCACTTGCTTCCTTTCAAAGACTCCCAACGGTTCTCACACAATTCACCGCCGTATTTTTACCTTTTATCCATCACAATATGCCTCAATTTTGTCATCTCTCAAATTTCTTATTTCGCTGCAAAAATAGGCACGAAATTACCTTACCCTATACTTTTCATTTTAGTTTATTTTAATCCAACACAATAATATTTTAATTCATATCATTTCAAAATGTATGTATATTTTAGTCGACCCTTTTAATTTTTTATCATAATTTAAGTACGACACTTCGCTCACTGATTAGATTTATTGGTATATAGCAATTATTACCAAAGAAAATCAAATTTATTACCTTTTAAAAATACAAAAATCAAATAACAAACGGGTGAATAAATTAAAATGAATTACAGTAAAAAAAAAAACAAAATATACATATTATTTAAACAGTTTATATCAGTTAAAAGATTCCCAACTTAAAAAACTAACCATTAAAATATATTATTTTCTAAAAAAATCAGAATCTCTTGTTTCCCATTTATTTATTATTTTTACGAAAATTGAAACGCGGGGGTTGGATTGTCAATTCAATTGGAAGGAAAATAAAAAGGCAAAAAATAATTATCCCTTGAATTGTAAGAAAATCGGAAAAATTCCTTTCTATTTTGACGTTGACATAAATCAAATAATTGCGCACTGGTCTGTTCAGCACAGGCTACCGCCAGGTTCGTTATAGTTCTTTGACTTTATAAAATATTTGATAGTACCATACCTAATTCCAGACAATTCTTTTTTTCCATCTCCAACATTTTAACTCTCAATAATTAGAGGAGCGATAGTAAAAATATTAGTTAAAAGTAAAAAAGTTTTAATTAATTATTTTTTATTTTAAAAAAACTGTGTATGAGTTGGATATGTCAGTAGCATAATTAAACGCGTAAGAAAATATGAAATGGGGAAGCAAATGGGGCAAAGTTTATATTTATTTTAATTTATTAATTGAAAATTTGGGTGCTGATTTCTGTTCCCTAAAGTATTCATGCATGTTCAGAGAAAAAGTAGGGAAAGGGCACGCATGAAATTTTACCCCCCAACATAATGTCAACAAAGGCTGAGGTTAAAATGAATGAGACGTGGGTGTATTGATGCCTTTCAACTGCTCTTGTCCATCTAACATCAATTTCTTTTAGATATTATATGATTTTTTTTCAATATCAATATATTTCAATCCAATTTTCAATCATTTCAACTCTATATACGTATGTATTGCAATCAATATTTCAACCTTTTATTTATATTCATTCAATTTAAACAAAATATTATGAGATACGGTAAAAATATAATTAAAACTCTCTCTCTCCACTTAATTGGTCAAATTACCATAACGCCCCATACTATGATTTAGAATTTAAATTTGACATCTGATAATATCTATATTTGGAATGAAAACTCTATTCACAAATCAACAAAGTCATTTTAGCATGTTTTGTTCCTACTCACACGTCTCCAACAACAAATTAATTAATTCAAATTAACTTTAATGCCGAAAATCGAAAGAGAAAAAAAAAGGAAATTATTTATATAAATGAAAATGAAGGCCCAAAATCTCACATAATTATTGATTATGTTTGTTGGAATTGAAGCGTTTCAAAATGAAATGATACTCACAAACCAAGCACATACTTGAAGCTTTTAATTCAACAGGCCAGTGGGTGTAACAACTTTCAATAATGTTGAACCAAGTTTTGCCCCCCTCCTTAATCTGACTCTCTTTTCTTTTTTTATTTTCCAATATCAATACCAAATCTGCCAAACTCAAAACAACTTTCTTTTGTCTTCTTCTTTTCATTCCCATCTTCCACATTTTCTCCCTATATAATCTCCATTTCTCCAGCCCCATCTCTTCGTATCCATCGCTGCAGCATTTGTTCTTCGTATCCAAATTTATCAGCCATGCCGGCGCCTTCACTCACTGCCCTTCGCTCTCTTCATTTCTTTGGAGTTTTGCTTCTATTTTCCTCGGCGGCATTGTCCTTGGCCCACCCACTAACACATCGCCATCAATTTGTTGTATGTTTTTTTCTTCTCTTTCTGGGTTTTGCTGGTTTGTTTCTTCTTCCATTTTGATGTTCATTGTGTTTGAAAATTGAACTCTTTGAAGATTCAAGCTACCCCAGTGAAGAGGCTGTGCAAAACCCACAATGCCATTACGGTGAATGGCCAGTTCCCTGGGCCCACCTTGGAGGTCAACAATGGCGATACTCTCATTGTCACTGTTATTAACAAGGCCAAGTACAACGTGACAATTCATTGGTAATTACCATTTCTAATGTTTAGACTTGGAGAATCTTTTTTATGGAGATTTAATTGTGCTATTATTGCTCTTTTAGGCATGGCATCAGACAGTTAAGAACTGGTTGGGCTGATGGACCCGAGTTTGTGACTCAGTGTCCGATCAGACCCGGAGGAAGCTATACTTATAGGTAAATAAATCATCACTCGACTCAAAAGCTTGAACTAAAAATGAATTTAATCTCGATAATTAATGCAGATTCACGGTGGAAGGACAAGAAGGGACTCTATGGTGGCATGCACATAGCTCATGGCTTCGCGCCACGGTTTATGGAGGCTTAATCATCCGCCCTAGACAGGGAGATTCCTACCCTTTTCCCAAGCCAAACCGCGAAGCAATACTTCTAATGGGTAATTATAAGTTACATTACATTATATAATTACATTAAACCATAATTAATCGCCCGACATAAATACAAAACATTATTTTTTAAATTAATTAATTATTATTATTTTTTTTTTTTGGATTATTAGGCGAGTGGTGGGATGCAAACCCCATTGACGTAGTGAGACAGGCCACAAGAACGGGAGCGGCTCCCAATGTCTCTGATGCTTTCACTTTCAATGGTCAACCCGGTGACCTTTACAAGTGCTCTAGCCAAGGTGAATTTTGTAATTTCAAAATATATATTTTAATATTTTCTCAATTATGAATATTAGAAATGTAATTAAATGTTTTCCGGGTCGAGTCGGGTATGATATTCGGTTGTGTATAATGATTATGCAGATACTGTAATTGTGCCCATCGATTCCGGCGAGACCAATTTGTTGAGAGTGGTGAACTCCGGCCTGAACCAGCCACTTTTTTTCGCGGTGGCGAACCACAAACTGACGGTGGTTGGAGCCGACGCTTCCTACACAAAGCCCTTCACAACCTCTGTTTTGATGCTTGGCCCAGGCCAAACCACCGACGTTTTAATCTCCGGCGATCAGGTCCCTTCCCGGTACTACATAGCGGCACGTGCGTACCAAAGCGCACAAAATGCACCGTTCGACAACACCACCACGACTGCCATTCTCAACTACAAATCTGCCCCTTGCTCCGCCAAGAAAGGCGGCGTGTCGATTAAACCACTCATGCCTCCGCTCCCTGCCTACAACAACACCGCCACCGTCACCGCCTTCAGCCGGAGTTTTCGTAGCCCTCGACCCGTCCCAGTCCCGAAGGAAATCGACGAGAATCTGTTCTTCACCATCGGATTGGGACTCAACAATTGCCCACGTAATTTCAAACCCAGCCAATGCCAAGGCCCCAACGGAACCCGCTTCACAGCCAGTATGAACAATGTCTCATTCGTACTTCCTTCGAACATCTCAATTCTTCAAGCCTTCCAACAGAGG
Source organism: Cucurbita ficifolia (assembly GCA_033971965.1). Lineage (NCBI taxonomy): Eukaryota > Viridiplantae > Streptophyta > Magnoliopsida > Cucurbitales > Cucurbitaceae > Cucurbita > Cucurbita ficifolia. Next base: position 20,064,739 of record CM066965.1, read on the forward strand.
ATTCCCGGCGTCATCACCCCTGATTTTCCGGCCAACCCGCCGCTGATATTCGATTACACCGGCAACGTCAGCCAGTCGCTTTTCCAACCTATTCCCGGTACTAAAGGTTACAGATTGAAATACGGGTCGACAGTACAAGTCGTGTTACAAGACACTAGCATTGTAACGCCTGAAAATCACCCGATTCATCTCCATGGTTACGATTTTTACATAATCGCCGAGGGATTTGGAAATTTCAACCCCACAACTGATACTAAAAAATTCAACCTCGTTGACCCTCCTCTTAGAAACACCGTCGCCGTCCCCGTCAATGGCTGGGCCGTCATCCGATTCGTCGCCGATAACCCAGGTAATAATTTTTCTAAATAAAAACAAATTAAAATTCTTCTTTTCTTCCAAATTTTATTAAATTCTTGTGTGGTTTTTTATTTATTAGGTGCTTGGATAATGCATTGCCACTTGGACGTGCATATCACGTGGGGGTTGGCGATGGTGTTTCTGGTGGATAATGGAGTGGGACATTTGCAGTCAATAGAGTCGCCGCCGCCGGATCTCCCGATATGCTAAGACAGCCAAAATTAAAAACAACATCACATTGGAATTAGTTTCTGAGTTTTTTTTTTTCCCCCGTTTTTATTAGCATTGGGGGCCATAGAATATGCTCTGTTTCATTGTTATCTTCTTTTTGATTTATAAAGTGGTGATGTCGACGACCAAGCAGATTCTTGAATTATTCCATAAGATCTTTCTTACAGTTCTTTGCAGACCTCAAATTCTAATTGATTTTGAAATTGAGCTATTGTACGGACGAATAAGTAAAAAATTGAATAATTTAAACCAAAGTAAAAGCTGAAAATTTAGGCATCGACCAAGTCAAATTTTAGTAACACCTAACTTAGGTTAACCCAACTGAGAATTAAGGATTAAATTATGAAGAAAATAATGGAATTTTCTACATTTTTTAATGAGCTCAAGATTGGTCAATATCCATTTAAAAAACAGGATAAAAAAAAATTGGTCAAAATGGGTGCAACTACTTCTGATTGTTCTTAAGCAATAAAATTGGTTGAATCTAAGATGAGTAACTTCCAATCAACTGCTAAATCAACCATTAGTTAAGACTTATTTGATTTTTTATTTTTTAGTTTTTTTTTTCTTATCAATATTTTCAAAATATTAGTAAAGTTTTTAAAAATCACACTTTTTCAAAAAAAAAAAAAAAACTATTAAAGGAAGTCAAGATGATATTAAAATATAGATTATTATTTTAATTCATATAGTAAATAGATTGATTTCCTTGATTTCTTTGTCATTTGAATTATTACATTTATTATTATGTTCTGTCCAGTTTCAATGTTCATCAAATAGGTTTAAATCTTACATTAATTATTATGTTCAGTTTTCAATATTCAACGAACAGGTTTAAAATTTTCACTCTCTATATAATTAATTAATTAAAAAAAAAAAAACAACTGGGATTCCTTGAAAGTAGACAGCAGAAGCCTTTTGCCTACTTTTTCATAATGCGGCCGCCGAAGTGGCGTTTGCAGTGACGCATTCTAACTTAGTTCAATTTTGCCATGTCATCAATGACATAAAGCAAATGCAATTTTGCAACGTCAACCTTCGATAATGTCATGTATCAATCCAACGTGGCATTATTTGAACCTACAACGTGGCCCAATATATAAAACCAACGTGGCACAAAAATACAACACAGCATCATATTCTAGTGTTACTGGGGGGCAATGGTATACACGTACTACCCTACGTGCCACAGAAATCTTAGGTTAATTTACATCCCTGAAAAATAAAAATTTAACTTCTAATATTATCTATTCAATATTTTATTTAAAATGTTAATTGAATAATAATTAACTTAAAAGAATTGATTCGGTCAAAGTTGATTAGAAATCTAAAATTAAAAACTTAGAAACAAATAAAAATATATTTTAAAGTAGACAAGTTGACCGGTAGAGACTGAATTTATAAATTAAGTTGGCTTAATGCCTTTTCTAATATTTATCCAATATAAAACGACTCGTTTTAGTTAAAGCGGCTTGTCCAACGCGCTATTTTTCTCGATTTTCTCAAAACTCTAATTTCTATAATTATTTTTTTGTATACACGTTAATATTTATGGAAAGTACTTGGAGAGAAGAAAGCGACCCCTGAGGTCGGGAAACTTCAGTGACACGTGGCAAATTCTTATGCATTTTGAAGTCAGGAAGCCACTAGAAAATCGCCACGTTGACGTTAATTAATAAGTCATACGGCTGAGGATAAATATCAGAAGTCTCTGGAGAAGGCTATAAATATCTTCCTCCTCTGGCTCACTGGAGATTCCGAGAACTAAAGATCATCTACGCCAAAAACCAGTTCGAGAAACGGAAGAGAGAAAAAAGGAAAAAGAAAGAAGGCGATTCAGAGAAGTTGCGGAAGGAACTGAAATAAATTTGCTCGTGCTTTCAGATCGAAAGGAGTTCTTCGTCTCGCATGACAGTAGAGATAGTTCAGAGGTTGGTTTCTTCATCTTCATCTCTTCTTTTTTTATCCTTTTCCAGTGAATCCTTGAATTGCAAAATCAATTGAAATTTTGGAGTTCTTGAGACTATTTAGGGTTTTGATAATTTGGAATCGTTGTGCCTTAGGTTTCGAGATTGTTCTAGAAGTTTCTTGCCTTTTTCTCATGAAAATGTTTATTCTACGAAGTTCGTAGTGTATATGGAAAGTTATTGCCGTAATCTCTTAATACTTGGGGCGTAAGAAATCTGTGGGTTTTGGTCATAAAAACCGGTCTAGTTTGTTGTCTTCTTTAGGAAGCTGCAATTACTTGTCGTCGCGTAAGTTTTGTTTACCTGGGGCTCAAGAAATCAGTGGGTTTAATCATACGAACCGCTCTAAGTTTTTTTGTTCTTGCTTAGGGAGTTGTAATTATCCAGGGGCGAGGCAATCAGCACTCTGTTATCTGATTTCTTCAATTTGGGTTCAAAATTGTCAAAAAATGAGTCTGGGTGATCGATATTCTGACGCGATTTCTTTACCTATCAAACGAATTAGGAAGAGGAAGTCACGGAGTAGACGAGATCCATCGACCGTGGCTGAGACTCTTGCTAAGTGGAAGGCTTATAATGAATGTGTTAATTCTTGTGATGATGGAAGCAAGCCAATTCGTAAAGCTCCAGCAAAAGGATCTAAGAAGGGATGTATGAAAGGTAAAGGAGGACCCATGAATTCAAATTGTAAATACAGAGGTGTGAGGCAGAGGACTTGGGGGAAATGGGTTGCGGAGATTCGTGAACCTGATAGAGGTAGTAGGCTGTGGCTTGGTACTTTCTCTAATGCCATTGAAGCTGCTCTCGCCTATGACGAGGCTGCCAGGACGATGTATGGCCAGACTGCTCGTTTGAACCTTCCCAACATTACAAACACAGGGCTGCTAGATGGCACTGCCTCGGATTCTTCGACGTCGACTTGTTCTGAATCGACAACGACAGCATCAAACCAATCTGAGGTCTGTGTGTTTGAGGAGCTTACAATGAGGCCACAACCTGACCCCCCAGACGTTAAGATCGAAGGTGAGCCGAGGACCGGGTTCCCGGTTGATCAAGTCGCGACATCGGCTATAGATGCTAAATTTTGTGACCAAGGCAATGATCAGGCAGCTCTGTTAGGGATTGAATTTCCCAGTTTGGATCACTTCCCGAACTTTCAAATGGATGAAATGTTTGAGTTGAGGACTAATGACATTGCAATGCCAGTGAGCTTAGAGAAGAAAGTGAAGCATGAGAGTGTCGATGGCGAATATCCCGATCGGAGCAGTGATCCATTCGGCATCCAGGATGTGCTGCAGGATTTTCAAATAGATGAGATGTTTGATGTGGAGGAGCTTCTAAGCATTATAAATAGTGATTCCATGCATGATCAAAGCTTCTTGCAAGGGAATGTGTATGATTCTAACAACATGGTGCCTCCCCAACCATCAAGCTTGTCGAATCAGTTCCGATACCCCGACACGAAGCTGCTTGGAAGCCTTGAACGCATGGATCAAGCTCCAGCCGACATCGACTATGGGTTCGATTTCTTGAGAGAGGGGAGGGAGGAGGATCTGAATGCTGCAACAGATGATTTTGCAAGATACTTGAATTATGAGATGGGTGGTTTGGGTTTCTGAAGGGCAATCTTGGTGAGCTTCATTTATTGTGTAAACTATGTTGGTAGTGACTGCGTAGGTTTTAGCTTAGGGAATAGGCTATGCTTCTCATCAGATACTTGGTTACTTCTATAGCTACCTTCGTTAGGTGCAACTAAGTTTTTTCAATTAGTTTAATGAAATTCATTATTCTTTTTTTATGGAAATACCATTAAGCATTTCTATTAAAATATAATATATAAATGAAAATTTCCTTCTTTTTTTTTATGAATAGAAGTTTTAACAAATTAATCATTTAATAAACAAAAAGATAGAGCAAGTTGTAAGGCAACTTGTGCATAGGATACATAGACAGCAGGGTTTTTTCCAATCCTTGATTTTTGTCCATATAAATTATGGGTTTAGCTTCCGCTTTAGGCAACCAACTTGGATAGCCTTATGAACTTCTTTAATCTTTAAAATTTTAGTCCAACTTAGATCATATCACAGCCGCAAATTATTTTATTTTATTTTTTGCCAAAAAAAAAAAAAAAAAAAAGGCTCCATTTGCATTGATTAATAATATTTATTGAACACAAAAATCTTTTTGATCTTTTCTCATAAAAAAATAGTGTTTTTTTTTTTAAATAATGGAGGACCACTTTTATTCATTTGCGAGTTTCTTTCTTGTATCATCTACTTAAATTTTTTTTTAAAAAAAAAACTTCTAGAAGGTTCTTTTGTTAAAAAATTGGACTAAAAATTCAATACTCTTTTTTTTTTTTAAATGTAAAAATCATTGCACAAAAATGGTAGATAAATGAACATAAATAAATAAATTATTATGAAAGAGTCTTATCTAAAATCTTCGAAACGATAGAAGATATAGGATTTTAGTTGAAAATGTAGGCCAATTGTCAGGTATGAAGGAGACGTGGAAAATGATTAAGGAATTATCTTGCATGTTGGATTGTTAGGTGGAGGCAAACTCAATGGTTCAGTTCAGCGGCTTATTTCACTTTATGAATCTATTCATATATTACACTATATAGTAACGCATTAAAATAATCACCTTTCGATTATATTCTTAAACTATATAGTAACGCATATTTTGTTTAAGTTGTCTGCTACATCATATGTACCTTATTTGAGAGTTTGATGACAGATTAATTATGTAAAACTATATGTTAAAAAGAAAAGTAATGAATTAGTAATTAGATGGTGTGTTTCTAGAAAAGTCGTTAAACGTGAACAAAATTAAAGATATACATGGTGGCAATGGCAAAGTTGAAGTTTGAAATGGAAATAAGGTCCAAACAAAGGCCTTGCAACTTGCCCATCCCACTTGCAATTCTAGGCAACTGCAACAGCTAAAAGTAAGCTCGAAATACAGCAAATTTTGTTCCCAAGTGGACCTCAATTCTTTTTTCTTCTTTTGAACCGATTTATCAAACACTTTAATTTAAATGCCTCCAAACCAAACTCAATATATACCAACTCCTTGTCCTCTTAATTATATATATCTCTGAATCTATCCTCCCATCAAACTCATCCCCATACTTATTGAATTTTAATTATGCCTTCCTCCCTTCAATTCTACCGCTATACCACCGCTAAGCCCTCCGCCGCCTTTAACCCAAAGACCCACTTCGTTTCGCAGCCGTGTGCGCTTACAGACCACAAGCATGCAGTGGCGTCGGACCAGTGCAGCTCTGTCGTGGTGCAGACCATCGACGCTCCAGTGGCTGTAGTTTGGTCGTTGGTCCGGCGATTCGACAACCCACAGATGTACAAGCAGTTTCTCAAGAGTTGCCGGATTGTCGATGGCGACGGTGTGTCGGTCGGGACGATTCGTGAGGTGCACGTGGTGTCAGGTCTGCCGGCGTTGTCGAGTAGAGAGCGGTTGGAGATTCTCGACGAGGAAAAGCACGTGTTGAGCTTTAGCATCGTGGGAGGAGACCACCGACTGAAGAATTACCGGTCGATGACGAGCTTACACGTGTCACCGGGAGGCGGAGGAACGGTGGTGGTGGAGTCGTACGTGGTGGATGTGCCGCCGGGAAATACGAAAGAAGAAACGTGCGTGTTCGTAAATACGATTGTGCGGTGCAATTTACAGTCGTTGGCTCGAGAATCAGAGAACATAGCCAAATCAAAAATCAAAAACATGTAAAATCATATACAATTTAGGCATAATGTAGATAATCAAACGCTAATCGCTTCAAATTTTTTTTTTTTTTTTTTTTTTTTTTTTTTTTTTTGGTTGGTGGAAACCGACTGTAACTTGCATTGGTATCTTATTCGTTTTTTTTTTTCTCCTCCTTGGAATGGTAGTTATGATCTTTATCAAGGGCTGGACTTTTATGAAATTTATGCCCTTTTTTCTATTATTTGTATATATATATATATATATATTCATTTTGGATGTGTTTATTTTATGGAAATAGATTATTTTTCATGTAATTAGGGTTGGGAAATTCTATCAAATTAGGGTGTTTATTTCCTTTAAATTCCTATTTAAATGGAAATATCTAATTTAAGAGACATTGTTTTGAGGATAAGAGTTATTCCAAGTAAGAGATGAGACGGTTTGAATAAATATAATAATTGAGGAAAATAAAAAGAAAATCCCAGAAATTTTGGAGTTAAAAATATTTTATTTATTTATGAGTTACCGCCGTTAAAAATTTTGGAATAGGAAAAGAAAATAACAATCGCTTGCAACTTGTCCAGAGGGTTAAAAATATTTTATTTATTTATTTATCTTTTCTCTACAAAATGGCAACTTGGTATGTGCAATTTATGGGTGTAATAAGGGATGTGGAGCGGCAATTTGTGTTGCAAGTTGTGAAAAACATTTAATTTGGATATTCCAATTTTCTTTTTCTTTAAACCTCAGACTAATCAAATTGAGGCCGCCCATGTCGGACTCATTCATTTCGACTGTTTTTAGTCTTAAAGACTTTAATTATTCTAATCAAGTCTTATCGTGGTTATCGTTGTTATACTTTAAATTGTCCTTTCTTTATTTATGATAATTAAATTAATAATCCATCTCTATAATTATTTTTATTTTTTTTAGTTTCCATTTCAACTAATTTTAAAGTTTTAAATTTAATTTTTATGATGAGTTAAACTCATCTCTAATACATGTAAATTTAAGTACTTTAATTATTTCTGCAGGGTCAAGGATATTAAGAATCATGGACCTCCACAATGGTATGATATTATCTACTTTGTCCATAAGAAATACCTCATGCCAAGACGAGCCTTCACAATAGTATGATGTTGTCCACTTTTGTGATGTCCTACATTGATTCCTTTATAAGGGTGTGAAAATCTTTTACTAGTAGATGCGTTTTAAAGCCTTGAGGGGAAGCCAGAAAGGAAAGCCCAAAGAGGACAATATCTGCTAGCGGTGGACTTGGGGCATTACAAATGGTATCAGAGCCAGACATCGAACAATGTGCCAGCAAGGAGGTTGTTCTCCGAAGGGGGTAGACACGAGGCGATGTGCCAGTAAGGACGCTGACCCCAAAGGGGGATGGATTTGGCGGGGGTCCCACATCGATTGGAGAAAGGAATGAGTACCAGCGAGGACGCTGGGCCCCGAAGGGGGGGTGGATTGTGATGTCGTTGGGGAGGAGAACAAAACACCCTTTATAAGGGTGTGGAAACATCCCCTAGCAGACGCGTTTTAAAGCCTTGAGAGGAAGACCGAGAGGGAAAGCCTAAAGAGGACAATATCTGCTAACGGTGGGATTGGGCCGTTACAACTTTAAACTTAAGAAAGGCCTCATGTCAATGGATAAGCCTGGCTTAAGCCTTATGGAGCCCTCGAATAGCCTTCCCTTGATCGAGGCTCGACTCCGTCTCTGAAACTCTCTATTCTTTTGATTTCAGATTTCTGGTTAAGCACTAAAAATTATGTATAAGAAGAGGAAGAAGATTTATGGTTAAGCCGAATCTTTCAATCAAACAAACCATAAAACCAGTAAATCCATGTTTAGAGTTTGCACAAATATATATATACTTCAGCTGTATTATCTTTACATTCTACTGTTCAACATAGCCGAGATTGAAAGCAGCATCTATTAAGCAATCTTAGCAATGCATCAGCCTTTCTTCTAGCCTTCAATGATCCATCAGCTGCCAAGCTTTGCAGCGAAGGGATACTCCGAGGATTCATCAACAACCGCCTCCCAACTTCCTCTCCTCCATCTTTGCACATCCCCAACAACACCGTAATTGAACTCTCTTTTCCTTTTGGAGATCCAAATCTTATAAGATCAACCAGCAAAGCCACCACAACTCTGCTCTTCCTTATCTCCTGCAGCCCTTCCGAGCAGCCCAAAACCAAAGACAGCGCCTGCAACGCATCATCTGTTATGCCTGCCTTCTCATCCGTCAGCAACTCAATCAGCAATGGCACTGCCCCAGCACCTACAATACAAGCTTTGTTGGCTTTGTAAAGAGCTAGATTGCATAGTGCAGTGGCGGCGTCGCGCTTCCCGGCTGAATTGCCTTCTTTCAGGAGCCTCACCAATGCCGGTATCGCTTTTGGACTCGCCCCTATCGATATTTTGAACTCGTCCACCATTGTTAAGCTAAATATTGTTGCTGCAGCGTTTTCTCTTGCTTCCATTGTTTTCCCTGATTCTAAGATGTGTGTTATGTTGTCTAGTGCTCCGGCTGCCACTATCAGGATCTTGTTGTTGTTAAAGATTGCCAAGTTGAACAATGCCGTCACAGCATTTTCCTCAATCCTTGGATCACCAGATTTCAACAAGCTCACAAGAAACGGTATTGCTCCTGCCTCGGCAATCATCCTTCGGCTATCCATTCCTGTTTTTGCTAGCAACCGGAGCTCATATGCTGCTTGTCTTTGAACATCTGGTGATCCGGTTGCAAGCTTCCCCACTAGAAATTCGGCTGTCATTTTGACAGCGTCGGAGGCGGCTTTTGATGCCGAAATGTGATCGATCGGTTCCTCGGAACGGTATCGTCTGCTGTTGCTTCTCTTCAAGAAAGAACATGGTTTTGTTGGTTCAATCAAATTAACGTTGTTTTCTTGGCACCATTGTTGCATCAAACTTTTGAGTGCATAATTTGGTATGAGAGCCACATGAATTAGCCTCTGATTACTCTTGGGGCATACATGATGCCCTGAGTCAATCCATTGAGCTATAGAATTACGATCATAAGTATGTCCTGATGATACAATTACAGGATCTCTCATCAAATCTAACGAAATGGGGCAGCGAAAATCATCTGGAATTTGATCCATTGATATAGAAGAAGACGAATGATGTTGAAACTTCAAGTTGAATTGTTCTTTATTACTGAAAAGCACTGTTTTGGCATGTCGAACAAGAGAAATTAGATTGTTTATATTAGAAACCACCATTATTCCACCTGTTCCTGCTTGTTTAAGAGCTTCTACTTCCAGTTTTGATATCTCTTCATCACAATCCATCAGGCTTCTCAGCCCAACACTACTGAAAAACTCTGCCAAATCTTTGTTCTTGTTGTTCATCATTAGTTCAAGAAGCTCATCTCTTCTTCGAAGCTCGCGTTCGTCGGCCGAAAACTCGAATCGTTTAGCTTGATTGTGAAGAAGCTCCACTTGTTCTCTTGTATCATCTGTTAATTTCAGGAAGCTGAGAGGTAAAATATCAAGAACTCTCCCAATCTCCTTCACTAGCTGATAGAACTGATTGGAAATGAGCTCTGTCTGTAGTAAACTCCATAGACAGCTTCCTTCCTCAGAGGTTTGAATCAGAAGCTTAACTCTTCGGATTACAGAGAAGAGTTCAGTGAAGCAAACAATGGAAGATGGAGGAAGGTGAGGAGAATTAGATTCATGAACCTCTTCAAATAAGAAAGCAAGAAGCTTGATTCTTCTTCTCATGGTTGAGACGGTCCGAGCCTGCACAAAATTAGCCTTCTCCTCCAAACAAACTTCATTGGCTAAGACAATCAGTGATTGCAGCAGCGACCCATAAGGCAAAAAGGCTGAAGCTGCCATGATTGGGGAGGAAAGAGCGACATCCATGGCCATTCTCATTGCATCAATACACTCGACATATGCGGAGCCATATATATACGGAGCATTTTCTTCGTTCTCCGTATTCTATTTTGTGTTCATCTAGATCGAGTGTGTGCGTTATTGTGCGATTCTAACACTTCATTCATTCATAGTCTTTATCAACGGTCAGACATGGATTACGAGGGGAAAACTACAAAGCTCCTTCAAACTTGAAAATTAGTTAATTCATTGGGAAAAAGAAAGAAACATTTTAGTAATTTGAAGGGGGGTTTTGTCAGTTTCTTTTTGTTTGGCTGACTGTATGAACAATGGGAGGACTTGTTGGTAGCTGCCACTTGGAGCGACTTCCTGACTCCTTCAAATAGTCAAATGCCCAACCAAATTTATATTTTTCAAAACTATGCATTAACTGCACAAAGTCAAACTTTGTGGGCAGTCTCCTCTCATATCTCTCTTGCAAAATTTCAACCTTTTTGTTTCTTTTGGAGGTTTCTTTGGAGTGAGTATTGAAAAGTCAGCTCATAAGCCCCCAAACAATGCTTATTCTCTTTTTTTTTTATAATATAGAGTTTATTTTGGAATTTCAGACATATATTCTATTTATTATATATCAAAGGTCCATGCCATCACGGATTTATCATTCCATATCGATGTTATTACAAAAGCGTAAACAAGATCGATCGCACTCACACACCACAAATAGAAATTAAAAAAATAGACACAAATATTTACGTAGTTCGAAGAGAAAAATTCTCCTACATCTACTAGCGGTAGTCAATCACTATAATCAAAATGTTTGTAAGTCTATCTCTCACCACAAAGTCTCTCTTACATAAATTTCCCTAAATTGTTTTTAGACAAATACAAAATGACAATAACTTTATATCTCAAAACAATGCTAGACAAACTTTTATATATGCATAACAATATTAACGTTATACATGAATCGAGTGTGGAGATGAACAAAAAAAAAATGGGGAGATGAACCAAATGAATTCCAATAGGTGCATGCATATAAGAGGAGAATGTATTTCTAATGTTCATGAATTCAAAAGTATGGTATGATACATGGAATGTATCAAAAATGTTCTCCACCTTGTCAAAAGAATCCCAAGCAAATAATCGATTTCGCTCTCACCAAATGAACATGCTACTCCTCTCATCTTCTCCAACGGTATCAGATCCATGCAATATCAAAATTTTTCATTAGCAATCACCTTTATCAAAACATCATGATTATCAATAGTTCCAATTTTCAATAAACGAATGTTCTTCATTCATAATTTCTCGAACAAATGAAATCGAATATCAATATGTTTGGTACGAACATGATGGACTTAGTTCTTCGACAAACAAATAACAAGCTATCACAAAACACATGTACATGTTTTTTTAGCAATACCCAAATCATTAACTAAACTATGTATCCAAATATCTTTTTTAAAAGCTTCATTGACCCTCATATACTTTGCTTCGATGGTAAACAATACAAAAGCAAACGGTAATATTGAACGCCAGCAAACAGGTTTACCAACCATATTGAACAAGTTAGAGTTGTAGCAGTGCAATGCTTACTTTTCTTCATAATCTAATATTTTTCCACAATATTAAATAATGAAAATGTGAGTGATTTGGTCACGTTAACCTCGGCAGCTTTTGGTTCGGCTAAAAGGGCACAAATTCTCCCAGAAGTTTCTTTAATTGGACCCAAAAAAAAAAAAAGAAAAAAAAAGGGAGAAAATCACAACCTATCACTATCACTGTATCAGAACTATGGAAGTTTCTGTGTGGATGTACTATGGACAAATGTGTTAGACTATTCTCAAGTGGGCTTCAATAGAAAAAGCCCAAAAACTTCAAGCCCACGATGAAGCCCAATTGGAGTGCTCTCTGTCTCTCCATTATTAAAGGGCCCACTGAAACGTTGAATGGTACAAAGGCAATCTAAAGAAGGGGCCTACTTGATTGATAGAAAAAGGAAATTAGTGGAAGGGAAGATGGCACCATAAAAGAAGGTTTACAGACACCACAATCCAACATCCTCCATCAAAATATCAACGTTAATAATTATTGGGCCGGCCCATTTTCTCGTCTGCAACAAAACTATTTCATGTGTGTGTGTGCGTGTGTGTGTGGTTTGAGGAAAACGACGACCAGTTTGTGAACAAGTGGGTTCTGGGAATTCCATTATGAACTTTGGCTGTTTCGCTCAATCACTGCCCCAACCATTTTCATTTGATGGGACTGTTTTTATCCCTTCCTCATCATAACTCCCCTTCCCTTTTCTCTCTCATTTTACCCTTACTCAATTATGGCCTTTGGATCCCTTTTCTTTTAACCATGTTTTTATCTTTTCATTAACATTTTCTAATAATTTTTCCGAAAAAAACAACATTAATTTTACTTTCTTAATACAGATCATCAATATGTTGCTTTCTATATGAAATATGATGTCTCATCCTAAGTTAGGAACACAAATAATGGCACCCCATGTTCTTTAATTAAAAGTATTTCTTCTTTTTTTACCTTTAATTGTCTCTTTCAAGCCTTCTTTTCTCCAATTACTCTCTCCCCAACCCCCTTAACCATTATATATATATATATATATATATATATATATATATATACACACACATCCTGTTGTAGAGGAGATGACATTATTTGTTTACTGACATGATGAAACAGCAGCAGCAGAAGCAGGAGCAGCAGGCATGAGAGGGTGCCATGATACTCGTTCTTCTTCTTCTTGTGCAGCCTGCAAATTGCTGAAAAGAAGATGCACGCCCACTTGCATATTTGCGCCTTATTTTAGGTCGGATGAGCCTAAGAAATTCGCCAAAGTTCACAAAGTGTTTGGGGCGAGTAATGTGAGCAAGATTCTGACGGAGGTGCCTGAGGAGCAGAGAGAGGACACTGTGAACTCTTTGGCTTATGAGGCTGAGGCTAGGCTCAGAGATCCTGTTTATGGATGCATCGGCGCTATAGCTTTGTTGCAGACTAAAATGGCGGAGCTTCAACATGATCTTGCTCTTGCAAAAGCTCGCCTAGCTCGTTATGCTGCTGCTAATAATACTTCTTCTTCTTCTTCTTTGGGTGTTTTGGAAAATTGTGTTGTTAATATGTCTTATGGTGGATTGAGTTTGTCTGGGCAGAGTTCTGATGATATCTCCCAATATGGATATTTATGTGACTTCACCCATTTTCCATATCCATTTCAAGCTTGAAACTTTGTGCTCTGTTTCTCATCTGGGTTTCATCAAGATTTTTTATTTTTTATTTTTTTTGCCTCGAAATTCTTTTTATATTCATGACGGTAAGAATTGACATGAAATTAATGGTATTTGTTGGAGAATTTATAAGGATTTATGTTGAACAAGGGAAGTAGAAACTGATCTTCAGGATTGTTTTCAAACGAAGGATGAACTAAAAGTTTCCTCTCTCTTGTCAATTTCAAAGTGGAGTAGTTGGAATGTGTAAGTCTTATTTGGCCGGTTGTGTATTGTCGTCACCTTTACGATTTTAAAATATGTTTGTTAGTGATAGGTTTACACACTCTTATAAGTAATGTTTCATTCTCCCATCTAATTCGACGTGTGATCTCACAATCCACCTCTTAGTGCCCAACGTCCTTGTTAGCACACCGCCGGTGTTTGACTCGGATACCATTGTAACAGCCTAAGCTCACCGCTAGCAAATATTGTCCGTTTTGGCCCATTGTATGACGTCATCAGCCTCACAGTTTTAAGACATCAACCTCACAGACGATGATATATAACGAAATAATATCTACTAGCGGTGTTACATAATTGTTGGAAGGAACCGTATCTAAATAATCTTCTTGATCGACGTTCAAATTCTCACAATATATGATATACCTACATATATTTTATTTTCTATTGAATTAAATTCTTCCTTCCCTTTGTTTTTTCATTACGAAATATAGAATTGATAAAGATTGAAAAAAAAAAAAGTGTTATTTTACTTTTCTTTTTAAAAGAAAAAGAAAAAGAAAAGGAAAAAGGGCGGATGGGATTGGTGGTTGTGTAGGTCCAATGAAAGAGAGAGGAGAGGGTTTAATTGAAATAGTAAGATGGGGACGTGTGGTGCGAAAGTATTGGGTCGAGAAAATGACATTGGGCCCGAAATCCCATTGGGCCCATGAAGCCTAGGCCTTATATGATCCATCATTCACGAAACTGGATATGATTGATTTGAATGAAGAGAAAGGCATTAATTTTTAAAAAAAAATATAATTTGGAACTTTAAATTGTGATTCCATAGAATTGAGGCGAAATTGAAACCGGGTGATGCAATAAATATGGTGTATTAAGTAAATTTTTGGGAGTACCGAGGCACTGTGGAAGTGTCCCCCCACTTTGGCATCGCTCACATGCAGATGCTGTTTCCTAAACCTTTCTCTTTCCGTCTCCCTCTACGCCTTCGCTGTTCCTCTTACGTCCTGACACCTCCTCCCCTTTGCATGCACTCTCCCAACTCTTTCCCTCTCATTACCCTTTTCTTCCTCCCCCACTTTTCCTTCTATAATTATTTTATATAACAATTTAATTCTTTTTTAATTTTCATGAATCTTAAATAATAAGTAATGTAAAATCTTCACGGTTTTCAAGGAGAATAAATGTCAAACAAGTGAAGCTATATTTCAATGAAAGTAAAGGTCAAACAAATCAAGCTGTAGATCAAATTCTAGCAAATCAATGTTCATATGATCAACCATGGAATGAATTTTTTTAAAAAGTCAATTAAATAAAAAAAAACGTCACTAGGGTTCTCAATTTTAATCCATTCAAGTTACATTGGAATATTTGTAAACCATCCTTCAAATAAGCATCTAACACGTGGCTAAATTTTGCAAAAAATATCCATGTTTATATGTTTTATTTAATGAAATTGGAAATTGAAAATGAATTCGCTTATAAATTTGATTTTAAAACATTGGGCCGTAGTTCTTCATACTTCCATCTTCTAATTATCTGGTATTTAACACTTCGTATCTTCTTGAATATTCATTTTATCGGGAATTGTTCATCATATATTATTTAAACGAGTATATAATATGTTTTTTTTCTCGTCTTCCTTGCTCTTTGCATGTCTCCCCTTCAAAAATTATCAAATGTGGCGCCCTAAGGCCATGACTTGTTCATAAATAATTTGTTGTATATACTTCAAATTTCATTTTTATTTTCCCTTACAATTTAACCGTCAAAATTTAGATGTAACATTATTTAACTATGCCAAGAAAAATCAATTAATTAAAATTGAGCAAAGTTGAAAACTTTTTTTTAAAATAGTTTTTAATTTTTTTTAAGTGATTAAATACACTTCTAAGACTTATAAATTCATCTATTTTTTTATGAATTCAAATGTAATTCCTACAAATTACATGCATTAGAGAGATTTGAATTAGAAATAGACGATAAGAGTAAGACGAAAAGTTACTCAATAAAATTTAAAATTGTCATTTTAAATTCGAAGTTGTATAATTCGCTCGTAGATTTGAGTGTGGTTGTAAACGATAACGAAAAATTGAATCGAATCGAATCCAATCGAGACGAATATGAATAGAATTAAAATAATGGTGCATTATCCAAATTGGAAGAAAGTTAGAAGGAAGAAAAATAATGAAGTGTTCCCATCCCATTATGTTCATTGTTTTTTCATTTGTTGGTGTCAGATAAAAGTAAGAAAGAGGCGGCCGAAATAAGTCTCTCACGTGTATGTGCTTCTGCTCCCTGCTGCAACAAAACCACTCCACCAAGCCCAAGAACCCCAACTTCAACTCTCTCTCTCTCTCTTTAGATTGGTATTATATTGGTATTATATTGTATTGTAGTAGTGTGTGTGTGTGTGTGTGTGTATATAAACACATCCACTCAAAACCACCGCCCTCTTCCACCATTAACTGAGATCGCATCCAAATCAAACCCCAACCCTCTCCCCTCTTCCTTTCCCCCCTCACTGATCCATTCCTCTGAACGAGGCCGACGCCTTCACTTCCTTTTTAGTTTAGTTTTATGGACGACCACTCACCTTCCTCCTCTTTCCCTCACCCTCCCCGAGACCACCCTTCCTCTTCCTCTTCCTCTCCTGACCCTAATTCCCCATTATTACCTCCCCCAAACCCCCCTCCTCCTTCTTCCTCTCCCACTCCCAACAATGGCGCCCGTAAAAGAAAAGGCAAGGGCGGCCCTGATAACAACAAGTTCCGTTACCGCGGCGTCCGCCAACGCAGCTGGGGCAAATGGGTCGCTGAGATCCGCGAGCCACGTAAACGCACCCGCAAGTGGCTCGGTACTTTCTCCACCGCTGAAGACGCCGCCCGTGCCTATGACCGAGCCGCTATCATCCTCTACGGCTCCCGAGCTCAGCTTAACCTCCAATCCTCCTCCCCTAATTCCTCCTCCTCCTCCCATTCCTCCTCTTCCCAATCCTCCTCTCGCTCCAACAACCTCCAGACTCTCCGCCCTCTCCTCCCCCGCCCTGCCGCCGCCGCCGCCGCCTTCTCCTTCTCCTCCATGGCTTCCTCTCTCCCTATCATGACATCTCATCCATCCTCCTCCTCCAACTCTTCTAATTTTCTCCCTTATGGGGTTTATCCATCTCCTGGATTCACCCTAATGTGTCCCAATCTAGTGCATCAATACCCACCCCAACTTACCCAACACCCCCACGCCTTTTCCGCTCCTTCAAATGAAATTCCCTCTAATTCCACTGTTACCACAACTATTGCCACTCCATCACCACCCTCCACAACCTCGTACCACCAAAACCCTAATCCCGTACTTGTTGCTTCCCCTCAAATTAACCCCACGCCAGTTGCACCACCACCGCTGGTTTCAGATCTGGTTGTTGGGCCCATTGGGCCCGGATCTCCGGCGGTGGGCTGGCCGTTGGAGAACGATGAAGATTATCTTCCTTGTCTTTGGGACTACGGTGATCCTTTCTTCTTTGACTTGTGAGATTACTATTGTGGTTTTTGCGACAATGGGTCTCCTTCAAACTCAACGGAAAACAACGACATCTTGTCGATTTGAGCTTGAATCTCGGCTTGCATGTAACCAGCACCGCCTTGAGACGGCTGCGATGACGATGGCGATGGTCTACTACTGGTTCGTAATATGATAAATTCAGATTTTTATTATATACATATCTATATATATATTTGGTGTGTTTGATCTCTTTTTAGAGGTTGTGGTAATTGGATCGATCATCTCGATTCGTTTTTTTTCACACAATTGATGTTTTTGCATGAGATGGATTGAATTTTGGTGCTTAGAAATTGAAAGATTTTGAGTCAAAGAAATAGAGGCGAATTGATGAGGTTGCTTCATTGTTCAAACTTATCTTCTCCATTTGTTGGAAGTATCAACGATTGTCTCTCACAATAAAAACTCAATTTTTTTTTTGTTTTGATCATTTCCCATAATTTGATTTGTAATGTTAATTACTGTTCTTACTTATCATAATGATGTGATTAAACCAAGATTTCACGGTTGAGATTGTTGTTTGATAATGTTTTTTAAGTTTAATTTTGCTTGAATTTATTGAGAATTAATTAATTTTGATAAATTAGACTGTAATATCTTGGAACTGTGGTAAAGCTCAGTTTATGAATTAGGGTTTTGAGTTGTCAATGCATGGCTGCAGAAAGCACTGCAAAAAGTCAAAGAAGGTATAGGGAACTTCTGCCTTTTTGTTAATCCAACATGCAAGCTTTAATCAATCTCCTAAGGCTTCATTTGAAAACAACTACTTTTCTTCTTAGTTTTCTGCTGTATTCAAACTAATGTCGTTTACCAACAACTTTTACTATTTTGTTTATTTATTTTTATTTTTAAAAGAATCTAGCACAAAAGAATTTAGGGTAAGGCGGTTCTGATTATTCTTTTCATATGTATTTATATGGAGATAACGGAAGGAATTATATATGGATCAGGCAATGATTAAAGTGGATTAGAAGATTTTAGTTTATGTTTATAAAGTACATTAATTGTCGGAGCACTGTTAAGTAATTTAATACTTTTCGTATTGGGGTTTATTAAATAATCATACATTTGATGATCAAGGAGACTTTATTATATAATGAATTTTTATCCAAATTTTAAAAATAAAAACGACTTTTTTAAGATTATATCCCAAATTAAAATCCATTTTTCACCAATTGAACACTTTATAATAATTGCTTAAGGAAATATTTTTAAGAAAATAATTTTTTTTTATAAGCTTCTTTAAAAGTTCTTCCCACGTTGGTTGGTTAGGAGAACAAATCACCCTTTATAAGGGTGTGGAAACCTTCCCATAGCACACGTGTTTTAAAGCCTTGAGGGGAAGCCCGAAAGGAAAAGTTCAAAGAGGACAATATCTGCTAGCGGTGGATCTGGGTCGTTACAGTTGGTATGCCTATTTCAATAAATAAATATGTCGGTTTTTTCCAAATTAGTTTTTAGTTTTACCAAATAAAATAAAATAAAATATTTAGTTCCTTATATTTTAATAATTTTTACAAATTTAGTGGACAAATTATAAATATTCTTTTCAGAAATGTTTTTTTTCCTCTAAATTTATACTAATTCTCTAAATATTATATAAGAAAATATATCATCAACTGATTTTAATATTTAATAATAGAGTGGTATTAAATTAAAGATTTAAAACAGATAAAATAATCTAGATTTGAACTTTTTAAATGATAGGAAATAAATAAAAATTTAAGAAAGGCAAGGATAATTTTGAAAATTACACCAGCTATTTTTCTTTTCTAGTTTTTTATAATTGGGCTACTTCAGTCGGTCATTAGGCCCATAAACGGCCCAAGTGGCCCACCAAATTTCAAGCCGGCTTTAAATTAGGGTTTCTCACTATATATTGTAATCCGCAGCCTTTGCCTCCAGAACGTCGTCGATCCAGTCATTTGTTTCGTTTGCTTCGAGGCCATTCTTGTTCTGTATCAGATCGATTAGCAGGTCTTCAACATGAGGGCGAAGGTAAGTTCAAAGTTTTTTTTGATGAAATGTTTATGTTCATATTGCTTGGTTCTCGTGTTGATTTTTGTTATTGTTTGTTTGCATTTTTGTTACGATTCACCAGTGGAAGAAGAAGAGAATGAGGAGATTGAAGAGGAAGCGCCGAAAGATGAGGCAAAGATCCAAGTAGTTTGTCTTTTTTAAATAAACATGAATCGTTCTTTTAGTCGCTACTGATCTAGGAATAGAGTAATAGTTCCAATTCGTGTTCTTGTTGCTTTTTTATCAAGTTATTTTAGTTTCAATGCGCAATTTTGTTTGACTTCCTCGCACTTTGATCTACATTATTGAATTTGCTGTCTGGAGTTTCTGAAATTTCGGTTGAATTATCTGTTGATTCCACCAGTAAATTAAAACATTATTTTCAGTTCAATTATGAATGAATCCCTAACCTTAATTGTTCATGCCTTTATGAACAAAGTAGCAATATCATGACACGTTTAAGAATGTGAACGCTTTAATTGATTGCGTTTAAGACTGGAGATCTTTGCCACTTAACACTCGTTTAGAATAAGTTTAAGGATGGTTTTTTGATCCATCTTGCTTCTAGTTGTCTCATGTCAATACCTGCCCTGTCTCCAATGAACCGATCGTACCGACCATATCATTCTCAGATTAGTGTCCTAAGATTCACGCTCTCGCATAGTTCGCTCAACTCATTTTCAAAATCCTGTTCAAATTTATTATGAACTTCGGCGTTAAATAAGTGGCACAAAATTTCAACTTCATAGCTAAAGAACTAATTTAACATTTTTCTCCTACAATCTATCCCACAACTTCTGTCATCAAGACGTGAAAGAATATAATCAACTTTTTCTCGTTTACAAGGCTCTCTCTTTACATGGAGAGACAGATTGTTGCTGCAACAGCTTCAATTCTCCATAGGCTTCGAAAGCCTCAGACTTTTACCTTGTCTTTTGTGTTCAATCCACGCTCAATAGACAATGGTGTAGGATGTTCACAATTAAGACATTCATGAGAAGAAAAATTACTTGGAATAATGAGAAGGGAGGAAGAACCTCTGTCGTTTACTTCTAATACGACAGGTTGAGGCGGCTGATGACGACGATATTCTACTTAAAACCAATTTAAGTGACTGTTGAACAGTTTTCAAGCACACATTTTTTTCACCATCTTTATTGCAAAGGACAAGTATGCTTTTAATGCGGCCACCAACGCTAGCCATATCTGCCCTTATGGTTGTGAGCCTCAGCCCCTTGATCACTTGGATGAGCTCTGCGAACAGTTCTGGCCGATCGTCGCAGCTCACTGATACCTTTATTGCAATATTGTTCCTGTTGTTGTCTTCAACCATGGTAGAATCAATACTTACTTCATCTATATCTGTTGGAACTGTCATGTTCTTGCTGACTTCCATTGCTTTTCTCTTCAGGTCTTTCACTTGATCGATTGCACTTCCCAACAGAGCTGCCTTGTCCATCTGCCATAGGAAACAAGATGAGTCTGAACATGTGCTGCAGAGTTTTCTCTTTGAGGTACAAAAATATGTTTCTTCAGAAGATGAACTACTAAGCAACTTTATCAGTCAACTTTTGTTAAAGCTAGAAGTTGATTATTACAATAATCACAAAGGTATCGATAGGAAACTCAACCCACTGCTAACAGATATTGTCTTCTTTAGACTTTTTCTTTCGGATTTTCCCTCAAAGTTTTTAAAACGCGTTTTCTAGAGAGAGGTTTCCACACCCTTTTAAAGAATGTTTCATTCTCCTCTCTAATCAACGTGGGATCTCATAGAAACAATCATTCTTGACCATATTTTTGATCCCTAACTTAACACAGAAAACTTAAACTGAATTGGTCATCCAGTTGGAAAGAGAAAGGGCTAGAGAGAGCAAGAGTACCTTATCAGACTTGGGAATGAGTTTTCTAAGAGTCGCCAGTTGAGCATTGATTCTGTCCCTACGCCTCTTTTCTGCTTGGCTATGGCTCTTGGAAGCAGAAACTGCTCTAACGTCAGCAATCATTCCTTCTGCTGAAGTTGAAAATGAAGGGAAACCATCAAACTGAGCCTCAGTTGAGCTTGAAAGCTGAGGATTAATCATACATGGAAGGAGCAGAGAAGGTTCACGGCTTGAATTGCCATTGCAATGAGCCCAATTTAGCCCCTGAGGCTTAGTAGAAAAAAAATCCCAGTTCTCCTCCATAACTGATGAAAAAGAGAGGCAGGGCCAGTGTTTCTGAAGTCCGACTCAAAGTTTGGTTTTTATGGTTGCATCTGGAGAGCCTACTGTTGATTGCACTAATAATAATGTGTGTGTGATCTTCAAATCTTGATGGTGATTGGTGTGATGCCCAATAGCCTTTAATTTTTCAAAACGAAAATGATATAAGGCTATATTTGCCTGTCATTTCAGTTTGAAGTTCCTGTTCTTCCCCCCTTTGATAAAGCTATGCCTCCACGATGTGATCAATTAAAGACCACTACCCACCAAATTAGAACGACTGTTTTAAGTTGAGAAAACATGAAACAATATATCCCATAAACAAAGCAGCATACCCAAGGAACTCGAGCAACTGTTGAAGTTAATGAGATCCCAATACCATATTTACCTGAAAACAGTGGCAGATCTAGATGATCTTTGATTTTGGGATAACTTTCACTTAAAGTTTTTTTTTTCTTCCTACACAATCTACTCCCACCCATTTGGATTTTGGCGATTTCTCTCATGGGCCAGAGCAAACAATTTTCCTCTCTTTCCCTTTCAATCTTATCTATTGATTATGAAGAAAATTTAAAGCATGTAGAAAGAACCGAAACTGAGATTTGAATCTCTCCACTATTGTAATAGTCAAAGTCGATGATATTTTCTTTTTTAGACTTTCCTTAAAGGTTTTTAATACACGTCGGCTAGAAAGAGGTTTCCACATCTTTATAAGGAATGTTTTGTTCCCCTTTCCAACCGATGTGGGATCTCACAATCCACCCCCTTGGGGTCAGCGTCCTCGCTGGCACACAGGTTTCCACACTCTTATAAGAAATATTTTGTTCCCCTCTCCAACCAATGTGGGATCTCACAATCCACCCCCTTCGGGTCAGCGTCCTCGCTGGCACACAGGTTTCCACACTCTTATAAGGAATGTTTTGTTCCCCTCTCCAACCAATGTGGGATCTCACAATCCACCCCCTTGGGGCCAGCATCCTCTCTGGCACACAAGTTTCCACACCTTTAAAGGAATGTTTCGTTCCCCTCTCCAATCGATGTGAGATCTCACAATCCACCCCCTTGGGGCCAGCGTCCTCGTTGGCACACAAGTTTCCACATCTTTATAAGGAATGCTTCGTTCCCCTCTCCAATCGTGAAATGTTTCGTTCCCCTCTCCAATCGATGTGGAATCTCACAATCCGCCCCCTTTAGGGCCCAGCGTCCTCGCTGGCACACAAGTTTCCACACCTTTAAAGGAATGTTTCGTTTCCCTCTCCAACTTCCATCTCAAACCGATGTGAGATCTCACAATCCACCCTCTTGGGGCCAGCGTCCTCGCTGGCACACAGGTTTTCACAGTCTTATAAGGAAGGTTTCGTTCTCCTCTCCAAGCGATGTGGGATCTCACAATTCACCACCCTTAGGGTCCAACATCCTCGCTGGCACACCGCCTGGTGTCTGGCTTTGATACCATTTGTAACAGCCCAACCCCACAATCCATCCCCTTGGGGCCAGCGTCCTCGCTGGCATAGGTTTCCACACCCTTATAAGGAATGTCTAGTTACCCTCTCCAATCAATGTGGGATCACACAATCCACTCCCTTAGGGGCCCATTGTCCTCGCTGTCACACAGGTCTCCACACCCTTATAAGAAATGTTTCGTTCTACTCTCCAACCAATGTGAGACCTCACAATCCACCCCCTTGGGGTCCAGCGTCCTCGCTTGCACACTGCCCGATGTCTGGCTCTGATGCCATTTGTAACAGCCCAAGCCCACTTTTATATGGAATGTTTCGTTCCCCTCTCCAACCGATGTGGGATCTCACAACCCACCCCATTTGGGGGCCCAACGTCCTCGCTGACACACCGGGTGTCTGGCTCTGATACCATTTGTAACAACCCAAGCCTACCCTTATAAGGAATGTTTTGTTCCCCTCTCCAATCGATGCGGGATCTCACAACCCACCCCCTCTGAGGGCCTAGCGTCCTTGCTGACACATCGAGTGTCTGGCTCTGATACCATTTGTAACAACCAGTCCGCCGCTAGCAGATATTATCCTCTTTAGGTTTTCCCTTATAGGCTTCCCTTCAAGGTTTTAAAACAAGTCTTCCAGGGAGAGGTTTACACACCCCTACTATAAGGAATGTTTCGTTCCCCTCTCCAACCAATGTGGGATCTCACAATCCACCCCCTGGGGGCCGAGCGTCTTCCCCTCTCCAACTGATGTGAGATTTCACAATCCACCTCCCTTGGGTGCCCAACGTCATCGTTGGCACACCGCCCGGTGTCTGGCTATGATACCATTTGTAGCAGCCCAAACCCACCGCTAGCAGATATTAACCTTATTTGGGTTTTCTTTTTCGGGTTTTTCCTCAAAATTTTTAATACGCATCTACTAGTGGAAGTTCTACTCCATTATAAGAAATGCTTGTTTCCCCTCTCTAACCGATGTGGGATCTCACAACTAAAATGGGCCCTTACCCTCCCTATCAAACAGGTTTTCCATGTTTCTAAGGAATTTATGCATCTTTTTGTAGGCAACTTTTCGTGTAGCTTTGTGGATGTACCTGTTTACAGTTGTAGTCACGTAAAAGATAAAAACAGGGAAAAAGGAAACATTCAACAACTTCACCAATCATAGCCTCATCTCCTGAGTTGGATTCCTCAAGAGAAAGAAGAGAGAGAGAAAAGAGGGCCTTTCCACAGCGGCTTGTTAAAAAAGGAACTCAGTAGTCTTCCTTCACAGAAGCAAACAACAAAGCTTGAAGTGCAATGCAAAAAGGAGGGCCATAATGTAGGGCCCCCTTTTGCACAAACATTGTAATGAATGTAAAGAGGACATTAAAGATTGATAAAGACTTCTGATAAACTACTCAAATTTACAGAAGTCCCATCTCAAAATCATGTGGTGCCCATGATTTTAAGTTCTTTTAACTCGATGATCCTGTAGATTTGGAACAGGCCATGAGCATAAGAGGAGATTTTTCTGGGCACCATTTACTTCAGGTAGATGAGAAGAGTGTGGTGAGTGGATAGGGATAGGGATATGGATAGGGATGAGAAACGAGAGGAATAATTTCGTCGGCAATAGATGCAAGAAAAATGTGGCAAATCCCAAGGTTGCGTTTTCAATGATCAACTCTAACGTGTTCTTGTCCACCATATAATTGCCCTCTTCTCTCCTCTCCTCTCCTTTGCAGCCGCAACTCTGCAACTTGGATAAACGATACGACTCTTATCAGAGAGCTGTTCAAATAAATTAGATTACACAAAATATTCTATCAATTCAAAATAATTTATTGTTGTTTTTTTCTGCTAAATTTGTATCGGATGACTGGAATCAACCAGTTGGATGCAGCATGTGAAGTTGGTCCATGCATTATTTTGCTAATTCAAGCCGGTAGATAAGCTATTCGTTGCCTTCATTCTCTACTACATGGTTTAAGAAATACCTTATAACGGTAACCCATATAAAAATATTGACATAGAAGTTATTGGACTATATAATCTATTCATAACAAAGACTAGCATACTCTATATAAAAGGATTTACATCGGTTTTTATGATATTTTATCTAAAAAGTATCAGATGTACGAAACCCTAAATATAATGGTGAGGTTTTCTTTTTCTTGGAGTGTAGTAAAAGAAGTTGGAACTTGTTAATGACCGAGTATTTCCTACCTACCAGAAAATTGGCATAATGCAGTGCTAAATTTCTTCCCCTGTTTTGTAAATAATATAAAAACTAAATAGAAGTTGAGATTTTCCTTTGATATCAAGCGCAGGTTGCTGAGGTTCCAGTCCGTATGTCCATAGATATCCCCCTTCAACTCACATTACCACTTTATCCATTTCAGCCATAAAAAGAATATTCAAATGGAAACTACTCGGGAAGAACGATAAAGTTGTGAACTCATTAATTTTCAAGCCATGAAAATTGAGAAAGAATGATATCCACAACAGAAGTACAAAATGAAAGTCCTTCTCACTCAAAGAATACCGATAAAACATAAGGCAAATATCCATCGACAAAAGAATGGAAAGGGAACAAAACAAAAGACAGATAATTCTATGAATCTAGTTTTTATCGTCGTTCAAAGCACAGCATTTCCTAATGAAAGGCCAGGCTACAGTGGAGGAGAAAAAAAGAATCTTAAAATACAGAACCCTCAGGTTGCTGCACCAGCATCCAAAAAAAAATGCCTGCGCTACCAAAAGAATATTACAAGACAAGTCCATAACACTATAAAACAGGAACAGAATGACAAAAATTCAAGAATTTTTTTTACCCATCGAGGAAGAAGTGGGGGAGAAGCATAAAATTTATGTAAGAAAAGCCCCCTATAATTGCAAGGTTGAACTCTCCCTAGAATCTATGGTCGATTCCCGAGTTTTTTTTTGGCTAGGTTTTTCTGTGTTAATAGCTGCTACCCATTGGTGGCATTCCGAAAGGTGGCATTGGAGGCATTCCCATCCCACCCATTGGTGGTGCGGGTGCATAACCTGGCATTCCTGGTCCTCCTCCCATACCCGGCATAGGCGGTGCAGGCAAAGCAAGAGGCAGCAACTGAGCATACATGTTCTGCAGTTGAAACTCACAATTTAGAATACAAAAAGAAATATTCACAGTTGGGATGACGCAAAACTGTAGAGGTCTACAACAAGGCTATGGATAAGAGCAAATGACAAGGTCTAGGTTTTACCTGCTGAGCAATAACGTCCTTCTGTTCCTGCTCCTTTACCTTGACCTCTTTAAGAGCCTCAATCTTGTCCTTCACAAGTTCATCAACCTTTCCTGTATATTCTCGGATAAACTGGGACATGAAGAAAAAGTTTCATCAGGCCACATACTACTATGCTACGTGGACAATCATAACATCCAAGAAAAACCAATGGCAAAGGCCACACAAAATCTAATGCCTCGACCACATTCTACTATGCTAATGCCTTGACTTGGATGAACAATTTCATCACAATCAAAGCCCAAGTTTCAAGGTTCCTAGGAGACATTGGTGGAAACCAAAGTGTCTCCAGATTTAAAGTCCTACCAATAAACCTAGATATTAGAAAATAGCATGAAGTAAGACAAGTCACCTGCAACAGGTATGGGAAAGCAAAGTCGACCATGTTGTTGATCCAGGCAAGTTCAAGAGCAACATCTGCTCGAATTAAGTCATAACAAACAAAGAGGCATGAAGCAAAGCATTCCTTCTTTCCCTGTACAGAAACCATTCACGAAAGATTAAAAATAATTCCATTCACAGCTCAAGTAACGACAGAAAATGCCTAAATGTGTAACAGATTCAAAAAGTGAGAAATCATATAGCGAATCTTTTCATTGTTTTTAAATGGTAAGCATGTCATAGACACTTCCTGAAAGCGTTGTGACAACCAGATGAAACAAAGATTTAACCTTGAGAGATTTGCAAATCTCTCCGTCCAAACCCATTGCCTTCGATGTGAGATCAAGACCACCTCAAACAAAAGCACCAAGTGACCGTGTCCGCACAAGAAATGTAGAAAAGCTTTCATTTGCATCTGGAGATGACAATTTGATCTACTTTACCCGATTTAAAAAAATGGATTTTCTGTTATTCAAATTGTGTACATCCATTTGTAGTGATTTAGCATTCAATAAATGACTGAAATTCTAGACCCGAGTTCAAACAAAAAAAGAATCAGAAAGCATTTTTTTTTTTACATCCAGTGAAGACAATGATCCCTTCAACATAATTTCCAATTATTGGGTCTTCAGGTACTTTAACCATGTGCCTACATCACTTGTAATAACTTTAATTCAACGTATGAATCAAATTTTTTTAGTAAAAAAGGCATGGACATGCTTTTGTAAATAAACTATAAATATCAAACATACCTGCTCAATGAAGTAAACAAGCAACTCCTCGGCAAGTTCACGGTCACCAGATTGTGATGCTGTCTCCATTGCATCCTTGTAGAGATTGTCTTTCTTTGACAAGGCAATAGATTGCTTCCATCTTCCTGCTTTTTTGTATATGTAGGCAGCAACACGTCTCATTTCAAGTAACTCATGCTTCTCAATCTGCACAAAAACACATTATTAAATTTTGTGCAACCAGGTTTATTATTCATCCAGATGAAAAATATCGCTTCACCTTCTGTGCAAGGCCTATTTGATCAAAATTATCGTGCAAATCAGTTGATTCACGCAATCTGTCATAGTCTTCCTCTTCAACGTAAATTCCATTCAAGGCCTCATTCACAGCAGACACGTTGTTGCTCTGAACTGCAATCATGTATGGCTTCACAAGCAGCAAGTGACCAGCCTAATATCCAAGAGAAAGGTATGTGCTCAGCATCAAGAGCCAAGAAGACCACTAAAATAAGGTTTACGTGTTAAAAAAGGGCTCCGAAGTATTACCTTCCTCATAATATCAACAACTCGTGTGTGGTCTACACGAAGTGCAAGGACGTTGAGAAGATCGTTAATAAGATCAGGATGCTCTTGCAAGTAAAAATGCACAGCCTTGTAATACAATTCCACATTAGCAACTTTGACTGTCACATCTTTAAATTGCATGTGGTCCCATGCTTCGGGAGAATGATTCATGATGGTAGTAGCAGCATTATCAAATTCATCATACTGGATATACAAATAGGTGAGTTCCTTCCAATGCTGTTGTTCATCACAAGCTCGTATAAGCTTAGGAATATTCAGCCGGGTTGAGAAGAGTTTGATGTGCTCCATAAGCTTCTCATGACGGTATCTAGCATACAGAACTCCCAACTCAGTGAAGATACCCATATGAGCACGTTCAAGTCCCAACCCACTCTCCATTAGAGAGATCAATTCATTGAAGCATCCTCTATTCTGATAATATTCACTGACCTCCTCCAGATCATCCACCTATCCATTGAGGCACCACAGGATGATTAATCAATGAAGGAGTCACATCGCAGACCATAGCACAGTAAGGGGAAAACAAAAGTCCATAAATTTAAAAAAAAAAAAAAAAAAAAAAAAGGAAAAGAAGGAAAACAGCATCCCTAGGAGTGAATGCTATTGGTTTGCATCGTTGTGCTACAGTAGGATGGGGGTAAATAAAATAAAGCAAAGAGAGAGACAGAGCAAAAATTAAGCAGGTTGAATTTGATAGTCATATTCACCTGGATAATAATGTTAAGACCACATATCTGTGCCAAGCGGAATTCTTCAGCATCAACACAAGCAAAGCACACTTCCTTCCATGTCTTTGCACTGTTTGCTTTTCGTGCTGCATCAACAGCACCTTGGAACTGTTTCAGTTTTACGAGAGTGACAGCCAGCTTGGCCCAGTTAGATATGAAGGCAAATATAATTTTAGCAGCCTCATATAAGGCTTCATCATACAAGCGATCGCCAACATTTTGAAGATTAGCCACATTTGGCATGAGAATAAATTCTTCGATCTCAGCCAACCGATCAATTTTAGCATAGGCATATATCAGCTCACTGTCCACCTTCGGCTCTTTGGCCTTCTCCCTAACCATCAACAGGTACCTAACTAGGTCATGGTAAACATTCGCATCCTCAGCAGCACGAATGACTTCCAGAAATTGCGTGGCATCATCTGCACGGATAAATGACTCAATAGCATCACTCACCAATCCTTCCCTCAATTGAGCCTTTGCCACCTGGCTCCAAACTGCATCTTCTTCTACCCGGAATGCAAACTCCACAGCTCTTTCAATACTTTGAATGTTATCCAACAACACATTGACAGCTTGAACATTCAAGTTGAACTTCTTGAAAATGGCATATGCCTCTTCATATAGTTGTGCCTCAACGGCCACTTCACCAACTGCAGGTCCATCAAAATTATCCAGTCTGTTAATGTAATCCATAACTCTGGAAGGATCTGCCTTGATGGCTGTCAATATAAGGAGATTTTGCAGATTAAAGTTTCCACTGAACGCAGAGTTTTGAAGGACAATCTTTTCAAGAAGTTCAATCAATTCGTGTGGCAGATCTGCTGTCATAAAAGCCTTGACAGCAGCTGAAACTTGCTCCGGACTCTTGCTTTCTGGCAAGGCTGTCGATACAACTTGATCAATGAGCTGTCTTCTATATTCATTTTCAGGGTTAAGAACATTCTCCCAAAGATCACCATCCATTCTCTCAACCACATATCTGCAAAAATTCATATTCATGAATAAACTAAACTCTACTAATGCTTCCAGTCTAGATAAACTATTAAAATTTGCAATACACCACTAACCTTGCTTGCAGTTTGAACAAAGAATTTTTGTTTGTAACATTAATAAGCTCATCATCACACTGTCCACGTCGATAAGCCACAACAGCTAAAGTGGGATCACGTTTTTCACAATATTTACCCACAACACGGGAATCGTAGTACGGATTGGTGGTGAGGAAGTGCTCTGGGTTATTGTTGCTATCAATAATAATTTTACCCAGAGCATTATGCACATGTACATCCTGACTTCCTTCGCTCACCAGATGCTCCAAAAATTGAGTAAGCAACCGCAACCGGTTTCTGAATCAAATAAATTTCTCAGATATTGTCATTATATAAATCATATGGAAAGAAAACTACGAAGAAAAAAGGGATTAGAAACAACACCTCTTTTCACATTCATCCACTAGAGGCTCCACAGGAAGCAAAGAACGAACTGAGAGAATCAAACCTTTGATGAAATCTTCAGGACACTCGTCATCCAGTAGCTGGCCCACAACTAGAGGAGCATTCCCAGGGTTCACCTACCAAATTATGCCACCAAAAGGGATTTAAATAATAATAACCTTAAGGGAATTATTTTAATCAGATGGAGAGGTGGAAAATACACCATATAATAAAGCTACATACCTTTTGAACATAGCCTTCAATGTACCGGAGCATGTTATTTGTGTACAGGTAATGTGTGAGATCTGGAACAAATCCAAACCGATCACAAACATTGATTAGAGGACGTGCATCAGGAAGCTTAGCTTCCATCAAAAAGTTCTTTGTTTTCTCTGCATCATAGAAATTTGATTCTCTTGTTACACGTTCAACCTCCTTAATTTGTCCTGTTTTTGCAGCAGACTCAATGTATTTGAAGTGAATGTCAGGATCCTCACTGTACCAAAAAAGTTAAAAGAGCAAAAATTAAAAATTAAGTTAAATTATAAAACTACAAAAAAATACCTGTAGTTAATATATTCTTTATAACTAGGAAAATTACCTCGAACTCAAATATGACCCCAAGAAAAAGTACAAGCCCTCATATGACTTGAATTGTTCAAAAAGCTTTATGCACGCATCAACCCCCAACTGTTCACAATATTCCTTTGCAACCTGTACAAACAAACATCATATCTTGACCAATATTTTTCCTTCCGCTATTATATCATCCCATTCAGGCAAAAAAAAGCTCAAAAAGAAAAAGAAATTGAAAGATTGTTAAGTTACCTGCACAATAATCTGAAGGTTGCCTCTGAGATTGACAAGCAAAAGGTCCTTCATGCACTCCAAAGCCCACTCACGAGACAAGGTACCGAAAAACTCCACAAGTGACTGCAGATAACCATATGTAAGATCGAATATACTACTCCTGGTAGGCAATAAAAGATATAAGTACTAACAAGACAAACCTGTGGCTCAATAGCATGTGTGTTCACAATGACTCGTTTAATATCTGGTAACTCTGTATAATGCTGCACGTAGATAGAAACAAATCAATAAACCTACCATACGTATAAAATTGGAAAAGAGAATGCAGTTGTTAAAAGTGATCTAACCTGCAAAGCTCGCACATAAAGCCCAGCCTTTTCACAAAGTTGGCCAATTCGAGGTCTATCATAATGACTAAACATTCCATTGGCCAATATGGCGTCAGCTACATTTGGAAAAGTTACCAGATTGATTTCCAGGACCTATGTAATACAAATCATCAATATACAAAAGTTGAAATAATGTCATCAGTAGATATAGGTAACTGTTATATTAAGAAAGGTGGGGGGGACCTTGGTCTGGAGGAAAGCATGCTCAGGTAGATTTGGCTTCAAAACGTCTAACAGGAAAGCAGTAGCCTCACGGATCAAATTCCTCTGTGAAATGACAAAGAGAAACCATATCATAAGATTCACATGTAACCATCTATTCGTCCAAATAGTTGTAATGCAACAAAATGACGAGTAAAAAAATACTCTGCATACTTTGATGATGCGAGAAAAACAAGATGAGAAAGATGATTGTACCATCAACCATTATCAAAATTCATAAGCTTAAACACTGTGAAGATATAACAAACCTGAAGAAAAAGATCAGTTATTGTGTTGTAGTCAACAGGACAACCTCCTTCCATTTGTGACATCATCAGTGCAAAGTTAACTGCTCCCTACAAACACAGGAAAAAAAATTATTGTCTCCCAATACAGGGAGGGGGGGGGGGGGGAGTGGGGAAATTTCACACCGTACATAAAGTTCTTTTTTCTTTTCCTATAGGACCAGATATCCATTAAATATATGATGTACCAGGGGTCAAATATATATCTGTGTACCTGAGGATCCGTTCGGAGAATTGTTTGCAAAAGGAATAAATAGTCTGGCGTGTATCCAACCTACAGCAAGAAAAACTAATATAAAAATTCTTCCAAGAGCTACGTGTGAAATATCTAATGATAAGAGAAGTATAGTTCATCATGCAAAACATGTCAACACCTAAATACTTTGAGAAGTATAATTACATGAATAATACTATAAACAAATAACAGTAAAGAAAATTTTAATAGCATAATTGGCATCATCATTACTATTATAAAGGAGCAACTATAATGGTAATGCTTCACTAATTTTAGAAAGACAGAAGAACAATAATAAAGATAAATCAGTATATGGCTAATTTCACGAGTAATAAAGCTCTGAAGAATGATATCAGGTAACTCTTTACATTACACAGAAAATAACTTTCTTTACCTGCTTTGAA
This sequence comes from Cucurbita ficifolia, assembly GCA_033971965.1. NCBI lineage: Eukaryota > Viridiplantae > Streptophyta > Magnoliopsida > Cucurbitales > Cucurbitaceae > Cucurbita > Cucurbita ficifolia. The sequence goes on from CM066965.1 coordinate 20,097,077, forward strand.
TATATAAGGATCTTGTCAAATTCCCTCCGCTCAGCAAAGGCGGCAACAACCTTTGGCGTTGCTCTGGCTTTTATATAGATTTTCAAGGCCAAGTCATTATCCACAGTCTACGCAAAACATGAATTATTAAGTAAAAGGAAAAGGAGTATATAACTTTTTCTATAAAACAAGAATAAAGTGACATCAATAACAGGTGGACATCATACCTTCACAAGATCCCCCAATTCCTCACTACATTCCAACTTGTCATCAGCCAACCAATTCTCCAGGAGGTTCTTCTTGTTCTGGTTTACAACTAAACGAGACAGTTCCAATGACTCAAATGCATTCAGCTTTCCTCTTGTTAATAAAGTTCCAAAATACTGCAGTAGGGGTGGTGTTTGACCAGTTTGCACCGGTACACTCTGCATCATTTAATAAATATAATAATTAATAAAACCCCATGGAATTGTTCAAAAACGAAAAGGAAACTCCCTGCCCCAAGGTGCCCCAAAGATCCAATCATCATTGTGGATACAATTTTTCTTGTGACAATGTCTTCCAACCTAACATTAATTTGTTTCGTACTGGGGGAAAGATGCTCCAATTGCTATCATTGATTTTCAATGTTACTATGCATATAGTAATTGTGTAACAACTTAATACCTCAAACAATACCATCGCCAGTGGAAAAGAATAGAAAGTAAAGAAAGCAAATATACATATAGGTACGTGCATACAGAGAGTGCAAATTACAATCAGAGATCAAATCCAAATAAAATGGGCCAAACCCAGCATAGCATGTCACATATCCATATGAAGGCCATAAATCATAACGAACCTGGGAGAAAAGAGAAGGGAAAAGAAAAGGACCTGAAATTTTGCAACAGTATCTGGTGTGCGGAGGATTCCTTGAGGAGACTCAGCAGCCAATTCAGCGGCTTCTTTGTACTTTGTTTGAGCAAAAAGTTCTTGGAAACGTTGGACAACCTGTGAAAATAGATGTATCAACCACCCAAAAGTTGCAAAGAATGGCATGAATGAAAACCAACAGCACAGATTCTAAATGTGAGGCAATGACAACAAAGCATAGTTTATATGAAAAAATTTCAACTCTTCACCAAGACGGAACGAGCTATTCTAGTAGCTTACTTTAAAACAAATGTAAACGATATAAAAATAAATAAAATCAATACCTGATGAATATATTTATCTTATTTAGATACTTGAAATTAAAGATCACTTCTAGCATTTCTTCTATTTCAAGAAAGAAAGTGTTTCTTGAAATACTAGAGCATTTCACAGCTATAAATTCAATATTTGCAAATTTGTAAATTGAAAGAAAAAAAAAATTCAAAAGGCACTATAAAATTAATATAGCTTAAGTTTTATCCCGAGTGCTTTTTCTAATTAATTAATTTGGGTTGTATTCAACTCAAACTAATTTTATAAGATCCAAAATCTAACCAACCTATGTCAAACAAGTTTCAACTATTTGAACGCCACACCGCCACTTTGTGCTCTTTGGTTTTATTGGATTCTCCAGGGGTTTTAACCACCCCAACTCACCTAATTGACTATTGAATGAACTAACCCATGGTGGGTGCAAAAGAACTATGCTTATACAACCGAGTTTACCAGATTTTCAGCACCAGGAAGATTTCCTCTTTTAGCAAGATTGACAGCAAGCTCTAAATTGTTCAACTGCCACAATCAACAAAAGCTTTCACAAGTCTCGCCTATATAATACAGAATGAGAAGGGAAAATATATATATATTTGATCATGATCGTACCTGGCCACTGACAAAGGAGATAATTGTCTGTTCATTGACAGTAGCCAGTAACACCTGACCCCTCCTGTTTATTGCATAAAATCCTCCCACAGAAGAAGCCTCTGCAGTTAAGAATATAGGATCTGGACTGATCCTATTTCTATATACTGCTGCAGCTGTCTCCAAGTCATATACAAATAACAACCCAAGCTTGGTGATCACATAGATCAAACTGTATTTGTGTGAGATCTGTAAATAATAATTAAAAAAAATTAAAACCATCACTAAAATTGATACAAAAGGGTTACTAGAATCTTGTACATCTAAGTGTGTAACTCTCCAATACCTGCATTGCCACAGGAAAGTCATCAGCAAAATCAGGTGGAAAGAACAGATCTGCTTGCTTCTTTGTAAATGATGGTTTACCTGTGAATAATCACATTTTAAAAAATGTACTATGGCAACTATGCTGACAGAAGTCTAAGCACCTCACTATTTGAGACTTCACAAAACTACTTCCAACCTTCTTTGGTTCTCCCAGTACTATCCTCAGACACTTCCAAGGTTTTCGTTTTGTGGTTTCTTACATCACTCAAAGACCTCAATAATATGGATCAATTTTCTAGATAGAATTGTGCATGAATAAACATTCAGGTCAATTACAGCATTACATATCCCCAAGCTCATGTAAGAAAACAAATGAAATCACAGTCTACCAGGCACAAGGCATATTTCAAAGATGGGATAATAAAACGAATATTTTACATCTAACATACTGATGACAGAGATTCAATCTACAGACGGCCATAAATACATTTTAGGGATACCAATTGCACTACCAAAAATTGTGAACACGGAAAAAAAGTATGACATGCTGTTGGAGAATAGCCAAACCTAATATGTTTAGGTCAAATGTAATGACCCAGCAATTCGGGATACTACACAACAAATTTACCCAAAGGGAAAAAAAAAAAAATAATAATAATAATAAAAGAGGATGTATAAGAGCAAGCTAACCTGGCTGGGCACCAAGCTCAATGACATGTAACTTGGAAGTGATCTGTCCAGCGTTAAGTGTCTTCGTGGCAAAGGATATAAGAGTGGAAGGATTCTCATTTCCAGGAAGCTGTTCAAATAAAAAAAAACAGATAAAGCAAAAAAATGTTCAAAGAATACACCAAAAGCACAAGAACTGAAAAAAGCCTCTTACCTTAAATTGAGCAAATGATGCAGCATGTGCTTCAAGAGCTTGACTTCTCTGCTGCTCCACAGAGAAAAGTTGCATATTCCCTTTCACAAGTTGTGGCCTCTATATTAAAAGGAAAAGTACATCAGAACCACATCCACCCGAGAGTTGTGATAGTTTCAATATTTGTACATATTACAATAAATGAAAACAGGATAAAATTTCAGCCCGCCATCAACTTCAAAAAATGGCAAAAAAATAGATAAACTACAAAAACAACAATTTATATTCATCAAGAAGAAGGCAAAAATGTTACAATGTGGGCCAACCAGAAAAATAGGAAATTGGAGGAGTGGCAACCATGACCTAAAAGTTCTATGGTCTAAGGCTGAAAGCACTTGCAATGGTCTTCAAATTTTCTTCAGGAAGAAGACTGATTCGAAACTATTATACAATGAAGTGTAAACCATAAACAGAGTTGGCAGTGTTTTGGCCCCAATCAACTACACCACTGTATATTATATGACCAGTCCCGATTCTGAAATCAGATTTACTTAACCAATACCAGTTAAATGTATGGCTTACAGAATTGCTATCTGAGTCATTTTTCCTTCATGTGTGGAGGTAAAAAAGAACTTTGTCATTTTCCTTTGGACCATTCAGAAAATTTTTGTATGTAAATATTTTAAAAGAAGTTCTCATTTCATGGAGAACAGGAATTTAAGAAAATGTAACATACCTCAGGTGAACCAGGGGCAATCCCAATCAAAACCAACCACTTTTCAGACGGATCACACCGATAGTTTATAATCTGATTGTTCGCCAGATTGGCTGTTCTTTCAAACACTTTCACAGGTTCAGAATCGCCTACATGAAACAAGAGTGAAGACATATAGGGGTGAACAATGAGTGAAGCCATAGCACAAATTGTTCAATATCTGAGATAAATACGTGAAAAGAAAATAATAAAATGTTCCCAACCTTCAATGGACCAATGATATACTGAAGTTTGTGTGACCAAGCCCAGTGACTTAGGGGTTATCCACTTCCAGAAGACAACCTATAAATGAAAAAAAATCGTGAGTGCTATGAACTGTGAATCTCAACGGGAAAATTGTGCTCTGCAACAGTCTCAACATTCCAATTTGAAAATACAGAATGGAGTTCCAACCTGCTCGGGCATCAAATGTGATTTCATCTTGGCCTTCATTTCAATGTTGAATATTTGTAGGTGGTCTTGAGTTGACCCCTGGACTTGAGCTACATGATGGTGCAAAATAGGTAAATAAGGTTCAAAATACAAAAATAAATAAAGTAGAATATATGCACAACTCATGGGTAGAAACCCAATACCAGAAGAATTTCTATTTTCACAAACATAAAGCTCGCATAGAGTGAATTCAGTTCAGAACAACCACTACAACAAGTACACTTGTTCAAGTTCATTTAGCATACTTCAAATAAAAATGATTGTATGAATCTTGTCTTTCCAGATTAGTGAGACTCTTTGTGTATTAGAATGTCGCTTTCCAATCATGTATTTTATTTTATACGCATTAAGTTTGAAAGTCCAGTTAAGGAATGTATCAGTTTAACTCAAAAACCTAGAAATTTGAGCATGTAAAATGATCTTCTCACATAAATTTTAGGTCAAGTTACCCCAAATTAGACAGAATTAAAGTTACATTCCACTACTTTGACCATCAATAGACAAGTTGTTGAAAATTATTGGAAGAGATCCTTCGCAATGATACAAGATCAGAAATAAAATCATCAAATGCATATCTGGAAACTGTGTTTCTTATATTAGCATTTCTACCACCACAATATTTAAAAACAAAAATTTTCAACTCAACATGACCATACAATACCTTTCAAGGCCAATATTCTAGAATTAGGATTCATAAGTGCTGAGTCCGCAGTAATTGGCCTCCTCAACGGCTGCATTGGCATGTTCATATCAATAATAACAACACTGTTCTGCGGTGCTGTTTCTCGGACGCAAATATATTTGTCGGATTCCATTGTCACGTGCGTGAATGTTATGAATTGCGGATTAATACCAATGCTCGGAAGCTGAAAGCTCATCAGATCACACAATCCGATCAGTTAGTATGACTGTATATAATCCATCTCGCCATAAGAAAATTGGCGCACTTAATATACAAAAAGTAAAAGCCAGAAATGAAGAATCAAATGCAAGACAAAAGAGTCGCAGATCTAAAAAGAACAAGTATCGGATCTGAGCCAACAACAAGATGTAAAAAATAAAAATAAAAAACAACTTAAATCGAAAAATCAAGCAGGTAGCATAGGATGCGAACTCGGAACAAAATTGAGCAATCTTAGACCTGACCATCGACCAACACACAATTACAATCTCGAATTAAGCTCAGCAAGTGCATAATTCAAAATTTTACAAAAAAAAAAAGAAAGCAACAAGAAACATACCGTTATGGCTTCCTTCATGGTGATCGGAGCGCTGGCGGCCGCCATGATGGCTCGATAGCAATAACACACGCGGATCTAACAAGACAGCACGAGAGAGATAGAGAGAGAGAGAGAAATCGGACGCCTATAAGCGGAAGTGAAGGCAAGGCGAGATCTGAGGCAACAACGAAACCCTCGGACCCTCGGAACGACAGAGGGAACTGAGAGATCTACAGAAGAGAGAAAGAGGGAGGGAAAGGGAGAGAGAGAGAGAGAGAAAAAGAGAGTAGAAGACGAAGGAGAGAGTGGGAATATATAATCTGGCGCAACTTTGTTAAATGGAGAATTCAATGTAAAGATAATAAACCACGAAGGCGTAATAAAAATATATGAAAATATATATTCAAATTGTAAAATAAATTAAAAGTAAAAGGAAAAAATGGCTTAGAAATGTAGATGGCAACTGTGCCAGGTTTGCATTTATGTACGAGCCTGGAGACCGAAATGAATAAATATGGATTTTCTTATTTTCCTTTTTTCTTTTTTCTTTTTTCTTTTTCTTCTTAAAATAATTATAATTTGGATAGGGATAGTGATATTTATAACTTAATTAAAAATAAATAAACATATAATGTTTAGTTTAGATAATTATAGAGTGATTTTTAATTAAATTTTATGTTGTTATTTTCATAAAAAAATCTGTGAGAAATTATAATAAATGTACTTAACTATGAGTAAGATGATAGTGATGTTTAGTAATTAGATTAGTCTAAGACATTTTTTTTAATAATAATTTAGTATTTTATAAATTTATTTTAAAAAATAAATTTATAAAACACTCCTTCCATTTATATATTTATTTATTTTGTTATTATGTTCTCAAATTTCAACTCAAATATTAAAAACTAAAAAAAAATTTATTCGTATAATAGGACTAAAAATCAAATATTTAGTTAAAAATAATTAGAAAAATAAATTTTCAAAATTCAAATGGTTATTCAATGGGTCCAAAATTTTCATTTATAACACGAGAATCATCCAGTTTCTAAATACAAAATTTGGAATTATTTGTTTTGTTTATTTATTTCTGAAGTTAGGAACATTGCAATCTTGATGGTACACCTTTAAAGGCAGCAGGCTGGGCCTAGCATGAAACATTTGGCCCATCTTCAACTTGGGCTTGTTATCTGAGCAGCCATTCTAGATAGATTCGAATGTTGGGCCATTTATAGGGGCCCAAGTAATAAAATGATTACGCGAACCGAACCGGAAAAAAGGGGTAATCTACAAGAGAAACCCCAAGAAAATTTCGAAGAAGAGGAAGAAATTATACAAAAGGTCTCAGAAAGAGGGGGGAATTGTTAGGAGTCGGAAATGATGCGTGTGTAAATGAACTCGTTCCAGGTGTCGGGCAAGCCAGGTAGGCACCAATGGATGCAATCGGCGTAGGTGGCGGGGTCGGCCTGCTGGTCGGGGGTCAGCATTTTGCCCTGCCGTATGGTGTAGACGGAGGTGTGGGCGTCTTTCCGGTACTCCGAGAGGGCGGTGATGTTGATGAAATGGACTGGAACTTTAATTGTCTGTGTTACGTTCATGGCGATGTAGAAGAGGCGGCGGTCGGTGCCCACTTCTAGCGGCGTCGTCATGTTTAGTACTGGCATTGTCTCCTTTGCGCATTTTATCCCATCTGGGTTGTTCCAATCCAAGCTCCTGTTTCACGAAAGCCAAACAAAAACCAACATTATTTGACTCTTCTGGTCGTTTAGGAGGATGTTTTTTGAGTCCCTTTGTTTTAAAAATCAACAGTTTTACCTTTGTTTTTTAGTCCTTTAGTCAGCTTTTTGCTATAAAGAGAGTAACATGACACCCATTTTTCATTTAAAAATTAAACTACAAAAAAACATTTATTTTTGCTTGTTGCTATAATCTTCAAGTAAAGTTACCTATTGAATTTTTAAATATTATATTATATTATATTTTTGTTTATAAAATATTATTAAATTTATGAGTAGATTTTATATATTATAAAATATAAATGATCCTTTTTGTAATGAAATATATATATATATATATAAAATATGAAAAAATGTTATCCGTAATCCAATCCTTATAAAAATAGAGATTAAAATAGGTGAGAATAGCGATCGGAAGCTATCTCCGCTCCATAAACATATCTATCATCTATACATCAATTTGTCGTCTTCAAATTATAAATTTAGACTATTTATTATTTATTAATTCAAAGTTGTTGTACCCCCACTTAAATATTAAGCTATTCTACTCCACTTGTTGTAAAGGAAACTAAATATTTGGTGGAATAGTTCGCAAAACCCATTAATAATGATGTCTCTTTCACTCATCCATTAATTTAATTACACTCAAAATGGTATTACGTATTTATTGTTATTATTATTATTATTATTTTGGATCATTCACATTTATTCAACCATTAATAACTGAATAACTGAGCATGAGCATGTTGTAAATAATAATAAAAGAATAAATAAGGAATAGAAAATTTACTTGATATGAAGAGGAGACATGCTACTGAAAAAAACTGTGGTGCGTTTAGGGTCCACGTTTTCTTCTGCCCATCTCATCCACGTATTCAACACTCTTTCATATGCTGCTGGCCGTTCGATTTCATCAAACTCTGTTGATCCTTCCTCAAACGAACCACGCCTAATTGTAATTTATTTATTAATAATTAATTGATAAAATCGTAGAATTGAAATGAATGAAAATACTTACAGAACTTTCATGGTGAAGGTATTCATCCACCAAATGTAAGTGTTGAAGACGAGATAATCCACGTTCTTCCAATTCTCTCCATGCTTGTTTATGGACTCCGGCATGATGATACGGTTCAAAATGCTGTGCATCTTTGGATCATCTGAATTTGACTCTACCAAAAACGGGGCCCAGTAGAATTCCACCGTAGCATTGTAGTCCTGCATGTACACGATCATTCCCCCCACCCCTCTCAATTCTCTTGTTTCTTCCAAATAAAGCAATTCCAAAACCAAACCCATTACTCAAAAGATGCCAATTTTCAATTCCAAAGCTCCAAAAAGAAATTCGTCACTAAATTAACGAACTAATTTAAAAAAATCCCGTCTTAATCACCATTATTATTATTAAATATGCCCCAAGTTGTTTAATAAATTGAATACCGAATATTTGAAAACATTCAAATTGGAGTAATCCACAAAGGAAATTCAAAGCGAAAGAGAGAGAACGAAATTTATACGTGAAGTTTAAAGACGGCGAGTGAACCAGTCTTGTTCAAGCTTTTTCTGCCCGGAGGAATCACTGATTGAACCAAACAAACCATGGATTCCCATTGGTTTCTGTTCAACGAATCTCCGACGAACATCAGCCTCTTTCCCCTCAGTTTCTCCAGAAGCAATCGGGCTTTGAATCTAAAACAAGAAGCCCATTAAAATTAAGTAATTTAATAGAGAAATGTTTGGGAATTTAGAGTTATTACTTGGGCAAGGAACAATCTCTGGGTTGCCATCTCCAATTCTGAAACAGAGAATCTTTTCTTCCATTTCTCAAGCAAGTAACTTGCGCTGTCAGAAATTCACATTCATCTTCTTTATACAGAGGATAAGAAATGTTGTCGAAAACCCAATCCCCGTTATACAAATCGCATTCTTCAGGGGGTAATTCGACATCGTCGTCGTCATCTTCTTCAGCCACCGGCAATTGCTCGAACTTCTGATTACTCTGTTCTTCATCTTCCTTCGAAACACTCGATTTGATATTAACGGATTCATCAGATTCCGATTCTGATTCTTCTGTATTGGTTCCGAGTTGGAATCTCGAACTCTCGGAAACCTCAGTTTGAAGGGAGTTGTGAACAGGGGAGCTCTGTTTTTGGCTCTGTTCTTGAACCTTCTCTGTTTTTTGGCTGGAAAATGGAAATTCGGCGATGGACTTAACGTCTTCATTGTACATGAAAACCCCAAATATAAAAACGGAGAAAACAACAGCAAATATGGAGAGATTGTTGTTCTTTCGCGCCTTCATTGCGGCGATTTCTGAAGAGAACAGAGAGAGCTTGCGGCGAGAAGGCTGCATTCGAGAAGAAGAAAAAGAAAGCGATTAAGGGGTATGAAGAGAAGAATGGAAGAAGGAAGGAAATATAGAGAAAGAAAAGAAGGCAACGACGACATGGATAGAGGTTTAGAGAGAGAAATAGAGAAACTTTACGTTGAGAATTAGGTTTTTGTTGGTGTAATTGAGGTTGGGTGAAATGGGTTTGTCTCAGAAGAAAGAACAATGGCTTCTTTTTCCCTTCTGGTAGGAAGAGGAGATGTCTTTCTCAGTGTTTTGTTCATCATTTTCTCTAAACAATGGCCGCTGAAGAGAGAGAAAGAGAGATAGAGAGAGAGAGAGAGAGAGAGGAGTGATCTCAAAGTTTATGAATTTCCATTTTTCTTTTGAGGGATTGTTGGTTCTGAGCTGGTTTCGAATCTGAGTTAGTGAAATGGACCGGAACAAACAGTTGGGATGCGTGGAAATGAAGGTCTCTGTAGAGCATTGATCTGACGGCCATACTCTGTCTCATCTCTGCATGGGCCCTTCCAGATGGAGGGTCCCGATTCCTTCCTGCCCCTTCCTTATACTCGCTATCTTCGTGGGTCTCCTTCTGGATATGATCTATAAATCGAATGGTCAATATAATTAAACATTTTTTTTCTTTTTTAAAAAATCAAAATCTTATTCAATATATAAATTTTGTGAAGAATTGAGAAAGAATTATAAGAACATTGCTATAATAAATGATGTTTAAAAGAGAGGGAGGTTGGTAGAAGTAAACATCTAAAGCTAAATTAGAAGGTTAAATCGGTCCAAACCCAATGAAAGAGATAGAGAGAAATACATTAATTATGTAATTTAAGATAAATTTTCCTTCGGAAATTATTAGAAACTTTATGTGTGAGAAAAGTAAATGCTAAGGAAAGCAATGGCCTACTCTCCTCCCTCTTTTTGTGTTTGACACAAAATAGAGATATTTTTTTGAGTGTCACTCCATTTCTTTTTAAGGGTAGTTTGATGGGTGAGACGTCACTTTATTTCCAACTTAAGGCAGCTTTGGTCATAGAATTTATGTATCAATGTTTAAAATATTTGTATGTAGCAAAACTTTTAGGTTCATATCCGTAAATGCATTTAAAAATAGACAAATTTTGGCGGACGGAGCTATAGTTAGTGGAGAACTTGCTTGGAGAAAAAAACGTATTATTAGCTTATATGTCATAAAAAGGTTACAAATATGAAGATGCAATACTAATTAGCGAGCGTATGGTATATGAAGATATTTATACTTCTTTCCACATACGGAAATATGAAAATCAAACTCATGTCACAAGCCACGAACCTAAAAGAATAACTAATAAAATCCTACATCTAGAAGTCCGTTTTGGGTTCCTAGTCCTATGGGAATTATCATCATCATCAATTTAGCTTCGCATCATTTTACTCTCTAGAGCTTCGCATCATTTTACTCTCTAGAGCGATGAAGTTTGCTACTTCATATGATTCTTATCATTTTTTTTTTTTTTTTTTGTTAGTTAAATTCTAAGTTTAGTTCTTGAAGTCAACAAATCTTCCGACGAAGGAGATTAAAAGCAAGACAAGAACAGTTAAAAAGTTGGTGGAGTTGGCACACCTGAACTGTAAGCTGTGAAAGCGTTGGTTTAAATGGAATGGTTAAGGATTGTTTGCTTCTTGTTGTCTCCTCTTTGAAAGAAGTTGCAGAGAGATGATGCATAGAGGTAGCCCCTACCACTTCCACATGTGGCTTGGATTTGGAGTTGGGACTGTTGGGCCCGACCTGCTCATCCTCCTCGCAAATCCCTACCATATTGGGAACCAAAATTGCTTGGAAACCAAACAGGAGTTTAAGCTGAGTTTAGAATACCATTAATTGGCTTATAACTTGCTGAACTTAATCACGCAACTAAATACCACATCTTTCAGAACATAACCTTAAAGAAAACCAACAAAAACTTATGGGGATTTACAGGCTAAGCAAGATTTCTTACTAGATTATATGACACTGCATTTTACATCTTAGCTCGAACACGACGTCGGATCTAAAATGATTCTCCGGGGAAGACAGACTTCTGCTGTTTTTTCCTCCAAGGAAAGCTCCTGATCATAGGCAGAAAGTTTGATGATGGAGTAATTAGAGAGTATGTGTGTTCTTTTGACTTCTAAGAATTTCCTGCTTAGAACTTGCTCCATCCAATCATCTACTTCTGTAGTACCATAAGAAACATAGGCAGCTGCAAGCAATTGTTCCATCACCTTTGAGTCAATCTCAAGCATGCATTCTGAGCCAAATACACTATGGAAGATCTTCTTAACTTCCCGTTGAATTTTCTCAGCTAGAGAATCAAAATCAAATGGCTTGAAAACTACTACTTGATCAATGTAGTTACAGAAATCTTGTAGCCATGTTTTGATCTCAAAAGTGGAGTCGTCATCAGGGCAGTCCCCATCGATATCGTGTTCCACGTTTTCTTCTGCAGGCCGATTCAAATCCAGGTACTTGTTTGACGTCTTTTGACACCGTTTCACCAGCTGATCTGAAGATTCTTCTATGACATTGAGCTTCCTTTTGCTCATAAAGAAGGGGTTGGAGACAGTCTTGCTTCGGTTAGCTCGATCTCCAAAGCTAGAATCAACTTTTATCTGTAACGGCCAGCTTTTCGCTTTCAAGAGTCTTTCTTCAGAATACTTGGACATTTTCTCGTTGGGAAAAATCATTTGTTGTTTAGTACACGAGTACGTCGATGTCATCATGAATATCGCATTCTTAATGCTAACTTCTCTGCCTTGCAGGTCTGAGAGTTTACCAGTTTGAATAGCTTGTGACAATCTCTTTTGATCAAGAAGTTCAGCCTTGTCAACATTTTCTAGCATAACAATGGACAAAGGTTGCTTTCTCAACTCAGCCGCAACCAAATCCAGAACAGTTTTCCCTCTGAATTCTGGGTTGTTACTTCTCATACGCGGGCATCCACGAAGCGTATCGGGATTGATCATCACATCTTGGGAGCTCAAGTCAACACATATGAACTGATCCTTGTTTCCATACAATATCTCAGCAAGAGCAATAGCAACTTTTTTTTTACCAAACTTATCAGAACCAATAAAGTTGAACCATATGTCCCCCCTCAAATTAGATCCATGGCGTTTATCGCTTCTGGTTTGGTGTTGGGATATCGTTTGACTAACGATTCTCACCGCGTGATCTTGCCAGGAAACTCTTTCCTTGAGCAATCGAAAGAGCATCTTCACATCCATGGCATTCATCAGTCCTCTTGGTTCAGGGCTGGAACAGGATGAAGATAAAGTGAAGACATTACAGACTTTACCATTAAGTAAATCAACATTTGTTGAACAGCAACCTTCAGCATTAGGATTTAACGGTTTCTTCAGCTTATTACTGGTAGGCAAGGAAACTATCCCTAGTCCTAAATCTGTCGTGACAGACCCTGCTGATGGGGGAGACGTTCGACTTTCATCATCGACACTGGAAATTGACAGGCTGAAACGAGATTTGCCGCCCCCTAACTCGAGATCTTCAGTTTTAGATGTTTCTTCCTGCAGTTTGGATAGGAGATTCTCGTTACTCGCCTTGCCAGATAAAGGAAAGGTGTTTGATCTTGAGAGAGAAATCTTTGGTAAATTCATGAAATTTCTGGAGTTCAAATCCGCAGATGAATCCTGGTGTGATGAAATACATGCATTATGAACAGCAGCACCTTCCTTTTTATCTTCAGCGACTCGGAAGTCCACAATCATCGGAAACACGTGTGCTTCTTTTAATGGTTGACCGTGATGAAGACGCTGGCATATATTGTCCCATTTCTTTTGGCACCCTGCAATTTTGGCACTCAATACCAGTCCATCATCTCTGGTCTGCACTGAAGACGTATGAACTAGCTTTTACACAAGAAAGGCAGAGGATTCTCTAAAGTAAACTACACTATCAGTCCTTCACAACTTTAAGAAGAAAAGAAATTGGTTGTTATCTAAATTCTCAATTAGTATAGCCTCTACTCAAATTGAACATATCTCAGAACATGAAAGACACTGCCATATACTGAGAATTGAATTTGAAAGAAAATACTCACCTTCGCATCGTATTCATCCGAGTTGCTAAGTTCAGTCATTTGCATCCAAGAAGGCAAGCTAGATTGGTACTGCTCGGATAGAGGGGGCGTAAAAACGCCCTTTGAAGCAGCAATCACTTCGTCTTCACAGTTTTTGTCACATTGAAGACAGCGGGAAGGATGTTGGGCTGAACCACTCAAAGGGATACTCGCATCAGAAGGTGTCGAAAAGAACCCCCCAAGTGGAACAAATGATCCCATCAAACTGTAGTGACAAAGAGGATAACCATAAGATCCAAGAATCCAAAGTTACAAATGAAACCGAAAATGGGGGAAAAAATGGTTGGCTTCTTTAGATTTATGGAAGAAAAATGTAACATTTCAAGCCCACCGCTAGTACATATTGTCCTCTTTGGACTTTTCCTTCCGGGCTTCCCTCAAGGTTTTAAAAAGCGTTTACTAGGGATAGGTTTCTACACCCTTATAAGGAATGTTTCGTTCCTCTCTCTCTCCAACCGATGTGGGATCTCAAAAAATGACAGAAATGTTTACAAACCAATATACAATTCATTTCAAATTTTTTGACGAAGCAGAGACCTTTTAACCACAGACAACTTTGGAAACCCAGAATCAGCAAGAGATTGAGAAACCTTCCACAAGTTCATGTTGATGCAAATATCAAGCTCTCAAATTTACAGAAAGTTTGATGGAAAGATCAATAAAATAATGATATCAACAAAATCACTATCAATTAGTATTTAAACTCATATTCATCAAAATTCTGTGGAATTGTATGATAATCTCAAGTAAAAGACATTACACCCTCGTATAGATGCAAACCTTTCCATTTATAGAAATATTGACATGTTAGGTGAGCTTTTTACTCTATCCAACTTCTCAAACAATCGAATTATTTTATAAATGATCAAATTTCAGGGTGAAAAGGCATGAATTTCCATGTGTAAGGCAGGCGAGATCTTAAAAGAGAAAAAGACAGAGATCTAAAATGAGCTAGACAGCTGCCGTCATCCTGGTGTTATATCTTATTTGAACTACCAGTATTGACTACTTGTAAGAAACAATAAAATAAACCCAATACTCAAAATTCATGAACAAAGAAAATCTTATAAAATTCTAAAAGCAAATTCCAAGAAAGATTTGGAGTCTGACCTGGACCTGGGATATGATTCAGTTCTGAGAGATGTTATGGGCAAGAGATGTAAATCCCAGTCCTTCTCAATCGAAGGAAATTTAGTAACCAATCTCATGTAAGTTTCATAGCTTGCAGCTGCGCCAATCAACCAAACTTTATCGCCATGAACGTCGACCAACTTGTTCAAGTGGCCGACGACTTGGCTTGCTCGATCATCGGAAGAATTATCGTCGACGAGTGCATTTAAGTCTCCGAAATTTACTATCAATCCAGGCCACGGCGACTGCTCCACCATCTGAATGACCTCCACGAATCTCACATTCAAAGACCCCATTTCGGAATTCTCAGACAAAAACTTGGAGAAATCGTTCTCGAGGGAAACAGTTCTCACACCGATCAATTCCTCCGGCAAGAAATTGTTGTTCCGTTTATCGATGGCCTCCGTGAAACTCCCGAGGGCAACGTAAGCAGATACTCCGATGAGTAAAGGATTCCTTCCTCTGTTTCTCCCCAAAACCTGTCCGATTCTGCGATTGTTTTCGTTGTCGTCCCGATCGCGGAGTCCGGAAAGTGGAAACAAGAAACCCCGACGATTGGGATCGGAATAGTCCATCAAATTACAGAGGAACAAAGGGGGGCCTCTAGCGCGAGAGGAGTAACGAAGAAGCTGAGGGAAAGGACGAATAATAGCAAGCTTGATTTCGGAGCTCCGAAATCCAGCTTCGCCAAAAACCCTACTGACGACAGGATCGTCGAGAATGGAAAGAAGAAAATGCTGGAGCTCGACTTTGACGCAAGCAATGGAGGACTGTTGAGAGAGCTGGTGGTACAAATGTAAATTCTCCGGCTGCCGGCGCTGGTTAGCCTGAGAGCGCTTAATGGCAGCCATGAGGGAGTTGGAGACGGGAGGGTCATCGGAGAGTTGAGTGGAGGGGACACGGTCGAGAGAGACGCTGAGACAGAGCTCGAGGGCTTTGAATTGAAGACGAGGGAAATAAGCGGAAGTTTTGCGGGCGCGTGCACAGGCGTCACGAAGAGCGGAGGAGGGAAGAGATAGAAGTGCGGATATGGCGTGAAGCGACGTCGTCTGAGCATGCCCACGGCGGCGCGCCACCGCCACCGCCTCGTCCAGCGCGTGTGCAGCATCTGGTGCTAAGCATTGCCGAGCTGAACTTACCGCCGTAGGCATTACCGCCGAGCATACAAAAACCACCTCAAATTTAGATTCAAATAAAAAAATATATTTTTTTTACAATAATCTACCAATTCTTCGTGTTTTGTTTTTTTAATTCAGAAAATCATGGAAAAGAAAAGAAAATGATATGAAATTGTAGAATAAGAGAGATAAGAAATATTAAAATGAAATATATATATATATATATATATATAAGGAAAAGGAAGGAGGGGATGACGTGGCAAGAGGAATGACAATGGTGGTGAAATGTGGGGGCCAGCAATAAGTGTGGGGCATTGTCTTCCAGAAGGCATTTTACAAGAGGAACAGGTATCGAGCATGGCAATGGCATCTTTCCCCGTCTTTTTCTCTTATTTTTCCATCTTTTTTTTTCTTCCTCAATTTTAAAATAATAATAAATCTTTAAAATGATTTGGAAGTGAACTTATTTTGTAAAGGAAAAAAAAAAAAAAAATGTTACTGTAATTGTATCCACCAAATAGGGGTGGGTGGGGCCCAGGACACTACATTGGTGACTCACACTCAGTTGTGTGTCTGCTTGTGCTGTCATATAAGTTTCTCTTTTGATGTATGCTATTTTAGGTGCTTGTGGGATGAGTTGACTCACCAACCACTTCCAGGCAACTCGGCATTTCAGGCATGGTGTTCATGCCCACTCCCCAACCCACACTAACACCCTCCATATTCCCTTTCACTCACCTTTTTCTTTTGTAATTTGATTGTGTTGGGCTAGATTGGATTTGATCATCGTGTTTAATGGGTCCGACTTCTACAAAATTATGTTTAAAAAGTTGAAAGAAAGAGAAGTCATACTCAAATTCGAACCACCACCATACACATTCCTTTCATATGAAAAGATGTTGAATTCATTTCAAACATCCTTTTAGAATATGGACCCTCCCTCCTTTTTTTCTTTCTTTCTTTATAGTGTAGTAGTCATGTAAAGTGGAATGCATAACAAGGACATTGTCAAATATCGATCCAACTTCTAAATTTTCTTTTTAATCCGAGACAAATTATTTCCTTCTTTCTTCGTTTCGCCCTTAATTACTCTCGGGTCCTCACGAGAGGAAGGGCCGAGGGGAGGGAAGGAGGCTCAGCTTTGATATTCTAAACCTTATAGCCTTTTTAAGCCAAACTCCCAACCCTTTATTATTATATAGAGTTAACTCAGCCACTCAAATTCTTTTTTTTTTAAGAAAAGAAGGGGAAAAAAGGGCCAAAGTAATGTGATGATATTGGTAAAACAGTATTCTCTATGAGCTGTTCTCTTGTTAAACCTATCACAACCTGTCCCCCCCAGTTGGCTCTTTCTCTCTAACTTTTCCCCAATGCAAATATTTACAATTAAGGGAGTTTTTCATTCGAATATGTGGTCTCCTCGTATGGATAGAATTCAAGTGGAGCGGCTACTCGTAGTTCTCTCTAGTAGCTCGTAGTTATTGTATACATAGAGGTAAGAAGATATTGATTGTATAGTAGTCAGAAGCTCTTTCTCTCGCTTCAGTGTGCCCTCCCAATTTTGATGTGGAAAAAGTTTCGAATTTGAATGAATTAGAAACATCTCGCGTAAGTCGAGGAAGGAAGACTTTCTCTCTAGCCTCCTATACATAATAATCACAAACATTATTTCAAACAATCAAACACTAAAAATATCAATGATAACCAGATGGTGAGTATCAAGAACGGGTTTGGGATATCAATTTGGATGAGTTTTCAAACGTCAAAAGAATATTTCCAAATAAACCACTATACATAAATTCCCAAAACAAGACAGGACACACATAAATCAAGCTCTCATCAACCAAAAGTAAGCAAAAAAAAAAAAAAAAAAACAGATCCTTATCCCATTAAGCCATGATATCTTCTCAAAGAAAACAATTGATTATAGAGTTCACACTTCAAATACAAATCTCAAGCAGCCCAAATGCATCCTTTCCTATAGAGGTTTCAGTAGTTAACGATGTAGGCCCAGCCAAAACAATTCTCTCTCTGATTTTGGTGGGGTAGGGGTTGAATCCTAAGCTTATTATCTTTGGAATAACAAAGAGTATAAAGTATTTTTCCACTATAGAAGCAGTCTTCATTTGTTCTAAATATGAATTCGTAGGTTCTTTGCTCCCACTAAAGCTATTGGGAAAGAAGGAAGTGTGTGTGTGTGTGGAGCTAATCGGTCTACGATAGAGATAGGAGAAAGAGAGAGATTCTAGGAATAGAGAACCCACAAAGACATTGCATTATTTTCTGTCAAAAAGCATTTGGCTTTTAGCTACACGTTGTTTTCTTTTTCTTTTTCCCCTTCCCTTTTCTGCTTTCCTTTTACCTTGCAATAATTAAGGTTGTTTTGATCCAATTTTTAAGTACAACCGCCTAAGCAATTCAAATTGTTCCCAACCCAATAAATTAGCAAACAATATTCAAACAATAACTTGCTCAACTAAGTTTAAGCAGACCCAAGAATGTTTTTACTAAAGAGGAGGGGGGAAAAGGATACAAACGAGATCTTCAGTAACGTAACTTTTAGGCATATAAATAAGATGAATAGAAAGAGACAAATCGACATAGCTTTATGGAGTCACGCAACACCAACACCAACACCTACACGATCTGCTCTGGATTCTTGTTGCTGACAACATATTAATTCATTACAAAGTTTGGTCATTTCTCACTGTCAATTCACAAGACATGGAAGTGAAAGGTTGATCTGGTAGATTTAACCTGAAGGTTTTACTTGTTTAACTCCCTTGGGCTATACCTCGTAAGAATCTGACAAGTAAATCTAGCCTACAAGAAATAGAAAGCTATGAATGAATTTCCCCCACGTGATAACCATATTGGAGGAGAAAGGACTGATTTAATGAAGTGCTCAAAAGAAGTTTGAGGCTCAAAAGTGGTGGGGGAAGGGGGGGACTATGCATATCTGCCAGCAGTAGCTGTCATACATGACAATATTCAATAATGCCATGTTAAAGGAGATCAGGTGGGGCTGTGACAATAAATATATAAATACAGGATAAGTAGCAAATTAGTCCTTATGGTTTGGAGGTAGTTAGAATCTGGTCCTTATTTAATGTAAGGCTGCTTTGGCCCGTTAAGTATTGCCATCAATCTCACACCTTTATAAGAAATGTTTTATTCTCCTCTCCAACTGATGTGGAATCTCACAATCCACCTCCCTTGGGAACCCAGCATCCTTGTTGACACACCGCTCAATGTCTAGCTCTGATACCATTTGTAACAACCCAAGTCCACCGCTAACAGATATTGTCTGCTTTGGCCTGTTATGTATTGTCGTTAGCCTCACGATTTTAAAACGCGTCTAGTAGGAAGATGTTTCCATACCCTTATAAGGAATATTTTGTTCTCCTCTCCAACTGATGTGTGACTCACATTATGAAAGTTTCAAAAATCATAGGGGTGAAATTCTAACTTTCTCCAAACCATAGTGACTGAATATGCAATTTAACCACAAAAAAAGCGAACAAATATATATTAAAAGAAAATGGGTTTACATTCTTTGATATGTTAGTGAAAGGTAAATGGCAGAAGATCTGTCAACTAGATCTTAAGCAAAAGCAGATCAGAAATTCTTGAACTCAATCCTTCCTATCTCAAATAACAGTTCTTTTTGTCTTTGAACAAATGAGATTTTCTACAAGAAACTCTTAGAGCTGGACAATCAAATGAGGAAAATAAAGTCCTACAAGTAAAAGAGAGATTAGTTGTTTCTTTTGGGGACCAGAAACACTGCAGAAATTCCTTTTCAACAAGTTTCCACTCAAAAACTAAATAAAGAAGGAAAAGATAATAGAAGTTTAGAACATTTAGGGAAGATATTCAACCTTCCTCTCACTTCAGCAATTGAAAACTAGTAAGCATCATTACTGAATATGCTTTTTCCAATAAAGAGTGATGGGATTTGACTTTGGTCCAGTAATCCAAGTGGCCAACTTCCTATTAGTCATGTTGTTGAATCAGGCTGCCAACTACTAAACGTCTCATTGGTTAACTGAAAAAAAAAAATAACTGAGCTAGAAAGAAAGCAATATAAGGTGCATATCTTGTAGTAAATGGACCATTAGCAAATGGGTTGGGCAAATTATTGGTGCTTACTTATCACGACTTTTACTGCTCCGTGATACTTAATTTCCTATAACTGATACTCGGCATGGACACGAGAGGCCCAATGCCTCGATCGAACCCAAATGAATGGATCTTCGGGATGTCCCGATAATATGAACGAACAAGATGGTTTAGCCTTTAAGATCTAAAAACAGAACTCTTGCAGAACCCAAATTTACTATCCACTACCTTAAAAGATAAACTTCTAGGCACAAATATAGTAAAATCCGTATGAATCTCGGCACCATGATTCAACGTGGTTGTCGCATAAAGGGTGGTGGACATGACTTCACTCTTTCATTTCTCTTTATATTTTTTGACACTTGCGGAATTTGTTTGATTTTGTAGTAATTGTTCTGATTCATAATGCGTTAGGAACAAGGTTGTCATAGTTGCAAAATCCATCGTTGCTATAAATGGATGTTCTATTTATGATATGACACCAACCACTATAAATTTCATGAAGAACACCATAGGCCACTAAACAATAATGACCAACGCCAAAACAAAATATTTAAAGGTCGATAGTTCAATCAATAGCATAGATCTTAACCCCCTCTTTTCCTGAACTATTGTTACTATAATTGTAAATAATTTCAACCAAATAAAGAAAAAAGAGAAACAAAAACAAGAAAAAGTATATTCCAGAGTTGATTAACCGCACCAGAGCTTAGGCTAATGAATGTGTAGAAACAGCATTGGAAGAAGCTCCGCCCACTAGCATCTTTATGCTTTATAATGCTTCAATCACTACAAAAGTGCAGCAAAATACTAAATAATATCCTCCAGGAAAAAGGAACAGAAACTTGAATTGTTTGACTATGAATGTGGGCATACCTATTCCTCGGCAGGGAAATCCCTGGACTGTGGAAAAAGCACGTAACGAATAAATTATAAAGATGTTGAAATTTGTGTGGAAGGTAAAAGAATTGAAAATGAAAGGAAAGGAAAGAAGAGGGGATATTAGTTTGTGCTTAGTGGGGAACCTGGTTCTTACGCCATTACCTTCCTTGATTGGGACACAATTTCGCTTCCCCTTCCACTTCGTACTCCATTTCTTCCTCTGTTTACAAAACTTCGGCCAATTCAGTTCAACAAATCAGAAGAAGATAAATCCAGGTGAAACAAACACGAATCAAACAATAAATTCGATTGAAAAATCCTCCGATTCTTGGGATACATGTTTCCCCGTTGAATTCGCATATCCACATTCTATTCAATATTGCAGAGATTTTCATATATATATTTTTTTTTAAATCACTACAAAAATTCAGTTAAGTGGAAATTGAAGGGGGAGAAAATTGCGCATAGAGACTAAAAGATGACTAAGAAAGAACTTGGGCTGTACAAGAAAAGTAACCTAGTATGTTAGAAAAGCCCGGCCCAACTTGACATGGGTTGGGCTCAGCTCAATTTGACATGGGTTGGGCTCAGCCCAATTTGACATGGGTTTGTCTCAAGCCCAATATTGGGCTGTGTATCCATATATTCCAGTACTCCCAAGACACGTCACCACCTACTCTAAATATTTTAGTTTAATCATATTCCAAGTTTCTTAACTACTAATTAATTTTATAATCCACCTTTCAAAATATTAATAAATATCAATTTGTCTTAATTTTCTTAAATAAAATACGAGCCCTTCCTTCTATATTCTATATTCAATTTACGGCCTACCTTGATCTAAAAAAATATAAATATTAATAAATAAAAATGGATTAATTTAACAAAGAGAAAAAAAAAAAAAGTGCAAAAAACCAAATAATTAATCCTCTACGTACAGTCACATGCAAAAGGAAATAAAAAAGTGAGAAGAAAAATGAAAAGCTGCCTGTGTGGGTGATTTTAAAAAACCCAACCATAATGGCTCTGCGGTGGGTGCATTGCTTCATCACAGCCACCCCCCTAAAAGCCCTCTCAATTATTATTTTTTCATTTATTATTATTTATTCTTCAATTTTTGAATTCCAATAAATTCTAAATTCGTTTAAAATTAATATCCCAAGTTTGCTTTGAGATTCGTTGTATTTTATTTTTAACTATTCAAATTCAATTTAAAATAAAATATGATTAACTAAATATAATTAAGTTGGGATGTTATAATTTTATTTCAATTATAATATTTGAAATGTGGTTAATATACCTTTCGTTTTCATACTTTTGAATTTATGTCTATTTCATCATTGCATTTGAACGTATCGTTTTCAATATAACCACTTTTCATTAATAAGGGTATGGTTAAAAATCATTAGTAACATCAATTTATGTCCACATCGTTGTTGCGATTTTTAATGCATTTAACACCATTTTGTAAGTAATGGAAGCTTATTAACTTAAAAAAAAATTAAATTTCTTGAATGGTATAGAAATTAAATTAGTATAAATATATAATATGTCATATGCTTTTTCTAAACCTAATTTTTTTTTTCAATTGTATAATATCGTTAGTCACTTTGAAATAAGATATAGTCAATATAGTATAGTTGAAAAATAAATATAAACAATTAAACTATATATATATATATATATATATATATATATATTAATAAAGAAGAAAAAAGGGAGTGGAAAAGTTGAAATGAATTCGGTCCCCAACGACTACAAAATCTTGTCGCGAAAAAAAAAAGAAAAAGAAAAAAAGAAAAAAGAAAAAAGGAAAAAAGAAAAGAATTTGGAAATTAGGGCGTATATTAATCCACGTGGATAATCGTAGCATCCATGATGAACAGGGACCCACCAATCAAAACCCCTTAAACCCAAGGTTAATCCATTTTCAAAGTTGCTAATCTGGAAATCATAAGCGCCCTTCGATTGCTTCAGTTTCACAGAACATTCAAAAGAAAAAAGAACAAAAAAAAAAGGAAAAAAGTAGACAAAACAGAGAGAGGAGGAGGGAGAGTGCGTGAAGGAGCAAGATAGAGAGAG
Organism: Cucurbita ficifolia; assembly: GCA_033971965.1. Lineage (NCBI taxonomy): Eukaryota > Viridiplantae > Streptophyta > Magnoliopsida > Cucurbitales > Cucurbitaceae > Cucurbita > Cucurbita ficifolia. The sequence continues at coordinate 20,119,975 of CM066965.1, forward strand.
AGAAAGGTCTGTCCAGCATGCAAATTCCGAGTCCTCCCAAAATAATTTCCACTTCCTTTAATCCAAATCTTCCAAATACCATTTTCACTCGTTTCTCTCACACCCCGCCATCATCTCTCTAATTTTGAGCTTCTTCCTTCATCCATGGCGGTTTCCGACGTTGAAGCAGTACTGCAATTTCTGAGGAAAAATGGGTTTTCAGAAGCAGAGTCCGCTCTCAAAAGGGATATGGTCGAAAAATCCGGATTAGGTTCTTTTGATTTTGAGAAATTCTTCTTTCCTATGGTTCCTCCTCCACCTCCCCTCCGAATTCCATCCATTTCCCGGAAATTTCCCGCTCTTTCCAACGGCGACGGCGACGGCAACGATCGTTCTGGATCGAACTCTGTTTCCTCCGATGACGAGTTCGTGAGCTTGAGGTCTTCTACTTCTGATGTTTGCTCTTCTGGTAATGATTTTAAACGAATTGAATCAGATTTCAAGTTCTGACTGATCATCGTGAGCTTAATTTTAAGATTCTTCGCTTGTTTTTGAAATGCGGAATGGTCTCTTCGAGCTGCCTTAATCGTTGTGAGTTGAACTGGAATGCTATGCTTTCTTCGCTTTAATTTGTTGTTAGATCCAAGTCTTGAGAAATGGGGTTTTAAGTGATTAGTGTACGAGATTACTTTTGTTCTTTAGTGTTCTTTCTTTATTTGCTTCCATTGATCTTTAGTGTTCTTTCTCCCAATCGATTTTTGTGTTTTGTTTTAGTTTAGATTGCTCAGAGTATCTTACTGTTGCAGAGTTCATCAATCCTTATGGTATTCCATCAGATTCTTCTTCAGATATTGCCTCTCAGTTCGACACGGCGCGCGATTACCATGAATTTGATTACCATAATGATCTTCCTTGGTATGATGAACAAGAGGATGTGAATTTCATGACACCCTCCTTTGAGGGTCAGGATTTGTTTGGCTGCCCAAGTGAGGATAAGTTCATAATGTCTACTGAGAGAGATGAGCAATTTAGTAGTTTGTCAGCTCCGGAGAAGTCGATTCTTTGTTGTGCAGCTCCCTCTAGTGATGAAAGTTTGCTCGAGGTCATCGATCATCCTTATCGTGTCGATAGATATAAGCAACTCGAAGGAGGCTTCGAGGGGTTGCCTGAGGATTCTATTCCTTTTTGCAAATGCTGTGCTGCCAATGGAGAGTTTTATAGCCAGAAGACTGCTGATTGTAGTTATCTGAATCCGAGTTTTAATGAAACGGTTAAAGACATTGCCGCAAACTGTGATTCAGCTCATCGTCGTGATTATTCGAAAGGGTTCAAAGATCACAATGATCCCCAAAATAAGGTTATCGAGAAAAGCTCTGTACTTGGTGCAACCGGTAGCTATAAAGATGGAAGTCATGAAGTAGAGGATGAAGCCAATGAATCTGAAGCAGTTGCAGATGGAGATAGCGTTGCTGCTGACGAGCTTCCGATGTATAATATCTGCGACGATGAATTCGAAGTGTTTGATCTGAGAATTATACATAGAAAGAACAGGTTGGCTATCTTTTGCTGAAGTTTCCCTTATATCGTAGTCTAGAATCGATGCTTAAACCACTAGGCACTCGATTCTCATACGTTTTAAATGTCTATTAAAGCTTGTGTGTTGCAGGTTGATATGTTGCAATGAGTTGTTCTGATGTATTATGCAATCTACAGGACTGGGTTTGAAGAGAGCAAGGATTTGCCTATTGTCCTAAACACGGTCCTTGCAGGCCGATACTATGTAACCGAGTACATAGGATCGGCCGCTTTTAGTAAGGTTGTCCAAGCACACGATCTTCAGACAGGAATCGACGTTTGCCTGAAGATCATAAAAAACGACAAAGATTTTTTCGATCAGAGCTTAGACGAAATCAAACTTTTAAAGCTTGTCAACAAACATGACCCGGCAGATCAGCACCACATTTTACGACTTTACGACTACTTTTATCATCAGGTCTGTTTTATCTGCTGCCCTCAAGCTCGCTTTGAACTTTCAAGTCGGATTAGTACGCACTTCGAGCATTCTTTAGCTCCACTCACTCTTTCATGTAATGCAAATTCGACAGGAACGTCTCTTCATTGTTTGTGAACTACTTCGATCGAACTTGTACGAGTTTCAAAAGTTCAATCAAGAATCTGGTGGAGATGCTTATTTTACATTTCGTAGGTTGCAGGTATGTTCGTGTACGCTTAGACATGGCTATGTTTTCTTAAACTTCGAAAAAGTTTACCCATTTTTCTCTCGACAGTTCATCGCGCGTCAATGTTTGGAGGCATTGGAGTTCTTGCATCATTTGGGAATCATTCACTGTGATCTAAAGCCAGAAAACATTCTTATGAAAAGTTACAAACGATGTGAGATTAAGGTTATCGACCTTGGAAGCAGTTGCTTTCAATCCGATAACTTGTGCCTATACGTGCAGTCTCGATCCTATAGAGCTCCCGAAGTAATGCTAGGCCTTTCATACGATCCAAAGATCGACTTGTGGTCTCTCGGTTGTATCTTGGCTGAGCTATGGTCCGGAGAAGTAAGCTTGTCTTTCTCATATCCATATAAAACTCCGCTTCGAGTGAAACCAATCGAGTTCTATACGTTTGATTTACTGGTCTGCTATGTTGTTTTTCAGGTATTGTTTCCAAATGAGGCAGTTGTAATGATCCTTGCCCGGATGATCGGGTTGTTCGGTCCGATCAACACGGAGATGCTGCTAAACGGACAGGAGACACACAAATACTTCACAGAAGAATATGATCTGTATTATATGAATGAGGTTGGTGATAAAACATAATATCTTTCCATCCAAAGAACATTGATGACATTTGAGAATTTCCATTTCAGGAAACGGATCAAATGGAACTCATCATCCCTGAAGAGAGCTCCTTGGAGGATCATCTGCAGGTTTTCGACTCCGGGTTCGCTGATTTTCTCTCTAACTTACTCGAGATCGATCCAGAAAGACGACCAACTGCAAAGGAAGCACTTGCACACCCGTGGCTTTCGCAGTCGTACGAATAGCCGTTCTCGTAAATTTTTTTTTTTGAAGAAATATTCATTACCCATCAATTAAATTAAAGAAAGGAATAAGAGAAAAAGAAGTTGGCTTCTGGTTTTGCATTTTTGTAGTTGTATATTCATGGAGCTTGTTTGTAAATTTGTGAAAGAACTTTGCATACAAATTTTGAAGAACAGTTTCTTGAAGTGTTCTTAGGCCTAAACAGTTGAGGTTGAATTTGAAAACAAAAATGGATGGTTTTCGCACGTGCTAAGTGGGGAGCAAATGCTGAAAGGTGAGCTGCGGAGAGAGACGGTGCATGTGCTTTTGCTTCGAACCAACGACTGCGACCAGACACAAATGTTTCTGTTCTCTTGTCTTTTTTTTCTTTTTTCAAAATTGGATTTATTTTATTGTTCGGCGGATTTTGACTCTGAAAACAATGAACATAAAAAGTCAAACACAGTTATAAAAGCATTATTGGATTATCTTTCGGACTCGGAACAGCTCATCACTCGCATGCAAGCACACCTATGTGTGTCCAAACATTTCTTAGGAACCTTTCCCTAACAGTCTAACCCTTTTAATGGAAGCCATTGAAGGAAAAGTTTAAATAAGATAATATCTGCTAACGGTAGGTTTGGGCTATTACAAATGTTATTAGAGCCAGGCATCGAGAGGTGTGCCAATGAGGACGCTGAGCCCCCGAGGAAGTTGGATTGTGAGATCTCATATCGGTTGGAGAGGGGAACGAAACATTCCTTAGGGTGTGGAAACCTCTCCCTAAACCTTGACGGGAAACTCTTGAAAGAAAAGCTTAAAAAGGACAATATCTGTTAGCGATACTCTTAGATTGTTACAAATGATATACGAGTCAGGCACCGAGCGGTGTGTCAGCGAGGACGTTAAGCCTAAGGGATGAATTGTGAGGTCCTACATCGGTTGGAGAGAGAAAAGAAATATTTCTTAGGGTGTAGAAGCCTCTTAACCCATTTTAAAAGCCTAAAGATACAATATCGGCTAGTGATGAAATTAGACATTTACCAAGAGAGAAAAAGAGATTCAAACCAAACTATAAAAAAGAATTCAACCTTTAAATAAAATAAAATAATGAATTTGAAACATGATTATTACATATGATAGTTTACAACAAAATTTGTGAATCTCTTAGGATTTTGATCTTGGTTTTAATAGCTTACAATGTATTGAAACCAGTTAATAAAGAGTTGAGAACATGCTTAAATATAGGCAAAACAGGGCTGCTTGCTTTGAAGCAGGAAGGCCATGGTGGGCAGAGGCAGCTAAAAGCAGTAGTAATGTAAGTTATAATGAAACAATGGCATCATTCATACAAAAACAGGAAGCGCATTAGAAGCCTCACAGACGTTAGCTTCTCTCCCTTCTTGTCATAAAGAGGGACTGCTCGAATCCCAGGCCTGAGCTCTGAGATTGGCAAACATGTCTGCCCACCAAAGTCATCCTTCTCCGACCTGTCGAAGTCTCGCACTTCAATCTGCAGCAAAGCAAGCTCTGGCACTGTCAAAGGGAACTTGAACTCTTCGTTCCATATGGGCACCCAGTCGTTCTCAATAACCTTTGTCTTCTTCTTCGCTGCATCAGCTGGTACCCCAACAATTCGAATCTGCCATTCATCCAAGATTTTAAGTTTTCATCAAATACGAGCTAAGCTGGGAGCACAGAATGGCTACCACTAACCTTTGTGTAGAAGTCCGGCGGAGAATAGTTATCAAAATGCGTTTGGCTGAAGTCGGAGCTCCATCCATCGCCCAAGTATACTGTTACCTATTGAAGAACATGGGTGTTAAAACTGATGCCAAGATAGAACAACCCAACACAACTGGCTTACTTTTAATGTTTCCTTCACTGGCAATGGTTTCTTGGGATCAAAGATCTCATCTTCTGGGCTCTTTTGTAACAAAAAGTCTGGTTTTTTTAAGTACCCACACCCTCCATTGGCTCTAAACATCCCATGCATCATCCATAGTGATCTTCCATAGCCCTATCGTAGGAAAACGGAAAACAAACAGGAACTTCATTTGGATCATTCCTTACAGATTAGAACAAGATTTATAAGACATTTGAAACTTTGTTCAACGGCCCAAGCCCACCATTAACAGATATTGTCCTCTTTGGACTTCCCTCAAGGCTTTAAAACACATCTACTAGGGAAAGGTTTCCACACCCTTAAAGGGTATTTCCTTCTCCTCCCCAACCAATGTGGGATATATCACAATCCAAGTATTTCGTTCTCCTCCCAAACCAATGTGGGATATCACAATCCACCCCCTTCAGGGCCCAGCGTCCTCGCTGGCACTCGTTCCTTTCTCCAATCGATGTGGGACCCCACCAAATTCATCCCCTTCGAGGCCAGCGTCCTTACTAGCACACTGCCTCGTGTCTACCCCCTTTGGGGAACAGCCTCCTCACTGGCACATCGCCCCGGTGTCTGACTCTGATACCATTTCAAACGGCCCAAGCCCACCGCTAGCAGATATTGTCCTCTTTGGGCTTCTCCTCAAGGCTTTAAAACGCGTCTGCTAGGGAAAAGTTTCCACACTCTTATAAAGGGTGTTTCGTTCTTCTCCCCAACCAATGTGATATCACGACATTTGGCCCACTCATTCACAAGAATCTAAGGGGAAAGACAAGAAAATAAGGGCACGGACATGATGAAGGTTCCAATCAGCACCTGCATGTTTAAAGCAACCATCTGAGCTCCATGCGTCCACCCGATATTCGGCCGAAAATTCGACGACGTGACACGGGTTCCTTTCGGGTAAACTCTCAAAATATTCTTTTGTGTAAACCTAAAGATCATAACTATAATGATCAGAATCAATCACAAGCAAAAGATCAAAACTCATTCACATTATAAGTTGAAACAATTACCTTACAACATCAGTTCCATCAGAGACTACAGCCTTCTCAAGTCCCTGCTCACTCAAGCTAAGGCGCCTAACCTTGTCACCTTGTACATTCAATGCATCCTTTAAGCAGCCCCCTTTTGGTTTCCCTGCATGAATTGTAATCAGACGTTTATACTCCGGTGCACCTTGCTGGGACGGTTTCGACTCGCCTCCACTGTTTTCTTCCTCATCTGGATCACTTTCACTCTGTTCATAATCAAAAGGGCTAATCAAGCTAATAGTTTATACTACAAAATAAGAACCATTATACTTAGCTTTCATTTCTCACCCACCTGTTCATCGGCATCGAAATCAGTCACAAGATCTGATGACTCTTCTTCTGATGACTCTTTTCCATCACATAAAACCTTACCCTTTTTAGATGTAAGGTACTCTTTTGGTGGCTTTGTTGAAATAATGATTCTATGTTTTAAGGATTCTGGAGAAGGGAATTCTGATAAGCTATCTGCCTGAGGGTAGAACAGTGTATCTCCAAATATTCCGGTGACCATCTTCAAGGAAAATATAGAAAGCATTAAAGCAGAATCTATAAGGATAAATAGAAAACAATTTGTTGGGGTAAGAATGAAAACCTCTGCAACTTTAGCTTGAAGGTCAGGAGTAAGATGATCTTCAAGAGTGATAATAACAGGATATGGAGATTTCTCAAAAGCATGCTCGTTTATAGACTTCAAACACTTCAAGAGAGGCACAGGGCTGGTTAAAGTCCTACAGTCATCCAGAGAATGGTTCTGTACAGTGATTTCCTCTTTTAAAAGTTAATATCAGTTTATATTTTGATTTGATGAGGATGGTAGTGAAAGATGAGCTAATTAATACCTTCCATGAAGAACATGAACATCATCTTTTGTTGAATTTGGCCATAAATCAAGCTCAACTACCCGTAGCCCTCTATTCAAAGCCTTTATTATGGGAGCATCACTACAATCACTACTAAGTTGATTCCCAGTAAGGTAAGAGTTGTGCCCTGTGTATATGAAATAATGGGACAATGGAGCACTCATATCATGATGTACCTGTCGAAAGTAATGTTATTAAAAGCATTACTGAGTTCATTCCAATTGGATTATTGCAATAAGCACCTAATAATGTATTAACAAGAAGCGCTAAAAACAAGAACCCAATAAATTATCAAATGGGATATGGGTAGATATGTAGGAAAAGAAAGGAACACAAGAAAAAGGGTCGAAACCTGAGTTTTAATGGGGCCATTGAACTCAGGCATGAAGAGATAATGGAAGAAATCATCAAGGCTAAGACCAAGACCCTGAGTCGAATCTCCAGAGGGATTATCGGAGCCCCGTCGCTTGTGCAAGATCTGCTCGATGATCTTCTCCGCTTCAGATAGGGTACATTCCATCTCTTGCTGATCCCCCAAAAAATGGAGCATTTGTTCGGCCGACATGTACTCCCCGCCATCGGTAAACGAAGCGAAGACATCTATGACGTCTTGCGGCGGTTCGGCCTCAGATAACTTGAACTTCCGACTGAAACCGAAAACCTTGTAGCTGTTGCAGCCCCCCTTCATGTCGAATCAGAATTTGAACACAATGGAATTCTCAGAACCCTTCTGCGACTAATTTGAATCTAAAAACTATGAAAAACTTGGAGGAGAAAAATGGAGAAATGGACACCTAATCCCAGATGCCCAAATTGTTGAATTCAGAGAGGAACGATGGCAATGGAACCAAGTTTTTCGGAGAGTTTAATGCTCAATCGCTCGACCGCGTCGACTTTTTTTAACTCAACAAATGCAAAATTAATATGATCATACAATTTTGTACTCGCTTTTATCGTCAAAACGCTTGATGAGTGCGTCGTTTTCATTGGCCATGCGCAACGTGGTTTGTTTTTCTCTGCCATATTTTGTCAACTCCCGCCAATTCGATATATAAAGTCACCAATGTTCGGTCTTTCTTTATCAAATAAAACAAATAAATCTTTTTATTTTATTTTATTTTTATTCTTACATTAATTATGATCAATTAAAAAAAAAAAAAGTTGATAGTGATCTTTTTCTTCATAATGGAGCCAATTGTGAAGGGACAATGGAGTTGGTTTTCTAACTATTTAACTATATTCAATTAATTAATTAACCATATATAATCTCATTATTTCCGGAATTAAAAAATAATATAACTGTCATTAAGAGTTTTTACTACCGTACTTATCATAAATACTTTAGATTGAAGACTATAAATATTTAAAATATCATTGTAATTTTTTAAACTAACCATATGGTTACTAAACATAGTGGCATCCACGATGTTGATGTTAATTTTTTAAAAAAATTAATCATAAACGCGTTCTCCAAAACCTTATAATATCCACAACTTTAAAATTATATATATATATATATATATATATATATTAAAGCAGATCTACAATAGGTTCAACAATGGGTCGATGACTACTTTTCCAATTGGAAAATAATAATAATAATTAAAATTAGCTGACTAAAAATCATTGTAATTCTAAAATGATAATTAGAAAATAAATTTGAATATTAGGTAAGATGGGAAAGAAAAATAGGTGGAGAGATGAGCTTGAATACAATATAAAGACACTAAGTTATTAAGTTATTCTGATGAATGCTCCGTAATGTCTTACTTACTCTAGAAACATTCAAATTTGACGGGTCATTACTCATATAATTTATAGAAAGTTTCGACTTTAGAATCTCACTTTCCAAAGACTTCACTATCAAGATTAGTCATTTATTTCTTCCTCTTAAATGATTTTGAGAATGCTACGTGTTATTGTGTGTTCATACAAGAGTCGCCTTAGCAACATGTGATAGAACTTATTATATCATTTGGTGTAACGACTCAAGCTCACCGCTAATAGATATTGTCATCTTTGGGTTTTCCCTGTCGAGATTTTCCTTAAGGGTTTAAAACGCGTCTATTAGAGAAAGGTTTCCACACCTTTTATAAGGGTGTTTCGTTATCCTCCCCAACCAATATGGAATCACATTTGGTATGGTAGAATAAGTAGGACATGCAGAAAAGGGGGAGAAGGAAAAAAGATGAGAAGTTGAAATGGCAATAATGAAACATTTTTAAAAAAAAAAAATTATGAATAAATTACTACTTTTCCACTGTTTTCTATGCTTATGCAACCAAGGGATGAAAATAGAATACATTTAAGCTTGACTTAGTACCTACTCAGAACTCAGAAGACTTCCTCTTCCTCCCAAGAAAGGATGCTTTCTGAAATCTAGGCCCACCGATTCGCCATTTCTTAAAGGCTGTCATAGAGGACTGAGCTGCCTCATACACTGCAGACAATGATTGAGATGTGAGCTTGAAGAGAAGCACGAAATATGAAAACAAAGGACAGACAAAACATGTAACAAAAATCTCACTTTTAGTTTCTTCCTTTGATAGAAGTGTCAAGTATTTTGAACTTGCAGCAAACACTGCAGTGTGAGCCTTGGTCAAAACTTCCTTGTACCTACTTTTGAACGTGGATAAAAGCCAAGAACCGATTGTTCTATCACCAACCCTGACATTGAAGTTTGTGAAACAAAAATGAGAAATAGCACTCAATCTATTGTGTTCTCGTCCATTTAGGTACACTTAAAAAATATTGCTAACAGCGAGATATGGTAGACATCTTACATGCACGAGAACAAGGCAACAAGCACTTTTACAAGATATACTCAACATGCAGAGAGGGTTAGCTAGTCAGTTTTAAAGCTTTATGCATATTTATCAGTCTACATCTACCAATGGAATGAAAATGAGATCGGTAATCATTGAAATGCAGAACCTGAGATGACAACATGCTAGCCAGATCATTATAAAATACTCCCGAGAGTTCAAGCCTAAATTTAAGATCCTTAGTCATTGATAGGATGTCCAATCGACATGCTTAATATACAAGCTTAAATTGATCGTTTGACATGTCATTTAGACGGCAGTAAAAAAGAAGTCTTGTGACTAGATATCCTAATTATTACGTTAAAAGAAGGATCTTTTAAATGTCATACCTTCAGAATGGTAGTTCTGTCAAAGGTGAAAACAAACAATGCTTATTCAAGTACAAATGTATGTCAAGTGAAAGGGCACTGACACGCTTTCACTATCCAATAGATATAAAGTATGACTTCAGCTAAATTTTCTCCTCATAAAATAATCATGATAAATTCATAGTGCCACCTATCTAAGATTTAATATCCTATGAACTAACTTAGAAACCAAATGTAGTAGAGCTGGTGAGAACAATTCAAGAATGGATTCTCATGGATATTTAAAAAAAAATCTGATGCACAGAGTTGGATCTCAAGATACTCACAATGGTGCAATTTTGCATCCAAATTCATAGAAGTATTGACTTCTAGATCGTAGATCAACAAATGCAGCATCAGCCTGAATTTCAAGTCGCGTTCTGCTTAGAGAAAAAGAGCACTAGTCAACTACAAATATCATCATCTTTATATATATATAAGAACAAATATCATCATCTTTATATATATATAAGAACAAATATCATCTTCAAAGTCTCACTGATTCCTTTGATCATGAAATTCTAGGGTAGGAAATCTCTGCTGGTAATTAATTAGTTAGCACATGAAAAGATTGAGCATACACAGGCTCAGAAAACTACACAAAGGAAAAAAATAATTTTCTTTGTGGGTCAGCTTCAACGGAGAAAGTAATGAGATTCTATAAACCAAATCCCACAAGGTTTTGGAATTCTACAATTTCATGCCATATAATAGATCATGCACAGTTGTTTTAGCTGATGAAACCGGAGGGCAATGCCATTAACATCACTTGTCTCCAAAGTAATTCATGAGCGCTTAGAAGGGAAGTTCTTAAATTCAAAATACCAACACCAACAACTTTAAAATGATCTCATTAAATTTGACTAATTCCTGTACTCTTAAGATTCCAATTCAGAACTTTCTGCTCGAAAAACAATAAGCAGATGAAAAGAAATTAAGTCAATCAAGCATGAATTCTGCAACCACAAAGTGAGAAGAAAAAGAATCAGAATTCAGCGTCTTTGCAGGTCAGTTTTTAGGGAGTAAGTCGGGGCGTATTAAGGAAGATCCTCATTCTCTTAAGCTCCCTAAAAGTCTAGACAATACAAGTTTAAGGAAATTATGGGTCGTATGCAAAGCCTGCGTGTAATGGCGATTGCTACCTTTGGTTAAAACAAGCAGGCAAGCCCATAACCGCCACTTGTCTAAGATGCAGCTCTTTTGCAAGCCAGAAGGGTAGCTCTACTTTGGATCCGGATTCAACCTGAAATTACACCAGAAAAGAAAACATAAGTTTGTCATTCATCTTCCATAACATGTCTCCTACTAATCCAACTCACAGAATCTGTTTCAGAACCGGGATCGATGGCAACTCCATTAACTGCCTTTTGGAACATAACTGAGACAAGCTGTCAAGCGCACAAAACAAGATTCAATATTGAGATTGCGAGTTTATAAAATCTTATCAAGGAAAAGAATAAGATAATGACCTCTTCCTCCGCCAGAATGTCATCAATATCATAATAATTTGTCATTTTTTAGGGTCTTCAACAGGTTGCTCCAATGTTCAATGTCATCAATATCAATATATTTTCAACTGGCACCACCTACTTCTACAGCAAAATGTTTACTGGAATTGCCAGAAATGTAATGACCTTAAAACACAGTCAAACTATTGAGGAAATCAAGAATGTTTTCTCTGATATTAAAAAACTAAAAACAGATTGTTAATCTAGACGTTAAAGTACAAAAAAAAAAAAAAAAAAAAAACTAAACAGTTCAATATACATTATGCAGAGATCTTCGAATCTCTCAAGCGTCTCCCCTCCAAATTACAAACTCACATTTACTTCTCGGTGGGAATACAAAGGAAATTACTTTGTTTTTCTTCATTTCCCCAATTAATGAATGAGTAAATTCGCAACATAATTGCAACAATAGAAAACTGTAAGCAGCTTTTGCATCCGGACACTAATATGAAAAATTGAAATATAATACGAATTCCAGAGAATAAATACATACAGAGATACGCAAACTACACCAAGTAACGCACTTGCAAACAAAAAGGAAAATGAAACGAAATATAAGAACTATCAAGAACAAAATAAAAATCATAGAATAAATAATAGTTTAAACGATGGGGAGAGAGGCACCTTGAATTGAGAATTGACGATGATTTGGGATGAGAAAGAAGAGATGAAAATTGGGACTTTGCAGTCGAAGAAAGGAAGCGAGGTTGAGGAAGAAGAATGAGGCGCCGACTTTCCCAACATTGATTTAATCGAATTTTCAGTGAAAGAGGAAAATCTTAGAATTGGAGGGAAACTCAAAATTTTTATAGAGCGATTTGGTAGACAGGTTTTAATTGGGTGTGGCCGGATGTAGCGTAAAAGATCGTACACCCGGAATAAAGGAATAGATAGATGAACATTTGACAACGGCCCAATCTTAGAAGGGTTCAAGCGGAAGCGTTTTAAATAAATAAATAAATAAAAGGTGAAATCTTTTATACACGCGAACAAACTTTTATATTGAATTAGATACGCAAACTATATGATTAATCAAATAAAATTGAGGATCTTTGTAGCATCTTTGTAGCGGCTCATACATAGTAAACCTTTTACAAAATTATTTTTTATCTCATCACGACGATTATAGTAATAATTATGAACAACTAAGGCACAATTGAAGAACCTTTGTGGAAGTGCTTATGGTGATGATTGTGAATAACCAACGTCCAACCACCGCTAATTATTCATCAAAAAGTGACTATGATAGTAATTGCAGATTGGTGAATGTACAATTACCATCGACATGCATTCTCCACCCACTAGTATCATCACTTGCATGTGCCTATAGCGTTAAATACAAAATACCATCATACGGTGACAACCAAGTCATGAATAAAAATCGGTCTCAAAATATTTTATAAATACACGTTCTACAACACCTCATAAATAAGGGAGGACTTGGGTACAAAATGAAACCATCAAACTTGTTACATCTAAAAAGTATCATGAGTTGCCATTGTAACCTCTCCAAATCCATAACATATCCAAAAAGGGATGCTTCTCTTGCAACATCCTCCGTTTATTTGGCTGACACAAATGAACATGTAATACATATTTTCTATCATCTTATAGTCCCATATGGGGTTTTACAAAGTAATCTGTCTCGCAAACACTAGTTTTCAACTCTTCGCTGTATAATCGATCTGTGTTCGACAACCCAGCAAGAACAGAAGGGAATTCGACCACAGAGAAAGAATGAAGACTCTTCTAAAAGTAAGATGACAAAACTGATCCTTACGTCATGATGCGTTTCACACCTTCCTTCACCAAAGTAAAGTTTTTTTGAGATTTAAAAGCCATAAAGCTAGCTGCAATGTGAAAATTCGAGCTTCCAACATTACTTCATCTAACCAAACATTTAACCAACATGCGAACGACTTATTTTCTGATAATTTTGCCTCGATAACTGCTTCAGATGATACCTTCCCAATGATGAGGAATGTCTCCAGGGAAGATCCCTGCAACTGTTCACAAACCATTTCAATAATAATGTTTTATACTTTGTTTCAAAATAATAGTAATTATAATAATAATGTTCTAGACTATCCGAATACTTTTGACCATATTGCAAAAGCTAATGTCACATTAAGCACTATTTTAATCAAATCATAGTTAGTGGAGTGAGGATGGTATATTACCAGAGAATTGTTAACCGCCCTCAAACAATCATTTGTCTTCAGCATCAACAAAATTACACGTGGTAATTTCCTAAGGAGCTCTGAGATTTGGGGGAAATACTGAGAAGCATACATCTGAAAAGAAAGAAAGGTCAAATTCCAGTTAGTAACTGCAATCTTTACAACTTTCTCAAGGAGCACCTATGAGTAAAATTCAAACAGTTCAAGAACTTCATTAGAACAATGCTTATCATCAAATAAGTATATAGTGTTTCAGGATCGGTTTTATATCCCCACTGTAGGAAGAGGGGACTGCAGCATCAGGAGTAATTCATTACGGGGAAGGTTCAAGTGCAAGAACATGAATACTCATTTTTGGAGTGGGGGTGGTATGTACCATCTAAGAGAGACTACCTGTAGTTCTGAACGTTCATCGTCAGTTCCTTGAATGACTAAATGGTCAACTGCTGGGTCAACAATTCGATTCCAAGGTTTCATGGTAAGAATTCCAGCAAACAATGCATAAAGATCATCCCCAGCACCCAATTTCTTGCTGTTTTCCTTTATTGCCTCAGCATCAGAAAATATTAAAGCCTAACCGAAGGTAAACAAATAACCTCAGATGACAATCAAGGACGAAGACATGCTGGCAACAGGAATACAGTGAGATGGCACTTGGATGAACTGTAAAGGAAATACCTTCCAGAGGGAAGCATAGTTAAATCTTATGTTGGAGTCGAGAACTTTATACAGCCCATGGTCCAAAAGTACTAACTGAGGCTTCCTCTTGCCTGTGTTGACAGAACGAGAATTGACAAATCGACATTAATACTCAGAACAGGCTATGCTACACATTGATATCCCAAGAAGTAATATACATGTTTAACTAATACATCGTTAGAAAAATCAATTGATCATTTAGTAACAGCTCACCACATATGCTCCTTTTGCCAGAAGGCAAGGGACGGACAAGCAAGTTTGCAGCATGAGGGTCACAGTGCACAAATCCATGCTTATATATCATCTCAGCAAATGTATGACTAACCTATATAAATAGTTTCGAAACGTAATTTTTTCAGCAAGTGAAGTAAAACCTGTATCATTAATTCATGATAAGGTCAAGCAAACATCTAAATAAAAAATTAAAAGAACATATAAATGAATGGTACGAATTCCTGAACCATAATGCATCTTCTAGCTGGTCAATCAACAACTGTTAAAAAAACCCTGATTCAAATTGCATATCCAACTAAACAGACACGCAGACAGTAGATAACATATCTTGCACTGTCAGACTTGAAATACTTAAGCTGCAACATGTTAGAATATATGCGGTTAACAAGCCGCTTGGGCATAGGACTATCAAGGGGCTAAAGAAAGGAACACTCGATGAACGAAGGCAAAATAAAAATGATGCTCATAAAAAAACCTAATATGTTATAAATAGAATTGTGAAGTGCATGATCTTACTAATTTTGCAACTTCTGATGGTTGAATCCCAAGCCTCTGAATGGCCCGAACATCATCTATTTGAGCACCATCCATAAACTCCATGGTCAATAACTTTGAGGTACTTAAGTTCCAATAGACCTTTGGAGCATACACATAGTCCGCAATATGAGGAGACAACTTCCGAAAGTTATCCAGACATTTCTCGCTGTTCCTGGCCTCACCTAAGAAATCAAGTTCCTGAGGAGGAGATAAAACTGTGTCAATAACGGTACTATCAAAGATGGAAAACAACAAAGAGGAAAAAAAAGTATGGAGTAAGTTCCAAATTCATAGGCTAAAACTGCTACTCGGGGAAGATTATAAAATAAAGTTTCCTATCTAGATTCATACATCAAAATCCAACCCAAAATACAGGGAGTTACTGGGCATATGAATTAGTTGTCTAGCAAAAAAAGTAATAATAATTTAATTCCACTATCACAAAATCTTACCCATGTAAAACTCACTGATGATGTGCCACTGCAAAACGGTGACTCAAATACCATAAATTTTAGCGCAGCATCCCTCATCATTTAATCAAAGTAATTTTTGTTCATTCAAAATAAAGCTTCTAACATAGTGCATCCAAAAAATTTCTATACTCTCATCCAAGTTCAAGATATTTCTGATGACAA
Source organism: Cucurbita ficifolia (assembly GCA_033971965.1). Taxonomy (NCBI): domain Eukaryota; kingdom Viridiplantae; phylum Streptophyta; class Magnoliopsida; order Cucurbitales; family Cucurbitaceae; genus Cucurbita; species Cucurbita ficifolia. The sequence continues at coordinate 20,135,739 of CM066965.1, forward strand.
CATAGGAGATCAATTTGGATAGAAAGCTTACAAGTGAAATAGAAAAAAAAAATCCATTGAAGTTCCTAACCTTGAGATTAACCTTGAAAACATGAGCATTGAGGAGAGGAACATCAAATTCAATATTGTACAAAACAAAGAAGGCATATAATTACATATTATTTTAAGCCCAGAAAATTTGCAAATCGGAGATCAGTTTATAAAAATCTTGGAAAAGCACGTTGACTAGGATCTCAAGAATACATCTTTAAGAAGGAAATCTGCCTGATTTAAGAATGAGAAGACTGACATGCAAACCTCAAGCATTAAATCATAATGGTAAGAGTAATCTGAACCAATCGAATTTTCATGGCCTTAAATTCATAATTAGAAGCTAGCAAATAAGGATATTGAATATCCTGAATTTTCTTAATTAAAAAGCTAACTGTTATAAAGTTTAAGCATAACCAATACAAAAGGACTGTAGGAGATGGGCATACAACTAAAAGGAGTGTACGAGACAAAGAAAGGATAACCTGCCTTTGGCAAACTTTCACTGATCTCATCAACCAACCACCTAAATAAGAGCAAAAAAAAAAAAAAAAAAAAAAAAAAAATCATCATAAGGGATCATATATCACCAGAAGTCTCTGGAACAATATCATTATTGCAGCACATTCTTCAAGATAGATGCATAAGTTTTCTTTATTACAGAGTATATAGATACATAATTTATATGTGCTTTTTATGGACAGGATGCAATTCATCTACAAACCCTTAAAATCTCAGAGGTTCTAAAACATTACCTATAATCAACAGAAGGAAAAAGTCGATATATGGTGTTCACAATTAATGCAACACTAGCATGATCTGCAGCCGCAGTATCAGTCATATGAGTGTGCTGCACCTGAATGCAAGGGAGCTACTGGTAAACAAGATTGAGAAGGAACTCTCAAAAGTCAAAGTAAATGTGAATTCACGTTCAAAATTATTGAATACAACAAGACCTTCACAGCAACTTTCTGCCCATCGTGGGTGCGAGCAACATGCACTTGAGCAAGGGAAGCACTAGCCATTGGATCAGGATTAAATTCAGAAAAGATCTGCAGACGAGAAGGTTTGCATCATGAGGCCAAAATATCATTTATAATAAAATAAAGGTGTTAATACAATAGCAATAAGAAACGAGATATAAGAAACAACAGGAGTCAAATGATGTTAACCAAGTTCTGCCAGACTAGATTTCAAGAATAATCTCCATTCAACAGAATGAATGCGTAGTCTGATTATATCAAATAGATATACCCAATGAAATATACCTTATCCGGTGTTTCACCAAGCTCTCTCTTGACCACTTCACACACTTGATCGTATGGGGATACTGGGCATCTGTTCAACATATATTCTCTCATTATCTGAACATATTCTTGGGGCACCAAATAATCCTGCATGAGAGACAAGGTAAGGTAAGGTAAATTAAGGACAGCAGGCCCATCCTTTTTTCATCACTTGCTATGTGGATAGAAGATGTACCAACTGACTAATATGCTGACCAAGCTTAATATATATTCCTCCATTTTTGAAGCATAACTCTTGAATTCTGCGAGCAGATCTAAGGTGTACTTCATGCTTAACTTTTTCCCTCTCACTACTCCCTTCAGGAAATCTCCACAGTGAATATTCGTAATCTAGAAAGAAAAGGGTGACGCCAATTCAAAGAACAGATTCAGGATTGGTCAACGTATAAATCTAAATTTAACATCTTGAACAAAGAAAAAAGAGGATAGAAAAATAAATGCTCTCTAATAACTACATTAAATGGGAATGATGATACATGAACATAATGTTATTCAACTATTGAACAAACTACTCAAGCCCTAAACTACTCAATTCCAAATTTCCGATCCCAGGTTACCAGTACCAGCAATTATTCTTAGCATACAATTAAGCCTCAAACTTCCCTCTGGAGAGAGAAACATAAACCAGATCGCGGAAACCTTGCAACCAACTCAACCGAAATATCAACTCTCGCAAAAGCCATTAAACGCGAAATTACAGCAAGTCAAAACGTAGGAATGCATACCGAAGGCAACGGTAGCGACGGTAAACGAAAGGCGAACGAGGCGGACCGGGACGGTGGTGCAGAGCTTAAGAGCCATAGAGGGGTCGTCGGAGGCAGCTATGGAGGCCGCTGCGGCACCACCACCTATTGCGGTGGCCGCCATCGCGACCTTCGCTCCGGCGCGCCACAGGGACCTCGCGACCATACCTTGACCGTTTTGACGCCCTGCGAAGGAACGAAATTCGGTAGTTCCCGGTTTCCCTCAATAATCAATACAATTTTTTGATGGCAAAATTATACCGGAGCAATTAATTTTGTTCGGCTAACCTCTTGACACGTAATTATTTTTACGCTCCATTTATTATTATTTATTACTAGAAATAACATTTTACATTATATCGGTGGATTGCTAATATTTTGCTTAAAAAATTATTTCATTTAAAAAATATTAATATATGCCCGTGGAAACTTACAGATATTTATGTAAATCTAATTGTAGAGTGATTGATTGAATCTGCTACAATCATGTAACTAAATTTTTTTTAAAAGACAGCTCACGTGATGAAAACTCTATTAGAGCCTCGTGTCAAATTTATTATACAACGAAGATTTTGAATAGGAGTGCAAACATATAGCACTACATATCCATGCATTGGTTTCTCTAAAAACAATCCTAGATTCGAGAAAGACAACATAAAACCGACTAAGAGAACATGACTGACATGATTTTGCACTAGCTAGCTAGTGATCAATGAGGCTTGATAGCTTGCTAGTTTTCGCCAAGGTATTACGCTCATACATCCAATCCCTATGAAAAATGTTGCTTTGCAAGGCGTAGTTAGGCAACAGCATAATTGATATTCATTCTTTGACTAGGAACTTGGGCAGAACATGCAGCTCCTACACCGGGCACTCTCTAATTCTTAGTGATTGGTAACAGCATAGCATTATTGTTACTTGTTCCCTCCAGTTCATGAAGGCTAGCTGTGGGATCTGCTATTGTCAATGGTTAACAATCAAAAGTTCAGTAACTTGAGCAAGTAGAAAATACGTCAACCGTGTAGAAAATGCGTAAGAACATAGTTCAGCATATAACATGTTCCTTTGTTCCTCTAAGCCATACAAAGCTCTGGAGTTACATAAATACAACAATCAGCGACTCAATAAAACTTTACATTAGTCCTAGACACATGATTTGGTTATCACTTCCATGATTATCATCTTTGTACCATCATGAAAGTTGATATCCAAAATGAAACACTTGATTGATCAGAATGGCAGTTTAATTCCAAATGAACCATCAGCTTCACCTAGCGCACAAGCTGCGGGGTGATCGACCTCCTCTCTCGCTGCCAATTTCGTCGTCAATTTCATGTGAATCTAGACAGAGTCCATTATTATTGACACTCATTTCAGAACTAGCGTTGCTGCTCGTGGCAAGAGGGGAATCTGAAACACTGATATTTCTGCTTCGTGATGGCCCAGACCGTACGCTATACATTGAAGAAGCTGGGATATTTGTCATCAATGGGCGTAAATTACCTGGAATGCTTCGTCTTATATCCTGCTCAAGAAAAGTGTGCATTAGTGTTAAACAAGAATATGCATTGAAAAGAAATCCGTGTGTGTGAGTTTGACATTGCCTATTGATCTTTTCACTTTTTACCGACAGTGAAGTTTATCCCAGAATGACGATAGAAAGGAAAATAAAAATTCCCATCCACAACAAAGATCCTTTGAGAACAAAATAGATACATACCATGTGTCTTATTGCCATATCCAGAGACTTCTTAGATAGTGTTCTCCCAAAGCCAGTGCTATCTGGTGATGAAGACTTCCCAGACAGATTCCCATGAGGTGAATGTTTGTCATCTTGCTTGGGAGGGACCAATTTGCGCATGCTTATTACCCTTTCAACCATTTTCGTCCCTATTAATACAGGGCTTATGTTGTCATTAGCTTTAGAATGCATACGGTTAATTGCAGGGACAGAACCTCCACTGAAATGAATACTTCCATTAGGTGCACGTCCTCTAGACGGAGAGCAAGATTGTCTTCTTGGCCTACCATTCGGAACAGGTTCTACAGAAGAAGATCGTGCACTGGGTGCTCCAGGCCGACCCCTTGTGGCTGAAAGTGGCCTTTCAGGAAGTGATGTTCTTAAATTGGGTGGAGCATCGAGTGAGAAACCAGGCATCTCTGAAGGATTCCATGGTCTGGATTTTACTGTTGGGGAAGCTCCTCTTGATGGTGCTTGATTCCTTGACACTGTTGGGGATGGCTTTGAAATTGATGATGAAGACTTGACTAAGGAAACAGGTGCACTTGGTGCACTAGATGGTGTGGATGGCCGACGAGTTGGAGTTGAGGCCCTTGACGTGGGCTTAGCTGGAGGTACAGTAGGTCTGGAAGTCGGGGTTGATGATCTTGCTGTTCTTGTTGGAGTAGAAGATCTTGAAGGAACTGAGGACCTAGCAGATGAAACCGTAGGCTTACTCATGGTAGCTGTTGGCTTGGCTGAGGCAACTGCCAGCTTATTTGAAGTTGCTGCAAGCTTAGCCGAGGAAACTACTGGTTTATTTGAAGGCAAAGTTGCACGGGAAGTAGGCGTTGAGGATCTGGAAGTTCTAGATGTTGTGGTTAATGTAGGGCGTCCAGTTGGGGTAGCAGGTCTTGATCCAGGACCTCCGGATGATGAAGGACGACGTGTGCCTACACTTGAGGAGTTCAATCCTGGAGAAGAAGTTGCTTGTTTTGGGACCAAGTTGCTCCTCGTAGTAGTAGGTTCTTGTTGGAGATTTGCGAGCTGAAACCACAAAAGGAAACATATTAAAAAACAGAGAAAATTAATAACACGACAAAAATAACTGCTATTGAAATGTGTGAGGAATATTCAAAATTATCAGATACGAGCATAGGATTGAAAAATTGTTAGGCGTCATTCTAAGCGTAAAATTCCAAGCAATTCAAGAATGTAGGCCAGTAGATGTTCTCTTGTCTATAAACGAAAAATCGATCGGACTTGCTACGATAGTGAACAAACTATGACACTGGCGTAAACATACTTGGGAACAAAAACATCAAAGCTTAATATAATCATCTACCAAAGGAAGAAAATATACTCTTTTGCCTGTCTTGAGTGATTTAATTTCATGATGAGACAAAGTGCTGAATTCCAGCATTTTCCTACTGAACTTCCCAAGAAATGGAATTTCCAAAATGAAACGCAACGTGGAAGGTTAAAAAGAACTCTTTAACAAGTAAAACTATATCTATGTTTTTAAGAACCAAAGATACTCAAATCTCACCATGTTCTTCAACTTATTGAACTTGAGACTTGAGAGAGAACTTACTCTAGATTTCAGCACATTGGATCGACCCATTGGAGTAGCATGTCTCATTAAGACCCTTTCTGAGTCTGGTTCCAAAGATGGAAAAAGAGGAGTTCCAGGAGGAGTTAGAAGCCTGAAAACAGATCAACCTCTGGTTAATTTAACTGGTTCTTCAATTTGCACAAAGTAAAAGCCATATCCAATCATAAAGCAACTAGGCATGAACCATTTCTAAACCCACTAAATAATTGTAATAAGCATTCCATTCTTGGAAAATATACTTTTCACTATTGACATGAGATTGAAAACAGCTACATCCAGATGGAAGCAAAAGGTACTTCTTGATAATCTTGGCTGCAATTCCCCACCAAAACCATTTCTTTCCCCAGCTATTAACACAACGTTTCAAACAAATCTAGTGTACTGGGAAAAGTCTCTTTGGGATCCCCATGATTATAAAGTTTCAATAGCTATAACCTATGATCTGTGGCAAGTGGTAATCAACATAAATATTATTCTATCATGTCCAATATTTTTTTACCACAAAATCAACATTTCTGCATAATAGTCTTTGTTAAGAGGACTTTTTATTATAGCTGAGATTGACTAGACAAGCTCACACTCCTTGACTAATCCTACGGAATTATCTAATCTTACCACATTTGATTTTAGGAAATTCAAATATTATTTAATTTCCTACATAGACTAGTAACCAAGAACCTATGACATCAAAAGCATTTAAATCCATAGATTGAGATTTCCACCACCAATCAATGTTGCCTGTTCCAGAAGCGAAATTAATGATAAATTTTAGGAATTCTACTTCTGCACCAAGGGTTGAGGTCATGCAGTATCACATTAAAAAATTGAGACATTTTCATTAAACTTGAGATGTCACTAGAATTCAAAATTGGAGATGGAAGAACCTCCTTTTCTTTCCATCTCCACCTATTCCACCTTTTCTTTCCATCTCCTTTTTTTTTTCTTTATTTGCATGTTTTGTTTTCTTTTCACTCCCTTTGGAAGTTTTTATTCTTGAACTCTTTTCTTTAATTTTCATTTATCAATGAAAAGTTTATTTCTTGTTATAAAGTTTTAAGTACCCTATACTTGTTTTTACCTTTCTCTTAAATCATGTCTTTAGTTCTTAATGAAACTAGCATACATGCACACAAATTACGCACCATATGTGCCATTTCAATCAAACATAAAAGGCCAACTAGACAAATTAAACCAGATAGGTGCTTTAAACCGTTTTACATCATATTGCAAATGTCCCACACAATAAATAACGAAATATCAAAGGAAAAGATTTGACTTGTTTCATCAAAGTCAAATTCAACCAACTGGATCAGCCTTTACTTGGTTTAATGGACTTGTCAAAAAAAAACTACTTCGTCCCATTGATTGTTGATTATGACAATTTGGCTTAATTTGAGATTCTGTCAAATGTAAGCTTATTCAAGTTATGGCATTATACCTTTTATGTAGATGTTAGTCCAGATGCATAGAATAAGAACTTGTTTTGATTTCAAGGTTCCTATCTACCTTTTTTGGCATGTGTCTATTACCCGATACTAAGAAGGGATTTTACTGAGGACGTCCCATTTGGGGACCCTCCCAAATCAATTACTAATACCGAGACATTGAGTAATTCTCAACAATATTAATGATCGGTTAATCCAGGATAAAAACAGCGATGTATAGGAATATTCATTCAATAAACAAAAACGAGAAGGATAAGGCGATAACTTTACCAATCATAATCATTTTTATCATTGTCAGAATTAAGAAAATCATCAGCACCAGTCTTGCGAGTAGGGGCTGGGGTAGCTGATGAGATATTAAATATTGGAGAAGTTCCTGGTTTTGTTCCTGCACAAAACAGAAATTGAATTCGATAAAACGTAATTACAGAAGCATAAGCAAAAATAGACGTCAACGACAACGTGGATTACTCCTTTTCTTTCTGGATCAGTTTTCATATGATAGACAAGAGATCAAGGGCTACAAAACTTTTACTCTCGATTAAGAAAGGATTCTAGAAAGCTCCAGAACAAGGCCATAAATTAAAATTCAGTGCAGCTGAAGTGCAAGTCCAAAGTTTGAAAGAGAGGCTATACCTAAAGGCGCATCGAACTCTTCCACGTTATTAGAGAGAAGATCATTCCTCTCTTTCTCACGCTTTCTCATTTCTAAAAACAACGCAAGCTCCTCCTCCTTATCTTTCATAACCGACGCCCTTAGTCCTCCAACTTGCTGCTGCCGCGGCTTTGCCGGAGCTTGTATTTGCGATTCCAAAGCCCTAAAACTACGATTCATGTCTAAATCCCCCGAGTTTCGTGTTCAAAATTTTCAAAAACCACAGGTAGCCGAGAATAGTTCAAAGCCAAAGAAAAGGGCAAAAAGAAAAAATAAAAATTAAAAAAACAAAAAAAAAAAAAAAAAACAAAAAAAAAAAAAACAAAAAAAAAAAAAAAAAAAAAAATAAAAAAAAAAAAGAAAAAAAAAGAATAAAAAAAAAAAAAAAAAAAAAAAAAAACAAAAAAAAAAAAAAAAGTAAAAAAAAGAAAAAAAAAAAAAAAAAAAAAAAAAAAAAAAAAAAAAAAATAGAAAAAAAAAAAAAAAAAAAAAAAAAAAAAAAAAAAAAAAAAAAAAAACAAGGAAAAAAAAAAAAAAAAAAAAAAAAAAAAAAAAAAAACAAAAAAAAAAGAAAAAAAATAAAAAAAAAAAAAAAAAAAAAAAAAAACAAAAAAAAAAACAACAAAAAAAAAAAAAAAAAAAAAAAAAAAAAAAAAAAAAAAAAAACAAAAAAAAAACAAAAAAAAAAAAATAAAAAAAAACATTTAACAAAAAAAAAAAAAAAAAAAAAAAAAAAAAAAAAATTAAAAAAAAAAACCTAAAAAAAAAAACAAAAAAATAAAAAAAAGCTAAAAAAAAAAAAAAAAAAAAAAAAAAAAAAAAAAAAAAAAAAAAAAAAAAAAAAATATTATTAAAAAAAAAAAAAAAAAATAAAAACAAAAAAAAAAAAAAAAAAAAAAAAAAACAACAGAAAAAAAAAAAAAAAATAAACACAAAAAAAAAAAAAAAAAAAAAAAAAAAAAAAAAAAAAAAAAAAAAACATACAACAAAAAAAAAAAAAAAAAAAAAACAAGAAAAAAAAAAAAGAAAATAAAACAAAGCAAAAAAAAAAAGAAAAAAAAAAAAAAAAAAAAAAAAAAAACAAAAAGAAACAAAAAAAAAAAAAAAAATAAAAAATAAAACAAAAAAAAAAAAACAAAAAAAAAAAAAAATTCTAAGAAAAAAAACAAAAAATCTTAAAAAAAAAAAAAAAAAACAGAAAACAAAAAAAAAGACAACAAAAGGAAAACCTAAACACCAAAAAATAAAAAAATAAAAAGCAAAAAGAGAAAGAAAGAAGAAAAACTACGCAGTTGGTTTACGCTCTCAGCTACCAGAACAATATCCATACCAAAGCATCATGTCGACAGTCCCACACCTAAATACAAAAACAATTAGATCTGCAATGAACCTCCCCGGCCACAACACTCCCAAACACAACCTAATAGGTGAGAAATCCGCACTAAACTTCCTTCTCCCACCAGAAGACTCTCTAACTCAAACACCACAAACTTCACAAAAAAAAAAGTAGTTGCAGAAAGAAAGAGAACAGAGCGTCGAACTCAGAGAAGCAGCAGAAGTGCAGGCAGAGAAAATTAGAGAGCAAGAATCAAAAGGAATTGGTTGCAGAATCCGCCATTGTTGTCCGATCGAGTTCAGAAAATCGAAAGAGGTGACATTCACAGGTCGAACGGTGCCGTATGGAGTGCGAAACGGGGAAAATACCGGTGAGTTTATGCACCAAGCTTTTGTTGTTTCTGTTGTGTTGCTGTGTTTCCCCTCACTTGAAGTCTACGTTTTGGTGTTGGGCCTTTTAGGTGGGTCAATATTAGTGGATAATCACGATTTTGCCCCTCCATTTCTTGCAGACAAGGGCCTTGGTCCCCGTTATCTTACAAAAATGCCCCTCCATTCTTTTTCATATTTTTGAATAGGGCTTTGTTTGGGGTCGTGGGGTAATGATTCCTTTAGCTTATCAGTCCTCCTAACATCTCATCTTTTGAAAATGAAGGATTTTAAATTAAACCTACTCCCTTAACCGCCTTTTTAAGTCTCACCTTTTTTTATTTATTTTCATTTTTTCTAATTTTAAATATCTTTTATATATTTCCATAATTTTTTTTCCTTTTAAAAAAAAAAAATCAACAAACTAATAAAATAAGTGATTTAAGCCTTCTCCGACCATTCCAAATATAGAGTTTATGCTTTTTATATCTTTATTATTTTACCTATTCCAAATATTATTAAATTAGTTCTTTCATCATACCCTTTCTTCTTTATTTACACCACAATTCTAACTAAATTTAATTTTTTAACTAACAAATATTTATGATAATATATTAATAAATGTATATTATTTTGTTGTTTATAAAGGACTTTGTAAACTTTTTTAAACCAATAATTTGGAACGAATCCAAATTTATCATTAATAAGATATATATTCACAATATCACTATCCTTAGTTTTACACTCATTATAGTATATTTGATTCTACTTTATATTTTATATATTACATGTAGATGTGACATGTACAAGCAAAGACAGTTGAATTTCATTAGTTATCTTTAATGAAATTAATATATGTAGTCGTACTAATTATTATTTTTTTTTAATTTAATAAATGGATTGAGAGGATTCAAGCCTTTTACCTATTTGTCTGGACACATACTCTATGTTAGCTGAACTATGCTCAATTTGAAAAGTCACCTATCAGAGTATTAATAACTCTTTATATCAAATTTCTTTTTTATTTTAATTTATTAGTATAATGGAGATGGTTATAAACCTAATATAAAAAAAGTTTAGAACTATAAGCAAAGATATTAACAAAAAAAAAAATCAATGTGAATAATCGAAGCTCGTGATAGAAAAAAATTTGATTTACGATTAACATCAATCAGCTTCATAGCTGGATTTTAACTTTTGTTTCTTTCTTTCTTAAATCAAGTTTTTTTTTTTTTTTTTTTTTTGGACCAACAGGGTGTAGTCGTCAGTTTATTACTTTAAAATTATGGTTTCAATAGTTTCAAGACGATTCTTGTAGAAAATCAGAGTCTGATTATTTGATAGTCTTCCATTTCAGGTTTTAGATTGATACAGAAAGCATAGAGACGATAGGTGATATTGGTGTTGTGAAGGAAATCGAAAATGGCCGGAAAGATGAGCGACGCGAGAAGTAGCACAATTGGTGGTGCGGAGAGAGGGGAAAGCGTTGTTTATGACTGTAGAAGACGAAAATCTTCTTGTGGCTACTGCAAATCGGGTTCTCGTGGCAGCATCACTCACGGTCCGATTGATTTTATTCAATTTCGTGAACTGTTTCTCTGTTACTGCTTCCTAGCTCTTTCGTATCATCGCCAGCTGCCTTGATTATTTGTGAATTGGATTCTGTCAATTTGGTTTGGGATTTTCACCTGTGAGATATGTTGGATAATTCTTTGATACAAATTGCAAAATCTTTTCTGATCTCTTATGGTTCTGAACTCTGTTTTGACGCATTTCTTCACCTTTTCTTTGGTATTGAGAGCTGTGATGCAATTTCAAGTTCATGTGATAGTTGTTAAGAATTCTGTATTGATTACCTGTTATTTACTCATCTTTTTTTCCATATTTTCCATTGATTTTCGATAGGACTGAACGTTACGTATGAATTGTAGTTTTTAAATGAGGGAAATGCCCACATTAGGCGTTTAAAACATGAATACTCAAAATATTTCTTGGCTGATGCGTTCTGTCATTCCTGGCTTGATCCTTTAGACAATGCTTATAAATTTCTATGCTGCAATTTGAGAATTTAGAGGCTGAAAATGATTATTGTTGTCGTTACCGCTTGCTATAGTGTTCCTCATCATCATTTATGTTGCCTTTTGTTATTTTTTTTTTTTTTTTTTCATGGCAGGTTTATGGGCAGATAATCTTACTGTTGATGACTACCAAGGTTTGTTTTCCTGGCTCTTCTTTCAGTCTTTCCAGGACCTCCTTTCCTCTCTGCAATCACAGTTCATGCTGCATTTTCAATTTTGTCTACAAAATTTTCATCATGCTTGCATATTTATCGATATATAGTTTGGATGCTTGATCATGTTCTGAAACAGTTTCTGGAAATTTTATGTAATACAGGCTATATATTTTTCGTTCACATGTGGTCAAATTAAAAGTTCATAACTATTATTTATCAAAATTATTTTTACTTGTTTCACAGATCTCCTTGATCGTGGTTGGAGAAGATCTGGCTGTTATCTCTACAAACCTGAGATGGAAAGGACATGTTGCCCTTCTTATACAATCCGTTTGAAGGCATCAGACTTTGTTCCATCTAAAGATCAATTACGAGTGTTTAGACGGTTTCAAAGGTATGATTTTAAAAGATTTTGGTGTTTAATTTTCTATTTATGTTCCTGACAATCTAACCTTTGGTTTCAACATATTTTCTTGAGGTGAAAGATGTTGTCAGTATTCACATTTGAATATACTTAATTACTTGAGCAAATTGATCATGGGGGATTTTGATGAGTTAGAGCATGTTTGGGAGTGATTTTGGAATAACCAAAATAACTTTTGTCATGTCCAAAATAACAAAGAATTAAAAAGGGCGTGAATGAAGTGATTTTGGTCATTCTAAAATCACTCATAAACATGCCTTTAGTGAGTTCTAATTATAGAAATGAAAGTGCTAGATTGTGAATTGCTTCTTGTTTGTTTTAGCAGTGGAGTTATTTATAATTGGCTCATTAAATCTGCCCTCAGCTTAGATTGCTAAAGTTTTTAAGCTCTTTTCCAATGTTAGTTTTGGGATCTAATTGGATGCAGGCAGACCAGTTTAACATCTGATGCGTTTCTGTCTTGTCTTTAGGTTTTTAGATGGAGAGTTGGAACAAGATAATCCAGTGGAGAACACAGAAGCTTCAAGTGCTTCCAAGAACTGTAGCTATGCACTTAATGGAGATTCTCACTCAGTAGAAAAGAACTCACTATCCTTTAAAAACAAAGAAAACGAGGAAGGCCGCTTTATACTTCATCTGTCTGATCAGGTCGATGATGCCATAAGCTTATGCTCCGAAAAAGGCGATCTTCCCCGTAACATACAGTTTCCAAGAGCGTCTGTCAAAAGGGTTTCCCATGCAAAGAAGAAACTGCTGGTTGAAGGATCAAAGGATCTTGTATACTCCTGCAATGTTGCATTCCAATTGTCTGCCAGCATAAGGCGTGCCCAAGTTGGTGAGATGAAAGATGATAACTTATCATCAGCAGCAAGTAACACAGCAGAAACTGGGTTTGTTCCTAAAATAATAGCTGAAAAGTTGGTAAATTACTTGAGCCAGATCGATGAGCTATGTGGTTTCTCAATCAAAGCATGCAATGGACATATAAATTTTTATTCTGATAAAGAAGAAGCTTCCTCCCCTAAGGATGCTGAAAGGGCCACCATTTCTCAAGAGACTGCTAAAGCCAGAAGTAAAGATTCTGGTATGGAGAAGAACTCTAAATGTTCTTCACAGAAGAAACGAAAGTTAGAGATACGCCTGAAAAGGTCCAGTTTTGATCCGGTAGAATACGCTTTGTATAGACGTTATCAACTTCATGTGCACAATGATACTCCAGAACGTATATCAGAAGCCTCATACAGGAATTTTTTAGTTGACACCCCCCTCAACTTTGTTCCCTCGACCGGTGATGGTACAGTTCCTCCCTGCGGTTTTGGTTCTTTTCACCAGCAATATTTGATTGATGGGAAGTTAGTTGCAGTTGGTGTTGTAGACATCCTTCCAAGATGTTTATCGAGTAAATATCTGTTCTGGGATCCTGACTATGCTTTCCTCTCTCTGGGCAAGTATTCAGCCCTACAAGAAATAAACTGGGTAAAACAAAATCAAACATATTGTGCCAGTCTTCAATATTACTATCTTGGTTACTATATTCACAACTGTGGAAAGATGAGATATAAAGCAACATATCGGCCATCGGAGCTTCTTTGTCCACTTCGTTACACGTAAGTGTTTCTCTGCAGGTGGGGAGTTATTGAGGCTGATTTCTTTACTTGAATGGGTGGGAATAAAATGAGTGTCTTTCCTAGGTAGCTTGAGTCAGTTTAGGGGTTTTATTTAATAATTCCTTGATTTCCATTTTCATGGCAATTGATATTAGGCAAAAACCGAGAGTAATAGAAGCTAAGTTGACAACTGTGGTTTAGAATTAGGAGTCGTTAAGGGACTAGAAGTTTATCCGATCATAAGAAACTTGTTTCTATCAATAATAATTGACCAGTCGCTTCAAATTTGACCCATGAGTTCTGTATCTCCTCAGGTGGGTTCCATTTGATGCTGCGAAGCCATTGCTGGATCAAAAGTCTTATGTAGTCTTATCAGATTTTTCACTCCAACAAAATAAGGAATCATTACCACTTCAGGAGGCACCGGATGATATGCAACTCGAACAAGATGATGATTTCCTGGAAGAACCAAATAATTCTATTATGGATGAGGATGATGATGAGGATGAGGATGAGGATGAGGAAATCACCGAGGCTTACTCAGGTAGTTCTGATGACGATTTGGACCCAGAAAGCAGTGGTCTGGCCTCCTTTGAAAAGGAAGATGGAGATGTCACAAATATATTAATGGGCATAGACGATTCCCGTATGAGATATAAGGTATATACAATCATTTTGTTCTTAAGATTTCGTGCTGTGTTTCAATCCTTGACCTGCAAGTTCATGTTGGTAAAAAAAGAAATGCATAGTTGGTGTTGGATATTGAATCGTCCTATTCGTGCTTGCATATAAAATTGTAATAATTTTGGTTGATTTTTTTCATTTAGAAATAAATGTTGCTTCTAGAATACCAGTGCTAGAAATTCCTTATGAAGAAACAAACTTAATGCAAGAAACAAGGTTCTAGTTATGAGAAATCACTCACTGTTACTTTTTGAAACTCTTGTTACATGGATGTATTCCATCTGAACTAAGAATCCTTGTTTCGAACTGTTGATGTTCTTATTCCTCCTGTTTTTTAATGCTTATTTTTGTCTCTTTCTTACTTAAACTTGAAGGACATACGACAAGCCACCACCCCCTCTGGGAGAAGTTACTTGGAAAGTCAGTTGCTTAGATACAAAAGAGTGGTTGGTAAAGAGCTCTCGGAAAGGATGGTTTATACCCTTCGGTGATCTGTAAATGGCATGCAACACTGCAGACTCCAATTCCTGAAGCTATCTCAGAGTTTACCTTCAGGGCTCTCTCTGTGTTGCTGTTGGTTGTTTATATAATTTGCTCTGCCAACTATATTTGAAAAATACATTAAAGACTGCTAAGCATGTGAGGCCTTCCATTTTCATTTTTCCATGTCAAATGAGGACTGCTTTCTGAAGTTATGCTTCAGTTATAAAAAGATAGGATGCAGTTGGGATAGTTTGGAATGTGTTACTTTTGTCATGCCTAAAATAATCCCTAAGAACACTTTAATGGTTTTTTTTTTTTTTTTTTTTTTTTTTGCCATTTAATTGAATATTATGGAAAAATTAAGGATTAATTTTAATTTGTTAATGAAAAATAAAATCCCTTTGTAACTAATATATAAAAGCTTTGTTCAACAGGGTTCAACAGTGTTCATGGGGGCATTAGTGGATGAATAATAAATTCCTATTCAAGTTTCTACCATATATATATATATATATATATATATTTTTTTTTTTTTTTCCTTTTGAGTTTATTTCATATTTTAAATAATAATTTTCCAATCAATTTTTTTAAGGTGTCTAAATAAAAGCAAAACTTATGAGATTACCAGTTTAATTATGTTTTAATGTCATATCATCACTACATTAATTCACTGGTATAAGCAGACTAATAAATTCAAAATAACAAAGATTAGGGGAAAGCGTACATATTCAACCAAAAGAAGACCAAAACTTCAATGAAAAACATTCCATCCTATTGCAAAGCTGAGTAATATCATCAAGTTAAAGAAGAATCAGAATGAAATGTGTCCAGTTCGGTTACAAAGCAGCAAGCAAGTTTAGCTGTGCTGAAATGAGGAACTGATGAAGAACAATGAGTTGAAGAATATGAACATTGGGAGAGCAGAATGTACAGTTTGGAATAATAAGGGGGGTAGGCATCATCATCATCATCATCATCACCATCAAGCTTCATCTGCATCACTTCCGCCACCATGTGCTACTTCATGACTTCGAGCATGGCTGACCCAATAACTGGTTCCACCAGGGCCAGACACCTTGAACCTGTTCATCAAACAACAAAAATGCTTATAACCCTAATTCTTTTTCCACTACTACTATATAAAACTTTACTACTACACTGCAGACCTCTCAGATATATATATATATATGTAAGTATTCAATGTGATAATAGAACGTTCGAGAACGGTTATACTCGATAATGAGATCTTGTGCAATATGGAATAATTTGTGGTTATTTTGAAGAAAAGTAGCTTTCATTGAGATCAAATGAAAGAATACAAGGGGAATACAGAAATACCACCCCCAAGAGGAGTCATCCAATTAGCCTAAAAGAGGCTCCAATCAAGCAAAATAAGTCCTAAAGGGTGATTACAAAAAGCTTTATGAACAGAAACCTAGAGAGATGCATGAAATCTAACAAAGGACCCAACCTAACCCCAAGTTCTCTTCAGTCCCTGTTTCTTTCTTACCAAAGGACCCCATAAAATAGCACGAAAACAAAAACAAGCCAACCACAACAAACGACCTGGGTGGGGGTGGGGGTGGGGGTGATGAAATTATTATACGTTAAAAATGGAAATTTGAAGTGATCTAATGAAAAGAAAAAAGAGGAAAAAAGGATATTTCTAGACTCTAAAGTTGAAGATATGATTTTAATTGGTCATTGTAGCTTAAGCTATGATAATTTAGCATCTAAGCTTTTGAAAGTTGTTTTAAATAGTCTTGCAAATCAGTTCATCCTGAACAATAAGCAATGATAAGATATGCTAGGAGATGATTGGACACCTTACATGTGGCCAATTTCACCGACACGATAGGTATATTTGTATCTTTTCGATTATTGGACAGTTAAAAGGGATATACACATAATGAGATAGCATAGCAAATCTATTGTCATTCATACTCCTTCATGTAATATTTTTTTTCCCAAAATGAATAATGAGGAGCTGATTCAAAGAACCAGATAATATCATTTTCCTAACTAGGATCAAGAAAGATGGTCTTTTCAGAGCAAGTTCATGTCTTAAAAGTAATGATTCAAAGCAAGTTACTGTAAAATATTTGCAGTCCCATGTGATATAAAATTATTCATCATGTATATTTACTTACCGCTCCAATACCGACTTCCCTTCTTTGTACTTCTGGTTCTTCTCAAAGGCAGTTTCCTGAAGTGAACGATCAAAGATCATAAAAAAGAAGAACATAACAGAATAAAAACTTCTAAGCTTTTCTGCTTTATGATATCTTACGTATGTCCATCCCACAATTGATCCACAGCCAACGCAGAAGATATCAGCAACAGTATGCATCCCCGTCATCATCATTCTCGTTTCTTTCACTCCAACAGTGACATTCACTCTGTTTATAAAAACAAGTTTAGACTCAATCCTTAAAGAGAACATGAACAAATAAGCTAGAACTTCATTCAAATTTTATCGCCATATAAAAGATGGTGAACCTTCACTTCTAAAATGACGAACACATTCACTTGAATTATACAAAAACCAAAAACAATAGCGAAGGAAGAGCGGCAATGTATACAAAAGTTATGAATCAGAACGATAAGAGGAAAACTACATCTTAAAAGGAGCAGTTAGGTAATGAAAAGAGGAGATTGAACAAGTTAGGATTTGACCTTTATCCCGTTCTTTTAGTCTGTCATTGGAAAGAAAAAAAGGGGATTGGGGATCTTTAATGGAAACATTTGGCCAAATTACCACTATCATCCACGAAAACTTACACTTTATTGAAGAGGTAAGCTTTCCCATGTCTGCATTGGAAAGACTGAATAATAGAAACACAGGAAACAATAAAGTCAGAATGCTTTTCTCCAATGACATTCCTAGAATCGTTTAGTCTGAAAATGAACATTCAATGGGTAGAGCCAACAAAGAGCAGCCATAGAGGCAACATATATACTCAATCAAATTTCTAATTAAATTGAAAGATCATCAAGTTAAGAACAGCCCCATGAAGAAGCTTGGGTTTGGGGGCTGATCCTCCTAAGAACAACAACAATTTCAACAGTCCAACGCCATATTTTTCTTACCACATTAAAGGGTCAGTCAATATTCCCATCGCATCGGAAAATTTACGAAAAAATCAGAGAAACAATGAAATCAGAAATCAGGTATCAGAAATGAAGAGTTTATTGTGAATGACAACCTTGGAAACGATGTCCTCATAAAGAGCAAGATGGGTCCGGCAGTGCTTGCAGCTATAGATCCTTCCTTCGAGGCTCACCACGAACAACCTCCCCATGACTACGAAATCTCATAAAAATCGAAAATGGAGAAATCGGATATCAGAAATTGAGGAGCTCAAGATGAAGAAGAAGAAAGGGATGAAGAATCAAGTGAGAAGCAAGAAAGAAATCGAAGAAAAAGAGGCGAAGGAAGAGAATCAAAATGGAACTTTACCTATCTTCTCAGTTACAGGAAATATGCACACAGAAGAAGTATGGCCATGTCTCGCCAGCTATAAATACCACTTTCCCTGTGAAAGACGGTCCCTTCCCCTTAACCCGATGCCATACCATGTGGATGCTAAATAAATGCTAATGCAATCTACTTTTCCTCATCCTTTTTTTTTTTTTTTTTTTCTTTATTATTTTTTAAATTTAATCACTGAAATTCACCCAATTTTTAAAATTATTTTCTCATTCTATTTTTGGATAATTTCCTACTCCAACCCATTCCATCTCCCAATTCCTAGAGAGAAGCAGCTATTTCCCGCCATCTTTCCTAATAGGCCCATCATGCGACCATTTTGAGAAGCGAAGTCCATGAAGCTGACTGCCGTCGGCGGTAGGCGGCGCTGACAGTGAACTGTCGAGGAATTAGCGGCCGAAAGGCATCGTCGTTTTGAGGTTTTGTTGAAGCAGTGGCCCAAAGGATCCGTATCCTCCCAGAAAAGAAAAAAAAAAAAAAAAAAAAATCTACAATATTTATAAATATATATTTTAGAAAAGTAACCGTTAACTTTTAGTTAAATACCAAATTTAGTACATTTAAAGAAAGTTATGTTATGATTTAGATTTTAAAAGAATTTTATAAAACTTATAATTAAAAAAATGGATACCTACATGCCTAACTATTTAATAGCTTAAAAACAAAGATAATTGCGCACGATTTGTCTATTGATCGTGAAAAGATACCTTTTTTTTTTTTCTTTAATATAATGATACCCTTCGTTGTTGCCTTAATGGAAACATGTGTTAATTTATGAATTTAGTTTATCAAACATTAAACAAATAATTTAGTTCCTAAGCTCTTAATTTTTTTTACTTCATGAATTTACTAATCATAAAATTAAAATTTGAGGACTTCTGATATTTAAATTTATATATATGTGATAAAACTACCTTAAAAAATTCAAAAAAAAAAAAAAAAGTTCAGTAACTTATTAACTAAAAAAAATTAGAGATATATTGACTAAAAAAGAACAAATCCCGAAGTTAAAAAGCTAAAATTTAATTTATCCTAATGGGTTTCTTAGATCATTTTAATATATTAGATATTCTATTTTATGAGGCAACTTAATATAACATTATTACAATATTATACTTTATATACAGAGGATTGAAGGCAGTGATTTATTGACTATTGAATCCTAACCATGATGTATTTTTTGAGTTTCATGCATCATAATGGAAATATAAACTAAAATGGAATTTGGGGAAAACCAAGTTTTTGGGTTGCTACCAATGCACACCTGAGGCTATAAATGAAAAGGGACACTAGCATTAAAAATTTGAGATGGCTTCTTCGGTAAAGGGGAAGGGGAATGGTAAGCAGACCAGCAACCCTAAAAGCAAAACTAGAATGCCAAGACCAACATACTTCTGATCAGGATCAGTGATTTCATCAGAAAGTGGAGCGATTGGACCTCTTTGTAGGAAGAATATCAAAGCCACCCAATAAAATGCTACATCACTAAACAGAGAGGCTAGTCCTAGAAGAACAATTGAGACGCCTGTAATTCGAGCTGATGCCTGTGTTTAAATGAGAATTTGATCAGAAAAATTCATTTTTTTTTAGAGGGATGAAATAGTTCTACGGGAGACTATTTGGGAACTAGATTCCAGGTGGCCGTGATCGATGTGTTAAGCATATTAGAGGAAGATGCAGCAAGTGAACTTAAAATAACAAACCTTTCTCCCCCATATTGAGAAGGCAATTCTTCCACCATCGAGCTCTCCGGCAGGGATGCTGTTGATGGCATTTATGAGAAGTCCAGCCCAAGCCCATATCACAAGAGGGTTCACGGATATAGGAGTTCCTTCCTTGAGGGCATCGCCCAAAATTAGCTTTGCTGAGAAATGGAAAGTATAGCATGGATGTTAAATGTCTACTACACAAACCAGAGGGCAGATTAAAAAAATCAAGTAATTGCTAAATTGCTGAGGCCGATGATGCCTTTGAAAGGGTCAGCCAATTCGGTTACTTACTAAAGGGAAACTGGAGAAGCGACATGATCAGTTTAGCAAGATTTTCCACCGACATTTTGAACTTTGAAGACGTGAAAGCGTTAAGTCACGAGTAAAGATTCAACGTATAAAAGAAAAGATGATTACCAAGGCCACCGGCAAGAAATGACTCATGAAACACAGACGAATCAACGATAACTCCAATGCCATCACTAGGTGGCAAGATGAAACCTAGAATGTAAAGAAGGAAGCCCACAGAAAATCCAGCTAATGGCCCTGCTACTGCCACCTTCAGCAGATCTTCACGCTTGGGTACAATATTTAGGATCCGTGTGATTGCACCAAAGGAGCCTATCTGCCACCAACAAAAGTTCATTAGATTCTAAGATATATTTGGACAGAATTCTAAGATATATTTAGGATCCGTGTGATTGCACCAACGGAGAGAATACAACTGAAATCCGCTAGTGACAAGTTGGAAAGCGTAGTTGAATCCAGGGTATTGACACAAGGCAATATTCTAATAAAAGCAGTACTTTGCAAACTACAAAAAGCACAAATGGTAGACAAAAATAGAAATACTACAAAAAGCATGTCGCACAATAAAACCATCTGTATGCCAGTCAATGACAAGGTTGCCTCATGCAGGAAGATTGATTTGCTGTATGGTTAGATAAAACATTTCGTAAACAGCAAAATATTGGTGAATCGTTTTATGATCAAAGAACACTTGAGAGCAAACTGTATATTACCTGCCAACTAGGAACAAAGTATGGAATCCCAAACTTAACTCTATCTCCTGCAGCTAATATATGGCCGAGTTCATGCACTCCTAAAACAAGTGCAGTTACTAAGGCACCAGATAGTCCATCTTTAAGCAACGCAATATTATCAAAAGTTGATCTGCCACAAAAAATAATATATTAATAAATTCAAATGAGTACCTTACAAATGAAAGCAAATGCTAACTGACAACAATATGTCAAGAAGCAGCAACAAAGTCCTTCACAAGTTGATATAATTTTTCTCTAAAAGACATGAAAAAACATTGTACAATAGAAGCAGAGCATATTCACAAAAAAGAAATGGTAAAAATTTATAAGAACTGAAATTTTCATTTATTTAACAGACGACAATACTAAAAGTTCAATTATTCATTGGACCAAGGGAGAGAAGATCAATTCATGCGTAAGACATAAAGGAAAAATCGCATACAGTAAGTTGGATTGCAATGCGGGGACATTTCGGAGAAGTAGAGTAAATACAGTAACCAATCCAAACGCGGCGGCAGCAAACCATTCTGGGACAGCTGCAATTTTTTAACTTCAATGTAAACATCATCATTCTCTCGAATTTTCAACTTCCACGAGGGTAAATAGCATCAATCACAAACTAAATGTTCACCTGTCGTCTCTGGTTGTAAGGTCTTTCTTGGAATAACAACAGCTACAGGTTTATCATCCTCTGGATTAATTAAAAGAAAAAGCTTATATACATCCCCAAAGGTATCCTGTATAGTTCCCAGAATATTAAGTAAGCAATTAATTACTTAGGAACATTTAAAAGTCAGCGAAAAACAACAAATGCAGACATATTGATACCTGCATTCTCCTTGTTATTTTTTCATAGCTCTTAGCAGCCTCTCCTCGCAGATTTCCTTTAAACAACACTCCACCCTAGTGGAAGTAACAAAAGAATTATAACAAAGTTAATATATCAAAAGGCAAGGACAATCATATCCGGCCATCGGGTCATTTTGTCCACTCTCTACATTAGGTAGTTTCAAACATTCCTTCTTTTAGTTTTTACATGTAATAACACACAGGATATTGGCAACAACTTTTACTAGAGGTTAAGTTTGTGTTTAGAATTTTTCACGTGCTAAAAATTATTTTAATATCATCATTTAGAAAACTTTCATAAATGTTCAAGCTAAGTATGCTATATGGCACACTGGAAAATGTGTTGCAAATATAGGTCTTAATTATTATAATACACTTTAAAACACTAATGACTCAATATATTGATATTATATCAACAAATATATTATTAGGTTTTAAATAAAAACATCTGCACATAATTCAAACGATAGGTAATTAATTATTCTTCAAATTTCGTCCAACTTGCTCCATTACAGCCCAACCCCTACTTTCATATTAATTATAAAAACTATAAAAAAAAAAACGTTTTAAAAAAGAAACCATCAAGACCAACTCACCTCATATGGGTCCTGGCTTGTCACAAAGAAAGTATCAAATCCAAACACTTGGTTCTTAAGAATTTCGATTGTTTCTCGGGGAATCCTGAATGATTCATCCAATTGTTGTGTCTGCTTGAAATTTTATCAAATAAATAACAGATGAGGAACGGAGCATGAAAATTTTCCTGTCATTCTGTTGCCAAAAAAAAAAAAAAAAGAATACAGCAATAAACTATAAGTACCTTTAGTCCTGGAAGTGGAGACCCACTAGCAACTTCTACATTGTCAATATCCTGTTTCGAAGTTAAAAAACTATTCAAGTACACCGTGGACACAAACTAATTTTTTAACACCCCCCCAATGCAGGGTTGAATTTTTAAAAACAAAAAAACAATGGAGAGAAGAAAAAGTTCCAAGTAAAAATGACACTTGAAGAATCATTCTTCTCCATAGATCACGACATAACCTTCTATGATATAAATTACTACAACTGGATTATATGCAGCCGCAGGGTCGGTAATTCTAATGTATATAAGAGTCCGTATCACTGAAGTACCCCATGCAATCCATTTGGAAAAGGAAAAAATGTGAAACTTAAATTGTTTTCAAAAATCAACATCATGTAGAACTCATCATCGGGTGAAAGCATGAAAGTTTATTTCAGTAGGCTGTAGCTACCAAGAACACCTTCTAACCAAAAATTGATTTCCAAGCCAGTTTCTTTACGTATGAAGGTATAAAGTTTGTCGCCTAAAATACGTACCTGGATGTCACCTTGGTCCTTATTTTCAGCATTGTTGACTTCATCAACAGCCTGAGAATCTAGCTGAATTTTATCTTCTGTGAGGGAGTCGGAGGAAGATGGCTGATCTACACCTTCAGAGCCATCTTTTTCCTACAAATGGAGGTATAGTTTCATTAACTCGTTACCATTCACAGGAATGGCGAGAAGTATTAAGTAATTATGTAACTCGAAAAGAAAAACAACAATTTCTGATTGTAAATACACACCCCCTTGAGGCATCCAACGCAATTTTGTAAGTGATTTATTAAGCATATACTTTAAGAAGATGACACCAGGTTCTAGCGTTGACCATGACACCAAGTACTGTGCAATCTAGAATTCATGCCACAACATAAATTCCGTGCCCTAAGTTGAATCAAAGGGACCTAATCAGAAAGAGGAGGAAAAACTTACACCTTGAGGTGAAATTATAGAAAATTGGTAGAAAGCAATTGGTTACTGTGCCTCCAATCCAACAGGAAAGCGACATTGTGGATTACGAAGAATTATGACTGTAAAACTAATGAGAATCTGTGCAAAACTTGATTAAACTAAATGAACAACCACAACAGAAAAAAGAAAAAGGATTCGACTGCAGAATTACAAATACCTTATCGTTAGTGCCATCTGGTTCATTCTGCGTTTCAGTAACTCTACAAGCAACCCCTCGCTTCGCACGGCTATCAGTTAGAAGACAAAAAAATTAGAAAAAGAATCAATTCAATAAGCTTACAGCCCTGCATTACGATCCTCCAATTCGAAACCAAGCAAGTTACCTGGAAAACTGAAAAAGCTTGAGGCCGCGATGAGAAATCCGTTGCTCCCTCAAGCCAACAAACGAAGGCAAACTAGGATGGAAACGAACGTAACAGCAAGAACTGCAATGAGACAAGGGAAAGGAATTCCCGCGAAAAGTTGCAGGAAAATTCATTTAAGAAACTACTGAATTTAACCGAGTAGATGAAAGAGCTCCATTGATTAAGATTGAAGCTCCAAGCGATTGAGAGCTTTTCGACTGAAAATTACTGATTCGATGAGCGAGTGGAGGGAAGAAGATTCGGGTTCCGCGTTCGCGTTCGCGTTCGCGTTCGCGTTCGCGTTCGAGTCTTATCTGTTTCGGTTTTAGACGTGGTGCTGATGGATATCGAGAAATTAAGGAATAGATGAAACGGAAGTAAAGCGAATCTGAACTACGAATTATTCCTTTGCACGTGTTATTATGGAGTGGATTAAAGATTGAGGGCTTCTTAGAAACAAACAAACAATCTTGTGGCCTAATTTTCAATTATGTATTTTATGGGGCAAATTATGGGAACATGAAAATAAAAACCATATATATATATATATATATATATATATATTTTTTTTTTTATTTACATATAATTTAATTAGGAATTCAAATATTTAAAAAAAATCCAAAACAAAAAATTAATCCAAATTGTTCTAATAACCACAGCTTGAGAGTTTCTTCCAAAGTTACCCTAACAAACAAGAGAGGGTGAAATTTCTTTTCCTTACACCGCAAGCAAATGGGATTGTTTCCTGAAAAGAAAGAGAAAAACAGAGTATCACAGAGCTGAAGTAAACTACACAATTTATTTACAGCCTTGTTCTACAACAGTTAAAACTCTAGTTACTGTTTATACTGTTTATACTTGATCACAAGCAGCTCATGATTCTGAAGGCTTCACATCCCAACGATTCTTTCTTTTTCTTTGAGCATGAGGAATGAGTAACCTGGCAAACTCCTCAGGCAATTGAGCTGGTGTCAAGTGCACCAAGTCTTCCCTATCGTCGCCACCAGAGGCAATCCACCCGTGATAAGGTTTTCGCATTCTTATTTTCGGGATATGTGCCGCCAGTAAAGACTGGTTCATAGAACTCCTTATAAAATGGTTATCAACAACACCAGAACCTATATCCTCCTCCTTCCAGTATCTTTCATCTGCAGATTCATCACACATAATAATATTCTTCAGGGCCCTTCACCATGATAAATCCACAATGGTAGTGAAATCAAACACAGTCATCTCATAGTTTCTTTCCCAAGTAACCAAATGAAATCAAGTATTGCCTTTAAAAGCTGCTACTGTTATCCATTCTCATTACAACATAGACTTTCTTGACATCCTCCTAAATCCATTTATTTTGCACATTTATAATAATCTCAACGCTTAGCTGGTTACGTGTTAATTCGGCCTAGAAGAGAATGTATCTAAAACAAGGTTACAAGTTTAAGGCCTCTAGGAAGGAATATAACTCATGAAATTACAATTAAAGTAATTGATAAAATGGTAGTTATAGAACGGCGAAAATCCATAAGTTTGGTTAGAAATGTCAAACTAGTTACCTGAATCATTTGCAGGTACTGTGGCTGTGATCCTGAAAGGTTCATTGTCCACGTACGATGAGATTACACCCTCAGTCGGTTTCACGGTAATCTCAGCCCCAGGATTAGATGTGGAAGCCTCATTAACAACACTCGAGGAACAGCCCGCTTCAGAGGTCTCCTGAAGATCTGCAACTCTTCCATCCTCTTCATGAACCTTCAAACAATGAGCATTCAATAATGGGGCAATGCTGAAGAGATAAAACAGTTGAAAGAATAAAAGGTGTGCATTTTTCTGATAATTAGTCAACACTAGTTCAACATAAGAAAAGTAAACCCGGTACGAGTTAAACAAAAACGATATGCACGAGCAAAGGTTGTACTCATTGCGAACAATTCGACAATGACTAGCAAAAGGGCACCTCATGAACACCAATCTGGGAATAAGAACTAGTTTGAAATTTTTGATCTGGAGTTTCTTTTGGAGCTAAACATTTCAATTCTTATTTGTATGCAACCTATATCAATGGTTCTCCGTTGGAATTGTTAATCATCCATAAACCATTATGCAAAGGCGAAGAACGTGCTGATATCAAGAATCAAATTCAACAAAAATAGTTGGAAAGTAACCTTCTCTATTGCACCATCTTTCAGTTTCTCGAGAAGCGTATCAATCAAGAGAGTATAAGAGCCTTCTTCAATGAATACCCATCCTTCGTCTCCTCCATAGACCTAAACCAAATTCTCCCCACAGTGTATGAGATTATAAAACAAAGTATAGCGATGATTGCAAGAAAACCAAAACGTTTTAGCAATACAGCAGCTTCTTGAGTCCCTATTTCTAAGCACTTGCATTCAAATAATTGACCTTGAATGTGAGAATCTAAAAACAAATACATACTTGTAGAAGAAAACCGATTCAGGGCAGTGGCCATCAAACCATTATATCCGCTTGCTTTCTCATTTTAAGACAGGAAAACAGAGGGACCCACGGAAGAAACACACACAAAAACGAAACAAAAACATGAACCATGTAGAACAGAGATGAAATCAGAAAAACACACACTGAGGAGCTCCTTGACCGTGTCACGAACCAACTTCGGATGAAATCCGAAAGGATTCATAGCATCCAGCGCAGCATCAATTCGTAAGTTCCCCCTCTGAAATTCAAAATAGAGAGAGCCAAATAGGATATAATTAGAAAATTTGTATTAGTATCCAAAAGAAATGCAGAAATCTCTTCGCAACAATAAACAAGGTTAAAAAAACGAAACAGAAAACCTTTTTACTTCGCTCCCTGGGAGCCATTTATGAAGCCCAACAAAGAAACGTCGAACAAGCTCCAACTGAGGAAAAATTCCGGTGCTAGTGTAACCGAGAAACCTAATGAAGGAGGAAGTAAGAATCATCACACCACACCCCACCCAAAAACGCTACAATCCGCTGTAAACGTACAGAAAAGAACGAGCAAGAGGAATATGGGTTTAGAAGAAACCTGAGAATCGAAAGCTTGAAAAAGGAGCATATCTTGATGAGCAGAATTGGATGGAGTGGGAATCAATATGAAGAGATATGGGGAGAGATTTTGTTCAGAAATAGAGAGAAAGAGGAATGTCAGTCGAAAATTTTGCGGTTTCTGGTACGAAGACGAAAGAGCATGCAGGAGGAAGACGAACGATTTTGGCGCAATAATCGAGTGTTTCTTTTTCTTCTAAGTCATTTATTTCTATTTATATATATTTTATTTTATTTTTTTATTTTGAGTTCTGATAAGCGTTTGAATTCTTATATTTTCTTTCTATGTTATTTTTTATTATCGTTTTTAAATTGTTTGTATTTGGTGAAATTGACTTGATAAATTCATTACTTTTCAGTTTGGGCTGAAATTAAAATTTCAAAGTAAAAAAGTTATATGTTTTTGCTTTTTACTTTTAATTCACAACTAAAAAAGTTATATGTTTTTGCTTTTTACTTTTAATTCACAACTGAATCTTTGAAAGGATTCTTATCAGCACTTTGAAAGGATTGAAAGGATTCTTATCAGTACCCCTTATCAGTACTTTGAAAGGATTGAAAGAATTCAGGATTGAAAGGATTATTATCAGCACTTTGAAAGGATTTTTATCAACACTGTCTCATTTATCATGTGTCACACTCGTACTTTTAAAGTAAAAAAGTTATATGTTTTTGCTTTTAACTTTTAATTCATATTAGTTAATGAAACAACTGAATCTTTGAAAGGATTCTTATCGGAACTTTGAAAGGATTGAAAGGATTCTTATCAGCACTGTCTCATTTATCATGTGTCACAATCGTACTTTTTTCATAGACTACGAGCATGAGATCATGAACAACATGTCTTAGACAAGCATAACCATAACATCAATCGTACTTTTTTCATAGACTACGAGCATGAGATCATGAACAACATGTCTTAGACAAGCATAACCGTAACATCAAGTACCAACAGTATGCAATATTTGTGCTTGATTGCGTGCTAAAATGGCTGATATGACTCATTTCTCGGAGGACAGACCTAGCTTACATTATAAATCTATAGCCCTTTGGTAACTGTACTCATAACTTGATTTCTAATGAGATAGAAACCATCGCCAACTCAAAAAGAAAAGGGAAAAAAAGGGCAGGGCTTGGCTAAATGGATGAAGATCTTCATCTTGAAACCAATTAACTCAAACAACGGGACAAAAAATTGCAGTTTCATTTCTGTTCTTAATGCAGAAACATCCTTCTAATACTTTCAGATATAGCAATTTGAATTCAGTCCCTCCAAGTACATCACAAAAGAGTAGAACAGTGGGAGAAAATGATACATAGCCATCTAAGAATGGAATCCATCCAGTTTCTCCTAAAGATATATAAAACGAACATTGCATCGCATAGAGATATATAAAGAGAATGAGCAGACAAGATTTGGATGAGATTAATATGCATATCAGAAGGGTGGATGAGGGGAACCTTGATGCTCTCTGAGTATGCCTTGTATACTTATATAATTGAGAGAGAAAATTCAATGATGGGCTGTTGTTGAGCCCTGGGGTGGACACTGGTAGCACTTTGCAAAAAGCCCAAAGGTGTCAACTTGCTTGATGAAGTTGGCCATGCTGGCCCACCCTCCAAATCCAAACCCAACGACCAGGACCCACACCACTATAAAGCTGTTGACCACATACATGCCTGCCCAGCTAGGGAGGAAGATTGGAAGTTTCTCTGCAGCATTCTGCACCCAAAACATACACTTTCTTGACATGTCATACTTGCAAACACAATATGTAATGTCGTAATCATCTTTTCATTCATCTAAATATACAGGAGTTTTCATTATTCTAACTTCTGGGTTCAGTTCATTAGAATTCTAGAACTGCATTTCTCACTAAATTTTAATGAACAAGACCGGTGGCTTATCAAGTGACAAAATCATATGCATTAATCTACAAGTGGGAGTCTAAGCACTGGCCAGCTCGAGCCAACTTTCGACCAAAAACCAATGCCAAACGAACATTTGAATTTAAAAAACATTGTTTCAAAAAGAAATAACAACAATAACAGCATTGAAACATGTCTTTATTAAAACCAAACCTACGCAATAATCAACTCAAGGTGGCCGAAACCAACAAAATCGATTTAAAACGACTAAACATATACAAACTAAATTGACCAACTATTTTTAAGTTTTTCAGTTCAGTTTTGCACTCCTAACTACAACAGCAATTAGGATAAAAAGGATGCAAACTAGTTGACAAAAGTAGCATCAACAGCAAGATACTTTGATTTGACACGTCCAGTAATAAAAAAAGCCTAAAGTTTCGCTCAATTGGCCAGCCATTGGTTCTATCCTTTCGTCCGTACAAAGAAAAAAGGGCACAATATTTGGATTGTGAAATAGGGTACAACATGCTACAGGGAAGGGTGTCTTTGATTGGCCCAACTTAGTTGAAGATGTGGCTAGCATGGAGAATTGTGACGAAAGCAGATAACTGAATGAAAAGGAAATGCTACCCACTCCCATAATAAAATGTTCCATGAAATTTCAAATGCTAGTCATTATAATAACCAGTGGGGCTAAAATGGCTATCTGTTGGAACTCATTTCCAGCTTAAATCATACAGCTGGAACCATATCCACAAAATGATAAGAATTGAAAGGATCAACTCTTTAGGGAACCCTCACTGTTATCACCTGTACTTGGTGTCACTATATTGAGACCTGGTAGGACGGTCAGATTCTTAACATAAAGTTTCCAGCATAGCCAATCTTATAGACTGATTCATATCATATAGATGTTTTCATCTATTCAAAGGACAAGCGTTGGAAGTTATATAATTTTGAAGATCCCAAGGAAGAATCATGGATAGCAAACAGATATAAACAGCTCAAGACTAAGTAAGGAATGTTCTGAACTCTGAACCAAGTTTGCATTAAATTTTCAATGATTCAGCTAGCAGCTTAGAATGCCAAATTAGTAGAAAAATTAGACCAAATCAAGCCATGACCCAGCAATGATATGATCAGGAAGTAAGGGCAGATTGGATTGAATGAATTCAATACTCAAATTCAGGACGAGAAATCGACAATGCCAGTTGGATAAGCGCGTATTAGGTAAAATATGATTGAAGAAATGAAATGGAAAGATCAAAGGCAAAGGCAAAGGCAAAGGCAAAGGCATTTACCTGTCGGGCAGAGGCAGATCTGAAAGTGAGCATATGGGCTAAAGATGGGATGATGTAGACGGTGAAGCTAACCAGAAGCGCCCCTACCGCAGAGTTGATGGGTCCAAAAAAAGGGAAAATAATAGCCAAAAACCAAATGGGTATCACAACCGGTAATCGGGCAAGCGCCCTCAGACACATGCTCTTTGTTTCGTGCATTCCAATCACTTTCTCCCACACGAAATACAACGGCGTACAAGCAAACCCAAATGTTATGAACTGCACATCAACCGTTCGATCAAATGCGTAAGCACAAAAACAGTGAGAAAAATCAAAATTTGCAATAAAGGGTAAGGACTATTCAATGCATATTCCTATCACTCTCCAACACACGAAAAACAATGGGATGCAAACAAACCCTAATGTTCAGAACTGCACACTAACTGTTCCATGAAATGCAGAGGCAAAAAAGAAGTTAAAAAGCATCAAAATTGCAATGAACTTAGGGATTATGGAGTAGACCTGGTGAATGAGCATGAGAATGATCGCTGTGGTGCGCCATCCGTTGGTGGGAAGAAGAGAGAAAGCGTTGGAGTGAGTAAGGAGTTGGTCGCCGAAAGCCCAGTAGACGGCGGTGGCGGACGGGATTGTCAATGTGAAGACGTATAGAGTGGCGATCAAATAAATAAATTTGAACTTTCGAGGCTTCCACATAGCGTCCATTATTTCCCTGCCGCGCCAAAACTTTTCTTCATTTTTCTTTTTCCTTTTATTTTCCTCGTATCATTTCTTTTTTTAATTTGTATGAATTTTTAAATACGTTAAATTAATAAAAATATCTATAAACTTTATATTTTATCTTTAAAAAAAATTCTAAAAGAAAATTCTTTAAATTTTTTTTCAAAAATTAAATTATTTAGATAAAAATTACTACAACTTTATTCTAAAAATATCATTTAACTTTTAATAATATTTTTAAAATACAGATAAATTCATTAATACACTTAAATTTTTTTTAAAAAATAGCATTAATACCATTTATTTTTATAAAAAAAAAAAATTCAAATTTTTTTTATCATTAATATATAGATAAAAATCGTATATTAATCCTTTGTAGACTATATCCAAAAATTTTAACGATACATTTTAAAGCTTATGAGTATTTTTGAAATATGGTTAAAAGTAATTTTAATTTTCTTAAAAAATAAATTATGGGTATTAATAAAACTTTAGAAAATTCAAAAATATATTTGAAAACTTTTTAAGAAAGTATTAACGGTTGGTTAAAAAATTTAAGGATATTTTTATTAAATTAACCTTTTAAATTTAAGAAAGTTAGAAACAATGGAGTAACTCATGTACGTTTAAATATCAAAACTAAAAAAAAACAATTTAAACATTAAATACCACGGAAGGATGAAGATCCACGAAGAACAGGAACAAAGCTCAACACTAACTTACCCGAATCCATTTTCTAGGCAACAAATGGTAAGAAAAGACCCAACTTTTAGACTCAAATTTCAAACCCCATTAACAAATGCAAAAGGGATATAAGCGATTCATTCAAATGGTAAGTTCCAAACGAAAGAAAGTGTAAAGAAGAGACTCACACAGTCACAGCATGGCCACCAAAAGTGTACAGTATATTGGTTGCCCCAGTGAAATAGAGCACCATCTTGGTTGGCCCCGAGTGTTGGACCCCTTCAACCTTCAAAGTTCAAGAACAAAAACCCAAAACTCAAAAAAAGAAAGGAAAATTCGATTAGAAATTGAAATGATTCGATGAACAACGAGACCTGGCCATGAACAACAGCTGCAATGGTCAAGTACCAAGCAGTGTAAGTGGTCATTCCAAGCCCAAGAAAAGACCAGATTCTGTAGTTATGAAACGATGGTATGAACACCGTCGTGGCGCAGCATGCTCCAAATATATACGTCCATGTCCTCTTGTCTAGCTTGTCATTTATGTAATATATATTGCTGCCATCATGAACACATTTCAGTACTAATTCCTGCATCCATTTGAAGAACAGAGGATAAGTGATGGACCTTGCACAAGCTATTAGCTGAATCACGGATCCAAAGAGGAGAAATGTGCAGTTGAAAGCCAATCCAGCAGCCTTCCAGTATGGCCCCAACAGCCCATCCAGCACTTCAAACCACTGAACAAACGAACAAGTTCAAAGAAGCTAAAAACAGAGCTTCGAGATTGTGAAAATGGCGGTGGGTTGCCCTGTTTTTAATCTAACCTGAATGACATGGTTTTTGAAGCTGACATTCTCTTTTTCCTTACGAGTTCGATACTCGACGTAAAGAATGCTGATCAAATAGGCTGTCCAGCTTCCAATGATGCCGTAAAATACTTGAAATATGATGCCTGAGAGCATACCCAGTTGAGAGAAAGAGTATGGCAGCGTTAACAGAACTTGAGCAACCTATAAGAACATCAAAACGAAAAGGATATAACTTTATCATCATAAACAGAGCATATAAACAATGGGATTTTGTGGGTTTTGTGAGTTTTGAGGTTTTAGGACCTGATTTGATGCACAACTGAACCAAGCATCATAAACAGAGCCTCCATGCCAGAGGAGGCTTTTGAAGCTCAATGGAGACTGATTTGGCTTCTCTTCTTGATGATCCCTCTCGTTTTGTTCATTCACAGTTTGATCCATTTCCTTGAGGAATAATAATCTAGAAAGAAAGAAAGTTTGGAGGACCCAAAGAGGAAAATGAAGAGAAATCAATGGCGTCCTCTGTTTACTTGATGAACTTTAAAACAGAGATGGCTCTCTGTTTCAAACTGGAATGAAGGAAGAAGCCGCCGTGAATTTATAGCTTCAGAAGCGCCGGGTGTGCCTTAATTTTGCGGCATTCCCACGAAGAAGAAGGAGAAGGTGGCTCGGAATTTTGGGGTTTGTCCTGATATCTACTAGCTTTCTCTGTGTGTGTACTCTGTTTTTGGTGGGTTTGTCTGTCTGAAACTTGGAGTCAAGAGGTGTTTTTAAAGGGAGTGAAATGCATAATTAAGTTGCCAGAAAAAAGGTCAGAGATCTGAATCATGTGGAATTATTGATGATACAAATGGTAGCCCAAAAGGGAGGAGAAAAGGTTTGAGGGAAAACCCCAATAGGATGACTGAAATTTGGTGTTCATTTATTTGATGCTTTTTGGTGGTAGCAAAGAAACAAAGTTGAAGGAGATGGCGATGTGTAATGAACTGAATCCTCCAAAAGAGGAGACATGAAGTTTGCTCCCCCATGGCTTCTTTTCTCTCCATACCCTAAATCCATGTGGAATGTCTCTTGTACCGTAACGTTTCAAGTCCACCATTAATACATATTGTTCTTTGTGAGCTTTTTCTTTGTCGTACGCTTAAGATTTTTAAAACGCGTCGGCTAGAAAAAGATCTTACGTCCAGATGGGAATGAAGCATTTTTTTAAAAGGGTGTGGAAAACATCTCCCTAGAAGACGTTTTTAAAGAACCTTGAGGAAAAAACCGAAAGGAAATGATAATATCTGCTAGTGGTAGGCTCACGTTGTTACACATACTATACCCTTGTGTGACTATAAGGCTTTTGTTTGATCAACCTTTGATTCTTTGAACTTATGGTAAGATTTTTCGTTTATAATCTAAAGTGAAGCTTGATTTGTACTCCGAATTTGGTGGTCCATATTGTAAATATAATGAAGGCATTTGATTAAGACGTGACAAAAACACCTAATTCCTTAAGAATTTGGTGAACTAACTCTCTTTTGACGGTCAAAAAGTTTGTTCATAGAATCCAACCCTTTTCAATGATTTGGAATTGGCATCTTTGCCATTCACCCCCTTTTCTCAATTTAATTGTCTATCTACTCCCTCTATTTTTTCATAATTAGCCTAAAACCCTAATTTTGAAAACCAATAAAAAATCAATAAAACCTAAATACCATATATAATTTTAAATGCTATAAAAATCATGAGATATATTATTACAAAACAGTATCGGATCCGAATCTTAAACGTTAAGGAAATTAAAATAAATATTTTAAAAGTTTAAGATTTACGAATTAAAATTAAAAAATATAGATAGAGAATAATGTTTTAAATTAATAGTGTATTTGAAAATCAAAAGCTTCTTATGTATATAAACAAACAAAAAGTATGATTTGGGAGAAGGAAGCTTTTGTTTGAATTTTGTATGATTTGGTAGCATTATTAAGTTCTTAGATTACAATATAATCATTTTATTTATATAATTTCTTTAATGGGACTAATGATTGCTTACGTTATTTAATTATTTAATTGGATTTGTTTTGTCTCCTTGCCTATGCATCCCTTGGGAGGGAAAAAATAAATATAATTAATCAAATGAGCTAGAAGCTTGAGCATGTGGTTCGTGCTAATGACAATCTGAATTTTCGTTAGCTGACCTATTCAAGAGTGAGAGTAAGTGGCGCACAATCATAGCGAGTCTATGAGCCTGTGTTTGGAGATTGGTCTGATTCAAAAGAGCATTTGGTCCAATGAGCCTATGACATTGTTAAGGAGATGGATCAAGCGCATGCAGCCCAAACGTTAGGCTTATATAATCTCCGACATCGAACCCAAAGAAACAAGTCTCATACCAATGGAGATAGTATTCCTTGATTATAAACCCATGATGTCCTATGAACCTATGACATTGTCAAGGAGATGGATCGAGCGCATGCAGCCCAAACGTTAGGCTTGTACAATCACCAACATCAAACCCAAAGAAACAAGCCTCGTACCAATGAAGATAGTATTCCTTGATTATAAACCTACGAACAAGGAGATGGATCAAGTGCATGCAGCCCAAACGTTTGGCTTGTACAATCAGCAACATTGTCAAGGAGACATTTGAGGATTCTATTGACATGACTAAGTTTAGGGCATGACTGTGATACCATGTTAGATGAACACGACTCTCCACAATGGTATGATATTGTCCACTTTGAGTATAAGCTCTCACGGCTTTGCTTTGGGGGAATGATCATGGGTTTATAATCAAGTAATACTATCTCCATTGATATGAGGTATTTTGAGAAAGCCCAAAGCAATAAGAGCTTATGTTCAAAGTGGACAATATCATATCATTGTGGAGAGTCGTGTTCATCTAACACACACCTGCTCTGCACAAAATGTCGAGGTAGAAAATCGAAAGCAAGCTCTTTTCGCGTATACGCAATCTCGAAGCCCAACTAGCTCGCACCATTGCCGCCGTTTTTAGGACCGACCAACATTCACTTACACAGGTACCTACATAGTGTAGTATCGGTGGCACATTCAACATAGCATTCGAACTCAGAAGCCGCAAACGGTGGCTTTAAAGAGCCCATTTGAAGCGGGTTTCGCACCAGTCTCCCATGTCCTCCGTGTGTAACATGTCTAGGTTTAAAGAGTATGATTGCAAAAGCCATTATTAGATGCAATTCCCAGTCGTATTTGAATGCGATGATCGCAGGCACCCACCTGCCAAACATAAGTATCACCACCAACATTAATCGCTGCAGGCCGCCAGCAAAGGCAGATCGGCGAGCAAAACGCCGCCGTCCGTACTGGTCTCAGTTAAAATGGGTCTCCGTACTGGGGAAGACAAAAAACAACTGTGTGTTGCAGAAGAAACTATTATCGCCATCTTCATAATTTCATTTTCTGTTGTTCCTCCTGCAATATTTATTGACCCACTAAATACAAATAAAATTTAAATATAAAAAAGTACAAAATATTAGTTTGAAAATAAAAAATTAATTAATTATAAATTATCCAATAATATATCCTTTATATGTGTACATATATCTTTAAATATCTTTCAAGATAATTTGATTTCCTTAATAAATTCGGACTTGTACTTTACTGAGTTGGGCCGCTTATTTGGGCCTTGGCATAAGGTTTGTTTACCAAAGCCCAATTAAACGGTCGCGAACGCTTTTTATGGCTAAATTAATTTAAAAATAAAATACGTTTCTATAATATCCTTAAATTTTTAATAAAAAAAAAACCAATAATTTTTAATAAAAACCATTAATACTTTTATTTCAAAAATAATTTTAAACTATCAAAATAATTTAGAAAATACTCTCGAGTTTTCAAAAGTTTTGTAGATATCATTGGAGTTTTTTTAAAACTTAAAACATACTTTTTTTAAAAAAAAATTACAAAAACTATACAAATATTTTTAAAATTTTAAGTATAATAGTTATTAGACATTTGATTGTGGTCCCTACTATGTTAATTACAACTCATTACCCATGCCCCTACCAACATTAATTTGATATGCTTTATATTATGACAATTTTCATTATAACATATTTTGTTTTTTGGTAACCTAACGCCCTAACATTTTGCATTGGGGTTGGATTGCTTCCCAAGTGCAATGAATACTTTCTATTCATTGGAATTTGGTTGCTCCTTATACTCATCATAGACGCATACCCTAACTTTTATTGAAATGTAGTCATAATAATTACAAATTCAAGATCCCTTCTTATTTCCTACCCATGTCTTTAACTTATTTTTTATTTTTTTAATTAATTATCCTAATTAAATATAATATTTTATTTTTTATATAATGGGTCAATTATTTTTTTTTTAAATGGAATATGAAATAAAAGGATAACATTTTTAAATTAAAGTTAAATTATTTAATTTAATGTCTTGTTTTCGGGCGCAACATGTGCTTCTTTGTCACCTAATTTCGGCGCAAGCCCACAAGTCAACAAAACTACACGCCGCATGTTCTACAGCCCCTTAACGTTTCTTTTTTTTTTTTTCTAATAAAAAAATAATGTTTATTTTGTTTGAATTTTATGTTTAATAAATATTATTTTTAAAGTTCTATCATCACTAATTAATTTTGGTATACATTTTTAGCTTAGGATTTTAGATTAAATAAATAACTTTGATATATTCTCGTGCCAACGAGCTATATATATAAATCCATCTACATATCTATATGTTTCGATTGGAATTGGAAGCTCCAGAACAGGTGACTAGTATACACACATAGTTTGTTACGTTAGCGCCAAGAGGATAAGTTGCGTTGGAATTGAGAAAATTTCGTGAAATTCATAATTGCATAAAAGGAGGAGAAGTAGTGGGGCGTGTCAATGCACCTCTTGGTCCTCGTCTGCCCGACCTGCTGACCCACTCTGAATAATTCATGGGCCGATGAGCCTCCAAGACTAGAGAGTAAGCACTACTAACCAAGTCAAGCCTAGTTCTTGCCACTTACTGTTTACTATAAATTCACGTGGATGATAATTTTATTAAATTATTGAGACTATATTTTATTTTATTTGTTAAATTATAGGTTTAATTTGATTTTATTTTATTTAAATTTCCAAATAAACAAATGTTAATTAAAAAAAATGAAATAAAAGAAAGGCGTACGGCGTCAATTGTCCGTGATTAGACAGTTGATATTGATTAAGGATGATTTATGAGATAAGTGGGTGAGGTTTAAAGTCTGTATAATTACTTTTATTAAAGAAATTAAGCTTATAATTAATAGTAGCCGCCAAGGAAAGCCTGCTTTTGTTTAATATTAATTTTGATTGGTTCCTTTACAAGACGTGTAAGCCAACACACCATTTCAACATCCAACTGTACGGCCACGTGGAATGATCGGGGTGACCCGTTAGGCACCGCCGCTGAAGTCTGATGTGTCCGCGTGTGACCCGACAGCTGGACTTTATTATATATGGACGGAGCACGTGATCTCCATGCCACGTGTCGGAAACCTAACCAGCATGATTTCTGAATCCGAATGTGGTTAGTTAGTTGGCCGGTAAGACACACAAGAGCCCATCCACGATCCGAGTCGGACACCAATTAAAAAAGTGGCTGGTATCCTAGTCAGTACCGTTGGCCAGTAATTTCTTAACACGTGGCGTTTTTAAAAAAATAATTGGAGCCGCGGGTGATGGAAACGGTATTTTTATTTTTTTAAAAACATTTTTTTAAAATTTTTGTTGTTTTTCCTTTTGAAATTTGTAGATAAAAAACTACACTCCCTAAAAAAAATCGAGGACATAGTAATAAATATCTTATTGAACTTGTAGTTAAAAATATATATTAGGAAATAAGTATGAAATAAAAAATAGAAAAATGGTATTTTTATTATTTATAAAATATAAAAGTCAAGTACTTATTTTGAGCCTATCCATATATATTTCAGAATGGACGCCTTTGATAAATAGATAAAATTAAAAAAGAATATTCAAAGAAAAAAAAGATGGAAAAATTGTTATTATTTTTAATATACGTTGCTGCTTTAGATGCTCTTTTTATTTCTTCTCCGTTTTCTCCAAAGTACCTTAAAGTTATCGTATAAAAAATACATCGTATGTGATATATTTTATTTTGGAAAACTATACCATTGTAGCCTTAGTCTTTGTTTTATTTATATATCCGAGCGTGGAAATGTATAAAACTTGAATTTGAAAGCAATTATAATTTAATAATAAAAGTGAAATTTTCTTTTAATTTTATGTTAATAAACACTGGACTTCCTTTTCCCCCCTTATAATTACTATCTTAATATTTGGAAAATAAGTATTTTAATAATTGTATATTACTAAAATTTCATTAGGTATACAATAAACCAAAAATCTTTCCTGAATTAAAATAGGTATTTAAAAAAAAAAAAGAAGAGAGATTATAAATATTTTTATATTATTTTTGGGGTTTCCTTAAAACAAAAACTAGAAATATTTTGAAAGCGATTGGATTATGATCCCATTTCTTAAGAGATAAGGAGTCGGAGAACGAAATAAAAAGGAGCGGCCGCCTACAAAAAGACACATTTGAAAATTAAAATCGAGGAGGATATGGTCAACTGAGGACTTCTTGTGGAGGGAGGCATATGTGAGGAATAAACCGTCAACAAAATATTTAAAAATTAAAAAATGCAAAGGTGACAGGTGGCGAGACGTGAGTGGTGGGGGCTACAAAATCCAGAATGAAATTGAACTAAAAACAGTCAAACACCAACCAAGCAGTCTAATTTCAACGATTTCTATCCTCCCTGGAAATTTCCTTTTTTATTTATTTTTCTAAAATTCCCCGGTTTGCTGGGATTATGGATAAGCTTCAACTCCATCCGCAATTTCCTTGTTATTTTAAAAATGTTTTCAAATCTGTTTTTTCCATTCCCCACGCCTTTTGTGTCGTTCAAATTTATGCTACTTCCTATAAATACCCATCTTCTTCCTCCATTCCTTCTGCGAAATCAAATCCAGCAATTTTCATATTAGCCAAAATTCATTTCAAAATTCTAGGAATCCTTCTCTCTTTCTTTCCGTTTCGGATCAGAAATGATCGATATGGGTTGGAAGGCCAATATGGGGTCTGAAAAGACGACGACTAAATCCCCAAAGTTGATTTCGACCACCACGAAGCTCAATTTGTCTCTTCCAGTTTCGTTTCATTCTTCAGAGCTCACCACTGCCTCGCCCTCGTCTTGTTCTTCATACGAGCAGTACCTTCGCCTCAACGATCTCAGGAAGCTATGGAGTTCTAGGGAGTTTCCTGAATGGAGAAACGAGTCGGTTTTGAAG
Organism: Cucurbita ficifolia; assembly: GCA_033971965.1. Classification (NCBI taxonomy): domain Eukaryota; kingdom Viridiplantae; phylum Streptophyta; class Magnoliopsida; order Cucurbitales; family Cucurbitaceae; genus Cucurbita; species Cucurbita ficifolia. The sequence goes on from CM066965.1 coordinate 20,175,403, forward strand.
CCGGGATTGCAGGCTCTGGAGATTACTTTTCGGTTCATTTCGACCGTTTTGTCCGATTCACGGCCGTACGCGAACCGGCGGGAGTGGAAACGGAAGCTTGAGTCTCTCACTACGAGTCAGATCCAACTCATTGCGATGATTTGTGAAGACGATGAAGAGGACGGCGACGCACGCGGCAGAGTTCCGATCGTTGATCTGAGTTCATCCAACGGCGTGATTACTCGCGACGGAAGCTCGGCGGAGGTCTGGAAGATTCGCGGTGAAGCTACTGTTGTGAACAGAACGAGTGAAGCGAGTCTTCTTCCTCGGCTTGCTTCATGGCAGAGCTCTGAAGACATCGCGCAGATGATTCAGTACTCTATCGAGTGCGAGATGAGGAGATGTCCGTACACGCTAGGGCTAGGGGAGCCGAATTTGGCCGGCAAACCGAATCTCGATTACGACCTAATTTGCAGGCCAAACGAGCTTCATTCTCTGAGAAATAGTCCGTACGATCAAATCGAAAATTACGAAAATCAAACGGTTTACACAACGCACCAGATCCTGGAGTCGTGGATTTACGCCGCGCATGAGCTTCTCAAACGAATCGCTGATAGAATCGAGCAAAAGAATTTCGCGAGAGCCGCGAGCGATTGCTACTTGATGGAGCGGATCTGGAAGCTTGTGCAAGAGATCGAAGATCTTCACCTTTTGATGGATCCGGACGATTTTCTAAAGCTGAAAAATCAATTAGCGATCAAATCGTTGCAGGAATCGGAGGCGTTTTGCTTTCGATCGACGACGCTGGTGGAGGTTACGAAGAAGTGCAAGGATCTGAAGCACAAGGTGCCATTGATCTTGGATGTGGACGTGGATCCAATGGGCGGACCAAGGATTCAAGAGGCGGCGATGAAATTATACAGTGAGAAGCGAGAAATCGAGAAGATTCATCTACTTCAAGCTCTGCAAGCGATCGAGTCGGCAATAAAGAAGTTCTTCTTCGCCTACAAGCAAGTTTTGGTTATGGTGATGGGAAGCTTAGAGGCGAAGGGGAACCGAGTCGTGGTGAGTTCGAACTCGGACGATAAACTGAGTCAGATATTTCTGGAATCCACCTATTTTCCGAGTTTGGATGCTGCCAAGACGTTCCTCGGAGATATACACTGTGTCTTCAGGTCGGATCGAATAACCCGGATGAAGCCATAGGACCCGGGTTGACTGGGTCAGAAAAAGGTTGACTTTTGTTCTGAAATTTATTCATACAAATATAGGTCTGGACCCCACACGAAAAATACAGCAATTTTAATTAATTAATTTTTTAAAGAAAGTAATGTAAAATCTTGTATGAATTTTTATGCTCATTAAATTAAATTCTCAGCTCATTAAACTAAATTCTCATGCTCATTAAATTAAATTATAATAAATGAAAGAATTGTTTTATAAAATGAAAATTATAAAATTTATTGGCGATGGATATCTATATAACAATATATTATAAAATTGATTAGTAGTAAGTAATAAAATAAATAATCAATACTTAAATCTCATTAATACGTTAATTTTAAGCTTTCTACCTTCTCCCACAGGACGAAGCGAAGGTTGGAATGTAAATAATACATTAATAAAGTAATTAGTTTATTCATTAACTATCAATAATAATTTTAAATCTAAAATATTGGAATTAAAATTAAAACTAAGACGGTTGGAATTTTGGAACACAATGAGCCTTTTCATTTCAATTATCAGAGAATTTAATATTTCCTTTAATTATAATATGAAATCATATTAATAAACTTGAGATTTAAAAATTAAAAATAAAGTAAAAAAAAAATGCAATTATAGTTTTTAATTGAAATAATATAAAATATTATAAAACCCAAAGAGTTTGAGCCATCGAACCAAAGGCAACTGCCTTGCGCGCGACTGAGCGAGCTACACGGGCTTATTTGAAAATTTAATTTTAACAGTATAAATATGATCAAATGGGCCTAAAATCCTCTTCCAAAAACTTGGAGCGTAAGCTGAAACCCTAGTTCCGCTTCTGCGCTCGTTCCTCGTCTCTCTCGGCATCCATTTTTACGGAGCTAGGTTAATCTGAACTTCAGGCCAATGGCGACGACTGAGAACACGGTTTTGCAATTTTCACAGTCTTCTAACTCTTTGTCTGCCAAGGTTCACCCTCTGGTTATCTTCAACATTTGTGATTGCTATGTGAGGCGCCCGGACCAGGCGGATCGAGTGATCGGTACACTTCTCGGCTCTGTTTTACCTGATGGAACCGTTGATATTCGCAACTCTTATGCTGTTCCTCATAATGAGTTCTCCGATCAGGTTTTCCTTACTCCGCATTGAACTCGTTTCTAGTGTTTCCTCGATGCGATTGTTTGAGAAGTTATTTATTTTTTGTGTTCTTATCGCTTTTTGAGTAATGATTAAAATCCTAGTTTCTTTATTTTTTCCTTGACGAATTGATCTCCTACACTCTTCCGTTTGGAGAATTAGGGTTCTCTGCCTTCTTTCTGCCATTTTTTTTTCCAATTTGGTTTCTTCGAGTACGTTTTACTCTTTGTAGACTTACTTGTACGAGCGAATTGTGAACATTTAGAAATATCATTGCATTAAAGATTTTACGTTTTTTTGTTTCATTGAATTTGAATGTTATAATTTGTGAGACTTTCTAGTGATTCGTTTGTTCTACTATTTTGCAATAAATTCGCACATTCACTCTTTCATATCTTCTCTTCATTCTTTACATCATAACAGGTTGCGCTGGATATTGATTATCATCACAATATGTTAAGTTCCCACCAAAAAGTTAATCCAAAGGAAGTTATCGTTGGATGGTAAAGCCATTGATCCTTCTTTACTATGTATATGAGCAATGGTAAAAGTGCCTTTTCTTTTTGGATATCACTAAGATAATAGAGGAACAGAAAATTGCCGAGTTATAAAAATGACTTAATGTAAGAGGCTTACAAGGAAAAAAGAAAGAGTTTTAGACAATATTCAACCCACAAGCGATCCTTCCAATTCTCCTCAGCTTTATCAACTATAGTTTAAGTGCTTTAGTTAACTAACACGGTCTGTTTTTGTTACTCTTGTCTGTTGCTCCTTTGGTTTTAACCATTGGCCTCTATAGATTTCTTACGTTCCCCTATGAAATTGGTTTCTTATTAGAAAGAAGTTGGTTTGTAACTTTTGCTTGCTTGGTACCATACCAATTGAAAGATTACTCCTGGTCAAAAACTTGAAATTCATTATTTGCTTGTAATGTTGATGCATAGTTCATCTAAAGTTTTCGTGATATGAAAAGCATATGTGATAGACACATATTCTTATAATGTCTTATCCACTGTGAATACGGACAGGTACTCAACTGGTATGGGAGTTACGGGTGGCAGTGCATTGATACACGAATTTTATTCTAGAGAAGTTTCAAACCCTATTCACCTGACTGTTGATACTGGATTTAAAAATGGAGAAGGCGCAATAAAAGCCTACATCTCTGTCAATTTGTCTCTGGGAGATAGACAACTTGCTGCTCAGTTTCAAGAAATTCCTTTAGATCTTCGAATGGTTGAAGCTGAGAGACTTGGATGTAAGAATTTAATCATTTCTCTTGTTTTGCTCTTGCTATTGAAATGTTGAAGCTGCTGTCACTATATCCCAGACACTTATCGGCACACCATTTTTTTATTGACCTAAATGCATACTTGAAGTTTTAGGCGAGTATGTTGCATTATTGAAACAACTGTAGGAAATATTTGATCTTAGACTTTTTGAATATCCCCGGCTTATGTTTGAATAACATATCTGGGTATGATACGTATTTTAGCATCTCTACTTTTGTAGCTTTCATGATTTTTGTCCACATTAAGATAGCTTGTGACGTTTTTTTCTTTCTCAAACCCTGTTCCAATAATTAATGTACTCCGATAGAGAATGCGTCTTAATTATTTTCTGAAATAGTTCGATTGTGTTTGTTTCCTAATCCTGTCCATTCCCTTCGGAAACTTGCTTCAAGGGATTTTTGTATATTCTGGCAAAGCCCCTGTTCTAATGCAATTTGTAATGACAGTTGATATACTGAAGACAACTTCTATTGATAAACTGCCAAATGATTTGGAAGGAATGGAAGCTTCAATGGAGAGATTGCTTGCCTTGATTGATGATATTTACAAATATGTTGATAATGTTGTGGTGAGTAACGTTTGGGTCTTCTCTTTTGCTATTTATCATATTTGTTTGCTTATGTTACTACTCTCTCAGGAAGGACATGTTGAGCCAGACAACACGATTGGGAGATTTCTTGCTGAGACTGTAGCCTCTCTTCCAAAACTGTCGCCATCTGCTTTTGATAAACTGATGAATGACAATGTGCAGGTTAGATTATTTTATCATACCTTACCTATCTTGGTCCCTTACCAAATAAAAGGCTTGTATGCTGGTTAAGCATTAAATTGTTTGAGATTGGCGTCTTGTAAATGGTTTAGATAAGGATAAATTATATACACGGAAATCATCTAACCGTTTATCTATCCTGTCTCCATTTTCACTTCTTCCAACAGGACCATTTGCTGCTGCTGTATTTGTCAAGTATCACCAGGACACAACTGAGCTTGGCTGAAAAGTTGAACACGGCTGCTCAGATTTTGTAACTTCTTCAACCTGCATCGACGATTTTGTGTCATTTATTTGGTAATTGACCAGTATCCAAGAATTTGTGTACTTAATTCTGCTGCAAAACGATCCCCTTCCCTCTTGAAAACCCCCTTTTAATTGAGTTCACTGTCAGTCATCTTATACTGCCTGCTTTGTGGAATATGTTGCCTAGTTTAACAATGAGGGTTGTACTACCATTATTAGCATCAAGAGAATATTGTCCAGGCACCCAATTTTCGCCCCATACTCGATACTTTGTCGCCATAGTTCGTTGAAAGGTAACAATATGATTTACTTTCAATTTTCAAGTTCTCTTTGGTTAGAAGATGAGTTCTCTTCATGTTTGGGGCGGGGTAGAAACAAAGCAGTAAGGGATAGAACTGTCTTTTGATTGGTTTTGATTCTTATCATTTCTAGCCCTTTTGAAACTATTTATGTAATAAAATATGGATTGTTTTTGTATTATTATTCTTATTTTCATTGATTCACGTGAGTTATTTTTGTATTTAACAAGTGTTCCTTGAAATTAGATTATAAATCAATAAGCTATTAGTCGATTTTTCAGCTTCCATTAAGAACTTTTTATATTTCAGCAGCAGATAAAACCTCAGAAAAATTAATGGTTTCCATAAATTTTGTAGGAAATCCTCAATCCTACCTTTTTTTGCAAAAAAAATCATGAACAAAAAGTTCACTTCTGAAAACTTTGAATACAGTTGTAATCTAAAATTTAAAATTTGTAATTTAAACTACGAAAATAATTAGTTCTCTACTTGTCATAAATGTTACGTTATAACTTCCATCAAAATGTTTCGTGTTCGGATTTTTAAAAATAGGTTGGTGGACACGTGGATATTGATGATTGGTCCTAGAAGTAAACAATAATAACTAAGGGAAAGGAATGCGGAGTATGAAACTGGAAATTAATAGTGGGTTTATTGCACTTTCTTTTTTTGCTCCTTAAATTACAATAACATGTTTCTTAAATAATGACTTCTTCTTCACTCCCCACTCAATCACTACCCCCTCCCATGAAATGAATAAATTGTTTTTTTTTCCTAAAAAAATAAATAAAAAAAGTAAATTTATTGTGGGGTTTTGTATGGTGTAGTGTAGACAAGAAGTAGAAGATAGGGGCATTTAATGGGAGTTTTAGGAAAGTGGTGTGGTCACATCCTGGAATCCACTTTCTCTTCATTCTTTTTGTTTCCTTTGTTTTTTTTTTTTTTCATTTGAAATTTTAAGACGATGGTATGTTCATATTTAAATATGAAGTTTGTAGAACTAAGTGTTGTTTGAGTTAATAAGAGACGAGAGGCTCTTCAGACGAAGTAAAATCCAAACACTTTTGGCTGCTCGCTCCTCAATCTATGCTTCTCTCTCTCCCTCTCTCTCTCAATTCTAATCCCTTTGGTCAACTTAGTATCACTCTGTCACTCTCTTTTAATCACAACCCTCCAACACACATTCAAACAAAATCCCTAACTTTGACTTTTCTTTACACATTTCCTCAATCCTCCACCATTTCAAACTTTTCTGCCTCAAACCTACCATTCATAAAAAGAAGTTATTAATGTTTTGACAAGTTGAACTGTAGTTAAAAGTTGATGTTCTAAACTTTCTACTTGTTTTTAATGAAGAATAAAGCTAAATCGTTAGGTTAAGATGTTAAAATGTGGTTTTTTTTTTGTTGAAGTCTTTTTTGGACATAGGTAAGTGCATGCTTTACTGATAAACACGAAACCCATATAAAAAAGTGGATTCAAATATGTGAAAAATAGAACATTGATCCATGAGACACAAAACCTGAATATATTATATTTGAGAATCAATGAAACTTGCATCTTTGTCTGCTCGGCGACCGAAGATGTTCGCCAGTGGCAGCTTTTGCGCATGTCCCTCCATATTCCTAGTTTTCCTTTCTCTCTGCACAAAAAACCAGGCTCAATTTCTTTATCAACAAATCACTCTTCAACTTCTGTCCAATCTTTTCTTTCCCTAAAATCAAACAAAACATTATCATCATATAAGTTATTTCCATCATCTCAACATCTATATATATATATATATATATATATATATATATATATAGCCTCTTAGGACTGAACAAAAAGGAGCCCTCTTTTCTGCTTTCTTTATACTGTATATGTACTGTAACCATTATGAACTCAAAATGAGTTTTTCTTTAAAATATTATAATATAAGAACGAACCCCTAATCCTATGCTTGCCTAACTTCTGTTGATTTTCTTAATCTACTTAATCTATCAGATGCCATAGTAAAATACGCTACGCTACATTTCATGAAAGTAAGTTAGAGCTATGTTGGCGAGTGGAAATTTCCCATATAATGGTAGTATGATACTTTTGTAAAGGTAAGGGATCGAATCATTGACATTTATGCTGATAATCGATATTTATAACTAAGAAATAACGTGGAGCACTATTGTTAGATAATACAAAAGTACTAAAAATTTGTTCCAAGTAATGTTTCATGCTGCTCATTCTTTGACACTGCTAATGTGAATTGCAAATAATTAGTAAAAAAGCTATTGGAATATGGTATTTTTCCTTGAACTTTCACTAACTAGTGTGCATATAAATATTCTATACATATATATATGGAGCAGGGTGTACTTTTCTGACTTGCACAAGCTTTCTATCTGAGCGAAGAAGTTTCAGTTGATCATCTCTCTTAACAGATCAGAACACACAGAGTGTTGAATGAAGAATAATATGAATACGGACGAAGGGATTTCTTCAAGATTTTATGTAAAACCGGCAGGAGGCGGCGGAGACGGCGGTGGAGTGGCCGGAAAAGGGAGTATGAGCAGTAAATGTGGGAGATGGAATCCAACAGCAGAACAAGTAAAAGTGCTGACAGAGTTGTTCAGGTCAGGGCTTAGAACTCCGAGTAGCGATCAGATTCAGAAAATATCTCATCAGCTCAGCTTTTACGGCAAGATCGAGAGCAAAAATGTGTTCTACTGGTTTCAGAATCATAAAGCTCGTGAAAGACAAAAACGTCGCAAAGTTTCTATTTCTCTTGATCACACTCATCATCATCATCATCAACAACAACAACACTTCATTCATCCTCATCTTCATAACGACAACAACAACATTCTTCCACCTTGTTCTAACTGTATGTTCCTCGTTTCTCATTTCCTTCCATCAATTTCTGTCTCTAAAATAACACATAAGTTTCCACTTTTTTGTCAATCAGAGTCTGACATAACAACAAAAAAGACTATATCAGAAGACAGAGATTTTGAAAAAGTTTCCAACTTTATTTTCTAACTACTCATTGAGTATCATGTTTGATAAGAAATGACGAATGGGTCAGGAAAGTTTCTAATTGTTCTTCCTCTAGATAACTATCATGTCGTTATGAGTTCATGTCAAAGTTGGAGTGTTTTTGACTGAAGGCAGTGTTTTTTGTTCTGGGTTTGTGCAGATTTTGCAGATGATCAGTCCACAACAAATAAGGGTGGTACAGTGGAGTTGGAGCCAGAAAGAATGATGAAAACGCTTCAACTTTTTCCATTGAACACCATTGACGAAACAGAAGGAGATAATGATCATCAGTTCAGAGTAAATGGGAAACAGTACGAGGAGGCAACAGCTTTCACCTACAAAATAGGGACAAAAATGGATCATCCGCCATTGGATCTTCGTTTAAGCTTTCTGTAGAAATCGATGGCTGTTGAAAAAAATATGCTAAGACTGTAGTGTAGCAGCTTAGCGTTTTAATTAGTTTGAATTTTCTGTCTGAGAGAATGGGGGGATTGTTGTTTTTCCTTTTTTAGGGGAAATTGAAAAGGGTTTGGACATTCTCAAGTGCATGCTCGAAAGACGTAGATGATGAATGAGAGTGGCGTTGGATTTATTGTTAATCAGTGAATGTTGGAAATTGGGAAATTCAAATGGGCTTTTATCACGAGAAACCAATGTGTGGATTCAATGCTTCGGAATTCATAAAAAGGGAATTATAAAAGCTATTTTGGTCATTCCTTGGTTTTGCTTCCCTTATTATTCAATTCAATTCAAGTCATTCCCCATTTCAATATTGCCTCAGGCTCACATCTCTTTCTTCTTTTTATATTGCTATATACTATAGTTTTCAAGTTTATTAAGAAAGAGAGTTAAGCTTATCTTATTGGTTAGCTCAACTATATGTTCTTTTTCTAGTAGTAATTAAACCTTTCAAATTCCTCACTATACTTTCCATCCTTCTGGTCTACATGCTTGGATTGCTAGGAAAATATAAGATATTAAACTTCTATGTGCACTGATGATCTACATTTATCATATTATGAATGATTGTTGAGGCTAAACTCGTAGGTCTAAGTAAACTATATGACAAGAATTCCTGAAAACAAATAACAAACGAATGACAACATGAACATACAAACATCTACGTTCGACTATGAGATCAAAACTTCGAATCTCAAAATGATTATCAAATAAGCCTTAAAACCATAGAAAACATTCTCAACTAAAAGGTAGAAGGAATGTGTTTACAGCTGGGAGAATAAACAGAAATCTAGAAGGAAACTTGAGGTCAAAAGAGAACATATAAAACTCAATGACATCAAGATGAAATTGACTTGTGGGTTGAGTCAATGGAACAGAGATGAGTTTGGGATGCCATTCTATTTCTACAGCAGAGCCAAATGGAAAAGGATATGAATCTAGTTTTGCTATACACACACTGTAACAAGAACGTTTTACTGACTGCTCAAACTCAGCATCCATTACAACACCATCCATTATATGCACAACAACCTCCTCCTCCTCCTCCTTTATATCCACCATTTCAGACCTCACAAGGTTAACAATCAGCATACCATCTCTGTCCTTAGAAATGTACTCAACAGAAGTCAAATAAATAGTTCGAGGAGCAGCGAGAAACCTAATATACGTGAAAGCACTGCATATGTGTCGTCCAAATTCTCAGTTGTCCAGTGTAACAGCCGCTAGCAGATATTGTCTTCTTTGGGCTTTCTCTTCTGAGCTTCTCCTCAAGGTTTTAAAACGGGTCTACTAAGGAGAGGTTTCCCACACCCTTATAAGGAATGCTTCGTTCCTCTCTCCAACCGATGTGGGATCTCACATCAAGCCTTCATTTAGTCGTAAACTTCGTTCGCGCTCGAAAGCCTTCTCCCAAGGAACAGAGACAGTAAATGCAAGATCATTGGCCAACATTTCGGTCATCATTTCCCCAAACATGCCCAACTTATTATCTTTAGGAACCTTTCTAATAATTGAAGACTGAGTGTTGTGATCAGTACATTAAGTATGCTACAAGAGATAGAACCATAAAAACAAAGGCAATTTGGTTCTTTACTAAAATGAACCTCCTACTCATCTTCTGTTCAGTAAACTGAATCCATCTTTATTGTCTCTCTTCCACAGTATGCATTTCAAAATGCAGAGTCAAGAAAGGCAACGTTCTTGATTAACTAATACCATTTTCACATCAGTCAAAACACTTTTCAAACTAGTAGATAATCCAACATCCTTCAATTGATTATACTTATCATAGAACCTGGAAATTAAAGCGAAAATCACGAACCATTACAACCAAAACACCAGCAGAATCACGAACATTTCTCTGAAATTTATTTCCAGGAAACAATTTTCTTTTCACTTACACTAACCTCAACTAAGAGAATTCGATGCTCTAGGTTGAAATCGATGTTTCCTATGAATTGCAATTTGTTCGTGCTTCTACAATTAATTTCAAACGATCACTAAATGCAGTTTCTCTCTCTCGCTAACAAGCCAAGCAATTAACAAGAGAATCAAATGGTACAAAAGAAGACGGAATGAAATTACCTGAAGCTGAGTTATGAACATAATGAAATTCCGATTCGAACAGCCAGTCTGAACTGGATTTCCTATCCTCCAGCATCAATAATTATCTCGTCACTGATTCCAAGGAGATCCCCTGGATCCGAACCCCCACCGAAGAAATCAATGCAAAGACGACAAAGTCGTGCAGAATCGAAAAAACGACATCGTTCGCTTCACTACGCTACCAAGAACTTTCCATGGTCCTACAATATCCTAACTGGAAATGGAAGCGGTACCCAATTCAAAAAGGCCTCTGGGCCGAATTGTTTATGGGTTAGGCCTACTTTAAAATGGGCCGTGAGCCCAACTAAAATTGTATTAAAATAATGTTCCAATAATTCCTGAAATCGTACCTTATGAAATGGATTTGTTTGAATACGTTTTCTTTCTTCTATTTTTTAGGGATTTTTTATTCTAAAATTAATAAATACTTTATAATAAAATTAGTATTAATATTAAACCAATTTTAATAAAATTTAATTTCAAACCATCTAATTTTAAAATTTATTGAAAATATAAAGACTAAAATATGATGAAATCTAAAGTACAACGACCAAAATAATATCTTAACGTATGACATTTACCAAAATTTCATAAATTAGCTACTTGGATAATGTCGTTTAAAAGTTCATGTTTGGTCACTTTATGCCAAAATTAAGAATAATAATTATAAAAAAAAGGTTTATTAGTCGTTGAAATATTGATTAAGGAATTTAAAAAAAGACATTTAAATTAAATAAATAAGACAATACAGTTGACGTATAAAGATGAATTTTATTATAAAAAAGAAGTAAGCATGTATAAGCTCCGCGAAAGAAGCATCGTAATGTTTGGTAATATTAAATTTAAATTGTGTCTCATTATAAACATAATTAAAAAATAATAAAAAAATGTTATTTTATGGTAAGATTTCGAAGATATATATATATAAAAGATATATTTCACATAAAACATTTTATTTCTGAAAACTGAATTGATGATCACAATTGAAGAAGAACAATCTTGATCGAAAATCAGATTAGATTTCAATATTTCACATAAAACTAACTTCACATCTACACTTCCATGTAGCCATGGGGTCCGAAATTTGCACACTTTTCTCATTAATTAATTTACCTTCTACTTCGACGATACGTATTGCATGAATTCCCAATCAGACTCAATTCCCGCCATTGTTTCCGGCGCCAAAACCACCTCCAAATCAACACTCCCACCACCCTCTCTGTTCGGAAACGCCGATATTTTACCGTCGAACTTATTCGCCCGCCCACTCCTCACTGCCAACGGCCGTCCCCACCCGAAATCGTTCTCGTACATCGGAAATCTCGGCGAACTACCCATCGTAATTGACGCCCCGTCGGCGTTCCCCAACGGAAACAGCCTCGGATTTCCCTCCCAATCCTCTACGAACCGCCGCACCATTCCGTTATCGTGCGCCATCACGTTCTCATTCAACTGCTCAGCGCACCACCGCAGATCCCGAGAAAGAACGTTTCCGGCGGTGGCGTACGTTGGAACGCTCTGAATCGCGTTGCCAAAATAGTACGGATCCAGCTTCGGCTCCAGCCGGTGCCGGCAATTCACAGCCATACGAAACGTCGTCATTTTATTCGGCGGGAGCTTTCTCGCTCGCGTTACTGACCTCCATAATAAGGCGCACAGAGACTGAAACGACGATATTGTTGTGACTGTGATCGCCTCGCAATTTGCGTGTTGGTTCGTAACGGTGTCGTTTTTGTACAAGCTCTCAAAAATGGACCCCACTTTTCCGTTAGTTTCACAGTACTTATCATTACTTTGCTTCCCCATTATCTCCACCGCCGTTACCATTAAGTCTCCGTTATCGATTAATTTCTTTTGGTTCGTCTTAGCTTTAAGTTTCAAAATTGCTTCTCTACTGAAAGTGAATATTCTCTCGCGTAACGGTACGTCGCCGGAGAACGTGACTTTAGGACCACTTGCCGGAAGACGGAGGACGACCGGAGATACCAGAACGGAGTCGCGGCGGAAGTTCGGCGAAGGAGTGATGCCGATTCTTTTCATCGTCGTTGTCGATTTAGCGGCTTTACATTCCTCGGCGAAGGTGTTGAAGAAGTTCCAAAAGGAGGTGCCGTCGGTGACGGCGTGGTTAACGGAGCAGCCAATGAAAATGCCGTCAGCTAGGAAGTTGATCTGGACGGCCATGATTGGGTTAAAATGGCCGGAGAAACTGACCGTTCGATCGAAAGCGAAAAACTCCTTGAAGCAATCATGAACATAGCCAGGAACGAGAAGGTCACGAACAAAAAACTCACCGGCATTGGCGTGGATGAAATCCACGCCTGCGTCGTTACATTTGATGTAGACGTAACCGTCGCGATCGGTGATTAAACGGCCAGCGAGCGGCGGAAAACGCGAGAGCGTTCTTGCGAGACCGCATTTGAGAAGATCAAGAACGGAAATATCGTCGAGATTAGGGGAAGTGAAGAGGCAGCCTTTCTGGATGTAGTGACATGAGAGCATAGGGAGATCGGAGACGGAGAGTTTCAGGTCCGGTACGGCGGAGGGTTGATCGGGGAAGACAACGCATTTGGAGAGAAGAATTGGCGAAGAAGGAGAAGGAGTTGGGATTGGCATTTTTCACGTCTTAATTTTTTCTTACGAGAGAATATGAAGTGCGTAGAAAAATGAGCGGCGGAGATGAGTATTTATAGGCGAAGGGGAAAACACGGACGGATTTTTGGTTCATGAACTTGCAGTTTTATTTTTTTATTTTTTTATTTTTTTAGTTTACTGAATCACTGATTTCATTGTCATATATTTATTTATTTTTCTTTTTTATTATTGGGTTAGAAATTTTGGATACTAAAAAGATTTTCAAATCTCAGAGAGTATCTCTCTCAATAAACCCAACCTTGGACTTTACACTAAAATCTCTCAAATATAATCAAATCTTATAATAATCTTATTGCATAGTTTTAATTAAATTAATGATTATTATTATTATTATATAGTTTTGGCATGCAAGAAGAATTAACAAGGGCCGCCGACTAATACTGCTCTGTAAGCTGGCTGTCACTCTCCAAATCCCCAGATGAGGGGCGGCTCTAAATAATTAAACAATCAATCAAGTAGCAATTTTGCTAATTCTGATTAATATATATAAAATGGGTGATGTTGGAGATGATCAATGGAGTGTGTATAAAATGGTCGGTTGATTATATGAATGATATTAATCCCTGTAATGGCGCCCAATGTGTATTATTTAGATTATAAAAAAGGCATATGTGTATGCGAGTATAATATATAGTTTTTAATGTGGGTTTGACTTAGAGAATAAGGCACATTGGATGGGCTTGTAAATGTAATATAAGATAGCTGGAGTCAACAAATTTATATAAATTAAGTTGGAACTTTTTTCTAGCACGGGTGTAGATGGTGACTCAAACATAGCTGCTTCTTTTAACGATCGGTAGCTATGTTACTATAAAGCTCTTCCTAAATATGTTAAAGGGTCGTGTCTTCAATGATTCACCTTTTAAAGATAACATCTAGATAAGAACAATTTTGATTTGAATTTAAAAAATCATTATTATTTGTAACGTACGATACCTACCTGATGACCTTTTTGAATATTTGGTAGACCCTTTTAAATATTTGGTAGTCTGAAATATTGACCATGAGAGTTCGAAAAATAAAAGGGTTAAGTTCATTTAATGATTTGAATTTATAAATTAAAGAATTAATTAACTCGTATTATTGTAGATTTTAGTTTGTTAATTAATGAAGTGTGGGGATTACCGTCAAATTTTAGTTTATTATCGTAAAGTTTATTTATTTATTTATTTTTGTAAATACAATAACGAATTAGATATAAAATTAAAATTTAAAGCTTGAAATCAAATTAAAAATGTACAAATGACTCGTATACTTCAACCGATTACATAAATATATGCATACCATACATTAAAGTCAATTTAGAACAAAAATATGACATAATGTATTTGAATTTTTTCTATATTTCAAAATAATGCACGCATTTAATCAGTTTTTTATGATCATGACTCTTTCAATGATGTAGCTGTCGTTTTGGATGAATCATTGGACTAAAAAATAAGAAATATGATATGAATATTAAAACATAGATATATTTATTAAATAAGTATAGAGACATTTTGGATATAGTATACACGTCATTATGTTTGATCCCGTCGTTATTATATAATATAATGTATGAAACTATTGACTCATAGTATTTTAATATAATGCATGCATTTGATGAATCCAAAATAACGACTCTTTCTAGTCGTTTTTGGATGAAACTTTAGACTAAAAAAAATATAAAGAATATTATAAGATGGATAATATATATAAACATAAATATAAAGAAAGATAAAGTTAGGGGTATGGGAGTTGATGTTTGGCAGCTCAAAGATGGGAAGCAGAGCAATGAATCTTCTACAAAGACAAAGAAAAGAACAAGACAAACCATATTTTAGTTATTATTATATATATATCTCTAGTCTTGGTTTGTCCTCAAAATAATACGACATGATTTCATGTTTTGTTTTTTTTATGGATGTGTAGTTATATGTTTGTCCCATAACATTCAAATATGACATTTTGGATATTTATGTTTTTGTAAATCAGGTTCGACTAGACCTCCACCATAATATGATACTGTCTATTTTGAACATAAGTTTACTTTTAGCTTTTTCAACATACCTCATTATTAATGGAGATAGTATTTGTTACTTATAAACTTATATTTTTTCCTCGTAATTAGCCAATGTGAGACTACTCCTTTCGATAATTCTCAACATGGATCACATTTGAGGATAAAATGACTAAAAGAAAGTGCTTTGTTGGATGACCTAATCAAAATTTTCACAACAAGCATGTGAGTGAAGACAAAATATGTTAAAATGATTCGTGTTGATAATCTTTAATCTTAAAATCTAGGAGTAAATAACATGACCATATTGTAAGAGAATGTCAAGGCTATCGTATCGTATATTGAATCTAGATGCTACAACTCCAAGCTTAAATTAGAGGGAATAAATGTAGATACATCATATTCCATAATGTTTTAGATTAAATTATCACACCACTCCCTCCAATAGTTAGGTCTAGCATAGTTGGTAACAATAATATATATATATATATATAAAAGGAGACCATTCATGCCACCTACTCTATTAGTTTCGTCTTTTTCTCCGATATATATATATATATATACACACGAATTACAGTCACGGACGAAAGAGAGTAGCAGCATGCTGTCGTGGTTTAAAGGTTGACAAACCAAATCAATGCCAAAAAAAAAAAAATAATAATAATAGTACAAATTTTTGAATGTCCAAATATATATACATATTTATTATAGAGAGATGGGATATATTATGTGATATGTTCTTCTTTTTCTTTTTTTTTGTTTTTCCTAAATTATATAATTATATAATTTCATAATTTAATACTCCTCTGCCCTGCCCTGCCCTGCCTGCACATACCAAATAAATGAGGGCAATCACAAGGCCCGAACCCCAAGGTTTCTTTAAAAAATAATTTGGGCCTTTACTAGTGGGCTTATTGGATCTTTGGGCTAACCCCCAAAGGTTTCTTTTGAATTAGAACATGGGCCTTTACTAATGGGCTATATTATCTTTGGGCTTCGTTATTTTCCCACCTAGGTTTTGCGGTTTTATTTTGCCAAAATGATTTTAGGTCCTAACGTTTTTTTTTTTTTTTTTTTTTGTTAATTATATCTTGAAATATGTTCTCCTTACAAACTCGATTCGACATTTTTTGGTTGGACAACCAAAAGAATAAGGTTACAATCCCCAACCTTATTTTTAAAATTATTATAAAGATTAATAATATCTGGTTAGAAACCACACCTTTCCACAATAATATGATATTATTTACTTTGAGCATTAACTCTCGTGACTTTTCTTTTAGTTTTTCCAAAAGACTTTATATCAATGAAGATAACCTTCTTCGAAAAAAAAAAAATTTACGGGTTGAATTGAATTGAATTATAAACTTTATTCTATTTATTTGGTCTAATTTTAGTTATACACAAATTATAAACACGTCAATTTAGCTCAATAATAATGGAACTATATTGTAGTATGAAATTATGATTAGAAGGGGAGGCCGGGGTGCGTAGGACGGTTTGGCTCATTACACCCCCGTTCATTGATTTTTGCATATATTATATTCAATATGGGACCCACATCCCATTTTTGCACGAAGACTTTTCGACTCAGTTTAATAATACCTTCAACTTTTGTATATTTTCCTACGTCCTTTTCCTTTTAAAGTTGGAAAAAAATATATTAAAATAATTTAAAACTCAATTATTGGCGTACTATAATGGAAAATATATAAAAAAGAGTTTTGTAATGTAATTTGTCCTTGCCTCGTCAGCACTCGTGGCATCTCCAAAAAACGGGCCTTCGCCAGTTTTACGGATAAGAAATGACGTGGAAGGTGGGCCCCCCCCCAAAAAAAAGCTGGATGGCTTTTGAACGGCCGTAACAATTTAGTGGCGCGCAGCTGACGTGGACTTTATGCGACACTCCCCGGATCTTAAACTAACTTTATATTCTCAATTTTATATCACCCTTGAAGTCCTCGAGGCAGGTCCGTTTTACCTCTCGCACCCACCAGTTATCTGATACCTTCTATATACGTCGGTCATTGCAGAGTCTATGCTTTCTCTTCTTTGTTTTCGTTTATAATTCATTCGTTTTCTGATTACGAAATTCTTTCGGATTTCAGTTTGTTCTCTTTAATCTTCTTTTTCGATTTGTTTCGTTGTGTTTGAGGCGTTTGGATTGATTTGAAAGCGAATTCCGGTGCGAGGAACAACTCAGGATTTTGAATCTATCTACGATAAACTTGAATTTTATTTTGTGTATTCTCATTGGACGGAGGTTTTTAGGTTTCTCCATGTCAGGCCCTAGAAAAGAAGATTCGATTACCAGCAACGTTAGCGATGGCGCCGATCGTGATAACGTTGAAGAATTCGGGGACTCGTCACGAGTTGGCTGTGTATCTTCGAATGTTGCTGAGGTTTCTGGTGGTCCGCATGCTTCAACGAGGGAGATTAATCTAACGGAGCGGCTGACTAGTATGCTTGTTGAGGAAGGAGATGGCGATCTGTTGCTACAGCAGAGCGATCGGGAAGATTGGGTCATTCGGTGGCTTCAGGCGCTAGATATGCAAGTCATGGGTGCTTGTCGGGCTGACGAAAGGTTGAAGCCGTTGTTGAAGATGACTACGTCCAGCGGCATCGCGGAGGATCACCTTCTTGCTCAATTGAATCAGGTTTGTGTTTAAATATGTATTGATCGATATGTGAATTTTTAATGTATAGTGGATTTTTAATTGTCGATGACAATTCACTGCTCTATATTCCATGCTCGTTCTGCGATCTACATAGGACTCCTGGTGCCGATGGAGATGGCATGGAATCTGTGTTTGGCGTGAGTAAAAACGATTGAACGGTTTTTTTTTTTTTTTTTCAATTTTATTTTCATCACTTCAATTTGGTGTTCTTCCCCCGTCGTTTTAGATTCTGTCCTCAACACGCTGTAGTGATGTTTTTTTTATGAGGTTTTGCAGTTTCTAGTTCTGTGTCTTTCGTGCTCCTTTTCGCTGATCAGATCTCTCTCTGTTTTTGTAACTCAGCATTTCGAGCCGGGTGAAGTTGGCATTCTAGCGAGGTGTTTCTGTATACCTCTCGTCTCTATTCGCGTTGGGAAAATTGACAAGCAAGGAACACTCCTTTGCCCTACGAATACAAGGTAACTATTGGCACGATCATTTGTGTCTTGACACTCTGATCTTAAGTAACTGAGAAATATGTGTTTCTATCTGTATTTTCTGACGGTCAATTATAATTCATTAATTCATTTGATTTATTTCAAGGTCAATTGTATTTCATTTTTCTAGAATATAAGTCAGAATACTCTACTTTGCAATGCCCATTTATAATTCATTTCTTGGACTATATCTTGAAATATTAAAATACTCGGCGCCATCATCTTTATTTTTTGTAGTTTGTAGGATTTGTCAGTTCAATGCAAGTGTGGACTCTGAGTTCCATGTCCTGTTTGTGAAATATATTTGTTTCTTGCTCGACTTTGTATGACTTCAAATAGTTGCTTTACTAATTTCACTTGACTAGGTTAGATTCTTATATAGATTTCTTAAGAAACATCGCTAATTTGTTCATGGTGCTTTCTTCTCCTTAAATAAAGAATGGCGAGTGCCTAATTTTTTGTGGTAATTGTGCTCTTTCACTTACTGTTTATCTTTGTTCACATCATTCTGGTTCTACAGCACCTGATAAATTAATATGATAAAAACTACCGCACCAGCACATGTAGGGTGCCCCCCATGATGCCTGGCAGTAGCTGCTTTGCTCTTGTCTCTGTTCGTGACTATACATATCTACATCTAGTCTATCAATCATTTTTAATGGGGGTGGGGTTTGACTAGGTTTTAATCAGTAGTGCTTTTACTTCTATGATGTAACCATATAACGTTACTTTAAAGTGTGTAATTAGTGATAATTTACAGATTTAGGACTCTACATGTTAGCCTGTTGATGGTAACGATGTTCATTCTTCCAAATAAATATATCTTTTGGTTTGTAGGTAAAGTGGCCGTTTTCTATTATGATCTCTGAATTATGAGGAAGTAAAGGTAGTTTCATGCTCTTATACCAATAATAGCTTGCTCCTGTTTCTTAGTTGTGTAGGATTGCCGCTTAATTAAAATGGAATTGTTTGGAGTGAGTGTTATGAATTCTGAATTTTTGTAATTCCCTAACTTATAATGATTTTGTTTTTCTTGAAGAAATTCTATTTTTTATAATTGGACGCTGATATATGTTTGTACTTAGTATATTGTCATACGAACTCTATAAGAAATAATTTTGTAAAAAGCTTGTGTGATTGTTTTTATTGTTGAAGTTACCTTGAAGTTGAGGTTTTGATTTTGAAGTGAATCAATCATAATATGAAATTTAACAATGGAATATCTTGACCTTATGGGTTTGAACCTTGTCCGAGATATTAGAGTGTTGTTGGTATCTTTCTACAGTTATCTTTTTAGGTGTTCAGTTGCTTTTTATGAGCTAGTTGAAATTTTCCATACTGTTTTCAATGGGAAATTCGCCAATGATGATGGAGGATGCAGTTGCATACCAGAAGAAGTTATTGCAATTGGTTAATTGATTCTAGGTTGTGAGGAAATTTCAAATATTGTCGAGGATTTGACCGTAAATGAATGAGATAGATATAGGATACAAGGCTACTATCTGAATCTTTTTGTATTCCACAAACTTCCGTCGTCTTCTCATCTTGATTCTTTTACCTATATGTTATCTAGATTCTAATGTTTGGATTTTGACTGACTACTTATTATATTATTTTTTATGCTTCTAAAAGATCCTTTCATTTGCTAATTATCACAGGGGAAACTTAAAACTAATGGTCCTACCATCATCCGCCTTTCGACTTTCATTCATTGGGGATAATGGCTGTGTAGAGAGATTGTCGAGTGATTCTGTTACAATTGATGAGATCCCTTCAGATAATTCTGGCCGTTCATTTGTTATTAAAGCAAATGATCAAAATATCTATTTTTGGTGCTCAGAGAAGTCAAAGCTCTTGGGAACTGACCTACTTGTGAAGGTATTTGTACTTCTCGTATTGAGTCTAATGACTAGTAGTTGTTCTTTGTTTGAATTACAGTTCAAAAAATAGAATTTTTCTATTGTTGTTCATTCAGGAGAAGACCATGTTGGTCTGGGAACATGTAAAGCTTTTATGTGATTTATATCTTCGTGTGTTGTGGTAGTTATGAATTGATATTATATACTTTTATGGGTTCCTGATGTTACCACTGGATATATATTTTAAACAATTTAGTGTATTGGTTGGTTGCATATTTCCTTATATCGCTTCTCCTTTACCACAGATGAAAGATTTACTGCAGAGGAGACCCTCTATTGCTGAATTAACTGGAATCAGTGAATTGCGCCTTGGTTGCTTTGCAACATGCCTTAGTGCCTATCTTATGGAGTCATCTGTTGCTAACCAACATCCAGTAAGTTCTGCTGATTTGCTCTCTTCATTAGACTCCACAAGAGAACTATCCTATTCATCTCATTTTGGACAATCGTGTGCATCATCCAAATCTGTGCGGTCAAGAAATTCTGGTAGTTCAGCAGTTAAATCAAATTCTGTACTACAGGGTAGTCTTAGCCCCAGGTTGAATTCCTTTAAAGAAGGCCTTCCTAAGACGTTGTTTTCTCTGAGAGATGCTGCTAGGGAAAAATTCAGGAGGCGTGGAGACAATTTGGCTTTAGATAACCGTATTGTTGCTCCATCGATTTCCACTGATGCATTTTGTGTTAATTCTATAAATCAAACTGCTGATTCAAGTAGCCCATTATCTGCATCGAGTTTTTTGGATTCATTGGGAAACTTAGCTGCCCCAACTCCTGCAAGTTCATATCATGTTCCTTGTGTGGTTTCACCTCTCTTTACTCCTTACTACTGCTGGTGTCCTCCTGGTGCACCATCAATTCTGCAGCAAAGGGAAGAACCTTCTCAACTCCCCATCCCATCCATCAGTGCATCTTCCCTTCCACCATTTCCTTCGCTGTTACCAGTTTCTACACCTTCAAATTTGTCGGTTCCAATATCGCCTTTAAATCTAGTTGATTATCCGTTGGTAGATTTCCCTTCTCTATTTCCAGAGCCACGAGTCCGTCTGCCTTTGAAAACCTCTCAGCAGATCCCAACCTTCACTCCTTTGTTCTGCGATCCAATTGTTCATGTTCCTGTAATTGATGTTTGCTCCTCGGGTCAAGGCTACCTTGTGAGTGCAGGCCCTACACTTTCGGCCTCCATTCCGCCACTGCATCCTACACTCGTGAATCCAATGATACCTGCTAATAATGTAGAAAAGGATCCTAGAGAGACACTGCGTCTGCTCATCAGTGGTTCAAGCCAGGGCAACCCTCAATTGATGAACGTACTCCCTGTTGTTCTA
The DNA here is from genome assembly GCA_033971965.1 of Cucurbita ficifolia. Lineage (NCBI taxonomy): Eukaryota > Viridiplantae > Streptophyta > Magnoliopsida > Cucurbitales > Cucurbitaceae > Cucurbita > Cucurbita ficifolia. Next base: position 20,196,954 of record CM066965.1, read on the forward strand.
ACAGATACAGAAGCAAATCAAAGTTTATTTTTAACTGGAAGCCGTGGTCTGTACAGCAATGCTCGAGACATCGACGCAATTGCAAACAGCATTGCTTCGTTGGGCATTGTGACACTTTCAGGGCAATCCGCAAGTGATGCTGACGATTTGAGTGGCCATCCAGATGACAGCAGTGACTCATAAAGCTCTTGTTCGCATGAGCTTTCCCCATCTCATTCTGAGGGAAGGAAGTCTGGCTGATATAAAGTTTATCTTCATACATTCATTTCTTCTTTGCAGAACTTGGTCGCTTTTGTTGCCGTCTGCCAATATGTAGATATATTGCTTTTGTATTTTGAGTTACAATTAGCGCAGCTCTTCACCAACAGAGGTTGATGAGTTCGTTGTGTCTTGGGGGGTGGTATGTCTATAGTTTTCCTGCCTTAGTATATGTAGTTCATGTTTTCTTTCCGTCAATTCCCTCTGTTTTCTTACTGTGTTGGGTTACTCTTTTTAGTATGTCTTTGGTCGTTTTTTAGGTTAAAAACGTACGTGTTCATATTCAGTGTGTTCAAGATACGGTTTGTAATTAGAAGCAGCAAAATTCATCCATTTTCTTGGAAAATCGTTTGAACTTCAAAAAAAAAAAAGAAAAAGAAATGATACAAAAGAATACAAGATCTTCAATGTTCATAGATCATCCCAGCTTCATCAAACAAAGGACTCCATGACTTATTCTTCAATCTTCACTTGGTGCATATGAATCCCTTCTTTTGAGTTTCTCACACAACACAATCACAAATCTGTTCACTCACTCTCTCTCTCTCTGGAGCCGTTTGTTTGTTCTTTTAAACTCCACAATTCCCTCCCCTTCAGGCTTCACCAGTTTCTAAGCTCTGTTTTTTTTAAGCCTTTTGAAAACAGGGGAATCCTAACATCGTGGAAGATCACTGGGCGGCGGCGGCAAAGACTCATTGGGGTTTTCCCCATTTTCCACTAGAAACGCCATTTTTAATCCCCATGTTGTATGTACTTCCAAATGGCAATGCAAGAACCAAACACCTGCCCACATGATGAAACAAAAAAGGAATTTAGAGCCAAAAAGAAGAAGAATAAGGGGAATTAGATTTTTGTTCACCTGGGTTATCTGCTTTGAATCTTATCGCCGTCCAGCCCCCATTTGGCACTCCGAAAGTGTTCCTCTCAACTGGGTCAACAAGATTAAAGCCTTTCGGATCCTCAATCGGGTCGAAATTTCCCGATCCTTTTCCGACCACGAACACATTGAAGCCGTGTAAATGTATAGGATGACTTTCAGGGGCAATCACAGCAGTGTCTTGAATCACCAATTGAACATTCGAGTTATAACGCAGCCTATAAACCTTTGTCCCATTTGTTGTCTGAGTATTCGCTGGTGGTTTCCCAGTATAATCGAAAACAAACGGCGGATTCCCCGGAAAATCCTCTGTGAAAACCCCTCGAATCTTGTAGTAATGCGATTGCAGAAGTGCAATTTCGGGCATCAAGAACGTTACATTATTAACCGCCGCCACGATTCTAACTCCATTGACACAAGTTTCACAAGGATTAATCCCAACTCCAATGGTGAAAAATAGAGTATGGTCGATGAACAGAGGAACTTTTGCTGGGTATTCCTCTGAATTGAGGCTTCTAAGAGAATCAATGAATCGATCTGTTAAAAGGGTTGAATTTTGAGCAGGAACTTGTGTTAATACGATGGTGGGATTCTTGGGAGTTCCTTTGTATCGAAGAAAGGCTGTTGCAGTTAAGTTATCGATAGGAACAGGGGCATCCATAAAAGGGGAGGCTGTAATTAAGTACTTCCCGACAGGTTTGTCGGCTGTAAGAAGGGCGTTTGTGGTTTGGCCAGGGCTTATGAAAAGGGTTTCGGTTTCGAAAGGCTTAGTGTAAGAAGCATCGACTTCAACAATGGAGAAACGATGGCCTGCGATTTTGAAGAAGAAATCTTCGTTGAGTGCTGCGTTTATGATTCGAAGAAGGTAAGTCTTCCCACTTTCAACGTGTAATGTGAAGCCTCCTGCACATTCATCAAAAGGCATTCCCAGTTATTTCATTGAGTTCAAAACTTGAAACCCATTTCCCCAAATTCATATTATGTTCCAAAGTTAAGATCTTTTGATGATTTTTGTGTTTTTGTCCATTTGGGTACCATTAGTAGCGCAGCCGTGAACAGGGCCTGGGTGGCCATTGATTGTGTGAACGTCCGATACGGTGGGTGGCAGACCCGACACTGTACTCTTGTGAACCATATCCTCCACATCGACCTTCCACCATTCACCTGTAGAGAATGTAGAGAATGGCACCGTAAGATCCCAGATCGGTTGGGGAGGAGAACTAAACATTCCTTATAAAGATTTGTAAATCTCTCCAAAACCTTGAGCGAAAGCCCGAAAGTAAAGCACAAAAAAGACAATATCTATTTAACGGTGGACTTGGACCGTTACAGGCACGAACAAATGAATGAACAAATGAATGATCTTGAATGCGTCTTAGCCAAAAGAAAAAAAAAAATGATCTTTTGCTTACCTAAAATGATGATTTTCTCTTTATCAGGATTGGTAAAAGGATAAGGAACGCCAAGCTTGGGTAAGATGACAATGGCGCCATGAACCGTGGCTCTAATCCAAGAGATATGAGCATGCCAAAAAAGGGTGCCTCTTTGGCCGTGGAGAGTGAAATTATAGACATAGTTCTGACCCGGTTGAATTGGGCACTGTGTGATATAAGCTGGTCCATCAGCCCACCCGCTTCGGAGCTGTCGAACCCCATGCCTGAACAAAATCTAGGCGTTATTTCATCCTCGATTCGAAGAATAAGCTTACTATTAGTTGGTAGTTCAGACCAGTGGATAGTGAGATTATCGTTAGCTCGGTTGGTGACTCGAACAATCACGGTGTCGTCCTCTCTGGCATACAGAGTTGGTCCTGGAAACTTCCCATTAACAGTCATAATAAGCTTGCTCCCACAGATCTTCGTTTCATTCTTCAACACAACCTGCACAGAATTTCATGAGTATAACCTTCTGATAATGTTTTAGCCGACAAACCCATCTTCAAGAGAACTAAACTTACTAAGAAACTGTAATGACGAACAAGAGATTGAACCACAGCAGCAGCAGCTAAGAAGGCTACCAAAAGAGTAATCAAAATGTATCTCATCATGTTTCTCTTTGTGTAGAGTGGCTCTTGATCAATGGGGTTGAAAGAACTTTATAGAGCAAGAATAAACATTGCTGTCTTTTATCTTTTTAAAACGTTAGGTGAAACAAAGAATCCAACCATTTGGTTTGGTTTTGTTTTGTGAGATCCCACGTCGATCGGAGAGGAGAACGAAACATTTCTTATAAGGGTATGAAAACGTTTCCCTAACAGACGCGTTTAAGATCGTGAGGCTGACGGTGATATGCAACGGGCCAAGGTGGACAATATATGCTAGCGGTGGCCTTGAGTGTTACAAATGATATCAGAGCCAGACATCGGGCAGTGTACCAGCATCTTATGGCTCCCAGGGAGTAGATTGTGAGATCCCACATAGGTTGGAGAGGAGAACGAAGGTGGAATTTTCTTCCTAACAGACACGTTTTAAAACCATAAGATTGACAGCGATATGTAATGGGCCAAAGCGAACAATATCTGCGACTTTTCTTGCATGTTACACAATGATAATGGCACACCATTTTAGTTAGAAATTGTTCTTGATGTGTTACTATTTTGAGTTGCTTGGTACACGCTTACCATATTTTATGTCATGTTGAAACTTACATCCCAGCTGCTCCCACTCTCTCACACATTCTAAGCAGCCACCCTTTTGTCTAAATCCTTTACAAAAACTAAGGATTATTGGAATTCTTATACTGTTGTCTGAAAATATCACTATATTTTTTTGGAGGCTCTAGGAGCGTGGGATGAAGACGATATATAACCGGTCATTCTTTTTACTATGAGTATAGTAGACAAACATGACTTAGGTTTGAAGCAAGGTCTGTAATACCACTTGTTAGAGACAAAAAGTCGACTGGACATGGATCCTCAAATCTATATGGGTTCGATACTTGGAATGAATGCGAACGTTCATTTCGTCGCTTAGAGAACAGCTCAACCTCTATCATCTTTTACATTCCTTTCCTTTTAAGCTTCTCCCTCTTTTAATGGAAAGCCAAATCCCAACCTTTTCTTGTTTTTAATACAAGTCCCAAGTCCCTGTCTCTCTTTAACACACCTAAATGAGAAACTTCCCATTTTTACATATTTTTCATGCAAAAATGGGAGCTTCCACAGTCCAAACAAGCTCATTTCATTCTTTACCTTTTCTTGTAACTCCGATGTTAATTTAAATATATCTTCGTCGTGGAGTTTTGTTAGACGGTCCAAAAGGTCTCATTCTAATGGAGACGTTTCCTTATTTATAAACACACAATCTTTCTTCTTAGTTACCTTGTTGATCGAGAACAAAAATAAATGAAACTTATTTCAAAACTCAAAATTTGAATTACTTCCCAAGATAAGTTGATCAATGCTACTTAACAATTCTAACATGCAAATCTAAACACAAAAATGCAGAAAACAAAAGGTGACCGCCTTAAAATGCATAATATGCGACTTTCATATTAATATCCAAAATCTTTATGGAATAATATGAATAACTATTTATAGTTTTAAAAATAAATTCTATAAGTAACTTTATTGTCCATTATAAATAGCATACCAAAAACTGGAGAATACAATGGAAGCTCTCTAAATTCAGACATAGAGAGCGATTATGTCATCTAAACATAAATATTTTCCATTTTGTTTGTATTGCTTAAAGAAATGTAATTTGATATTGTAGACATGTTTGTTTTAGAACTGGGAAAATAATTAAAATAATAATAATAAAAAAAAAAAGGAAAATGAAGGAAGGAAGAACACAATCCATTATTTATTTTTTCTTTTCTTAGAACGTATCATGTAAGATGTGGATGGACGGGGTCCAGTTCGTTAGGGTCAACGGTTGACTTATGGGAAAGGTGCCTATTCTTGTGGAGTTACGAGCAACATCCAGGGCAGAGGCGCCTGTTTTTGAGGAGTTACAGGCAACCTCCATCGCAGAGGCGCCTGTTTTTGTGGAGTTACAGGCAACATCCATGGCAAAGGCGCGTTTTAAAAGCCAACTCAATCGTTGAAACGAGCCAAATTAATGGTGGGACACAATTCCTGCCAACCTCATCCTTTATCTTTTTCCTTTTAATTATTATTTGTAAATGCGTTGTAATCAGATTCATTAAACAATAAATCTTCCTTTCATTTTTTCTAATTCCCTTTTGGATCAATTCTTTACCCCAAATTCGAACATCAAACTTCCACTCCGCTTCCCCAAGAGAGTTCCAATCCAATCCAATCCCTCTTCTTTGTTTTTTCCCCTCGTCCCTTCTTCCGTCTCGAAAATCTCTTGACGTTTTCGCTTTTGGGTTCTCTGCAGATCCACCCGCTTTTCAATCTCTAATCTCAGGTATGTGATTATAACTCAATTTCCTTTCACATTTTCCATCTCCCAACTCCCAGATCATCATCAATATATACTTCTAAGATCTTTGTTGCCTTTTTTGGTTGTTGAGCAGTCGTGTTCCTGGGTTTACTGGCATTGGATTTATGTTTGTTCGTTATATTTTTATAATCTATCGAGGAGTGTCTGTATTCTTTCCGATTAGCGTAGTTATGATTTTGATCTAACAAAACAGAGAAGAAGGGACGTTAGCTGTGAGAGTTGTGGATTGTTTGTGATCTTGATTGGGTGAAGAAGCTTCAGATCTAATCTAACTCCGAGGGCTTAGCTATGTCTTTCACTGGAACACAACAAAAGTGCAAGGCCTGTGAGAAGACTGTCTATCCTGTGGAGCAGCTCTCTGCTGATGGAGTTTCCTACCATAAGTCTTGCTTCAAATGCAGCCATTGCAAAGGAACTCTAAAGGTATTACTATGTGTTCTTTGAGCTGGTTTCTTATCCTTAACATTGCTAAATCGCCTACAAACCAAAGGGTTAGGATATATTTGTTCCTCTATATGTATTTCATAAGCTCTGATGCATGTCAATAATTGACAACTAAACTCAACAGCTTAAGTTGAAAATATATTCTTTTGAAGTTTTCCATTGATGATGTCTATCACAAGTAAACACAAACTAGTTTTAAGGGATACATCAAGGGTTCCAAAGTATAATTAGAATTCAGTGAATGGTGTCTACATTCTTTATAAAGGTGTGTAAACCTCTCCTTAGTAGATGAGTTTTAAAAACCTTGATAAACCCAAAAGGGAAAACCCATAGATACAATATGTGCTAGTGGTGGGCTTGGCCTATTACAAATGGTTTCAGAGCCAGATATTGGGTGGGCTGAGCTCAGGGGTGGACATGAGACAGTGTGCCAGTAAGGATGATGGGTCTTGAAGGGGGTGGATTGGGGGGTCCCACATCGATTGGAGAAGGGAACGAGTGCCAGTGAGGACGCTGGGTCTCGAAGAGGGGTGGATTGTAAGATCTCATATCGGTTGGAGAACAAAGGGTGTGAAAACTTCTTTTAACAACTTTGAGGGGAAACCCGAAAGGTGAAGCTCAAAGAGGACAATATCTGGTGGGCTGGTGGGCTTGGACCGTAGCTAACATATCATATTGTCTGATATTTTTTATGTTTTGAAAACTGGAGCTTTACCTATTGTAGTTTAACCTCGTTCTCTGTTTTCCTTCAGCTGAGCAATTACTGTTCAATGGAAGGAGTTCTATATTGTAAGCCTCATTTTGAGCAGCTCTTCAAAGAGACAGGCAACTTCAACAAGAACTTCCAATCACGTATGTTCTTATCTTCTGTCACTTATCTTTTATGTTTCACTTCCCAAAAGTTTTGCTTTCACATGTTTAATTGTTCTTGAGTTTTATTTCCAACAGCTGCAAAGTCAGCTGAGAAGTTAACTCCAGAGCTGGTAATTTCCTGTCGTAATCAATTGTAATTTGTTCTCGAGGAGATAAAATTATGCTGATTCTTGTAAGCACTTAACTGGTTTCAGACAAGGTCACCTAGCAAAGCTGCTGGCATGTTTTCTGGAACTCTAGACAAATGTGCTACTTGTGGTAAAACTGTTTATCCACTGGAGAAGGTAACAGTGGAGAATCAGTGCTATCATAAGTCGTGTTTTAAGTGCTCTCATGGAGGGTGTGCTTTATCACCATCAAATTATGCAGCCTTAGAGGGTATTCTGTATTGCAAGCATCACTTTTCCCAGCTTTTCAAGGAAAAGGGAAGCTACAACCACTTGATCAAGTGTGCATCCATGAAGCGTAATGCTGCCTCGGTTCCTGAAGCTTGAAAGTTCGAATTCTCACATCATCTCGGACCTAACTCTCTGTTTAACTTTAAATTTTCTGGTTTCGAGATGGGAAAAAAGGAAAAGGAAAAAGAAAGGATTTTTTAAATTTTATTTTATGTATTTACCATTATTTCGGCTCGTGTGTTTATTTGAGCAAATTGTTGCATTTGATCCATATTTGAGGTGCAAAGCTTGTATAAGATTTCCTGGACTTGCATATTTGCAAATTTGATCATTATGCGTTGTGTGTTCTTTTGAACTTGCTCTGACCCTTTCTTCACCGACAAGATAAGCCTTAGGAAGACCATAGTTCTGTAAAAAAAGAAAAGAGTGTTATTAAAGCTATGCACAAGTTGGCATAAAAACAGAGTTACAATCCATAGACTAGTGGTAATGAGTAACAGTCTAAGCCCACCTGTAGGAAGACCCGCTTGTCCTCTTTCGATTTTCCCTAAAGGTTTTAAAACGCATTGAGTAGGTAGAGTTTTCTACACTTTTATAAGAAATGTTTCGTTTCTTTCCCCAACCGATGTGGGATCTCACAATCCACCCTCTTTGTTTTCTTCTCCAATCGACGTGGGATCTCATAATCCACCCCTCTTGGGGGTCCAGCATCCTCGCTGGCTCACCGTTCGGTGTTTGATACAATACCTAACAAGTCAAAGTAGACAATATATGTTAGTGGTGGGCTTGGGTTTATAAATGGTATCAGAGCCAAACACCAGGCGGTGTGCCAGCAAAGACGTTGACGACGATATGTAACAGGCTAAAACGGACAATATCTAGTAGCAATAACACTTGGTGCCAAGCAAATAAATCAAACAAGGGAAGGGCTGGGAGAGAAAGCAAGAGAGGTACGATGGTTGTCATTAATGAACTATATAACAAATGTTAACAACAATATGATTGTGTAGACACCAACTTATACAATGCCTTCTTCTGATCATGAAAGAATCAAGGTGAGTTACACAGTGATGTTGGGGTCATTTATTTAAGTTTCTATTCCTAACCTGAGTTTCCTATGCTTCTGAGAAAAGATCAAAACAAGACCAAAAATTTAATGGCAGCAATGCCCAAGCATGCAGCCACTACTACTTGGCGGCGGCCTTGGCTGCCAGTGGATTTCCCATTGATTTGAGCTTTGGAGTGTCAACTCTTATTTGCTCGTTTCTTTGCTTCGCTGTAGAGAATGACTCCCATAACTGTGAGCGTATAACCAAACATTCCAGTAACAGACACAGGATTTCTAAAGATTAAGATTGAAACAACAACAGCTACCGCCCCTTTTGCGTTTCCTAGTACCTGGAACACACACAAAACAAACCACATTTCTTACAACCTTCAGTTCAGATGAGTACGTGTTTATCATGCACCACTGCCTGAAACACCTGACATTGATAGCCTTCAATATTCATTTGTTGTATGATGGCAATAAAAGATGGGATGTCAAGGCTTTCTCATCATTTGATAACATACTATGTTACATATGAGGGTTAAGAATATGTTAAAGGCCTCTACAACTACGCCCTCTAACAATATTCGGAGACTAAATATAACAGCCCAAGCCCACTGCTAACAATATTCGGAGAGGGGAACGAAACATTCCATATAAGGGTGTGAAAACTTCTCCCTAGTAGATGCGTTTTAAAACCGTGAGGCTGACGGCGACAAGTAACAAGCCAAAACGGACAATATCTGCAAGCGGTGAGTTTGAGCTATTGCACTAAAGATCAACTACGAGTCAATTCATTTCCACTTCATTCGATGTAAGAAATCTCATTAGTTGGCTGCTATATCTATCAAGAACAGTTCATAGAAAACCATTTGGGACATGCCACAGCCGAAGGATAAAGCTAAGAGACTTACCCAAATACAAACGAAACAACCAATTAAACAAAAGAAACTTGAATATACCATATTCCTGGCTCCTCTATAACAAGTGGTTCACATGTTAGGCAGAGAGCCTAGACATAATAGAAAGTACTACAAATCTACCATCATCACAACCTATCACTTTATACATTAGGATCTCAATCAACCAAGAACACATAAAGTTGAGCACTGAACTAGTAGCATGCATGAGTACACAACAAAGAATGAAAATATACCTGAAGGGTCAGCGCGCTGGTGTTTTTCGTGACCAGAAAATTGGTCAAATTTACGAAATATGCTAGCGACGAATTGAAAAGAAGGTACCAGATGATCTTGACATCATCTCTAGCAAGAGCTATGGTGATACCAACCACATTATCTTCCATAAAAAGTGTTGCAGGCAGCAAGAAAACAACAGCCATAGGAGCCATATATAAAAGGAGATTCATGGAATTCAGCTTCTCTCTGTATGAGGCCGTTTGAGAGCATTAGATGCTTGGAATTTCATTGTTTGAACATAAACTACAATGATATAAGATAGAAGGCATTACCCTTCTGCAGAAAGCAAGATTCCTTGAAGTACTGATTTGAGAGCTCTTGCAGCGGTAGCTGCAACACATATCAGAAAGCCAAATAGATGGAAACTTGGTTCGCTCTGTTGCCATGAAAGAAACACTTCAGAGGCAAATTCTATGCCCACTTTATTTTCATACAAGACATGAGACAACAGACATAAGCCACAGCACAAACATGGTGAAATCCACCAATTACATCTACCCTTCAATACCCAAAACTAGAGAACGACTTGAAAAGCTTCCACGACTAACACAAACATAAACCTCATTGAACTTATAGATTCTTGGAGAGGGGAACGAAGCATTCCTTACAATGGTGTGGAAACCTAGACCTTTTAAGGGAAGCCCTTGAAGGGAAGACCCACAGAGGACAATATTTGTAACGGCCCAAGCCCATTGCTAGCAGATATTGTCCTCTTTGACCTTTCCCTTTTGGGCTTCTCCTCAAGGTTTTTAAAAACGCGTCCGTTACATTAGAGGTTTCCACACCCTTATAGGGATTCTTCGTTCCCACTTCAACCGATCTGGGATCTCACAATCTGTCCCCAGGATCTCACAATATCTGCTAGCGGTGGGCTTGAACTGTTACAAATAGTATCAAAGACAAACACCGGGCAGTGTGCCAACGAGGATGCTAGGCCACCAAGGGGGTGGATTGTAAGATCCCACATCGATTGGAGAGGGGAACAAAATATTCCTTCTAAGGGTGTGGAAACCTCTCCCTAGTAGACGCGTTTTAAAACCTTGAGGGAAAGTGAGAAGGCCTACAAAGAACGATATCGACTAGCTGTGTAACAGCTCAAAGTCCAAATATATGAAATCCTAAATCCCCATGCTCAAACAGAAGATGTTTGCTCCCATGTCGGTATTATCCATAGAACACAATAAACAGGAGCTGAGGAACTGTTTGAGCGTTGAAACTAACGTTTTGAACTTAAACGAAGGTAACCGCATTAAATTTCTCATAAAGAGGCACAGAATTTCGAGTATTCTTACAGGAAATGTTGAATGGGGGATAACAAATTAGGCAGCCAAAACAATAAACAAAAGAAGAGTACATACCCCGCTCGCAATGACAACTCCAGTGACGACAGGAATGAGAGTAACGTAAGTAAGCCAAGCCTCCCTCTTCAAGGTCATCAGATAAGCAAAAACCGCCGTGAAAAATGGCGTCGTCGCTCCAATAGCCTGGTTGAAAGAGACAGGCAAATACCGAAGCGAAATGTTGCCAAACACAACGGATATGCAGAAGATAAAGCTAAGAGCAGAGATCTTAAAGAATTGGACGCGAGATCGAATGGTCTGCAAAGGAACCACCTTAAACCAAGCAATGGCAATGTAGCTGAACAAAGAACAAGCGGTCATGTGGCACATGGTGAGGAAGATCGGGTACTTAAAACCATAGTTGGTGAGCAAATACTTGTTGAGCAACAGAACCCCAATGTTGGAAGAGTACCAGGCGGCAACGAGGCCGATCGTGAAGAAACGACTCATACCCTTCATTTTGGGAGGTGGGTGTTGATCAAAAAGCTGTAATTTCAACAAAGAAATGGTGGGTTTTGTTAAGTGAAGCGCAGTGGGAGGTAGGAGACGGACATGAACCAAAAAGGGTCGGGGAAAGCAAGGATCTGGGCATTGGAAATGTGTAGCGATTAGAGAGAAACAATAAGGGGATTGAATTGTAGAGAGGAATGAGTTGGTTCCATAACAGAAAAGCGGGGATTGGAGAGAAAGGGAGAGAGAAAGGTAAGAGTTTTTATAAACTTATTTCCAAAGAATTAGGCATATGCAAAATTGGTGCATTTGACCTTACTTAAAGGGCCCTGCTTTTTCATTCATTAAGAAGCGTGTAGTGGCGTGGAAGGCTTCTAAATTCAATTCTAACCTGTTTGGTTGGCCATGTGGAAAGCCATGGCGCCGGTTGACCTTCAAATATCTCTGAAGATCCGCCATAACTTCCTGCTGTTCTCAACTTTCTAACCCCACTTTTGCTTCGAGATTTGAACAGCGATGATGCAGCACACACATGTTGTGTTGGAGAAGAACATATCAGCTTTTGGCGCCATCCCTGCTTCCTCTCTGGAACACCCAAAAACCTTAAAAGTTATCAAACAATCAGCATATGAAACTAATCAAACACTTAAAGAAAAAGAGGATCGAGACCTTTTTGGCTTGATCTCAATGACCCATAAAGGATTTTCTCAGGAAACAAACAGAAGTGGCTACAAGGGAAGGAGATGGTGGGTGATACCATTGAAGAAGGGGGAAGGTATTGCAGATGATGGACAGAGTAAGGTATGTGTCATGTGTAAACAAATTATTAACCTCACTGAGACAAGTTTTTGGAGTTGAAGTTTGGAAAAGGAGAGGGAGGGAATCTGAAAATGCGATGGGATATTCACTCGAGGTGGTAATGAGGACAAGGAGTGTGTAGGGTATGGTCACAGAAACTACAATATCATGAATCCATAATGAATATAGGCAACATTCTGGACAAGTTCGTGGAGTTTGTGTTTTTTGGTATTTAAATCAAACAAAAAATGTGTGTACACATGCGAGATTCAACCTCAATTGCTTACAAGATTCAACCCGACCTCACCTATAAAGACTACAAACATGAACATAGTTAAGCAATTAAGATATTTGTTGAGCAACGTTGGGTTGAGACTAAGGTTGGTTGGATATTGGATTATAGGTGTAATGCTCATTGTCACGATCGTGCTTCTTCAGGACGTGTTGCTCATGCCACCCAAACTCTTACAGATGACACGTGATCATATGGTGTACAATCGCAAAGGACAGTCACCATGTAGAAAGCAACTGAAAGGGCTACGAAGAAAAGTGCGATTGTGACACTCATGACCAAGATTCGAAATCTGAATACACCATATGATGACCATGACATTCTCTTGAAACACAGTCATGTTACTTACTACTCACCTCTACTCTATGAATGAAAACTATCTTTGTAAATCAACACAAGTCATTTCACATGCAAGGTACGTTCAACTTTAAAGTTCTTATAATTGAGCCACAAAAAAAGAATATGCACGTTGTTGATATAAGTAGTAACTTTCAATTCTTTTAACCTTTTTTAGTCATCTTATCCTCCACATCACTCTCATTCGAATATGGTCTTAGTTTATTATTTCATTCATTTAGGTGTCACACGAAGTATCATCCGCACTCATTGTATATATTTACAAAAGTGAAATCGATCAAGAACACTATAATAATAGGTAGAATTAAAACACAAACTACAACGAATAAGAATAGATAGTCGACCGAAATGATGAAATGTCGGATCACAATTAGAAAAGAGGAAAAGGGAATGGAATGGCAGAGATGATGAGCAGCAACTGGAAAGGCTACGTTGTTCCTGAAATTTCGGTTCCTATGATATCCCCACAACCATTAAAAATTTTAAATTCACAAAATAAACCGTGAAATCCCTTCTCGTCCACTACTACCCATTTCGCCCCCTCTTTTTGTACACCTCCACCTCTCCACCAGAAAAATTCAAATTCATGCCTGCTGCCTTTACGCCTCTTCCACGTCATGACCAGAAGAAGGCTGGTGGAATATGAGCATGAGGATGCCGCCAAACTCGCCGCTGCTGGCATCTTCATCGACGGCGACGCCAAACATGTTGCCTCCTTCCGCCGCCATGTCCACCGCCACTTTCCCGACATCGTGCGCCGCCCTGGATGTTACGTCATCGGCTGCTTGTTGCTTTTGGCATTTTCCACCATCTCTCTGTTCGTTAAGTTTACGTTGCTCAATTCTTTCGATGAAATGCGGTTCATGCACAACGACAAAAAAACTGGGGGGCCTTCTGGTAATTTCATTCCCCGCCAAAAACCACTCTACCAATCAAAGACCGCTTTGACCCAGTCTGCTTCCGCTAAGACCAACCCCCACAACCCAGTTCCGGCCAAGGTTAAATTAATACGAAATCTTTTATTTACTTTTTAAAATTATTATATTATATTTAAAATAATTTTGTTTTTCCAAATGGTGGTTAGTTTTTGGAGACATGGGAGCAACCCGACAGTGAAAACTATTACAAATGCATCAATGTGACAAAGAACGAGGAATCATGTAAACAATTTCTGTTATTACGGTTATCGCTCCTAGTCTCAAACAAATTAATAATGGTTTAATATCAGGGAGTGAGATTGAAACAAATGGCTACCTTCTTGCTCGAGCCAACGGCGGATTGAACCAGATGAAAACTGGGGTCTCTTCATCGAAATGAATAAGTTTTTTATTTTTTTATTTTTTTTTATTTTTTAGATATTAAATGTTATTTATTTGTTTATTTTGTCATAACTATTGCAGATAAGTGACCTGGTTGCAATAGCAAAACTCATGAATGCAACTCTAGTTCTTCCTTCTTTGGATCATAGATCCTTTTGGACTGATACAAGGTCATTATTCCCAGCTTCTATTGTGATTGTAATTAGGAGTTAATTAGTATAATTAAGAGAGTTCAATTTCAAACAAAATGAAGTTTTGAATGATTTAACGTCCTTTTCCGCAGTGAATTCAAAGACATCTTCAACTGGGAAAATTTCATCCAAGTTTTGAGGGATGAAGTTCATGTAATAGAATCTCTCCCCTTAGAACTCTCACATATCAAGCCCTTTGAAACTGCACCAGTTTCTTGGTCTAAGGTATTCACTGCACATTCATTCATTCACTTTGTTTCCCTCCCATTCTAAATGGAAATATATGCAGCCTCGTTACTATAGAGTACATATGGCGTCTTTGTTGAAGCAGCACAAAATCATTCACTTAACCCACACGGACTCTCGATTAGCCAACAATGGTGTTGCGGAATCGACACAGAAACTACGATGTCGAGCAATGTATAGAGCTTTGACGTTCAATACCAAAATTGAACAGCTTGGAAACAAGCTGGTTGCTCGACTAAGAAGTGATGGAAAACCTTATTTAGCTCTGCATTTAAGGTAAGAAAAATGTCCCAACAGTAGTACTTTCCTACGCCTACTTTCAAATTGAATGCTAAACCAAAACACCAATTCTCACTTGAGAATAGAAGAACTCCATTTCATTTCACCATCAAAGAACATCGTGTAAGTAACCGCCCAAGCCCATCGCTAATAGATATTGTCTTCTTTAGGCTGTCCCTTTTGAGCTTCCAATCAAAGTTTTTAAAATCCCTCAGCTAAAGAGAGGTTTCCACACCCTTATAAGGAATGTTTCGTTCCCCTCTCCAATCAAGGTGGAATCTGCTAGCAGTGGGTTTGAGCTGTTACATATAAGTACGATGATTAGTATTTAATTCACATGTACAGTTTAAACTACCAAGACCGGTTCTCCCAAAGTTAGATATGTTCCTGATAGCAAATATATTTGGTTGCAGATACGAAAAAGACATGCTGGCATTCACGGGCTGTAGTCACAACCTTACCGAAGCGGAGGATGAAGAGCTGACTACCCTAAGGTTTAACGTGAGACACTGGAAGGTAAAAGACATAAACGGTACCCAACAAAGACTACTAGGGGAATGCCCCATGACTCCAAGAGAGGTAGCTATATTTCTTCAGGCAATGGGGTATCCTTCTGATACCAATATCTACATTGTTGCTGGCGACATTTACAGCCAAAGCGGGATTAAACCGCTAAAAGTTAAGTATCCTAACATCTTCACACATTCATCTTTGGCAACTGAAGAGGAATTGGAACCTTTCAAACAATATCAGAACCAGTTGGCTGCTTTAGACTATCTTGTAGCAGTAGAGAGTGATGTTTTCGTTTACACCTATGATGGGAACATGGCTAAAGCTGTCCAAGGTCACAGGAGATTTGAAGGGTTTCGGAAAACCATCAGTCCTGACAGGTATAGAGACGGAGATAAACAAATCCATAGCTGGGAATTTTTCTTAACAAAGTAAAAAATATGGCAGGAAAAGACTCAATTCATGAACGAGAATCCTAAAATAACTTAATGTTGTTCATTGAGTAATTACTCTGTACTAGTAGTTGATACTTAGTCAGACCTGTAAAGCTATTTCATGCAGGTATGGTAGGAGGATTGAAATCCTAAATGGAAAAATGAATTAGAAAAGAGTTTCTGTCTCAATCTAAGGGACGCTTATCATCTATTTTCAGGACAAATTTAGTGGATTTGATAGACCGATTGGACAGTGGAGTACTAAGCTGGGAAGAGTATTCTTACAAAGTTATGGAATTACATAAAGAGAGAATGGGGTCACCATATCCCAGATGTCCTGGGAAGTCCTCGAAACTGGAGGAGAACTTCTATGCCAATCCTTATCCAGGTTGCATCTGCCGCAAGTCTGATGGCAAGAAGCACAACTCAAAGAAAGAATGTCGAGGCTGAAATCTCATGGTCACATACAGGGAAAGGCCATGGTTTGGGTTCACTTGTCACAGGCATGCTTTAGCAGCTACAAATGAATGCAGGGCACTAGAGACATTGTAGTAGATGAGATCGCTTCTGTTTAAAGAACATCTCATACAGTGGTAACTACCCCTCCCCCCATTTTTTTACCTTGGAGTCCACTTACAGTGGTAACTACTTGAGTCTGGATATTAAAGCAAATACTAACAGTAATAGGAATGCGATCCAATTTTTCATCGGTGATTTCTTATTTTTCTTTCTTCTATGTGAATGTACAATATAATCATGATACAAAAGCCAATCCCGTCAACTATACCAATCAAGAAAGAGAATTGAAAATGTTAGCACAAATAGAAAAAGCAGAAGGAAGGTTCTACTGCTGCTATTCCGCTGAATTGCCTGGGCAAGTTCTTTATTACCAAGCTCGACGTTCTTTGTAGCTTCAACAGCCTAATTTGTAGTTCATTAAAAAGAAAGAAAATAGGAAGTTCAGTACTTAACAGTACCGAGAATAGTGCTCAACTGAATTTCATTCTGGAAATGTTAAAAAGGAAGGTGCAAGTGCAATTAGCCGTTCAGATTTGAGGGATAATGTGAAAGACAATAAACTGAGGTAGAAATGCTGACCTGTTCATAAAGAAATTCGATTTGTTGTGCTTGCTGCAAAACATGTGTAGACATTAGGTGATTTAAAGCAGACATCTCTACCATCTTAGTTTCTGTTTCCTGGACTGCATCAAGAAGACTAGTCAACTCAACCTACAAATTTGGAAGAAAACAGCTGATCAGTTCTCAAATTTTACCCATCAAGAATCAAGTTTGGTTCAATTAACAGATGATAGAACTCTCATCAAATTTTGTTTCCCCCTCCATATTTTGATTACCTGAAGTGCACGAGTTTCATCATCCAACAGTTGCTGTTGGGCTCGGACAGGTTGATGCTCAAAATTATCAGGTTCCCTCAGCTCCATATTATTATAGTTGGGGGCATTTGCAGAACGTGGTTTATTTACTTGGTTGGGTTTTCTTCTTGGTACTGCTTTGTTTATTATATCTTGAAACCGAATGGCTCTTAGCTTATCAAATTGTGATGTTACTGAATGGAGTTTCTCACTCAAAATTAGAACCTGCACTTAGAAGAAAACTTCAAATTCAAGAATGGAACAACTACTTTTGGGGGGACTGTGGGAAGGAGATTCTCATAAAAAAGTACAGAACGTATTAGCTTTTGAAAAAAGAAAGTACAGAAAATATTTCACTAAAAGAATGTCTCTGTCCGGGAAAGATGAAAACTGACAATGTTTATAAAGAGATGACAATACGACCAACAATCAAGCAGAAGAATGGGAGCAGTCAAGATGTAATGGGGTAAACATTTTTGAATTGTTTTGAACTGCGGATAGGGCAACAACATTTGGTGACTCACTTTTTCTTCCTCAGGGAAGGGTAAATAGTTTGGAGAAGTACGCAAGCTAGCACATGTAAAATAACCAAGTGATAAATATGAACAGAAAGAAAAAACAACACTCACCACCCCATGTTTGTGTGCAATAGTATCGGCATTAGCATCATCAGTCCTAGCACCAAGCCAGCTCTTTGAGTGTGCGTCATCCTCATTAATATTATTTTTTAGGATATCGATTTGTTCTTGGCATGCTTTGATGAATGCAGTTACCTGCATATAGTTATAATATACATATTTGGCATTACCTTATGAAAATACAAAAATGCAATAATATATCCCAAAAAACTCAATAAAGTTCATACTAAGCTTTGAGATCACAATGTGCCACGTAAAAAAAAAGTGCTAACCAATAATAGCAGAAGTGTCTGTGTGAAGAAAAAATAGATAATATATCCCAAAAAACTCAATAAAGTTCATACTAAGCTTTGAGATCACAATGTGCCACGTAAAAAAAAAGTGCTAACCAATAATAGCAGAAGTGTCTGTGTGAAGAAAAAATAGTTAAGTATTCACCTTCATGAATATCATACCAAAAAGTGGTAAACTCTCAGTCTCACTTCGAGAAGTTCAATGAGCCCAAAGTTTTATCAAGCAATCTTATTATTCTGATATTGTTCTCAGTGATCACCCAAGTAGTTGTATGGCTCACCTCATGTTCAATATTGTCTCTCTCTTGATCTGTTGTGCGATACATATCTACATAGTCCTTTTGATGTTTCAACATAAACTCTTCAAGAGCACCAATGCTCTCAAGCTGATTCAAGACAAGTAAAGGAGTCAAACATGATAGTTGCTCTTTTCACACATTTGGAAGTTGTAATTCATGAAACATGTCGTTGAAAGAAGCCCATTTAAGCTATGACTAGGTTCTCAAGAAAAGGAAAAAAAAAAAAAGAAAAAAAAAAAAAGAATACCAAAACACTTCAATATTGATAATTCTACCGTTTTTAGGGCGGCTTTGATGAAAGGTGACCTTTGCCGAGGTTTCTGAATGATGAATGATGCCATAATAGCCGCCAACTTGGACTGCAAAGACATGGTACTTAACATAAGGATGTTTCGGGAGAAACACTAAAATATTCGTAATTGGTGTAGTCTGATCACTTGCTAGAAAGAAAACGAGCACATCTTTCACGAGAAATATAGTCGAAATTTCCCATCAACAAGCAACTATATACTGTGAGAAAAGCATACAAACCTCGTTATACCCTGAAGAAGTAGCACAATGCCGGACAGCATCTTTAAAATCTTCAGTCCTATCCCTGAACTTCGCCATTCCCTTCTCAACAAGGCTGAAAACGTATTAACAAGTTAAACGACCATAAATGACTGAATGAACTACGGAATATAAAACACATTTGTGAGAACAGCCAAACGAAAGAACAAAGTAAACACCTTACTCTGCGCCCACCTCAATTATGCACGAAGCCGTAATGGAAATAGGTTATTTATCCCCAATCTTCCCACACAGAAGATCGCTCTAGAATCAATCTTAGAAGTCAAAAATTCTAGACAAAGCAGAAGACGGAAGATCATGAGACAAAATTCAAAATAGAAGTAGAAAAAACACTAAATCAATTCCCTTTCAAGCCTAAGGCGTCAAAATTTTACTCAGAGAAAAGCGATTACGTAAAGAATGTAGAGATGTCTACAAAATGGAAAGCTGAAAAGAAAAACAGAAACATAATGATATACTAGAGCATTGAATAAATTCCAACATCGAATTCTGCCACATTGATCCACTGAACTGAAACGCAGAATCAATAACATGTATTAGCCAAAGGATCACTGGAACTTACATTGTTGGTATCGACGGAGGCAAAATGGTAGAAAAAGAAATGCGAATTTCAAGTCCAATAGGAGACTGAAAAATGAAATTGCTTATTCACGATCCGAGAGTTTATTCTTGGGGTGAAGTGAGGAAGGAAATCCAGCTGCTCTCGGATCGTGGAATAGAAAGGGGGAAGAAGTCGAGTGATTCTTCTCAAGAACTCTGAAACGGAGCTGGCTCGAGTTTATTAGAAAAGTGGATAACGGTTCGGTTGCCGTGGTTTAAATATTGTACGGACAAACCGAACCATTTTGTGTAACTAACATAGAGAAAAATCGATTTGGTTCGGTCGGTTCGGTTCGCTTGGAATACTCGAGTCCACTTTCGTGTGTTATTTGTAAAATACTTTATTACTATATTTTAAATTAAAACCAACGAATGTATGGTGTGAATCATCTGATTTTTAAGATTTGAATAAAGAAAAAGAAAGCATTTTGTGATGCAATTGTAACAGGTTGTGCGGGTCATTCTCGGGTTCACTCTGCGATCTGTAGCGGCTTCACAACCGGCCATTTCTATCTCCTCCGCTCTCTCCGATCAGGTACCGGCAGCATTTTTCCCTCTTATAAATCTTAGTCACGTTTCTCCTTCACGCATCTTAGATTTTGATTCTTTCGCCTCCTTGGGATTTAGGTTTCAGATCTATGCTTCTTCATCGCTTGATCGATTATTGGGCGCACGATTGCTTGTTTGAATTTGATTTTTTTTAATCGATTGCAGTAACGTGTAATTGTTATAATGTCGAATTACGTGGTTGTATGGTTACAATTTGTGGAGATTAATTTCAGAGTAAGGAATTCTGTATCATTTGGAGGACTGTTCCCTGAGTTTTTGAAAGAAAATTAGGCGAAATTATTGAAAATCTCAAGTTTTGGGGTGGGAGAATAGTTACTATTTACTCCCTCTTTGTTTTTTTTTGAAAATTTGGTGATCAGATGGTTACATAGCCACTGCATTTTGGCTATGATCATCAAACTGATGTTTCCTTTAGTTCATCCCCCATTTTAAGATCATTAGATATTATCATCATCTTTGGAAATGAGTGAATCCAATTCCTGTGCTGCCCAGGCTTCTTAATCCATCATTCTGTTGTTTGCGTCATCTGCTATCTTGTAATTTCGAGTACAGTGACTGAAAAGTGTTAAGATTATTTGGTATGTTATGTTCTTCTTGAGCAGGTTCTTTGCAACACAGATAAATGGGATTGTGGACACTTCTAGAAGGCTGCCTGCTACTCGCCAATGCTCTAGCGATCCTAAACGAAGATCGGTTTCTTGCTCCTAGAGGATGGAGCTTCTCAGACTTCTCGGGCGGCAGAACCAAGTCATTCAGGGGGCAGCTTATAGGGCTTATCTATGCAACACAATATTTAAGAGTTCCTCTCATGATGCTCAATGTCATCTGCATCTTTGTGAAATTGGTATCAGGATGATGACTACCGTTAAAGGCAGGTTTGCACTTCCATTTTGAGAAAGTATTTCCGGTGTATTGTTCTTGATTTAGCATGGCCTTTGTTGGTTTAAATTGTAACAAACAATAGGCTGCTATGAGATAACCATAACATCTGAGAGTTAGAAACATGCATTTTCATAGCCGTGCCTTCTTTCCATTGTCTATTCTTTGTTGATATGCTATTGTCTTTTCCCCATTTGTGTGATTGTTTTTCTTCCCTCCTTTTTAAACATCATTTCTCGGTTTCTAAACCAAGGAGAATCAAATTATTTTTGTAAAATGGGAAAAGACTTTTCGGAAATCGCCGGTGGTTGGTCCGAACATGGGACTTTTTGGGTGTCAAAATGCTTCTCCTCTTAGTAAATTTCAAGAAAGAAATTGACTTTACTAACAGCATTATGAACAATCAGGTAAATAGCTCGACCGATAGGGAGAGAGGCGCTGAAATCGTTCCTATTGGGTCGTGTGTGGCAGCTGGTCGAGATGAATAAAGGCAAGCCGCTTCAATGAGACATATTCTCTTAATAGGCAGCAAAGCATAATAGGAAAGGGGCAGAGTGATGAATGCCTTTTTAGCCTTTTTCTAAAGACTCTAGTGTGAAGCTATCATGGCTCGCTACATACAAGTATAGCCATGAATCCCTTCTTACTTCGTGTTGGCACTTATCTTCTCTTACGAAATATTACAAATGCATTTAGATCAAATGTAGATATTTTAGAAGTATTAACAAACCGTTAGAATAAACAACCTTTCAATGTGTAATGGTCCAAGCAACCTCACGATTTTTAAAAAACGAAGAGGTATTCACACCTTATAAGGAATGTTTCGTTCTCATCTCCAATCGATGTGGGATCTCATACAATGTGTCGATATTTTCAAATATCTTCACATTTTCAACGATCATGATTGAGTCTAGCAGTTAAGAAGAGTCATGTAAACCGGCTTAAGAAGGGATTCAACTCATTTAGTTAAAGCAGAATAATGCCCACAAGGCTTCAATCAATTTCATCAAAATACACCATAAAAGCACAGATCAAGCTTTGAAAGTATGTTGGACCATCTTCATCACAAGAAGAAAGGCAACCAAAAAGAAAAACCCAAGAACAGGCAGAGAAGAACTATCCAAATGACAAACATGATGCATTACAACATAATTTCTCCAAAACAAAAAACACCCAACCAAGTTCTAATCCCCATTTGTGTCCAATTCTTTGACAAATTTTCAACTTTTCGGATAACTGCAGGCACTTTCTATGAACTGAAGAACAATCACCAAAACCTTCATCCTCTTACGCTAACATCTTTCGATCCCTCCTCTACAACTACACTAACCTTCTCGTACTGAAAATCCACCGATTGAGGTTCGGCAACAAAAATGGCATTTCTATTGCCCGCAATTGCCCACACGAACAGCACCAAAAACGCCATTAACGCACCGCAACCAGTTGCAAAGATCAGCCCCGCAAAGATTGTAAGCGGCCGAAGATGATTCTTCTGCGAACCCTCCTCATCTTGTTTTAAGGAAGGCCGCCGTGGATCAACCGGCAACGAATGCATCCATTTAGGGACATTTCTAAGACCAAACCTCCATGAAAATACTCTGCTCCACTCAGATGACTTGCTATTCCCCGAGCTTAATCCCACAAACACTTCCCTGCCTTCGCATTTGCTCGGCAGATCAATTGGGTATGCTAATAAGGGATCGTACGGCCTCGATTCCCCAAATTTACTCAACCTAATTTCCACCATTTTCGAGCTCGAATCGTAATCGACCCACGATGTCAATTTTCCCCCATTGTTGGGAACAACAATCCCCTTCTCCATCTTCAAATACCCACCACTCAAATCACTCACATTCCCAGAAACGAATTCGATTCTGTGAAGCCATTTTTCCGGGGAGATTTCGTCGGGAAAACCCCCACCGGGAAAAAGCGAAAGAACGATGCCATCCCCGTTGTCCGGCGAGACAGCGAAGGTGAACTGGGTATAAAACGACGTGGAACCGTGAAGCTTCAAGGGTTTGTTGTGCAAGAGAACGCCAAAGCTGGAAGCGACAGGGCGGGTTAGTTTGACGAAAGAGTCGCCGTGACCGTCGCCGTCGACGAGGACGGCGTCTCCGATGAGGGCAATGTGGGGATCGAAATTGGGTTGTCTGGGGAGGGCTCGAAGGTTGAATGAAGAAATGGGGTGGAGAAATGAGAAGAGGAAAACAGAGAAAAGAAACCGAGAAGAGAAATCAACCATTATCGAAGAAGTTGAGCGGCGGAACAGATCTGTGTTTTCTTCTTCCTTCTTTCTTTCTTTTATTTGTCTCGTTTTTCCCGGACGGGTTTGCTAATTTGTGAGATTTTACCACGTGGACCAAAATCTGACCCTCGATCCTCTAAACTCCCACAAAAATTTAGATCAAAATTTCGAATATATATCCAACTTAATCTTATAAATTTTAAGAGATTAAAGTAGCATTAACCCTCCAAATCCCTTTAATGATCTGTTAATAATTAACCTAAAACCTCATTATTTTCCCCATCAAGAATTAGATCTCTGTAATGAAGCAAAACAAAGCTGTTTAGTTCGGATTCTCGACCGAAAGCATAACTCAGCAAGAAACTTACTGATATAAATAGAACGGTTCGTGGGCAGCTGTGTGAATCTCAGGCGGCGGCGGCGACTACACTGCAGGAGAAATCCAAAGAGATGGCATGATCCAAATTCCATGGAGAGCAAAAATTTGAAAACGCTACGAATTGGGATCAATGCGATCCCTTTGGATGCTTCCTGAAGTTGCAGTTAAATCGGCCATAGATGAACAAATCGAAGAACAGCAAGAACTTCAAGAACCCCTCCTTCTCTTTCTCTCTCTAACTCTTTGAGAGGAATATGGTTTTATGAGGTAAACGCAGCAATGGTGATATGTATAAAAGATGCTGGAACTTTGACCAGATTTCTTTGGGTCAAACTTTAATTTAAATTGTAGAAATATTATAATATTTGGTTATTTAGATTTTTGAAAATGACGGAATATATATATATATATTTTTAATATATTTTAAAAGAATGGGAAGTTAATAGCAATTATAGCACACCACATTCTACACATGAAAGGTAGCATTTAATATCACTAGTGGGACATATAAATATTGCATCTTCCCCTTTACATTTAACCACCTTAGTTGGCTCAAGATTCGGCCATATATCCCGGCATTTTTCTGCATCTCCTCCGACATGATTATGTTGTTTATTTCTCGCTTTATAAGAGTGAAAGTTATCCCCACAAACTAACGCGAGTCATTCTAGCATATTTTGTCTTCACTCATATGGAAGTCATCCAACATAAAATTGTTTAAAGTAAAACACGTTTAACTATAAAGTTTTTATGATTGAGTCACTGAAAATAAAGGTGCATCTCGGTATAATTTGTGACTTAGAATGGCTCTCATTCAAATGTGATCTCAGTTCATTCATGCAATTTATAGTATTAATTTACATAGGTAAAAAATTATATTAAATCTGAACCATTTTCAAGGTGGAAATTAAATATGAAATATATATTCTATTTTATTTTAAAAAAATGAAAAAGGAAAGTTTGTTAATAAAACACTAAAAGAAACACAATCAATTAGAATCATTCTCGGGATTAAAACATTTATTAAGGGGATTTGTTATTAAAGTTACTTAAAGCATAAGGAGTCTACTCTCACTAATCCAACTAATTGATAATTAGGGAAGTGATTAGTGAGAAATTATGAATTAAAAAAAAAAAAAAAAAAAAAGGAAAAAAAAATCGTCAACAACCAGCACCACCATAGTGTTGATTAGTGGGAGGGTTGGATGATGATGTGGTGCAAAATATTGTCGCAAACATGGGCCATCACGCGCCCACATTGCAGCCTTTTTTGGGGTGCTCTCTAGACCCCACCACACTTGATTTTTGCCCTCTCCTTCTCCATCATGCCCATGCATACTATTATACTCCATAGTGGGTATCATTAAAAAAAAAAAAACATACCAACAAAATTCGTATATATTACATCATATAATTAAAATCTATATATTAAAATTATAACATGGTATTCTCATGAGATTTGAAATGAAAGTCAAGTTAAATGCATGAAATGTCCCTCATATTGGAACCAAATGGAAGCTCTTCTTAGTCTTTGTAGCCCATCAAGTATAGCAAAAGAATCTTCAAGAAACCTCTTAACTCAACCATAGAATCTTCTAAATGCTTTCCTATGTTCTCCAATATGTTTGAAGTGGGTATTTTCCCTCACGACATCGAACATATTTGACTTTAAAATCTTCGAGATCGAATTAGACGTCATCAGCCAATTTTGTCTAAAGTGTTCTGGTTATGTGATATTTGAGATGTCTCAAGTATGCTATTATATAACAGCTCAAGCTCACTAGTAGTAGATATTGTCTTTTTTGGGGTTTCTCTTTCGAGTTTTCCCTCGTAGTTTTTAAAACGTGTCTACTAGGGAGAGGCTTCCACACCCTTATAAAAAATGTTTCGTTCTCCTCCCAACCGATATGGGATCCCACAATCCACCCCCTTTGAGACCCCAGCGTCCTCACTAGCACTCGTTTTCCTCTCCAACAACGTGGGATCTTACATGTTCTTACGTTTGTTAGGATAAGGGTGTAGATTAGTGCGAAAGTCATTGACGAATGGAGTAAGCATGGGGAAATGGAATTAAGCTATAAGAATAGGAACAAATGTTGTCCTAAAAGTTGAAGTGTTGTGGCTTATAAAGGAAACCAACTACTTTAGTATTGAAGAATTAATTGTAGGTATTTGTTGATGCTATGGCTTTTATGGAGTGAGTAATGGGTTTGGACCACGGCTACCGACACAAGATTCAAATATGAGATGGACAAAAATTAACATCTTTTGTTCTTTATTACCATAATAAGTTGAACCCTAATTTTTGGGTCAACAAACAATGTAAGTAAATTTATATTGCCTTTTCTTTTCATTTATCTCTTTCGGTTTTCTTTTCGTTATTGTTGAAATATCTTTCTCGTGATCGTTTATATATGGTAACATCTAATTTAAATCTCTTTCATCATTTATATACGATACTTCAAAAATATTTGAAGGAGTTTTAACTTTTTTTCGTGCATCGAGGAGAGAGCTATTGAGGGTGTAAATGACTAAAAAAATATTATTGGCACCATATGTGAGTCATAAATGACGAGGTTTTTCACGGGTGTGTGACTTTTCGAGTACAATCTAAAAGTAAATCCATAGAATATGGTTAGTTAACATTCTAAAAAACGAATAGGAGAGACGAGAGACATTTAAGTCTGATTTTTATAGTGAGATCTCATATATTAGTTGAAGAAGGAAACAAAGCATTCCTTATAAAAGTGTAAAAACTTCTCCTTAACATACGTGTTTTAAAACTGTGAGGTTGACGACAATACGTAACAAGCCAAAGTGGATAATATCTACTATCGGTGGGATTGGGCTGTTACAAATGGTATCAAAGCCAGACACAAAGACGTTGGGCCCCCAAAAGGGGTGGATTGTGAGATCCCACATCAGTTTGAGAGAAGAACGAAATGTTTTGTTAAAATCGTAAGGTTGACGGCGATACGTAACGGGCCAAAGCGAACAATATTTACTAGCGGTGGACTTAGATAGTTACAAACGGTATCAAAGTCAAACATCGAGTAGTGTGTCAGTGAGGACGCTATGCCCTAAAGAAGTTAGAGTTAGGCGAAAAGATCAAAGAAAATTAGGCACATTCGGTAATTTTCTCAGCTTAGTCACATGGATTTCAATATGCCTCACATGGCCTCAATTACCCCCTCAACACTCCCTCTACCCCACATCTTAACTTCCCTTATTTTTATTTTTGATATTCGAAATATTCTTCGAATCTAGTTTGCTATTATCGATACTATAACGGATTAAAACATATATCATATAAAAAAAATTAAACTCTACCGATGAACTAACAAACAATGTAGTAGATCAAGTCAATGTTTGATAGGGCATCTCAACCCTACCGATGAATTTTTCTGCTATCATATTAGGGCATCTCAATCCTACGAAAATTAACTACGCATACTGTTTCATCATAAAACATGCACATGGAGGGGCTCCATCTGCCCGTCTTCGAAATGTTATGGTATAACGTCGCGACATTACTCATTTTTTGTTATTTAAAAAAGAAAAAAGAGAATAATACAAGGAGGATGAGGCATGTGAAGAGAGGAGCATGAAAGCATATGAAATAATTGTGGTTTCTTTCTATGTTTTTCAATACCTAATTTTGTACCTTTTTCCATAGGGCTATAACCATTATTCATAAATCGACAATACCATCTTCTCCTTTTCTTGTCTTTCCATTAATTTTATTTTAAAATATTATTATTATTTTGTGTGAAGGAAAATGAAATTTTTTAAAAAGAAAAAAGAAACTTATAAAATGGGTTATATATAGATGGATCTCCTATTTGAAGCCCAATTCGAGTGGGTGGGCTACTAAGCTTTTGAGGTCCAAAAGAATTAACTGGGCCTCACCCTCACTCCAAGCCCATTTAAGGCCCAATTGACATTGAGGGTCTTCGGAGTCACTTTATTCCATCCAATGATTTCAAAAAATAAATTTTAAATTTAAATTTCTCTCTTATATCTAATTTTTCAACTTAAGGGGTAATTGGAGACTTATTTATTGATGTTTTATTATAAAGATAAATAATGTATATTTATGCATAATTAAACACAAAATTAAAGACATAAAAATGTATTAAAAACGTTTTAAAATTAAAAAGAAAATTGGAGTGGAAATGATTGAAAATGGAGTGGGAAGGGAGGGAGGGATGGGAAGGGCCCCAAAAGAAAGGAATATGGAGAAAAGCGAAGTAAAAAGAGTGTAAATGTGGGAGAAGAATGGGGTATGATGGCGCCTCACCCTCTGGCCCTCTGCCTCTCTCGGTCACAGTACTTGCCTTTCTGCACTCCACCTCTGAAAAATTAAATTAAATTGGTACTCCTTCCTCCTTCTTCTTCTGTCTCATCCTGCCTCTCCATTCCTACACCTTTTATTATTAGAATGTGAAAACTTTTCCTAATAGACGCGTTTTGAGTACACGTAACGGACTAAAACGGACAATATCTGTTAATGATAGATTGGAGCTGTTATAGGATGTCTCGGTTAAATTACCTTTAATAAGATTGATTCAAAAGAACCCATCATATTAACAATAGAAAATTTGTTGAGGATTGTTGAAAGGGAGTCCCACGTTGGTTAATTAAGAAGAGGATAATCAGGTCGTTTGTGCTATACAAGTAGAAGGGTAGATTGTGTTGGTACAGTAATTGGGTAGGCGTTTCCCATTGAAGTTGTGGTGTAGTTGGGAAAAGGAAAGGTTGATGAAATTTTGTTGCTTTTGTACACAATTTGTGATGTAATTTGTGTGTTCAAGATCGCTGTTTTCCGTGGAACAATGATTTGGGTGATCACGTTTCTACTTTTTCTTATTAAACAAAGGGGAAAAAAGAGAGAAGCTCAATGATACTCTGCATAATGCAGTGCAAAAATTGTGTCCTAAATCTTTCCCCCTCTTTTTCCTCTCTGCAACTCTGTTTTAGGCTGCACATCGACACTGACACCCAACAAACCCGCTGAAACAGGGGACACCCACCACCCCTTACTTCTACTCCTCATTCCATTACTGATCATCATATCAAAATCACACCCTAAATCTAATCATTTTTGTTTATGGCACCTCTTTCTCTCTCTGGGTTTTCATGGTTTTCGCCTCACACACCCATTTCATGAGGATTCACTTTCGGAATCTTTGCGATGTCCACAATCGAAAACACCCACGTTGTCGCAATGGAAGAAGAGCAAGAAGAGCGGCCTTCCCGGGTTTCTACAGCTGGGACTGCCGCTTCACCGGCGTCTGATGATGTGCGGCGGTGCTCGGTCCAGTCGAGCGCTGAGATTGTGGGGGCGGCGGCGGTGGAGAAAAGAAGGGGATCCTCTGTGTCGGATTGCTCTGTTGAGATGGATCTGGAATGTGGGTTAGGTGAGATTAAGGTACATTTGGCGAAAATGGAGAGAGATTGCCGTATTTGTCATCTGAGCATGGATGCTACGAATCAGGAATCTGGAATCCCCATTGAGTTGGGTTGTTCTTGCAAGGATGATTTGGCTGCTGCTCATAAGCACTGTGCTGAGGCTTGGTTCAAGGTTAAGGGTGACACGTAAGTTCCCCCCAAATTAGAACAAAGCCCCCAAGTGTTTCATTTCTCTTATCTCCTGAGTTTTGTTCATATCTTTCAGCTAATGTGAAACATGTTTCATGCATTGGATATACTGAATGACATAGTACGAGAATCATGAATAACAACTTTGTTTTCATCATTCAAACTTGTAGCTACACATTTGAGAGTATGTGGTAATCTGGACTCTTGCTTCTACCTAAATCCATCAGCCTTTGTTCTTACAAAGCTAAATCGAAATGGGACCAAGATCGCATTTGATTGACGAGACGACCGCGCTCGGCTTGGAGGTGTTTCTTGCAGAAGAACTTACCCTTCCATCTCCTAAAACATGCTCATTTCATAGCCTACACATGCTTTTGCTTGCTTTAGCCTGATGCACAATTGATTAGAGCTCTATTCTTAGCTGAGTTGAAATGTTTGAATGTTTCTTCATTGCTTCATTGCATGATGTTGGTATCTACAAAAGTATAAGGAATCAACTTTTATTCCAAAAATGTCCAATCAGTGAGATTCTTTCCTGTTTAACCATCTTTGAACAGGATTGATATATAGATACTTAGAGATACTATCTTTGAACAGGATTATTTTCTCCTTGTACTATCTTCATTGTGTCTTCTGCTGAAGTTTGAAATCTTTTTCTGTTCTCTTATTGAACCGTGAAGAATCTATGAGCATTTGAGTTAATATAGATGAATCTATTAAGAAATTTAAGCTTTTATGTGAGATCCCACGTCGGGGAACGAGTGTCAGCGAGGACGCGGGCTCCGAAGGGGTGGATTGTGAGATCCTCAACGGTTGGAGAGGAGAACGGAACATTCTTTTTAAGGGTGTGGAAACCTCTCCCTCGCAAATGCGTTTTAAAAACGTTAAGGGGAATCCTGGAAGGGAAAGCCCAAAGAGGATAATATTTGCTAGTGGTGGGCTTGGACGGTTACATTTTGAGACCCTGCTAACAACTATGTGTAGTTTGACCCTGCTAGCAACCATGTGTAGTTTGGCTAGGAATTTGAATGTAAAAACCTTAAAGGGAAACCCGAAAGTAATTTGAACGTTTCATTCTCTAGGAACTTAATATGTGCCTTTTGTCTCTACTTACATTGACCCATCTGCAATTTGTTGCAGAACCTGTGAAATCTGTGGATCAATTGCACACAATGTTACTGGTACTTGTGAAGCTGATTCGACCGAGCAGTGCAACGAGTCGAACGATGGAACGATAGCAACCACTGCAGCTGCTGTCGTGGTGCCACCGCATTCTACAGAGGCTCGAAACTTCTGGCAGGGCCACAGGTTCCTGAATTTCTTGCTTGCTTGCATGGTTTTCGCCTTCGTCATATCATGGCTATTTCACTTCAAAATACCCTCATAATGAAAACTACACTTGAAAAAAGGGAGCATCAAACCAAAAAGATTGTCAAAAACTTCATCCCTCATCGTCTGCAACAACCGCGTCGTGGTTCGTATACTAATCTTCTGTTAATATGGTATTAGTGTTAGAGAACTGTGGAAGAAGACTGGTTTGTGTATTGTATCATTGGGGCCTCGTGTTGTTTTATCGTACTGAAAACAGACAGGTTGGATTGATGTTTGAAACGTTTCAGCTAGCTAGCTGGATTGGCCATTTTCTGTTCTTCATGCTGTTTGTCTTGTCGTCTCGTTGTGGATAATCCTCTGTTGAGATTCCGACATGTAGTTCCTTCTAAAACACTGACTCAAAACCATTTTTAATTTTAAATTTTTGTTACAATACATATTATATTTACAGTGAAAAAGGATTAACCTAAAAAGAAAATGACAATGTAACATATAAAAAGTTTTCTTTAAGAAACGATTTATACCAAAGTTTCCATCAAAATACATTAATTAGAAGATAAGTATAAAGTTTTATTAGAAAATCATGACTTTAATGTGAATATAATTAAATTAAATTATATAAAAGAAAAAAGAAAAAAGGTTTTATGAAAATTGAATTATATAGAACATGGCGTGATTGGTGGTGACTGTGCTAATACTGTTATGTCTTAATCTGTTACAGACAGAGCTTCCTGCTATTTTCTTTTTCTTTTTAAGGTTTTGGTTTTGGTTTTCATAATTATTATAAATAAATTAATAGTTTTAGATTTTTCTTTTTATTTTTTAAAGATTTTATTTGGTTGATTTTGTTTCTCTCTCCTAGTAAGTGGTTGGTCACTCATTTCAGAATAAATTTTAGATTAATAAATTTGATAGAAAAAACAGTCATCTCACGAACAAGAACTATGTGACACCTCACACCATATCTTATAATAAAAGGCTTAAAATAAATAAATAATAATAATAATAAAGCATAGGCCAAAAAGCATCTACCCTGCGTATCAGATTTTCCATACATGAGAACGTGCGCACCATTATTGATTCCATAAATAATATATGCTATGATTTTCGAATTATCCGAATATATATATTATAGCATAGTTTTTCTGTCTCTTAAAACTATATATTATAAATATGAGTTCCAAATTTTTGATAATTTTAGATTACGGTTGTGCTACTAACCACTAACCACCCAGCATTTGGCCAAAACTCAAATCTAAATGTCGGCCGCTTTGTGGGCGTCGAGTGGGCATCTCTCGCCGTCGCCGACATGTCGGATGGGGTTATTAAAGAGTCAAACACTTGTTCTCCTTAAAATCTTATCCACTTTTTCTTTTTATTAAAATAAAAGTAGCGTTCTATTGTGAAGGAAGATCAGAAATATTAACACACAAATAAGGAGTAAAATTAAGTTAATATGAAGCGATAAAAAGAAAGGACACTTTTGCCAAAGTGTACATGGGAGGGGGAGCACTATCGACACTACTGGTCAACGCAAGACCTAGCGACATTCATTTAACCCTCAATTGGGGTGGGGAATTGAGATGAGTGTAGGGAGAAATTTAACGGAGTTGGTGATTGGGATTGTATTCCCACCCATCTCTAGTAGGGTATGATTTTGACCCATTCATTTAGAAAAATTTAGAAAAATTTGGATATGAGCGCTCCAATTAAGGGGGGGAAAAGAAAATAAAATAGAAACTCAATTAAATATAAAAACGGAAACTAAATTTGAGAATTATCTTAATGGTTAATGATAAGATAATTGGAGGGGAAAACGGCATTAAATTATGGGTTAAAGAAGATTAAGTATTAAAAATTGAACACCCAAAACGGAAGAATAATGAAATTTGAAAGCAAGAAAAAACAAGGTCAACTAGCAGTTAGAGGAAGCCAGTTCATGGTCTCCATTATCAACTTGGAAAAGAAAAAAGAAGTGAGCCAACCCCCTCAATCAATAAGATTACAAATTTAACCCTAAACTATTAATTTAATCTTAATAATTTAGATTTACTTCTTTCCTTTTTTTATTTGGCTGGCTAGTCCACACAAATTCTTAATTATTTCTCTTTTAAAAATATGATAATTTAATTGATGTTTTATTCCTATGATTAAATTGAAATAATAGAATTAAAGTATAATAATAATAGGAAAAAGAAAGACAGTGGCAAATTTTAATAGTAAAGTACCAAAAAGACAAGTTTCCAAAGAGAGAGAGAGAGAGAGAGAGAGAGAGAGAGCGTGCAAACACGACATGTACAAAGCGGAGCACGTTAGAAGGAGGGGCCATGGTCGGTTGGTGTTGCAATGCCATCCTTCCTTTTCATTTCTTCTCTTCTCTTCTCTTCTTCTCTCTTTCACTTCCAACTCCCTCAATAATCTCTCTCTCCCTCTCTCCCTCTCTTTCTCTCCGATGAGGAAGCTTTGTCCCAACTTCGACCGGGAAGACGGCCTCGACACTGTTCTTGAGGTTCCCATCCCCGAGGAGATGTTCTCTTGCAACACCAACAAAGCCCACGCTATCTCATGGCAAGCCATGAAAACATGGGTCAAATCCAACCATCACGACAAATCATCACATGTTAATTCAATCGCCTCCTTATTCGGCGGCCGCAACGCCGAGATCCAGCTCCTCCTCGGCGTCGTCGGAGCTCCCTTAATCCCACTCCCCATCATTTTTCACCACCAACCCATTACTTGCAGCATCAAAGACAATCCCATTGTAAATAAAAATCCAAACTTTATCATTTTTTCTCAAACCCCCTTCCAAATCTCGATAAACCCATTAATGTTTCATTGTTATTTTTTTGGGATTTAACAGGAGGCGTCAATGGCGAAGTACATAGTGCAACAATACGTGGCCGCAGTGGGAGGAGAGCATGCCTTGAATTCGATTGACAGTATGTATGCTATGGGGAAGGTGAAGATGGTGGCGTCGGAGTTTTCTTCCGGCGAAGCGTGTTTGAATGGTAAAGCGACGAAGGTGAAGAACGGGAAAGGCGGCGGTAGCGTCGGCGGCGGAGGAGAAATGGGTGGGTTTGTAGTGTGGCAGAAACGGCCGGAGCTATGGTGCTTGGAACTGATGCTGTCGGGCTGTAAAATCAGCGCCGGTAGCGACGGGAAAGTGGCTTGGAGACAAACTCCTTGGCATCACTCTCATGCTTCTCGTGGCCCTCCACGTCCGCTCCGACGATTCTTGCAGGTAAATTAATTTATTATTGTTGTTTTTTTTATAAACAAAAATTAATATTATTCGGAGTTACTAAATTATAAGCGTATTTGGTGGAAAAGCGCTTCAACGTGCTGGCTACCACGGTTGAAAATAATCCCCCCACCAACTCTTTAAAGTTGATTTTTAACCTAACAATTTCAAAAAAAAAAAACTGAAAATACCAAAATTATGAATGGGCCGGTACTCAACTTCCCGTCTTGGGCCGAAATGGCCCAAACATATGATGGCCTTTTCTGTTTCTGTCTGCGAAATGGCCCAAGCATATGATGGGCTTTTCTCGGTCTCTGTCACCGAAATGGCCCAAACATATGATGGGCTTTTCTCTGTCTCCTCAAATTTACTGACCTAGAAGATTTGTTTGACACGGCAGGGACTGGATCCAAAATCGACGGCGACTCTGTTCTCAAACTCGACCTGCATCGGCGAGAAAACGATCAACGACGAAGATTGCTTCATTCTAAAACTGGAAGCCGAATCGCCAGTCCTACGCGCAAGAAGCAGTAGCAGCGTAGAAATAATCCGCCACACAGTTTGGGGATATTTCAGCCAAAGAACCGGCCTCCTCGTGGAGCTCGAAGATTCGCATCTCCTCCGAATCAAAGCCGGAGGATCACGAAACGACGATATATTCTGGGAGACGACAATGGAAACCCTAATTCAGGACTACAGAACGATCGACGGCGTAAACATTGCACACGCAGGAAAAACAACCGTCTCGCTTTTTCGATTTGGCGAAAGCGCTGAAGGCCATTCGAAAACGAAGATGGAAGAGATTTGGGAGATCGAAGAGGTTGATTTTAATATCCAGGGTTTGTCGATGGACTTCTTTTTGCCTCCGAGTGATTTGAAGAAGGAGAAGGAAGGAGTTGGTGCAACAAGTAACGGAAAGTTACCGTTGACGATGAGGTGTGCGGCGGCGGCGGCTGCTGGTTCGAAGATTTGTTCGTCGAGAGTGGCGGCGATTGATGTCGATGAATCGGAGGGCAGTAATCAGAGCGATGAAGATGAAGAGGTAGAGCCGAGAAGAAATATATTTAAATTTTGAAACTCAAAAGTTTTGGAAATTTGTACATAATCCATGATTTTATAATATGTAAAGAGAGAGGTCTCTATTTATAGACTTTTGCAGGTATGTAGGCCTGGGCTTTAATGGTTTTTGGGCCCAACCAATAAACTTGGGCTTAATGAACTTTGAGCCCAAACCCTTTGAACTTGGACTTTTGGCTCCCCCTTCATTGTGAGTATATATATTTGGAATTATTTTTAAATTTAGGGTTAAATTCAAATAACAAGATGGGGGTGGCCAGAGAGGAGTCAGCAGGTCAGGACAAAATACACAAGCCATTCAAAATTCGAAAATCGAAAGACATAAAATAAATAAATTAAAAAAGAAAAAGGTGTTTGACTAAGTCAACAGAAGCATTGAAAGTCCAAAAAAAGAAAACAAAATAAAACAAACATCGCGAGCAACGAGGATGTTCCGAAATTTGGTCTTTCAAGATCAAGAAGTGGAAAAGAAAGGGGCCCACATTTCCTGTGGGGCCCACCTTTTAAAACAATAAATCCCTTCGACTTCAAGCTAAATTTATATTAAAATAAATAAATGAAAAAAGATAAAGAAATATAAAGTGTAGTGCGAAGGTGGGGAGGTCCATCAAAGCTTTAGACACTTCAGCTTGAAGCGATTAAATTTATATTTATGTCTCATTCATTTAATCTCTACATTTTCATTTTTTTGAAGTTGATAAAATTTAAGTAAATTTTGATTTTTTTTTTATAAAGGAAATTAAAACTAAACACATCAAATATATGTTATTATTTATTAAAGCATATGATTAATAATTGAACAAAATTACAAGGCAGAGAGGGATTTTTTATAATTTTGCCCTCACCCAAAAAAAGAACATATATCTAAAATCACTATGGCACAAAATTACAAATTTATTAGTAGGACACACAACATATCTCTGTCCTGTCCTTTTCTTCTCAAGCTCTTCATCTTCTTCTTCTTCTTCTTCCTTCACCCACTACTACTACCCTTCCTTCTTTATTCTAAACCTATACTGCCATTTTCAATCTAACTAAGAACACCCTTTTCAATCTCTTCATCCAAAACCACCCTTCATAAATTAATACTGTTCTGGCTACTTTAATGGATTCCTTTTATCCGACCCCTGCAAAAACAAATGGATCCAGTGTTCTCTGCATCGTTCTTCATTAGTATGTCCATTCCTGAGGTAGGTGAAGTTCTTGTTTTACGGCTCCCTCTGCTCGGATACTCCTTGGCAGTGACAGAAGGGGATTCTTTCTGGAATCTGTAATTTGTGAAATTCTCACTTAAAGAACTGCTATAAAACGAAGACAAATTAGGGGGTAATTGTTGGAGAAACTTGCTTACCGATGCTGGATGACAGCCAGCCGTTAAATGGGGCTTGAATAGAGCTTTTCATTTCCTCTGTAAAATTAATGGCTGGGCTTCCTAATTAATCATAACGATGAAGGTTAGAGAAAGATATTCCATGTGTCTTTTAGACAAGGGACGTGTTGAGATAGTTTTAGGTCAAAATACCTTGTTTATGGCGGCACTCGGAAGGGTTTACATGTCGGCGAGGGAGGAAAACGCCGGTTCCGGAGGAAGCCCTTTTGATGGCAGATCCGCCGGCGGGATGAATACAACGCATGGCGGAGGCGTTGGGTAGTGGATGCTGATTTTGATGCGGCGGAACCCATGGAGAGTGGTACAAACTGCCGATGCCTCCACCGCACCGGCTGGTAACATTAACGATGTTTCTCTCTCTGTTTTGAATCTCCGGCTTCCGGTGAGGTTGGGCTGACCAACCGAGCTTGGCTTGTCTTTCCCAAGCAGAGGCACGAAGAGCCTGTAGTACTAGATCCTGTCCCACTTTCTGAACCTATGGAACCAGAAATCTCAATAATCTCAGATATGCAAGGCAGGCGATAAGAATTACTGAGAACCTAACTACTAAAATAACTCTGTTCTCAAAGACTCAACTTAAGAGTTCGGAAATTTGAAATGGTTACCTGCGCGGAATATGCCAGATTCCTAGCACAGTTCTGAGTCGAGAACAGCCCATATTCCACATTACTCGTGGATTTAACCGGAATGGAAGATCGAGCGCCCACAAATCCATTGTTATGATATGGGGTCGTTTGGCCGTACATTTTTAACCTCGCAGCCTCCCTTGAAGCTGCATGTATAAGGACTCTAGCATCGTTATCAGCCCCAAAAACCGCCGTGGGAGGCGATTTTATCTGAGACGAAGGACCTTCAGGGCGAAACCAGGCGTCTATGCCACTCAAAGTCGACTGAGGAGAACCAGCTTTCACATACTTCTTCTAATCCCCCCCAAAAAAGAAGCAAAACCCATGTCAGAAACTAATCCAAACACCTAAAAAATGGAAGAAAAGAACATTAGATGAAAAGGGTACCTCAATTCTGTTCGGATTAAAGCAGGGAAATGTGGATTTCTCAGTTTCACAGAGAGACGTCCATGCAAATTGCTGAGACAACCCCACAAAAAACTCGTCGTCGTCGCTGCTACCGCCAGTTGAGTCCGTAGAGCTCACAACCGATTCCACAGGCGAGTTGAGGTCTGAGTTAGAACCAAACGAGTCAAACTCGTAAGGAAACTCAGAAGGGAAGCTCAAACAAGGGGGCTCAAAGGAACTTGTCTTACTCAGACTTTCTTTCCCAGAGGGAAGCCACAAATCAGAAGCGGCTAGAGATTCAGCCATGCGAGAGGATGCGAGAGGAAGAGATAGAGAGAGGGAATGGAGGCGGAAGCTGAGGAAACGAAGAGGCTGCGAGGGGAAGATTAATAATGAGGGGAAGAGAGACTGGTGGGAGTGGGGGTGGAGGGGGGACCCTACAAAGGAAGAAGGGACAGAGTGAAGGGTGGGAAGGAAGAGAAGGAGGGTGTGGGGGAATGTTAAGGAGAAGCTTGAGCTTTATCGAGGGTTATTGTGGATTTGGGAGACAGTTCAAAATCGAGAGAGAGAGAGAGAGAGAGAGAGAGGGAGAGAGACGAAACTGTCGAAGATGTGAAGACAACTGGAAAGGGTGGCGGCAGTAGCTGGAAACACTTGTCCTCCAGTGCAACCCTTATGCCATATGTTACAAACCTAACCAAATACTACCTTTTTAACTGTGTGCCTTACTTTTATTACCATATTTACCACCGCCGTTGGGTCAGCTTCATTCCAACTGCATGAACCTGTGTCAAGGAAGGGAAGTAATATAGGGTAAGTGGAGAATTAAGGAGACAAATTACACTTTTTGTGTTCTTAATCTCACTCTTAGGTTTCGGCTTTAATCATCCCTTTAAATGTCACTCACATAATCATTACCATATCTTAATCTGTCCTATCAATTAATTACCTTTAATCCAATTTCCATAGTTCCCCTTTTTCTTTTCCTAAATATTCACATTAAATCTTCCTATTAGATTTAAATTAACTTAAAATTTTTGAAGTAAATATTAGAATTAAAACATGGGAGAGAGAGGGGTATCGAATCTGTGGGTGGACGCGGGAGGCACCGAAGTTTGGTGCTTCTCCAGGTAACCAAAGAGAATACCTTAGAATCTGAATCTGTGACGTGGCACCAGTAGAGATTCAGCACTCTTTAACTGCCAATCTAACCGGTGGGGCCCGCCAATAGATGCCGTCTCTTTTAACGGATGTGACATTTAAGCATACCGCGTTGTTTTTTTTTTTTTTGGGTTAATGGATAAAAGTAGCGGACCCCAAAAGGCTATCCGGTGGATTTGATAAAATTCCCGCCAAAAAAGGGGCGGACAACAAAATTAAAAAGAAAATTAAAAAAGAAATTTGAAATGGAATGGAGGCAAGTTTGGAGGATGGGGACTGATAGGTTTACCTGCCGAAAATAACAATGACCGAACTACTAAGACATGGACAACAACCCTAGTAATAATATGTTTTACTCAAAAAAAAAAAAAAAAGTATTACAATATTCTTTCACTCATTATTAAACAAAAACTATTAAGTGTAGGTTGTTGTTTTTTTTTTTCTGACGAAAATAAGGGCCGATTAATAAAGATGCTAACTCTCACTTTTAAATTAAAGAAAATTTTAAAATCAATTACTTCATCAATTTTAATATATCTTCAAAATTTAAGAATCAAATCTATAATTTAACCCACAGTAAACCCAACTTAAAAAAATTATAAAGAATTTAAATAAAATGAGAAGATTTGATTTTAAAATGTTAATGACCATAGTAAAAAATAAATAAATAAAAATAAAGGTGGGAAGTAGCAAGAAATAATTATTTGACTTGACTTGATTGGAAGGGTCTATTGACCTTGTCCCAATTTGAATGTTGCGATACTCATTTTAAAACTCACACACATCCCTATAAAGTTTACCATGACAAACAATTTAATTTAATGGATAATTTGGCAGCTTACATACATATTTGACTAAATTATAAAAAAAAATATTTCAATAGTTTTGAAATATATAAGCATTTAAAAAATAAAGGATGGAAATTCAAAAACACTTTGATAACTTATACAAACATTTATTTTCATTTTTGGACTTTTAGATAATAACAGCCGATATTGTCAAATCCTTTTGTCACAATCGATCATCCTACTAGTAAATAAATACACGTCCACTTCAAAACAATTAAAAAAAAAAAAAAAAAGACAGATAAAAACTAAAATATTTTAGTAACATAAATATTTTCAAAAAGCTTTAAAATGAAATAAATTTTAAAACTTCAATAGTTATTACTGTCATGAATATTTATTCGTCTATTTTGAATAAATTTTCTGCCACATTAAATTCAATTAAATATTACAAGGCGGAACATTAAATTTGAAAAGGTCTAAAATTGAATCCTCGTAAAAATGAAATTAGAAAATTTATGAGAAACCAACATAAAGTAATATAAATCCAACCCAACTAATTATTTCAAAATTAAAAAAAATTATTAGAGAGTGAGAAGAGGAAAAAAGTAGTGAATGGGCAAGCAGGGAACAGGTGTGTATGGTTGTTGGCGGGAAAAGAAAAGTAGAAAGACCAGTCAAAATCAGGGATTTTATCAAAACAGACGACTACGTACACCCAAACGCGCGTGTGGATAACGCGCAAGATTAGTGTAGATTAATATGGGTGGGCACTGGGCAGTGTAAGTCAGGGTTGCGAAAGCGCGTGAGAAGGAAAATGGTGGTGGGGGCCAAAGCTGGTCGGCTGGCGTGCAAGGACTGATATAAGTGAGGGAGAAAGAAATAGAAATTAAAACGGAAAAAAAAAAAAAGAAAATTGAAATGAAGTTGCGGGAAAAAGGAAACTCCCGCCAACAAAGAGCGAAGACAAAGCCCCTCTTCTAAATTCTACCCAATGGACACGTCACTCACAGTTACCGCCTCTTTTATTTCTTGTTCTTTTTGAATTTCACACACAACGGTCTCAACACTTCTACATCAATCTTAACCTAACCTATCCTCCAATCTTTCTCTCTTTTATATTGATATTATAACTTCTGGAATTTTAGGGGTTGAGGTAGGATGGAGGTCAATGTGGCAACTAAAACTATGTAGGCACCTACCATCCGCATTATCTATACTAGAGGATACTCGTAAAAAAGCTTACTAGATCAAGAAGAGACTATTGGAATGCCAAGGGACTACATAGGCCTAGCTCCACAGACAAAATCTTAATGGTCAAGTTAGGTATGCAACACTACTCTCACCCAACGTGACACTTTTTTCAGTCCAAGCATGAACTTAAGTAAGGAGTGTTGAACACAATACCGCACAAGTGTGAGTGTCTATCTTCTAGGTCAACTCAACACCTCGACCAAGAGCCTAGATGGACTAATAACCAATGCACAAAATATATCAGTATGTCAAAATATATTAATAAAACAATAATTTAATAAGCTTCTTTTCTTTTTTTTTGTTAAGGAATTTAACACAAAAAGGAAACAAGAATTACACCGATAAATTTCTACAAGATTAAGCTAACCTATTCTCCATGTATTCAATGGTCTTGTTTAACTCAACCAAATCACTTGATAGAGCTCAAGTGGTTAAACAACAATATCTCCTTTTTCGCATCAGCATCACCCTCTCCTATCCTTTTCGGCCTTATAAAAGAAAGTAAATATAATCATAAACCCATGGCTTCCTCTATATCAAATGCATATTCAATCTCTTTATTTTCTACCTAAACTCTAGTTTAACACTTTAGACAAATGAAGAAACTAAGAAAGAGAATTGCGGTCTCCATTTATTTGTTAAGGGATGGTAGGGCTGAGGTATTCGGCCTCACCACCAATCCAAAACTAGAACTTCATATTCACTAGGCAATATACTTTTCCGTCCTACATTTCTTTATCCATGATATGGCAGACAAACCAAAGCAATCCTGCCCAAGCTTGGTGTTTAAGCTCTGGTATAGTGACAATAAAATGCAGGAGTATCTTAATACCAAGATGCTTCTTACAAAGAAAATTAGCAAGCTGAATTCTTATTACCTTGTAACATTCAACATTGAAGGAGGAAATAAAAAATAAAGATACCTTAAAACACATATTTCTTTCAGAGAGGGACAGTCACATATCTACTTAACCCAAAATGTCAAATGGACGGGAGGAAGAAATGGTTTGAAGGTACATTGAAGGGTAGATTTAAAGGAGACAAGGTGGGGCTTATAGATGAAATGATTACAGAACAAAAAGGGAAGGAGTTTCCCCTTTTAAGATATTCATACTGGGAATAGCAGAGCTAAAACTATGAAATTAAGGTACATGACTTTTATTAAAATGAAAGGGGCCTTAAAAGACCATCTCAAAACCTATACAAATTTCAAATCTACCCTCCAACTAGGAGTATGGGACTGTCTGGTTGAGGGTGGGTGGGTGTGGAGTGAGTGAGTAAGTGTTGTCCATTATTAGTTTTGGGCCCATTCTTTTCTTTGACAAAACATTATGTGTTAAGTCTTATGATTTCTTTTTCTTTTTGCCTAGAGAAGATGATCATAACCATGTTCAACTATTTTCATCCCTCCACGTGTCCCATTCATCCTCATTATATGACAACCCGTAGCCGTAGGGCAGACTCAACATCTATGCATCCCCACATACCATGATAAATGATGAATCCCACAGATTTCCAACTGTATCCATTTCTTATTTTCAATTGCTTTACCTTTTTAAAGGCAATATTATTCATATATTCCAGACGAGATTACTTCTTTTTCCTTTTTTTTTTCTTTTTTTTTTTCATTTTTGTGTGTGTTTTCCTTTTAGAAACGAGAGAGTTGTCGAACATGCAAGATATGTTACTAAAAGTTATCATTTTTTTCTACTTTCAACAATTACCATATCAACTAAATGGCTTACTGGAAATAAAAAAAAGGAAAAAAAGAAGAAAGAAAAGAAAAAAGTCCTAAACTTAACTATGAAGCTTGATCCAAATATCAGACATCAAGTAGTTTTATCAATGAAATTTGATTAAGATATCTAGTTTGAGTTTCAATCAATATTCTATAACTAAATAAATGTCATCCTAAAAAGGCAATCAAAGTTTATCCTTGTAACCCAACGTTATTTGATTATCAATCTTTATGGAAATTGAAGTATTACCTTACCATTTCTCTTATATCAAATGGTAAAACTTACTTCTACGGCCATACTTGCTTATTAATATACTCATCTTTATGGCGGGTGGGTGCCCATACTATAAAATTAGGAATAAGATTACTACTTTACGAAAAGAAAAGAAAATCCTAATTTCTATTTTTTTGTGTTTGCTTCGATTTAAGAGTCGTTTCTATGACAGATGTTAACACTAAATCTAGGAACATAATTATTGACATTTGTTGGCTGATTCCTTTTTTTTTTAATATTTGTCTACATAAAATATTTTCATATGTACAATCCCATCCTCCTACATTTATCTACGCATCTTAGTTTCTGATCATTTTATAAGGTCTTTATTATTATTTAATAATAATTATATATAAAAATAATAATAATAATATAAAAAAAGCTAACATCCTTATATTTGTACAAACTAGTCATGTAACAATAGTTTTTTTTTTTAACAAAAAGAGAATAATCTTGAGGTTCTAAATTATTAATAATGTTTTCGGTTTCCAATTCTTTTTTAAAGTTCTGCATATTTCCCAACATTTTTCTTTGTTTTTCTAGTCTACTTGAACAATTTTTAAATCATAAAAAAATAATAATAATAATAAAAGTGATTAAAATTTCCAACAATTATTAGAAATGAAAACTAATAAAAACAAACATCAGAAGTTATTATAAGTTTAATGTTTAAAAACATAACAAAAACAACACCATTGTCAAATAGAGCCTAACTTATTAGTGATTAGGCAAACATCAAAAGTGGGAATGGGTAGAGCCTAAATTAGAGTTCTATGTAGCCCAATTTTGTTATATATATTTAATAAATATATCTATGTCCATTAACTACAAAAGGGAGGAGTGGCGTGGGGGCTGCAAAAGTGGGGCATTTACGTGGGACTGCAAAAAGAATGAGCATTGAGGGGCATAACTCGTACCT
Source organism: Cucurbita ficifolia (assembly GCA_033971965.1). Taxonomy (NCBI): domain Eukaryota; kingdom Viridiplantae; phylum Streptophyta; class Magnoliopsida; order Cucurbitales; family Cucurbitaceae; genus Cucurbita; species Cucurbita ficifolia. Next base: position 20,240,307 of record CM066965.1, read on the forward strand.
TATAACATGAAGTGGACAGCAGAACATTGTCGTCAATGAACTGATGAAAATCACCCTGAAGAGAATTATTGTAAATGAGTAAAAACGAGCCCATCTTTTACAATGACCACCAGTCTAAAAACAGAATAAAAATATGGATGGATATATATATTCACAATATATAAAATGGAAGAGAAGAAATCAACGAACTATACAGTGTAGTAATACAGAGTTTCAATACTCTCGTGGTATTGAGACATTGGAATGGAGACAGATATATACTCAGCAGTCGATGTTGACATTTGGAGAAAGACGTGGTGATGGGATCCTTAGCTTCCCGCTCTTCTCCAATGATACCTATAAAGACAATCAAACTCAAAAGAAAGTATAATAGTTCATCCAGGACTTCAGTTGTTTAGTTCTTGTTCGCTTCTCCCTATTCTATTGTGACAATGAATAGCTAATTTCAGATTGTGTTAAATCAGGTGACAGTTCATACAAAAGAATCATTTGGATTTTTCAAATTTCATTGATTAGTGAATAGTCACAAATAAGTTGAGATGGACAAGCAAAGCTATGGAGAATCTCCCCCAAAAAGTCAATGCCAAAGCAAAATCAGACAAGGAAAAAGATGGAACTGAGCATGTTATTTTCTATTTTCAAATTGCCATGGAACAGATAACAAGGTGAAGCTGGTAAAAGAGTACCAATAGGATATCTTCATCTGTACCGAAGCATTTGCGTGCATCATCTAGACACTTCGATGAGATCCTCACATGCTTGCTGCAAAACCTTGTTGAATTATCTTTCTAAATTTTTTATAACTAGCTAAAGTAATTTATCAACACCCATAAATCAGAGCGAAGTCTAGAGAATACAATTTTTTCTTTTAACATTATCAAACATATTACGGATATGTTAAAAACCACAAAAGAGGTAGCCAAATTTGTAATAATTAGGGAAAGATTGCAATTACAAAAGACATCTTTGTGAGTTGATTTAAAAAACATATTATCTTGTAAAAGTTGGTAGTTTTAATTGCCATGAGATCTTGAGAACTTTACAGCTATCAACATGCTAGTCTGATCTTGAGGTTCATCTCAATTAATCTAAAGAGCACTTATCTGGGATTGTGCAAAGGAAACGATATGAGGTCAGATTGTGGCACGATTTTCAAGGACCAAACTACGAATTATTCAGTTCTGTAGAATTCAAATATTTGAGACGTACGGACAGTACTCATATTATACAATCATCTGAACATTTGCGATGTAATCTTCTCAGACTTTTTAACACTTGAATAAAAAATGCCAGAGATTATTTAATAAAATGAATAGATTTACTATAAACTAAAGGGGAGGATAGAACCTAGAGCTGGCAGGATCTCTGATTTCAAATTGATCCGCATCAGCATCATAGCCACATACCACTATATAGTGACCTGAGAAATATATTCATTGGTAATGAGTAAAGAATTCAAACTACAATATAAGGTTCAGAGAGAGTCATACATCACAAGCATTGGTAAGCAATGTATCTAGTGAGAAAGTGGCCATACTAACCAGTATAGCTGGAGTTGCTATCACATATGCCTGACACAAGTACATCTTCCAGCCAAGACCGACTGTGACAAATATCCCCAAGAGCATTCCAGTCATAAGAAAATTGTGACAGGTATATTTTAGAATTAAATCTAAAAAGTGGCAATCTATGATGAAAAAGTGTAGACCATAGTTGGATTAACATGGCTGCAACATGAAATGCTAATAAAGTAGTTACTTCGAGAAAATTCAGTAGGGAATTTTAAACATTATAAATGTACTATACCTCAATCTATGCTGATCAACTAACACAATAGCAACATATATCCCAGATAACATTAAGAGAGAGATTTCTTCTTTGCTGATAGATCTGCACTGTTAATTCGAGGATAGTTAACTTAATATCAAAAGACCATTAGCTTCCTATTTTAGATGGATAAAATGACACAAATCTACACTGTGTATAGGTATCTTGAACGTATTCCTTCAGACCAAAATCTCCAATTTTTCTAATACAACTTGAGAGAACAGCAACATGCATCTATGTTATGTTCACAATTTTGATTTATAAGGTAGAGATACCCAATGACTAGGCATCCCAGATAGCCATCTTTGCAATTGGTTTACTTTAGCATCTTTCTTATGGTTAAGGCTTAAATAAAAATCTTCCATTTTACGTTTTTCCCCTTGAATATGTAGCTTAAGTTAGATTTATGAGTAAAATACATTTTGGTCACCCAAATTTGAACTTAGTTTCTATTTGACTCCTAAGTTTTCAAAACAAACTATTTTGGCTTTTTAAATCTAAATTTAGTTCTTCAAGTTCAAGAAGTGACATGTTTGGTCCTTTGATATTTGAATTTGATTACAAATTGGTCCCTAAAGTTTGAAATTGGTTCCTAATTTGTTTCTGAGTTGAGTTGACCGTTAGTTATCCTAACAGAAGAAATTAACATGAGTTCGTCAACTAACAGTCAACTCTACTAAGAGACCAACAAAAAATCAATTTCAAACTCCAGGGACTAATTAGAAATCAAACTCCTATCTCAAGACTAAACATGCCAATTTTGAAATCTCAAGGACTAAAAAGAACTAAATTCCAATCTCAACAAAAAACATTTAGTTTTGAGAACTCTTGGCCAAATAGAAACTATGATAAAATCCGAAGGACCAAAAATGTGGGTACCCAAGATTGATCTATATGACCAAACAAATACATAATTTTGGTGGATTATTTTAATATGTAGCTTTTTCCAGGCATTTTCAATATAACAAAACAAAACATAATGGTCAAACATTCCTCGGCATCAGGTTGGAGAGTAATAAAAATAACCAAAGATTACATTACTTTCCCAACCATAAATTTTGAACACAACCAACACCAAAGTGAATAGTCCTTCAGACAAACCTTCAAGGGCAACTATAAAAAGAATGGGCAAGTCTAAGCAACAAATAGATTATTTATTTCCATCTGCTGGAAAGCTCTGAAAGGCACCATAACATACCCCCAAGTGATCATTCATATCTTTCTCAAATAAGATGGTTTGAATTAAGGGTAAAATACACTTTTGGTCTCTAAAATTTGAACTTAATTTCTAATTGGTTGCAAAATTTCCGAAACAAACACTTCGGTCCTTCAGAAACCAATTTCAAGCTTCATAGACTAATTAGAAATAAAATTCAAACCAAACCAAACATGTCACTTTTCAAACTTCAAGGACCAAATAGAAACTAAATTCAAATCTCAAGGACAAAAAAATGTCAAAGACCAAATAAACTAAGTTAAAATTGAGGAACCAATAGTACATTCTCCTCTTGAATTAAAATAGTATGAATACGATGAAATTAGAAGTATACAAAAAATATCCTTCATATATTATTACAGCAATAAAAATATGTAATATATAGGTATACATTAATCTTACAGAAAGAAATACTTAGATGTAGTAAGTGACCACACCTCAATTTTGATTCCAGCATCCACTGCCTTTTGAAATAGCTTATCGACTCGTACCAGATCATTTGCTAGTTCCTCCTGCAGAAGCTGTGTTTAGAAGCACTGCAGAAGCAAAAAGAAAGAGCCATGCCAAAACATTGTTGCCTAACAAAATTTAATTTTAAAAAAATTTAATGTTCACCCGATAAAACATTGAGGCTTGCTCAACAGAATCGGCTTTTAATTCAAACCTTGTACGACTTCCATAGTCAATTACAGAAATGATCAACAAATTTTTTTTATGGATAGGCACAGTGGTAAATGGCACAACAGAGGCAGTCAAGTAATTTCTGTGCAAGAAACCAACAGGGCAGAAAACATTGAAAAATTCACCTTGTAAAATGATTCAACATAATAATTAGGGTCAGCACCAAAGGTCACCGTGAAGTAGGAAAAACTGACTGAAAAGCTCTGCAACAAATATGCCAGATCGACAGTCCATATGCTGCCCAAAAAAAGTTGCAACCAGAAATTATCAGCTTCCACTTTATATACTAAAAAAAGTGAATTTTATATTGAAAGGGAGAAAAAAACTGATATATAAAGGTCGAGACATTTCAACTTGTTATCTCATTCACTTTCATTGTAGAAACCCATAAAAGTTCCTGTTTGCGTTACTAAGGAAGTGAAGACCTAAAGCAGTTAAGGAGCTTAAGTGAATTGTCACCTTGAAATGATAGTTAACTGAAAGAGAGTTCAGAAAGTCAGAAAGGGAGGTAATTTTTTACCGGCTGGAGAGGGAAAGGGAGAAGTTATGAACGGCTGGAAATTAGACTTTGGAAGAGAGACAAAATCTCTAGAAAGCTTGAAACTCGATAAACTTCTCTATATGTTCTCATTTGTGGTTTTCCAACTGCTAGTTTATTGACTAGATGTTGGGACATCAGTTCCAATGGGAATAGAAAAAAAAAAAAATCAATCGATGATAGAAATCAGTTTATGAGAAAATGAATACAAGATTCAGGTAGAGTGAGTGACAGCAAATTCCTCAACAAAAAAGAACACTGACATGTTTTTTACAGTCATGGAGAAATGGCATCACGTGCGTTACGGACTCAGACAGATTTCAAGTTCCTCTTAGAATACATTGCCAATTTCAACTCCCTTCCACTTATGCATAAATATATTTATATGTATAGAAAGAATAGCTCGGCAAGGAATGTTAGACATACGTGATGAAAAAAGGATCATGTTTAAAAATAAAACACCTTGTTGTGCCGCATAGATCTGCTAGTGATTGAATATGGCAATTATGTATACCAAGAGTGTCCAGAATCATCAAAACACAAGCAAGGCCACAATCCCATTGTTGAAGCTGGTTTATGTGTGGTACCTGGCAGGAGAACAAGAAACTCAACAAAGCAAAAAGAACAAGTTTACTGCCGCACATCAACACTTTGACTTTTTAGTTTATGACAGAATCATCGCATAGATTATTGACTTGGAGAATATATTAGGATACAAGAAACGAAATCAAACAAGCTTACTTCAATAAACTGGGAGCGGGGCAGAATTGGAGCATCACGTTTTATTTTACTTAGAAACTTGTCAAATGGGTACACTTCTACTAAACTCAAATCATCTCCACCCAATTCTCTTGGTTCCTCTAGCTTGAGAATCTTGTTGAAGAGAAGATAGAATGGCCACATGAGAGGCCAATTCAGCTGCAAGCAGTCACCGCTTTGAAGAGGGTTAGTCAACAGATTATATTTGTTATTCTACCAAATTCCAGGAACATGATTTCTACTACCTTAAGACAAAGAGGAAGTAAGATCCCGTGTCTGAATACTACTGAGGAATATTATCAAATGATATCAATTATAAAATATTCCAGGAGAAAGTTCATGTACATCAAAACTCGAGGACACGCTTCGTCAATCACATGTACAGTTCCAACAAAAGGTATAAACATTAAGTCTATAAGCTTGCGTCAGATAGCTCAATTTTATCAACACTCTGCATAAGATATGTTTTATCAATTTTGTTTTTCCATCTTTTAAATCTGAAACTAAAATTTCTACTACCTCAAAAATCTAAACAAAAACAGTAAGACTTGCTCCATGAATTATTACAAACAATAATATCAAATAATAAAGGCTATAAGTCTGGGCAAATAAAAGTCCAATCAATCGTTTATCTAGCTCGAGCCCTCCCCAATCCAGTAAACATCGTTTCCACGACTTCGAGGTCAGAAATAGGACGATCTCTTCGCTTTGGATAATAAGAGTCAAAATAATAATAAAAACAAATAGCGGCAAAATTTCAGATTCCAAGAACAGATTACAAACAATCCATCAGTTTCAATCATTGAAAAACATTTATTCTTAGGGAAACAAACCGAGTGGTTGTTAAAATGAAGCTGAAAATAGGTAAGAGAGAGAGAAAGAGAGAGAAAATTTTGGCGATGGTTGCATTTATTTCGATCCTTGGTTAATGGCAACTAGGAAGAACGAAAATCGGAATAAGCACAAAAAAACAGGTAAACGGAAGGATTGGAGAAACGGAAGGAGAGTAAAATATTATTCAAGCACAAAGAAACAAAGAAACGAAGAAACCAACTGACAACTCTTTGGCTTAAAATATTACTAATTACAGAACAAGAACAAACCTGGCAGAATTAAATGCCGCAACGATAAACAAAAGCAAATCGGAATCCAATGAACCTTCTGAATTTCCGATCAGAACCAGAGAGCGATGAGCAGAAATGAGGCTGTAATTACCTACTCCGGCTGAAATAGGAAAAGTATAAAGGCGCAGATCCTATTCCAGAAGGTTGTTGAAGAAGGATATTATTACTGGCTTCGTATTTCGCGGGTTCTTAAAAATTTCTGGCGCATTCGGGTGGGTGTACCGCCTACCGCGTATTGTCAACGACATGTCGAAACGAGGTATAGCCCAGCCCATTAAAATTAACCTGTCTTGTTGCTAATTGTCGTTTTTGAGGGTGTGAAAATGAAATTTTAAGCGCCCAATTATCTTCTTACTTTTCTCTAATTTCAGCCCCCAAATCTTCCACGTCAGCCAAGTTTACAAGTATTTTTTAGATAAAATATAAAGTTTAAATATATTTTTATTAATTTACACAATAAATTAATCCATCTAATTTTAAAATATGTAACCGTTTAATTTTTACTATAAAAAATATTTCATTTAATAATATAGCCCAGCCCATTTAATTTTTATCATTTAATGATATAAATTTTATAGCTGCAAATATATTAGATATTTAATTACTGCAAATATGGCAATGGCAAGTATCTCACCGATCCAGTTAAGAAGACTGTAATACTCTCAGTCCACCGCTAGCAGATATTATTCTCTTTAGGCTTTCTCATATAGGCTTTCCTTCAATGTTTTAAAACGCGAGAAGTTTCTACCATTTATAAAGAATGTTTTATTTCCCTCTCCAACTGATATGGGATCTCACAAGGACCAACTAGCATAACAATTAAAATAATGCAAGACTAATATGAAACCAAACTAGCATATCTTACTTCGGGAAAAATAGTCACTTCCCTCCTCCCTTGACAAGTCCCAGAAGTGTTCGCTAATGGTGCAACAAATTCAGAAGTTAAAGCAGCCCAATGTTACATTACAACAGAGAAATCAAGAATAATATGATAGATGTAAACTTTCACAGAGTTGAAGTTGGCATCTCATATCAGCATCTCATCATCCAGATACCAACTTTACAAAGATACACAGTGCATTGAGCATTATGAGAGGAACTCTTAAATATTGTGTTGCGTAGACAAGGCCAATAAGCTGTCCCTTGAATGACTTGGTTCTGCCTCCTGAAAATTCAGAGAAGCTCAATCCTCGACGAGCAAGAAAGCGATCTTCATTTAGAATTGCTAGCGCGTTGGCAAGAAGCAGACAACCCTCTAGTAGTGTCCACAGACCCATTTTCCTGAGCTCTAACTTACTGGAAACACACTTCAGAGGGTTTTGAATCTATGGACTCCTTTGTACTGATGACGTTATTAGCCGCTGAATTTCGATTATACAGGATAAGAAATTGTGCAAAGAATGATGGAACGAAGGATAAAGGGGCATGAGAGTCTAGTGATAAGTCAAGATTGCCTACGAAGCTCATTCAATTGAAATAATCTTCAGATAGGGCATGAACAGAATAACAAACCCATTTTATTATAATGCAAAAACTTGAGAGTAATTAACATAAACAATTGATCTACAACAAAGTGGAAGAGAAAAAAACGTGCACTAAACAAAAGACAAATAAGAAAACAAACGATGTCTACAAAAGAACTTAGTAGAAAGACTCCATCTTGGATAAGTACGCTCAACCACCAGGCACCAGCTACACTTATAAATACTCATGCCAATTTGGTATCCGACTGAAACAATTTGATTAATGTTCTTCCTTCACCACATTAGTCAACTACTAAACCCCTTAATGTTCATGTTGTTACTATACTTACTTGCCCCCCCACCCCCCCCGCGCCCCCCTCTTGGCCCCTGTACTGTTATCAACGAACAATCTTTTGAAACAATGACTCGCGATAGAACTACAAGCTTACGATTTAATGCCTGGCAAAATTTATGAAATTCTTCACTTTCTACAAACTTAAATGGCAATTCATTTAATACGACCATATAAGCAAGCATGTTCTACAATTCTCTTGCGTGAACGATGTAGTTATCAATTTACACTTGGAATCTCCCTTTCTTTCAACATAATCCGTTGACTTGTATACTTCTTACATTTATCTAAGTTCCTTTTCAAATTTGTTATTCCGTTGCTCTCAGAATCACATGCGTATGTAGCCCAACTATATTTACAAGCAACCCTATAAAATTCAGGATCACATCCCTCTGTTATAATAAAATGCTCCCAAGCATCTGAAGCTTGTTTAGAAGGTTTTCTTTTCTTTAAAAATCCTACTTTACAACTAGCACCTAGATTAGAATTGCCACTTTCAACTGAACGAAGAGTTTGACTAGAATAACTTTTAAAAGTCTCAGTTGTAAATGATGAACTCGTCCTGGGACAAAAATCAAACCAACTCAAGAGTACTCAATTTGTAGAGTTCCTAGAGTAAAAGGCTACTGTAATTGGTTTTTTAAGAAAGAAAACACCTCTCTCTTAGGTGGGAGCCAGAACCTAAAATATTGTTGACAGAACTATATACGCAACTTTTGACTCACATGCATACACATGTATGACATGTTCTTTAAATAGTTCATGTAATTGGATTAACAAAATAAAAACACTAGTTACAAGGATGACATTATTGAAATTATCAACAGAACAATAGGAACAACAACATGAAAATAGTCTTTCAACCTTCTGCCTTCTAATATGATGGTTTGGGGAGCTCGGAACAGAGACTTCGGAAGAGTATGTCATATGAACCAGAGAATAAAATTCGTGGGGATGGAATAGAATCTCCATTGGTTAACAAATGGTTAAGTACTAGCAATAAGAACTAGAATACGAAGAGCAATCCAAGCAAACAAAACAAGTACAGCAAAACGTTGGGTGGTGACATTTACATATAAAGTAGCAAAATGGCATCTAATTTCTTCAAATAATTTACTCTTTAGCTGCTACCCAACTATCCAGATTAAGAAATTAGTAACATTAGTTTAACACAAACTAATGGCATCTAAGTTGTAAAAGAGAGAGAGAGAGAATGAAATTAGACAGACAAAACAGCAAACTAGTAACAAAATCTCCAGAAATTCAAAGATTTCTCTATATTCAAAACTTCGTGATGGTTGGGGACAATTTTTTCAAATACCATAACCTAATGCCCGTGATTAGTATAGTAATAGTAGAATCTTCAACAGGTCAATATCAAAGTTTGTGACTAGGGTTAAAAATCACAACCTCCACAATGGTATGATAATGTCCACTTTGAGCATAAGCTCTCGTGGCTTTGCTTTTGGTTTCTCCAAACGGCCTAATACCAATGGAGATGTATTCCTTACTTATAAACCCATGATCATTCCCTTAATTAACCAATGTGGGACTCCCTCCCAACAATGCTTAACAATCCTCCCCTCGAACAAAGTACACAATAGAGTCTCCCCTAAGGTCTATGTAGCCCTCGAATAGTCTCCCCTTAATCGAGGCTCAACTCCTTTATCTGGAGCCTTCGAACAAAGTACACCATTTGTTCGACACTTGAGTCATTTTTTACTACACCTTCAAGGCTACCAACTTCTTTGTTCTACACTTGAGGATTCGATTAGCATGACTAAGTTAAGGGCATGGATCTGATACCATGTTAGAAACCACAACCTCCACAATGGTATAATATTGTTCACTTTGGGCATGCATAAGCTCTCATGGCTTTGCTTTTGGTTTCCCCAAAAGGTCTTGTACCATTGTATTCCTTACTTATAAACCCATGATCATCCCCCTAATTAGCCAATATGTGACTCCCTCCCAACAATCCTCAACAACTAGTCCAGATAAATTTGCATTCGCTTGATACTAAAACATCGCAGGTAAACTGATCCAGAAAACGGTAAGCATCGTGGAAGAAAGTTTATGACAAAATTCTCATTGGCTTGATACTAAACATGTGAAAAAAAATCAGATCCACAAACAATGGATGTTGTAATACAGTTTGCGACTTATAAGCAAGTTGTTTCAGAAGTACAGTATGCTCCATTGTTTCAAAAACAGTCCGAAAATAGTAAACACAAAATTGAAAATACCAAACGAAAACGAAGAAGAGAATACATAATAGGAAGAGAATGGATTGATCCAAATTTCCACTGTTTTAATTCATCCTTTATTGATTAAAATGAAGCTGACGTAATCGGTACTAGAGTGGAATGGAATCGAAAGGGCATACCCATTATTCAAGAAACCACCGGTGACCAGAAAACTAACCTTAAAGTCGTCAGAGAGGGAGATCGGAAGGCGGGAAGACGAGCACAAGCAAAGAGAAAAGGAGATCGAACGACGACAAGGCGAGAGTGAGATTGAACGGCGAACAAAGGCAAACCGAAGACAGCGCAAAAAATTAGGGGGGTAATGTAGAAGACGGCGCGCGAATGTAGAAGTTCAGGCGTCGGTTCGGGCGAAAGCAACCAGAGGACCGACCCGAAATCGGTCTGAGTTCATGTTGAAAACCGAACCGTTCGATTCGGTTCCTTACCCCCTAATTTTTTTTCCCTTTTATTAAATGTCGAATTCTATGGCCACAGATTGTATAAATATATAATTTATAAAAATAGATGAGACAATTTATAGAATTAAGGTTTGAATATTTCGCCATTATTTAATTTATTTGATTTGAAATTGATTTATTTATATAAAAATAAAACTAAATTAAATGAGGAGAAGTTTAGGTATTTTAGAAAGAACATTCTAAGCTCAAAGTTCAATATACAAAAAGTTAAAATGTAAAGGGAGGGAAAAAAAGGAAGTAAATTTCATCATGAAATTGCCCTTATATTTAACCACAAAAGTCAAGGATTTCAACACTTTGTATTGTGGGCCCATCTCTAACGGCTACTTCAATAACGTGCCTCTCCGTCTGCCGTGGTCTCTCTCTCTCTTGGATTTTGTATATAAAAACTTTTTATTCTCGTTAATTTAATATCGGACGTCCAAACAAGCCGTTAGTATATGGATCCATGCTCTTTGTTTTTTTTTTTAATTATTATTATTTATTTATGTGGTCCCGGCATAACTCCGTGTATTATAAAGTTTTTTTTATTTATTTAAAAAGCGCAAAAAAGTGACTTTCTATTTTATTTACTTTGAAATATTAATTATCGTGGTTAATAATAAAAAGATACAATATATACCAACGTCAACATAATTAAACTGATCAAAATATTACTTTATCGTTCTAAAAGTCAAATGTTTAGATCATTCATCCCTCGTCGAACCATCAAATAAAATACGCATGATATATATATACTATTTTTTATGGAATTATTATGTCATCGTATTTAACCATTAAAACATATATTTATTATTTTGAAGTTAGAAGTTCAAATTTTGCTCTAATAGAAATAGGGCTATCACTGTAAGAGGTGAAAGGCTATATTATGGTTCGTTATAGAAGTACTGAAAGGCGTTGAGTTATAAACTTATGGTGAAGTTTCAAGTGAAAATTAAAAAGATTTGGGAGAGCCACTTTTTTACAACTTTATACTTCATCCAGTGTGCTACGATAATATGTGTAAGTTGTAGTCATGTTTCAAAATAAAGCTACTTTTAGTTTTTTTTTTTTAATATTAAAATTAAATTCTATAAATAAAACAATAACATGGTTGCACGTCACCAAATAAATAATTTTCATATTGAACTTTCTAAATTTCATCGCTATATATTTTAGTTGTTAGAAAAAAATAGAGACAAGAGATGCTTTAGATAGGGAAACAAAACTTTGAACATATAGAAATAAATATTACAGTGGAAATTTAACCATGAATAGAGAGAAAAAACATGTTTTGGACACAGAAATTAGTTAGATTTCATAAAAAAAAAATTAGGAGAAATTGAGAAAACGTCAGAGGAAAAGATATAAAGTTGAGAGAAAAAAAGTAAAATAATAATAAATAAAAAACTTTTGAGAGAGAACAAAAGTAAAAGTAAAAAAAAGATGTTGGAGAAAAATAAATAAATGTAAAAAAAAAAATTACAGTGAGAGAAAAAAACAGTGAAAAAAAAAGAAATTAACATATATTTTGAAAATGGAAAAATTGATGATAAATAAAATCTGGTGAAAAAGAATCGTAGTTGAACTCGAGGGGCAGCTGAAACCGGATTCAAAATTCATGACATCAACGTTAGATTGCAGCCAATTTCCTATTTTTTTAATGTTTTTTTTTTAAACGTTGGCCTGTCCTGTTCTGTGGCACTTCCACAGTAACCTTTAAGGAGAGAATCAGAGAGAGAGAGAGAGGGAGAGAGAGAGACGGAGAGAAATTTGAAATCCTTCCGCCATGTTTGAACCTGGTGAACCATTCAAGCATCTTTAAACCCACTGTCCTCACTCTTTTCCTTGCCTTTTGGGCTCTCGAAATTGCTTTTCTTTTCCAAAAATGGAACCTCCTTCGGTCACAAGAACCCAAAATGCTCACAAAATCGGTGAATCTTTTGGTTCTAATGCTGTTGGAACCGAGTCGTTTACTGACTCAAGTGCCGTGTCTGGGGAGAACAGCTCAAGCAGGTCGAGCTCCGACAATTCCGCCGGCGACTTAAAGACCACCGACTGTTCTTCACCGCCTCAACTCGGCTGGCCCATCCGCAAGGCTCAGCTTCGCAGAAGTTCAAATTCTAAACCTCGTGAACTTGAACAAAAGCCCAATTCCAACGATTCAAAGCTCAACAAAACGATTCCTGAAGCTCCTGAAGTTTCAGGTTAGTTTGATTTCATTCTCTGTTTAAAACCCATCTTGATTTTGGGGAGCTGATGAACTTTTTGAACAGAGATGGAGATGATGAAGGAGAGATTTGCAAAACTGTTGCTTGGAGAAGACATGTCAGGCTCCGGTAAAGGGGTTTCCACTGCTTTGGCCATCTCAAACTCCATTACCAATCTCTGTGGTAAGCTTTTATCTATGAAATTTCCTTTCTTTTCTGCTTAAATGGCTATTTACTCTGTTCTGTTCATCTTGAAGCTACCATTTTTGGGCAACTGTGGAGACTCGAACCCTTGCCCAAGGACAAAAAATCAATGTGGAGAAGAGAAATAGAGTGGCTTCTTTCTGTGAGTGACCACATAGTTGAATTAATCCCCTCTTTCCAAACATTCCCTGATGGAAGCAAGTTGGAGGTTATGACTTCCAGGCCAAGATCTGATATCTTCATGAATCTTCCAGCTCTCAGAAAATTGGACAACATGCTGCTTGTAAGATTACCCTTGTTTTTGTTGCTCATTACACTGTTCAATTCATGATATTCTTGGCCTTGTTTATAGGAAATTCTAGAGAGCTTCGTGGATACCGAGTTTTGGTATGTCGATCAAGGCATCGTCGCTTCCGACGGCGATGGATCGTCGTCTTTTCGGAAAATAGTTCAGAGGCAACAGGAAAAGTGGTGGCTACCAGTGCCTCGAGTCCCGCCCGGCGGTCTTAGTGAAGATTCAAGAAAGCAATTGCATCATACTAGAGACTGCACAAACCAGATATTGAAGGCTGCAATGGCTATCAATAATGTTGCCTTGGCTGACATGGAGGTGCCTGAATCATACTTGGAGACACTTCCCAAGGTTTGGATGGCAGTGTTTTAAAATTTTGTGTAAAACATAATACCTTGAAGAACTGCTTGAATTTTGAAACTTTGCTGCAGAATGGGAGAGCTTGTTTAGGGGATGTTATATACCGGTATATTACGTCGGAGCGTTTTTCGTCTGAGAATTTGCTCGATTGCCTCGACTTATCCACCGAACATGTTGCTCTGGACGTTGCCAATCGTGTCGAGGCTGCGATCTATGTGTGGCGGCGTCGAGCTCATTCGAAACCGTTGATCAATCCAGCTCGTTCTACTGCAAGATCATCTTGGGAGATGGTGAAGGACCTGATGATCGATGGTGACAAGAGAGAGTTCTTAGCTAAAAGAGCTGAGGGCCTCTTGAATTCATTGAAGCAACGGTTTCCTACACTAACACAAACCACTTTAGACACTAGCAAGATCCAATTCAACAAGGTACCAATTTTCATGCTTCCACTTTGTTGTTGTTATCATTCATTTCATATTCATATCATGTAATGCACATTTCAGGATGTTGGAAAGTCCATTCTTGAGAGCTACTCAAGAGTGCTAGAGAGTTTTGCATTCAACATCATTGCTCGAATCGACGATTTGCTTCACGTCGACGACTTAACTAAGCATTCGGATAGGTTGACATCGGTCGGGACGGTTAATGTAGTTGGTCATAAGAAGGGCGCTTACTCGGTGCATCTCTCGAGCACTCCATATAAACTCACATCCACAACTCCATTGGTTAGTCCTGCCAAAACGGAGAGGGTGCCATTCCTGAACAACAAGAACATAAGCAAGCCTCCTCGGCGCGGGTTCGGAGTGAAAAGAGTGTTGACGAATTATCTCGGCGTCGATATGAAAGCGAAAACGTGCATAGATTCGATTGAAGGGGCTGCTTCAATTCAGAACATTGTTGAGAATGGCAGTTCAGAGCGGAGAAACAGTTTTTCTGCAGATCAAAGTGTGGTGAGTTGCAGCAAATTGCTGGCTGACAAGATCAAATAGTCAATGGAGGAGGATAAAGAGGAAGAACATAGTATACGGAAATAGAATAGAATCAATTTGTTGTAAAAACTCTTTCTGTAAGAAATTGTTTCTATTGATTTGATGATGCTTGAGTTCTGCTTTTTTAGAACCTAAAGCTGCTTTTTCTAGAATTGCTTGTATTGTTGTGTTGTGCTATATTGTTCTTGAGCAACTTTTTTTTTTCGCTCACAAAATCTATCCCTTTCCACCCCGAGCTTTACTCGATGGTCTAGTAGATATGTTGAACACAACTCTTTCATTTAATTAATATCTTAATTATTTTTATAAATATTTAGAGATTTAATAAGTATATAATTGAAAATCAAAGATACATTAAACATAAATTTATAAGTTTAGACTCTATTCGATAACGGTTTCATTTTTTAAAACTATGCCTATTAGCATGCCCATGAGTTTAATTGTTTAGTATCTATTATTTAAACAAATTTTGAATTATAAGCCCAAATTTAATAGATAAAAATAATTAGTTTTGTTTTCTAAAATTCGGGGGAGAATTTCAATATTTACTTTAAAGATATAAAATCCATAATTAAGAAAGGTAAGAAAGCAGCATTATTTTCAAAAAGATTAGTTATATTTCTAACATATGAAATGAAGTCGTAGTAGTATAGTGGTGAGTATTTCTGCTTGTCACGTGGTTTTCCCGTATTCGATCCCCGGCAGCGGCGAATATTTTATACTATTTTTCCAAACGACTTGTCGTCCAACGTCCTATATCGTGAAGGCGAAGTCCAAGCTATTTTGTTTATGTATCTATTTGTTTCCCGGTTCAAACGTCAAGTCGTTGTAGTATAGTGGTGAGTATTCCCGCCTGTCACGCGGGTGACCCGGGTTCGATCCCCGGCAGCGGCGAATATTTTTTACTATCTTTCCAAACGACTTGTCGTCCAACGTCCTATATCGTGAAGGCGAAGTCCAAGTCGTTATATATATATAGTTTTGTGTTTCCCTCTCCCAACGTCAAGTCGTTGTAGTATAGTGGTGAGTATTCCCGCCTGTCACGCGGGTGACCCGGGTTCGATCCCCGGCAGCGGCGAATATTTTTTACTATCTTTCCAAACGACTTGTCGTCCAACGTCCTATATCGTGAAGGCGAAGTCCAAGTCGTTGTATATATATAGTTTTGTGTTTCCCTCTCCCAACGTCAAGTCGTTGTAGTATAGTGGTGAGTATTCCCGCCTGTCACGCGGGTGACCCGGGTTCGATCCCCGGCAGCGGCGAATATTTTTTACTATCTTTCCAAACGACTTGTCGTCCAACGTCCTATATCGTGAAGGCGAAGTCCAAGTCATTGTATATATATAGTTTTGTGTTTCCCTCTCCCAACATCAAGTCGTTGTAGTATAGTGGTGAGTATTCCCGCCTGTCACGCGGGTGACCCGGGTTCGATCCCCGGCAGCGGCGAATATTTTTTACTATCTTTCCAAACGACTTGTCGTCCAACGTCCTATATCGTGAAGGCGAAGTCCAAGTCGTTATATATATATAGTTTTGTGTTTCCCTCTCCCAACGTCAAGTCGTTGTAGTATAGTGGTGAGTATTCCCGCCTGTCACGCGGGTGACCCGGGTTCGATCCCCGGCAGCGGCGAATATTTTTTTACTATCTTTCCAAACGACTTGTCGTCCAACGTCCTATATCGTGAAGGCGAAGTCCAAGTCATTGTATATATATAGTTTTGTGTTTCCCTCTCCCAACATCAAGTCGTTGTAGTATAGTGGTGAGTATTCCCGCCTGTCACGCGGGTGACCCGGGTTCGATCCCCGGCAGCGGCGAATATTTTTTACTATCTTTCCAAACGACTTGTCGTCCAACGTCCTATATCGTGAAGGCGAAGTCCAAGTCGTTGTATATATATATTTTTGTGTTTCCCTCTCCCAACATCAAGTCGTTGTAGTATAGTGGTGAGTATTCCCGCCTGTCACGCGGGTGACCCGGGTTCGATCCCCGGCAACGGCGAGTATATTTTTTACAGTTTTCCAAAACGATTTGTTGTCCGACGTCCCCTATCGCGAAGGGGAAGTCTACGTTACTTTTTATATATATGTTTGTGTTTCCCGCCTCGAACCCCAAGTCGTTGTAGTATAGTGGTGAGTATTCCCGCCTGTCACGCGGGTGACCCGGGTTCGATCCCCGTCAACGGCGAATTGTTTTTTACATTGCGTTGTTTTTCCAGTGTTTCAATACGACTTGTCGTCAAGCATCCCATATCGTGAAGGCGAAGTCTGCGCTACTTTGTCTATTTTCAACAAGAACGTCATGTCGTTCCAATAAAGACCAAAACTTCCTTCCGACAGGGAGAAGTGCACGATTATTTCCTATCCTCTCTCACCTTTCTCAATTTCTTCGCCCACTTTACCAATCGCGTAAACCACGCGTTTCAATCAATCCCCTTCTCCAGTCCACTCCCGCCGGGATCTGCCATTCCTCCGCCATCTGCAAAATGCCGGCCGGCACCAACATTCACATGTCAGCCCTAGACGGCATCGTGAACGTCAATTCCATGTTCACTCTGGCCGTCTTCTTAGGGTTAGCCTGGAACCCCAACGACCCGACGAACAATCTCGTGGAAAGCCCTGATTGCTTGGCCGCCCCTAACGTCGCCGAGAATCTCGTAGCCTTCCATGTCTATTCCTTCAGCTCCTTCCTCTTCTCCAGCTTAATCGCCCTCGGCCTTAAGCAGGCCATCCGGATCTCCAAAACCCCCTTCTATCACCCCACCGAGTTCTTCGTTCGCGTCAACAAAACGGCCGTCCGAATCGGGATGCTTGTTTCGGGAATCGGCTCGGTTTGCGGCTGTGGATTCCTCATGATGGCGCTTATCAATGTTGTTCAGATCAAACTTGGTACTCTGAGCTGCGGCAGTTCTCAGACTTACGCGGCGGTAGTTCCGCTCGTGATTTTGGTTCCGTTTGCCCTTCTGATTTACATCTGCCTTGTTTCTTACGCTTTTATCAATTAGATCGCTGCGTATTTCCCTGAAAATACGACGATTCTTGATCTCCTTACCTGTAGTCTTTTTAATTCTTGTTATACTGTTTCGGTATTGTTATCAATCTTCAAATGGGACTGCGTTTAAATTATTTTGTTGGATTAGATTGAATGGAGTCCAGATCGTTCGTTATTTCGGACTGCAAACGTCTACCGTTATGGTTTAGGTGTTGACTCAGTCCACTTTGCTTGGACTCGGAAGAAAATGGAGAGAACGAGAAAGCCGGTTTATCTTTGCTCCTTCATTTCGTTCATCTTCATTGGAATGCTTCTTAATCATCATTTTGTTCAACATATATTTTAATAATTAAAAAAATCTACAAATATCATATTATAATGAGAGTCAAAATTAATCAACTATAGGAAGACGAAGCCAGATGGAAATTTGGGCGAAGACGAGGACGATGAACATAATCACATCTCCAATCTCATTTATGTAATGAAAAAAATTCCATTCTCCTTTCCATTTCCTATCTAAAAGAAAAATCTCTTTCCAGATAAAATGTAGGTTTAATATTTAAATATTATCAAATTTTAGTTATTAATCATCGTACATAAAATTTGTAAAGAATTCATATCAACCACTTAGCAATGGGAAAGTGGTAAGTCGGTTTGTAAATGGAATGTCCTTTAACCCCAAAATAAAGTGGCAAATGATTTAGTGGAGATAGTGGTGCCCAAATTAACAAATGTCCTTTCCTCAAGTGATGCCACTTTATTAAGTGGGTTCACCTACAACCACAAAAAATACAATATGAGTTCAAATATATTATTAGTTAAATCCAGTAATAAGATAAGGGTAATATATAATAAACCAATTAGTGCAATATCCACTTAAAGTTGCCCCAACTCCTCCAAGAACAGTTGTTATTGCTCGACTATAAAACCGGGCTTTGGGAACCCATGTCTTCATCGCATTGAAGAACAAGCAGAGATGGAGTGTCTCAAGAAATACACTTCCCTCCTGCTCTTTCTAGCGCTCTTTCTGGTTACTGCAAGGTCTGATTATTATGGGCAACAAAGGGGCGAGTGTGCCCCGTCTAATCCCGAAAGAGAGGCCTTCAAAATGATGCCGTGTTTAGCTGCTTCCAAAGACCCTTACTATCCTGTTTCTCGTAGATGCTGCGATCAAGTGAGGAAATTAGGCCAAAGCACCAGCTGTCTTTGTGCCGTTATGTTGTCCAAAACAGCTCAAATGGTTGGAGCTAAGCCTGAAATTGCTATCACCATTCCTAAACGTTGCAACATTGCTGAACGCCCTGTTGGCTACAACTGCGGAGGTTTGTATATCGTAACACCCCCTCTTTTTAATTGAACATAACAACAAAACATTTCTTATAGAGATGTGAAAACCTCTCTCTAATAGACGTGTTCTAAAACTTTGAGGGAAAATCCGCCCGAATAGGACAATATCTATTAGCGGTGGGCTTGGACCATTACAAAAGGTATCAGAGCCAGACATTGAGCGATGTCTCAGTGAAGACGCAGGGTGGATTGTGAAATTCTATGTCAGTTGGAGAGAGGAGCAAAACATTTCTTTTAAGCGTGTTGAAACCTCTCTCAAACGTTTATTCTCAAAGAGAATAACATATGCTATCTATGGGCTTGAGTTTGAAACCTAGTAAAGATTACTTTACATTTTGCAGGATATGAACTACCTTGAAGCCGCATTCTCTGCTCCAACTATGTAACTATGTTGGAAGTTAAGGGAGAAACCATATGTATGGTGCTTATTGTAAACCTATGATGACTTGCATCGCTTGAGAAATAAATAAAAACATCTTGTTTGTCGTTAAAAAATTATGTTGTTTAAAAAATTATGTTGTCTCGATGATGTATTTAACTCTAAAAATTATAATACCCGTTCATAGAAGAAATTAAAAGGTTAAGAATTCTAAAAATTATAACACCCGTTAATAGAAGAAATTAAAAGGTTAAGAATATTAAATTTTTTTATTTTAAAATATAGTTGAACTAAAAAAAGAGAAAAATAATTAAAAGAGGCTCATATTCCAATGCATGGTTGAGACTTAAATGGTAATTTTGGTCAATAATACTTTTGACTTTTATAAAAATAAAAAAAAATTATAAAGATAATTGGGAAGTTAATGGCAGTTTGCATTAAAAAAGAAAAAAGGTTACCAAAGGAAGAGGTTACATATTTATAATGTTTGTTTATGGAAAATGAAGCGGAGAAAATAGTAACGGCGATTATTTTAAATATTTTTCCATTTATGCCCATTCGGCGTTCTGTGCCACATGAAAGGCCGTCTTCAGTGCCTTTCCCTCCGTTTTTCCGTTTTCTTTTCATTGGTTCTCTAAAATCCCTCGTCTTTCCTTAAAACTCGCTAATTAAATTTCTAACAAGTTTCAAAAAATTCCTAATCCAATTTCCACTCTCCCTTCCCAATCCATTCACCATTTTCTTTATGGTTAGTTCGTCCTTCTCTTTTTATCCTCCATCGATTGTGTTTTTCTTTAACCTCTTATTATGCACACAAAATGCGATTGCTAATGCGTTTCTTTGTTCTTAATCGTATGTCGTTGGATCTGGCAGGTGTTAGGCTTGGAATTTGTTTAGGAATTTGATCAAATGGCTTACAAGGTGGATCACGAATACGATTATCTCTTCAAGATCGTTTTGATCGGTGATTCTGGCGTTGGAAAGTCCAACATTCTCTCTAGGTTTACGCGGAACGAGTTCTGTTTGGAGTCCAAATCCACAATTGGAGTTGAATTCGCTACGCGGACTTTGCAGGTTGGCTACGCTACCTCCTTTTTTTTATTCCTTTTCCTCCTTCAAATCGAAGTCAAATCCGTATTAGGTATTAACCTCGATGAAGATCGATGATTTACTTCCTATAGTTGATCGTAAACTTACGTTACTTAATTAACAATTATAGAAGTTTTGAGAATTTTTTATCAGGAGATTTCGGATCGATCACGACGAACTCGAATAAATTAGAATATCGCTATCATAATTGTATAAATAGGTTTGGGTTGAAAATCCTCTCCTCCTTTCCCCCAAATATGAATCTGACTCGGAACAATGCATATTGATGCACATTTTTCGTCCATTTCAATTGTTTATGAACGGATTTGAGGCAAAAGTGCTTAGAATTAGACTATGGAGCAAGTCAACAATGATCAACAATCGAGAATGACATTTGCTTTATCTTTTTGAATTGAAAAATTGATTCTGTATAATTAAAGTAAATGAATGTTTAGAATTGGTTTGAGACAGGTAGAGGGGAAGACAGTGAAGGCCCAAATATGGGACACAGCAGGGCAAGAGAGATACCGAGCCATTACAAGTGCATATTACAGGGGAGCAGTGGGTGCACTTCTGGTATATGATATTACCAAGAGACAAACCTTTGACAATGTCCAAAGATGGCTACGCGAACTGAGAGACCATGCTGATTCCAACATCGTGATCATGATGGCCGGAAACAAGGCTGATCTGAACCATCTCCGGGCAGTTTCCGCGGAAGATGCTCAGGTTTTGGCAGAGAAAGAAGGGCTGTCATTTCTAGAGACCTCAGCATTGGAGGCCTTGAATGTGGAGAAGGCTTTTCAGACCATTTTGCTTGACATTTACCACATCATTAGCAAGAAAGCTTTGGCCGCTCAGGAAGCCGCTTCCACCCCCGGCATCCCTCACGGCACCACCATCAACGTCGCTAATATCTCAGGCAATTACAACAAGAGAACTTGTTGCTCTAATTGATCTAGTGATGATGATGATGATGATTTGAGGGAAACAAAACAAAGGGGGCTGGTGGTAGGAACTTAAAAAGGAAGAGTTTTTTTTCCCCCCCCCTTTTCTTTTTGTTGTTGTAAAAGGCACCATGAATAGAGAGAGATACCCTTTCATTTTTTTTTTTTTTATAGATGGAAAAAACTCAGACTGCTTCTTCAATTTCTATGGGAACTTCTGTTTGTTCCTGTGGAAAATGGGAGATTTTCATCCAGGATGTAGCTTCTTCGATTATTATTGTTATGATTATGATTTTGATTATTATTGTCATTCTTTTTCAAATAAATTCTTAACTGTCTCTCCTCGGATCTTACAACATGGATCAAACCAGAAACCTGAGATTGCAGCGATGTAGAGAAGCCCGAGGTTTTGTTGTTCTATTGATCTTTTAGACTGTTGTTGGTGCCAAATTCAATTATTGGTCTCTCTTTCTTCTCCGATTTCGAGTTTAATAGAAGTTTGTTGAATTGTTGGAGAGGAGTTTCACATTTGCTTAATTAAGGAAAAGATCATGAACTTATACCTAAAAAATAGGTAGAGCTTATGTTTGAAGTGTTATGAGAGTTTATGTTCGATGTAAATATTAAATTACAAGGGTAATTAAGTTGAGTCTACCAATTTTTTTAGTTTTAAAAATGTTTAATAGGTTATTCAACCTTCAAGAACTAATAAATTTATCGAATATAAAATTTGGATTTAATATGTGAATTTTTAATTTGATGTCTAAAATGTGATCTAAAAAAGATTTATTAAATAAAAAAAAATCACAGTTTTTGAAAATATATATGACATCACCATGGATTCCACAATATTAGAAATGGAATCTTGAATTTATTAGATTTAGTTTTGTTGAAACTATTTATTATTAATTTTTTTTCCCGAAAATTTTGAACCTTCAGCTTAAGATGGAGTTTTTAGTAATATCATCGCGGCAACGCTTTTATTTAATTTTTGTAGATAAAAAATGTAAAAAAGAAATAGAGCCCAGGCCCAATAGAAATTGACAAAATAAATAGATGGGCCTTTGAACCGGGTATTAAAAATGGCGCCCATTTATTACTCTTCAATTTAAATTTCCATCCCTTTCTCTTCCCGGCTTCTACCGGTAGGGTTTCTCCTTTGCCAGAGGGGCAAAAAAGAATAAAAAAGAAAAAAGAAGAAGAAAAGAACCGACATACGAAAGAAAAGGAGAAAATTAGAAAGAAAAAAAGAACAACGTGAAAATCCACTTCCCGTTTCTCTAATCCGTTCTTATTGTTATTGTCTTCCCCCTTTCTTCCGAGAATAGTAATTTTCGATTTCTTCTATATTCTCGGTAAAATTCTTCGGTAATTAGGAAGGTTGGTGGCTTCCCTAGATTTTCTTCCTAAACCTTCGTTTTGCAGACAGCAGTCATGAATTCGGGTGATCCATCAATGGCATTACTGGCTGCAAGTGCTGGAGATACTGTAAAACTATTTGATGTTTCTGCTTATTCCAACGATCTGGGCGATCCGTGCACTTTGAGCTACACTCCCTCGCCGGGTTACCAAGTCAATTCAGTGAAGTGGAATCATACAAGTGAGTCGTTTAGATTCTTTTTCTCCCCCTTGAATCACCCTTTATCGGTTTTTGTCTTGGAGTTTCTCAGTGCATAGACTTGGTCTTAGTTTCCAACTCTTCTTTTATCCCCATCCCTTTTCTTGAGCTATGCATTAGTTTACTTCTGAGGTGGTGGTTCTGGTTTCTCTTGATTCAACTGGGATTTTATTTTTGCAGATTTGGTTGTGGCCAGTGCCGGCGACGATAAGAAGATCTCCTTGTGGCGGAAGAATGGTCAGAGCATGGGGACCATTCCAATTGCTGGTAGTGATGGTGGAGATAACATAGAGGTCAGTTGGTTGTTTAATGGAGTAGTAGCATCTTATTTATTTCGAGATTAGGAGCTCAAGGGAATGTTGGCAAGTGATGAGTAATTATTTAGTCTATTCATGGCTAAACTTTTGTACAGGAATCCATATTTTCTATAAGTTTCAGCAACAAGGTATCCAGGTATATGTGTACTGGAGGGAGTGGTCATGTTGTAAGAATATGGGATTTGCAGAGAAAACGATGTATAAAATGGTTGAGAGGACATACCAATACTATAACAGGAGCTATGTACAATTGTAAAGACGAGCACCTTGCTTCAATCAGTCTTAGTGGGGATCTTTTACTTCACAATCTTGCATCTGGTGCAAGAGCTGCTGAACTTAAAGACCCTAATGAACAGGTTGTCGAAGTTTATTGCATCTTGGTTAATTTTTAATATTTATAGTCAGATGATCTGATTTTCAATTAATTGTCCTTTCTGATGGCTGTTAAGACCAGGTATTGAGGGTGCTCGACTATTCTCGTATTAGCAGACACCTTTTGGTGACTGCAGGTGACGATGGAACTGTACATCTATGGGATACAACTGGCCGTAACCCTAAGGTTTGGCCGACTATCTTGTTGTAGGAATAACATGGCTTGTTACTTATTGTTAAAAATATAAAAAATTGTTACAAACGATATTTTTGTGGCCTTTATAATATCCACATCTTTCATGTTTTAGGACATTTGAACTGCCTTGGGTTTCTGTTGTAAGCCATTCAATAATGATGAATATGTTCCTTTAGTTAGGATTGTCTTTCCAGGGGATCTTAGAAACCTACCCGATCGATTCCTGGATGGATCTGGGGGAAAAAAATGAAATTTCCATTGCCCTTTTTTTCTTTGTTTGGGCTGTGGAAAGACTATTTGTCATCTAAAGTACCAGATTTTTGCCAACGTTTATTAATGGATGACTACTCAGAATTTTGAGATCTTTCATTCAGTAATTAGAAGTATGAATGACCTTTTAAAACGTTTTATTTGGCTTCTGGTACTAAGTATAATATTTTCTTTAATGTTCCAACCATTATCCACGCCATTAATTTACTTTGGCCTGCCTCATTGTCTTTCACTATTTTCTGGTGTTGACATGTTATGTGATGAACCGTATATTTCATTCTGTTCTTTAGGTTTCTATGTTTCACAGTAGCCTTTATTTCATAAGTTATGTTGCAATAATGTGGTTGCATACTTCTGTTTTCGTGTAGGTTTCTTGGCAGAAACAACATTCTGCACCAACTGCTGGAATTAGCTTCTCACCATCTAATGATAAGGTCCCATTCTTATTCGTGATTGATCAGTGATATCTTGCTTTATTATATTTTAGAATTAAGAATAGTGGAAGCAAAAAACTTTATAGTGATAGGCTGTCCATTTGAGTAAAAATCATTCAAATTAATTTTTTTTTTTCTGTTTTCAGACTCTTGCTAGTGTTGGGCTCGATAAGAAGTTGTACACTTACGACTCAGGATCAAGGAGACCATCTTCTTTCATTGCTTATGAGGCACCTTTCTCATCAATGGCTTTCAGAGATGATGGTTTGATACTTGCTGCTGGAACAAGCAATGGGCGTGTGGTTTTCTATGATGTTCGTGGAAAACCAGAGCCTTACATTGTTCTTCGTGCTTATAGTAGCTCAGAGGTATTCCTCCATTGTTTATAGAATCCTTGTCTTCTCCCTAAGTTGGTACGCTTTGCTGGAATTTTCTTTACCATTATGTTATATCGCTTGTTGTAGGCTCATGAATCATGAATCTTGTTCATAATTTCATTTTTTCCATCATCGGCTTTGTTTTTTTTATTTGTGTTTTTCTGTACCATTATGCTATATTGTTTGCTGTAGGTTCATGAATCATAAATGTTGTTCATCATTTCATTTTTTTTTTCCATAATCGGCTTTGTTTTGTTGTGTTTAATTGTGTTTTTCTTTACAATCCAGGCAGTTACAAGTATATCATGGCAGAGGTTAAAACCTGTAATTGTAAATGAAGGCAATTGCACTGCTGACATTACTCTTTTGGGAGGTGCTATTGAAGATTCAATTCTCATGCCTGACCCACTTCCGTCTGTGACTACATCCACCGTTGCTCTGTCTACAACAACATCCAGTTCTCGGAATCCTAGCCATTCAGGTCTAACTTTTGAAGCTTCACTAACAGAAACTTCCAGCACAATCTCAACTGCAGAGGAAACACCACATCGTAGCCATTTGCGGCCAGGGGGAAGCTTAACCAGATTACATGCTCCTCGCTCCAATTACAACTTCAAGGATGATATGGAGGTTTTTTCTCCCCTTGTGGATGTTGAGCCAATCACACCTTCACTGGATAAGCTGTGGGATGATCAAAATGGACTGAAGAAGGACCATCCATTTGACAAGAAACCTCTACCTTTGTTGTTTCCTTCATCAAGCAGGAGGTTCTCTTCTATTGAGGAGGGGTCAAGTGATCATCCAATATTTAATTGGAAATCTTCATCTTCCAAACAGGTGTTGCTAATCTCTTCACTGCAAGTTGTTTTTCAGTATTCTAGGATCACCTTTCTGCAATCTCTATTGCCTTATACTCCAGAGATATGACAGCTAGATATAAATAGTGTTGATTGTTGAGGTATAACCTTATGTTTTGCTGTCATAATTGCTCAAATGAGAACCTACACAGTATAATAGATGCTATCTAATAGTTAATAGTTTTCTACGAAGATTGGATACTTTATTTTGGGTAACCTGCCTATGTTTGACTAGTTTAAGACACTACGACCCTTTTTAGCACCAAAGACGTGTTAGATACTAGTTGTATAAAGTGAATACGACGACATTTGTTAGGCATACTGAGAAGTATGCATTTTTTTTCTTCACATTTGATGCCATGATTTTCAGGTTCTTTTGATTGAACCAATGAATTCTGACGGGAGCTTTCGGGGTCGTTGTACAGCATAAGAAATGGTGATTTCAGTCTCACTAATACTTGATTTTTTGGCAGGATGATTCTCGATCTTCTTCCGGTCAATTGGGTTCCACTCCTGTTCCTACCTTGAATTCTAAGAATGAAGACTCATCTATTACTCCTCCGGAAGCTTGGGGTGGCGAGAAATTATCTGATAAATTTGCCCAACTGAGGCAGCCAGTGACTTTACCGTCGCGTTTTGGGATGTTACCTTCAAGTTCAAGTAGTCAGACATCAAGTTCAATGATTTCTGGATTACAAGATCCGTCATCAATTAGCCAAAGCAGCATCACTTCTTTGACAAATTTGAATTTCAACTACCCAAATATGCGCACAAAAGATGTAATCTCACAAGAAGTTTCGTTGTCAATTCCTGAACACTTTTCTACTAGTGCTGCATCTTTATCTCTTGGCACCAGAGGAACCATTGGACTGAGCAACCAAGATTCACCTAGAACCACAACTATGACCCTGCCTCGTAGATTTTCTACATATGCAGAGAGGTTAAGCACCACGTCTTCTTTCAGTGATGGGCTTCCAGTAGGCGTAGGCTCACCGAAAACAAAGAAAATGGGTTCTGAGACTAGGGAAGAAGTTTTGAATAACCTGTCAAAGTTTGATACATTATCTGTCACAGAATCAGGGATTCTTCCTGCAATGAACGTACGGATACTCTTCCTAATTAATGCTTTTATATGCTGTGCCGTGACTTGGACTTTTGATTCTAGTGCTTTTCAATTATGCACATTTTTATGAGGTTACTTGCATGAAATGTTGCCATTTGATAGGGAAAATGTTGGTCTCTAATCTTACTATTTGTGGCAGGGAGGGCCGTTGCAACAACAGAAGGCATTGCAGACAGATGCCCAACAAGGAAATTCGTTTACACTTCAGCTTTTTCAACGCACTTTGGAAGAAACTCTGGACTCCTTTCAGAGATCCATACATGACGACATGAGGAACCTTCATTTAGAGATTCTGAGACAGTTTCATATGCAGGAGGTAGTACTTTATATCAGATACCACCAAACCAAAAACAGTGTCGTGTCATTTACACTTCCTTTGCTCATTTTTCGACTCATTCGTATCTTGAAATCTGTGCACAGATGGAAATGTCGAGTGTGACGAGTTCCATGCTGAAAAATCAAGCAGAGCTGATAAAAGAGGTCAAGTCTCTAAGGAAAGAAAACCAGCAGCTTCGAAATTTACTTGGATCTTAGGAGTTCCATGGTGAAATTCGCTTACAATCCGGATTTGTCTTCGTTTCAGCGTTGTAGTCGGCCATTTTGTTGCTTCCATCCGCAGGTGAATGGTTTTCATTACTTTTTTTTTTTTGAACCTGTATAGAAATATGATTTTCAGCTTTCATCAAATGAATATTGTATTTCTTAGCCTATATAGAACCACTGAGTGTATAATTTAACAGAGATAGTAGATGCATTTCTGTGAGTTTTTTCGATGCATCCTCGACCACATCCCTTTACTGACCGGTAATCTAACATATCATTAAATGATATATTAGTTTATTTCATGGATTCTACACTATTTTTAACTGGGAAGCTCCAAATGGAGTCCATATGAAAAAACTTCCAGAAATTTTTTCCTGTAATCATTTTGTGAATATATCATCTTGATGACTGAGTTGCAGGCTTGTTTTGATATCCATTTTTTCTACCTAAACAAACACTAGGTGGGGCTTGATGGTAAATTCCCTAACATTTTGGCTTTTTCTGTCAATACAAAGTTACCTCTCTGGGTAACAAGGAACTGGTCATCAGTCTGTGTCTAAATCGTACTGAGCCCCAATCAGCTGCAAGTTTACAGCTTTACAAACAATATTTGCACCAAGAATTTGAGGTTTCATTTTTCAGCAACATTACAACTTAATTTGTTAACAGCCAGTTTCTTGGTAAATCATTTGTCGTTCGAGAAAACCCGGGCTTAAATGATGAAAAGGGCATAGTTTAGTTATTATGTCTATTAAGCTCACTAGTTATTGAAGATTGTTAAGTTGAGCATAGTTTTAATCAGTATGGGAGATTATTTCCTTCAGTTACCGTTATAGATTTGCAATTTTAACCTAGGTTTGTCACGTTGGATTGTATAGCTGACTTATAAAAAATAAAATGTTAGATTGTAAACAACATCTCGTCTGGGTGGTGTAGTTGGTTATCACGCTAGTCTCACACACTAGAGGTCCCCGGTTCGAACCCGGGCTCAGACATTTTTTATTTCGTAATTTTATTATAAAATGTGTCTATATAAGCTAACTCAGTGAAATTGAATACTTGTCTGGGTGGTGTAGTTGGTTATCACGCTAGTCTCACACACTAGAGGTCCCCGGTTCGATCCCGGGCTCAGACATTATTTTTTTATTCAATTTCAATTACATTTTGGTAATGGGCTTTTCCAAGACAGAGCTTGGCCCATTTCCAGCCCAAATTTCCTGGGAACGTCGTCTAATCACCAAATGAAGACACGTGGATCATCGTGACCTCCGTGACCGTGTACTTCCACGCGAAGAAATGACCAACAATGACTGCAACATTAGGGCTCGTACCTTGGGATGAATTTCTGAGGCCGCCTAATCATTTCAGTTTTCCTCTTCCTTTCGGTGTTTCGCCTTTTTCTGGCTTCGGTGCTTGATCGCTTTCTTTCTCCATGGACGAGACTTACACTAATCTCCCTACTAGCCATTTGCTTGGCTCAGTCCCTGTACGCATTTTTTTTTTTACTCCTTTGCTTTTATTTTCTGTACTTGTTAAATTGACTTCTGATTCATACTATTTGTATCTGGAAGTTTAGAATATCTGCATCATTCTTCGCGATAATCGATTTTCTTCGTAATGTGATCGGTTGCGAGTTTTTCTTCCTTTTTGTTTGCTTTTTCAAGATAGTGAATTATAGTTTGGTAGCTTCTCGTCTATATGTTTGTTGTGCTGTTTTTGAGGACTCATCGAAGACTATTCTTTTGATGCCACTGAGATTTTCCTTTGCTAATTAGTATGTAGTCACATCAGGAAATCATTGTTGATTTTGGGATTTCCCCCCTTCTCTTCTCGACAATTTTTCTTTGTTGGTATCTGACAACGAACATTCAGTGAATAATTGCTGAGTAGAGAGCAATAGATGTGTTATTTGACTGAGAAATTAAATCCCTACTTCCAGTCGCATTTTCTGCTGTATTTTTGGCCGTTGGCGTGTTTGATTGTACTTGTTTTTGGCTTTATTTTCAAGTCTAGGTTCTGCCTCTTCTTGTTTTACTACGAACAGTTGGATTAGTGTACCAGTTTACTGGGTGGATTTCTGATGAGCTTGAACAAATATAGAGCTGGCTAGATTTTGTTCTTGCTGGGTTCAGAAGATTAAAATACAATTTTGTGAAAAGGAGATTCAATTTACAATGTGATTGAGAGGACCAGTTTTTGAGCATGCATACGTTGAATCTGCCCCTATATTTTGCTTTATAATCGACAGTAGCAATCCTCTAATACCAAGGGATACAAATTTTTACCTGTAGTAGTATACAAGCTTTTGCGTGTGTGAGTGTTTATATTTTGTGGTCCTTTTTGGTTGTACCTTGAATCCATGTGTGCTTAAATGTTATTGTGTTCATTTAGCTTAGATTATAATTTATGTTCTTTTTCCCGTCTCCGTTTCCAAAGCTTCTCTATCTTGAATATTTTTTATCCATCTTTTTTTCATTTTTTTTATCAATAGGCTGTAATCACTGATGAGAAGAATGGTACAGACCATGAAAGTAAGACAAATTCCAGTATCTTGTTCTTAGTAATCTTATTTTATTTTGTGTTCGATAATAAGCCACACTCTTAAGAATTCTATCTTGCTCTTAAATTGTCACACGGAACAAACTTGTAAATCTTCTCTGAGGAATAGCTTCTTAATTAAATGCAGCCCCAGCAGCAAGTATGGAGACATTTCCCCCCAATAATGGTGGGGGCAGAGGGAGAGGCTATCAAACTCTTGAAAGTCCAAGTGGTATGCTCGTCATCTGTAAGATTAGTATCTCTCATATAGTAGATCTGCAAGAAACTTGCAAGGCTATAGAATAGTCTGTTATGATAGGTAGTGCAATTGGTGAAAATAATGATTAGAGATCGTTAGTTTAGTTTTCTTTCCTTTGTCTCTCTCAACTAGGGGTTTTGTATTTACTTTATAGATCTTTTAACTATTTAATATGACATTTTTTTTCTGTGTAGAAGTGGTTCTTTGTTTCAATTAATTAATTAATTTCTTCTAATGGCTAGTTTTGGACATATTAAATGTAGAACATGAACTTACTTACATGGGATTGAGATGTGTTGTTCTCTGTTTCAACCAATTAATCATGAAGGTTGAAAATGTTGTGTCTCATGACTGCTAGATGTTTTGACATTGGTTTGCTATTGTGGTACAAGGCTCTTGAATCTGACCCAGGAGGTTGAATGTTCCCTCAGCAAAACTAGGATAAAGTTTGGAAATTTTTTTCGATGTAAAGCCTGTTCCAAAAAAAAAAAAGACTGACATTATATTGCGGTTGAATTTTTTCTTTTTGTGAACCAAACGTTTGATTCCATTTAACTGTGTGCAGATTCTCAGCAGCAAACATCAAATGACTGGAAGGGGGTATTTAGTGTAACATCTTACACTCAATATTTCAATGTGGATTCAGACATTGTCTTGAATAGATTGATTAGTTCCTTGTATCCCATTGGTGGAGATTTTTCTAGCAAGATTGATGCGAACCCTGACCTGTGAGTTTTTCATATCCTCTTTAACCTTAACCATTTCTCTCTCTGTTTCTCTGATGGATTATTGTGAACTTTTCAAAAAATGCCAACCTTTTGATTTCTTTTCTTCTTTGAATTTGTTGTGCCTCTTTACCTGATCATTCAATAATTTATTTGTATGTTAATCTTGTTCTTGAAACTAAATGGATTATCTTACACTTTTTTTTTTTTTTTGATTTTGCTATGACTTAGATATGGGCTTGTGTGGATCACCACTACATTGGTCTTTGTCCTTGCGGCACTTGGCAACTGTGCGACCTTCCTTATGCAAAAGCGAAGTGATCATGGTACTGCATGGAGCTTTGATGTCAGCTATGTGAATGTGGCCGCTGGGTCTGTTTATGGTTACACGATCGTGGTGCCCATGGCATTTTACTTTTCACTTCAGTACTTGGGATCAAATTCTAGCCTCATAAGATTTTGGTGCTTGTGGGGCTATTCTCTGTTCATTTTTATTCTGGCATCTGTAAGCTTCTGGAATCTCTTCTGCACTTTTATTCTCTTCTTCTATCCATTAGACGTTATCCATACATTTCTTAGCAGAATTTGACTCTTTCCGTGCTCTTTACAATTTCCTTATTTTGAAACTCCTTTTTATTTGCCAATAACTGTCATTTACTTTCGAATTTATTAGTTTCATAGCTTAGTAGATATTGCAGTGGGCATATGAGAGAAAAGAAAAGAAATGCTAAAAGATTACTGTTTGGCTAGACTAGACATTTTTATTTTAAGAGGACCTTCATGCGTTTTATTCAGAAAATATCCATTTTTTAAAGGCGAATGTAACTGCATGATTTTTACATATATTTTTTTTTCTCCATAGTTTCTGTTGCTCATCCCGGTTGAAACTCTGCGCTGGTTCATTATACTCCTTTCTGGTGCTGCTTCAGCAAGTTTTGTTACTTTGAACCTGAGGTCCTATATTGAGGGAAATAATCTTTCGGTTATGGTAGTTGCTGCATTTTTCTTGCAAATGGCTTTGGCAATCTTCATCAAAGTGTGGTTCTTTCCTTGAGCGTGCTCACTCAGCTTTTTGCTATCTTCTGACCATCTATGTTTGCTTTGTTTCTGAGTGCTGACCTCGTAGACTGAAGAATGATTTCCTCTTGGTTGGTGTTGGAAGTTCTCGGTTCCTGTAATTTGTGTGATGGGAGTGTCAAAAAAAGAATGATTGGAAGTGATGCTTTTGTCGTGATAACAGTATCTAACTTGTTCACGGTAAGTATTCTCAGATGGGCTTCCCTCTTTATGATTATTGACCGAGGAGAGTGGAATCTTTCATTGTCTTTGATTATAAATTTTCGTCTTGTATTCCACCAAAACACAGACGTCATTGTAAATAGATGTTAAAGATTGTAGTCTGCTGTAATTGAGTTTGAATATAGGTTCTTTGCTTGCCTCTTCCTTCAGACTTTTTACTTGATCGAAAGGAAAATGAGTGGATATGAATTTCTATGGCGCACGTCCCGTAGCTCATATATATAAATCTTTTCGAGTTGCTGATGCCAATCTATTGATACCCATTTACAGGCAAGATTTCCATAGCTGCGGGAGAGCAACTGGATTGCCTGATTTCTGTTGAAAACAAACTGAAATTCAAAAACCGTCCCTCTAAAAGTAGATATTGTTTTTTTTTTTTTTGCTTTCTTTTTTTGTTTTCTCTTTCAGGCTCTCTCAAGTTTTTAAAACGCCTTTATGAGGGAGTGGTTTCAACATCCTTCGTTTTTCTCCCAAATCGATGTCGGATTCTCCAATCCACCGCCTTTGGGGTCCAACGTCCTTGTTGGCACACTGCCTCTTGTCCATCCCCTTCGGAGTTCAACCTCCTTGCTGGCACATCGTTCGATGTCTAGCTCTAGATCTAATACCATTTGTAATGACTCAATGAGTCTACCGCGAGTGGATATTGTTCCTTTTAAACTTTTTTTTTCGAGTTTTCCTCAAAATTTTAAAAACTATTTAAAAACCATCAGTATTAGCTCGTTCTTCCTCTCCCTAACCCGTATGGAATCTCACAATATATATATTTTTTTTTTGTTAATCTTGTGAGCCCTAGAATTTGGCGGCGTTCGTCATTTGGCAGCTATCCACTGGGCATCCATTGAATTTTTTGCCTTCTGTCTGAAATTATTAATTTTATTTCTCTTTTGTGACCCTCCACCACTCCACTCTTAGCCGGCACATTCCTCCGAGGGAGAGAGAGACGTGAAATCCTCTAGGGTCAAAGCCCTATTGCCGCCGCTTTAAGAGTCAATAACAAGGGGCCAGATTTCCGCCCGCCTTACAATAGGTGGTCCGTTTTTTGTTCATCCGCCCGCACTCAATCTCCCTGTTTTAGCTTGATTGAATTAAAGGAAACCAACGTTTATACACACTATTTTTAAAAATTTAAACAAATTTCTTACAATAATAAGATGGAATGGCGGTGCCGGCACTTACGCAGTTATCTTCAAGCCTTTATTCAATCCATTTTAAACGCCAATTTATAACACTTTTAATTCCAACAATCTTTTATACGCTCCTCTTAGATTGATTTTCCGGGCATTATTAATTATGAAACAATTTTTAACTGCCTTCCTTATTTGCTCATTACGATTTTATTTTTTTATTTTTTTCTTTTTTATTTGCAAATTCTGTCGACTGCTGGATTTTAACTGAAGTTCAGGAGTTTTCAGTTCACAAATTAAAAAATAAATTTAAATTCTTAAATTTTGTAAAATTACCATTTTGATAATTTCATTTAGGTTCCATTTAATGAGTTTTAGTTTAGTATTTTCAATAAAATTTAGAATTATCCTCTTGAAAATAGTTAAATAATAATTATGATTTCATACACGGTAAAATAATAATAATAATAATAAATTGAAAACAAGAAGCCGCAGGTAAAAGAATAAAAATGGTAGGGGTGAGTTGGTCAGAGTAGGAATCGAATCCGAGAATGAAGTTGAAACAATTGAAATCGAGTATTCCCAATCCTGTGTCCGCCTAACATCTCTCAAGCTTATTATATCAGCCCTCCATTGAAAATTACTTGTTTTGTATTGTACTACAAACCAAACCCTCGCTGGCTTTCTTGAGTTTGTTTGTCTCCCTCCAGTTGACTCGCTACACTCTTCGAAATGGACTCCATGGATCGCCCTCGAGCTTTCCTTCGGGATGTCAAGCGCCTGGTTGTCAAGGTATCTCTGATTTCAACCTCCAAATACTCACATTTTCATTCTTTTTTAATTCGATTATTTTTGTGTGGTTTTCATTCTGTTTGAGCTTTATATTCTTCGTTGTCATCAATGTTTGCCGATTTGGATTCGCTCTGTGTGTTGCAACTTCTCCTCAGTTCATCCTACTGGAAAACCACATGTAGATTATCTCAATTTTGGATCATGAAACCATTGATAATATAATTTACTTACCTGTTATTGGATGTTGTGCTTTTCTTATTCAAGGTTGGGACGGCGGTGGTAACGCGAAGTGATGGAAGATTAGCCTTAGGCAGACTAGGAGCATTGTGTGAGCAGGTATTTACCTTGCACGCACAAGTTCAATCTTTTGATAGTGATAGGACTTTCTTTTTTTTTATATATTAAGATTACAATCTGGAATGCAGATCAAGGAACTTAACTCTCAAGAATACGAAGTTATTTTGGTTTCATCCGGTGCTGTTGGCATTGGTCGTCAAAGGCTCCGATACAGGAAGCTCGTTAATAGCAGGTTATTTTGTGCGGGATAAATTGCAATTAAATTGATCAAGAGGACAATGAAATTCGATGGAATCCTAAATTCGATGGAATCCTGAAATTAATTCAAGTTTTGATATACTTGTGTGAAACTTTTGCTTGAAATAAAAAAAGGATATTCTAAGATCGTACTATGAATTTTGTAGTTTTGCTGACCTTCAAAAACCACAAGTTGATCTTGATGGGAAGGCATGCGCAGCTGTTGGTCAAAATAGTCTTATGGCTCTCTATGACACATTATTTAGTCAGGTGACGACCACTCTTATTTTTTTATTTTATTTTTTTAAAATTTTAATTTTTAACTCAAGAACTGGTTTTAGCTCATTTGTTTAGCTGTTGGGTTGCTGCTGTGTTACCCCAGTTGCAGTCCTTTTTTTCCCTTCCATTTCACCCCTTGCCAGTCGATATTTTTTAGACTCTGATATGAACTTACCTTCTTTATTACTTGGCTATTTTAAGACTTGACAATTAATGGACTTTCGTTTGACATGATTTTTTTTTTTTTTTTTTTTTTGGGCAGCTGGATGTTTCATCTGCCCAACTTCTGGTCACAGATAATGATTTTAGGGATAAAGATTTTAGAAGGCAACTTAGTGATACAGTGAAATCATTACTCTCTCTTAAGGTTATTCCTATCTTCAATGAGAATGATGCAGTCAGCACTAGGAAAGCTCCCTATGAGGTGTGATACTTGCTCTTGTTCTGGTGATCTGCTTTGGGATTTAATAGTTTTGAATAAGACTCTGCAAAATAATTGAAAGCCTCTTTATTAATTTATTTGTTTTTGACCACTCTTCTCAGGATTCTTCTGGTATATTT
This sequence comes from Cucurbita ficifolia, assembly GCA_033971965.1. Taxonomy (NCBI): domain Eukaryota; kingdom Viridiplantae; phylum Streptophyta; class Magnoliopsida; order Cucurbitales; family Cucurbitaceae; genus Cucurbita; species Cucurbita ficifolia. The sequence goes on from CM066965.1 coordinate 20,275,998, forward strand.
TGGGACAATGACAGTTTGGCAGCACTTTTAGCTTTGGAGCTAAAAGCTGATCTCCTCGTTTTGTTAAGTGATGTAGACGGTCTATATAGTGGGCCACCAAGTGACCCTCACTCAAAGTTAATCCATACATACGTTAAGGAACGCCATCAAGGTGAAATTACCTTTGGGGATAAGTCTAGGGTGGGAAGAGGTGGTATGACTGCTAAAGTTAAAGCTGCTGTTGGTGCTGCATATGCTGGCATTCCTGTTGTTATCACTAGGTATGCTTCATTGCTGAGTGCCTTAGGAATCTCCTTTCCCCTTTCCCTAGTTGTAATAACAATCATTCCCCGCACTGTACCACTAAATAAGGGGGAACTGCAAAATTTAATCCACCCCATGTTTTCCATCTCATATAAGCAAGACACTGGTTATTTCAGAAGGTGGCATAAAAAATAAAAAATGCTATATTACATGCAATTGTGAAAAGGATGAAATGCTTCCCCTAGTTTACCAATTGTGCTTCTTTGAAACTGTATGTAACCTAGCATGAATGGATTTTCCATTTGAATTTCATTTTCTTTTATTTAATATGAATATTGATTCAATTTAAAACTGTTTTTTACCATATCCATTTGAAGTGGATATGCTCCCGAGAATATCCTTAAGGTCCTCAAAGGAGATCGTATTGGTACCCTCTTCCATCAAGATGCTCATTTGTGGGCCCCACAAAAGGATGTTGGTGCTCGTGATATGGCTGTTGCTGCAAGGGAAAGTTCGAGAAGGCTACAGGTAATTTCTCATTGTGTTGTATGCAAAGTTAGCATGATTTTTATACGGTAGTTCATATTCCATAGGCAATTTCTTCTCAAGAGAGGAGAAAAATTTTGCTGGATGTAGCTGATGCTCTTGAAACAAATGAAAAACTGATCCGTACTGAAAATGAAGCTGATGTTGCTGAAGCTCAACAAACTGGATACGAAAGGGCCCTAGTATCACGATTGGCAATGAAACCTGGAAAGGCAAGATTGGGATCTTTTTAATTCTGCATATTATATGACTTTGTTTCATAGCAATTTCCATACTGCTTATTTGCTTCAGCATACACCCAGCACTGGTTACACATTTACTCAAATATATAACATCAGATACTGCCTGAAATTGTATAAGCCTATCTTTTCTAGGTTAATAGTGATACTAATTGTCTATGAACAGATATCCAGCCTTGCCAACTCCATCCGTACACTTGCAAACATGGAAGATCCAATTGGTCGTGTTTTGAAGAAGACTGAGGTAACGAATTAAGGACTTTATGTAGCAAAAATATAATTTTTCTCAGGGGACTGAAATTGAACCTGCTCCAATGGTATTTGTGATTCGAAGTAGTGAACAATATTCTTTTGACTAATTTGTAATGAAATGGTTGATATTACCCTTTCAAATAACTCAGAATGCCTGGATTTCATACTTGCATTCAAATTTTTCTCAACTTGAGACAATTGTTTTTTGCACTCAGGTCTCGGATGGGCTAATTCTTGAGAAAACATCATCTCCGTTGGGTGTTCTATTGATTGTGTTTGAGTCTCGTCCAGATGCTCTGGTACAGGTTAGTAGAAATTGCTTGTGGAGAATCAAAGTGTTGTCCCCATTGGGTGCTTACAATCCTGACTTTTTCCTTTAATATTAACCCTTGGATTTGTGACTTTCATAGATAGCTTCATTAGCTATCCGGAGTGGAAATGGTCTTCTCTTAAAAGGGGGAAAAGAAGCAAGGCGATCAAATGCAATATTGCATAAGGTATGATGTTTCCTTCATGGTCAAATTATAATGACGTTGATACATTGGTTCACTTTTCTTCGTGCTTTATGTAGATTATCACGGAAGCCATTCCAGATAGTGTTGGTGGGACCCTCATTGGACTTGTAACTTCAAGGGAGGAAATACCTGATCTACTGAAGGTACATTGGGTCGAAAACCTTACTTGAATTTCTACTTCTTTTGACCCCAGGTTGTTGGCTTAGTGGTAAATTAGTCAATGAAAAAATTAAAGGACTGAAGACATATTTAATATCCTACGAGTTTTCATATTTAGTAATGATTATGTTTTTTATTTTCATAAATTTTTATTTTTCCATTATCACATCATTTATTATTGTAAAACATTGATTTTTTGTGTATTATTATTGAAAAAAATAATGAAAAATTACTACGTTTGAAAGTTCATTTAGTGAATAGAATAAAAAATAAAGATACTAATTTTTTAAGTAAAAATCCTGAAAGTGAACATAATTGTCAAAAATTCTTCCCTGTTATTATTGGTAATGATATGTGATAACAGTATACTTCAGTTTAAGTGGTTTATCGTCAATAATGACAGCTGGATGATGTCATTGATTTGGTGATCCCAAGAGGCAGCAACAAACTGGTCTCTCAAATTAAGAATTCTACCAAAATTCCTGTTCTCGGTCACGCTGGTAATATGGATTGAATCGACCATTCTATTTCAATATATTTATCTCCTATTCTTTTTTATTTTCATGAAACAAACCATAATGGTCGTAAAAACATGTGCTCTTTGCTGCTATACAGATGGAATCTGCCATGTTTATGTTGACAAGTCTGCTGATTTGGAAATGGCAAAGAGAATTGTACTGGATGCAAAAGTAGATTATCCAGCAGCCTGTAATGCTATGGTATATCATTCATCAATTAAATTTATTTTATTCCTTCTCCACTTCCTTTGGTGATTATCTTATACCTAATTGAAGATTTTTTTTTCCTTCTTATTCATGATTTTGATTCTGTTCCGACTCTCTTGTTTCTTGACTGCAGGAAACTCTTCTTGTTCACAAGGACTTGGTCCAAACGGGCATGCTGAATGAGCTTGTTGTAAATCTCCGTATTGAAGGTTTAACTTGCCCCCTTCCTCAGAATGCATGTATTATCATAATTATTGGATAATTGTCTAGCCTTGCTGCAATTTCTGCATGGCAGACTATTTTATGCTTTTGGTCACTAGTTCCATCACAAGGGATTTGTTACAGTTATTGGAGCGCAATTCTAAATAACCCTTCTTTATCGTTTTAAGAACAGATGGGCTAAAAACGAGTATTAATGATGAAAATTGATTGCATAAGTTCAACATCTACTGATCATTTTTACTCTGATGTGTACATCCAACTCTAGGAATACATGACGTCTATAAATTGAAAGAGTAGTTATTTGTCTCTTTGCCAGGTGTTACTTTGTATGGTGGACCAAAGGCGAGCTCTCTGTTGAACATTCCTGAGGCACGGACGTTTCACCATGAATACAATTCATTGACTTGCACTATTGAAATTGTGGATGATGTTTTTGCTGCCATCGATCATATACATCAACATGGAAGGTATGCTGCTGATATTTCTTGATGAAAGAGCATTTCACATTGCTAATTATTTGCATTTACATATGTTAGGCGAGCATGCATTTTTTTCTTTTGATCCATACTCTAAATGTTGCTCATTACTCTCTGTAAACTGGCAGTGCACACACTGATTGTATTGTTACAGAAGATGATAAAGTTGCTGAAATTTTCTTACGTCAAGTTGACAGGTAAGAATACATATTAACCTTATTTGGCAGTCTTCCAGCTTCCTCCATTCTTTTATAATCCTTTCATGCGTGTGAGATAGATTGTATTGAATAATGATGCTTTCACTTTGATGGCTTATTAACGCTTTTCGTTATGTTTCTAATGGTAGCGCTGCTGTTTTCCATAATGCGAGCACAAGATTTAGTGATGGGGCCCGATTTGGTCTAGGTGCCGAGGTATGATATGCTCCTATTATTGTCAGATATCAGTACGGTTTAGTTTGTTGCATGCTTTTTACACATCCATTGTTTCTAACAGGTTGGAATCAGCACAAGTCGAATCCATGCACGGGGTCCTGTAGGAGTTGAAGGATTATTAACGACCAGATGGTATGAACAAATCATAGTCTTCTTTGTAATTCTATATTGTACACATATACGAACAAGTCTGCACATATTTTACGAACACACAGCATATAATGTATTGTGACATGTGGATATATAGGCAACTATATCATCAGAACCGTACTTAAATTTGCATTTGTTATATGCAGGATTCTTAGGGGAAGTGGGCAAGTCGTTAATGGTGATAAAGGTGTTATCTACACACACAAGGACATCAAGATTGAGTCTCATGTGGTCGATTGATTTCCAGCCGAAGAATTCACGCTGGCAATTTGTTTGGTGGAAAATGTATAAAATAAGTGTTATTATCTTCTCCCCTCGTGCTTCAGTTTGATATTTGGAGAAATAATGTGGTTTAATTAGAGACTTCATCAGAAGCGGCCAATTTTCCTATAATATTGGCCATTGCTGTTTAGTAGCTTAGGACCTTTCTTCAAGAACAGGAAATCCAGAGTTTAGTTGTAGCTTATAGGTTGATCTTTGAAGTATGACCACTTGAGTAGATGTGGTGCATTATGCTTGGATTGTTTTGTTGTTTGTGACACAATTGAAATTGGATTGGCATCTAAAATAACGGGAATCCCATACAAATCAGTGTTTATAGTGCACTTTCCTACTCCTTAACCCCATATAAATCAGTCGAGTTTGCCTGTGCGTGCATGATAGTTACTGTCTGTTTATAAAAGAATTTAACAGTTTTTACTAAAATATTAACAAATTTTACAGTCAAATGTAACTTTTGTTTTGGGTTTTAGAAAGGTTTCAGATAAGGTTCTTAAGTCAAAAAAACAAGAACTTTAGTGGTCATCTTTTAAAACTAGTTTTGTAAGGTTCTTGAATATTGAAATGATTCAAATTCTTAAACTTTTAAGTAAATCAGGAGTTTGTTTATTTATTTATTTGTTTCATGTGTTTGAATTCCTGAAATATTTGCAATGTTTTTCAGTGGGATATTCTGTCAAAAATGGGCGGCTTAGTTCAGGAAATGGTACACACAGCCATCGGAATTTTACTCTGAAGAACTAAAAGTATGTTTCTCTCACTTTTTAATTGGGCAACTAAAAATCTTGTTACTTAAAACCCTGTTCTTAACCAAGGTATTTCAAACAGACAGATGCAACTCTGTCTCTATAATGTCTTGTTGTACCATAAGAATAATTTGCTTTCCTATAAAACGTAAATAGGTAGGTTACAAGAAAAATGTTCATTCTGGCAGAAAAGTATTAAAGAAAATGAAGTTGAAAGGTGTAACAGTGAAGAACAAAGAGGGGAAAACTACTCCAATGGCTAGAAGTTTATGCTTCAACAAAGTTCTTGAGTTTCGTCAGCCATAGCAAAAACTCCTTGCTGTCTTTGTTGATCATGTACTCATGCAAGAAGATTGTTGTGCTCGGTTTAATACCTCTAATCTCCAGATACTTGTGGAAGGCCTTCTGAAGGTTCTCATCCAGATCACTGAAAAGAAAAGAGCAGATATGATCATCATATTCTAACAAAGCTAGAAGAACTGAACTGAGATGTAAGCAAATACTTACTGAAAATCAGGGCCTTCATAAGCAATTTGATCCTCAGAATGCTCTGGATGTTTAACTATCAAGCTCTCTATGGAGATCTCATCAGGGTAAGCGCTGCAACTAAACTCTAGGGAAGGCCCATTCTTCTTTGAGACACTAACAATCAATGGGATACAAGACTGATTTCCCTTATTACCACCATCGTCTTCGTCGTCGTCGTCATTGGCGTTAATATTTCGACCAGTAACCAGATCAGGCATGTGAACTTCAACACTAATGACTTCATCTTGATATGATCTCTTCAAAGTAATGGTTTGCAAGCCAGGGTTATCTTGAATCTCAAATGGGAATCCTTTAGGCACTTCCTCAACCTGTTAGATCAAAGAATGAATTATCATAACCACCATTGACTGTAACAATAGATTTATGCTTACAGTTCGACAATCAGACCTATCAGACTCATTTATCAATCACGCTGAAAGGAAGCCCCTCCAAATCATGTTGAAAATCATACAAATTCCACTACTGGTGAAGCAATGCTCAGACAAGTAATGTGCAGACACTATGAAAAGCCATTAATATCTCATGGAGTTTCCACATTTCAGAGTAATCGCGGGTAATTTTATAATTCGTACACTCTTGCTTTCTTTCGTTATGACTGATTCTACTGATAAACAGAGCGATTGTTTCTCAGACTAATTGAAAGTATAATTGTCTATGTATCGCAGCAATAATTACCCAATTGGGTTAGGTGATGAAGAAAAAGCAAAACTCACCCGATCGTGATCGTCAGTTTCCGAGGCGCATTTGACCTCAGACTCAATCACCCGTATGAGAGCCTCGTCAGAACTTGGGCGCTTCGACGACGAAAAATCTCGGAAAGGGCTAAACGTGGTACCCAACGACGGCGGGCAATAGAAATTGGAGTGATTGTTCAAGGCATTGAAGATGGAAGTACTGTAAACTCGTTGGCTGCGAAAGAGACGACCCGCTAAGGGGCAAAGAGAGAAGGCGGATTTTCTGATAATGGACGCAACAGCCATTTTTTCTGTTCAAATGGTGCGATGGCGAAGAGAAGGAAGAACAGAGGTTTTAGGGTTTAAGAAAGAAAGGGTTTTTGACGGAGTAGGCTATAAAAATTTAGGGGTACATTGGTAAATTGTCTATCATATCACTGTAAAAAAAACAATAAAAGAAAAAAGAAAAAAGAAAAGGAAGAAATTCTGCTCTGAAAAGAGGTGAGGGTATACTCGTAATTTCGCAAAATGGAAAAAGGACCAATTCGGTATTTTGTGTTAAAAAGTTTCTTTCGCTTTCCATTAGGACTGCTTTTGTCGAAAGCCCTATAAAAAGAAGGAATTATGGCCGAACCCGTGAAGCGTGAGTGGAGATAAGACTGCACGTCGGTTCACCGGTCAGAATATCACCACCAATGCGGTCGTGACACGTGACTAAGATTCGGTAACGCACCGTTTAGAAGTTCCGGGAAAAGAAAAAGGGTGACAGCTTCAGTCAATGGAAACGAACATTCCCCTTTTGGGAGTCAACAATCTTCCAATGGCGCCATTCCAGTTTTCTTCTTTTCTTAACAAACCCATTTTTCGGCTTCAGCTCTCAGATTCAACTCTTGAGCGAAGTTGCTGACTGCCAAACCATTGAACGCATTGTTCTTAATCTTCTCTTGTTTAGGTTTTTTGAAGCTCCCGATTCAGAAGGAGAGATAGTAGAGTCCTGAATTTGACGGAGGCAGAGATGTTTGGGAGTCCAGGAAGAATGAGCGGCTTTGCACTGAGATGTGCGCAATGGCTTTTCGCTGCTGCATCGATTGGGGTTATGGTTACTGCTCCTGGCTTCTTCAACTCCACTGCCTTCTGGTAATAATGCTAATCTATTTTCCGGTTACCATTTCTTTTGTTTTTCTGTGAAATGTGGATCAGCCGTTGTATTGTGGGTGTTTCTGACAATCGAAGTTCAATTCAATAGGGAAAGAAACGAAATATTGTATGGTTTTCCTGCGTCATTCTTTTCTTGGAGTATTATTGATTGTTGGTAAAAGATTATCGTAGTTAGTGAGGTCTTTTCAAATGATTGAGAACTTCAGCACTTTCATTGTTCTTACAAGGTGTCCTGGCTTCATTATGATTCACCGTTCGAATTATTGTTGTTTTCAGTTCAATCAGCTTATCTGAAGGTGAAACTGTTGGCTTATGTTTTCCATTTGGAGAAAGTTTTTCTGATAAGATGAACCCAATGTTAGAAAAGATGGAGGACGAATGTACTGCAAACTACATTATGTTTTTTGGAGCCTAAACGTTTTAAAAATTTATGTTGAGCTATTTTTTGGGCAGACCCCGCGAGCAATGTCATTGTTCTTAGTGTTAGAGTCCATCCTAGCAACCATTTTTTATTTCTTTAGGCGACAAATTCTTTGCGTCTAGGTTGTCCATTTGTTTGATCATAGTGTTACTGTTTTCTTTGGAAATGGTCCTTCAACGATTTGAACCAACAGTTTGGAGCCTCTGTTCTGTGACTTGGGGAGAATAATGCATCTACTGATTGTAGTAGTCCCTATTCTCTAAAGGAATTTCAAACACAGTTGTTGTATCCTCTTCTCACTTTGTATTGGATTCATTTTCACATGTACTAAACTTTTTGGAATTCATTTCTGTTAACAGATGTGTGCAACTTAGCGTAGATAGGGGAAACCACAGTTCCTGCCATGAATGTGAATATATGAAACCTTTCTGATGCTGAAATTTTCCAATGCAGTTTTTAACTTTCCGCTTCAAATCTTCTAAATTACACTACATTTCTCTGATTCTTTCTTTATATTTTCATGGTTTTACGCGACTGGTTTAACCAGTCTATCTACTGTTCTATTGCAAAGTTGTGGTTCTTGTCTAATTTTGACACTATTTATTCTGACCAGTTACCTAATTGCTTCCATGGGGCTTCAAATTCTTTGGAGCTTTGGATTAGCATGCCTTGATTTGCATGCTTTGCGTATGAAGAAAAGCCTGCGGAATTCAGTTTTATTGTGTCTATTTGCTATTGGAGATTGGGTTAGTATCACTGTCTTTTTTACTTGCGAGTACATGAATGTAATTTTATCACAATATTGCGGACCAAATGATACGAAATGAGGTGTCTTAATTATGCTACAAAGATTTCATGGTGAATGACAAGATCCACACAAGTTTGGATTTAAGGAGGTTTTATTGTATTCTTTAAGTTTTAGAGAATTATCTTTAAGATTACAAGTTACAATTAGCCAGTGGCCATTATGGTATTGATAACCATGAAAGTTACAACATTTCAATTAACCATAGGTTACTACTATAAGGTTTATTTTCAAGGCTATAAATAATCATTCATGTTGTTGCTTTAGTACGAAGATTTTGGATATTAGAATGAAAGTTGCATATTAAGCCTCTTAAGCCATGAGCTTGTTCTTTTGCATTCTTGTGTTTAGATATGCATGCTAGAGTTATTCAAGTAATCTTAATCAAGCTATCTTGTAGAGTGATTTGAATCATGAGTTTAGAAACGAGTTTTCTTTACTCTTGATTTTGATCATCAAGGTAATTCGTTCCAAAACTTTCCCTTGGGTTGATTCCTTATCATTAAGATAATTCGTTCTATAACTTTCCCAAAGAGTCATTCAAGTAGTCTAAAGGTTATATGTGATCGTGGAAGAGACCCTGAAAGTAACTTAGTCCATCTAAGGCTCCTAGTGTCATTGACCAATTACCTGCTTAAGTTTCAACGTCTCAGTTGGTAAGGGACCATAAAAGTTTTGACTAATTATAGCCAGTTTCCATCTCTATCCGAGATAAGCCAATAGAGATCATACAGGGCTCCCTACCACTGGTGCGTTTTCCCCCAAATTCGTGAAGATACGCTAGACCAATTGGAGACCTTATGCTGAATTGACTGTTCTACAATTCTCCTTAAAGCTACTGTGGACATTTCAAATAAATATTAGCATGAACAACTTGAGTCAAATGATCTGAGAATTTTCTTCCTCTAATGGGATAGGAAAGCACAATAGAATCTTGTTTTTATTGCCCAACTTGAGCATAGCGAATTTCTCTGCTAAAAGGTGAGAAGTTTGAATATTGATCTAGAAATCTTATTGAGCTCGAGGAAAAAGTTATCCATTTTGTTGCGTTTCTTCTGGTGCTTGGTATGAATTCATGCTTTTATTAATTTCTTTTAGCATAATAGCTACTCCATGAATTCATCCATATGAAATGCAGGTTGTAGCTACGCTTTCGCTCGCCGCTGCATCCTCGTCCGCTGGGGTGGCCATTTTGTATTCAAGGGACTTGAACTACTGCAGATCACCACTTCGTATTTCATGTAGCAAGATTGAAATATCCGTGGCTTTTGCTTTTGTCTCATGGTTCTTACTTGCTATATCTTCGCTAGTAACATTTTGGCTCTTGGGCACTGTATAATAACACGACTTGGCCTTCTTTTTCTCAAAGGCTTTCCCTCCCTAAACGTAAATGAGTGTAGGAATCTCTACCGTTTTCGATATAGATGTTTCCTACAACCTACCTTCTCTATGGAGTAGTCATAGTCATGCTTATGCTGGTTTATCCACACACCGTTCCATAATACCTCAATTGATTAAAAAATATTGTCGATAAAAAAAAAAGTTAAAAGTTTGAATTCTCCACCTTCAGGATAATAGAAATTTAAATTTAACATTAATCGACAAATTATTTCCCTATGTACACAAAAATATTACATAGTATGACCACGAGAAGAAACGCCCTTGAAAGGGGAGATTGACCCTTCAACTCACAGAACTTGAACTAGCAGACACTGGCATTATGCTGCCCATGAAGAGGAAGAAAAAGAAAAGTAAAACTAGTAAAGTCCACTCACGACAACGTTACGTTTCAGCTCTCAAAAAGGATTCCACTAAGTTGCAAATACACACACACCTTTACATGACTATTTCAGGCTTCAAAATGCTAGATTTGATTTCTTTGTGCGGCAACACAACTCCACCATTACTGTAAATTTCATCACCCACATGAACGTCTTCTCCTAGTATTGTCATATTCTCTACACGTGCCCATTGCCCGACTGTAGAGTGCCAACCTATGATGCTGCTCGATATGCAAGCGTGCTTCTTGATGCGCACTCCGCGCATTACAGTGCATCGAGATAGCCTAACTCCTGCCTCAACAACACAACCAGGACCAATGGCAACATCTGGCCCAATCAGACATCCTTCACCAATCTTAGCAGTCTCGTCCACCAGAACATTTCCTACAATGTGAGACCCTACGGCCAACTTTGATGACGAGTTCTTCCTCAAGGAGTTCAGATAGAGCCTTAGTCCTGTAATATAATCTTTTGGCTGTCCAATGTCCATCCAGAACCCTGGCAGTACCATTGCATAAAGCTTTTGCTCTGCGGCAATTTTAGGAAACACTTCTTTCTCAATTGATGTTGGCCTCAGTTCAATTTTGTCCAGAACAGAGGGGTTTAACAGGTAAATTCCTGCATTGATTTTGTTGCCGACAAATAGTTTTGGTTTCTCCACAAACTTCTCAACTTTCCCGGTGGACTCTTCCATGACCACCACACCATATTTGGAAGGCTCATCAACCTAGAAGAAGAAAAGATATCAACTACTGACTTGAAGGAAGAAACTTTTAGATAATGACTCGAGAGTTTTACCTTTGTCACCATGATTGAAGCCTCTCCTCCATGACTCTTGTGGAATTCGATCATTTCTTTAAGTGGGTACTCACTGATAACATCGCTATTCAGGACAAAAAATGGCTCGCCCGACTCATCTACTAGTTTGTCCCTTGCAAGGGCTAGAGGGCCAGCTGTTCCAAGTGGTTCTGTCTCCTGAGAGCAAGTGATCTTGATCCCAAGCTTCTCCTCAAATTCTTTCAAGAAATTCAACATTACCTGCAGGAATAAAGATTTATTGCATCTATCACTGCAAACCTCGTGAAGTAGGAGTATAAAAAAAAAAAGAGTTCTATTTCCTTACTTCTGGCTGATAATTGATTGCCAGAACTACTTCCTCCACTCCGATAGCCTTAAGAGCTTCTATCTGAACAGGAGAAAACAGCTTTCAGACTAGCAGCATGATTAAACAAAATCATTTTCTTAAAAACGGTTAATTTTCAATGTTCTCTATCCAATATTACAACTAGAATTAGAAAATCACTAATTAGATCTCAAGATTTCTTGCAATTAAAAGGAAAAAAATTTAATAGATTCCCACTAAAAATATCATATTTTAAAAGTAAAAGATTAAAAATGTCATATTATAGAAGGATGTACAAAGAATTTCTTGAAGAAAGTGGTCAGTGATTTGTTACTACATGTAAAGGGGGGAAAGATAACATAAATAAACCTGATGCAGGATCATGGGTTTATTAGCAAAGTCAACAAGTGGCTTGGGGACACTGAGGGTCAATGGCCTCAAACGTGTTCCAAATCCTCCAACAAGAATAAGGGCCTTCATCGTGATGTTGTGGTAACTTCTGCCCTGTAGATAATGACAACAAAAATAGCTTTGACTCATTAAAGAGGACAAGAACATCCAATGTAAAGTACAAAAGAAAGTAAAAAATCTACCATCCCTTGTACGCATGCATGTTCATATATCTTAGTTAAGAAAGATGCGCTCATATGACACTCGGTAGTCAGCACCATCCACCGAGAGGCTAGAGAGAGAGAGAGAGAAAAGACACTCCTAGGCACTTGGGAAAAGCTATTGAGAAGAGAGACCAACAGAATTTTGAAAAAAACCACAAATCATACAAGACAGCCAAAGAGTAAACATATGGATGGCTGGTCTCTTACATCATTGAAGATTTAAATGGTCCAAATGTACCCCCTCCAACCTTACCCGAAGAAAACTATCTTACAAAAGACTATAATTTGTTTGGAACTATTTTCAAAATAATATTGCTTTTCAGAAAGAAAGAAAAATGTTTGCATAGCCGGTTGCTTTTTTAAGTTCTCTCCTCCACTCTGTTTTTTTAAGAACAAATGAAGTTGTTATTTTTTTAAGACAGCAAATGTTTAACCTTTAGCATACACAATAATATTGAACAACACAAATTGTAACCAGAAACAGGAAGTCATTTTGAAAACCGTATTTGGAACAATCTCTTGGGACTTCCTTCTCCACGGGAAGGACAAAAATGCAGTATGCATCAGAATTGACATCAACAGATACTTTAGAAGAAAATACGTAAGATATTTTGGCATGGCATGCTGCATTTTATGATTTCTTTTATTTCCTTCCCTATCCGACAACATTATTTTAACATCATTGGCTCATCTTTCCATGGAAACTAAAGAAAGGATGCAGTACGTCATCAAATTACCCTAGTCTTTATTCCCTTATGTGGATGAGCAGACGAATCATAAAAGACATATGGTTAGTCCCGAAGCACCTGACTTGAATCATTTAACTAATGAACAGAACACAAACGAAAGTACAATGTAGAATGATCCATATGTTAATGCGAGAAAATGATGATAACTTTACCATAATCATTCATTCTTCCAGCTCATACAGATTCTATCTATAAGCAATAAGGAACGAATGGAGGCAAACACAAAAAAAAAAACATTGTAATACGTATAATCAGTGAGGTGAACTTAGTGTAATAGCTGCAATCTTATCAGATCTGACATCACAAAATGTGAAGCTACTTCATTACCAAAGCATTCAATCAAAAGAAGAAAAAAAAACATCAACGAAGAAGATCCAGTTAAAAAGTTCCTGGCACAAATAAATCAAATCAGAACAGTCAAACACGAAAAACGGAGTCATGATTCCAAATTCCAATGAACTCGCAGCCACATTGTGGAATTCAGCGTTTCATAAACTCCAAAATCCTTTCCCGGTTTCAAAAGGCAAAGAACACGCAACGAAACCACGGATCTAGCCAAAAACGAAGAAGCGAAAATGAGGAGGAGAATTGAAAGGCAAAATTACCTAAGATCTCAGCGGATCAGAACCCAAGCCGAAACCGAGATGAAGCTAAGTTACGAGTAGGCAACGAACCGCGAGCGGTCGTTCAGAGTTTTCCCGCGGAAGGACCTGAACGGTTGGTTCCGTCGGGTTCTGATCTAAAACAAAGGACGTCTGCCGAGGAAAAAAAGGCCTTGTCGGTGTCCATAAATATGCGCATCGAACGAACATCGCCCTCGCGGATTTCAATTAATAAATTAATTAAATAAATTTCTGATTGGTTGTATTACGTTTCTGTTTTCTCGGGGTCGAAGGAAGTGGTTCACGTCCGCCAACCCCCTGTTTGAGAAGGGGTCTAAAGCGAAATTTCGTGAACAACGACGAAAAGGTGGAACACGTGGGGACATGTGATTGGCTGTGACGCTGGTAGAATCACAGTCATGATGCTTCACATCTGGAGAATGAAAAAAAAAGGATAAAAACGAAGTGTCGGTAGCGGATTTAAAAGGGTTACTGTATGATTACGAAAGGGAATATGCTTTTAATTTTCCCTTGTCGCCTAACTTCAAAATTTTCATTTATTTTATTTTATAATTTAATTTGCTTATATAATGGAAAAAGGCATTAAATTACTCACTGCCCAAGCAAAGGCAACCCAAGGTTGTCCACGTTATGAAAAGCGAGTTCCAGATTTGGGGATTGTGCTGTGCATGCCAAACTTTGCTTTCGTTTTTTCTTTTTTTTTTTTAACAAAAAATAATAATAATAATAAAAGTTTGACCGTTTGACTTTTACACGATGCTTGATAAATTATGAAGCAAAATAAATATGGGATTAATTGGTTTGACAAAGTCAAAAGTAAATTAGCGTAGATTCGGCAGTAGGTTAAGCCTTCAAATACGCTTAAAACCACCTTTAATCAGCTTAGATTATAATATTACTAAAATTACTTTTTAATTCCTCCTTAATTATATAAACTTTGACATTATTAAATATTTATTTAAGATAAAACAGGAATTAAATAGATAATCTCAAACTATATATAAGAGAAAAAAACAAAAATAAATTCCAAAAATTAGTCAAAATCAGTACAAAAATAAGATTAAAAAAAAAGGTGATTTTGATTTATTGGGAATCGAATTGTGGAATATTACCGGAAACCTACCCCACCCCAATTTGCTGACTTTTCTTTTCTTTTTTTAATTAAGAAAAACAATAATGTGATTATATTTTTTATAATATGAAAAGCCCAATAGAAAGTCCAAATTCAGAACGGGCTGCTACAATATGGGCCTAGACCATAATTAGCTTTGGACAGGCCCAATTCAGTTTTTTTTTTTTTTGTTTTTTTTTTTTTTGTTTTTGCGGAAAACCGCGCGTATATTCATTCATTGGCAACGCCATTTATAAAACTCACCGGTATGTTACGTGGTTCGTGTTGGTTATGGAAACTGGACCAAACGGGCTTCCATTTATAAACTACGTCTTAATACGTGGCATCTTTTGAGGGAGGTTCTTCGGAGATTCGGTGCACCTCGGGGTAAGAACCAACGCGAACTCCACTGACCTGGCCATTCCTTGGGACAGTTGTAAGAGTTGCAAAATTGTAAATGGAAGTATTTTATCATCTTTATTGTCTTCTCCCATATCATACCTACGTTGTAAAGAAAAATTACAATAATTTATCGCTAAATTCTGCTCTGCAACATCTCCGCAAATTCTCCTCCTCCGATTCCGATTCCGATTCCTTCCACTATAGAGAAAGTGCCGGCGCTTGAGCGAAGTGGAGAGAAGATCTGAGATCTGGAACTCCAACAATGAGGTCGGATTCCTTGGTGAATGCTGAATCCTTTCGAACTTCTCCATTATTCAAGATCGCTATCTTCCTTCTTGCTTCTGTTACCTTCTTTTACTTTGGGAAGCATTGGTCCGATGGGTACCAGCAGCTTGTCTTCTACACCGGCACCGTTCAAGCTTCTTCGGTGTCACTTTCGCCGAACTATAATAAGCACTTCAATATCTCTAATCTGATTCATCAGAATGACACGCACGTGCTTCCTGATAAGACATTGAATCTCGACCCAACTCCACCGCCGTTGCTTCGTACCGACCCTCCTCCTCCGCCGTCCGATTCGGTTCAGAGATTTGGAATTCTGGACGAGAATGGAACAATGTCGGATCAGTTTGAGGTCGGGGATTTGGATCCTGAATATGTGGAGAATTGGGGGAATTCCACTGAGGTTAACCATGGCGAGGGCAGTTCTAGGAACTTCCGGATTAAGAAGTTTGGCCTCTGCCCTCAGAACATGAGTGAGTATATACCTTGTTTGGATAATGAAGAGGTAATTGCAAAGCTCAAGTCAACGGAGAAAGGGGAAAAGTTCGAGAGGCATTGCCCTGTTGCCGGTGGAGGTTTCGATTGCTTGATTCCGCCGCCGAAGGGGTATCGAGCCCCAATCCCTTGGCCAAAAAGCAGAGACGAGGTATTGATCATTTACAATAATAAGTAATTGCTGAAATTGAATGATCTGAAATTACTACAACCAATTAAGAATTATCCTTTAGTTGAAAATGTTTGAAGATTTCTTAAATTGGGCATATCATTGGTTTTAGGTCTGGTTCAGCAATGTTCCGCATACTCGTCTAGTTGAGGATAAAGGGGGCCAAAACTGGATTACCAGAGACAAAGATAAGTTTAGGTTTCCTGGAGGTGGTACACAGTTTATACATGGAGCAGATGAATATTTGGATCACATTTCAAAGGTAAACAAGACCGTAATTCTGAAAGGTCAGTATAGGAATTAAGCATTGGGTAACATGGCATCTGATCCTTTTACTTTATATATTGACTAGATGATCCCTGATATCACGTTTGGTCATCATACTCGCGTTGTCATGGATATTGGATGTGGAGTTGCAAGTTTTGGCGCCTATTTGTTGTCACGGGATGTCGTTACAATGTCCATTGCTCCAAAAGATGTTCATGAGAATCAGATTCAATTTGCTCTTGAACGTGGTGTGCCTGCAATGGTTGCTGCATTTGCAACTCATCGCTTATTATATCCCAGTCAAGCTTTTGACTTGATACATTGTTCACGATGCAGAATCAACTGGACTCGTGATGGTACATTTTTTTCTCTCATCCGTTATTTGTGTCACATAAGTATGAGCAGGGTAAAGAGCGGAATTTTCTTTGGTACTCAATTTAAGGAAGACATTTTTCTTTGCCATAACTACTCTAGACATTCATTAGCTTTAATTCATATCAGTCTCGATGAGGAAATGAACACCATTTTATTAATTAATATTCTTTTTTTGGGAACTTAGCACTATGGAGTATGGAGTAAACTCCCAAATACTTGTGAAGTGTGAACTTCTTGTGCTTTCCCCTCGGGACCGTAAATCATTGCTGTCGAAAATAATCATAATTGCCCTTTGAATGCTCATTAAAATTTCAGTGAATGTCAAATGGGTTTTCCTGAAATTCATGTTTCCAATGTGGCAGGCATTCTCTAGTTAAACTATTTGCCCAGTTAAGCTTTGATCCATGAAGTATATTTATTTTAGATTTATCTTATGGATGTTGATTTTTCATCTTCAACTTGTCATATGAAGATGGCATTTTGCTGCTTGAGGTTAACCGAATGCTCAGAGCTGGAGGATACTTTGCATGGGCAGCTCAACCTGTTTATAAGCATGAAGAAGTTTTGGAGGAACAGTGGGGAGGTAACCAAAAGTTTTCTTGAGATATCCTGTTGATGATGTGTTTTAGCCTTATAAGTTTTGTTTGGATGCGCATTTCTAAGTTAGAGCTTTGAAAATTTGCAGTCTACTTTCTTGCGCCTACTATTTGCTTTCTTAGTAACACAAACCCTCTTCTCTTCTCTTGCGAGTTCTTTTTGTTATCTTCTAGTAAGTAGTAGAAATTGTTTGTTGCAGGTTTTAAGATGATATGTGCAGACATTTAAGATCACTGTGGAATCTTAACGGATCTGATGTTATCTCTGACCTTTTAAGTGTGGTTTATAAGTATGTTCTTTCTTTCTTTTTGGTTGTCAGAGATGCTCAATCTTACCACCCGACTTTGTTGGGAGTTTGTGAAGAAAGATGGATATATAGCAATTTGGCGGAAGCCATTAAATAATACTTGCTATCTTAATCGCGAGGCAGGAACTAAACCACCACTTTGTGACCAAAATGACGACCCAGACAGAGTATGGTATGAATGTTTTCATTTTCCTGTAGATTAAGTCTCATTGCTACATAATTTTGTGTAATCTTTGATTACTTCTTTGGAGGCAGGAGTGTAGATCTTAAGACATGCATCTCTCGTCTTCCAGAAGACGGTTACGGGGCAAATATCACTGTTTGGCCTGCGCGATTACACACACCACCTGGTAGGCTTCAGACAATACAACACGATGCCTACATTTCCAGAAATGAGCTCTTCAAGGCAGAATCTAAATACTGGAATGAGATAATAGAAAGCTACGTTCGTGCATTTCATTGGAAGACATTTAGACTAAGAAACGTTATGGATATGAAAGCAGGATTTGGAGGGTATGTATGTTGACCACTCTTCCACTGATCTTCCATTTCTTCATTCTTTCCCTGATATGGATTGTTAAGATCTTGAGTTTTAACAGATTTGCTGCGGCATTGATCGATTTAAAACTAGATTGCTGGGTGTTGAATGTTGTTCCGGTTAGTGGGTTCAACACCTTGCCTGTTATTTATGATCGTGGACTTATTGGAGTTATGCACGATTGGTAAGATACGAAACTTTTCCTCTATTGGTGAGGCATTAAGCTTTTGAATGCATGCTTTAAGTTACATTGATGATAATCGATAACAGAGCAAATAATATTGTAACATGTCAGGTGTGAACCATTTGATACATATCCAAGAACATATGATTTATTGCACGCAGCTGGTTTGTTCTCAGTCGAACGGAAAAGGTATCCCGAATTTATTAGATTTCTCTGCTTGAATTTCTTTAGATTACTTTATTCTTGGTTTACACTACCTCCTTATTCGAAATAATGTATTCCAATGAGGAAAATGAAACGAATTTGAAATCATTGTGATGGCTACCAACTGTTCAGTTGTTGTGCGTGTGTTTCAGGTGCAATATGTCAACCATAATGCTTGAAATGGATAGAATACTGAGACCGGGTGGACGAGTATACATCCGAGACTCTGTTGCAGTCATAGATGAGCTTCAACATATTGCGAAGGCCATGGGTTGGCGAGTGGATGTGCACGATACGTCAGAAGGCCCTCATGCAAGTTACAAGATCATGATGGCAAATAAGCTCCTCCTAAATGCATAAAAGGGAAGAAAATATGTTTTTAGTCCCTACACTACTAACCCCCTATTTAAGGCCAGATTAGCTACCACCATCTTAACAAGCAATAAAAGATGTCTACTTAGAGATCATCTCGAGCGTGAAAACTTCTGGATGCCCTTGGCTTACCAATTCCAACATGTAATCAATCACATAGGTACTCTCTATTATACCTTTCATTATAGCTGACGATTTCATAGCTGATATAGTTCAATTTTTCTGTCATATATTTTTGAAACTGGCTTCAAACTGAGAGCCAATTTTGTTGTATTAATATTTTGTGACTCAATTGTGAACAGTTCACTGGTTGATCAACGAACTGAACTTGTATAACTTGGAGTTGGAAGGTGAAGTTTATTTACTATCATCCACATGATTATACATTTTGATTTTTGTATGTCGCAGATCTTCTAACTAAGCATAGATTATGTAAATCTAATGTTACTAAACTCATTCATCTGAGTTGGAAAGTGAAGTTAATCATATTTAAACTTCTAGACTTCTAGACTTCAAGTTAAACAAAATCTAAGACTTGTAAAGTTGCGAATGTAACACTCTCTCTAGTAATTCTTAGATACATGATGAAGTAGTGGGCTTGTTGGTCCCAATGAAAGTGACTTCTTTCCATAGCTGCTTTACATTGTAGAAAATCTGGAACTCCTTATCATATTCAGAGTAATAGAGTCAGGAATTTGGATAATGAAATGGAAATTGTGTAAGAGTAGAGTGTAACCACCCAAGTCCACCCCATTATGTATCGATGTCAGCCTCACGATCTCACGATTTTAAAATGCGTCTGTTAAGGAGAGATTTCTACATCCTTAATAGGAATGTTTTGTTCTCTTCTCTAACCGATGTTTGTTTGGAAGCAAAAGTGGAATAGAGGCACAACAAATGCTTTTATCTTCCCGTGATGTGAAACTTACTTCTCTATATATATGTCTGTGTATTTGTCTCTCTTGCAATGCAATTGCAGAATGGATGCAGATTCGCTGGCAATATAGCATAGTCTGGAGAGGGACGCAGTAGAGCTACATATGAGGTAAGTTCCAAACGGTTCTAGATTCCGAGACTGGACATTTGAATCGCATCTTAAATATAAGCTCAATTTGTTTTAAAATTAATGAACAAAATATATTGGTCAGGTTGTTAAGGTAAATAGATTTTTTTTTCTTGGAGATTTAAGCTTTTTTAGTTTTCTATTTTGGGTTTTCCCTCAAGATTGTTAAAACGGACCTGTTAGTAAGAGGTTTTCATACTCTTACAAAGAATGTTTTGTTCCCCTCTCACAGTCCACCCCAGCTTTAAACGCAACTTTTTTGAGTATTAAATAAATAAAAATATGTGAAATCAAAGTAATTGTGGGCTTAGAATATTACCGTGATTCAATCCTATGTCATGCCTCCTCAATCTCATCAATAGGGTGGTCTATGTCATGCCTTAACCTAGGAGTTATAATTTGACTAGTCTGATTTAATTTGGCCTATTCATCAAGAATAATAAAAATACAAATATATAAGAACTATATTTAAATAAAAACAAATTTAAAAAAGTCGTTTTCTTTAATAATTAAATAATTAATATTTGATAGGCCAGCCTAAAATTTAGTTCTTGTAGGACTACACCATCAACTTGTCTATCAACTGAAGCCTACATTTCTGTAGAAATTGGGTGAATTATATCAGAATTGAAATATCACATAATAAATAATTATTTGGAAATGACTTAAATCACTCCGCTGCTATTGATGTACCAAGGTGTGCCGTGTCTTCTCCGTTGGCACTCTTCAACACGTGGCTTTTGGTAATTGGTTGTAGGGGATATAACATTGAATGACGTGGTTATGGCCATATTTTAAAAATATTTAATTAATATGGTTTAAAATTTAGCTTTAATCTCAATACACATTCCAAACACTTATTTATAATTTATCTATAATTTTGTGGCATACAGAAAATAATAATAACTTTTATTATAAATAATTAACCATCGGTAATTTTATAATAATAGAATGCAATAAATAAAGGAAGAAAAATAAAAATAAAAAAATAAAAATCATAAAGGAAGGGCATAATAGGAAAGACGTAGAAAAATTTAAACATTTTGTATTTGTAGAGGAAGGGGAAGGGTAAAAAAACGTGGATAAGAATAAAAGAAAAGCCCAAAAAGACGATCCACCGAGAAGGGACGAGGAAATTACGGAAAAGTCCTTTGTGGCCCACTGTTTAGAGGAAAGGATGGCTTTTGCGAATATCCTGTCACTATACACGTATACAAGAACCATAAAGGCTCTGACAGTGGGTGGGGCCTACCTATGCAACTGAAATGACAATAAAGGACTCTTAAATTAATTAAATGTTTTTAGGATTTCTTTTCTCTGTGTAAACCATGGATATAAAATACATCTAATTTTCATCTCAATTAATAATAATAATAATAATAATAATCATCGATATTCGAATTTCCAAAAAACATTTGGCTTAGAAATGACCCAATGATTGAAATAAAAAATGAAAAACATGTGAATAAATAAAAATATTATTCAATTACCTTTTGAGACTTGTATTCCAATTTAACTAAATAAACATTCTTTTTTTACAGATTTACAAAATTATATATATTATTATTTTTTTATGATGGGACAATATGAGTTGGCATATCCTTCTACGTTCTTTCTTCTCCTCGGTGCAATGACCTTTGTTGTTGCCCTAGTCTTTGTCTTTGTCTAACATTCATTATCATATACCACTTGGTTCATATATGAAACAAACGGGTTCTTTTTTAATTTCGAAATTCATTATAGTTTCTTCTTCGGTTTTGATTTGAATCTATTGGAGGGAGCTTACAAGATCTCATGTCCAAGATTCAGTGACATTTAATGGCTTCAACATTCTCCTATATTCTCTTCGCTATTGAATTACCTTCAACATTCTCCTATATTCTCTTCGCTATTGAATTACCTTGGTGTCAAACAAAGGAAGCTAGCCTATTAGCTATTCTAACCAAGCTATTTCAGCCCGAGGATTAGGAATAAGAGCAAATAAGTCCAAGTTTTATCCTCTCTTTTCGGTATGTTTTGTCTTTACGCACATACATCGTTAAAGAACTCCTAATAAGTCATTAGCATAAAATTACTCCAAAACAAAACATGCTTTACGATGATATTCTTATAATTTAGCTACAAAAAAATGAAGGCTTACCTTATTCGTATAAGCAGTGACTTTCAATCCTTTAAGTGGGCTCGGTGTGCCTGTATAAGCAGTATTGCTCTGAGTCAGATGTGATTTATGTACCCTTCCTTCCCGCGGGAACAAGAAAAAAAAAGAAAAATTAGAAAAATAACAAGGGATGAAAACGAATTTGTTGAATTAGAAAAATAGTATTTGTTTTGTTAAGAAAGAAAGGCAAGAGTGGAAAGGGCAGCATTTTAAAATCCACACCACTTAATATTAATAATAAAAATAAAGAAAAGAATGAAAAAGGTAACGACTTTGCCGTCCCCTCCTTTTCCAAACTCCATTCCCTTCCCCTTCCTCACTCAAAACCATTCGTCTCTCTGCTTCTGCTTCTGCTTCTTCTAATTTCTTCTTCCATCGATTCAACATGCAAACCTTTCAAGCCGCTTCCAAACCGATTCAACCTCTAATCAACACCTTCAAGAAATTCTCTGTATTTCCCCTAAATCTCTCCAATTTTTTGCTTCTCTTAGCCAGAGCCGCCCTTCTCCTCTGTCTCGTCGCCTCCATGTTATTCGCCATCCACTCCGCTTTCATCTCTGACCCCCGCCGCTTCATCCTTCCTCGCCGCACCCGAACCGCTGTCTCTGAACCCTACGGCGACACCTCAGACGCCGCCACCAACATATCCCACATCGTATTCGGAATCGGCGCCTCGGTTCAAACATGGAAGGATCGCAGTCTCTACACCCATCTCTGGTGGGACCCGCATCGGAGTCGTGGGTTCGCTTGGCTCGATGGGGAACCGAGAAAAACCCAACTCGTTCCGCATCGGGTGTCGGGGCAGTGCTCCGGGCCGGATTACTCGTGTAAGTCGGCGGCGGTTCGAATGGCTCGAATTGTAGTGGAGGGTTTTAAATTGGGGTTAAAAAACGTGAGGTGGTTCGTGATGGGAGATGATGATACGGTGTTTTTCACTGAGAATTTAGTTTCGGTGTTGGCGAAATATGATCACAATCAGATGTATTACATTGGCGGAAACTCCGAGAGCGTGGAGCAAGACGAGATGCACTCGTATGAAATGGCGTTCGGCGGCGGCGGATTTGCGATCAGTTACCCACTCGCCGCCCAATTGGTGAACGTGATGGACGGGTGTCTTCAACGCTACCATTTTTTCTACGGCTCTGATCAAAGGGTTTGGGCCTGTATAAGCGAGCTCGGTGTGCCACTCACAAGAGAACGAGGCTTCCACCAGGTTAATTCTTTTCTTGATAACTCTAATACCCACGTGGCGGATTACGATTGGTTAAAATAATGTAAAAGGATCTACCGTCTTTTTAACACGTGTCATGATTGAGGGATTGTTAGGCACGCCTATGTGGAAAAAGAAAAAAGAGACCGGTCAAGTCGGTCACCTTGTCTGCGTCTCCTAAACTGTCATTCATATTCAAACACCAAGAATTTATAGATTTTGAAATTAGGGTTTAGGGTTTAGAATATTCCATTTCCAGGGTGTTAATAATTTAATGCATTTTTGGGAAATTGTTAAAAATGTCAACTGTGGATAAGGTCAATGGATGTTCCTATTTTGCTGATCAAATCTTAAACCCTAAAGTTTCTATTTTTATATACATTTCCATTGACCTGTTTTGCTGATGGCTTTGTGTTTCTGATGTGCCAAATTCTGGTCAAATCTGTACAGTTTGATATAAGAGGTAACCCGTATGGGATTTTGGCAGCGCATCCAATGGCACCACTTGTATCTCTGCATCACCTAGACAGCGTGGAGCCATTGTTTCCTAACAAAACAAGGATTGATTCATTGAAGTTACTAATGGAAGCATACCGTGTCGACTCGAATCGAATTATTCAGCAAAGTGTGTGTTATGATCAGAGGAGGAAATGGTCTGTCTCCATTGCTTGGGGGTACACTGTTCAGATATATCCTTTCTTGGTGACAGCCACGGATTTGGAGATTCCATTTCAGACGTTTAAGACATGGAGGAGCTGGAGCAATGGACCCTTCAGCTTCAATGCACGACCTGTGAGCGCTGACCCGTGTTGGCGACCGGTGGTTTATTTTTTGAAGGGAGTTCAAGAGGTGGACACAAGGGGTACGAAAACCAGTTACGAAAGGTTCGTGACCAAGGAGGAGAAAGTATGTGATAGGCAGGATTACAGTCGGGTCATGGCAGTGAAGGAAGTTGCTGTCTCCTCAATGAAGATGGACACTCAGCTATGGATGAAGGTCATCTCTCCTCCTCTAACACAATTGTTATAACACTGTCATTTCAGCATGTTATTGATGTTTTCTATTTGTTTGGATGAACAGGCACCACAACGACAGTGTTGCGAGATTATGGATAGGGGAAGCAATGACAATATCTGGATTAGAATTAGAAAATGCAGCAAGGGTGAAACAGTTACCACGTAGATTCTCATTTTTTGGGAGTATGTTTATCTAATTTGAATTGAGTTTTAGGCCACATAATAACGATGGCGGATTGCCCCATTGTAAATGTAACAGTTCTAATATGAATACATACAGGAAAATATCAGTATATTCAGCAGAATAAGAATATCAGTATATTTAACAGAGACTGCTAAATCCATGTTCTTATATACATGAGCTGAGTGGGTAGTAAGGCAAAATCAGCTGATTTATTGAAATGAACACTAAAAAAGAGGAATGTGATAGCCAATCGTTTGACTATGTGCGTTTAGTGGGTTGAAGTAAAAACTATGAACTGGGGAATGATGAAAATTCTACTGGTTTCTAGATATGGTTCTAAAGCAACTGGATGTTGAATTCAATATGTTCTGATTCTTCGAATGTGTTACTTTTCATAAGCTTTATGATATGGACAAGCAGCGAAAACAGGGGATGAGAAGAGATTAACAGAAGAATGACAAAACTGAACTCATTGGATTAGATACTCACATAGTTATTAAATTCATTACATTTTGAAGTAAATCTTTATGATTCTTGTACCTCAGTAGCTCGCCATATTATAACACTCTCAATTGCAGAGCAAGGTCTCCCGGGTTGCATTTCCAGTCGTTGGATTCACCCTGTCAACAGAAAGGACTGAGTTTATTAGTTTATTTACGAGTAAAAACCACTTTCATGAAAGTTTAAGGATCCAAAATGTTTTTTAATCTTCATTGAACCATTTTCAGTCGGCCTAAAAAACAGAGGAAAGTATTGTTTACCCATCTGCAACTTTGCATAGGTACTCCCGTTGATCCTCTCGCAAAGGCACGTCTGTGAAGTCTGACATCATGAGATGAATTAACCATGAGTATTTCCTCACATGGGATAAGAGATATTTGTCCTTGCTTATCTACCTAAGATTACTCCCTTTTCTAACCAATGTGAGAGTTTGTTTGCACTCTTAACACTAGTAACTAAATGTAACGGTCTCATCGCTAGCAAATATTGTCTGCTTTGGCCCGTTACATATTGACGTCAGCTTCACGGTTTTAAAACGCGTCTACTAAGGAGAGTTTTCCACACCCTTATAAGGAATGCTTTGTTCCCCTCTCCAACCAATGTAGGATCTCACAATCCACCCTCTTTATAGCCTAACGTCTCCCTAGTAGACACGTTTTAAAACCGTGTCTGGAATCTCGCAAAGGCACGTCTGGGATTGTGAGATCCCACATTGGTTGGAGAGGGAAATGAAGCATTCCTATTAAGGGTGTGGAAACCTCTTCCTAGTAGACACGTTTTAAAACCATGAGACTGACGACAATACATAATGGATCAAAGCGGACAATATCTGTTAGCTGTGAGCTTGGGTTCTTACACTAAAGCTAAAAGGTTTAGAATTTCAAAAGCTACATAAATGTTAGCTTTATATACATACCAGCTCCATTTATTATTGATCCACGAAAAGAAGTATTTCCTGTAGCAAGCGCTCCCTCTAAGTTGGCATTGCTTAAATTTGCCTGCCAAAAGCAGAAAAAGAAACCATCGAGTATAAAGACTATAATTCCATTGGCTTCTAAGATCAAAGCACAACATGAACCAAAGCTTGAATGGAAAATCTCAGATAGAAACTGCAGGTTTCACTGCATCACATAACCTACTTTGTGCATAGAAGTTTCCCACCATATTTCTCTTGACTTGATCAATTTTTTGGACATTCAAGAATGAGAATGAAATCAACTAAAGACGATATTGTTAAGAGGAACAAATGAAACATACATCACCTTTGTAACATTGGCCAAAGAAAAGTCTGCTCCTCGGAGATCAGCATCAGAAAGATCCGCTCCTAACAATTAAGCAAAGAAAGAAACAATTGAACTCAGCTTTAATGGGAATTTGTTCGCACATAAAAATTACTTATGAACACTGAAATAACGAACCTGTTAAATCAGCATCGAAGAAGCTAGCACCTAATAACTTTGCACCTTTGAAATTAGCTTGCCGTAAAATAGACTGGTGAGAAAAGAAACGTAAAGCTATTTCAGAAACACAACATCAGGAAAACTTGAATTTGTTTGGAAAGGGAGAAACCGTTTTGAAATCTTGCTTGATCAAGGTCTTCCCACTGAAATCTTTCCCAGTGAGATCCTGACCTCTAGTGACCCCAGCACCGTAAGGACCTCCGCCCTAATTACGAAATCGAATCCGTTCACCCAAAATCAGTCAATTATCAGATTGAAGCAGCTTCAAATACAGAGATATAACAACATACATTCACTAGAAACAATCAGAACAAGAGAAATATATAGTCTTAACAATTTAACCTTAAAAGCTAGCGCAGGATCAGCGAGGAACAAGGAGGCGGAAAGCAAAGCGAGGAAGCTGGCTTTAGAGGCGGATTCTCCAACGGAAAGAACAAAATTCCGAGTAGCTTCCACTTGGTGCTTCATCGTCTTCATTTTTTTGGTCGAAATCATAGCATTTCAGTACAAAATGAGAGAAGCAGAGAAGAAGTTGAGAGGTGAAGTTTACCTGAGGATTAGAAAAGGCGGGAACGGAGGGAGGAAGAGGAAGGTGAGGTCTGGAAGGAATTCTGCAAGTGGAAGAACATAATGAGGCGTTGAGCAGAGCCATTTCCAAAGCTGCAGTTCTTCCCAGAATTCTTTTCTTTTCTTTTCTTTTCTTGTTTGCTTTCCTTTTTGGATTGGATAATGTGGCCGTATAATCTGGAAACCAATTATGTGTCGTCTTTCTGTGCAGCTGCTCGGATCTTTCTTCTGCTCCCTTCTCCACTAATCTTTTGCCACGTGGTGCAAGCATGATGCTCACCGCCAACTAAACCAATCAAAATATTAGATACATTGTATTTGAACGCCTTGTTATTCTTAATGTTATTGATTTATGTTCTTAATGTTATTGATTTATGTTGAAAATCATGGCTGAATTTTTTTCACAATCAAAAGCTATTGAATAGAGAAAGAGTGGATTAGAGATTTCTTTCTATTTTAAACGCAGACGGGATGAATCCAACTTGAATAGAGAAAGAGTGGAGAGAGATTTCTTTCTATTAGTTAAACGCAGACGGGATGAATTATATTCTTGTGAATAGAGAAAGAGTGGAGAGAGATTTCTTTCTATTAGTTAAACGGAGACGGGATGAATTATACTCTTGTGAATAGAGAAAGAGTGGAGAGAGATTTCTTTCTATTAGTTAAACGGAGACGGGATGAATTATACTCTTGTGAATAGAGAAAGAGTGGAGAGAGATTTCTTTCTATTAGTTAAACGGAGACGGGATGAATTATATTCTTGATCTCACGGTCAGATTTCTTAAAAAAAAAAAAAAACTTGTAGAATAGAGAGCAGGCTAGGCGACAATGGAATGGAAGACACTAGCTCCCTGCCCATAAACCTTATTATTAATATTATTATTATTTTTATCTGCAAAATCTTTAATGTTTCTCCAGAAGCTCTGTCACTCACTTAAGCTTCCAAGCTTCCAAGCAGCAAGAACAGAGCCTCCCCCCCTTCTCCCTTTTGCTCTAAAACAGAGTTCTTTTTCAAAGTCCAAGGATATGGCGACTCGACGGTGGAGTGGAATTGGAATTCAAGATCAGCATGGAGCTAAAATCCACAGGCGCCGTCGAGGTCGCCCACCGGGCTCAAAAAACAAGCCAAGGCCACCTATTCTCATAACCAACAACGCTCCCAACGCCTTCCAAACCCACGTATTCGAAATCACCCCCGCCACCGACATAGCCCATTCCATTTCCACCTTCGCCCAACGCCGCCACCGCGGACTCTCCATTCTCAGCGGCTGTGGCCTCGTCGCCAACGTCACTCTCCGCCAACCCGCTGCCCCTGGCGGCATCATCACTCTCCATGAACGCTTCGAGATCTTGTCACTCTCTGGCGCTTTCCTTCCCGCACCGTCCCCCCAGTGGGCTACTAGCTTGACTGTCTGTCTAGCTGGCGGCCAGGGTCGGGTCGTTGGTGGCCTGGTTTCCGGTCCTCTCATCGCCGCCGGCCCTGTGATAGTAATTGCAGCTTCGTTTACGAACGCTATATATGAAAGATTACCGATTGACGAAGAGGAAGAGGAAGAGAATGGAAATGAGGAAATGGAAATGGAAGATCATAGTAATGGGAAAAATTCAGTGGGAGAATCATCGGGAGGAGCTTCTTTGGCAGTTCATAATTTGATTCCAAATACCCAAATTTCTCAAGATGTGTTTTGGGCTCAACTTCTTCCTCCATCTTATTAATGGTTTACGATCATAATTTTGGATATGTTTCCCACTCCACAACCAACCCTTTTTACAGTTTTTTTAATCTTCCACTCATAAATTATCATTTCTTGATTCTCTTCCACAGTGTTTGTGTGTTCAAATTCATGGGTTTTGTCTCTTCATCCCCATAAATTCATTCTCCATTAATATCAACATAGTTTAATCAATATTATGAAATGTGAATACATTTAAAGAAAGATGATAAAGTTTGGAGAGCAACCTGACAAAGAGAATAATTTCTTCGAGCGGTAAATTTGGACTGTTACAAATGGTATCAGAGCAGACACCGAACGCTGTGCCTATAAGGATGCTAGGAGGCCTTTACAAATGGTATAGAGCCAGATACTGGGCGATGTGTCAGCGATGACGCTAGGCCCCAAAGGAATAGATTGTGAGATCCCATATCAGTTAGAGAAGGGAACAAAACATTCATTATAATGATGCAGAAACCTCTCCCTAATAAACACGTTTTAAAATCGTGAGATTGACGACGTTACGTAACGGGCCAAAACAGACAATTTCTACTAGCAGTGGGCTTAAGCTGTTACACTATAGCTCACGATTACTTATCATTGACACAATAATTCAAACAGGAGCTAATTTTATCGAGAGACTAATCCAAAACGTTTTAGAGGCGACTAACCATGGCTTGCCATGTATTTTTAATAACCAAACCAATTTGTAGAAATTTAAATTTTGAGGTGATTAATGTAACGTTAATTTTAGTGGATAATCAAAAACCACGTAACGTATCCTCAAAACGACACAGTTCCAGTCCATCTCCCATATGACACGTGTTGCCCCAGCAACCAAGATTGTATGGTCGTTAACAACTTGAAAAGCCTATCCACTGCCACTACCATTGCCCACACCGAGCTTTGAACTCTCCAAAGTTCTATCTTTTTTACTGCAAAAATATCGTCTTCCTCTTCCATTTGCTTCAATTTGAAAGTCTTAAACACTACAAACTTCTCTCCTTGAACTCGGTTTCTTTCATTCCTTTCTCTCGAATCCGATGGCCACCGCTCTCTCCACCGCCGGAGCGGTCAACAGAATACCGGTAACTGACATCTTTCCCGCCATTAAAACATCTCACTCAAATTGGATAGTGAAAGTGAACGCGTGGGATTTGTTTATTGCAGGTGAGTTTAAACGGCGCCATCTCCGGAGCTTCAGTTCAGAGCTCTGCATTCCTAGGCAGCAGCTTGAAGAAAGTGAACTCAAGATACCCCAATTCAAAGATCTCTTGGGGAAGCAGCTTGAAGGTAGTAGCTGTTGCAGAAGAAATTGATGAAAAGAAGCAAACTGATAAGGATAGATGGAAGGGGCTTGCTTATGATATCTCTGATGATCAGCAAGACATCACCAGAGGCAAAGGACTGGTTGACTCACTCTTCCAAGCTCCTACTGGAGCAGGAACTCATGACCCTGTTCTCAGTTCTTATGAATATTTGAGTGCTGGACTTCGTCAGTAAGTTCAAGAAAAATCCTACATATTGTTTTGTGTGTGTGTTTATCTATGATTCGTAATGAAGGAACTGATAGTTTTGACGATGGTATAGGTACAATTTAGACAACAATGTGGATGGTTTTTACATTGCTCCTTCCTTTATGGACAAACTAGTTGTTCATATCTCTAAGAACTTCATGAAACTTCCCAACATCAAGGTTCAGCACAAAACTGGTTTACTGTTCATTAGTTTCATTCCTGGGTTTGGCTATTTCTTTTACCAACGAATTGATCGGATCATTCTGCCTTAGGTTCCTCTGATTTTGGGTGTTTGGGGAGGCAAAGGTCAAGGGAAATCCTTCCAATGTGAGCTTGTCTTGGCCAAGATGGGAATCAAGTGAGTTTCATCCCTCTCCATCCACTTGGTTTTAGCCATTTCAGATGATTTCAAACTGCTTCATGTTAATGTTTCGTTTCATTGTTTCAGCCCCATTATGATGAGTGCAGGAGAATTGGAGAGTGGAAATGCAGGGGAACCTGCAAAACTGATTCGACAGAGATATCGTGAAGCAGCAGACATAATCAAGAAAGGGAAAATGTGTGTTCTCTTCATCAACGATCTCGACGCAGGAGCTGGTCGTCTTGGTGGCACTACTCAATACACTGTGAACAACCAGATGGTTAACGCTACCCTCATGAACATAGCTGATAACCCAACCAATGTTCAGCTCCCTGGTATGTACAACAAAGAGGACAACCCTCGTGTTCCGATCATTGTCACGGGTAACGACTTCTCAACACTGTATGCTCCTCTCATTCGTGATGGTCGTATGGAAAAATTCTACTGGGCACCTACTCGAGAGGATCGAATTGGTGTCTGCACAGGAATCTTTAGGAGTGACAATATTCCTAAAGAAGACATTGTCAAGCTTGTTGATACCTTCCCTGGCCAATCCATAGGTAAGTTTCCGAGTGT
Source organism: Cucurbita ficifolia (assembly GCA_033971965.1). Classification (NCBI taxonomy): domain Eukaryota; kingdom Viridiplantae; phylum Streptophyta; class Magnoliopsida; order Cucurbitales; family Cucurbitaceae; genus Cucurbita; species Cucurbita ficifolia. The sequence goes on from CM066965.1 coordinate 20,307,109, forward strand.
AAACTATGAATGAAATACATTACTGTGATTCATTTCCCTTCTATATTCTAACCTGATAAACTAAACCATGATCATACAGATTTCTTTGGTGCACTGAGGGCAAGAGTATATGACGATGAAGTGAGGAAGTGGGCTGCTTCAGTCGGAGTTCAAAATATATCTAAGAGGCTCGTCAACTCAAAGGAAGGACCACCGACGTTCGAGCAGCCAAAGATGACCTTAGAGAAGCTTCTCGAGTATGGGAACATGCTCGTTCAGGAGCAAGAGAATGTGAAGAGAGTCCAATTGGCTGACAAGTACTTGAGCGAAGCTGCTCTTGGTGATGCTAATGAAGACGCTATAAAAAGTGGAGCATTCTACGGTTAGCTCTCTCTTGACCCTCTATAGATTGTTAGAATTGTACAAAACATAAGCAGCTTGTCCTTAGCTGCTGGTTCTGTTTGTTGCAGGCAAAGCCGCTCAGCAGGTGAATTTTCCTGTCCCTGAAGGCTGCACAGACCCTAATGCAGAGAACTTCGACCCAACTGCTAGGAGTGATAATGGAAGTTGCAATTATGAATTATAAGCAATCACGAAGGGATGTGCACAGAATTTTCCGCACAGAAAGCTCAACCAAGATTTCATTAAATTTATTTGAAGGGTGTCTCCTTCCATGGGTTGCATATACAGCTTTAATTTGAACAATCTAAATCATAAGTCGGCCTAAACGCGTTGTAATCTACAAAGCTACTTGACTTGCTCAATTCTAAGATACAGTGGACTAGTGACCTACTCTACTACTGAGACATACAACATTCAATCTGCTCTTGAGGAGCTCGACTACATAATACCATCGCATCATTCCGCCATGCATGATAATAAGACACAAGTAAGATCATCCATTAAGAGAAACGCTGCGACTTACTTGAAGGCATTAGTAGCTTCGTGCTATGAAATATTGTCGTCTTCACTCTCCCTATGCCTTTTAAAAACCTCCAAGTCATCAAACCCTGTACATTTGAAAGAATTTCAGTATGGATTGTGGTCTCATGGTAGTAATAAAACCATAATGAATTATTCACCTGCTACCAAGTCATCGCAGTCATCGTGCAGGGGTAAAAGCCTAGTGGAACTGGTGGGAGGGTTGTCAAGAACTGTCCATTCCAGATTCCCATAATCCTCTGCACATAAATCCCTTCGCCAAACCCAGTCATCAACAATACCGAGCCCATCGAAGGAAAGGGGGTCAACTTGATACTGTTCATTGGCTTTAGCAGCCCTGCCAATAAATTCATTGGAAAAAAAAAAACTTCAGCAATGCCCCTAAATTTCAAACAGGGAGACTCATTGTGTAACAAATGTTTCAACCGACTTACATTTGTTTGAGTTGCAAGTTGAAGCGCACAAATACAAGGTCACTAAGACGTTGGTGTTCGATGTGATTCCTGGTATCATGTAACTTATCAAAAAGGATTTGATTTTGCTTTAACCCCACTGAGGAGCAGGTTTGACTAAGAATTCGAATGGCCAAGCGAGATAAACATGGACAGCTTGATGCATATGTTGACCACCACTCAGCTACAAGAAACATAAACAAATGAAAAGATCATTCAACCAATAGACCAGAAAGAAGATAAACATGAAGAAAAAGGGTCGCTCTTGATATTGATATGCATGGAAGATAACTACGCAACAGATGTGCTCCAGTTTATCCGACTGGGACGTGAAAGTCATGCAGAATGAAATTCAATGGTCAGTATGATAAAAAAAACATCTCCTAAAAATCATTGTGCTAAACATATGTGATTCCCAAGTCCTTAGCATGCCAGTTATATGAACAATCCTAGAACGTGTAATCAGCCGTGTATCTGGTTCCAAGCGTTTTTCAGAAATGCAAGTCATAAAGAAGCTGGTGAAGTGCAAATTGTGCAATGATGCATAATGGAAGCTGAGGAATAGCAATAGATTAGATACTAACCTGGAAGCAGCGTCTCTCTCGCTCTAATGGCCATCTTTCTTCCCAAATCTCCAACAGCATTCTTGTATGAGTTTATTTCTTTTATTATTTTATCTTGAATTTTTGTATCAGAAACCAGTCTTTCTATGCAATCAAACATGCCTGATGCGATTTCACCGTGCATTTCTCCTCCTTCAATGCTATAAAAGAACTTGGGGTTCAAGTAGAATCCAGCAGCATGAAGAGGATGACGCCACTGTTGTTCCCATCTCTGATCTATAATGTTCCAGTAGACCATGTAACGCTCTCTGTCAACAAGTTCTGTCTTAATTGCTAGCTTAGCATTATACATTGCTGCATAAACGTATCCCATCGCAGGCCTCTTCCCACTACCCACTATTCTCAAAACTCTCAAGAGAGGGATTGTCAAACGAATAATTGAATTGCATGAGGACCAAAATGATTCACTGCTGATTAAATCCAACATTTCCAGTCCCCCAGGCCTCTTTGAATATGGGCTGTCCATCCACTCTTGAGAAGTAACCATGGTCTGCAAACATCGTTTCAGTTCAACCATCCGATTCAACGTGGCAAAGTTCGTGGCCGATCTTGTGGCACAAGGTTCTAAGATATCGTTACCATAGGTATACCGTCTGACCATGTTTAAAACCATACTATTGTTATAGACAAATCTTGTAATCGATCGAGCTTGCTCAATAACAGTATTTACACTCTCAATGTTTCCAAAATCCTCAAGAATCAAATCCACACAACTAGCAGCACACGGAGTCCAATAGAGGGTTGGATATGTATCAGAAAGCTTTCTACCAGCAATGGCATAATTTTCTTCACACCTAGTAATCACCTGCAGTACATGTTTCACCCCAACTTGTTCCACGACTTTTTTGAGTAATTCGTAAAGCAAATCTGGGGAATCCATAATTCCAGATGCATCCACAGATTCCAAAAACACTGTTCCCTCAGGGCAATACACCAAGAAAATCAGCATGGTTCGACCTGCTTCTGTACGCCACTGATCAACCATGACAGAACAACCAGTCTTTCCCCATGTTGCTTTGCATCTGTCAAAATCACTCCTCACTTCTTCCACTGAATTCTTCAATATCCAACCCCGAATATCATGGTATGAGGGCGGTATGATCCCAGTACCGGCTGAAACAATTGATTCTAGCATTGGCTGGAAATAGGCAGAGTTTACTGCTTCTAGAGATGCCCCAATGTCATACAAAAATCGCCCAACAGCCATATGCACTTGATTATTGACTTTATTAGAATCTAATATACCACCACCATTCGGAATGACAATCATACCTCTTTCCACGCAAGAACTCTTCCCTTTACTACCCCTTTTCCTTCCCAGTTTATTACTTGTTCCTTCCTCATGATTCATTAGCAAACTTGAACTGGTTTCAAGTGGCTCAGCAACTTCAATCAATTGAAGACTAGAATCCATATCCAAATGATTTGATATTGCATCTACCTCACCAGTGATGGCATTCACATTAGTCATCTCTTCATCAAGCTTCTGTCTCTTCTTCTTCTTCATCATCACCCCATCTAAACTCTCTTGCATTATAATCTGGACCTCAGGAGGAACACTGTGGCAAGTAGAAGCATTACCCTTGTGACCAGCAAGATGTTCTTTTATTCTATGAATCCCTCCACCTTTAAACAGTTTGTGACAGTACAAACATTTGAGCTGCACTCTGTCCCCATTCTTAAACATTTGACAGTGCTTCCATGCTGGGTCGTGTTTTTGCGGCGTGATAGGAACTAGCTGCAAACCGGAACTCATTTCCGCAATCTCAACAGATACCTTCCCAGAAAAAAGGAAAAAAAAAACACCCACCCACACACACACACACACACAGAGATTGATTAAATTTCCGTAACAAGAAAATATGGAGAGAAAAACGGAATTATTTCCAAAATGAAGACCTTCAATCTCAGGGTGGCTCATCGATTATTAGAAGCATGAATGTTATAATCGAAAGCCAAAAAATGTACGAAATTGAAAAGGTATAAAGATACAGATGAGATAGAACCTTACTCGAAGTTGAATACTTTGCAGGACAAAGAAGGGTTCGGCTTGATGAAAACAAAAGAAACCGAGTTGGGTTTAGGGTTTGAGTTTTGAGTTTCGTGAGCAGAAAAGCGCTGGTTTTCAGTACCGGATGGGCCGGTTAGGGCAACTACAGCCGGTTAAGTTTACTCGTTTTAGGGTTGCCCAACCGAATGATCCGGTTATTAGCTGTCTGCTTCTTTTCGTCGAACCGGATTTGTTGAAATTGGGCTTCTGGAAAACTAGACCGGGCGGTGACCTGAAGTGATATTTGGATAAACCAGGGGCAATATATAATTCTTGTTAAAGTTGAGATTTTTCTATTAGAATTTCATTTTAATATAAAACTTTTTTAAACATAAAATTAACTTAATTTTTTTTAAAAAAATTAAAATTAAATAGTAAGCCTATTTTCTTTTTCTTTTTTGAGTAAACAATAATTTTATTTATATAATTTTAAGTTAGATTTTAAATGAAAGATTTATAGTTATAGTTGGAAGTTTAAATATTTTCTATTTGAATTTATATTTTATTTGGTTATTAAAATTACAGAAGTCACCTCTAAAATTAAATTCTTTTTCTAATTTTTCCATTAGAAATTGATTTATTTCATAATTGTATTAGCTTACATTATCGATTAAACTCGATTTGAAAAAAAGTTAGCTCACGTGCGTAAGAACAGTATGAGTACTCGCCGAGTAGTGACATTGTTTTTTTTTTTTTAAGGTTTCTTGTTCCTTAATAATAATAATTTAAATTAATAAAAAAACGTATGATTTAAATTCCTACAATCCTCTTCCATTAATATGAATTAGTAATAATTAAGAGCAATGCTTTGATCTTTAATCATTGGTATTAGGCCAAAAGATAAGAATCTTATGCCAAAAACAGAGCATCAAAATGTTGGAGAAATGATTAGTCCCTTAAGAAAAAGGACGATCAAACGAAGTCTCCAGTTCATCAAAAACCGTTTCAGAAATTACAGTTTCTGAAGCTTAAAATCATGGTGCCTGTAAATTAGGAACCTGTTTTCAAGTTTCTCCTTATTCATTTACAGAGCCCTCTTCCAGTTTCCTTCTCAAAATTAATCTAAATCAAATGTCTAATCACTCCTTCTTGTTCTTCTTGTTCTTCTCTTTTGCAGGTTCATAATTTGTGCTCTTCGTTTGATTTTTAGTCAAAGGAATTTTCTTTCTTTTACTTACGAATGTGGTGTTCTGTTTTACAGATGGGGTTCAGTTGATCATAGTGAACAACTGTAAGGAGAGCATATGGCCGGGTATTTTAGGAAACGCCGGCCACCCACTTCCCAGAGACGGTGGATTTCATCTCTCAACTGGAGAACAGACGGTGGTTGAACTACCGGAGAGATGGTCCGGCAGAGTCTGGCCAAGACAGGGCTGTTGTTTCGACCCAAAAACCGCTCGAGGTTCCTGCCAGACTGGCGACTGCGCTGGACTCCTCAATTGTAGCGGAATCGGCGGCGTACCGCCGACGACGGTGGTGGAGATGACGTTGGGGACTTCGGAGTCGTCAATGCATTACTACGATGTGAGTCTGGTGGACGGATTCAATGTTCCGGTTGCGATGGCTCCAATCGGCGGGGAAGTTGGGTGTGGGGTTGCGGCGTGTGCGGCGGATCTGAACCGGTGCTGCCCGTCGGTGCTGGAGGTGAAGAGAGGGGGGAAAGTGGTGGGGTGTAAAAGCGCTTGTTTGGCCGCGAAATCGGATAAGTATTGCTGCAGAGGGGAATATGCAGATCCCAAAATTTGTAAGCCATCGATTTTTGGGCATTTGTTTAAGGCCATATGCCCCATGGCTTATAGCTATGCTTATGATGAATCTACAGGGCTTAAAATGTGTAAAGCTCCTCGGTATGTCATCACATTTTGCCCTCCTAGTCCTATATGAAATAGCCTTTGATTTGAGCTAATACAACAAATTTGAATTCGTTTCCATTGATTGTCCATGTCCTGTGACGAAGGGTCGACTAAAAGGTTCGACACAACCCAAAAACGGCCGACCCCTCAAGAAAAAGGTTCAAGTCTTGTTTGGCCAACCTGTCGGGGGTATCGACTAAGGGGTTGGAAGTAGATTTTCATGAGCCTTGTTGACCTTAAAAGAAGAGAGAAAAAGACCGAGAGTTAACTTTGGAGACAATATTTTAGTACTCGAAGGGTCTCGTCAAACTCAAGTTAAGAAAAGTAGTAAATGTATTAAAAGTCCAAGTAATGTCAACCATTGATTCATCATGTCTAGGTTAGGGGGTGTGACAAATTATTGATTAAGAATAGGGGTGATTTGTTGTTTTTCAATCAAATAATGTAAATAATTAATCTAAAGTCAACATTAATTATATTAAGATCCATCCTATTATAGAGTAGTTCAGCTAAATAAAGGTAATATGATTGTTATCGATGAATTGAAACCATCTTAAATTTTATTTTATTTATAAAAAAAAATTAAAAAAAAAGTTATATTATAATTCACAAAATTGGAATATCAAGGCCTTTTGATATTATTATCTTTTATCAAAATTTTAGAAAATTGTATAAACAATGGGTTAAGCATTAAATTTAGAATATATTTGTGAACAAATAATTAATAAAGAAATTGAATGGCAACAACTAAAGTAATTGTTTACGCAAAATTGAGAAAAAAGAAAATATTTGAAAGTGAGATTTTGAAACAAAATAAATAATAGAAAAGGTAATATATTAATGGTCATAAATTACCAGCCATAAGATCATATTTAATTTGTTTAATTACATATTCACGAGATATATCTTAATTAGTTCACAAATCATTCTTAATTAATTTTATTTTTTAAAAAAAGTAAAATTAGAAGCAGTTTTGTAATTTTATTTTGAATTAAATGTGTGTATAGGAAAACATTCCTTGAATACAAAAATTATAATAACGTAAATTAATGGACAATATTTTTGCCTACAGCCTACCCCGTAACGCACGTTTTTGTACACAAAACGCACTATTTATGAAACTCTGAAACAGTCCCTTTTTCTCTCAAGAAACGCTCTATTTCCTTCTGATATTTCAGTCCGAACCAACAAATCGATCGCATTCCATTCAAAAACAAGATCAACCCATATTCTTTCTCGTGGGTTAGATTCGATTCCATTGCGAAATCATGAACTTCTTCCTCCACCTTCTGCAACTGCTCGTCTTCTTCCTCTGTTTCAAGCAGAGACTCTGTTTTTCTGCAACTCAGGCGATGGTTTTGCCTCTCAAAACAGAGACCGGATTGAATTCACAGCCGTCGAACAAACTAAGTTTCCGCCATAATGTCACGTTGACCGTTGAGTTGACTGTCGGATCGCCGCCTCAAGCCGTGACGATGGTGCTGGATACAGGGAGTGAACTCCCATGGCTTAACTGCAAAAAAACCCAAACTTTGACCTCTGTTTTTAACCCACTTTCTTCCTCTTCTTACTCGCGAATCCCCTGCATCTCCCCCATTTGCCAGAATCAAACCCGAGACTTACCCAACCCGGTTGTATGCGACGAAGAAAAACTATGCAATGTCTTAGTCTCATACGCTGACGGCTCGTCTCTCGAGGGTAATCTTGCATCCGACAAGTTTCGAATCGGGTCGTTGGATAAACCCGGAACTTTATTCGGGTGTATGGGTACGGTTTCGAGTTCGAATTCGGAGGAGGATGCGAAGACCACCGGGTTAATGGGGATGAACCGGGGGTCGCTTTCGTTAGTGACTCAATTGGGTCTGCCGAAATTCTCTTACTGTATATCGGGTCGTGATTCTTCCGGGGTTTTGATTTTAGGCGAAGGTAATCATTCGTGGGTTGGGAATATGGCCTACACGCCGTTGGTTCAAATGTCGACGCCATTGCCGTCGTACGATCGATTCGCGTACACAGTCAAACTGGAGGGAATTAAAGTGGGGAACAAAATCCTGGCGCTGGAGAAATCAATTCTGGTTCCGGACCACACCGGCGCCGGGCAGACCATGGTGGATTCCGGGACCCAGTTCACGTTTCTTCTGGGGCCGGTGTACACGGCTTTAAAGAAGGAGTTTCTGGTACAAACGAAGGGCGTTTTGGTTCCATTGGATGATCCGAATTTCGTGTTCCAAGGAGCACTGGACTCGTGCTTCCGAGTACCGGCGAATCAGGGGAAGCTGCCGCCGCTGCCGGCGGTGAGTATAATGTTGAATGGGGCGGAGATGGTTGTCGGCGGGGAGTTGCTGCTGTACCGAGTGCCGGGAATGGTGAAGGGTGGTGATTGGGTGTATTGCATGACGTTTGGGAACTCGGATTTGTTAGGAATAGCAGCGTTTGTGATTGGGAATCATCATCAACAGAACTTGTGGATGGAATATGATCTGGCGAAATCAAGGCTCGGATTTGTAGAGACCAGGTGTGACTTAGCGGGTCAACGCCTCGGGTTGGACCTTTAAAATTTTGAAATCAATTTTGGTCAACGCCTCCGGTTGGACCTTCAAAAAATTTAAACTACATTAAAGTAGAAATACATTAAAGCCACAGTAACCTAAGACTTTGTCTAAATTATGTTTGAAAAATAACATTATAAAAATTAATTTTTGGTTCTACATTTTTAATACATTTTACTATAATTCAACCATGCGCAGAGAAAAATTGGCTTAACTCTTTAATATAATTTTATTTAATTGCTGATTAAAAAAATAATTAAATTGTTATATATTAAATTATTAGTGGGAAAATAAAATCGTAAAATTGTTATGTTCCTTTGATGCAAGAATGGGGACACGACAGGGTCCCACAGAATGGAGGGGTCATTTCGGTTTGACGAAATCAAATACGACGTCGTTTTACGCATTCAACTGAACTCCTTTTATCCAAAGCCTTCCTTAGAAGAGACGGGTCACAACAAGCAACTCAACACGTCCGAGTCACCTCCCGCCATCGACTCGCTCCCCCATCTTCTCCGTCGCTACCGCCGGGTTATCATTTTTCACGTAATTTTAACATGCCCCATCATCGTAACTTTTCGATTCCAAGCCATCCTTGTTGTTTTTGGACCAACAAAATCAACCCAATTTACTCGATTCTGTTCTGTAGGTCTCGGATTTCTCTCATCAAGGATTAATCTGCTTCGATTATTTGCTGATCGCTCGTTTCTTATGCCTTTTTTGTTACTCGGGATTCTTTAATTAAGCGATTTTTCTTTTTTGATTGTTTGAATTTCACTTGTTTAACTGTCATCGAAGCTTATGGGGCTGTAGAATTGTCGTGTGCGTCTGATTCTGTTTATAGATTCATGTTCTCGCCTCATTTAATTATCTCTGGGAGTTTAATAGAAATGTGGAGAATTGAGAATTTTGATGAAAAAAGTTCAAAACTGATCTGGTTCGATCGACCGGTACTTCCGATTTCTTACTCGAGCATTAGCATTTGAGTAGAGACCTCAATCTTTTGATATTGGATGGATGGATGTATGTACTTGAGTTTGAATGCAGTGATCTTACAGTCTTTTTGGTGTTAATGGGATGCCCAGGTGATCAGCTGATGAATGATTATGGCTGATGGATTGAATTTGATAACTAAGATAACAATTAATTGGGATTGCTATGCTATTCCTGTTGAACTGCATATGTATTGGAAGAACTTCAAACTCTTTGAAATTACTCATGATTTTGTTTATCGTATGAGTGGTTTATTGGTTAGCCATTGTCATTACATCTTTACATTGACAAAGCTTAGGCTATTATGACTCTTTGATTCTTCAAGCTTCAGTTCTTATGTCATTTGTTCAAGGAGTTGCGGGAATCATTTTGTTTCTTTCTATTAAGATACTGGAGCCTCTTTCTTGATGAGTTCTGCAGATTATTATCAGGATTTCATTAGATTTTTCATTATGTAGGTTCACATTTCTCTGACTTGAACTAGCTGTCACAACTACATCAGACATGAGTTTTGTTTTCCGTGGAACACGAGTTCCAGACATAGAAAATGGTCTCCCTGGATTTATACCTGAGCGGCGTGCAATGGTATGCTCGATATTTGAACGACTTTACGTTTTCAATACCAATGCTCAGAAATTTTTGTTTAAAATATATATTTTTTTCTGCTCCCAATCAGCGTGTTCATGCAGCACGTCCTGTTAACTCGAATTCACTTGCCTTTCTTGTCACAGGTTCCGTTTCATCTATATTCATGACTGATTTCTGTTTCATGTGATAATTTTGATCTATTGCATTGGTTTTACTCCTTGACTTTGTTTCAGTTCTTCTGTTATTCATGATATTGAACTCTCACCAGATGTCACCAAACTTTCTGGTAAATTTCACTTCCCACACTGATTGTCTAGTAGACTGGTTTCACTTTCTAACCCTTGATGCAAATATTTACATTTTCTTCTTCTGAAAATGCATATTTAGCTCTGGCTTGTGCTCGGCGTCTTTTTAATGGCTACAACATTAAGGATGTACGCGACTTGTCAACAACTTCAGGCTCAAGCCCAAGCTAGAGCTATGGCAGCTAGTGGTCTTCTGGGTCACACTGAATTGAGGTTGCATATGCCACCATCAATAGCACTTGCAACTAGAGGGCGTTTACAAGGGCTAAGGCTTCAACTTGCTCTGCTTGATAGGGAATTTGATGATTTAGGTGTGGTTCAAATCTATACAATGCAGTTTCTTAGCTTAAAATTAGTCAAACATGGCCACTATTCTTTGATATTCTTCTAGTGTACCGATGTGAGATCCCATAGGGGAACGAAACATTCCTTATAAAAGGTGCCGAAATTCCTCCCTAGCAGACGTGTTTTAAAACTTTGAGGAGAAACTCGAAAGGAAAAGTCCGAAGAGGACAATATCGGCTAGCGGTGGGCTTGAGCTGTTACAAATGGTATCAGAGCCAGACACCGAACAGTGTGCCAACGAGGACGTTAGGCCCCAAGGTGGGTGGATTGTGAGATCCTACATTAGTTGGAGAGGGGAACAAAGCATTCCTTATAAAAGGTGTGGAAACCTCTCCCTAGTAGACGCATCTTAAAACCTTGAGGGGAAGCTCGAAAGGGAAAGTCCAGAGAGGACAATATCTGCTAGCGGTGGGCTTGGATTGTTACAACCGATTTTCGCTATTTCTCAGCAACCTACTTTAGTGGAAAAGACTCTTTTCTCTTCTTTCAGCTCGTCCTATTGTGTGGATTAGTTAAGGAACCAAAGTTTCCTATATATTCTTGTCTATGATACTGTCTTAACATATCATTTTTCTTCAGACTATGAAACTTTGAGAGCTTTGGATTCTGACAATGTTCCAACAACACCGTCAATGAGCGAGGAACAAATAAATGCTCTTCCTGTTCATAAATACAAGGTTTCTGGTCCTCAAAGGTAATCCATAATTAATTACTGCATCTTATCTGTGCTAAGATTTTCTTCAATATGAAAATCATATACTCTAGCTTATGACCAAAAACTGAAATCAAGTTTTCTTTAAATTATGAGCAGCGACCCTGCTGTGAATCAACAGGCTTTATCTTCAGAATCCAATGAGGTATCCACCAAATTACTCGTTTTGTAATGCAGAATAGACAAAGAAGGCCTAAATTTTGTAGTGTTCTTGATTCTTATTATCAATTTTCAAGTACGTTTTCTTCCATTGCAGAAGAGACCAGATTCAGTCAATGCAGTTAGCGGTACCAAGTCCTTACAGGATGAACTTACATGCAGTGTTTGCTTAGAGCAAGTAAATGTTGGTGAACTCGTACGCAGTTTGCCATGTTTGCATCAGGTTTATCTCTCTCTCTCTTTGCCTACCCTTCTGAACAAATAGTCGCAGATATTTCATGTTGGAAATAAATGTGTGAGATCACACATCGGTTGTGGAGGAGAACAAAGCATTCTTTATAAAGGTGTGGAAACCTCTAACTAGCAGACGCGTTTTAAAAACTTTGAGAGGGGAAACCCAAAAGGGAAAGCCCAAAAAGGACAATATCTGCTAGCGTAGCGTTTTGGTTGTTCTCATTAGCTGTTCATTTCCTTTCATTTTAGTAATTGAAGCCTCTCTTCCCTCTAATCTTGATACATTTTCTGTCTGATTGCTTTCCAATACTGGTTATACATGAATTCAATGTTGTAGTTCCATGCGAACTGCATAGATCCGTGGCTGCGGCAGCAGGGAACATGTCCTGTTTGCAAATTCAGAGCGGTACCTGGGTGGTCGGAACAGGGGCAAGGGGAAACCGATGCTTATATGGTTTAATTATATGGACAGACGTGGTTTAGTTAGGTAGTCTATTTTGTTCTTGCATAATCATCCATGTATTATTCCAACCCCTATGAGCAAGTACTTGTTACCCCCTACAACTTATTCCATGTATTATTATTATTATTATTGTAACTCAAATTCTTATTATTCTCACTTTATCTCTCCAATTTTTTCTTAAAAAGAATAAAAAATAAAAAATAAAACATTGCCAGAAGTGGGACCCATCTGTTCCTAGAACTAAAAGGGACAACCTTTGAACGAGCACAGTACAATTCAAATAATACGACGCCGTCCGATAACGAATTGCACGATGCTGCATGAACCGTATCATATCCACTACATTCAAAACCACCGTTAACCTTTTGTACCCTCAATCTCCTCCTTCCACGTCATTCCGTCCTAATCAATAAATATAGTTTTAATTAACATATTATTGCTACAATTTCAACCATTACTAATGAATTTAATAAATTACACATTTCGTATAATTGTTTTTCTAAATATATTTTATTTTAACAAAATGATAAGAAATTATATATGAAACAATACATTTATCAAAATTCTTTATGAATTCTACCCTTTAAATTTGAATTTTAGATATATTGGTGGAAGTTGTTTATTTATTTTAGCATGGTAACATTAATTTTTTTTTAAAAAAAATAAATATATTTAGTTTTTTAGAAAATATTTCTCTCGAAGTTTGAGCATCACACGACTTAATTGTAGGCTAAGTTAGATTGACAATTAGTAATGTATAAATAAATGAATTTTCACGTCATAAATATTTAAAAAAAAATTTAGATACTAAATAAATAAAATAAACTTAATTTAACAAAATAGTTTATTCTGAAAACTTATTGATTAATTGTAGTTTAAAAAACAATTTTACCAATACATAAATACATATATAAATAAATGTATATTTAAAAGAAAAAATAGTTTACAAAAAAGGAAAAAGCAGTTTTAGATGAGGTGGCGTTGTTTGGGTGGAAGGGAAGGAAGAAGACGAAGAGGTGGAATCTTCGTTTTATGAGGATTTACCAGTAACCACCCTCCGATAAGCCACCAAAAGCGGCAGCCCTTTCTCTCTCCCATCAAACAGAACAGAACAGAACTTTCCCCCTCTTCTATTCCTTCTCCTTTCCTTCCATTCCAGAGCCAACGCAGGGCCCGACCACGAGATCTGAGCCTGCCCTGCTCGCCTCTGTCCTGGCCCCTATAGCATGAATGACTGAACCCACTCGCCCACACAATCATTTTCCTTCTCCAATTCCATATATGACCCCGCCTCCGCCATGAAAGATCGGAGGAAACGCAATGTCGTTTCTTGGATCGCCCTCTTCTGGTGCACCCTCGTCGTTCTACCCTTCGTCCTTTTCTTCACTTTTCGTCTCTTCTCCGGTGGTATGTTTTTTCATTTCCATTTTCATCCCCCCATTGCTCTAACTAATTTCTTTTTTTAGATTTCTGCCTGATCTAATCGGAATTTGAATCTGTCTTTGTTCGCAACTCTGATTTTTTTTTCTTCTTTTCTTTCGGTTTCCTTCGATACATGTAAAATGTGTAACAGATACCTTTCAACCAGAGTTGGTTCACAAGCGGCAAACTCCGGTGAATAGCGCCGTTGCCGATGATTCCTCTGTTAATTTTCGACATTCGGTTCAAGAAACGGTGACCCTACCCGATCAAGCTCTCGTTTTCATCAACCACCCACAAACTGTTCGACCATTTGCCATAAGGGATATCGCCTGCATTTATTTCGCCGGGAACTCGTCGGTGCCCCACAAGCGGCGGCGGCGGCGGCCGATCGGCGTGGATAATGAGGAGCGTCTTCAAAAGCAAATAGTCCGGTGCCCACTCCCACCTCGCGGGTCTACAGTTTCAATTAGAGTGAGATCCAACTCCCATCTCCGAGGTGGGGAGTCGCACCGGTGGGACTCTCTTGCGTATGAAGCACTAATGGACCGAGACAACACCACCGTTGTCTTTGTCAAAGGCCTCAATCTACGCCCTGAACGACTCACCAACGCGTCGAAATTTGAATGTGTTTATGGGTGGGATTTTCGGAAGGTCAAGTTTCTGCTAAGGTCCGAGGTCATGTCGATTGCCCAAGAAGTTGCGCGCTGTAGAACACCAATTAGTTTGCACGGCAATCCCAATAGAATCCACGATGCAATTAAAGTCTCCATTAGAGTTAAAGGCGGCGGAATTTTGCAATCAGTAGCCCGCCCATTGCCCTTATCAGAATCCACATCACCTCCCCCCCGGAAGCCCCACGAGATGTGCATATGCACAATGCTGCGAAACCAAGCTCAGTTTCTTAAAGAATGGATCATTTACCACGCCCATCTCGGCGTCAGCCGCTGGTTCATCTACGACAACAACAGCGACGACGACATAGAAGACGCACTTTCATCAATCTCCAGTGTCAAACACAATATTTCCCGACATATCTGGCCCTGGATTAAGACCCAAGAATCTGGTTTTGCACATTGTGCTTTACGGGCTCGTGATTCTTGCAAGTGGGTCGGATTCATTGATGTTGACGAGTTTTTCTACTTGCCAAGTGGTTTGTCTCTGCTCGATGTGCTCACAAACCAAGCCAAAAACACCACCGTTGGGGAGATTCGCGTGTCCTGCCACAGCTTCGGGCCATCGGGGCTGAAACGGATGCCGCCACAGGGCGTGATGGTTGGGTACACGTGCAGGAAAGCGGTGCCGGAGCGGCACAAGAGCATAGTGAACCCGGAGGTTTTGAACTCCACATTGATCAACGTGGTGCATCATTTCCACTTGAGAGATGGGTTTCAGTATGTGAATTTGGATAGGAGTGAGATGGTGATAAACCATTACAAGTACCAAGTTTGGGAAGTGTTTAAGGAGAAGTTTTACAGGCGGGTGGCGACGTATGTGGCGGATTGGCAGGATCAGCAGAACGTGGGGTCGAAGGACAGGGCGCCAGGGCTGGGGACTAAGGCAGTGGAACCAGAGGACTGGTCGAGCCGGTTCTGTGAGGTCAATGACACTGGGGTAAGGGACCTGGTGCTGGACACGTTGACCAATTCAAAAACCCATCTTTTGCCTTGGCAAGAAGAGCCCAGGCGAGGAAGGAGGAGGGTCAGGAAGAAGAGGAAGCACAAGGGATTGTTATGAGTCTTATGACTTTTAATTTGAACGTGTGTAGTGGTTTCCTTTTTTTTGGTTTTTTGTTTTTAATTTTTTTTTTTTTTTTTTTTTGAATGATATAATAATGTATTTTGGTTAGGGGTGATAATTGATTGATAGATAAGCCGATCGTTCTCCGTGTTGTGTCTTATCTTTCTAAGTATCTCCCTCCTTTCTTCAATTTGTGCGGTGTCTTCTGCGTATATCTTTCTAAGTACCTCTGCTATTAACATCGATTGGAGTGGGGAACTAACCATTTTGGAAATCTCTTCTTAACCATTCTGAAAGTCTCTCCTTGACCATTTTAGAAATTTCTTTTAAATAGATGCATTTTAAAATTGTGAGGTTGAGGTTGAGGGTGTGGAACCATTTTAAAAACTTCTTAATAGATGCATTTTAAAATTGTGAGGTTGAGGGTGTGGAAACCTCTCTTTAGTAGATGTCGAAGGCTTTGAAATCTCTTCCTAGTAGATGTTGTGAGATTGAGGGTGTGTGAAAACTTTTTTTCCTTAATAGTGAAACTGCAATACCTAATTTGGTGGGTTTGAGCTATTACACAATTAGGTTAAATTACAAATTTAGTCTTAAAAAGCTTGTGAAAACCTCTAAAAATAGCGTCTCTAAAAATAGCTATAAGATTTGAATTAAAAAAAAACTCGATCTCATAACGTGCATTATTTCTCGAGAATGACGAGATAATAGTTATAAATAAATATTGTAACAAAAAGAAAAGTGATTTAAAAAGAATTTAGAGATGTAAACAAGATGATTTAGGTTGATTATTGGTTAGAGTCAAGTTTTAAGTAAAAGGTGGGTGGTGAAAATTGATGCACATTTAAAAGAGGGAGAGATTCATTATCTCCTCCATGAGTGAATCAGCCACCGCCAAACAAGGCATCCAAAGCGCTTCCCAAACATTAAGTTCTTAATAAACCACAATTTCGAAAAATATTGTTAAAAATATGCCTCTTTCAGTTCATGTCGCAGAAATAATCTATGTTTTTTTTACTCTAACCAATAGTTTAAATGGACAGAAAAAGAAAACCCATGAACTATAATTTTGAAAAGGAAAAAGAAAAGGTAAAAAAATTAAAGAAAATAAAGGAGAAAATTTTTTGAGGTTGAAATTCGAAGGAGTGTATGAAGGGAAAGTGAGGAAGAAAGGGTATTATCAAAAACTGTTGTTTTGCTAAACAAAGCATTGGAACAACGATCTTGAAATCCCAAACACAGCAGCAGCCATGGATTGCTGTTCTCTAACCTAACCTTTTTGCTACTCACTGGCTTGGCTTTCAATCTCCTTCTCTATCCCTCGCCTTCTATCTATACGTCTCTCTGCTCTTTCTTTCACGCCTTAAATCCGCATCCATCTCTTCTGTAACTATGTAATTCCAGTTCCCCACTTCTTTTTAATTTTACTTCCGGCTTCCCACTTTTTTTGTTCCCCCCTGTTCTTACACGATTTCTTCCTATTTTGATTTCGAATCTATTTTGAATGCGACTCAGTTTTCTCATCCTGTTGCCTTTTCGGAATTTTGCAGGCTGCTTTTGCTGGAGATTGATGTGGGTCAATAGATCATGCCCAGATCTCGTTCTCTCTTGATCCACTTGCTTATCTTGTTGACCTTAATGAACTCAAGGGGATTAGAGGCGGAGGAGAGAGACGAATAGAGTGAGGTCATTATTCACTGCCCTTTTCTTTTTTTGTGTTGTTGACGATGGAAGTCGTTTGTTCTTGTGATTCTACTTTTAATGATCTTGTTTTTCTTTTAATTTGATTGTTCTCTGCATCTGCCCATCTGGGTTTGTTGATATAACCCCATATGAGCAAATCTGCTGTTGTGTTCTTGGTGGAAGAATAGCCATTTCATAATTGAAGTGCTAAATGGGTTTACTTTCTTAATTAGGAGGTTTCCCCCATTTGATTGCAGGCTAAACGCCACTGGGATTGTTATTGAAATGGTATTAAATCTTTTGCTGACTACATTTGGGAATTTCTTGTTTTGTTGTAGGTTGTTCATTGTTCCATGTAAAAGAAGCTGTATTTGCTTCGAAGAAATTAGATAATTAGTGAGTGTTTCGAAGTGAAAAAGGAAAATCTTTTGTTTTTCCATTGAAGTCATGATTAAACAAATACTTAATAGGCTTCCACGGAAACCATCGAAGTCAAGCGAGCATCGTGAAGGAGCTGGGACGATTATCTCTTCTTCTAATGCTTCTACAAGTTCGAGGAGCAACGATTTAGCAGCTAATAACCACGCCAACGCTGGAACTGGATCTTTTTCTGGCCCGAATTCTGCTTTGAGTATCGGACAAAATCATGGCAGTAAGGCGTCTCAAGGGCTCAATTCAAAGTCAAATGGTAACTCCCAAGCTACTTATGAGGCACTACCAGGTTTCAAAGATGTTCCGAATTCGGAGAAGCAGGGTTTGTTCATTAAAAAGCTGAACATGTGTTGTGTCGTGTTTGACTTCACCGACCCGTCAAAGAACCTCAAGGAAAAGGATATCAAACGGCAGACACTAATAGAGCTTGTTGATTATGTTGCATCTGTCAATGGAAAGCTGTCAGAAAATGTTATACAAGAAATCGTGAAGATGGTGTCCTCGAATTTATTCCGAACGCCTACCATCCCATCACGAGATAACAAAGCTTTAGAAGCATTTGATCTCGAAGAAGAGGAGCCTTCAATGGACCCTGCTTGGCCACACTTGCAAGTTGTTTATGAGTTTCTGCTCAGGTTTGTGGCATCACCTGAAACAGATGCGAAGTTGGCAAAGAGGTACATTGATCACTCTTTTGTTCTAAGACTGTTAGATCTTTTTGATTCTGAGGACCCCAGAGAGAGGGATTATTTGAAAACAGTTCTGCACCGCATCTACGGGAAATTTATGGTACATAGACCGTTCATCAGGAAATCAATCAACAATATTTTCTATCGGTTTATTTTCGAAACTGAGAAACACAACGGGATTGCTGAGCTTTTAGAGATTTTGGGAAGTATAATCAATGGATTTGCTCTTCCTCTAAAAGAAGAGCATAAACTCTTTCTCGTTCGAGCACTTATTCCTCTTCACAAACCGAAATGCATACCCATGTATCATCAGCAGTTATCGTACTGTATAACACAATTTGTAGAGAAAGATTGCAAGCTTGCTGATACAATCATAAGGGGCTTACTAAAATATTGGCCAATTACAAACAGCTCTAAGGAGGTGATGTTCTTAGGTGAACTTGAAGAAGTTTTAGAAGCGACTCAGCCTGCTGAGTTTCAGCGTTGCATGGTACCGTTGTTTCGACAGATTGGACGTTGCTTGAGCAGTTCACATTTTCAGGTAGACTGTATGACTGAGTTCTTTTTCATTTTCTTTTCGCTCAATTCCCTTGCTTTCCCTCTTTTTTAGCTCAACATTGGTTCCTGAATTAACGCGTTCCTACACTGGTAAGTAGATTGAAAAGGCATTAAGTGCTCCAAATTTGATGCTACTTATTCTTAGTTCCATGGCAAGTTTGATTTTGTGAGATAAGAAACAATAATTCCATGGCAGGTTTGGTTTAAGGTTAACTTCGATAGTGTTTTTCCTACAATTATAATCATCACTCTTTGTCTACTATGGTAAGGTTTTGCTGAAAAGTTAGCAGATATTGTCCTCGTTGGCGCTTGTTCCTCTCTCCAATCGATGTAGGATCTCACAGTATCCTTTCTATAATGTTTTAAATTAGATTTTGTTATTCCCCTGATTTAGCTAGATCTTACTTGAACAAGATCTATTCCATAGGTTGTACAACTTTAACTAATGATCTTACATCGGTCGGAGAGGAGAACGAATGATTGTTCTGGTAGCGGTGGGTTTAGTGTTAATTAGTCACTGAGGATTTTTATTTAATCTTTTTGAAGTAGAAGCAAAATTAGTGTTCTTGATTTTGTATGTGACTGTACCAAGTTTATGTTGTTGACTTTCAGGTGGCTGAAAGGACTCTATTTTTATGGAACAATACTCAGATTGAGAACCTAATAAAACAGAACCGCAAAGTCATTTTGCCGATTATATTTCCTGGGCTGGAGAGAAATTCAAGAAATCACTGGAACCAGGCTGTACAGAACTTGACACAAAACGTCCGCAAGATCTTCTCGGATGCTGACCCGGAGCTGTTCGAGGAATGTTTGCTCAAATTTGAAGAAGAGACACAGGAGAAGGATGTGAAATCCAGGCGTGAGGCGAAGTGGAAACGGTTAGAAGAGATTGCTGCGGCGAATGGTGCGAGTAACGAAGCAGTCCTCATCTCTCCCAAAGGAGCCTTACGAGCACCAACTGGCTAGCTAAGAGGAGATCTTCAAATGGGTGTTCAGCAGATTTGATATTGCAATTGGTATGTGAGCATAAAAGGTAATGTAATCACCTCACCATGTGATAAAAGGCAGCTGCTGCAGCAGCTAGCTAAATTCATGGTCCCATTTTGAACAAATTGGATTGGATGGCTTTGAGGTGCATTGGAGAAAAGTTGAGATCACTGCTGCCATGCATTTCATTGAAGAAGCTGAAGTTTCTATTTTTCATGCATTTTCTCTGTGTATATGTGATTAGGAGAGAAGGATTCGGGTCGACCGAGGCCCGGGGTAGGGTTGGGAAATTCCTGTTTTGTTGTTGAATGGGTGAAAAGTAAGAACGAAGTTCAATTTTTCATAATTGTGCTCATCAGTATCTGGATGATGGCCTTTGTAGTTTCCTGCTGCTTCTGTAATTCAAGTTATTGTTCTCTTGTTTTTTCTTTCTGTTTTATCTCTGGATTTCAATTTGTTTCATACTCAAGAGGAAGGTATAATATCTCTATATCTAATATCATCTTCCCAGACCTCAAACCACTACTAGTAGATATTGTTTGTTTTGACCTATTGTATATTCATATTTTAAATGCGTCTGCTAGGAAGAGGTTTTCATGCCCTTTTAAACCATCTCTCTGGTGAGATTAGCTAATTAAAGGAATTATATTTTGATATTTTGTGAAAAGAAAAAGTATTTTGTGAGTTTTGGGCCGTATGTGTTAATAACGGAGCCCAATCCCGGCCCAGCTCAGAAGCTGGAATTCAAAGGTGTGGTAGGCACGTGTGAAGCAACTTGCGAAAGGGGGTGGGCAGCTAGGAATTCTGATTCCCCTCAAGAGTGCCCGCATCAACCAGCAAGAAACGGGAGCGAAACCTGAAGAAAAAGGGAAGTATTTATATGAGACTCGCCTTTCTTCTTCCTTTCCAAATTCGTGTTCTTTGCTCATGGTTTGTGATCATTCTTACTCTCTACCACTTAAGAGAAGGCGGTTTACCTACAACAACATCAACTCCATGGCTGACGAATCAGCTAAGGTCTTTTCTCCAATTCTTTCTCAACACCCACAAATTACCTTTCTCAATTCGATTTCTTGCCTCGTTCTTCTCTCTCTCTCTCTCTCTCTCTCTCTCTCTCTCTCTCTCTCTCTCTCTCTTCCAGTCGCTCACACTTTGCTGATTGTAATAGTCCTATGCTTGATCCAGTAATTTGAAATTGTTGATTGGGAATTCTGGGTATTCTTTAGATTTGTATTTTTGTCTTTCTATTTTACTGCCATCGTGTTTTTCTGTTCTTTTCCTTCTTTTTACTCTATGATTGTGGACATACTGGCCTTTTCCCCCTTCTTAAACTGGGTTTCCATTGCTTTTTTAAATGGAGGGTCAGGAGAAGGATCATCCTCATGGCGCTTAAACGAATTATATTCATAGAGTTTTATGGGTAACCTTCTTGGATTATTTGGTGTACACACTCATTGTCTGGTAAAAAACTATAATTTTGTTCTCATATATGGCGATCTCTGGTGTAAATCTATAATGGTTCTGCAAACTTGGTGCATTTGAATGATATTTGCTGCTGTTGGTATAGAATGCTCACTATTTTTTATCCCCACCGGGGATTTTTGACGTTAGGCCAAGTTCCTGGGTGCGAAAGAAAAATTTGGGCGAGAGATCCGAGTGTTTGAAACATTGCCACCGTCTTCATCGAGTGATGAATTGCCCAACACTGGTACAAATTAATTTAAGATTGTATCCTTGGATGGCGCTGGACATAGGTTACAGACAAATGGATTTTAGATCATCCTTGCAAGTAATACTCATTCTATATGCCCTTATTCTTTTTAGGAGGAGAGACAGATGAATTTTATGAGTTTACAGCAGAAGACTACTACCGAGTATTAGCAAGCCGAAAGGATGGTAATTTGTGGCTATTTTCATTACTTCAGCAGTAGTAATTGATGCGCACAATTTTCTTTTGGTTCCTAAGATTTGTAGTATACAATGCTTTGATGCTTGCCACTTTTTCCATTGATATTGCTGGCATTATCATTTAGGAGGAGCATTTTTCGTAGGTTATAGATGATTTGAAACATGTTACTTCAACAATTTCTTAGTTGATCTTTATTCTTATTTCGTTATCAGAAATCTAGCTGCTTATTATGTCACTTTTAACTCCAAAAATCCCAATGATTATTTGGGAAGATTGTATGAATGTGAGATCCACATCGGTTGGAAAGGGGAACGAAGCATTCCTTATAAGGGTGTGGATACCTCTCCCTAGTAGACGCATTTTAAAACCTTGTGGGAATGCCCTTGAAGGGAAAGCCTAAAGAGGATAATATCTACTAGCGGTGGGCTTGGGCTGTTACAAATGGTATCAGAGCCAGACACCGGGCAGTGTGCTAGCGAGGACGTTGGGCCCCCAAGGGGTGGATTGTGAGATCTCCTTATAAGGGTCTGGAAAACTCTCCCTAGTAGACGCATTTTAAAACCTTGAGGAGAAGCCCTTGAAGGGAAAGCCCGAAGAGAACAATATCTACTAGCGGTGGGCTTGAGTTGTTACAATGAATATGGATACTTGACAAGTTGGCATCCTTTAGGAGTTTCATGCATGCGCACACACACATGTATGTATGTATATATGTATGTAGGTGACACATTGTTTCTGCTAACACATATACCTTTATAGAAATAATAATGCACTATGTTTCCATCCTGGCAGAGAAATATTTAAAAACACGGAAACTCAGAGAGGCAGAAGAGGCAGCTCGCAAGTCAAGGATAACAAAGGTGCTACCAAGACGTTATAGCTAAACTTCTACTCGATAACCTGTTGTTTTTTCTTTCAGCATCGGTATGCTTAGCAGATTACAACTTCTAAAATTGTTTTTTAGGACTAAGCCTGACCATTGTGCTGCAGGTTAGTGTACGGGTTCGCTTTCCTGACAATCACACATTAGAGGCAACTTTCCATCCATCTGAAACAATGCAGGCTTTGGTTGATCTTCTTACCAAAGTAGTTGCTCAACCAGAACTACCATTTTATATTTGTATGTCAAAAGAACTCAGCTCAATCTGATATTCATCGATTTTCAGTTGTTTCTTTGAAGAGTTCTTAAGGTTTCTTAAGAGTTGATTCATCATTACCTAACATTGTAGATACCGCGCCTCCCAAGAAACAGATAAAAGATTTGACACAGGATTTTTATTCTGCTGGCTTTGTTCCTGGTGCAATTGTTTACTTTTCGTACGATCAACCTGAAGGTTTGGAATACAAAATTCACCGTGCTTATTTGAAGTTTTTGTGGCTTGACTAAGTACTGTATGCGCTTTAATTTTCAAAATTGGATTTACTTATACATAAGGTATTCAACATTTTTTGGTTCGACTGTGGTATTCAACATTATATCATCTTGGATTATTGAATTCTAATTCTTAGTCTGTCTATTTCTTGTACTTTTTATAGTTCGTTAGGAATCTTCCCTCACATTTTACTGGATGTGAGAAAACGGCCAGTGGATGGTTCTAAACTTTTGAACGAAAACGTTCTACGTAATTCAGATACCTGTTCCAAATTAAGTTTGAATATGTATTAACTTATTCTTAATTTGTTTCATGCTTTCTGTATGCGACATCCTGCTATATAGAGTTTCTTAGATATATACATATGCATATATGCGTTTATAGAGCTTCTTATATGATGGAGATCTAATGTTGATATCCATATCATGCATTTATTTCAGACAAGTGTCTTCTTATCTCCACTCTTTATATACGGAAATGATATCATGCTGAGGTCAAATGTGCATTTCTGGTTCTAATATCTTTTACTTGAGATTTGGTTCTCAGAATTATTATGTTGAACACAGGCGAGGCAGTTGGTTCAGTAGCTTACCTTAATGAGGAGGCCATGTCTTTGAAAGGTATCGAAATCGCGAGCGAAGAAGACGAGCCTGTATTGGCTGTTGCAGAGCCGGAAACAGCACCCCCTCCCCCTGTGTCTGACCCTGTTGTCAAGGAAACCAAGCCTACTAATAAGAAAGCTGTCAAACCCAAGTGGCTCAAAATGTAAAGATTGCTGCTGCTGCTGCGTGGTGAAAACTGCTCATGAGTAAACTAGATTTTGTGTTCGTTGTGTTTGAACTTGTTAGTACCCTCTTATTTTTATGTTGAATGGGATCATAGATTTTCTTCAACCTTCCTTCTATTTTTTTCTCGGTTCTATGCTTTTATGTTGCAAATGTTTCATATGGACAAACAAATATTTTAAATCTTAGGAGATATTTGTGTGGATCAATCTAACGAAGATTTAAGTAGTTTTTTGTGAGATTCTACATCGATTACAAGGGTGTGGAAACCTCTTTCGAGTAGGTGCGTTTTATAAACCTTGAGGGGAAGTCCGAAAGGGAAAATCTAAAAGAGATAATATCTGCTAGCGGTGGGCTTGGGTTGGGTTGTTACAAATGGTATTAGAGCCAGACACCGGGTGATGTGTCAGTGTGGAGACTGGACTTTGAAGGGGGTGGATTAGGGGGTCCCACATCGATTAGGGAGGACGCTGGAAACCAAAGAAGGGTGGATTGTGAGATCTGAGAGAGAGAAACGAATCATTGGCTGATTTACAACAATGTAAGTCGTTGTTAAGGATGCTATGGAAATGGATTAAAAAAAGTGTTTTTTTAAGGTCTTCTTGATTGATTTCCTCATGGCCAAATTGGTTTCCATAATTTTTTTTTAATTTTTTTTTATTAAAATATGAACAAAAAAAGTGTCACTTTTAGTAACAAATTAAAATAGACATATTTTAAAAGTAATTTGATTAAAATTTTAAGCACCTAAAATAGTATTTAAATTTAAAATAAATATTAGTAATAAAAACTTAAAATTATATATATATAAATGACCACCACCAATTTCATCGAGAAATCCGCCCCCATTTCCATTTTTCCACTTTCTTTTTTTTGTTTCACTCCCTATATAAACAACCTTTCGTCCTTCTACTTAGCCCATACACTGCTCTTTCAACCTTTTGCTTTCTCCGATCTCCTTTACTTTTGATCTGTTTTTTTCTCCGTCGGTCTGAATCATGGGCAAAGTTAAGATTGGAATCAATGGTATTCATTTCTATCTTTTTTCTTTGTCTTTTTGTTTCCGATTCTGAGTTTTCTGGATCTCGATCTAATATTTACTGCTGTTTCCTTATAATCAAAGGATTTGGAAGAATCGGTCGCCTTGTTGCTAGAGTGGCCTTGCAGAGTGATGATATCGAACTCGTTGCTGTTAATGATCCGTTCATTACCACTGATTACATGGTAAACTTACGGATCTACATCTCTATGTCTATGTTTTTATAGTTTAGATCTGATGTAATTAGTCATTTTTGTTAGTTCTTGACGTCGGATTTACAAAATGTCTGAGAGCTTGATGTAGATGTTTTCGTTACGTTTCTTTCGTCTTTTTGCGTTGGATCTTTCATTTAGCTTTCCTATCATTTAGATCATTGCATAATTCAAGACTTATTGTTGCGGGTTTGAGAATGTTGGGCCTTTATGGTCTTCGAAATGTAATTTTACCGTTGTCTACGACAGACCTACATGTTCAAGTATGATAGTGTACACGGCCAGTGGAAGCACCATGATATCAAGGTTAAAGACAGCAATACTCTTCTCTTTGGGGAGAAAGCGGTCACCGTTTTCGGCACTAAGTATTTTCATGTTCCTTCGTCTTTGAATTTTCTTTGACGATATCATTTTCTATCGAACAATTGAGTGTATCATTTGACTTGCTCGTTCATTAGGAACCCGGAGGAGATCCCATGGGGGACGGTTGAAGCTGAATATGTTGTTGAATCCACTGGAGTTTTCACTGACAAGGACAAGGCTGCTGCTCATTTGAAGGTTTGTTACAAATATCCAATAGACATTCATGATCATTTATGTCATTCTAATGTTTTCTTTAATACTGGTTGATGTAAGCTCTACTTATTTTGGACATTCTTGATTGGATATTATTATTTTCATTAGGTGGTTTTTGGAATGAT
The DNA here is from genome assembly GCA_033971965.1 of Cucurbita ficifolia. Lineage (NCBI taxonomy): Eukaryota > Viridiplantae > Streptophyta > Magnoliopsida > Cucurbitales > Cucurbitaceae > Cucurbita > Cucurbita ficifolia. Next base: position 20,332,886 of record CM066965.1, read on the forward strand.
TCCTTTTGTTTCCGTAGCTTTTTCAATAAAATTTTCTTTTTGAATTAACATTTCGACTTAATCGCATATAGTTTGCAGAAATTCAAAACCACTTCTTGATCTTGAGTCTTTGTGGGATCGTTAATACATTATTTTCAGAAGGGACGCTAAATTATTATCTAGTTTTATGAAATTGAATTCACTCGGTTTCCTTTGGTTAGTTTCTTCCTAAATTGGTTCTCTGATCTTTTTACAGGGTGGTGCAAAGAAGGTTATCATCTCCGCACCAAGCAAGGACGCCCCAATGTTTGTTGTTGGTGTTAATGAGAAGGAGTACAAGCCAGAGCTCAACATTGTGTCCAATGCCAGCTGTACTACCAACTGTCTTGCTCCATTGGCCAAGGTAGTTTATTTTCCTTATAAAGGCTGTCTAATTCATTTAGAAGGAAATTAGAAGGTGACATTTGCAGAAGTTAATCTAGCTTTCTGTATTAGGTGATCAATGATAGATTCGGTATTGTTGAGGGTCTCATGACGACTGTCCATTCCATCACTGGTATGTCCTATCCTGTACCAAACATCCTTATTAAATGTAAAACTGTGTTGTTCAGCAGTTGCTTATCGTTTCACCCATGCAGCAACCCAGAAGACTGTTGATGGACCATCAATGAAGGACTGGAGAGGTGGAAGAGCCGCTTCCTTCAACATCATTCCCAGCAGCACTGGTGCCGCTAAGGTATTTTTTTTTTCGGGATTTACACATACACTTGCAATTTAATAATTGAGCATTGAAATGCTTAACCTCTATCCATTCAATTAGTATAACAAATGATGTCAATAACTCGACTAATATCATTGGTTTTTATTCAAATGTGTAGGCCGTTGGTAAAGTGCTGCCTGCTCTAAATGGAAAGTTGACAGGAATGGCTTTCCGTGTTCCCACTGTTGATGTCTCAGTTGTCGACCTTACTGTTAGGCTTGAGAAGAAGGCCACTTACGAAGAGATCAAGGCTGCCATCAAGTAAGAATCAGCGAATCTGTAACTAGACCCTACTAACCTAAAAAATGTCCAAATAAACATGAATGTCCGTGGAATGCAAGATTTTCGCAATGAACTTGGGTGATTCCAATGAGGAAGAATGTCTCCTTCATGCTAAAGGGATTTTTTTTTTCATTTGTTTAACAGGGAAGAATCCGAGGGCAAGCTGAAGGGAATTCTTGGGTACACAGAAGATGATGTTGTTTCAACAGACTTTGTTGGTGACAGCAGGTCAGTAGAGTAAACAAAAATGTATGATCGTGCTTACGCAGAAATGAACTTGGTTTTTATCATTTGCTATTGTTGTATCACAGGTCAAGCATTTTTGATGCCAAGGCTGGCATTGCTTTGAACGACAACTTTGTGAAACTCGTCACTTGGTATGATAACGAATGGGGATACAGGTAAGAAACCTCTGATTCTTTGCTTTATGTGTCGACTGGTGAATTTGCAGAACAAATGACGAGTTGGCTGTGTTTCTTTCCTATGCAGTTCACGTGTTGTTGACCTGATCCGTCACATTAGCTCTCAGAAGTAAGGAGTTTCTCTAAAGATGCTGCGTTGGAGCTGGAGCGTTTGGATTTTTGGATTTTCTCAGTTGTTAGGCCCTGTCATTCAGAACAGGGGAGGAATTTTAATTTTAGCGTTCGAGTTTGAATAACTGGGGGTTTAGGAGTTTTGATGACAAAGTTTGTTGTAACTTTGTGTTTTGTACCCTCCCATCTTATTTCGGGGAGAAATTTGGAACCCTCTTCTTTTTTCCTTTGAAATGATAAGTTGGTACTTTTTTTCTTACCTATCAAACCGGTGTCTTTGTGGTATCTCATATTAAATCTGATTAGGCCTGCACACAACAGTGATAACAATAGCCCCACATAAGAGGATGCAAGAAAATTCTTTTATATCTTCATGGAAGATGATGAGGGAGAAAAGAGAGCTCCTGTTTTTCCATTAAAAAACAGGGTTGAACATTAGAGAAAAGAGAGAGAAAATGGTTGAACAATCCAACCACACTAGGATCATAGATTACTCAACCCACAAACCACAACCGAAGCAAGCAAAAAGTGCACTTACTTGGAACAAAATTGAGCTTACACAAGTATTGAAGCACAAAACAAGAAAGATCTCACCCTCGGCAAGAGGCCGAGGTCGACCCTACTCGACCTTGTAGGTTGAGACTGGGTTTGGTTGGGCACAAGTCATGCGTGCTCGGCTGGTGTGATCATAGTTCATTCGGTCCCTTTTTGCTCTAGTTCAAATTTGAATAAGTATAACAAAAGCTCTAAATGTGTCAATTATATAGTTTCTTCTACTCTTGTTCCCCATTTACTTTGGTTAGATGTGTTTGATTTTATAAGTGGTTAGTGACAAGTGCTTGTTTTTTAAAATAATTTTTTATTTATTAAATTTAATTTGATCTTTTATTGGATGTACATTTAACAATATGGGCCTACCATTACATCAAGCCCGTCCATATTGGTCAAGTCCAGCGCGGAAATGAGGTTTCCTCCACAACTCATAAACCCTAAACCTCTACCTTGAACCCATTTCTCTCAGCACCTCTCAGCTTTCCAGTTCTTCACAATTTCCTCTTCAGGATGGGTAGCAGCCAAGCCGCCGTGTCTTTTCTCACCAATATTGCTCGTGCTGCTTTCGGTCTCGGCGCTGCTGCATCGGCTCTCAGTGCCTCGCTTTACACCGTCGACGGTGGTGAAAGGGCAGTCCTCTTTGATCGCTTCCGGGGTGTAATCGACGACACTGTCGGTGAAGGAACACACTTCTTGATTCCATGGCTGCAAAAGCCCTTTGTATTTGATATTCGTACCAGACCTCACACTTTCTCGTCTATTTCCGGTACCAAGGATCTTCAGATGGTAAATCTGACCCTACGTGTTCTCTCTCGCCCTGAGATTTCTCGTCTTCCCGATATTTTCAAAACCCTAGGTCTGGAGTACGACGAGAAGGTCCTCCCTTCTATTGGAAATGAGGTTCTGAAGTCCGTCGTCGCTCAATTCAACGCCGATCAGCTTTTGACCGAGCGGCCTCACGTTTCTGCTCTTGTGCGTGAGAGCCTGATTCGACGGGCTAAGGACTTCAACATTGAGCTGGATGACGTTGCCATCACTCATCTGTCCTATAGCCCGGAGTTCTCTAAGGCGGTGGAGCAAAAGCAGGTAGCGCAGCAAGAGGCTGAGCGGTCAAAATTTGTTGTAGCGAAAGCCGAACAGGAAAGAAGGGCCGCGATTATCAGGGCTGAGGGTGAGAGCGAGTCAGCTAAGTTGATTTCTGATGCTACGTCGGCCGCTGGTATGGGTTTGATTGAGCTCAGGAGAATTGAAGCATCAAGGGAGATCGCATCCACCCTCTCCAAGTCGCCAAATGTGGCATACCTTCCCGGTGGTCAGAACATGCTGTTGGCTCTGAACCCGTCTCGTTGAACGAATTGGTAATGAACTTCCCTGACCTTTTATTTTTTTTGTTGTTGTCATAAATCGATGTTTCTGTTTTTGCTTTGTTCTAGAATGGAATGGTTTTCACTTCTTGAAACTATGGTTGAACTTGTCACTCGGCATTCTTTTAGTTTTACAATTCAATGTTGCCACTGTTACTCTGGATCTGTCAAAATGTGGTTTCATTATTGGTGGGACTGATCTAGTGGATAACTCATGTATGGAATCACAACGGCAAAAAATTGCAAAAATAATAATGAAATATGGAGAGTTTAGCTTGTACGTCCATGAAATGACATCTTAGCTTATGTTGCAAATTGAATCAGTGAAAGTCCCTGTTTTTTTTTTCCTATGACTGTCTCTGTTCTTATTCTAGTTTCATTGTTAAGCAGCAGCTTGCCATTATATAGTTCATCAAATAGCGATCAGTTGATGAAAGAGCCTACAAAATAACTAGAATGCACTGTATTTGTGTTTTAATTGAACACTCAAGTTTCAGGCACTAGTACATGTACTGCCTAACACTATTCATGGGCAGAAAATGGTAACATTTCTGGGATGGTTTAGGGAGGAATTAGAACATATTTGTCCAAAGTGAACTGTGAATTTTAAAATGGTTAGTAGCTGCGGAGTAAAATCGAGTGGGGATTTTAGAGCGATCAGGTGACTAATGATGTACATGAAATTTTGATAGAATGATGCTCTTATGTCTGATAGCTTGCCGATGTACTTGATAGAATGATACTCTCATGTTTGATAGCATGCCGATGTACTTGATAGAATAATATACCTCCCGTGCCTTGTAGCTGTTAATATGCCTCAAAATTTGATAGAATGTAATTCAAACCATATATGTGGATGATATATTCATATCTCATCAGTTTGTTGCATTTGGTGCTATTCCATGACAAGGGGGAAAAGGGATTTGTTATGATTTGGATATTTATCAATGTTTTGGTGTTGGATTTGAGTTGATGTTTCTTGGCATCTCTATCTGTTTGACTTCAGCAACAAAGAAAGGAAAGATCATGAATTGCAATTATTTGATACCCAATACAAACATAATGCTACCAATCGGTTCTAAAGTTGGTCCTTTTTGCCTTCCACCACTATGCTAACACCTTTTTTTCATTTGGAAGATTCGAACTTTGAAGCAATTTTGTTTTTGACTTAGTACATAACTCAATTCAATTACTATTTCTTTATTTTATAATCTGTAATTTACAAACCATTTTTAATTCTAGAAACTTCAATAGACAATGACTAATTCCAAGTAGAAGACAAAAATAAAGAATGATTAGTATACAGTTTTATTATTTAGAAATAGAAGACCAAAAAAAGGATATTTTATTAAATTTAATAGTGGGGTTGAACTATAGTTAGACCAAACTTAAAGAGATTTATTTCAATAATTTGAAAATAATTTGTATACTTTAAAACATTATTAAGAAACTAATTCCAAAACAAATACTAAATAATGAATTAGTTTGTGAATTTAGAGGCACAACTTGAATTGGGCAACTAAATTATGAAAGCAAAGAAAGAGAGAGGGATGTGGTGGCGCATTATTGGCTTTAAAGGAGGCAAGGAAACAAGGAGGCAAGTAGGCAGGTGGTGAGGCCAATGAGTTTGATTAAAAAGGTCAGTGCTTTTAAACCTAAAAAGCTGCTTCCTAACATGTCCTCCGTACTATCATTTTTTTATATTTATTATTTATTTTATTTTTATCGTAGTTATGTATCTTAATAATTGAATTAGTTTTAATTTTATTTAGTGAATATCTTCGTAGATATTAAAGATTTTAATGAATGAATATGGAAAAGAAAAAAAGAAAGCAAGAACTCAGAATAGAAGAGAGTGGGGATTGGAATTATGTGGTTGTCTGCTTCTAGTGTTTGTATAAAACCACCTAATTATGTTCGTCCATGTTTTTAATATATGGAACCAATTTTGTTTTTAATATATATATATATATTTTTCGATTCTCTAAATTATGGGGACACCAAAATTTAGCCTGCTAACATCACACCTTATCTCCAGATTTATTCAAGAAAATAAATATTTAAAAAAAATTCCCTGGTTGATTTAGTCGGCCATGGAATTCCTTTTTGAGTTCAAAATTCAGCATTATTCTCCGCCATGGAAACTCCCAAAAATGAGTTGAAGAAGAAGGAACCAATGCTTCCTTTTGCCTCTTCCATAACTCTGACGGCCTTAATCTCAATTCACACCTTTTTCTCCCTTTCCTTCCCCCCCTCCTCTGATTTCCCGCTAAAACCCCTCTTCTTCAACCTTCTCCCATGCCTTCTCCTTCCCCTTCCTCAACTCTTTATCCTCTTTCCTATTTCTCTTTTCCTAATTACTTCTTAATTTTATCCACCCTCTCTCTCTAAATCTCCTACCAACTCCTAATTTTGTTTTTGTTCGCTACCATTTCCAAATTGTCGCCTCTTTTGCCTTTTCTCTTTATTTACTTCTTCATGCCTCCCACGTATTTCCCTCTCCGTTGGGAGAGCACCGGCGACCAGTGGTGGTACGCTTCCCCGATCGATTGGGCTGCTGCCAATGGCCACTACCATTTGGTTCGCCAGCTTCTTCGAATCGACGGTAACCATCTCATCAAACTCACATCGCTCCGTCGGATTCGCCGTCTCGAGATGGTTTGGGACGACGAAGAACAGTTTCACGATGTCGCGAAATGCCGCTCTGATGTTTCCCGAAAGCTACTAATGGAATCCGAATCGAAACAGGGGCAAAACTCTCTAATCCGGGCTGGTTACGGCGGATGGCTGATTTACACTGCCGCTTCCGCCGGCGATTTGGCGTTCGTTCAAGAACTCCTCGCCAGAAATCCTTTGCTTGTTTTCGGAGAAGGGGAATATGGGGTCACTGATATTCTCTACGCCGCCGCCCGGAGTAAAAACTCTGAGGTATTTCGAATTCTGTACGACTTTGCAGTCTCGCCGAGATTCTCGACGAGGAGAGAGGGAGGTTTGGAGGAGCACATAAGAGAGATTCCAGCGGCTTACAAATGGGAAATGATGAACAGGGGTGTTCATGCCGCCGCTAGAGGAAGTAACTTGAAGATTTTGAAGGACCTTCTTGCGGATTGCTCCGACGTGTTGGCTTGCAGAGATGCCCAAGGTTCCACCATTTTACATGCAGCTGCTGGAAGAGGACAAGTTAAGGTGATTCTATTTCATAATTGCTGTCGTTTTCTTGCTTTCTTAATCACTGTTCATGCTCTGTCTGATGTTTTCTATCCATGAATGAATCCTTGTTTCTTGTGATTATTGTGTTAGATCCATGTAATTCTCACGATGTTTTAGTTTGGAGTTTAGTTCCATTTGAGAGATTTAGCTAAGTATGTTTACCAATTTGATCATATCTTAACTAATCGTAATTTTTACCAATTTGATCATATCTTAACTAATCGTAATTTTTACCAATTTGATCATATCTCAACTAGCTAATCGTAATCTTTACCAATTTGATCATATCTCAACTAGCTAATCGTAATCTTTACCAATTTGATCATATCTCAACTAGCTAATCGTAATCTTTACCAATTTGATCATATCTCAACTAGCTAATCGTAATCTTTACCAATTTGATCATATCTCAACTAGTTAATCGTAATCTTTACCAATTTGATCATTTCTCAACTAGTTGATCGATCAACGGAAAAAATATAAGATAAGATAATGTGAGGGAATGAGAGTTTTTAATTAATGCAGGTGGTTGAATACCTTGTTCAAACATTCCCTATCATAAATTCCGTGGATCATCAGGGAAATACAGCATTACATATAGCTGCTTCTAGGGGACAACTGGCTGCAGTTGAAGCTCTTATTGCTGCTTCTCCCTCAGCCATCTCTTTAAGAAACAACGCTGGTGAAACCTTCTTGCATAAAGCCATATCTGGCTTCCAAACTCCTGCTTTTCGTCGACTCGACCGACAAATCGATCTTCTTAAGAATGTGATTTGTGGTAAAGTTCTTAACATGGATGACATTATCAATGCTAGAAACAATGATGGAAGGACTGCTCTTCACATGGCTGCCATTGGGAATGTCCACTCTGATCTTGTTCAGCTTTTGATGACTGCTCGGTCGATTGATTTGAACGTTCGAGACTTCGATGGCATGACGCCGCTTGATTATCTTAAGCAAAATACACATTCTGCATCAGCAGACATGTTAATAAGACAGCTGATTTCTGCTGGAGGAATCTTTGGTTGTCATGACTACAATACCAGAAAGGCCATAGCCTCACAATTGAAGATGCAAGGAATTGGAAGCAGTCCTGGGACATCGTTTCAAGTTTCGGACAATGAAATATTGTTGTATACTGGCATTGAGCATGCTACAGATATCATACCTGATCATGGAAGTGCAGGAATGAGCTCGTCTTCGGTTGAGTTGAGTCCATACGATTCGACCAACAAGAATCGAAACTCGTCATCAACTGTTAAGAAATCTGGTTCTGTAAACTCTGCAGCGCAGCGATTGAAAAGTGTGTTTCATTGGCCTCGAATCAAAGATAAGAAGAAAAAAGAGATTTCTAAGAAGCAAATTGATGAAGGGTTCATTGAAGAATCACACAAGAAATACAGCAGTTCAGATGAAACTCTAACCCCTTTGAGGCAAAGGTTCTCCAAGCCATTGGCTCTTCCCAACAACAAACGGACACTTTCAGTGAGGAGCAATCAATCAAGCCCATCTGCTAAGAAGAAACACGCCACTGGTCTAATGCGTGGTGTCACTCAGGGCATGCCACACATAGCAATTCCCGCCATTCCCGCCATTCCCCATCGATCCCGCTCGAGCTCGTTTTCAAAATCATCGCTTTCTTCACCAAATTCAGCAGATAAACAGAAAGGCATTTGTTTTGACAGTGATGGTGCAGGGCCTTCTTCTTCTTCAAACCAAGCCATCGACAGCGAAACACGGAATATTGGGAAACAAAGCACGGTCGATAGAAAGTTGAGGAGCCAGTATTTCTGTTTTGGTGCAGGAAGCCTAATTGGGAGAACAACAGTTAGCAAGCAGCAGCAGCAGCAGCAGCAGAGTCAGAGTTACAAGCTTCCAGTAGTTTCGGTGTCGTAGGCACGAAGAAGAGGGACGACGAGCAACATCGTCGTCACGACATAACGTAGCAGAAGAGTAAGCTGATTAGCCAGTGGCAAGCTGTCTGAGGTATGTTTGTGTGCATTGGAACAAACTTTAACTGAAATTGGCATGTGAATATGATAGTTTGGAAGCTTGGTTTGTTTGTGAGAGGTGTGATGATGTAAAATAAGAGATGAAGGGCGATGTACAATTATAACCTAGTGGTTTGGATTATATGATTTCAATAATTGAGAGAGAGTTGGCTTGTTCAAGTAACATGCCAGTCACAGCTGCAGAGAACATGTGATTCAGGGCCTTCTCCTTATAAACAATTTTGTATATTTTGACCTTGTCATTTATTGTATGATTAGAGACTTCAAATAACAAAGGGGAGAGAGAAGGTGTAGAATGATGAGCTGAGTGTCATATTTATTTCCTTTCATGTTACATTGTTTTACTATTGACCGTTCGACAAAATCATGTCTATACTTATCAGATATGGATCGCCTCAAAATGTACGTTTGGGGGACCAAGTAGTCATCAAGCTTCCCGCGACCAAGTATTGTAATCTCTCCCACTCGCATGTTTTCAATACAATTGCCTTTCACAATGTTTAATTTCAACTTGTTTTCAACGATTTTCCTCGACCACATTTTCTTTAGAAATGTGGCTTGAGACTCGACCATACGTTAGAATTGACTGCAAAGTTCGATTTTCACACGACTAGCTTGTTCGTTGGGTTGGAATAGAACAAGCACCGCAAAATCGCTAGTCCGATATTTAGAAAGTGCGATTGTGACGGTTAACAATCAAAATCTAATAGTCCTTCTCTCATTCCTAATGAATCTTGGGCTGGTAGATTAAATATTTTGGTGTGCGATCATCTAATTTTTGAGAGTTTGAAGAACTTTTCGGGGCAATAATATTTTAATAGGTCTTAACCCTGTGATTTAAAATGGACAAACGGGTCTTGGGCTCAAAGAAAGAAGAAAAAAAAAAGAGAAGTCAAACAAAAAAGATTGGTTATTTATTTGTATTGTTGGATTCAGATGGAAAGGTAGAAGCGAATCGATTGGCAGAAGAACTCGTGGGTTTGTCTGTTGAGAAAGAGTGATGGGAACTCAAGAAGCTCCTGAATTTCAAGCTCCGTCCGAGGATTATAAACATGCTTCTCTTGTAAGTTCTTCTTCTTCTTCTTCCTCTTCCTCTTCCTCTTCCTCCTTCTGTATCAGTATGAACTTATCTCAGTATCTTCTTCTTCTTCCATGGACTTCATCACTTTTCAATTTCTACGATACACTCCAACCTCCAATTACTTCAGTTATTTTCTTCCAAATTTATACCCTAATTAATTCCGAGAATTTTATCATATTCCTTAGGTTTTGTTAAATCATCGATACTAAATTTTAATTTTTTTTCCCTAAAGGGTAAAAAGAATTTTATTTTATTGTTGTTGCTCTATGTTATATTAATTATTTTGTTCGTTATTTAAAATTATTAGATTTTTAATATTAAAGTTAAATTGTAAACTTGAGTAAAAAATTAATATATATTACAAGTTAGAATTTCGTTTTTATGAATGGATAAAAGTTTATGAATAAATTGTAATTTATATAATCTTGTAAATATAAAAATAAATTAAAATATAAAAATAGATGTGATTTTTGTTTTACCATTTTAAAATTAAAACAAAAGACCTACAACGTCATTTTTTATAAAATAAATAAATAATAATCTCCCGGCCAACCAAAGCGGTGTCTTATTTAGTAGAAAAGTAGCATTATGTCGCTTTCTATATTTTGGTTAAATAATTTATGTTCATTGATAATTGAATCCCAATGAAATAAATAAAATAAAATATTCAATTACTTATATCTTCAATGCTCCTTGTTTTATTTTTTTATTATTTACATAATTTAAAATTAACACTTGACGCCAAATAAATAAATAAATAAGGTTGAACTACTACATCGATAAAATCGACCTTGTAGACTTTGTATTTACACGTAGTTGAAGAATGAGACCACTAATTATTTTTTATTTGTATTTTTTTTTTTTTAAGAAAACTAAGTCTTTTCCGTTCTTATCGAATGCATTGACTATAGGAAATTCCTAATAATTTCTTTTATTATTTCTATGATAATATAAAAAATAAATTAATCTTAGATGGACGAGAAACTGAAGAAAGAGAAGGCCATAGACGACTGGCTTCCAATCACATCGTCGAGGAACGCCAAATGGTGGTACTCCGCTTTCCACAACGTGACCGCCATGGTCGGTGCCGGCGTCCTCAGCCTCCCCTCCGCCATGGCTTCACTTGGGTGGGGCCCCGGCGTGACGGTGCTGGTCATCTCATGGGTGGTGACCCTGTACACGCTGTGGCAAATGGTGGAAATGCACGAGATGGTTCCAGGGCGGCGGTTCGACAGGTACCACGAGCTGGGGCAGCACGCGTTCGGCGAGAAGCTGGGGCTTTACATTGTGGTGCCGCAGCAGCTGGTGGTGGAGGTGGGCGTCAACATCGTTTATATGGTCACTGGTGGCCAATCCTTGAAGAAATTCTACGACACAGTCTGCCCTTCATGTACCAAAATCAAACAGACTTATTTCATTATGATTTTTGCTTCTGCCCACTTTGTTCTCTCTCACCTTCCCAATTTCAACTCCATTTCTGCCGTCTCTCTCGCCGCTGCCGTCATGTCCCTGAGGTAATCTCTTTTCAATTTACCAGAAACAAGTACAATGGAATATATCTCTGTTGGTATGAGGTCTTTTGGGTAAGCCCAAAACAAAGTCACGAGAATTTAGGATTAAAATTGACAATTTCATATCATTATGAAAATTCGTGATTTTTAACATAGTATAATAGTCATGCCCTTAACTTAACTTAGCTATCTCAATAGAATCCTCAAATATCGAATAAAGAAATGGGGACACTCGAAAGTGTAGTCAAAAGTGACTCAGGTGGCGAACAAAATGTGTACTTTATTCAAGGGATTTAGAGAAGAAGTCGAGCCTCAATTAAGGGGAGGTTGTTCAAGGGCTCCATAGGCCTCGATGGAGGCTCTATAGTGTACTTTATTCAAGAGGAGGATTGTTGAGGATTGTTGGGAGGGAGTCTCACGTTGGCTAATTTAGCAAATGATCATAGGTTTATAAGTAAGTATTACATTTTGAGTAAGTCCAAAGTAAAGTCGAGTTTATGTTTAAAATAGATAATATTATACTATTATGAAGTAGTTTCTAACGGTGGTGCGGTGTGTATGCAGTTACTCGACCATAGCATGGGCGGCGTCAGTGCACAAGGGGGTACAAGAGGACGTGCAATACGGCTATAAAGCTCACTCAACCTCGGGCACAGTGTTCAACTTCTTCACAGCTCTAGGGGACGTGGCCTTCGCGTACGCAGGCCACAACGTGGTGCTTGAGATTCAAGCCACAATCCCTTCCACTCCTGACAAGCCCTCCAAAGGCCCCATGTGGAGAGGCGTGGTTGTCGCCTACATTGTCGTGGCCCTCTGCTACTTCCCCGTCGCCCTCATCGGCTATTGGATGTTCGGTAACGCTGTCAAAGACAATATTCTTCTTTCCCTCGAGAGGCCCGCCTGGCTGATTGCCACTGCCAACATGTTCGTCGTGGTCCATGTCATTGGGAGTTACCAGATTTACGCGATGCCTGTGTTTGACATGATCGAGACCGTGTTAGTCAAGAAACTACACTTCAAGCCCTCTTTCCTTCTTCGCTTCGTCTCCCGCAATATATATGTTGGTGAGTCTCTTGCCTATTTAGCTTTATATATCGTATATTGATGTGGGTTTTAACCAAAATTTGTTTTTGTTGGTAGGATTGACGATGTTCATAGCCATTACCTTCCCCTTCTTTGGTGGGCTGCTAGGGTTCTTTGGTGGCTTTGTTTTTGCCCCCACCACATACTTCGTAAGCTACAATAATTTTGGCCCCACCCTTTTCAAATAATCACATAATTCATGTGTTTTGATCTTCTTGTCCTGCAATTTCCAGCTGCCTTGCATCATGTGGCTCGCCATTTACAAACCAAGGAAATATAGCCTGTCTTGGTGGACTAACTGGGTATGTTCGTTATGATGTGGGGTTCTTTAAAGAGTCCAAGTCCACCGTTAGCTGATAGTGTCTTCTTTAGGCTTGCTTTTTTGGACTTCTCTTCAAGATTTTTAAAACGCGTTTACGAGGGAGAGGTTTCGTTCTCCTCATCAACCGATATGGAATCTTGTATTAGTTGTATTAGTTCTGAGTACTTGTTTGATTTTTTCAGGTATCCATATTTCTTGGAGTGCTTTTGATGATCGTAGCACCCATTGGTGGATTGAGAACAATTATATTGCAAGCCAAGGATTACAAGTTTTACTCTTAAACTTGCATGGCCAAGCCTACTCACATACTTGTATGTGTTCCTTCAATAATTATTATAAGCTATTTTCCTCCTAGAACCTACTTACATGCCAATGCCCAAACTTAAACAAAAAAGTTGTCCACTCAATTACTATTGTATGGTTATTTCACGATATTTCCCTTCTTGAGCATCTCGTATTTGTTGTCAACCATGGACTTGTTGAAAGATTAAACATTAAAAACGACACAAGGGAAACAAAAGGACAAATTTTCCGATTGCAATAACACGAAACACCCTTGTAAGAGTGTGGAAACCTATTAGCAGACGCGTTTTAAAAACCTTGAGGGAAAGTTCAAAGAGGACAATATCGGTTAACAGTGAGTTTGGACTGTTACAAAAAAATGAGAGGAAAAAGGTTGCAGCGGTGATGTGATGTCCCACGTTGGTTGGGGAGGAGAACAAATCACCATTTCCTATTGGTCCGCGGTGGTCCCCACACGAACCATTTATTTATTTATTTTGGAATTCACCGGACAGTCTTTGTTCTTTGCTTTGCTGTGTTGCTGTGTTGTTGTTCTTAATTAGTCGGGGGGACTCCCTCCCAATAATACTGGTTTGGGTTAGTTTAGTTGGTTTAGGTTTGGTGGTGGTTGTAATATGGATACTAATATGGTGAATGATTTTGTGGAAGGAATGGTATTGGTAATGGAAGGCGGAGGGTAGGAGAAAGTAAGGAGTTTGGGTGTACAAAAGTGTAAATAAATAGGTAAATGTGTAATGAGGAGGTAGAAGGAATGGTATGCATTTATGGCTCAATTCAAACAAACTGTGTAACATAAATATTAAATGTTTTTCCATCCGCACTCTCTAACTCATATATGTATTATATGCTAACTCGCTCACGTCACAAGGCCAAGGGAGAGGCAAACTGTCCCCATCCTACTTTTTTAACCGTCCGGTCGTGATTTTGACACACTCACTACAAGTCTTAAGAGGGACTCAAGCCTCATTTACACTCGCCCAACTTTGTGGCTTCGTCAAACCTCAGGCGAAACTTTGTTTTACCAACTAAACACAACTTGTGCGGAATCCAGCGTCAGCACTGTTAACCAATTTTATCATTTTTCTTAAAATACATCAGTAATATATCTATAATTAAGCCACAAAAATAATAAATATTTAGCATTTTAAAAGTATCCAATATTGGTTGTGCCGTTTCGATAATTTTGATAGGCGAGAATATATTTAAAAAATGATGCAGCTTTGTACATATCAAAAGAAACAAAGAAATAAACACTGCACCTTTGCGACTGTGCTGCGAGTCCTGAAGAAATTGGTGGGCATCTTCTGAAGACAACTCCTAACTGAGTGAGAAAATGCCTGGATTAATTGCTCCTTCAGATTACTCTCAAGAACCACCTCGTCACCCATGTCTCCGAATCAACGCCAAGGCAAGCTTTCTCCTTTATCTCTCTTTTCCTTTTTGTTTCCCACATCATTTTTCTTTTCCGTCGGAATCTCGATCGTTTTCTTGTAGTATCGATACCTGATTTATTCTGGGATTATTTTGATTTTGATTGTTTCTGGATCATTCATTTCGTTTTCGTTAAATTTGTTGAAGTACTTTCGAATCATCCGTTCTCCGATTTTGTATTGTTTTCTACTGTTTCCTTCTGCTTGATTTCTATGTAAATTGTGGTTTCTTATTGTTTTCCTTGTATTTGAGTGGTCAGATGCACTTGTTGAAGCTCCAGCAGGTGTTTGGCTGTATGTGTTCTTGCGATTTAAGATCATCTTTGAACTAATGTGTTTAAACGTTGTCGTAGTACTTCAATTATAAGAATTATGGTACCAAAAAGTAATTATTTGGAGGGGTGTGTTCGCCGTCGGTGCTGGAATGAGAGTATATGGTATGAATCAAACTGAGCGGGAGGATGTGGTTGTTGAGGATTGTTGGTGGGGAGTCCTAGATTGGCTAATTAAGGAGATGATCATGGGTTTATAAGTAAGGAATACATCTCCATTGGCATGAGACCTTTTGGGGAAACCAAAAGTAAAGCCATGAGAACTTATGCTTAAAGTGGACAATATCATACCATTGTGGAGGGTCATGATTCCTAACGGTGCCGGCTATATTGTTTCTCCATGTGTAGTGAATTATTGTGCTAATCTTTTCCCCCCTGTTATGTCTGGCACAGGAGCCCTTCAATGCAGAGCCACCGCGTTCAGTCCTGATTTCGTCTTATGTGACCCCTGTAGATTTCTTTTACAAGAGAAATCATGGTCCTATTCCATTAGTGGATAATGTTGAAAGGTTTTCTTCTTCCTCCTTTTTATTGTAAATGTTCTTATCTCTTTCCTTTCAATTTCTAATACCTTGTTCTTTTACATTGTAGATACTCTGTCTCTTTAAATGGCCTAATAGAAAACCCAAAGGAGCTGTTTATGAAAGATATCAGGTAAGCCGTGGTATTTTAGATTTAAAACGCTGCTAACGATGGATTTGGGCGGTTACAAAAGGAGCTTTCCTTTTCTTTATGATAGAGAATTTTTTTGTATTAATATGCGTTCAATAATGTGACAGGATGCTTCCGAAGTATAATGTCACTGCCACTTTACAGGTATTCTCATAGTTGGCATAAGTTGTTAACATTTCTTCTTTGCCTGGTATTGAAATATCTGACTCCAAATCTACAGGTTTAATAGTAGTTTCCATTATGTGGTGGATTAGATAATTTGACACTATTTGGCTTGCATGGACAGTGTGCTGGTAATCGAAGGACAGCCATGAGCAAAACCAGAACAGTGAAGGGAGTAGGCTGGGATGTTTCTGCTCTAGGAAATGGTATGTGACATGCATTGGCTAGTTTTTTAGATGCTACAGCTAATAGAATTCATTTTTTGAAATGTTGTTTCGAACCTACAGCGGTCTGGGGTGGTGCCAAATTGGCCGATGTTCTTGAACTTGTTGGTATACCTAAGTTCAGCTACAGTACACAAAAAGGTGGAAAACATGTTGAGTTTGTGAGCATTGATAGGTGCAAGGTACAATGTTGACCCATTTAGGTGCTCTTTTCCAAAGAATTTGTGGAACAAGAGTATCTGAAGTAGATATAAAGGAATGGTTCTGGTTTGTATGGTTATTGACTACAGGAAGAAAAGGGAGGTCCATACAAGGCATCAATTCCACTAGGCCAAGCTTCAAATCCTGAAGCAGATGTTTTGCTTGCTTACGAAATGAATGGAGAAGTAAGTAACGTTGCATTAAAGAAGTTAAAAAGTACATTACTGAAATACTTGCCATATTAAACTTGTGAGATCCCACATTGGTTGGAGAGGGGAACGAAACATTCTTTATAAGGGTGTGGAAACCTCTCCCTAGTAGACACGTTTTGATGCCTATATTCCTTCTGATGTTGAGTAATTACTGCATTGTTATTATAATATGGGTTTTGAAGGGGGCGGGAGGAGTTTAACTTCTTATGTTATGATGTTACGTTGCTTATTGTGCTACCTCTGCTATACTTAATATTCTCTACTTTTTTCACAAAAGCCTCTTAACAGGGATCATGGGTATCCATTGCGTGTGGTAGTCCCAGGTGTTATTGGTGCTCGCTCTGTTAAGTGGCTTGATTCTATAAGCATAATTGCTGAGGAATGCCAGGTACAAAATATAAAAATATGACTTTTTTTCTTTCTTTTTCATGAAAATTACCTTCCTTTGTTATTGTCTTCGCAGGGCTTCTTTATGCAGAAAGACTACAAAATGTTTCCTCCTTCCGTAAATTGGGATAATATCGATTGGTCGACAAGGAGGCCTCAAATGGATTTTCCTGTTCAGGTTTTTAGTGCTCTTTTTCCTCCATTTTTGTGTTGCTATTGTAGCTGTTCTTAGTTTCCTCCATTTTTGTGTCTCAATTCATGCTGTTGAACTTGCTGGATTGCAGTGTGTCATATGTTCTTTGGAGGATGTAGATCATATAAAGCCCGGAAAGGTTAGTTCATTTACGTAAGTTTAATGTTTAATGAAAGATAAAATATAGAAGATGATCATACCTACTCAAACAAGCAAATATGGCTGTGATCTTCTAATGTATGTCAGGTCACAGTTAGTGGCTATGCAGTGTCCGGAGGTGGACGTGGAATAGAGAGAGTAGATGTATCCGTTGATGGGGGCAAAACTTTTGTTGAAGCCACCAGATATCAGAATATTGGTGCCCCTTATGTCGCTGATAGTCCGAGCAGCAACAAATGGGCATGGGTGTTCTTCGAGGTCACGCTTGATGTTCGGCAAAACACCGAAATTGTTGCGAAAGCTGTAAGTCTCTATTTATGTTGATCCATGTAAATATGTAACTAGATTGTGAAGACTGTTGAAGTAGATTCAAAGCTTTTGAGCTGATTTGAGTTCCTAACTTGTGCAGGTTGATTCAGCAGCGAACGTGCAACCAGAAAAAGTGGAAGACATATGGAACTTAAGAGGTATACTGAACACGTCTTGGCATCGAGTTCAAGTTCGAGTTGGTCGTTCGAATATATAGAAGAGGTGAGGGATATACCCCAAAACTCAAAAAACTGTATCATCTGCCCATTTCGTCCAGAAAACAAAATGCTGTGCAGCATAAACTATTCCTTTTGCCAAACTCCACTCTGCTTGGATTTTGGTTTTCCATTTGAAATGCGAATAAGAAAACGGAATGTGCTTACATTGATCAAGAATATACTTCCTTCAAGTGCGCTTGTTAATCTTTTTAGAATTTCCAATATGACCTTACAAGTATCATTAAATAATTAAACTTCAACCCATACTACTTTTAAAGTCATAACAAAACTACTCTTGGACTAGAGAACAGAAGTCCAGAAATTTTTGTACATGAAACATACTCTTGATGACCCTGTTCCTACTTCGTCTCTTGTGGCTTATTCGAACAGCATCCAACGAGGCATTTGATGGCGTTTCAACAACGTTTGGGTGGATTCCTATTTCTTCAGCTTCATCAGATGGTTGCTCTGCTTCTGTTGCTCATTTTGTTTGATTACTTTCTGTCCAATCAAAACAGTGGATGAGTTGGGTATTTTGATGATGAAATGGTTGGCGCTCATCTGTTATCGGCAGGCAGTGGGGCAGTCATCCTGGAGCTTCCTATGGAGAGACCTCTAAAGAAAACCACAGATAACAACCCCCTGATAAAGTCAAATAACTAATAAACAGTATACAAGATGACAAATGTATGGATGGAGTTATATGTAAATGTCGTGAATAATTAACCTTTGTGAAAGGTAATCTTGAAAATAGGTCCTTAGGCATAATTCTTACAGAATATCCACAAAAGAGATTACAAGTAAACAAAATTTTGAATAGCAATCCCACTATTGGAATGAATAAAAAGGAGTAACTACAGAAAAGGTTAGAAGTATGAACTACAAAGGTGTTTAAGTACATAATATCTCAAGCCTCCTCCACGATAGAAATTTTTTTCAACATCTTTCCCATCAAGTCAGATGTTCCACAAAATGGGGAAGGAATCAAATGAAAACTCGATTTCTTTCTTAAAATAAAATGAAAATGAAGAAATCAACTTGCCACAAATAGATCTTAAGAGGATCCAATCCAAGATAACTTCATTATCGTACAACTCAAACCCGAAACCAAACCTACAAAAGAAAACACAGGTATTCAACTTAGTAGTTAGTAGCATAACGGCCCAGCCGCAAGACAGGACAACTTTAATCTTTCTACGCGCTTGCGTAGAAACACACTTGTTGGCGCTATATATAGATAAAAAGAGAGGCTTTGTGAAAATAGCCTAACGTGTTAGTTCAACATTGAGAAGAATTACAAGAAAAAAAATATATATATATTCTCCAGAATCTTCTACTTGAAGGCTCACAGGAGACCGGCGACGAAGGTAACATCAACCAGACATGCAGAGACTTACAAATGAAAATTCCATAAGGTACTGGATGAAATACAAGCACTCAGACTCACCCGTTGATTGATTCCTCAAGGTTCTGGATATACATGAAAATTCCACATAAACGAACTAAACATATAAATGTTGCACACATGGGATGTAAGGCATTCTTTCAGATCTCAAAATGGAAGACAGTGACAATTGATTTAAATCCCGCTTATCATTTAGTCCATGCTCAGCCCACCGGCTTACCTTCTATGTCATTGTTAAGTAAAAAATTTCAAAGTGATAAGCTCCCAAATTGCTTGTTCCATTCATCATATGTGCCAAGTTCGCTTAAAGAAACAGAGGGCCTGACCTCTTGCATTGCGTCCTCGAAGTCCTACAAAAATAAGCCAGAAAGAAACAAAGGATAATAAATCTGAGAAAGTAAACATAACTATACTTGAACTATTAAAATCCCACCTTAAGGGTTACAGGCCGCATATCTTCCTTTTTAAGCAATGTAATATCTGTGCCTTGTTTCAGCGCCTCCCTTAAAGGGCCCATTGAAGCGTCTTTCACAAGGTTTTTCATGTCTGAACCCGAATATCCTGATAATGCAAATTTTCCAGCAAGATATCATGGAGAAAATCAAAGGCGGATATTTTGCATTCAGTCCTGTGTAACATTGTGAAGGCAATAATTTTGTTCTAAGCTTTGCGAGGTTGCTACTACCTTCAGATAAAGTACATATCGTATCAATTTCCTCTTTAGAAAGCTTGAACAACCCATCCTTCTCCAGGAGATTACGCACAATCCATGCTCTTGCTTCTATATTGCCAATATAACAAGTTAGCCATGAGCTAAGAGAATCAGGCGCATTTAGTTACCATGGCTAAACTCATGACGTGTACCTGAAGAAGGGAGGGGAATGTAAAGTCTCTTGGTCAGTCGTCTCCTTGCAGCTTCATCAAGTTCTTGTGGTCGATTAGTCGCTCCTGGATAAGTTGAATATCTTTAAATTGTGCATAATTGCTTTAAAATTGTGTGATACGGACAGTATCACGCTAGAAGGATTTGAAGATGAACGTTGTACCACAGGGAAAATATTGAAAAGAAATCAGGTCAACTTTCAGCCTTGTACGTAAGAAATGTAAAATTTAAATAAAAAAGAAAAAGAAAAAAAAAGATTCAGAACATCTCTTATAATAGTGTCGGAAATTGAACTAATCGTGACCTATATTTTTACACGGACGTACTCATTGTACATTGTTTTTAGCATTTCCAGAATTTTCAAGGAAAAAAAAAACTCAACTTCACTCAATTAAATCTTATGGAAACTAATGCCAGTATTTTCAATCTCGAATCTATTTCCTAGGGAATCTGAAGAGTAGGAAGTATAGAGTATCTTCATATTGCAAACCATTATTGATTTAGTCATAATACTAACTATTTTCTTTCAAAAGACGAATAACAATGGGAAAATTATTTACATGGAACCATAAGAAATTTTTAAAAAATGAAGAAACATTACCTATAAGAAGAATCTGCTCGCTGCCATTATCAAAGCCCTCCATTTCAATAAGGAACTGTGTTTTGAGTCGTCTACTTGATTCATGTTCACCTTCAGACTTTCGCTACAAACGGAATAAAATTTCACAAGTGATAAAGAACATATAAACTGATCACAAAGCAACATGCCTAGTCTTTTGCGTAACAAACTTAAAGATCAGCATTGTTATCCGAACTGAAAAAAAATTCAAGCATGTATACGATTATATGAAGTCTACCTGAGACAGAAGCGAATCAATTTCATCAACAAAGATGACAGCCGGCTGACGACAACTGGCCACACCAAAGAGGGCCCTCACTAGCTTTTCACCCTCGCCAATCTAGATTTACCACTTAAAAAGTTACTATTCGACACGCATTTCACATATTTTCAAGCAAACTAACCGGCTGTTTGAAGTTGTTTTGCAAAATAGTTCTCTATTTTTTTAGAGCAAAAACTCAGTAAAAATAGATCTCGGAGAATTGTTTTCGAAAGGTTGTTTTCAATAATAGTCTCTAAACAGTAGTTTTAAATGCACAAGAACCTTAATCTTTGCAACTATCCAATAAAGATATTATAGAAGCACAAATTTAATTTCAGACCAATTAGCAAATAACGTATAAACTATTGGGGAAGTATTATCTTTACTAATTTTTTTACATCAATCTATGAAAAAGTAGTAAGATTATACAGTAGTAAAAAATTCAATATTCCTAAAAGGAGTAGTTCAGAAACAGCAAAGAGAAACCTAGTTTCAATTAAAATTTAATGATTGTTTCAACAAGGTAACTAAAAACCATCTTTGAAACATTAAGATCAATCAATATTTTCTCCCAAGTCTAAGAATATTCGTAACTCTTATATAAACAATGCTAATCACATTAGCACTCACCCACTTGCTTGTTAATGAGCTGGCAGATATATAAAAGAAAGTTGCTTTTGCCTCTCCAGCAATTGCTTTTCCGATCATTGTTTTGCCTGTTCCCTGAAAGAAAATTGTATATTATAAAACAGAATTTCCGTATAGAATAATCATGGAGTTATAAACTTACCGGTGGACCAAAAAGAAGGAGACCTCTTCCAGGAGAACGACAACCCTTGAAAATGTCGGGACGTAATAAAGGCCATATTACCATTTCAGTTACACACTTTTTTGCATGTTCTAGACCAGCTACATATTGTCATGCAATGAGTTCAAATCAGCACAATTATGTAACCAACATAACCGTATTGAACAATAAAAAAACAAAACACCTTGTTTTACCTATGTCATCCCACCGAACATTAGGATCCCTGTCCATAATCTCATTGCTAACATGTTCTATAAGTCGAGGCTCCAAATTCCTTAATTTTTCAGGAAGTTCACCATCAGGTCCGCACAACATATCCAAACTAGAATACAACATGAAGCGTGTCAGAATCTGAATAGTCACAGGAAGCAACTTATAATTCGTCAGTCACATCTAAAGAATTTCATGCATGCATTTTGTAAACCGTTGGAAAGTTCAATAACAAAAGTTATAGTAACTATCTTATATCGTGTAGAAGAATTAACAATTCCAAGAAGACAAGCCAACTACCAAAAACCATACATAAAAAGCAGAATCGGACGAAGCATAGCAACAATTGGCAGGCCTTAGGGCATGGTACATGGAACAGTAACAGACCCCAAAGGCTAAACAGAAATACACCGTTTGAACCCATTAGTTTGTCTAGATATTGCTAAAGCATGGTGACGAGTACTTAGAGATGGTTTGGAGAAGTAACAAGATATTAAACAAAGTTGAGAACTCTCGTCAGTAAATTTAGATCTTGTGCTCAAACTATTTACCATCTCTTTGTTGAGTCATCTAGAGCATCTTCACCTTTTCCGCCAACACGTGAATTTACCATGTTCCCAGCATTCCCCCCATTAGACCTAATAGGAGGGACAAAATTGCCACGCACTCCACGGCGTGAAGAGCCATAGGATCGCATTCCATATCCTTTATGGGAAACATTATTATCACTCTGGGGGGAGACAGAAGTATTTGGTGATCCTGCAAGTCCTCGTCTTTGCCTTGCATCCATTTCCTAGCGGTGAAGAACAAACAATGCCTTCAGAAACTATTGGTAAATTAATAAACAAATGAAAAAGGCTAGGGGAAGAACGCAAAAATCCCTTATCTCAGGCTAGGAGAAAAATGCAAGAATCACTTAGATACTATACAAACGATTCTTTAATCGAGAAAATATTAGTGGTAAGTTACTTTACAGTCAGGATATTGGCTGGCTTAAGTCTTCTTAAAATGAGTTCACTTTCTCTGATTCTGAAGTAGCTTTTATAAAAACTATACACCGGCATTAACTGTGGATAAAAAAAATATACCAGTTTTGTTCTTGCAGTGACAAATGCATTGCCAGAACAATCAGCATTAGCTTCTTCGGTACTCAATGGTGAATTGGCATTGTCTACCTTAGGACTACTTATTTCCATCCGAGCACGCCTTGTAGCAACCATACTTCCATAAGTCCGCCCTTCCTCTTCGAGTTTCGTTAAAGATGTACCTTGGTCTTTTGTGTGATCATATAGTGAAGGATTCCTTTCTACAATAATACAGTCATCAAGGGCATTACTTGCATTCAAAGAACTCCTGTACAGACTAGGACTTGTTCTGCTTTGATCTTTTCTATACAAGGATGTACCCCTTGCTTCTGCAGTGATTTTCGGTGCCTTGGTACTCGATTTATCCGCCCTCTCCAGCGAATCCTGAGAAGACATAGTATGATGAGCACTCAAAACACTCTGATGTGAATAATCAGATAACAAAATTTTCACTAGTCCGAGAAAAATAAATAAATAAAGTTTTTCGATGAATGTCAGTTACCAATTCATTTACAACTGTTCCATTTGATCCCTGAAGTGCCTGAAAGTACTTCGACTGCTTAATCTTGCTGAAATCCATTTCTTTGCTCATGCTAAAAACGCATCCCGGAGCTTTCTTTGCTTGTTCAAATACTTTTCTGAAAGCAACATATAAATGATGCAATAGCCAATTTGGAATTAGTACGGGATAGTACTCAGCCTGAAACGTTCACGTCTCCAAAGATCCAAATATCAGTATATTTTATGAGATATCATACAGTAACCGAAAATGCTGTTATCTACTAATTAGTAGCCAACTAACTCATTGTGTATATTATCCCCACATTGTTGATATCAAAATGGAAAAAGCCCTCGTAATTTATGCACTTGGAATTGTGGATGTTTGACGTTCGCTACATAAAAATTTAAAAATGTCAGTCACTCAGCCAATTTATCAACAGTCCATGGTTATGATACCTTCAACAGCTCCATTCAAACCTTAAATGCTGTATTTTCTATCATTACCCACACGGCCTGAACAAAGGATCGGAAATTCATATATATTTTTCCTCTCTATGAGTGCTTCTCTGCTCCAATTTAAAACTACGATTTTATCTTCTAAACTGGCGACTGAGCTGTGTCAATTCCAGCAAATATTCGAAGTTATCGGAAGTATGGACCAGTTACAGTCCACTGATTTAGTTTTCTGAATAATTAAGTTATTAGGGCAAGTGAGGTTCAACTCAGATAAAGCAATAATTCATATTCATTTCCTAGCGCTCAATTGCATTCCTTCCACTAGAGGGGGGGAAGAGATAATGTACGTGCTTTTAACATTCATACCGATCGGATTCCGGCATGAGGGATCGGCGAGCGACATTAATTTTCTCAACGACTTCGCGCCTAATGGGCTGGATAAAAGCTTGATCAACATCGGTACGAGTCTGAGAGTCGAGAAATCCTAGAAGACGGAGACCAAGAAGTTGAGCCGCAGAGTAATCGCCTTTTTCGAGGGCCAAATCGACGCCGAAGAGGAGCGATTGGAGCCTCTTCAGATTGTGGTCCACTTGTTTTCTCCAGCATGCCTCCTCCTGTTGGGATTCACCGATTTGTTCTTTGGATAGAGAAGACGAGCGCGTTGAGCTCTGCTTGGACTGAAATTCCTCTTTTCCCGCCATTTTCGTTTTTAGCACCGTGGCTCGCGGGCGTGATTGAATATATATATATATATATATATTGAACGGTTTCAAAATTTCGTCTCAACTTGGTCTGCCCTGATTTTCATCCATCGTAACTCCATAGTCTGGTTTAACTTAAAAATAATATTAAACTAGTTTTTTTTTAATGTACCATCTAAAATTTTAGGAGTTCAACTAATAATCTAAATCTTAAAATCAATATATTAGGAATAAATTCGAATTTGAACAAATTTTAAAAAAATGATTGGGATTAAAGAGAGTCTAGCCCTAATTGGGTTAGAAGCTCAATGTTCGCTTCGGTTTAAGCTAATGTGGCTAAGGGTAGCTAATGATGAGCCTCGGCTGTGTTTCACTTGCTCGCGACCCAAAGAGACCCCTAATTCAGTCTTTAAGAGGACAAAAAACACCATACTCATATAACAAATGTACAAATAAGAGAATTTAATGAAGGTCTAAATCTCATTTTGAGAAAGAAAATAAAAAATTGTTTTAAGTACAGTTGAGCCTAATTTAACTTATTTATCGACTAAAATAAAAATTATTTTAAAATTTTAACTCTATAAAAATATGTTATTTAGGTGAAGTTTTATTATGTAACATGTAATTAAATTTAATATATAGATTAGATGATAAATATGCTATTTTATTCCTATTTATAACTTATTGACACGAGTAAGGTACACATATAGTAAATTATTGGTCATTTATTAGTTACTATTAATTTTGTCCATATGTACTGAGTAGTTGAGCTACTCAGGTTGTTAATATTTTTTTATGCTCTAAATTATCTAAATTATGTTATAAACTTTTAAATATTTTATTTGAATCTTTCAATTTTGCATAATAAATATTTAAAATCTTTTGGATAATTATGGACAATATGTATTAATAAAAACCTGATTATTTCCATCACATATTAGAGATGGTGTACAAGTAGTTCGAGCCACACATTATTTTGTCTTTTAGATTTTCAAACAAATTTAAAAGGTCCTAATCCATAAATTATAGATTTAAAAGTATAGTCCACATATATTATTATATTAAATAATAATTTATGTTATATAAAATCATGTGATGAACATTATTATAACATATTCAAACACATTCACTCATTGCAATGAATTTTGGTGTACTTACATTGAAATATCATTAAATCATTATTCTTTAGTTCATTTGAGACCAAGAAAATAATAAATAAATAAATAAAATACAAAAGAAAAAGAAAAAAGTGAAATTGGAGTGGGTGAAGGGGCGTCACGAGAACGCACCGTTTTGCTTTCTGTTTTCAATCTTCAATGTTCCTACGTGTCTCACCAGTCACCACACAGTTTGTCTCTTTTTCTTCTTCCTCGTGTAATCCGTGGTTATTTGTTGGAATTTTAAAATAAAAAAAAGGGCTCGATTAAATTATATTGATCTATAATAATTGTGATTTATCCAAATTTCTGACCTTTCATGGGGACTCTCACACAACCCATGCGCACATTTTTTAATGAGATCTCATCCTACGTGGATATGACGTGTCCTCTCATTAATTTCCATATTTTTTGTACGTGAAAATGTTTTTTTCCTAGAAAAAAAAAAACTTTTCCAGTTGGTTATTAATTATTATAGTGTTTTCCTTCGTTTGTTTTCTGTTTTTATTACTTTATAATATATTTTGAGGGCTTACAATCATATTTCTCATTTAAATATTATGATATCTTTAAAACAACCATAATAAAAAAGTACTTATTTCGACATTCCATAATCAATTATATTCATAAACTAATAATTAATTAATTTAAATATTAAGTATTAATTGTGTCCAAATGGACTCATTTATGAAAATTCAAAACTTTAATTATATAATTACACATTTACACACACTTAAAAAAAAAAAAGAAGAGAAATTCAGAATTAATATAATTATTAATTAAGGATTTTTATTAAATAAAAATTTAAATATATGAATTGATTTTAGCTTTAAAAAACTACCCATGAGCTCCACGTTGGTCTACATAGATGGGTAGACACGCAAATGAAGCTATAAGAATATATAAATAAAGCTATAATGTTGTTGGGCGAAATGATTGAAATCACATATGGTAAAACTTAAATAGGCCAACTTGTACGATCCACCGTCCATTCTTCTTAATCCATTGGTGTAGATTACACCACATTTCCAATGATTAGCAATTTATGGTCATCTCCAACTCATGGGTCCAGCTCGCCCATATTTGAAAAAATGAGAGATAATAGGAAGAGATCAATTTTGTTATAGGCATAATATTTAAAAAAAAAAAAAAAAATGTCACAACGGTCATCTATCATCTATTTTTAATATTTTAAAACCATTACTTATATTTGTAGCATAGCACGTGATAGCACATGGCACATGTGAGTATGCATGTTAATACGCATAGATCTGGTTGAAGACATGTAGTATAATTTTCAACCGAAAAAACCATACTTGGAATTTTCATATTATAAAACTATGAATAAATACACCTTATCTTATGTTATTTTATTTACATCTCCATATTTTCAATATTATAGTAATTTTTGTTTAAATAAATTTACAAAATGGGTTTTGATATTTTTATTAAAAGCACTTTGTATTCTATGAATAACAATTAAATATTTAAAATGGGATGAAACCTGCCCCTTTACAAGTAAGCGGATAACCACAATGTTTGTGTGGGAGACAAGCTTTTTATTTATTTATTTATTTATATAATTTATTTAAGCATCAAAATGATCGGATGAGTGCCAAGTTGGGTTGTAGAAAGCTGAAGAAATGAAATAAAGAAGAAACAATAGTAAAAAAAGAAACAAGGGTTGGTTCCAATGACCACAGGCGAGAATGCGACAAGACAGATGCATGATTGAGATAAATTTGGTCCATTAAAAGTCCAAGAAAAGAGGAGAAGCTCTGCGCTGTGTTTCAATCCACAAACCACCCACCCCAAAGCTTCTCCTCTCTCTGTGTGTGTCCATTTCAATGGAGGAAAATTCAAGCTTTGTCACAGAATCAACGCTCACAGCCGCCATGGAAGCAGAGCCTCAAGAAGAAGACAGAGACCCAGAAAGCCATCCATTAAACCAACCCCTTCTCAAGAGAAGCAGAACTCTCTCTTCCAGTCCTCTCGCCATTGTTGGAACCAAAGTTTCTCTGATTGAGAGCTTGGATTACGAGTAATATAACACAACACAACACAAACAGAACATCCCCTGTTTCTCGTTTTCTTTTTGGATTGAATTCTCATATTTTCTGAATTGGATTTGGTTTGAATTCAGGATCAATGAGAACGATCTGTTTAAACATGATTGGAGAAGCAGATCCAGAGTTCAAGTGTTGCAGTACATATTCTCGAAATGGACATTGGCTTGTCTTGTTGGACTTCTTACAGGAATCATTGCTACTCTCATCAATCTCGCCATTGAAAACATTGCTGGTTACAAGCTCTTGAAAGTGGTCGAATACATAAAAGAAGAAAGGTTAGTATTTAGTACATCCCCCCAATCGGACATGGTTTTGTTCGTCTGCAAAATGAGGAACTTCATGAACTCAAAATTTCTGGTTTTGTATTGATTTGGATTCAGATACTTGATGGGGTTCGCCTACTTTACCACTGCCAATTTCCTTCTCACTTTGGTTGCTGCTGTTCTCTGTGTATGGTTTGCTCCCACTGCAGCCGGGCCTGGCATACCAGAAATCAAAGCCTATCTCAATGGCATAGATACTCCTAATATGTTTGGCGCCACAACGCTGATTGTTAAGGTGCGTATATGTCGTGGATAGCCTTAAGATTCAAAACAGATTCTGTAAATGAGACTGATCTGTAGCTCATTGTAGATAATTGGGAGCATTGGGGCAGTGGCAGCAGGGCTAGATCTTGGGAAAGAAGGGCCTCTAGTACACATTGGCAGCTGCATTGCCTCCTTACTTGGGCAAGGCGGGACAGATAATTATCGAGTGAAATGGACATGGCTACGCTATTTCAACAACGATCGGGATCGTCGAGATCTTATCACTTGCGGGGCGTCATCGGGGGTTTGTGCAGCTTTCCGAGCTCCAGTTGGGGGTGTTCTATTTGCTCTAGAAGAGGTGGCTACTTGGTGGAGGAGTGCCTTGCTGTGGAGGACCTTTTTTAGCACAGCCATTGTTGTGGTGGTGCTAAGAACATTCATTGAAGTATGCAAGGCTGGTGAATGTGGGCTGTTTGGTGAGGGAGGGCTTATAATGTTTGATGTCGGTGGCGTTTCTGTGAGTTACCGTATTATGGACATCATACCAGTTGCTATCATTGGCCTTCTTGGTGGGTTCCTTGGGAGTCTTTACAACCATCTTTTGCACAAAGTTCTGAGAGTTTACAACCTCATAAACCAGTAAGCAATTTTGCTTTCAATTTCCTTCTTCTTCCTCATCAATGGATCTCAATGAAATCAAATGGTATTTGCAGGAAGGGAAAAATGCAGAAGCTGTTACTGAGCTTAGGAGTTTCGCTGTTCACTTCAATTTGCCAGTACAGTCTCCCTTACCTTGTCCAATGCACTCCCTGCAACCCTTCTCTTCCAGATTCCGTCTGCCCCACCAATGGCCGCTCCGGCAACTTCAAGCAATTCAACTGTCCAAAAGGCCATTACAACGACCTCGCTACCCTTCTCCTTACCACCAACGACGACGCCGTTCGAAACATCTTCTCCGTCAACACTCCGGCCGAGTACCAGCCCCTTTCCCTTGTAATCTTCTTCCTTCTCTACTGCGTTTTAGGGTTAATCACCTTCGGCATTGCCGTCCCCTCCGGTCTCTTCCTTCCGATCATCTTGATGGGCTCTGGCTATGGCCGATTCATCGGCCTTCTCATGAAACCCTACACGAATCTCGATCAAGGACTCTTGGCTGTTCTCGGAGCTGCCTCGTTAATGTCCGGCTCGATGAGGATGACGGTTTCGCTCTGTGTTATATTCCTCGAGCTCACGAATAATCTCCTCCTGCTTCCGATTACGATGATCGTCCTTCTGATATCGAAAACCGTCGGGGACAGTTTTAACCCTAGTATTTATGAGATTATTCTGCACTTGAAGGGGCTTCCGTTCTTGGACGCAAATCCGGAGACGTGGATGAGGAACATCACGGTCGGCGATCTCGCCGACGCAAAACCGGCAGTGGTAACGCTGCGGGGACTGGAGAAAGTGTCTCGGATTGTGGAGGTTCTTAAGAACACAACGCACAATGGATTCCCTGTAGTGGACGCGGAAGCGGTGGTGCCGCCGGTGGGGATGGCGGTGGGCGCGACGGAGCTGCACGGGGTGGTATTGAGGAAGCATTTGCTGCAGTTGGTGAAGAAGAAATGGTTCTTGAGAGAGAGGAGGAGGACGGAGGAATGGGAAGTGAGGGAGAAATTTACATGGGTTGAATTGGCGGAGAGGGAAGGGAAGATTGAGGAACTTGCAGTGACGAAGGAGGAGATGGAAATGTACGTTGATCTTCATCCTCTGACGAACACAACGCCGTATACAGTGATTGAAAGCATGTCGGTGGCCAAGGCTCTGGTTCTGTTCCGGCAAGTGGGGCTTCGGCATTTGCTGATTGTGCCCAAATACGAAGCAGCTGGGGTAAGCTCTGGTTCTTCTTCCTTTGTACACATCCATGGCAGGCCTGAAACAGAGGTCTGTGTTGAATGAATTAGGGTTAATTAAAGGGCTGTTTTGTTTGTGCAGGTTCCTCCAGTAATTGGGATATTGACGAGGCAGGATTTACGGCCATATAACATCCTGAGTGCATTTCCTGATCTGGCCAGAATCAAAAGCAACCACAAAGGGAACTAACTGCCCTGAACTTGCTTGTCATTTTCTCAGATGACAACCAACTTAGCTGCTTCTGCTGCATTCCACCACCGTTAGTTTCTTCTTCTTCTTCTTCTTTTCACCAAATTTTGTGTTCTATTTATTAAATTTTACAATAAACAACTGGATAGTCCGTTCAATTTTGATTTTTTTTTCTTTTCTGTCGTTGAAATATATAGTTGTGCTTAATAAATTTTATTTTCCTTCTAGTATGGTCTTATGAGCTTATAGTAAGTTTCAAATTTACTCTTTAATATGAAAATTTGAATTCAATATTTTCTTGTATCTATTATCATCTTTATAGATCAACATGTGAGATCTCATCTCGGTTGGAAAGAGGGATGGAATATTTTAAGCACGTAGAAACCTTTCTATGGTAGACTTAATATTTACTAGCACTGGGCTTGATGATATCTGGTAGTGGTGGCCTTAGGTTGTTAGAGTTGATATTAGAGTGATGGCTTGAGGCTGTTTTTATTGGTATTAGAGTGGTGGCTTTAGGTTGCTACGGTTGGTATTAGAACTAGACACCCAACTATGCGCGAGAGTACCAAAACTCAAAAGAAAAAGAAAAAAAACTTGGCCTCATTTTTATTAATAATCCACGTAAATATAATAAATGCCAAATAATATCTTAGCAATAAAAAATAAAAAAAAAAAGAAATAATGAAAACAGGACAAGGGTTAGAACCAATCAACCCGACAACAAAACCCAAAAACCGGTTTAAAAGAATGGAGAGGTGGTTAAGGATTTGATCATAACATGAAACTCAAGGCGTAGAAAGGCATCATGAGGAAGCAACCCAGAAGAGAATAATGTAAAGAAGAAGAAGAAGAAGAAGGATGAGATGGAGTAGAGGAAGCTGTGCCAGTGGCTATTTTGATCTTGACCTTCATGCCTTGGCTGCAATGCCCAATGGTGCCGCACGCGAAGTATCGTGTTCCCGGCTTCGTCAACTTGATGCCATCCTTCCCGCTGCTCTTCGACTCGATGGCGCTCCCAATATCGCAGTTCTCATACGCACTCTCGTCCGGAAGTTCTACCACACTGTGCAGCCCCGAAGCGTACTTGAAAACTGTCCAAATTTTTTTACACATATGAAGAGAAATACACATTGAAATATGGTTTGGAATTGAAAAGGTGAAGAGATATATGTGTATGTACCGAGTTCATCACCGACTTTGAAGGTCTGAGCTTCTGCCCAAGAGTCGAAATCAATGGATTGTTGCCAACCTTGGGTTCCCCCAACCGCATGTCTTTGATCTGCCAAACCCATTTCCAGCATTGAAGCTGCAGCAGCTATAACGACAAACAAGCCTCTCCCTAATCCCTCCATCTCTATCTTCTTCTTACCTGCTTCTGCTCTGTTTTTGCTGCCTTCTCCTCTTTATATACACTTTTTTATTAACACCATCTTAAAACATCCATTTCTTTTCTGGCCTTCAAAAGTTCCAAAAATGCTATGATTGTGTATATTTTGATCGATATTGAAATGTGTGGACTTGCCGCAAAGCGAAATGTTGTTGGCTTAAGGGATAAGAGAAATCTTGGAGTTGAAACAAAGCTATGTCTATTGTCTTGTGTATGGTCACCATGATTCATCAGTGGTTAGAAGCTTACAACACTCTCATCAACCCATTATTGGGTCTTTCTGTTTAAGCAACCAAGTTGCATTTTCAATCAGTGCCTAGAACAATCGCTAGTAGATATTATTAGTCTCACAATCTTAAAACGCGTCTATTAAGAAGAAATTTTCACACCTTATAAAGAATGTTTTGTTCCCCCTCTTGAACCGTGAGATCTCACAATCCACCCCCTTTGAGGGTCCAGTGTCCTGGCACACTCTTGAACCGTGAGATCTCACAATCCACCCCCTTTGAGGGTCCAGTGTCCTGGCACACTGCCCAATGTCTGACTTTTATACCATTTTCAACAGCCTGGTGTGCCAGCGAGGACGATGCCGTCCAAAAGGGTGGATTGTGGGCTTAAGAGGGGTGAATTGTAAGAGGGGCGAATTGTTAGATCTCACATTAGTTGAAGATGAGAACGAAACATTTCTTAAGAGGGTATGGAAACCTAGACGCAATTTAAAACCGTGACGTTGACAGCTATACGTAACGAACCTTGGACTGTTACGTTTTTTTAGATAAAAAATTCAAACAATCACTCTCAATTGTTGTTCTAAAAGCTTATTATACTTTATGAAAACATAAAATCAAGTAGCTAAAGTTGCATAATACGTGATTTCTCTTCATTCTTTCTAGCAAAATTTAGTAACTTTTTGTATTATTCATGAATTTCCTCAAAATTTATATCAACTTATCATAAATCTAATTCAGACATCGACACTGACATGCGGTTTATTGACAGAACATTGGTACATATTTCAACCTGAAAAAACCATTCATTCATGGATCAAAAATTCTAGGCATTGCCCAACGTTAAATAAAACTTGGTCACCACTCACTCTAAAATATACAATATGCCTGTCCAAAAGGAAAAAGAAAAGCATAAATAAATAAATAATAAGCCAGAAATTGACCATTGAAAGCTTCCTCCCAATATTCAGCTGCACTGCTTAACTTCGGCTTGAACCAACCTGTGAAGACCAAAAACAATGGTAAACTACCTATTTCTTTCATTGAGTTTCTGCTAAGGCTATGTAGTAGCTTCTCTGCATATCCATTTTTATCGAGACGTTTTCCTCTTCTTTGCCTTATTTGCAGGCGAACGGTTCTTCTTCTTCTTCGATCCCCGTGATGGTGCTTTCAGCTTCTGAGCTTGCTTTCTAACAGGTTTCACGTCCTCATCGTCTTCACTTTCAGCAGAACTGTTATTCAAAGGTTCATCGTCCTCATCGGAACTGAGCACCAAATCCTCCACCACGTCTTCGTCTCTAGGAGCTGCCTTATCTTGTTGCTCCATCTTCCTTTTCTTTTTCTTACTTTTCTTTTCTTCTGGATGCTTCGCCCTAACAATCGTAAAGTTTAATCACGGTTCATTTTGTGTTAAAAAGCCAGCAAGAAGATGGTGGAAGAGGCGTGAAAATGTTCCATGTTGACCATGTAACTTACTTGGAATCGCTTCCTGGCAACCAGGTAGAATTAAAGACAGAAGTCCCTTCTCTTCCCCCAGTATCCTCGTCGTCTTCACTGTCTGATCCACTTTTCCCAAATACAGATCCATGTTCACCCACGAGTACACTGTAATAGTTCGTTTAGAATAAATAAATTGATTAACATAACATGACTAAATCTATAAGAATAAATCTTCAGAGAAATATATACCTAGATTCCGATAAAGAATCCGTCAGTTGCCGAGATCTTTGATGTAATGTTGAGACATACTGTGACAGTGGGCTGGTCCCCGACTTCTTTTCGTCCTAAAACAAAAAGAATGGTGTGCTAAAATACAATACTTATCGATTATATTTTTCGAATATAATAAAGAATTTTAATAAAACAAAGATATCAATAGGAGTGCATGGTTCTATTGCAATGCTAAAAAAGAACTACAGAAAGAAACTGGCATATGCTTCCAAAAAATTAAAAGCAATGGAAAGATGGAGTAAACTGAAGACTAATAATCGTGTCAAGAAAAAGACTAATCCACATCATGCATTCATCAATTCCATCCTCGAGGGTTTATACAATCACTACGAAATTAGCATGTTCATTTTCAGGAAATACTGACAATTATGGTTGACCTAGAGCACAAATAAATATTCTGGAAGCATAAAGAGATGCAAATGACAAAAGCAAAAGTCCAAACCTCAAGAAAGGATGGCACGGCAGGATCATTTGGTAAAAAGCAAATTGATTTACGCCTTTCATTTGTAAACTCTGAATTGGCCTCAGCCTATGTAAGAAAGAAGTGAAAAGTCAATGTACAATAACTTTGCAGTTTACAAAATACTTAAATTAATCTTCTGGTTAAATTAACAACACTGGGAAGCCTATGGATAGTTCTCTTATTGTTGCTCTATCTTGGTGCAAATGTTACACTCACTCAAACAATTAGAGTCTCAACGTTCTTTTGGCCAATTGGAAAACCTTTTTTGTTATCTTTCTGGGCTAATGTATTGGCTTTACTCGCTTCGTAAAATCTCACACAATCGATGAAATACGACTCCTGTCCCAAAAAAATTGTAGATGACAGACACTTTCTAAGGATATAGGTAGTTTTAGTTTAGAAAGAGAAGACATCTGTCTCAAAAAAATTGTATACGACTTCTGTCCCTGATTATCTTATACTATAAGTAGTTTTAGTTTAGAAAGAGAAAACATCTGCACTAGAAATTTCCTAACACCTAAGAAGTATACCTGACGAATAAGCTGCCTGGTTTCCTTTTGAAACCTCTGAACTTTGGTCGATTTGGCAAAACTACGCAGGCGCACAACAGGGATAAAGGATAACTCAAAAAAAGAGGCAGAATAACTCCACTGAGATAAATGGTCGGCAAGCTGTTCAATCACTGAAAACACACATGCCTCCTGAAAAGCTCGTGTTTTTAGGGTGGGCTTGCTTACCTGGAAAGTGGAATAATCATATAAACGGAAGATAACATATAATACTTAAAAAATGTAAAATCTGCAATACAAAACAAAAAAAATTTGAGGGTTGAAAAAATACCTTCAATATAGT
Source organism: Cucurbita ficifolia (assembly GCA_033971965.1). NCBI lineage: Eukaryota > Viridiplantae > Streptophyta > Magnoliopsida > Cucurbitales > Cucurbitaceae > Cucurbita > Cucurbita ficifolia. The sequence continues at coordinate 20,367,805 of CM066965.1, forward strand.
TCGCAAGTCAACTGCTTTGCCAACACCTCCTGTTGGGGGTCTGTTTAATTCTTTCATTTCTAGCATGTCCAAAAGAAGCATGGAAACAGGTATAAAAGTCCCAATAGAAGCAGCTATTCGATTCAGCATCTTAATACACCTTAACCTAAGAGGGAAATATCTAGCAGTTGGAACAAGACGGGCAACTCCAGAAATAATCTGAGTCAGGGGATACGCAAGGGGCTTAAAATCAATTTCTGAGCCATAAGCACACACAGCCCCAGTCCAAAGCTCAAGGCAGTTTATGTACTTCCATTCATAAACCTTTCGGAAGGCTTCCTGTAAAAATCATCAAATTAAAGAAATGAATTTAGACAAGAAATACTATCAGCTAGAAGTAGAGAAGTGATAAAATATATGCCAGACATGGGGAAAAAAGAAACGAACAACAAAGAAAACATTCCAGTGGTTCAAGTCAAAGACTAAACTGATTATAACCCAACCATTCTAGGATATTCTAATAAAACCCTCTGACCAAGTTAATTTTATCATCTCTTGTAACACTATTTTTATTAAGTCCAATTTTTTCACCCCATCATCTCGTCAGTTTTGCATTAAATGAAAACAGAGCATTGCCAACAATTAATATCCTAAAGGTAGAGACCACAAGAACAATATCTCCAGCCTTCCACTGGAGAAAGTAATTCTAGAACAAAAGAATAAGAATAATTAAGAGATAGTTACCTTAGTTCTTGTGTTTAATGCCTCTCTAAGGATCATTGCTAATTGACGGATGAAAACGAAAGCATGTTGATAAGCAATCGAAAGATCGACACGAAAAAGTTCGATGACACAATTTCCAAGAAATTGAATGTGCTGTAACTTAGTTGCATTTACAAATTGGCAGTTCAAAACATAAGCTTTATACATCCCTTTGTAGCATTCATCTAGACAATCAGATCCAAGTCGAATGCACAAATCTCTCAAAAATAGAAACGATGTTACAGGAAGGGCACCACCCCCAGTACCCCAAAAGTGAAGGGCAACCTGAAAAATTCAGATAATAAAATCATGTTCTCCGTCAAATTGATAACGAAGAAACAATATTGTGTCAATGAAATAGATAATGATATATGATATTTCCACCGATTCTTAGCCACTACACTGGGCTATGTAGCAAAATTAGAATATACATTATAAGGACCTTGAAAATTAAACATTAAGGAATTAAGTTGGGAGTACCTTTATGAACTTTCTCTGAAGACTAGGAAATGCAACCAAAAACACAGAAGAATATTTGAGGCGTCGCAATGTGAATGATATCATCTCAGTGTCGGTCATTTGGTTGAGAATATGAAGGGCATTCCCAAGATATGACTTCACAATATGGTTGAATGATTTCCACTGTTTTGTGGTCATCAGCTCTTGTATGGTCTCTTTCTTTCCACCAGAGCTGGGAAGCTTTAGAAACTTTCTAAGAATTCCATCCATTTTACTTAATACAAATAACATAATTTTATTGAAAACATTACTGGACATGGTGCTAAATTTTATTGAAGCATCATCTCCGTTGTCATCACCATAATGACATGCAGTCCTAAAAGCTTTCATAAGAGAACGAAGAGCAGCCAATTTTCCATTTTCTTCTATTGAGTGACACCAAGAATCAACCAGTTCCGTAGTTATAACTTTTTTGTATGGTTTTTCTTCCTTCTCAGAAACCTCAGGTTCGTAGTTCTTATCATTTTCATTTAGTTCTGCATCTTCCTCACCATCATCAGCATCCTCCTGCACCAAAAATAAAAGGAATTGAGACAACAAGAATTGGACGGTGGCAGCCCAAATAATTTAAGTGAACTTACATCCACATCCTCATCATCAAATTCAAGAAGCTCCTTGTCGTGCTCTTTCAAAAACTCAAAAAACTCGGGATCCTGTAAGAAAACAACTTCAATCGAAATGTGGAGAAAATGCATAGATGCAGAAAAGTAGATCTAACATGCACATTAGCTCCTTATTCTTTTTTTTTTTTTTTTTCTTTGCAACATTCAATAGCTCCTTCAATTATATAAACAACAATTGCACAAAAAACAACTATACGGAAAATTTTCATTAACTAAAGGATGCGTAGGAAAATGGAGAATAAGACATTCTCCCAATCACCGATTGAGTTATAAGAACTTTCCATGTGGCTTGAACCAAAAAAAGAATTACAAATTTTTGGACTAGACACTCCATCTAGAAACTAAATGAATAATACAGTCAGATAAATATATGAGCTTCTAAAAGCTTCTCCTTAAAAATTCATCTATTTCTTTCATGGCAACTTGACCATACTGTAGCAGAAAAACTGAATTCCACAAGTTTTTAGATTAATGCCAAAAAAATTAACCTTAAGGTGAACTCCATAACTCGAGGGGAAATGCAAAGCCTTATTTGTGTCTTAATAGAATCAAACAAAAAATTTCCCAAGTACACTGTTTCCTCCACGAAACTGTCAGACATAGAGGTCGGTCTAATAGGTTTTTCTTTTTCTATCTGGGAAGTTTTATACAAAAAAAAACAAACACGGTCAAACAATAAATTAGTAAATGTTCTAGTACTGGTGTGGTGTAGTAATACTGAAAAATTTCATGAACGCCAATGATTTCAAGAGGAGCCCACATATTCCATAGATTTAACAAACTTTTACGAAAATTTTAACAAACTTTTAATAAATTATCCAAATAACCCAAACTAATCCAATCAGCCAACATATTCCATAGTTGGATATTAGGTTCATCATTGAACTATACTTATTTGAGTTGGATAAATTTACATTCCAACTAATAGTGCAATGTTCAAAGGGAAACTCAACCCACCAAAATGACTTCACTCTAAGAAGCTACGACTGTGAGTACACCAAACTAACAACACTAGAAAAATATACCATTAAAAGTATATGACGATGGGTCCAACAAGTTTCTCAATCCAACCCATGAAAACTCTAACACTATAACATTGACATACAAATCGACCAAGAACTTATAACATTGACATACAAATCGACCAAGAACTAAAACAAGATCATAGCCCATATCTTTGCCTTAACCCGGAAATATTATAGTTACCACTTACCAGAAAAAACTTTGTCATTGAAATCGTTTTCTCTGGAAATAGAGAGAATTACTTATATACAAAACCAAAATACCTTTTCTTGGAGTCTTTGCAGCTGATCAATATGCTCTTTAGCTTGCCCCTGTGTTTTTGGAAGTGCATTCCTCCCAGTTTCTTCTTCTTCATCCCCATGGTTCAGCCTGAGATCCCGTTTCTTGCCTGATATCAAGGCAATAAAGAGTTTCGTTACTCAAAAACACGGATGAACCAGAACAAATAGCAAACAAATGGCATCAGCAGAATAAATTACAAAATATATATATATATATATAAGTACCTTTCACACCCATATTTGATAAGTAGAAACCGTCCTACTTCAAATGAACCTAAGATATCTGATGAAGATGACTTAGAGCTTATCGTACTTGCCTATTGAGCGAGAAGAAAGACAGAGACGGAGATTGGGGGAATACCAGTAACAACAAGAGAGTAGAAAATCAACGCAAACCGCTGAGAGGGAGGCTGCGGCGGCAAGTACGGTAGAAAGAAGACTGCGGAGGACAGAGACACTCAGCTGCTGAAACGGGGGACGAGCCGGCGTGAAGAAGAAGAAGAAGAAGAAGAAGAAGTGGCGTGGCGCGCGTAAGACTAAGAGGGAGGTGAAAAGGTTAGGTTAAGTGTTTTTCTTTTTTTTTTTTTAAATTGGATATCCAAAACTTTATATTTATATTTTGTATTTGAATATGGTATTAGTGTCTTAAATTTTAGTATTTTACCGTTAATTATCCTTATATATTTGTAGATTAAGCCATTGTATTGGGCTTTCCACGTAAGAGACCTGCCCATCGGATTGGGCTTTCCACTTAAGAGACCGGCCCACTGGATTGGGCTTTCCATGTAAGAGACCAGCCCATTGAACTGGACTTTCCACGTAAGAGACCTGCCCATTGAATTGGGCTTTCCACGTAAGAGACCTGCCCCTTGGATTGGGCTTTCCACGTAAGAGACCAGCCCATTGGATTGGGCTTTCCACGCAAAAGACCAATGAGCTTTTGAGAAGCCCATTTCTTTGATTCCAGCAAGCCCACGATGCAAACCAAAATCTGATTCGTTGCCCTTCCCACATCTACGACACGTCGGCGAGCCCGCCCTTATTCCACCAACCGCCAATTTTTTGTGTTACAGGAGGAGGCTTCAAAAGGTTTTTTCTTCAAAGAATTTCGAAACACAAGATTTAAATCAAAATTTTTAAATAGAATATGAAAAAACATTGATCGGAGAATCATTGTGAAATTGAAATTTTTGATCAGTCGAGTCGTGGAAGGATGGAAGAAGTGAATAACCTTGTGAAGATGCGACAAATTTTGAGAAAAGTGTAGAAAAGGAGGGATGCCACTTTCAGATGGTCTAAAAAGAGCCCACTAAAGTTGATCTTCATCAATCGAGCCGCCAGGGGTTGGTATATAATCTATAAAAGCGACGCATTGGTTGAAAAAGCATCTGGGTTGGGGGGTTCATTTTTTACAATTCTCGAGAATTTATTCTATATCTTCAAAATCCTCGCAGTCGAATCGCTCGAGTTTTTGATCGGGTAAGCGAGCAAGAGGTGGACGAAAATGGGAGTTGCTGCGAAAATCGCACCGTCAATGCTATCCTCAGATTTTGCTAATTTAGCTTCGGAGGCCGAACGGATGCTTAAATTTGGTGCGGATTGGCTTCATATGGATATTATGGTACCCACACGCTCTCTATTTCTGTTTTCCTGAATTGACCCTTTTCTTCAGTCATATTTGGACGAAATAGCTTCCGATTCTTGATCCCCTTTGGTTTACTTTCATAACCCAACAATTTGATCCTAGTTTTTTGCCTTCTGAGACTGATTTTCCACCATTTAGCTCTAATCTAATATAAGTGGTTCAATATCTACTCGACTTCTTCAATTGTTTGAATCATATGATTTGTCTATGCTTTTCCGGGTCTTGACAAAATTATATCTACGCTGTTTCAGTACTGTTACCTTCACTAATGATTTCCTAACCAGCGGACTTCAAAGGACTGAGATTTTTACATTCTTATTGAAGTAGTAAAACTTTCTCTGTGCTGCTATTATCTTCTCTAGTTTTATTCCTACCCAATTCAACTTCTTTTGAACTGAATACTAAAATTGTTATAGTCCTATTAAAAGAACGTTTTTCACTTTCTTGTTGATTGGTTGGTGAGATTGTAGAGAAAAGCGTAAGGAAATGCATAATCCAATTAGTGATGTTATAATGTCATGGCTGCAAAGTTTGAGATGTGCTAGAGTTGGCGTGGTTGAATAAACTGCAATTTCTTTGCACATAAAATTTTCTGATATCACATCTGATATCTCTTGTTGGTTTATTTGCAGGATGGGTAGGATCATTCTTTGCTGATATCATGCTTCTGTTGAACTGCAATGTGCTTCATGTGAATGGGTTTGATACTTTGGTCATTTGATTAATATAGGATTGAATTTCCCTGAAAATAACTTGACCCCTTCACCTGTGTAGTGTTGATCACTTGTAGCACCTACTTTCTAGCCAAATGTCTGATTATTTGTGAATATTGGCTGTAGAAACTTGAGAAGAATGTAGTTTTAGTTTTATAATATACGTGTAAATATTTGTATGCATGCATTTTTTTAGTTATCGAGCGCTTCATCTCGTTGAATCTTTTTATTTTCTTGCACCTTGCGCTGAAGCCCAAGAAGGATATTGCACGCTACTATACCGGTTAAATAAAACATTGATCTTGTGTATCTTCTATTGGATCAAGTTCATATCTTAACTTTTTCATCAATTCAGTGTTATGTATCTTATAAATCCCGATTGAAGAAGCTTGGCATTCTTCGTCTTTTGTTTGCACCCGTCCTCATCCCTAGGCATCACCCCCATCAATTTTTCCTTGACTTCTTGTCCATCTCCTCCTTTCTAATGTTTAGATCCCTGATAATTGTTTTATTTTAGAATTTGAGTTATGATTTCATTATTTGCCTTTCTATGTTCATTGGTCTACCTTCACCACATTCGTTCTGCTACCATCCTTTTTACCTTTTTACTTTCTTCAGTTTGAAATTAACAGTCATCTGAAAACTTCTAATTATTAAGAAAATCACGAAGTTTTTTCTTTTAACAAATTGACATGGTGACCCCATGAAATTTGGACATTATCATTTGGTTTAATTCACCCTGGAACAGGACTGTGCATCATTTCTCGGTAATGTGCTTTGTGCATAATTTGGATTACACACACAATTTGGGCTTGCTTTTCTAACTCTTCAAGTTTCCATTGGATGTATATCTTGTACCTAGCTAGCTAAGTGACTATTTTGTTGTTTCTGCATTTGCCACAGGCACTTTGTCCGAAATCTGACAATTGGTGCTCCAGTCATCGAGAGTTTAAGAAAACATACGACGTAACATAACCTCCTTGCTTCTTCAGTTTCAGCACTTTGGATTACTTTTTGTAATGGCCAATTGTTAGAGTTTGATGGCATTACCTTGTCGTAATGAGGAATAAACTTCTTTTCTAGCAGGGCATATCTGGATTGTCACCTTATGGTTACAAATCCACTTGATTACGTTGAACCCTTCGCAAAAGCTGGTGCTTCAGGATTTACATTTCATGTCGAAGTATCCAAAGGTACATTGTGTTTGGAGCTCAGATTTATTGTAGTTCTATTGCATCAAAATTGAAGTTTTATTTCCCTCTTCTCTGGTAGACAATTGGCAGCAATTAGTCCAGGAAATTAAGTCAAAGGGCATGAAGGCAGGAGTAGCACTAAAACCTGGAACACCCATTGAAGAAGTCTATGCTCTGGTATGCAATTCATTCTCTCATCTTCTCTCCCAATTTCATATCTTTCATTGATATGTTGTAGGATCCGATTCATCTAATATAACGCAGCAAAGTGCTTACGGTTTTGCGCAAATGCTTCTGCATCAAAAAATTTATACTTGTTAAGTGATGCTTGTTCTTTCTTCTATTTTCAGGTAGAAAGTGAAAATCCTGTGGAAATGGTTCTTGTTATGACAGTCGAACCTGGTTTTGGTGGCCAAAAGTTCATGCCAGAAACGATGGACAAGGTTCGATTACTTCGACATATTCAGTATTCCTTGAGCATTGTTTGATTGGCGTCTCTTGTTGAATCTTCTTACTGATTTTAACTTATCCAGGTTCGGAAGTTAAGACAGAAGTACCCATCTCTTGACATTGAGGTCTCTCTCTCTCTCTCTCTCTCTCTCTGTCTTTTAAGTCTTCATAATTTTTTCCCATGATAAAACAATGTGTTCAAAAGACCAGATTTATCTAGCAAATAGACTTAAGATGCAATCTCTGTAAGCTAGCAGGAACGTGCAAACTCAATGTAGCATACTCGTTGTAGTTCCGATTCAATGTACAGATGACTATACGAGGGATGGTGTTGACACCGTCATTTTTTTCTTTGATTGGCAGGTGGATGGCGGGTTGGGACCTTCAACCATAGATGCAGCAGCTTCGGCTGGGGCAAACTGCATCGTTGCAGGAAGTTCGGTGTTCGGAGCTCCTGAGCCTTCCGAAGTTATATCTGTTCTGAGGAAAAGTGTTGAGAAGGCCCAGCTGAACTGTTGATCTGTTTACAAGCTCCAAATGGTGTCACAGTATAATCCGAACTACCAGATGGTTTGTGAGTCTCCAATAAATCACTAATAGAAGCAGCAGAGGGTGAAGAACTTGATTTTTGTTCTGCATTTGGTTTTGGTTTTGGTTCTAGTGGAAAACTTTTATGCATAATTTCTATGTATTAAGATGATTATGAAATAAAAACAAGTTGTTATTAAAGCGTTTATGTATAGATTTGAGAAATTAATGGTGTGGTTGTTGAAGGAAAATAAGAAGGCATTGGAGTGGGCGTTGAGCAGGTCACTCAAAAAGTAAGGATTAATAAGCGCATGAAAGCGAAGGAGGATGCGTCTCATCTCTTGACCAAGGGGAGAGCCCCTTTCATTCCTCGGCCGATGGTATGTCTCTCTGACTCCAATTCCCAGATATTGATATTCTTGTTCTTGTTTTTCCAAGATTTTTAACATCCAGAGACAGATTAGGGATCCTTACATAGCACATGCCCTCACATGCCCCATCTGCTTCCATCTCTCTCCTTCTTCTTTTCTTTATCATTTTCTTTTCCGATCCAATTATCTCCACAAACTAACATGAATCTTTTCAACATGTTTTGTCTTCACTCATATGCTTCTTAAAAAAAGTTTCAAGAGATCGTCAAACATAGAATTACTCTAAACTAAGCATGCTTAGTTTTGAAGTTCTTACGATTGAAACTTTCTATTACTGTAAGCCTTTTCTTAAGTATCATTCATGTACTCCTCATTTATTCGAGCATCACAATAATAATTTAATTTTTATTAAATTATTATTATAAAAAAAATGAAGTGAAGTATGATTGAAATGTGAATCCTGTGCCAGTTGATTAGGTTTAATGGGAATCCAACTGATGCTCCCCAATACCAAAACATCCTCTTCCTCACACTTTATGGAGAACCAACTTTCTGTCTATTATTATCTTCTTTTTGCAGTGTCCATATTCCACCTTTTTTTCTCAGTAAAGCTATGCCAACCTTTCCAGTTGATTATGTCACTAATATCATTTTATGCACATGTATTATGATCAAGATACACAGGATTGGAATAGTAAGTGGAACAAGATCAATACCCGTAAAATTTAATTATAGTTCGTGTTGAGCTCGTACAAGCTCGAGCTCACATACTGAGAAGATTACTAGGTTCTGTATGCTAATAATTATTCTATGTGTTTGTGTGGTTATTGGTGCTGCTTGTCAACTTAGAGTAGTGATGGAGAATTTGACCCAAAAGACATCCCCAACATTTCATGCCTCAGCTTTAGCATGCATGAAACAAATGCCTTTTCTTCTCTCTCTTTTCTCTCTTTTTTCTTAATCTACATATAATTTCATTTGGCCTATGTCTCGTATTTAACCGATATTGAGTTTGTCCGCTCGACCGTACCCTTTAGTTAAATCTGTTAACTTCTCTAAATATGCTCGTCAATATCAATATATTAACGACGTTAAGACCTAACACAAGTATATCTTATTTGATCCATACATCCTTTTTCTATAGGTAGGACATTTGAATCTCTGCTCTCGTAGTGTTGGACTAAAATTCATGGATCATTTTCGAGTGGTAAAGGTAATGATTATGGAGGGAAGGGTCGTCTATGGAAATGGCCTCACATCATACCTCATTATTATGGAAATTGAATAAGATGAAAAATAAGGCAACCCCTAAGCATCATAGCTTTTTAGAGAAAAGGGCAGGAATCAAAATAAAAGGCTAAGTAGGTAGGGTTGGCTGAGGCTTCACAATTCCTTTGGCTGGATTATTGATTGAACATGTAGTCCCATTTTAAAAGTTATGTTATAGCCATAGAGTCGGTATCTATGCTGCATCAAAATGTCTCTTAAATTATTGAAGAATGGGTTGTTTATATACTTTTTATGTAGCCTTTTGCTCAACAAATTGATCAATTCAACATTGAAGATCTTTGATTTCTTGTGTGCATTTCCTTAGAGATTAGAAGAACAACAATTCACTAACTTGGCTTCGATCCATTTTTGTTAAGTATTTTGGTCAGATTTTGTTTAATAGGTCGATGAACTTTAACTTGTTGAATCAAATGGGATATGGACATCTGAAGAAAGAGTTAAACATGTGGTGGTTGTTTCCAGACGGGACCGCAATCTTGAAGCAATCTAATAACTAAAAACGAAAAATCCAATGTTTAGCAGCTATGAAGCTACGGTTTTGATCGCACCCAATGAGTAAATAATGCAAAGAACTTGGATTAATAACCATCCCATATCGGATCGAATCGAATCAAAGTTGATTGGTTAAATGTATAAGCAGTTCTTGTTCGTGTCCCCCAAAAGATCTTGTCCTCCAACACCCATGACAGAATTTCTCATCTTTTCAAATGCCCACTTCTGGATCCGAGAGGGATAAATATCCTTCAGTTTTTAACTGGTTTGTGCTTCTGTGGAAGCTTTGTTTCTTGGAAATGGCTGTTGTTATCAGTATGCTGTTCTTGAGAGCTCTTATCTTGTTCATCTGCTTGGTTTCCTCTGCATTTGGAGAGAGCTCGTTGAGCTGTGATTCTACGTCCCCTGATGCCTTTGGCTTCCATTGCAATGAGGCTCTGGTGCAGTGTGGAACATTTGCAGTTCTTTTTGCGAATTCGCAGTTTTCGTCTCTCTTTAACCTCAGCTTTTACTTAGGGATCAACCAATTTGCCATTGCTGAAATCAATGGCTTCTCTGCTGACACAGAGTTGCTTCCTTTAAACCAGCCTTTGCTGATACCCATTGAGTGTAAGTGCAATGGCAGCTTCTTCCAAGCTGGGTTGACAAAAACTGCCATTAAAGGAGAGAGCTTTTACAGTATTGCTGAATCACTGGAGGGGTTAACAAGTTGCAGAGCAATAAAGGAGAAGAATATGGGGGTGTCGCCGTGGGGTCTCGGTGACTCCGCTCGGTTACTGATACCAATGAGATGTGGCTGTCCATCTTCCTATGCAGGTGGTGGTCCAAAGCCAAGGCTCTTGATTTCCTACCCTGTGAGACAAGGTGACACACTTTCCAACTTAGCCACAAACTTCAATACAACTCCTGAATCTATTATATCTGCTAATAGCAGATCCTTGGCTACCTTCAAACCACAAAGGCTCGAACCATTTTCAACCCTTCTGATTCCGGTGAATGGTGAGCCGATCCTCGGTTCTTTGGCGAAACCGCATCGGCCCGATTTACGTTCTCCTTCCACCAGCATCCCCTCAATCAACTCACACAAGAATACAGCAAAAATGGTGCATTTTGGTGTTTACATTGCACTTGGTGGAGTCATACTTGGGGTGAGCATTGCTGCAATGGCATGCTTCTTGGTAATCAAGCTGAAGAGAAACAAGCAGAAGGAGACACAGAAGTCATACGAAAGAGGTGAAATGGAGCTACAACAGCTTAGTCTCAGTATTAGAACGGCAAGCGACAAGAAATTCTCTTTTGAGGGATCTCAAGACACTTTTGATAGTCACCTCCTGGAATCAAATGCAAGCAAGATGCTCATTGCGATGTACACAGTTGAGGAGATCAGGAGAGCGACGGAGAATTTCAATACGAGTAATCAGATAGAGGGATCGATGTATCAAGGACGTCTGAACGGGAAGAACATGGCGATCAAGAGGACGGAGAACGAAACCGTCTCCAAGATTGAGTTTAGCCTTTTACATGATATCAAACATCCAAGCATATTGAGGCTTTTGGGAATATGTTTAACCGAGGATCCTGATTCGTTTCTGGTTTTCGAGTATGCGAGAAATGGATCGTTGAAGGACTGGCTTCACGGTGGATTGGCAATGAAAAACCAGTTCATCACCTCTTGCTATTGCTTCTTAACATGGAGTCAGAGACTGCGGATCTGTCTGGACGTCGCAGCCGGGCTACAGCATATGCACCACGTTATGAAACCGGTTTACGTTCACCGAAACGTAAAGAGCAGAAACATTTTCTTAGATGAGGATTTCAATGCAAAGCTGGGGAATTTTGGAATGGCAAGATGTGTTCAAAATGAGATTGAAGACCCCAAATTCTGTTCTTCCAATCCAGCCTCTTGGAGCTTGGGCTATTTGGCTCCTGAGTATATTCACCAAGGCATAATTTCCCCAACCATTGATATATTTGCTTATGGGGTTGTTCTGTTGGAGGTTATGTCTGGTAAAACACCAATAACAAAGCCAAATGCCAAAGGAGAAGGCAGTGTATGGCTAACAGAGAAGATCAAGGCCATCATGGAATCAGATAATGCAGAAGATGAACTGAGGGAATGGATGGACAGTGCATTGGGGGATAGCTATGCACTTGATGCTGCTTTCAAATTGGCTAAACTTGCAAGAGCTTGCGTCGAGGAAGACCATTCGTTGCGTCCGAGCGCCGCAGAAGTTTTCGACAGGTTATCGAGATTGGTCGAAGAATTGCCCGAAGGCGATCAGAGCGTAAGCTGCGAAAGCTCCACAAAGCCTCTTGTCAAGGGGCTGCAGGCTTCTGAAACAAATCCATAAACAAACAACCTCATTCAACTCAGCCTTCATTTGCAGTTCTATGTAATTTAGTAAGCTGATGAGTGTTCATTTTATACTTAGTTTTTAGTTTATGAGAGAGAATGCAAACCATTGAAGAACACGAGGACAAAGAGAGTAAATCATATAATTGGTGACCAAAAATCCAAGTTCAGAACACATAAAAATGGAAGAAAATCAGGACATCATGAACTTAAACTCATCAAAGTTAAGAACGCCATCAGAATTAAGATCAAATTTAGCTATCATTTTCTTGCATTCCTCGATGCTCCTGGATTCCCCAAGCCTACTCAACATCCTCTTCAAGCTCTTAGTCGTTATGAATCCACAGCCATCCAATTCATACATTCTAAACGCCTCCATCAAATCACTCACTTTTTCTTCCTCTCCCACTCCTTCCATAAACGCAACAAATTCAGCCCAGCTCACCAACCCATCGCCGTCGGAATCCAAATTCTCCACCACCTTCTCCGCCTCCTCCAGTGTCAAGCTACCCCCGACGACCGCCATGCACCGCTGCAACTCCGGGAGAGATAGCTTCCCGTCACCGTCGCCGTCGACCTGCTTGAACACCTTCTCGTACAATGCGATTTTGTCCATAATTCTGAATGCGTGGAGAGCGAGAGTGAATTAGGAGAAATGAGAATGGAGAATGGAGAATGGAGAATTGGGGAAGCATGGGTATGCAATTATATGAAAGGGAATGAATGCGCGTTACGTTACCGCAGTTTGACCGGCGAAGAAGTTGGCAAATGAAAGTGGTGGTTGCCGTCAACTCGTGGAGCAGGTGGACGACCATTTCTAGAATTTGAAGAAGGTGGGCTTTTTCAGCGATTGTTGGAAGAATAAACAATTGTGCGTATAAGATTGACGGAGGGAGGGAGGAAAACGTGGGAAAAGCCCTAATTCCGCCAAGAAAATTTTGTTTAAAGAATCATGTAAAAAAACATTGGTATTATTCCAGAGAATTCGGATGGTTTTTTAATTTTATAGACTAATAGGACCCTTTCACAATATACAAAATTACCATGTTACCCCTTCTAAATATCAATCTTTCCCCATATTTGGCAATTTCCAAGAAAAAAGTCTTCATAAGCTCTCCGCTTTTCGTCTGCGTTTACATTTCTGTCTAAAACGGTTGGCAAATGGCAAGTTCTGGCAGCTTTGACAGTTTCCTCGTCTCTATAAACCTAAAATAATATATACATAAATCACCATTTGAATCTTCCTGATCCAAATAAGTTACATCTTTACAATGACATAATATTGTTTACTTCGAGCATAAACGTCTATGACTTTGCTTTTGATTTTTTCCATATATTATAAACGCAGGACTCCAACTTGTAATATGTAACAACTAAGATATGGAATCAGACTTCTGCTCAGCATCCGTAGAGGCCTGGACTTGAGCAGCATACTGCAAGTTCCACAGCACATCCTCGAACGAGGGCCGAGACAATACGTCGGTCGATATGCATTTCTTCGTGATAGATATAACTCTTGATAATGACTCTTGGGAGCAGGTGGTCAACACGACTGGATCCACGATTCGTCTCCGCCCATCCGTGCTGCCGAAGGATGCCTGTTATTGTTTCATACATAAGGGATTCAGAATCAGCTAGTTCTTCTGCTCTTTTAGTTGATGAACTTGAATGGAAAGAGACAAGTTATATATATACCATGTCATTTAGAAGAAATGTTTCTTCTCTTCCGGTTACTATAGGCCCAACAAGTGATTCCAGTAATATATATCCAAAATTGTAAACATCATCCTCCACCAAGTTTTTCCTGTTGCTGCAACCAAACACCATGAAAGTTTAAACGCTAACTATCTGAAAGTATCAAATTTTTTGTTCACATTTTTGTTAGAAACCACAAATCTCGACAATGGTATGATATTGTCCACTTTGAGCATAAGTTCTTATGGCTTTACTTTTGGTTTCCCCAAAAGACCTCATACCAATGAAGATAGTATTCCTTACTTATAAATCCATGAGTAACCTTTAACTAGCCGATGTGAGACTCCTCTCCCAACAATCCTCAACAGATTCTTCGTATAACACAAGACAATGCATAATATTTGTGCTTAGCTCAGTTGTTTTCTTACCTTGATTTTGTGCCTTCTCCCTTTGTCTACAAAAAATGAACGGATATGGTATAAGTTGACTTAACAAAACAAAAGAAGCCAGTAGAAATCTCTCAATAGCACTGGAAATGTTGAGCCAAACTCCAAAAACTACAAGCTTACTAACCTCATGTTTTTCAATTTCTTCGGTGATAATCGATGTGCCATAGTCGCTAAGCTTTGGAATTCGGTGTTCATCAATCAATATATTGTTTGTTTTCAAACGGTTATTGAAGGAACCAGGAATGACCCCTGTATGTAGAAAGTGAATGGCCTTGGCAACTCCAATCAAAATTGTCAACCTATCTGACCACTTAAGAACCTTCTCTGGATAAGTTTCTGCGTTTAAAAGATCAGATAAATGGTAATATGAACATTCCATCATAAATTCAAAGCTTAAAAGAACCTAAAACATGGTCAAGGCTGCATTTGGTTTAGATATAAGAACCAAGTGGCAGTGTGCTAACTGTTGCACAACAAAGATTTTCCTGCAACAACCAAACAAGTTACTGTTTCAAATTTTTATTTTCAAACTGTTTTGACGGTGGACTATGTTAGGAACCACAAACCTCCACAATGGTATGATATTGTCCACTTTGAGCATAACCTCTCATGGTTTTACTTTTGGTTTTCCCAAAATGCCTCGTACCAATGGAGATAGTATTCCTTATAAACTCATGATCTTCCTCTCTTAATTAGCCAATGTGGGACTACTTCTTTCAATAATCTTAAACAGACTAACCTGTCAAAAGGGTGCGGTAATTCCCAGTTGGCACATATTCGTATACAAGAAGAACAACTTGCTTGACACTTGAGTAGTCATGTCCGTCTCCCTCAATACAGTGACCAAAGAGGCCAACTAAATGGGGATGGTGAAGCTTCGAAAGAACATCCAGCCGAACTTTAAGATTTTGTACTGAATATTTCTTGGATAAAGCTAAGCACCTTACAGCAACAAGAGTCCCATTTTCCAGTTTTCCTCTATAGAGCTGAAGAAGAAAATAGTGAAAAGTTGAAATCCCTTAATGAACTATATGAAATAAAACTTCTGGTTGACATGACTCCCTAGAATCAAAGCTAGTGAATAAAGATTTAAGACTACCAAAAACTGAAAATTTTAATAGAAATAAAGCACCACTTCGAAAGTATTCTCATCAAAATCTCTATCTCATAGCATTGAAGTTTTTATGAATACCTTTCCTATAGAACCCTCTCCCAAGAGCATTGATTTATCGAAGTCTTTTGTAGCATCCTTTAGCTCTTGAAAAGAAAATGATCGACACATCGGAACCGTCTGAGCACCTAGCTTCATAGCTTGAGAAATGAACCCTGCAAAAGAACAATTCCTCTCAAATCTTAAGACATGAAATATGTAGCCTACTGCCTACAAACAGACAAAACTTACTGGCACTTGCTAATAGCTCAGATGGAACTGCAGCAGGTAAATTTTCTTGTACAACTTTTGGCGGTACCGACAGTTCTTGTACTGTTCTTTTACAGAGCCTTCGGTACAAAAAGACAAGTCCAAAGGCTAAAAGCACGATAAGAATTATAGCTCCACTGACGAAGGCAGCAACAATCAACAGTTTTTCTTTTCTTCTAGATTTTCCTGTCTCTGTAAGGGATTCTGCACAAAATGATGCTTCATGCTGATGTTGCAAGTCAGAAGAAAAACAATTCCCACCAAATTTAACCGTTCTCTTGTCTGAAGAACTTCCCAAACAAGTGGGAAGAGCACCAGTTAACTTGTTGTCTGAAATGTCAACATACCCAAGTTTTGTACTGCACCTTAGAGGATTTGGAAGGGATCCACTCATCTTATTTGAAGCTAAATTAAGGTATGTAATGTTTGGCAAATTGAACAAGAAAGGAGGTGGTGACCTCGTCAGTTGATTGGATGATAGATCAAGATGTTGAAGCTGAGCCATCCGACCAAAATGCTTAGGAATTTCGCCAGATAACGCATTCTTGCTAAATAGAAGTGTAACTAGTCCTTTTGGCATGACTGGAAGAACAGAGTTTAACTTATTGTCTCTCATGTCCAACACATTCAAATTGGTCAAAGCACTCAAGTCGGGCAATTCCCCAGAAATTTCATTGTGAGACAGAGAAACGTCGGCTAGTGTTCTAATTTTGCATAATGAAGAGGGAAATTGACCGGTGAGTCTATTTCTTTTCAAGCTCAAAAAGG
The DNA here is from genome assembly GCA_033971965.1 of Cucurbita ficifolia. Taxonomy (NCBI): domain Eukaryota; kingdom Viridiplantae; phylum Streptophyta; class Magnoliopsida; order Cucurbitales; family Cucurbitaceae; genus Cucurbita; species Cucurbita ficifolia. Next base: position 20,384,359 of record CM066965.1, read on the forward strand.
TAAGGTTCGTTAAGGAGTCAAGCCAATCCGGGACTGTATCGTTGAAGTAATTACCATCGAGAACCATTGAATAGAGTTGAACCATGGTAGAAATTTTAGGTGGGATTTGACCAAATATGAAATTTGAGCTCAAATCCAAGAACTCAAGAGAGGAGAGGCGATGAATTTTTTCAGGAAGTGGTCCCCAAATTCCCAAAGAAATTAAGCTAAGAACCCGCAAGCTACTTAGCCTTGACAATGTAGTAACGAAGGAATTCATGGAAAATCTCTCAGATAGAGTTTGATTTGGAATTGGAACCCCATTGAACCCTCTAAATTTGACAAACTTATCCCCCATAATTCTGAGTTCAGTGACTACATTGTTCTGGCACGCAATGGTCATCTCTCGAGATGGGGAAACATTACATAGGTCACCATCGAAAGTGTTCATAACTTCCAAGGAAGAAGGGTACTCCAAATGTTTCCTGATCTGCAACAGGATTTGGGTCTGAGAGGATTGTAGCTGATGGGTATAGGAAAAGAATAAAGCCCATGAAAGACTGACAATAAGGAAAAGTTGCAGAGAACCCATTTGAGAAACCTCTGAAACTAGCAGGTTAATCAACAAGACGATCGAAGACGAAGAAGTAAATCAAGAATTCTTAGTCTGAGCCACATGGTATCGAACTGCCTGGGGAAACTCTCCAAGTCGGGAATTAATGAAGTTAAGCACTCAAAAGAGAACAAGGGGGAGAAGGAAAAAACAGAGTAAATACGAGTAAGGAAGAGAATCTTCAAAACAGAGTACGATTCCCGCAGAAAACAGATGCTCAAAGATAAAAAAAGCTGCAGCAGAATTCAACAAGACAAGATACAAAAACTCAAGCTGATGATTACAAACAATGTATTGGAAGGATAAAATTCTAAAAAACAGAGAAGAAAACAAACAAAGTGATAAAGTAGAGTAAAGAGAGAACTTAAAAAAGAAGAAGAAGGCAAATTAAGGAGGAGAAGAGATAATAATTGGTGGAGGTAGTTGAAAGTGTACTCTTAAAACCAGAACTCACACAGAGAGAGCATTAACTACAACAACGAGGTGGTCGCCTCTGACATGAAAGAGGTCAAAACTCCTCTTTGGAGCAAATGAACCAAGTGGGGATCGAGAAAATCAAATGAACCAAAGTAGAGTGCACTGATGAGAGCTCTATCTCCCAGCTAAATATGAATGCCATGCTTACTCTGTTTTGTTCTTTGCTTTCTTTTTTTTTTTCTCCTGTTGTCTTGTTGTCATGATTATCCTACAGATTTCGGGTATTTACAATATTGCCATCACGTGTTCAGCTTTAGTTACCCGTTTTTATTCTTTTTGACTAATTTGAGATATTACCGTTATAAATGAACCGCCGCAGTCACGGCTCACGAGTCCTTTCGCGCACGTATTATATATGTATTTTTATGAATTTTGGTAGGGAAGTTAGTGAGAGGATATATTCCAAAAGAGGACAATCAAATGATGTGGGACCTAATTTGGACAGCCAGCCTGTTCCCAAGGCCAACACAAGCATTTCCTGGTCAATTTCTTCTTTATAAATGTTCAGAAAGGAAATAATCAGAAAACAAACAGCCATCAATTCAATAATTCCTCAATTATGCTTCACATGTCTATTCAACAGCTTTTTTTTTTTGTTTTTCTTTTTGTTTTTTTTTAAGAAAATAATATTTTTGGTACAGTCCTTTTTTTTATGTATAATTTAAACTATACTTCGATGTGGCATCAGGCTGGTCAATTTATTCTTTAGACTTGAGAAATATTCTAAAGAAAAAAGAGCAGTTTTGCTTTGTGGTTTTATGGATATATTTTACCAAAAGTTTTCATGTACAATATTAATTCTGTAACACAACAAGAATTGCCTTTTCAACTTTTTGACTCCTTCCCATCATTTCAATTTTTCTCATGCCACTAAATTTTCATTTTTATTCTTTTTTTTTTTTTTTTTTTTTTGCCTTTTAAGTATAGGTTCAACCTCTAAGAAATTATTTTAGTCACTATTTAATTTTTAAAACAAATGATTAAACTGAAACTCCACATTTCTTTGTAGTAAAAAATTGTCTTATTATATTTAAAAGGGCATGAAGACCAAATCTAAACAAGAAAAAAAGAAAGAAAAACATTTCTAAAGAGTCCAATGACAGTTTACTGATGGTGTAATTATAACTATAATATACCAAATTTAGTTAAACAATGATTAGAGACTGAAATTAAGAAATCAAAGTAGTGAGATTCCTTGGTTCTCCATTTGGGAACAAAAGTGTGTTAAAAAAAAAAGTGGGCTCTCATTTTCATGATAAATCCCATATTTTTCTTTCTTTATCTTCAATTCTTGAGGATTTTTATTTTTACCTTCAATTTATTTTTCGAAAACTACAAAGCAAAAGTGAATAATAAAAATGAGGTTGATTGTAATGTTTTCTAAAATCTTTTAAGTAAATTGAATAACAGGCAGAGAGGTGAGTACAGTTGAATAATATATCAAAAAATCACTAGCTCAGAGAAAAATAAGAATCCAAAATTGATGTTATCATTTGTTTCTAAACCCTAATTAGATGAAATTAAGGATTTTAAGAGAATCTGATTCAACGGAGTTCAGTGGATTAGTTTTGTTTACATAATTTTATTATATTTCTACAGATAAATACAAAAGATACTGTGATGTTTGGTTTTAGAAATATCAATAAAATAAAAAGATAAAGCTTTCAATATGAGGCAGTGATGACCGAATAAGTAATTGTCAGAACCCAAATACAATAATGAGGGGGGGAATCAGTCAAGAATTTAAATGCAAAAATTGACCAAACTTTTGACTACGACAACCATCAAATTAGAAGGAAGACCTAGACCCCTTTTAGAATTGCGTTAAAAAATCAATGCATTAGGGATGAAATGGAAGCTTATAAAAAATTAGGGAGCAATTTGAAAGGAAAAAAAAAGTCTTATATTAGGGACCAAAAACGTATATTCCTGATTTTTAAAGTTAAAAGTATAAGTAATGGGTTATTATCCTAACAGAACTACTGCACTTTGAATTACTAACTTTGTAACTTATCAATCTCTATTGTGCCAAAAGAGTTTCCATTGATCTAATGATTTCACTCAGCAAAGCAAGATTACGAGAGGATTTAAATGAGCAAATTCTGATCAATTTGACAGATAGAAATTATGTTACTTTAGAAGAAACTTATTTTACCTGATAAAGATGGGCGTCTACATTTGACCTCCAAAACAGGCTAACTTGAGTTCTTCGAGTTTGGAGAGAGTTTGAGCTTTTAACACTTGCCCTACATGACATCCAAAAATAGTTAGGCTTACGTTTTCGAAGTGGCAAAGTGAATAAGACATTCCAATTTCCAACTCCCAAGGCGGCCTCGAGACAGCTCAATATAATTAACAACAGAGGAAATGAGTTTCCATGTACTTCAATGACAGAAGGGTGGATCCACATTTAACGTGGCTTTTTTCAATGTTGATATAAAGCAACTTGAAACAATAAAACACTGCTTCTTTGAAAAAAAGAAAAAAGGGGTAGTTGGTTGTCTACTGCTTAAACAAGCACGTTACAGTAGTATCATCTATCAAGAACATGCTCTTCAAATACCACAAAAATTGAAGGGCGTGCGGTTAGCATAGTTCAAAAGTTCAATATTTGTAGTCTCATAGGTTGTGTTGAAAGACAAATATAGATTGAAATGTTCAACATACAAACTCCGTAAGGAGTTAAAGAAGGAAGACTAATATATATTAATCTCTTTTTTTTTTTTTTTCATTACCTATTCTATGAATGATCGGTTCATATTTAAATTGGAAAAAAGAAAAGAAAAAAAGAACAAGGTCAATGTAGAATATGAGAATTACAATACAGCATTTCGGTCCAGTAGATAGATTTTCACCGACATAGAAATTGATGTTATGAGTCATACAACTAATAAAGAATGCTTAGAAAGTTACTTGGCAGATGATGAATGCTGATTCCTCCAACAGTTTGAGATACCCTGCACGCCAGGAAAGGGGGAAAAGGATATAAAGATTAAAAAAAAAAGGAGAAACAAGTAACACATATCTAGGCCCTGGGTTTTCGCTTGTTTTAATTGATGACTATCAGATCTCAAAATTTACCCCAGACCACTCAAAAAGGGCACAGGCTACTATGGTTAAGTAAACGCCGTTCTTACAACCCTACTGCTCTAGGAAAATGTAAGGCGCCTGGAGAAAAGGGAGAAATCACTTACTATGAAACAAGGGTGCACTTGCTATTTTTCACATTTTCCTTGTTCAGCACATGGCTTGCCAATAGAAGAAGACTCTAGATAAGAAATTACGAGATCAGCCTTGCCAACAGGCAAACCATCCCTGTGGTTACCTATAAGCTACGTGATTCATAAGGCAGAACATCCAAAACTCACATTTTATTATAAGTACGCAAGATTTATTATGTTCTCACATGCACGTGAAAGGTGCGTGACCTATTAGCATTATTGTTGGAGTAAGTCAAAACATAATAATAATAACGAAAAAGCATGGACCTACGTAGCAGCTGCCAGAAATGCAATCGTTCATGTTGTTTAGGATTAGCAACACACAGTAAGCATACGCTCATCATATCACATCATAGAACTTTTAACATTTTGTAATGATTCCAAATGTGTAGGAAGCTAGCTGCAAGTAAAATAAAAAAAAAACGAAAAACCAATTAAGAAAGAAAGAAAGCAAGAAAGAACGAAAGATCATCATAAACAAAGAAATGACTACTACAAATTGTTGTTTCTCTCGAAGCCCAAGTGAAGAAAAATGCAAGTCAAATTATTGTCAAGGAAGCTTGCCATGGTATTGGCTCCTTAGTCCCAGATAAGTCCATTGTATGAGACGCTTCTTAGCTTTCCTCCAGCTCTTGGATCAGCTTCAAACACCAAAACGGTGAAACCATACGATTTCAATTTGTAGGCTGCGGCAAGCCCACTTAACCATAATAAATACAATATCAAATTCAGCCTCCCTGGAGAATACTGAATTTAGGCAGCTCAAAGAATGATCAAACTACTGATTCTTTTATAAGAGAATATTATTAACAAAGAACACAACAATGAAATCACATGAGAGCTTTCAGGAACTTTTAGACGCGTTGATATTCCGATCTCCTCCCAAGACCTCTCCATCTCTAAAAGCTCTTTGGTTTATGTCTGTCCAAATATATCGTAATAAAGCTCTAATTGCACAATTCAGAAGGATACTAGCTTTGCATTTGAACCACCATCTGTGAGAGCTTCAAGCAACGACTCGGTCAATGCTTTTTGGTAAGCAAAGAGCTCAGCCTAAAGAGCTACCCTTCAACTGTACATGGACACTGAAGGAAGAGATGACCAAAGGTTTCTCCATCTGGTTTCACAATTCTAAATGATTTTAGCTTTGAATTTCCATGTCAACACTTAGGACCGTGCGGGATAATCCAATGAATGAATGTTCATTTCTCTCTATTCGTGCCTCAGTTCTCTCCCTATATATGAGCAAGGCCAAAGGGAAGGAAATTAAATTTGAATTTGAATTTGAAGCCATAGTAAAGTTAAATTTGAAACCAGAACCTGTATTATAAATGAAAAATACTAATCTAAAACAAATCAAACAAAGAAAAGTAGACAACATCATGAACTTAAATTAAACTAAATCGTCATAAGCATAAATGCCATCAAAATATAGCTAAAAAAAGAATTAAGCAATCTCCAGCAAAATATAGCTAAAAAAGAAACCACGATATAGATAGCAACAGAAAGTGCTAACACTGAATTTACAGAACTTGCTAAAGATATTAGAAGAAGATAAACAAGACTACTTCAGACTCGTATAGAACAAGAGTTACGATAGTTACATTGTGCAGACTTCATAGTACAATCCAATTACAGAGTGACGATAATTAAGAGATATTAGTATCTCGATGATCAATGCAATCAAGTGAGAATGTGTTCAGAGAGATAGAAAGAGAGAGATACTTCACTTCCCTGGTCTTGTTCGGTTGGCGAGGCCGTTTCCGTGTAGCTTGGTTATGCCGATGCTCTGTCAAAGTTCTTTAGAATCCTCCTCCATGGGAGACTTGGGAAACAGTAGTAAAGAGATAAACGCACAGACCACAGGGAAAATGGCGCCAGTTTCTTATGAATGGGCCAATATATTTAATGGGCCATTGAGGCCGATAATAATGAGCCTACACGTGGATAGTGGATCCATATTCAGAGGCTTCGTAAAATTCCCAAAACATCCTTGCCAGCCTTAAAGCATACCTTACGTCTTGCACGGATGTTTTGGGAATTTCCCGAAGCCTTAGCAAAAGACAGAGAAATCTATACGAGAAAAATGAAAAAAAAAAAAAAAAAAAAAAAAAAACACAGTAAAAACTAAATACATTTTCTTCCTAATTTTTTTAAATTCTTTTTTAAATTTATTTTTCGTTTTCATAAGTCATAACAATCAATATAATATAATTGGGAGTTGACAATATTATTGCTTCAAAATTACATATTTCACTATTTTTTAATTACCTAAAAATCACGTAAACATTTTTTTAAAAATGTATAAGCAATCATATGATTGATATATATAATATATATATATATATATATATTTGTAATACAAAAGATACGAATTTTTAATCTAAAAAAATATGACTAAATATCACTTATCACTTAATTATATTTATTTTTATATTGTTTATTATGCTTGAAGAAACATTCAACCAAAGAAAGATGATATATATTTCATTATCCGACAAGAAACAATGATTTTAGGCTTTATACATAGTTGAACTCTTTTCCTAAGCTTTGGACATTATTCAGTATCATTACTCACTTGGTTTTGCCGTCACCTTGTTTTTTCCGAATGTCATTAGTTTAGTTTACTTGCTCTTGCCTCTTCCCCCTCCTTAAACCCCACGTTATGTTGGATTTTATTTCTAATGTATTTAAATTTAATATAAAATGCAAAATTTGGTAACGTTTAAATACAACTTTAAAAAAGTTGTTTGTATTTCACCGTCTTTAGAAGTCAACAACATCTATAATCATCTAAAAAAAAGGACAATCTAGACTGTTAATGAAATTTATTCCATGAACACGCCGTCTCGTTCAACCTCAATGAATTATAGCGTAACGGGTTGGGTATAGATCCGTAACTTACCCTGAATCTTTAACCTAACAAGATTTTAGTTCGAGTGAAAATAAAAAGAACAAATTTAATGTAAATTTGTGTGTAAGAAAATGTATTTCAAAGCTTATCCATTTGTGACAATATTGATACGTGTGCATGGAAGATTAAAGGGGGGTGTATTATTTGCTTGAGATTGAAGATATTGAGACAGAAGCAAAACTTGGGACTCTTTTGTTTTATCATTAAAGTGGCCCTACTTTGTTAACCAAACTTAAATTTCCCGTTATTATTTGAATGTAGTTGCCTCGCTCTAATTTTCTATCCCTTTTTTTCTTTTTAATTTCAAATTCAATTTTATTGCTAAACAACCTTTTTTCTTTTTTAATTAACGTTACACTTATCTTTTAAAAAATAGCAAAATTAATACCTTTTTGAAACTATATTAAAAAATTCTCTATAAACTAACAACTTTAACGCAAAATATTCAAATTCTAGTCATAACTCACGAGATTAATCATTAAAAAGACGCTCAAACAGAATTTAAATTAATTTAAATTATCCAAATTTGGTTGTTATGTTAAAAGGATAATTGCTATATATTATATACGTGGCAGTCGACATTCATTACATGTATTAAAAAAAAAAATAATGATTTGAAAAATAGTAATTAAAGAAAAGGAGGATTTGATGATTAATGGACCACACAAGTTTGAAACTTTTTTATGTTGAGTTGAAGAGAAGGCTTTGGTTGGGCCGCCCCCCTCAATTTGAATTGTAATGGGGACAGGCGGTTGCCACTTACCAAGTAGGCGTGACAAAATGTGGGGTTATTATTATTTTTTTGTTAAATTCTTCCCTCACAATCCCTTTGTCTCCCTCCAATGCCCACCTCCCTTTTGGCATTAGAAGAAATAGGACACTAGTCAACTCAAGGTCAAACTTTTCAAATACTACGACAAAATTCTATTTATCCACACTGTCATTTTATTTTGTATTCACGTTAAATTACTAACATTTCTTGTTAATTTTTTTGTTGAAATGTGATCGTAGTAACAATATATATAAATAAATAATATAAACTAACACGCTCAAAAAATATTATATTATGTATTAACTAATTAGATATATTAAGTTCGAAAATTATATAAGTACGCCAACCAAACCTCAAGATATTGATTTATTAAATATACGTACTATTAATAAATAACAAATATTCTAAGTTCATTATTTTTATTATAATTATGATAGATGATAATTATTGAGTAATGTATTAGGATTACTGTCTCGCTGTTCAAATGATATATTAAGTCATAAAGAAATGTTATAATTTAGTTTAAATATTTGTTTCACGTAAATATATTATTTATTAGTTAAATACACATTTTTATGTTAAAAATAACATAAATAATAATATAAGAGTTGGTACGGTAGACATCTTGTATTATTATTATTAGATTATTTCATCCATTAATTATTGAAATTTTATGCAATTATGAACCAAAAAACACACATAGTTGAATAATTCAACGATTATTAAATGTTATAATTAGCTTTTTTGGTATGTTTTTAATTTAAAATATAAATGGCATATGTTTATTAAAAATTATAACAAAACCATTCTAGTGCCCACACGCGTCCATTAATGATTGGCTGAAGGAATTCCCCTCGTACAGTCGGTGAAGCTTCCTAAGGAGTGTAACTGCCGGCAACCCGGCGCCATTTTTTAATACAGAAACCCGGCCGAGATCTGAACTGGCCAGAAAAGGAAAAATAAAAGTCCATCACGTTCCGTCACGTGCGATCTCACATGCCCCGCCGAGTCCACTGTCGGCTGCGGCTCGGCTCGGCTCTGCACTGACCGTACAAATTTCATTGGGGGATATCGTCAGGCCGTGGGGCAGCCGGTGATTTTCCTGGATCTTCACAATCCCGTACATCCACTCCCACCATAAAATAAAAACTGAATTCACCATCTGCTGTTCCTCTAAGCCACGTGATCCTGGCCACCCCCGTGATGTGCGGCCCTGATTTCTTCATCTCCATCATTCATACTTTACTTTACACGTAGAAAGAAGGACATGGCAGAGGCATTGGAAGCAGAATAAATGTTAGAATACGGTGCGTTTTGACCGAGGGATTCTATACTTCGCTTTCTTTTGCTTCAGGAGTACGCATTTGGCTTAAAATAAAATAAATACAATTTTTTACCCTAAAGTTTACTCATTAATCTGAGTCTATAAAAAATGGTGGAAAAATGCAAAGCGGAATGGGAGAGGATAAGAAGATCCAAACAGGGTCTGGAACAGGATCCCTGTGGCTGTGGCCGTGTCTGTGTGTGTGGCCCTAGGGTTATACGGTACGTACGTGCCCCACAGGCGCACTGGGGGTTGTATAAACTGTACGGCCATATTTTGTCTCAGCGCCATGTCCCATTATTAATCTTGTATTCAATAATGATGTTGGTATGGGTGGAAGTTATGGGGAGGGGATTAAATCCAAAAATGCAATGTATTTAAAATACATACGAATATTTGTCCTATATATTGGGACGCTCCTAGCAACTTCTTGACCTTTTAGGTCGATGTCACCATTGAGTAGATGACTTCTTCAATTCATTTGAACGTCTGACCATTGAAAGGTCACTACTTTCTGAATCTACATATGATAATTGTTGTTGCTTCAGCTGGACTCTACAATTATCATCTGTAAATCCATTGTCTCTTTGATTAGTTGATGACACCGGACCGACATTTACGGTGTAGATTTATTACGAATTGTCACTACTTAGATCCTAATTTGAGATTATATCGCCAAAAATCACTTTCTTAAATTTGTGACAATTTAATTCATATAAATTTTGTAGTTAAATTTGTGACAATTTAATTCATATAAAATTTCATACATGCTACAGCTGGGGATGATTTTAGAGCGTAGGAACCTACCGCTACTGTCTTAGAAGGATCGCCCCCGTGATTATAGCGTCTTCCCAAGCCGAGCCGAAGCTGCTCAGCTATTCGGCGGCTTATAATTTGAACAGTTAAAATTGGACCCCACATCTTTAAATCTCAAATTTTGGCGTTAGCGACCGAGTCAAACATTTTTTTATAATTTTTTAATCAAAAGAAAAAGGAAAAAAAGAACACGAAAAAGAAAAAACAAATGAAAAAAAAGGGGATGGGGTTAAATAAATTTAAACCATCCCCATAAATTCGCACGCTCGCTGTAGTCTCCTGCCTCTGCCGCTCACTTCTTTCAAGTTTCTTCACTCTTTTCTGTCTCTCTCTCTCTCTCTCTCTCTCTCTCTCTCTCTCTCTCTCTCTCTCTCTCTCTCTCTCTCTCTTCATTTCAAAAACTCACTCACTCTCAGACTCAGTCTCAAACTGAAATCCTTTTGTTCCGGCGACTCTGTCGGACTGCCGGACTCACGATTCCGTCGCCAGAGTCATGACTGTGTTCTCCGGAAAACAGGTCTTTCCGTTGAACTTCGAGGCGGAGGTCTCTCAGAGGCTCATTGAAGCCTCACACTCTGGAGATCTCAAATCGGCTCTCGACTGCATTTCCAATCCTTGCGTCGACGTTAACTTCGTTGGCGCTGTGCATCTCAAGAACAGGAAGACTGAGTTGGTGCTAAGTGATGAATCCGCCTCGCAAGTTCGCGTTGAGTATGATGAGTTCAAAACTGATGTTACGGCATTGTTCGTCGCCGTTCACACTGGAAATGTGGTTCTTGTGAAGAAATTGCTGGTGCGTCTTTTTTTAAATTTGCATTCTGTTGATGATTACTTTCGCTGAGATTTGAATTGTTTTGCTCCTACAGATTTGCATCTGTTCCTGAGTATTTAATGACTTGTTTTTTTCAAAAAATATGTGCACGTTTTTCATCGTTGATTTTCTCGCATCTCTCAGTTGTTTGTATTTTTTTACTCGGTGGCATTAAGTTTCCTCAGCATCAGTGTCGCGATTTCAATGATTTGAATCTTCGATGCATTTCATTGAGAAGTGCTTGTTGACTTTCAAATCCAGAGATTTCTAGTTTCAGATAATCTTGTCCTGAGTCTTCTTGTACTATCACATTGATTTTCTCGTTTCGAACTTCGGTGTTTACATCGATTTTATGCGCTGAACTGAAATGTTTGCTCGTTTCCTCCACACGAGGTCGCCGATAACTCTCTCAGTAATTGCCGAACCAATCACTTTCTCCGACTTTATGTTTTCGTGGTTTCTTTTCTAATTTCTTTATAATATTTTCGATTTGCAACAGTGACAGGTTTTCTTTACTGATATTTTTACAACTTTACTATTGCTGTATGTTCATTCGGTATATCGTATACTTGCATTTTCCGTCGTCCAAAAGATTGTGGAATTTGATGATTACGGGTGTGTGTGCGCGTTTGCGGTGACAAAATTAGACAGATATGCAATTTATATTCTATTAAAGTATATTTTTTGTAACCGGTCTTTAAAAGCCATATTCAATTATCATACAGCTGTTATTTTGGCTTTTCTGTAATGACTGTTACTTAATCAAAGTTCCAAGCTGTTATGCCTACGTATCACATCGGACATTCTTCTGTTTCTATCTCTTCTGCATAGTCATTCGCATTCTGTAATTTTAGGGAAAAAACGAAGTTTCTAAAATGATCATATCATGATTCAACAATTAATAGCAATGAGTTCGTAGAATGCCGATGTCAAACGCCTTCTTGCAAAATCTTGTCGTTGGATTCCGTCTAAGACTTGAGTTCAATTTGAATGTCAGGGCGTTGGAGCTGATGTGAACCAGAAACTATTCAGGGGATTTGCGACGACAGCAGCAGTGAGGGAGGGCCATCTTGAGATACTCGAGATCTTGCTCAAGGCTGGGGCATCTCAGCCAGCTTGCGAGGAAGCTCTTTTGGAGTCAAGTTGCCATGGACATGCAAGGTCTGCAGAGTTGCTTATGGGATCAGATTTGGTTCGACCCCACATTGCAGTTCACGCCCTTGTTACTGCATGCTGCAGGGGTTTTGTTGATGTGGTGGACACACTTTTAAAGGTACTTCCATATTCATCTGCTAATAAGTAATATTAATAACATCAACAACTTCGTTTGGTTGTGAGAGTGTCGAGTTTTGGGTTTCTTCCCCATCTTTAGACAATAATGCTCTGTGTTGCTGGTAGTACAGTTCCTTATTTCACTGATAGAATTAACTCGATGGTGGGCGGAGCAACTTCATTAATTGGTCTGGGGATTTCAGATGGGTTTTCTTTACAATATCTGTTCTGATGCAATCTTGACTTCATTTTTCTGGTGACAGTGTGGTGTGGATGCAAATGCAACCGCCAGAGTGCTACTCCAGTCCTCTAAGCCTTCTCTCCATACAAATGTCAACTGTACAGCACTAGTCGCTGCAGTTGTTAGTCGAAAGATCTCGATTGTTCGTTTTCTTCTTCAGGTGATTTTCTCAACCTCGAGGAAAAATGAAGATGGCACATGCAAGGATTTTTTCTCCCTCTTTTCCTTAATTTTAACATTTCTGCACTGCATGTCAAATCCCTGATGTTTTCAATGGGAAACAGGCTGGAGCTCGGATTGATATTAGCGTAAGGTTGGGAGCATGGTCTTGGGATATGGATACTGGAGAGGAGTTCCGAGTAGGTGCAGGACTGGCAGAGCCTTATGATGTTACCTGGTGTGCAGTGGAGTATTTTGAGAGCAGTGGTGCTATCTTGCGCATGCTTCTTCAACATATGTCACCCAATGTTCTTCACTATGGAAGAACTCTCATCCATCATGCTATTCTTTGTGGCAATGCAGCAGCTGTCGATGTCCTTTCTAAATGCGGGGCCGATGTTGAATTCCCTGTCAAGGCAACCGGAACTACAGAATTTCGTCCGCTACATATGGCTGCTCGATTAGGCATGTCGGCAGTAATGAAACGTCTGATTGATGCTGGCTGTGATCTAAACTCAAAGACAGATTCAGGGGACACGGCACTTATGATATGTGCAAAACACAAGTATGAAGAATGTCTAAAAGTATTGGGTGCAGCTGGTGCTGACTTTGGCTTAGTTAATGTAGCTGGTCAGTCCGTGAGTTCAATTGCTGGCTCAAATCAATGGTCCCTTGGTTTTCAAAAAACGGTGGCTGATTTGATAAAGTCTGGAAAAAGACCAATTTCCAGCAATATGTCTGTCTTCTGTCCACTTATCTTAGCAGCTCAAAATGGTGATACTGAAGCCTTGAAAGTTTTGATTGGCTGGGGAGGATATGATCTAGATTACCAGGACGATCATGGTTTTACAGCAGCCATGGTTGCGGCTTCAAATGGTCATGCTGAAGCTTTCCGGCTGCTTGTTTATGCTGGTGCTGATGTAAGGCTGAGCAATAAATCTGGTGAAACAGCAATCACCTTGTATCAGTTGCACCCAAATCACGACCAATTTGAGAAGGTGATGCTTGAATTCGCCCTCGACATGGGCAGCCGTAATGCAGCCGGTTTCTATGCCTTGCATTGTGCTGCAAGACGTGGAGACTTGGACGCAGTGAAGTTTTTGACGAATAAAAGCTTTGATGTAAATCTTGTAGACAGTGATGGCTACACTCCACTCATGTTAGCTGCAAGGGGTGGGCATGGATCAGTGTGTAAACTTCTGTTATCTCATGGCGCCCATGCAGATATACGAAGTCCAAGAGGCGAAACTGCACTCTCTCTTGCAAGAAAAAACAAGAAGAGTGAAGCAGAAGAAGTGATACTAGACGAGCTAGCACGTGGGCTGACGTTACATGGTGCTCATGTAAGGAAACACACCAGAGGAGGAAAAGGAAGCCCGCATGGGAAAGAGTTGCGAATGATAGGAAGCATGGGAATGTTACGGTGGGGGAAGTCGAGCAGACAAAATGTTGTCTGTCGAGATGTCGAGGTTGGGTCGAGCCCGAGATTCATGAAGAACAGGCTTAAGAAGGGAGATGGTAGTGAACCAGGATTATTCAGGGTAGTGACTGTGAAGAACAAGGAGGTGCATTTTGTATGTGAAGGCGGAAGTGAAATGGCGGAGTTGTGGGTGAGAGGGATTAAGCTAGTAGCTAAAGAGGCCATGAAGATTGGTTGTATATAAAGCGGTGTTGTTTCTTAAGGTGTACTTCATCTCGAAGTATATATTCTTATTTTCCCTTTTTGAATCAAGGTAAGCAGTTGCTGTAAATGCTCCATCGCCTATTATAATGGATAGAGTTTCACCTCTTCCAAGGCATTTTCTCTTTCCCCTTCAACGTCGTCTGAATATCTTCTGGACAAGTGGTCCATCAGTGATCTTTTAAATTTCAAAATTTCAAAATTAACTTTTTTTGACCTTTAATGAGTTCAAAATTTGAAAACCTGGTTCGGACTTCAAAACCGTTTTTATACTTGTTGCCACACGTGAATCCATTCAGGTGAAAATAACACCCACAGAAGTTCATTTGGATTGCGTCTATGTTTCCAAATATGACAGAATTTCACTTGTTGCTCTCTATAATAGAATTTAAATTAAATCTTCAAAATTGAGAACGAGATAATCTTTTCCAATTATTCAACCTCCAGTGATCTCCTTCTCCTTTGCCTTGCAGAGGTCTTCAGCTGACTTGATAAACTTCTTGGTCAATTCATCTACCTGGAAGAAGAAACGCAACAAGATTTTAATAAATAAAAAAGCAAGTTTCAAACTTTAACTATGATTTGATTAGGTAACGACCAACGTCTACAACAACTCACTTCCTTTTCCAATCTTTTCATGTCATCCTTCGGGTAGCTTGAGCTCATCTTTTTTACTGTATCCATTGCCTGCGAATCAACCACCAATCAACTCAGAACTCTGTGAAATAATGCGAATATCAAATAAAGAGCTTAAATTGCTTTTGCAGGCTGATTCAACTTGCATACACACACAAAACAGGGCATTGATTTTGAAACTGGGAATGCGCAGAGTATCAGTTGTAATTGATTATAAGTCACAATTGGAAAAGGAGAATCCGGGGGTGAATTTGTCCAGATGACTATAGAAATCCTGACATTCCCACAACTATTGAGCTTACCACACTAGGTACACCATGAACCAATAAGAACAGCCCCCTTGATGATTAAGTACAGAGATTTCTGAAAAGGAAATTTACAGCAGGACGGTACAACTAAAAATACCTTTTGACGAGCTCGTCGTATGCTTTGTCTGGAATCTTCACAACACTTGGTGACCAGCTTACACATAGCCTAGAAAAATATCCACCATGAAGGCATTATAGAAAGAAGGAAGGTGATAAGTTGATAACAAGGAGGGATGAAAAAGGACTTGAAGACTACCTGGATATGCTCTTTGGTCAATCTGGTATAGCAAGAACAAAAAGGAAAATTTTATTAGTAAAAGAACAGCTTCTAGACAACTATTTTGTCCTGATAATTCTTAGAGCCAAATTTCAACAGTCACATTAACTTGAGTGGAAGAGCAAATGAAAGCTTACGGTGGAATGACTGCAATTAACCTCTCTCCATCGACTCTTGGTGCTAAACCTAGAGGAGATGAAACTATAGCACTCTCTAAGTTCTTTAGTGTCTGCATAGAACAGTAACTATCATAAGTAGCCCACTCAGATTAGCCTTTTCAAGTATGAATTCCCATGTTAGGTAGAGTAGAAACAAGAGTCTTATTAAGATAATGATCTAATAAGACATAACTTAAAAGAATATATATTCAAGATTTACTCTGTTAAGTTAACTTCACAATGTAGTCTGAATCTAAGAAATTAACATGCCATGAAGAAGAAAACACAATAAATTAAAGAACAATAGGGTTTTGCAAGTTGATTACATTAGGATCATAAGGATTTATTGACAGTGTTTTAGAATCCAAGACCGAAACAGCTGCGATCTGATTCAGCGGCATCCTCACACCTGAAATTTCTACTATAATGTGGTCAAGCATTCCTGTAAATACAAAGTATAAGAAAGTGTGAGCAATCAAAAGGCCAAGCTAACATAATGGAACCTCGAAGTGTAAATGGTACATAATATGATGGTAAACATACCAGATGATGCTCTTCCTGTTCGAAGTTTGCTCAATTCTCCTGATAATGCAGATATCGCAGCCTCCATCTGTGAGCTAGCGTTTGCTTTAATAGTTGGTCTAATATCAGGTAATGCTTCAGCCATACTTGTAGAAGATTCGTCTTCTCAATGCAAAAATTAAAAACCGGAACTTGTAAGATACAGGAGGGACACGAACAATATACTCAACAAGATTAAGAGAAAAGTCGAAATAGTGATTTGAAGATGAAGTATAATAAGAGATGAAAAGACGGTTACTTGATTTTCGGCCTTTAGCAAAGCCCCGACGACTTTCTCGGATGAAATCTGCAGGAGGAAGAGCAAAGGCTGGAGGCATCTCGGAGGTCCATGAGTTACAGAGATCGTTAACGAAGAAGGAAAAGTGACGACTTGGATTGGCAAAATTTCGGAGAAGAAGGAAATTTCTGTAGGAGAAAGAACGTCTGAGAAACATAGCCATTGAACAAGACTGTCGTGCTCGAACGGATCGAAATTCCGGACTTATTTGATCATTTCGATGCTTGCTAAGCTTTCTAGCTAGGGTTTTTCGTAAAACCCAACGGTGGAGATTTAGAAAACCCTTTTTTTTCTTTTTAATTCAGATAAAATAGAAAGAAAAAAACAGTGTGATTATATTCTGTTTCTATTCAACTTATTCTTTATATTTTAAATATTCATGTCCCGATATAATTTTTAAAATAATTTTACCTTAATTAATTTCTCTTTTAACAAAAAAAAAAAAATTAGGATTTTGTTTAGTCGATTTATTCTCACTTTATTTTTAAAGATCAAATGGATCGACGAGTCCTGGATACAAACTTCTCGTGAGGTCGATGAGGGAATTTGGGCTTTAGTTCAAGTTTCCTCTCTCTTGTTTGGAGGTCCGGTTCACTTCACGTTTTAACTTAGTTTTGTCCGAGTTGAACTTTTATGACTTATATAAGCAATAATTTTCTTGTATTTATTTTGATTGTCCAATTTAAAACTAAATTTAAATTAATGGTAATAACTATTTTTTTCATTATAAAAAATAGAAAGGCTAATTTTAAATTAAAAAAAAAAACTGTATTAACGTTAAAATGTTTATTGGATAAATACGAGGATGTTAGAAATAAAAAGAGAAAAGTGGGCGTATCCGTATATGATTGTGAGCTACAGAAGCACATCCAAATCAAAAACCGTCGCTTGCCGTCGGTTGAGTTCCACCCCTCAATTTAATCCAATTTCCTTTTTATTCCCAATTTTTTTCAAAATTTCCTTTCCGGACACATTTTCCATTTCAGATTCTTACCTCCCAAGCTTCTTCTTTATTCATTTCGGGCTCGGGTTGGGTTAAAAGCTTCCCCCGCACTGTTCTTCTTCTTCTTCTTCTTCTTCTTCTTCTTCTTCTTCTTCTTCTTCTTCTTCTTCTTCTTCTTCTTCTTCTTCTTCTTCTTCTTCTTCCATTTTGCATGAACCTTCTGCACTCTCTGCGCATTTGAATTCCAGAGCCGAAAGCTTCCTTACCCTCTGGCTTTCTGGGGCGCAAAATAGAATTCGTCAGAGCTATGTTCCACTCACACTGCACTCTTTCGAGAAAAGGCCCTTCAGGCGCCATTTGGGTCGCTGCTTACTTCTTCAAAAAGCTTAAGAAATCTCTGGTTATAGAGACTGATATTCCATCCTCTGTTGGTTCGCCTTCCTCTTTCTTCAAGTCTTGAATTTTTATTCCCATTTTTCGTATATGCATTTGGGATTTGGAGATAACGGGAATGTGTCCCATTATCGAGTTGTTTACTGAAGTGATTCCAGTGCGCCTGGTTTTGGGCTTATGGAATTGCTTCATAGCGTTTAAATCATTATATTTCCTAACATATTGTGAATTTATATAGTTTTCTGTTATCAATTTTTGGAAGGAAGATCCCGGAAACCGTCTCGTAGTCGTAGTGCATTTGTGATTTTGATTCTTGTTGTTTGTTTATGAAATCCATTATCGTAAAAGAGTCCGTTTAGCGAGGGAATTACTTATTTGATTGAGTTTCTGAGATTTAATTTTATATTTGGTTTGGATTTCTGCTTTTACAGATCATCCGATTCACTGGGTTACCTTCTTTCTAGAAAAACCTAAAATGTGAATAGAAAACCGGTTTGAATGTTCTCACAATCTATTTCGTTTTTTTGGTAATACTGTTCATTTTTTAGAAAAATAAGGAATTTATGCGTGAAAATAATTGCGGCTGTGTGTACTTTGTGGAGAAGAACGAGTAGTGTCGTTTGAATATGAAAATGTCCAAAAGTGGACCGCCATGGACTTGGAGGTCTTATGAGTTGCTTTCCAGCTTGTTTGTCTTAAAAAACTTTTTAAAATTTGTGAAAACAGTGATTAGATAGATGGCAATCCTTCAAAAGCTCATCAAGTTTAATGGAAGAACAACTTCTATTGTTTTGGAAAAGAAAGCTTCCACAACAACAAAACAAATGTCGAATGTCGAATGATCTTGTAATTCCACTATCGAGAGGTTTGGTAGTCTAAGAACAGTCGAGTTGTCCGGAGAGCTTAGCTAGAATGAATGATTTCAAAGTGATAGCGTTAATGGATCTATCTATATGTATAGAACTCAAATGACTGGTAGGGGCTCTATTTGTAACTATCGTTTTCTACTCTCAGTTTCGATCACCATTGTTCCTCTATCCTGTTCATGTTTCTGTGTGTTGGTAAATTTTACTAGATGAGTTAAATGTTGCTTACAGGTACAGCAATTGAAAAGGCCGATGCCCTTTTTACTGTGATTCATAATCTGTACTAATTTTTAGTTCATTCCCAGTTTTTTCTACAATCAGTTATGCTGCATGTTTCAAAATGATCTGCTTTTTGATACTTTCTTTTTGCATATGCTCACATTTCCTCTTCATTTACTTGCTGTTACTTCTATTTTCTATGGGCTCTGATCGCTCTTTCCTCTCTGTCCTGTATTTGTTGCCTGTTTGTAGATAAAATTTTACAAGATGAACTGAATGCTGTGACATATAGAGTAATGGCCTACCTCCTCCTCGGCATTGCCCGGATATATTCCAAAAAAGTTGAATATCTGTATGTTGACTGCAATAAAGTGCTGACCGAAATCAATGAATTTGTGGTCAGCACAAAGAATAGTGCTAGAAAGGAAAAGCAAACACCTTATTATGCTATTACCCTTCCTAAAAGATTTGAACTCGACTCGTTTGATCTGGGGATTCTTGAGGACCTTACTGGGTAGGTTATCTAGTTTATTTATATTTTACTATAATTATTTCTAACTTGTCGTTCCTTTGTTTTTTAGAAGTAACATGGTATGCCATGAAGAGATTACCCTCAAAGGTATGGTGTTTACTTTACATTCTTCTGCTAATACTTCTTTTCTTCTAACAATTCTATTCTGCATGTCGTATAATTTATGCAGATAGCATGTGGAAAAATGACTTCACACTGTCAATTGACGAGGTAAGTGTTTCATCATGTTTAGTGCTTAAACGAGTCAGACTAAATTAATTTGATTGAGCGTTTGTAAATAGTCGTTAATTTAAGAGTTCAGCTTAAGAAGTTCGAACTTTATCAACGTGCATAGAGTTGGAAATTTTATCTTACACTGTTGCAGAACCATGGCGAGGAATTCACTCCACTTCACAGTATTTGCTATTCTGATGATACCTTATTCAAAGAGTATGTAGGCCAAGCTCCACTGTTACTTCCTTGACTTCAATATTCGATTTTCATTCTATGCAGGGTGATCATTTTTTTAATATTCTTATTGCTCCAGAGTCTTTTCGCCTCACCTCAAGGACAGTGAGATGCAGGCAAGCTCATTACATCACGATATTGTGTCAGAAAATTTTCAAGTGAGTGCATTCTCTGATGAAAATTATGAGATCGAGGTATTTGGAATTGGGAATACGCATATCAAAGCAATCGAACAATTTAATGAAGATCATCGATCTGATGAAGAAGAGATGAAGAAGGAGAAAATGCTGCAATATGAAAATGTAGTCCCTGAAGCGAGCACTGGAAAGGTTTTGGCTGATAGATTTTCTCATGAAGAAACTGTAATTGTCAAGGAAGTTTCTATAACAGAGCATTTGAAATTATCTGAAGAAGATAATCAGAGTGTGGGAATTCGATCAGAAAATGAACTTGAGTTCATGAATGGAGACGATAACATCAGCACCTCGGTAAGAAGCATGGAGAAACTTAGAGATAATTCTGCAACTCTTGTGGATAGCATGGATATCAACATGTCTTGGAGTGCACAAAATGAACCTACAAAACTTGTTGGAACGGATAGTGAAGGGGATAATTTGAATTTTCTTGAAATGCAATCACCTGAAATGGAAGACCGTGATGGAACTCGCAACAGTCTTCAACTATCTATTTCACTTGATGGAATGTTTGATTCCAAATTTCCAGATTTTACAGGTGGGTAAAATTTCTGAACCAACTTCCATCATTTTAATGATTTATCTACAATTTTATGTTCTTTTGACTACTTAAATCACGTGTTAATCTGTTATTTTTCATGTAGGTACCAAGACACCTGAGTTTACAACAATTTCGACTCCAGCTAATAAGGAGAGACCTAGGACATCAAGGAAGAGAAAATGCATTGTCGATGATCCTATTGTTTTGTCTAACGAGTAAGTTCCTTCGTAGTTTTGTTTCGATCAGATTTGTTGGTGAATTGTTATCTTCTTTCGTGGCACAAATGATATAACATGTTGCTAAAACTGTATCAGAAAATTTAAGCGAAGCATATATGATGCCAGCAACTTGGTTTCAAAAAGAAGCAAATGTCCTCGTAGTGGTCTTGCTGTCTGGAAAGCTAGTCAAATTTCTACTCTCTCCTTTGGCTTCTCAGTGCCTTTGATGTCCTGTAAGTCTATGAGGCTCTGGAGTGGGTTCTTTGAAACTCATATTTGATCTAAAAGCAAAGAAGTATTAAATTTTAGTTTGTCCTCTGATGATGTTTTTCTACAGGTGTTTCGCCCGAGCTTAGGTCCCTTCTTTCTAAGACGTTAGTGAACATATCGGAATCTGCTGAATTGGGGAAATCTCATGAAAACTTGGATGATCCAAGTTCTCCAGCTTTTGACATGTTAGTGAAAATGGATAGCCCAGTCACAGTTTCCAAAACTGGAGAGCATTCAAATGAACCAGAGATTTCTGGATCTCCCACTACCTACAGATCTGAACAAACCACCACTTCTGTGGATAGAGCTGCAGTCTCTGAAGCTTCTGTCCAGGAACAGTTGTCTACATCAGAACCTCAAACTTCAGATAGACTCGAGCAAATAGCAATAGCACCCGGGACACCCGTTCGGTGCTCAACATCAGCTAGATTATTTGGGAGTCCAGATAGCCCCAAAGTTCGTAACTCGAACGCAGTAAGGCTTGTTAACTTTCTGGGAAATGTATTCAATATATTTTGTTGATCCCAATTTTCGTCCTTTGTTCAGCAGCTAAGGTTTTGTGAAGTGGATGCACTGGAACCTGGAAGCCCTGCGAGATCCAGGTAAGGTGGATCGGATTCGAGTTTCTGAACTTCTCTTACATTTGATTCCCACTTGGTGTTGACTTGTGAGAGCTCTGATGATGGTACAGAATGGTAGGTGGGTATGTTCTCCAAAATGTTAGAAATCAAAGGGTGCAAACTGTGGAAGAGGCTGCAAATTTGAGACGCCTTCTTAGCATGAAAACGAGAAAAGAGAGTGCTAAAGTATTCTATGAGATATTGGTATGTTTGTTTGTTTGTTCTTAGCAAAAGTAAGCATAATTGGGGTGTCTCATATACAAATATGGTAGTGCAGGTACTGAAAACCAAAAACTGGGTGGATGTGAAACAAGATTGTGCGTACGGTGACATCTTAGTATGGAAATTGGCGAACTGGGAGACAGGCTTTAAAATGGCGGAGGCCAGTTTTGGTGTACAGTAAGGAAGTGTATGAAGTTTACAGTGTGTGTAGGTGATGAGTTAGCAGCAGCAGCAGCCTCTGTATGAAATTTTTTAGATGTACAGTAAGTTCCATAAGTTAGCAGCAGCAGCAGCCTCTGTATGAAATTTTTTAGATGTACAGTAAGTTCCATAAGTTAGCAGCAGCAGCAGCCTCTGCAGGTGTAATTTTGGTGGTGTAATAGATGATCATCTTTTTATGAATGGTTTATATATTAGCTTATTTTTAAAATAAAAAGCAACTATTTTGCCAAACATAATAATAATAATAATAATAATATTTCTATCATTACGCCCCCATGTAATTATATTTTATGTAACGATTTTAATTTTATTATTATATTTATATCTAAAAAATTTAAGAATTTTCTCAACAAAAAAAACATCAAGTGTCCCCCTCTGCATCTTTCCTTCCCCACCCATTTTGCGAGTCCTAAGAAACATTCGCCGGCTGCCGCAGCTGCACCCACGCACCAACTGTTTTCTTTCTTTTCTCTTTTCTCCGTTTCTGCTGCTGCCGTTGCTAGTCGCCGGTCCTCGGTACGCCCCCACCGCCACGTTTCTGCTGCAACCTCACGCCACCATGGGTCAGTTTTCTATCGCGGCCCTCCATCTTTTTTTTTTCTTTCTTCGTTCTTTTTATTTCTTGGATTCAATCGACATCAAAATAGGGTAAATTTGAGATTAGGCCAATTTTAGTATAAAATCCTGCCCAATCCGACTTATTTTGGATCAAAACAAGATCTCAAATCATTTTGGATTTCAAATTCTATTTTTTTCTATTCATACCAAACAGAAGTGCCTTCTAAATCCAGGGTTTCCTAACAGAGGCTAAGTTGGAGGAAATTCTACTGAAGGTTGGGTGATAGGCGAAAATGTCAGATGTATTTGTGGAAGCAGATAATGCAGAAGCCATAATCACTAGAATTGAGCACAAATCTCGGAAGATCGAGAGCTTACTTAAACAGTAATGATCTCGATATCTGCTCTTTGATTTCTATGATTTAAATCTGTTTAGCTTCTCCTAACTTTCCTTTTTAATAATTGTAAATGCCTCGATTAGCAATTTGTTTACTCGTTCAGGTCTAAAACAGTCGAAGCTCTAAAAACTGCTCTCGAAGGTTCGCCTCCGAATACACGAGATGAGCGCTGCAAGGTATCCTTTCTTTCATTTCTTTTTTCTGTGTATGTTCGCTTGGATTTATGATCTCTTGCATGCTTCCTTATTGTTTTTCTACATCATGTTTTTTTTCCTTGCAAGATCTAATAAGTTATTGTGTTCACTATTATTTAATTTGTGGGTGATCTTTAGAAGTTTATAGGAAATTACGGTAGGTTCTCTGCTATTGGATGATAGTCATGTTCAATTATGATTTTTTTTTAATGCTTTTCCTGTATTATGTCGATGATGGGGTCAATTAGAACTTGCTGGTAGTTGATATATTTTTCGGAAGTAGTCTGCTCCATTTGCTTGCAGCTGCTCAAAATGAATGGACGTGTTATATTTTACGTTTATGTGTTGTCGGTCTGCCTGAATTGGGCGAGAATTGAATAAATCTGATGTGTTTTTTTGGGACTTCTGCAGTCAGCAAATTGGATTGTGGTGCATAGGGCTCTTATGGCTATAAAGGACGTAGATGGGATGTTTTCTTCGTTGGATCCGGAGTACTATGATATCCTAATGAAGTGAGTTCTTATGGTATTTAACTGCTAAGATGTCTATTCCTATTGCTTCGACTATCTTTATGTGTATGAAGCTGGTTATTCTATAGATATATATATATATATATATTTTAATCTTCAACAAATTTTGAACTTCTAACTCTGCTAAGATGTGTTCATGTGGATAGGAGGTTGAAAGAAAAAATGATATGTCTATGTTGATAGGGAATGTGTTAGTCCCTAGTGCTTTAGCTAGAAATACCTGAAGGTCACAACCAGCCTTTCTCTCTATACACAGCAGCACTTCATTCCACTGACGACTGCCCCTTATTTGTCTCCCACATTAAGTTCTGAAGTTTTACAGAATGTTGCTAATCTTTTGTTAAGGGCATGTTTGGAATAACTTTCGAAGTGATTTTTAAGCATTAGAGAAAGTCATCCTAGACACCAATAAGAAATTTCTTAAGTATGGGCCCTTGCCAACCCTGATTGCTCTACGGTGTTAAACTTATACTGTCATGGTCGGTTTTCTTGAGATTTATTTTTGGAGTTAAAGTTCCAGCAGGAGGGCATAGAATTTCGAGGAGTGATACGAACCAAATAATGATATTTCTGGCTTCTTCTACCCTGACGACATTCCTAACAGAAACCAAGGAGTTTGTGAAGACAGAAATCTTTTGAGAGTTTTTGTGATTTTCTACATTCTTTGGTCAATTTTCACCAATCTGTAATTTAAGTTTTTATGTTTTCTCCAAGTCAATTAGATGGAGCGGCCGACTAGGAAACTTTTATTGGTCCTCCAGGCTGTTTTCTTGTTTCTTGAACTTGAGCATTGATTGATATAGATATGGTAGTACTTGCAGGTATTTGTACAGAGGGTTGTCAACTGGTGATCGCCCCACATGTGATCAGTGTCTCAGGATACATGAAAAATTGACAGAAAAGGCTGGCTTAGGCTGCATTCTCCGTGCCCTTGCAGATACTATCAACACAGTTTGATTTTCCTTAATCATATTATTTTCTCTCAGTGTATGTGAAATTGCTTTTCAGAGAATGTTTGTGTTAAGCTGAGTAGACGTCTCTATATCTGTCACATTAGTTCAGGGATACTTTGAATTACATTATTTTGAAGAAAGTGTTAAGTTTTGTTAATTGTTTGGCTAGACTGGAAGGGACCAAAATATATACGGCTTATTTCTTCGTTCATTCAGGATTACACACAACTTGTAGGAATTACTTTCCGACTTTAAGAAATATCAGACTCCCATTCAAAACTAGTACCTTTGTCAATATAAATATAACTCAACTGGGTCGAATATTTCACTTCATAGCGTGGAGGTTGGAGGTTGGAAATATATCAAATATCAAATGTTGTTGATCTAAAGAAAACTCAAAACTCCTCATCCTTTACTGGCGCTCCATGAATCTGTGAGCAATGCCTGCTTTCCATGGTTTGGTGTTGAGGTGGCGGTGTTCCATATTTAACCATAATATTACCTCTGATTTTTCTAAACGATATCTTTTCCAACTTCTTCGCGTTTTACCTGCCCAAAATATTGATGAAATGCATTGAGATATATGGGTAAGAAATCCTCAAATTTACAATTATCTTACCTGCTGCTTGTCATCTGCAAATACACTCCACTGTTTGATGCAAACTGAGGTCCCAAGCAGAGAATAGACCAAGTGTTCTACCACTTTGTCAGGTACACGATAAGACTCAAGCTGCCACCCTCCCCCCTCCAGAGTTCTACACTATTGACCATCACACAGTTTCTCTCGAGGATTGCCATCTTATACTGCCTGCAACAACAACCATACTGTTCATTCCCACAAAAAGTGATCAAAGGCAATTTCATTTGATAACAGAAGTTCAAACTTATTCATGCCATCCCATAATAATTCCCAGCAAAAAAGAGCCAGTAAACTTAATTTGGTAACACTTCATGAGAGCCTAACAATGGCCTAGCATTTATAATCAAACTTTGAAATAAAGGCATATGCTTATGTATGCTACAAAATTCTCCCAAATGCCTCCAAAGGCTTGCAGTCCTTGTGTAACACCTACCTAGAGGCTGCTTATTCGAGACTTTCAGTGAGTTTAATGAGAAAAACGTTTTCACATCCCCAGGGTCTAAAGCTTGGAGTGGGGGAAGATTTTTTATTTCGAGAAAAAAAAAAAAGAAAAAAAAAGAAACAACAATCTCCCAAAACTCCCAAGGACTTCTTTTAACTCATCTTAGATGTACCAGCCATGTTTACTGACCTTCTCACGTATTTCTGGAGGCCAAGGTAGATGTACCAGCCACCACTACCATATTCTTCTTCACTTTGCTTTTGTCTTATCCAAATGACTTTCCAATTGTTTACATCTTGAAAATATTGAAATAAATTGGGGAGAACCTGGACAAAAATAAAAACTTGTTAGTTAGCTGAGTACTATCTATCCTTGGATGCTTCAGAACTATATGCTTTAGTAGGACTATATAGTTCGAAATTTAGAGGAGAAAGCAAAATGCTATTATGACATTGACGAGAAAAATAATGGCAAGCTCTTACTTAGACTTAACATGTAAATTTTGACGCTGAATCTTGAAATTGAATCCTAGCAGCTCCACCATCATTCCAGAAATTCTACCAATCTTGCTGGAAGAAACAACAAATTCTAACCAAAAGCAGTTTTCTATTATCAGGTTCTTCAATGCCTCAAACAAAACCAGACCCCTAAAAGATTTCATTCAGTTGTTGACCCAAGTTGCTTGGTGTTGTCGAGAAACTTGCATCGATCCAGAAAACGTAATGCTGTAGAGGTACGACATACACTCTAAAATTTAAAGTTCCCATGACACTGTGCAGGTAGTTCAGATCAATAATCTATGGAGTATTGGCATGCCGGATGAAGCTTGTGAAACTGAAAATCCATTTCCATGTTTTGATCATCATATAGAGAAATGTATTGAACTAAGCTCTTTCCTTTTTATCTCTCAACAAGTAGACATTTCTCGATTGCTTCATCACAAAGATCAAGAGTTATCTCCATATTTCCTTCTTCATAGAATATATCAACAAAAATATTGTATATTTCTCTATCAGCGACCAACCCATGTCCTCTCATCTCTTCAAAGAGTTCCCTTGCCTCCAAAATTTTCTTCTTCTTGTAAAACCCCTTTATGAGAGCATTATATGAAGTAACAGAGGGAACATATCCTTTCTCAACCATTTCTTTATATAAAAACCACGCCTCTTTCAGATTCCGTGCTTTACAAT
The DNA here is from genome assembly GCA_033971965.1 of Cucurbita ficifolia. Taxonomy (NCBI): domain Eukaryota; kingdom Viridiplantae; phylum Streptophyta; class Magnoliopsida; order Cucurbitales; family Cucurbitaceae; genus Cucurbita; species Cucurbita ficifolia. The sequence continues at coordinate 20,411,469 of CM066965.1, forward strand.
GCCCTTTTATTAAAATATTGAAGGTGTTACTATCAGGGGTCACTCCTCGATTACGCATGCCCTTGTAAATTTCAGTTGTAGCATTTATATTATTTCTAATGCAATACTGCTTCATGAGAGTATTGTATGTTATTGCATTAGGCACAATGCCCTTCTCTAACATCCATCCTAACAGCACATCGCCATCTTCAAGCATTCCCAACATACAAAATCCATTCATTAGAACATTAAATGTAACGACAGTAGGTTGAAGCCCTCTAGCTAACATCTCCTGAAGAAGTTTATGAGCCTTACCAATATCTCCTAATCTACAATAGGCATCAATGATAGTGGTATAAGTGATAGTGTCAGGATAAATTCCACCCACCTCCATCTCTTCCATCAATCCTATTGCTTGTGCAATATTTCCAGCTTTGCAACTACCGTTAATAATTGAGTTATAAGTGCATACATTCAGTTGAAGGCCCTTTTTGTGCATCTCATCCAAAAGCTCATTTGCTGTATCCAGTTCTCCATGCTTACAAAGCCCATCAATCAGGGCGCCGTAAGTAACAACATTCGGAGTCAGTCCCATTTGAACCATCTCATTGTGAAGAGAAAATGCCTTCATCATCTCACCTGCTTTGCAATAAACATCGATTAGCATTGTATAAGCAACTCCATCAGGCTCGAAGCCTCTGCTAATCATTTCATGGAACAAATTTTGTGGTTCTATCACCTTTCCACTTTGACCAAATCCCTGGATAAGAGTTGTATAGGTTATATAATCAGGACTGATCTTCTTAGACAACATTTGGTCAAACAGTTTATTTGCAGTTTGAACATGTCCTGATTTGTAGAAACCATGTATGAGAGTGGTGTAGACTACCTTATCAGGAACAATCTTTTGAGACATCATCTCTCTCAATACTTTTTCTGCTTCAAATGGCTTGCCAATTTTACACAAAAGTGATATTATGCTATTGTAGGTATAACAATTTGGTTTCAGTCCTTTCATTTGCATGTCATCTATAAGCTTCAATGCCTTCTTTAATTCTCCCAACTGACAATATCCATCAATCACGGTACTATAACTAACAACATCAGGTGTAGAACTCCTACAATCCATCTGCATGAGTAACCGATGGGCTTCTTTTATTTTACCCAATCTACATAAAGAATAAATAACGATGTTATAAGATGTAGTATTCCAACTAATACCATATTCTCTAAAAAACTTTATGGCCATCCCTACTTCTTCAGAATTGTTAGCCATGCGACTAAGAAATAAATTACAAGAATCAACGGTGATAACTAATCCATAGCTCAACCATTTGTCCAATAGTTTTCTTGCTTCACTAAAAGAACCAAATTCAACTAGGGCCTGAAAAAATATATCAAATGCAATGGGATTTGATCCCCAGTACTTATATGTGTATATCAGCCGGTCGGTAAATTGAGCCATTGTAACACTAACCCCCAGATTTGAGTTCAAGAAATGATCACGAACCAGCTCATGAGCCATTCTAAGATCATTTGACGCCACGGCAATGTGAATAACAATGCAACGGGCTTCCAGAGAAGGATCTCTACGAATCCGTGCCCAATCAAAGAAAGCCAAAACCAAATTATAGTCATTCTTAATGTTCATCAGTATCCAAATCAGATGATCATGCCTAAAGCTGGATTCATAAGGCTTTAGAGTGCGTCGGAGAGGCTCAGAACGACGCAACTTAATTGTAGCAGTGATGTTATGGACAAGTTCAGCATCTCTAATTGTAGGCTTCTTAGGAGAATAATCAGGAAATGGTCTGGTTTGAAGCAAAAATGAAGATGGAACTCTTTGACTTTGACTCAACCATCTTCTAGAGAAAAGAAATGGTAGAAAGTTACACGTAGAAGCTGAATTAGAAGAAACCTGTAAACATCGAAACCGGGAGGAGACGGCGCACCACTTCGTGCGCAACGGTGGAACCATCGACAAAATATTTGCCCTTGCTGACATATGAGCTCTCCCCCATGTTCGATAAGGCATTACCCAATACCTATTCATTTGGTCTTTGGCAGGAAGGCGACCGCCATGAAAGAGCCCGCCAAACAAGCAATTCTTTCTGGGAAAATTGAACTGTTGCGGGAGATGAAGGGCAGTTCTACCAAATGGGCCAAAAGGGAACATTTGCCCATTTTCAAAATATAAATAATATTTTCTTATAAATTATATGTTTAATTTTAAATTTTTATTGCTTAAAAAAGGAATTGGGCTAAGCTTATTGGGCCAAGCTTATTGGGCCGGACATAGCGCAGAGCCCAGAAGATAGAGTTGAGGCCGTATGACATGGGCTCAATCCCTTCTTCCGACGATCTGGTAATTCACCCATCGGATTCCGACTTGACAAGAAAGCAAGGAGTGATCGATCAGTTGAAAGCTCCATTTCAATTGACTCTCTCAAAGGTACTCCTCCTGTGCAGGTGATAGAGCCACTGTTTAGCTTCAACTGAGAGCTTCGCATTACACGATCATGGGCACGGTTGAAGTTCTCGTGGCACAAATCCAAGGGCTGTCCAGCACCGCCGGCGATATCTCACGCCTCCATACTATTCTCAAGCAATCAGAAGAACTGCTTCACTCCGACACCGCTTGTTTACCTTCTGCATTGGCTCAACTTGATGCTTCCACACATTCTTTAGGATATCTCTACATTCTGTAAGTTTTTATTCTCTGAATTGTTCTTTCTGGATGTTGGTTGTTTAGACAAATTAGGGCCTGCCCTGCCTTTCTTGTATGCTACACTACTATAGTACTATTAAGGATTCATTCCTATCGGTGAGAGATTTTCTTTGAGCAATCATTTCTTTTGGTAAAAGTTTAAAGCGACGGAGTCCAAGAATTGGCGTTTGACGGGTTTGTATTGAGGGTTCAGGGATAGGATAACGACGTCTAATGGTCAGGCCATCCTATGTTCAAACTATTCTAGTTATTTGAAACTGGCTTTCTTCGATTTCGAGTGTGTGGTTGGAGCAGACATGGAGATGCATCTGATTAAATCCTTTTACCATTTTCATTTTTTAATATGTATGCAGAGGGCCTGACCTATAATGTTTTCTTTAAATATATTTGCAGAGAGGCATACACATCCGTTCCAATTTCACAAGAGCAATACAGTTCAACTGCTCTGACTATTTCAAGATTTCTCTCTTCTTGCAACCCGGAGCAGATTCGTTTAGCACCTGAAAAATGCAAGTCATTCCTGAAAATTGATTGTTATTATTAGTAACATGTGTGATTACTGCTATCTTGATTTTTTACTATCTTTAATCTGATTCTGCCGATTGTGCAGTCGTCTCAGTTTGCAAGAGGTTGAAAGATCAAGTTGTACTACTTGAAGCTCCAATTAGAGGGGTGACTCCACTTCTTACTGCTATTAGAAAACTCCAGATCTCTTCAGAACATTTAACCACTTTACATCCGGAGTTTCTCCTTCTTTGCTTAATTGCCAAGTGCTACAAAGCTGGCAGATCTATATTGGATAATGATATTCTTGAGGTTGATCAACCAAGGGACCTGTTTCTTTATTGTTATTACGGGTGAGTTGCTTTTCTTCTTCACCGTGAACTCTCAATTGATGTATTTTTCCTTCATAGTAAAGATGCATTTGATTACCTTCATGTTCTTTGTCAACTTGGTTATTCCTTCATATTTTATTTCTCAAAGTTTATATATATATATTTTTAATTTTTGCAAATGCTATCTTCTCTTTCTTTCTTTCTTTATTATCCCCCTTCTCTTGGATGTTGATTTCATTCTATGTCATCTTTGAGGACTTTTATGGTGCATCTAAAATATGTTTAGTGGTCAATAATTTAGGGTGAAAAGGCTTTTATAGTGCTTCCATTTGGAGTTCGGCTGCTTTTCTAGCTAAGCAAGAATTATAACGTTAAGAAATTTTATGGTGTATGTGAAACATCTTATGTAGTTAATCTAGGTTTCTTTGACTTATTTTATATTAGGCTAATGAGTGTGCTTCCATTTAGTCAAAATTTTCTATTGAGCCCTTTTTGGAGGAGTAGATCATATTTACTTTTTATTGTATTGTTTTTCCTTTTGTTGTAGTAGTTCGTTAGGGTTTGTTACAATTGGGTGCAACTTTGACTAATTTTGGTGGACAACCTTTTACCTTTTATCTTGCAACATTGGTTCCTTGAAACTTTGAAGACATTTAATAGGTGGCACTATAGTTTAAACCCATAACCTCAAGGCACCTGGTCTATAGTTTGTTTCTTTGTCCATTCAACTAGCTAGCGGTGTCTGTGTGTTTTGCTTTACGATAGTGTTATTATTTATGCGCCAATGGATGAGAACGACATCTTTTTTTTTTATTATTATTTTTTTTTAAAGAAGGATAATACATGATATTTAAAGACTTTATGCCCATCAGATTGGTAACCAACTAATATAAAATTAATAATAAAGTCTTAGATGAGGGGAGTGCTCTCCACACTATTTTCAGTTTCTAGGGCCTTTTTTTGTTGGGAGATGGGTTCTTGAAGAAACTTTTGTTGCTACGGAAGCAATCAAAGATTATGGGGAGTAAAAGGTTTAAAAAGGGAGGGCTTGTCTTTAAGATTGATTGATTTTGAGAAGTATTATAATCATGTTAATTGGGATTTTTGGACAAAGTTTTGTGAAAAAAAGGGATTTGGGCTGGTTGGGTGGAGATCCTCATTTAAAACTATCTTCTAATGGAGGACCTCTTAATGGTTAGTAAGCTCAAAATTAAAATCTTTTCAACTACGAAAATTAGGTAGGGCGATCCTCTCTCATTGCTATTGGGAGGCCTTTTTGTAAACCTTTGGTGTGATGGGAGTAGCTCATCGCCCCTCCTTGTGTATGTTTTTTTCGCTAATACAATTTTTCATTTCTTATAAAAAAAAAAGACCTTCGTGAGCGTTCCTTTTCCTCATGGTGGTTGACATACTTAAATAAGTTATCATCTAGTGAGATAGATAGGTACTTGGTTGAAAGTTATATGTTGGAAGGAATAAGGTTCAAATATTCCTAGGCTATGATCAATTGGGATAAGTTTTTTGTTTCTAGCATTAATTGTTACATTTTCCCTACGCCAGCGAGGCATGAGGCATTTTCATTGTTTCCTACTTAGATCTTTTATTATGGTGTAATCTTAGGTCAATTACATTTTGGATTCCTGTCATGATTAAAAAAATCTGCCTCCTTACAGGAAGACTAACTTTTGTTCAATTTGTTTTAAAAGTAGGATCTCTCCGTATCCTCAAAAGGGTGGAGAAAATTATATCTCAAAGTCTATTGAAGAGTGTAGGTTGAAGATATGGAATTTTTTACTCTTGTGGCTAAGTGGTTATAGCTAGTAAGGCAATATAGGCAACATCTAGCAAAGTGGAATGGAACACGACTATAGTAACTCAAGGCACTTTCAGGAATTGATGGAAGGCTATTTCTATGGGTCTCTCTTGCTTTTCCAAATTATTCAAGTTTTCAATTGGGGAGGGATCTAGGTGTATTTTTGGAAGGGTGATGATCTTCTTTATTGCTTTTTCCACCTCTATAACCTTAGCGGACTTTCATTCCTTGTTAATGAAAGTTTGGTTTCACATTTAAGTTTCTTATTTTTTTTTTTTTTTTTTTTTTTTTTTGAAAATTCAGGCCTCTCCGGACTAAATTTATTAAATCATTTAACTGTCTTATAAAAGACATTTATTTAATAGGAAAGCAACAAACTATGTTTAAGCAGGCTTGTTGTAAGTTGTGAATGGCATTGTCCTTCTAAAAAAATGTGATACATAATTTAATTCTACGAGATCATTCATATGCTGAGATTCAATTTTGTCTTTCTCTATAAATAGGGATTTTCTGATGATATTTTCTTATGTGACAGGGGGATGATTTGCATAGGACTAAAGCTATTTCCTAAAGCGCTTGAGCTTCTTCATAATGTGCACCATCTAATGGAACTCTTTCCATTGATACTTTTGATTTGAATTTTTTAACGTGTTTTTGGATGATCTGACAGCCACTCCCATATTTTTTATACAGGCTGTAACTTCTCCAATGTCATCAATGAATGCTATAGCTGTTGAAGCATATAAAAAGTACATTTTGCTCTCCCTCATTTACAATGGACAAGTATGCTATTCTTTCTATCTGCTTTATTGTCAGTTTTTATTATTGATTTTAAGGCCTCAAATATTTGGAAATGAGGAAGGAATATCTGGAGGTTTTTTAGATTTCATCATGTTAGGAGTATAAAATATGAATTCTGTTCTTGCTTCTTATATTGAATACTGGTACAATTGTCAGTCAGATCTTAGCGTTAATAAATATTCTCATATCTCTGTCTTTAGCTTTTTATGGCTCTACTATCTCCATATTTGTCACCTTTCTGATGGTAACTATAAGCCTCGACCTACGGAAGAAATTCTCGAAAAAATGAGAGGTTCCACCAAGGAGGAGGGTAATGAGTAATTATTATTCCCTCAACAAGGATGTAAATTGTGTGATCATCGTTGGATTTTGACTAGCTGAGCAAAATATCTCGAATATTTGTTTCATAGAATTTTAAACATAGTAACACTTTGCAGCATAACGGGGTTCTTGTTGCTTTTAGCTTTGAGTCACTTAGAAAGCTTTTATTTCCTATGATGTTAAGGAGACTAATTTGCCTCTACATGCATCTGATGGCAGTTTTCGGTTAGTCTCCCGAAGTACACTTCTTCAGTAGCACAGAGAAATTTGAAAATTTTCTGTCAGGTACTGTAAATTTGAACTGAAAAGCTTCTCTTTGTTCATGGACAAATACTTAGATACATTTATTTCAGTGTTTGATTTCAACAAAATGTGAATTTACCTCATTTTGAAACTGTAGGAATCAATGATCATTTTTGGATTTAGTTATCAATTTTAGAAAATGAAAATCATATCCATCAATGGAACGGTGGATCTAGACTTGCTTGAAATTAGAAATTTTCTTTGCGATGAGTGATGCAGTTCTTTATTGCAATCCTGAAAAATTGTCAATCAAGCTCTAGATATAGATGCTATCTAGATTGTATATAGGTGGAGTGCAATCTTGTTTATGATTGATCAAAGCAGCATTGTGGGTATAATAGATATAAATTGCTCTTAGAGTGAATGATTTAGTGCTGGTCTACTTCGGTATATTTTTGCTTCAAATGTGCTGATGGAAACTATGCATTTGGGTTAAGAAAAAATGTATTATCAGATCCAGTTGCTATCCGTGTGCTTGTGTCCCCCTTCCCTTTTCTGTGATCCAAGTGACGTGTCTATGCTACTTGTTTTCCTTTCCTCTTCTACAGCCCTACATTGAACTGGCAAATAGTTATAGCACGGGAAATGTTGACGAATTAGACACTGTTTTTCAAACAAACAGGGAGAAATTTGAAAATGTAAGAATTCCTATTTCACTATGTTATCACTTCAGATTGGTCCAATTAAATGGTGTGTGCATGCAGCAGAGAAGAGACCTTTGATTTGTCGATCTATCATCTGTATGCTTCTGGGTTCTTGATATGAGTTATTGGTCGTGTTGTACCAGGACAACAATCTTGGACTCATAAAGCAGGCTGTATCTTCTCTGTATAAACGCAACATTCAGAGATTGACGCAGACGTACTTGACCCTCTCTCTTCAAGATATAGCCAATTCTGTTAAACTCAACAGCCCTAAGGAAGCTGAAATGCATGTGCTACGAATGGTAATTTCATAATTGCAGGATTAATGTATTAATCAACCTCCACCTCTTGTAATATCAGTTTTTGTTCCAATTTTAGATCCAGGACGGTGAGATTTTTGCAACAATTAATCAAAAGGATGGAATGGTCAGCTTTCTAGAGGATTCTGAACAGTACAAATCCTGCAAGATGGTTGAGAATATTGACTCGTCGATCCAGAGGTATGATGTTTGGGATTGATTGATTGTGGGATGTTCGGTTTTTTAGCATACTTCATTGCACTTTTCCTTCCTCTATTCGTTACAGGATGATGAAACTTGCAAAAAAACTGACTGCAATGGATGAAAGTATATCATATGATCCTCTGTATCTAGCAAAGGTGAGAATCTCTAAATCAAAATCTCATTTTGAATTGTAGATAGGTGAAAGTATAAAAGAAAATTGTTGTTTTCAGGCTGGAAGAGAGAGGCAGAGATTCGATTACGACGACTTCGATTCTGTTCCTCAAAAATTTAATATTTGAATGGATAACCCCACCCTATGTACTGTGGATATTATAGAACAGGAAATTTTGAGGAGAGCAATGCAAAATGATTTGTATCTTTTTCCTTCTGCGCGTTATTGCTCCAAGAGACGAAGCCTGTTAAAAGGCCATTTGCTCCTCGTGAGAAATGTATGTTTGTAATCCGTCCTCGTTTCTCAAAAACTAATTTTGCGTTTGCCCGTTCTTCAAGTGTCTATTCCATGTCATGTAATATCCTCCGCTGTTTTTGATGGGACACAGAGATAAGGCTTCTGAAAGTTAAAAGATAAAAGTCAACATTCTGTTATTAAGTAGATGTCCAAAGCACATCAACAATGAGAGACAGGCTCCGAAAAGACTAATTTCTTGGTAGAAGAATCGTTCTTATAGTTCTTTAGTTCAGTTTTATACAAAAAAAAAAAAAAAAAAAAAAAACCAAATTGTTTTATAACAGAGACATCCATTAACCACCATTTCTAGGTTGTTTGTCTTCCAACGAGCTCCAGGAAGAACCAGCGTTCACATATCTTAATAAAATTCACCACCTCCCTTTTATTTCAAATGTACTTCATCCATACTTTTTGAAAATTTTGCTTGAATATCAAAGCCGCTCTAACAGTGGAGTATGTGATACCTATAGAGTTATAATGAAACTTCAAGTTTCAATGAGCATGGGAGTGGAGACAACAAATAATTACCTCTTTCTAAAAAAGAACATGAGCTTCAACTATTTAAATAATTTCCTCTCATTTGCCCTAATTTTCATAATTGAAAGATTACATATATAGAATTTCATTTGCCCCCTGATGTCAACGATCATCTAGCTCGATAGAGTTCGGGTCGAGAAACACGTAGGGAAGTCATTTGATGGTCTTTATTCACTGAGGAATACCAGGAATATGTTATGACTTTCTTTTCAGTATCTTATGCACCATATTATCCTGAACTTCCTTATGTTCATCTTCTATCATGCCTATCCGATTGTGCAACCGAATTCCCAATAAACATAAATTGTTGTATGCCATTTCAACAGAAAATTCATCAAAATCACTCCTGTTATATGCCATTCTCACAGCAAAGTCAACAAAAAGCAGTGAAAGTTGTCATCTGAGATATTTCCAAAATTGGCTACGAATTTTACAGAAAATCTCAAGGGCAAGAAGAAGTAGAAGAAGAGAATATTGCTAGTTGAGAATAATTATGAAACATGTTCCTGTGAAGAATCCAGCAATTTATATGTGCACAGACTAAATAAAAGAGAAGCTAGTGAAGCAGACCTTCTTGCTGCAAGAGATCATCAGAGCTTTTCAACAAGCAGAGAATGAAGTGCTGCCTCTGGAAATCAGCAAATTGGATTGGTTTCTGGTGCATCAGTGGAAGCTAATATTAGTTGAGCTTGAGCAACAACGCCTTCCTTCCTTGCTTTCTTGCGCTCTCTTTGCAGCCTGAAATACTCCCTCTTCCTTGCTCTGTAGCTGTTGGGATTCTCAGGCTGCACTTCTCTTGGGTACACACTCACCTGCAATGAAATAAGTATAACACTTCATTCCTGCAATGTAACTTACACTACCCACATATTGAAAAGTCTAGGTTCGAAGTGAAACCTTCTTCTTGTCAGGTCCATACTTTTCAAATTTTACAAGCCCATCAATCAATGAGAAAATTGTATGGTCCTTGCCAAGCCCCACATTCTTTCCGGCATGGAACTGAAATGATTGGTACAACAACAGAACTCAATTTCAAACAATTGATGTACGTTTGCGTTTTAACCCCTTTCATGCTCATAAATGCCCTAGACAATGGGCGGAACGGGTATCCACTTCAAAATTGAAGTGAAAAAAATGAGTGGATGGAGGAATTACCTTGGTTCCGCGCTGGCGGACGATAATGGAACCGGGCTTGGCGACTTGATCACCAAAGATTTTGACGCCGAGCCTCTGGCCTTTAGAATCGCGGCCATTCTTGGTGCTTCCAGCTCCTTTCTTGTGTGCACTTTCGATGGTTAAAGGGAATCTGTTAGGAAAGGAGACGGAGAGCTTGGGAGGGGGTTGAATGGAACCGAAATCGCCCTTGAAGAAGGAAGAGGAAGAGGAAGAGACGAGAGAGAGACCTCTGAATGCACCAACTAGGTTTAAACTCATGGCTGTAACAGGCATTTTCGGTGTGACCAGAAACAAATTTTGAGGCGAAGAAAATGAATGAACAAATGGAAGGGACGAAACAGGATTGAAGACGGGGAGCGAATGCGAACCTTATCCTTGGAATCACAACCGCCGCAATTCTACAGAAAACTGTAAACCAGAGGCAAAAAATGAAACGACGACGCTATGGCCAAGCCAAGCCAAGCCAAGCCAAGCCAAGTCAGTATTATATCTTTGTTAGGTGCCTCAAAAAGTAAAAAAATCGAAGAATAAATATATATATAATATATATATATATATATATATAATAATTTTTAAAATTTCAAAATTTAATATTATGTTTAATAATTAAAAAAATCTTTAACATAGACTTTAATTTAAATATTATAAGTGAGTAGAAATGAAATTTTGGAGACTCACACTCTTCGAAAATATATAAAATTTAGAATAGAATTTAGAAATTCTCTCTTTTAAAATATATTTATATTTATATTAAGCTGGACGAGGACAAATAATATAATCTTGTCTCTGACCCTATCTAACTAACGGGAAAAAATCTCTCTCCATTCCTTGTCTAAACGGAGAATCTCTGATCTCTGAATTAAATAGATGGGTAGATTTGATGGTTTCTTTGTAGTCAACCTAAACAAACTCATCAACTATTCAAAAGAGGTTTAAGAGTTAATTTGTTAAACTCAGCTATTCACAGAATCGAGACTCAACATTTCCTTCATAACTAGGATAGGCAAATAGCAACTGATCCTCTAATTCTTCTATCAACATTGTAACATTCATCCATTTCAATACATTTTGATTCTTCCACTAAGATAGTAAATTGCAAGTCAAATAGAAATTAGTTCTGCTATCTTGAGATGCAAGATCTTCCCATCATTTCACATATTATCTCAAATTACATCCCAACTACAAAATAACTACGAATCATCCCATTGATGAGGTTAAGGATCTATATCAAATGAGAAAAAACTAACCACGTTGCAGCACCAGATACCCTTAAGAAGAACTAAGGAAAGAACAGCAAAAATGGGAAGCAGATGAGGTAGAACTGACAGGTACTATATCCTTACTTGGTCTAGATGCAAGACTTTTATTTCTTTGATCCTGCTGTTGAGGACTCCGAAACTTTTTCACGCTGAACTGCTCGAGGAACAAACGTTAACCCTCGAGTGTGCCTTCGACCAAAGCTGACTGATGATGGAGTTGAGTCTGAAGTACTTAGTTTAGATACTCCCAAAATGAGGCCATCCATAGTTCCGTTCTCGATTTCCATTTTGGAAGTTTCTTCCCTTGGTTGAAGTACTTGTTTACGATGTAATTTCTGTCTTTGTTTCTTAGATGGAGGAGCTTTCTTAAAGAATTCAAATGAAGCAGAAAACTTATGCTTGTCCACTAGATGCTGCTGTCTGCTTTTGTAGCTCTTGAACTTCAAACCACAACCTTCCACCAGGCATTCATACTGTGAAATATTTCAAAGTTACATCAATCAGTAGCATATTTCAAGTGAAATGATAATATAATCTAAAAAGGAGATGGGGTTTATGACTTGTCCTTTCATTCTATTGCAACAATGCTACTCTTATTCTGTTTTAGTGTTCTTCTCGACCAAGAATTTGGAAAAGAAATCAAGTTTACAATTATACTAGTAGGTCAGTCCCCCAGAAAACTAAAGCTCCGATCCCTCCCCACTAACAATGATTAAAAGCTTCATGCTCAAGTCTGTTATCCTAAACATACAGAGCAATAACAATATATGAACTATTGAAACTTCAACGTAGACCTCAAAGCCCCAACTGGATAAAAAGGACAATGTGACGCATAAGTAATTCCCTGTATCTACAGATCAGTACAGATGCAGAACAGAAATATATAGGATAACAAGTTCGAAGTTATATACCATGTCATAGCCACGAGCAACTTTGGCTTGAAAGAACGAGTCGTGTGCCTCAGACACATGCAGACTAAGCAGTCGTGATGTTGGATATACTCTTGGGCAAACTGAACAAGAGGCAGTATGCCGTGAATTGTAGTGATCTTCAAAGTCATCCAGCGATTTCAAGTGCGCACCACAACCGACTATTGGGCAAAAGATTTCCCTATACAGATTACAATGGCAAATTCCAATCATAAAACACAGGAAACTCGAGAATGGACTGTTGATGATACATCGAAAATAAAGAAAGAAATACTGAAATAGTCAACACAAACCATTGGTTCCAACTTGGCTATGAATTTTCCTCTAGGAATTTGTAACCAATCCAATTAATTTGAACTTCTAAAGAGTTCTTGAGACTTGTTAACATCTAAAGTCATGATATATGAGCAGATAGCAAACTAAAGCTTTACCTGCCGACATCAACTACCATATTATGAAGCTGGAGCTTTTCATCTTCGGTTAAATCCAAGGCAACCTTCAAAATTATACGAAAAACAAGAAGAAACGGAATATCATGAGCGTCAATAATAGGGGTTAGAATGAAAACTGCAACAGAAAACTCAAAACCTAGAAAGCTACAGTATCAATCAAACAAGCAAACATACTCATAGTCATGCTGTGACAAGAGTTGATTTCATGAATACAGTATAAAATCAGCAACAAACAAACGCATACAGGAGAGGGCCACAAAAACCTGTTTGGCTAAGATTTCGCGCTCGACATTTCCAGAGGCGAAGAAGGGAGAATCAGGGTCGAACCTCCGTTGGAAAGGCTTCCAGTACGGAAACTCCGATTGTGCTTCAACTTCCATGGTACCGTTGCAAGAAGGAAGATTCTTTCAATTTGGTTTGAAATTGGAACCGCTGAAGGCCAAAGAGACGCTAATCAACCTTCAAATTTCAATCGTCGAAATCTCCTGATCGGGATCCGACCCGCAGCACTCCGGGTTAGACCCATCCAGCAATAATCCGATTCAAAATTTGTAATTATTTATTTATTTTATTATTATTATTACATTCAGAGAAATTCTCCTAATTTTAAAGCAAAAAGTTTTCACCCAATAACGCCATTTGTTGTCGTTCAAGGGTGCCGACCCCAGTAGCCTCTATTTCAGCCTCTATTAGAGCAAGACGACCTACGTAAGGCTGAAACATTGGAGTTTGCAATACAACATGTAACAGGCTAAGCACACCGTTAGCAGATATTGCCCACTCTAACCCGTTATGTATCATCGTCAGCTTCATGATTTTAAAACGTGTCTATTAGGGAGAGGTTTCTACACTATCATAAGAAATGTTTCGTTTTATCTCAACTTACACGAATTCGTGGGTTCGTCAAAATAAGGTTCAACATGGGGTGGCTTACAAAGATTCTATCAACCCTTTCTTCCACACACTGTTTATTCCTCTTGTTGTTAGTCCACGTTTACAATTTTGCACTGAAACCAACGCCATTTAGGCTGCACATGTTAATCAAACCACGCCGCCCTGGATTTGTTGATGCGTCACTTTCATCTCCTGCCTTCATTTAGGGGCGGTTTTGTCACTTTCAGCTGACTTATTATATAATTGCTTCTTCATCATCCTCATGTTGAACATTATATATTGGTTGAAAGTGGATGACAAATTTTGAGCCATACTAGATTAACTAAACGACTCCAAAAGTCCATCGACACGTCTCGCTATAGTGATCGAACTGATTTCGACTTTCATTAACCTTCCTCAGATCATACCTACATTTCATTAACAAATAAACGAAGAAGCCAATAAAATCGTGGGTATAAAAAGAAAACAAGGGGCATCGGAGATCGAGAGATAAAAAAAAGAGCATAAAAATAGGGAGAATGGAATTAAAAGTGTGGGTGGCTTTAGTAATGGTGATCGTTGCTAGAAGAGGCGAGGGGCAGCTGGTACAGAATTTCTATAGATCCAGCTGCCCAAACGTGGAGCAAATAGTTATGCAAGCCCTTCAGAATAAGCTCTCTCAAACTTTCATTACCATTCCTGCTACTCTCCGTCTCTTCTTCCACGACTGTTTCGTTGAGGTATATTCTCCGCGGTCGCTATTGTAGAAAAATATTTTTAATATTTAATAAGATTTTTTTATCTATATAGATTCTAAAATGATAGAATTAAATTGTTGCATCGACTAAATTATTACCCATGAAAATACAAAAAAGTTTTTTTTTATTTATTTAAATTTATATAATCCACTTTTTGTGACAAAATTATTGACTTTTTTTTTTTTTTATAAAAAAAAATTATTTTCATGCACATATTATGAATTATGAAAATATATGGTTAGTTGGAAATTAATGAAAATTTAAAAGATTTATTATCGCATTAATCCGGTTTAAACTCCTAAAGCAACTAATCTTGTTTACCTTATTCTTTGTCCTTTGTGGCAGGGATGCGATGCTTCAGTGATGATTTCATCGCCGAGCGGAGACGCCGAGAAGGATGCTCAAGATAACCTCTCCCTCGCCGGAGATGGCTTTGACACCGTCGTCAAGGCTAAGCAGGCCGTTGAAGCCGCCTGTCCCGGCAAAGTCTCATGCGCCGATATATTGGCTCTCGCCGCCCGAGACGCTGTCGTCCTCGTAAGTCACCGCCACCCTCGTTCTTCTTCTTCTGAAAACCAATTAAATCTCATAATCGATTCATGACTTACAGGCCGGAGGCCCAAATTTCAACGTCGAGCTAGGACGCCGCGACGGTCTCATTTCCAAAGCCTCACGCGTCGACGGCAATTTACCATCTCCAAATTTCGACCTAAACGCCCTGACTTCAATCTTCGCCAAAAACGGCCTCTCTCAAACCGACATGATTGCTCTCTCCGGCGCGCACACCATCGGCGCCTCCCACTGCAACCGCTTCGCCGACCGCCTCTTCTCCTCCTCCGGCATCGATCCCTCGCTTAACCGAGCCTACGCCGAACAGCTAAAGCAAGCCTGTCCTCGAAATGTTGACCCAAACGTCGTGGTCCAGCTAGATCCGACCACTCCTAACACGTTCGACAACGTGTATTACAAGAATCTGATAGACGGGAAAGGACTATTCAAATCGGACGAGATTCTGTTCACGAGCTCGGCGTCGAAGTCGACGGTGGTGGGATTTGCGAACAATGGAGGGGAGTTCAATGCGGCGTTTGTGGCGGCGATGAGGAAGCTGGGGAGAGTAGGGGTTAAGACGGGGAGGGCGGGAGAGATAAGGAGAGATTGCAGCGCCTTTAATTGATTGGGAGAGGTTGTTGGAGCTTTAACAATGGCTTCCATACAAATGAATAAAGACCACATTAATTAACAACACGACATTAATTAACAACAACAACGACATTAATTAACAACAACAACAACATTATTTGCTCCAAAATTATGTTCATTCATAATATTAATTAAACGGGAATTTATCTTTCGAATCATTTGAACAAATAATAAAAAAAGTTACCAAATAATATTTTATCTAAACAGACAAAACGACAAAAATTACCAAAATAAATAAATAAATAGCATTTTTTTTTTTAATTCACCGACCAATAATGGTGAATCCTCAATATAAAATGTTCCACAACAATTATATATATTTTTTTTTTTCAGGGAGGAAGGGAGGAATATGGCACATGAAGATGACTGTTTCTCTTCCACCCAACTGCAGTCCGCAACACACAGGAAAAAGCTTTTACATCAAAGGGTGAAGAATTCTGAAGTGTAACAGTGAAGTAAATATCCATTTCGGGTTCTCCGGTTCTCGTGTCGTTCTTGCAACGCCATCCGAGCAAATAATTCACTCGATCTCAAAATAACAAACATGAAAAAGAGTAACACGACGAATGAAACCGGTCTAGGAGAGCGTCGAAGCTCGGGATTTTCCATAGAGGTTGTAGTACACACCTTTTGTCCGGTGCACCAAAATCAAACTTAACATGCCTGCAATAGCACAGAATCCAGCCATTATCATACAAGTTAGAAAGAAACATATAGCACCCTCACACTTGAGCGGTGCATCGACATGAACTCTGCTGAACCAAACTGATGAGGAGCTCTGCAGCTGTGAGAGACCATTATGTGCTTGCTTCTCTGCTTCACTATCATATATACTGCTCGCGATTAGGCCCGAAAATATCAGAGATCCCATCGGAGTTGAGAGAGTCAGGAAGTTGTATAATGCCCCGAACTTTTTCAACCCAAACAATTCCGAGGCAGTAGCAGGCACAATTGCCCAGTGAGCCCCGTATCCGAGCCCCGTGATGAGAGTGCCAATGTACATTGCCCCGGGCCACCCCATACCGATGAAGATATGCCCAAATATCATAAGGAATTGTGCAGTTGCCATAGCAATGGGCCTTGGATAAGCATAATCTCTGTTCAACAAAAGCATAAAGTTTTAAGAGAAGTATAAAGTTTTATAACAACTGAAATCATTTTCGTACCTCACAACGATCTCAGAGAAGTAACCGCCACCAACCCGGCCAAGAAAGTTCCATATGCTGATCAGGGATACAAAAATATGCGTATTATCATAGCCTAAAGACTGGCTCATCTGTCCGAGGTTGTCGATCACGGTCAATCCAGTTCCAGAGCCAAGGAGAAGGGAGAAAAATATAAGCCAAAAGTCTGCTTTGATTAAAGCTTGTCCCAAAGTAAAGTCCTCCCCTCTACGAGGACCCTTCCTCCTCTTGACTCGTACTGCTCCTTCTGCAGCTGCCTGCAATAGTCTTGCTTGCAGCTGAGCAATGCGTTTTTGTCGCTCCGACGCAGGAAGTAAGTCCTCTCCCTCCGATTTTTCATCTTCGACCTCACTAAATATCACTTCATTACCATCTGGTTCAGATCTAGCAGGCTCCTGTTTAGGAGACTGTTGCAGGAGAGCCTCTTGCTCGGGATACGCCGTTGTCTCCGAGCTAAAAGTCAATATCACAGGAATCAAAAAGGGAGTAAGAAGGATAACAAACATAACAGCAGTGAAAATGGCTATCACAGTGGGGCTCAAATCAACAAGATCCTCAACAAGCATGACTCCCATCAGATATGCAGCCAAAAGGAGGCAGACACCATAAACACTAGTAAAGCTCATGCTATCGGACGGCCTCACTTGTCGATGACCAGCAACGGGTCGGATAAAAAACATCATACCAATAGCCACAAGAGCAGGACCTACTGCTATCATGAATATAAGATTGGCTGAATCAGGGAAATGCATGATTGCATATATTTGAGTCAAAATTGCACCACTTAAACCAGCAAAGCCTTTCAAGATCCCGACCACCGGACCCCTGCTCTTCGGGAAGTTTTGTACGCAAGAAACCAGAGAAACTGTGTTGAAGTATGTCTCCCCATTCGTTCCCACAAACACAAGAACGCACATCTGCACAATGATATCCATACTTAACCAACCACAAATTGTTCTTAAACTTCAACAGATTAGAGTGGCTCAATAGCCAACGCACAGGCTAAGATTGATTCAGGACCTTTCAAAACAACTTTTTAATAGCCTCAATCAACATATAGACTCAGCAAATCTGTTTGTAAAGTATTTTCATAGCAATCAGTGTTTCCATCATTGAATATTCAACAAAATTTCTTCTATAATCTCAGTGAAACATATTATCGAACACATAAGCTGCATCCCGCCGAATCTTTCGACAACCCATCTAAAGAAAAAATCATCCCCCCACACCCAGATGCGCTTTTGAGAGTAATCAACTCGTTGACCACTTTGCAAATTTTGAAACCATTCAATGAGGATCTGATAATGGATATCCGTTTCGAACTATCGAGAGACGAAGATCCAAACCCACAAAGAAATGGAAATGGAATCCGAATAGAAACTCAAACAGAGGAATTAAAAGAAAGAAAAAAGAGGGAAAGATTCGAAACTTACAGCCCAGAGAGGCAAAACAGGAGCTCGACCAGTGACGATGAGCCAAACCCAACCATACCCAATAAAGTTATTGAGAGCACCGACTAATAGAGTTCCCCAGAACGGCAATATCTCCGACAAGGTTCCGGCCAAAATGCCAACGCTATCGCCAAGATCCTTCGCGACACCGAGCCGCGCAATTTGCCTCTGATTATAACTCAAATTCGTCTTGATCACCGGCGATATGCTTCCGAAAAGATACCCAATTCCAGCGCAAGATTGTACCCATATTGCAGCCACAAAAACCAACCATCGGTTGTTCAAAAAGGCCACAAGCTTCTCATTAACCCGACCCATTGAATGCCCACAACCCCAGCTCTGTCCGATTAAGCGCCCGTCGGGAAACTTGGATGCGAGAATGGAGGTAAGGAATAGAGGAACGTGTAAAAGAGGAGGTCAATTGGCAGAGAGGCGTGGGACAAACACAGCGCAGGCAGTGAGAAGCGGGGAATGATAACGTGGGGTCGAGTGATGGAAATGGGTGGCAAAATAAAGAAGGATTATTTTGATTATTTATTAGAAATACAAACATCCCTATGAATATGATAGCGCTCATGGAACTGTTCTGATATGCAAGCACCATACGCAAGAAACTTGAAGCTGGCAATGGCTGCATCGATTCAAATTAGAAGAACACAACGAAGCAAATTGATAATCTGCTGGGAATTTTACCTTTTCTAAACACTTGCTGTTGATTATGCTGATCCAATTTAAAACCTCCAGCGTTATGAAATCCAATCATCAAGTCTGTTCTTAAATTTTAGGCTTATAATAATTGAGTAAATTAAAAAGATTAAATTTTTATCCTTCGATTGCCAAATTGAAGCTCGGGAGTGGATAACGACGATGACACACACAAAGGCTGATCCACATCTGCTTCCGAAGGTTGTCCGTATCCACTTTATTTCATCAATTTTCTTTATTCAATCAACCACAAACAAAACCATGTTTTGTTTTTTTATATCATTAAAATAAAAATGTTCAAAAATTTGATCGTGAAAATCATAACATATTTTTTAATAAAATAAAAGAGGCAATTATTTAATGCAAGAGAAAAGCACATTTTTTGCAATGGTGATATTAAATAGAGCACATATCATATATTGATATTACTTGTTGGTATCAACCTTATCATAAACAAATCTTGATTTATCATCTTTCCAATAAATTAAAAAATAAATGATAAATTTTTATGGTCTATTTGAACTGAATGAGAAAACAATGGGTCGTTGTCTTGTCTATTGATTAAAAAATAAAAATTATATATTCTCATTCCCACGACTTGATATTTAAAAATAAAAAATAAAATATTAGGAGGGGTCGAGGACATAAATTTGAATACAATTATTGAGAAGTATGGTATGAGATAATATCATTTAAAAAGGCTACTCCATGGACCATATGTTCTTACTCTTTAAGAACTCATAGTTATAGGTAATATAGGTAATATTTTTTTATTTATTTAAAAGACAACATGTAGAACAGATATTCAAAACGACCTTTTGATAGAGGATTACACGTTAGCTATGCTCATGTTGATAGACAAGTTATCTATTTATGTAGTCTCAATTACATACACATTTATACTAAAAAAAAATTGTGGCAAAATTCAACTCAAACTTCTAAACTTTATATCGATAAGAACTATAAACTAATCATTGTATGAATTTAAACCAAAAACATATCAATTTAGACCATCTATCATTTATGTTTGAATCGTAATGTCCAAACTTGTGATAATATCAATTAAACTCCTGCAGTCTCGTGCGTGAATCAATTTATTTAGACCAAATAATTGATGATTTTTAAATGTATAGTTCAGAATTTTTAAAAAGTCTAACACACGTGTGAGAACTGAAGCATGGACGATTATCAAATTGAGGGTCTACATTGATCTATACCGAATTTTTCTCCTATCGATGCAAAATTTAATCACCAAGTTTAGCAACAATGAGTAAACAATTATAAATGGTCACTTGTAAGCTAATAAAATTGAAAAAATGGATAAAAATAAAAATACAAAATAGAAGGGAGAGACAATAAAACGGGAGAATGATAAGTTCTTTGGAAGGAGTATTTGAAAATAATTCAATAAAATTACATGAAATAGGAATTGTGGCCATTGGCTATATTATTACCATACCAGTAAATTCTCAAAATGCTAACAAATCTTTTATGTTCCAACTTATTACCCTCCGTGGGCATATGATATGAAACAATTATAATCCAGTAAATCACATAACAGGTGCAACGTACTTCTCAACCTCCACTCCTAAACTTTTTAATCAACACAAATATAAACTTAAACTAAGTAAATTTATTAAAGGTAATATAGTTATCATTGGAGGGTAAATTAAATATTGCGACTTCGATTTGATGTATAAATTATATATAGCACAGTCGAAGCCAAAAAGAAGAAGCAAGGATGGCCCTATAAATTAAAGAAATAAAATAGAATGACCACATTACCTTTCCAGCAATGATGGAGAAAACTGAGTGGTTCTCACCCAGCAACTGGTATTGCAAAATTTCCACAATTCTTCATCACCCAGCATTCCCATCACTATCCAGCCGTTTGAAGGATCTGCTGTTTGCTCTTTTACTTGTATCGATTACATCTGGCTTGGCACGGTCAAGTGCCTACACGACAACAGTTTTCTCAAATATTAAGAACGCAACAAATAGTCAACTTTTAACTATAACTCAACTGGTTAAAGCATTATATTTTGCCAAAAAAATGTTGGATGTTCAAGTGAACACCCTCCACAATTGAACTAAAAAAAAAGCGAGAGTTGCAAAATGAGAGATGGAATGCTACCTGAATCAGAGATTCAACACGACGTCGCATCCGTGTGTGCATAAAACCTTCTGAACACTGTCCAGAGATAATGAAATTATTTATTCAGAATCGAATAATGAAGACTCTCCAATGCGCATAATACGATAAAAGGAGAACAGTTACTTCCTAAAGTTTTCTATAATTGAGAATCCTGGTCCTAGCTTTCCTACTTTATAGTTACCAACCCAGATATAATTCTAGCCTACAATCAGCTTTTTGAGGCGAAGTTCCTTTGTGTTGGTGTCGTAGCCATGCATTCTTGGTGAGAGAACGTGTGGATAGAGAAAAGATATAAAAAGTGGAGGCTTGACTTATAAAAACCCATTTCTGGTCATTTGAATTACCGTGATTTGGGATTGAAGACAAACTTTGATAAGGCATCTACGGATTGAGAGATTGAGAATCAATCTGGATCAGAATTTCAAATAATGGATATGGAGAGTGAGATTAAATCTTGGGACTTCATGCCTACTCTTGATGTACCCAAAATATTTTTGCGACTAATAGTCTTTTAGATATCTCCTATAGGAGCCAGGCAATCTAAAGGGAAGAGAAAGTTTAATAAATTAATTGAAGACCTAGGCCTTATGGAAATATGTTGGGTCACGATTCTTTGCATTCGTTGATTGATAGATTCCTTGTATCAACGGAATGGGATATGTCGATCAATAATTCACGGGTATCAAAACGTATTTTCTCTGACAATTTTCCATTACTCCTTGAAGTTGGGGGCTTTGCTTGGGAACTACATCCCTTTAGCTTCTACAATAGTTGGCCTCAAAATGATCCTTCAGTGCCTTCTTTATTTCCTTCCAATTATCATGAGCAAACAATCTTGTTAAAACCACTACATCACAAAAATCCATATTCATCATTTCTCAATCCCCCCTTGCCCAATATGATTGAGAAGAATTTAAAGCTTCACAATCCTTCAAAGAAGTTGGATTTAGAACTCTTCACTGGAAAATCCATGAGCTTCAAGTTTGTTTTCACAGCCTCCACATAGTTTTTGTGATTGGTATCTCCCATGACAGAGGGGAGCTTATAACCAAATCCTTATACCAGTGCGAGTTTTCCACATACTTCCTAAGAAAGTCCTTTATCATTTCCCAGAAGATGAGCCAACCTGGTTTAGAAATTCCTGCAGAAAGTTTAGAAATTCCAGCAGGAATTTTAAGCGGTTTCCTTCTTCTTGAAGATGGTCATACAACACATTCTATACTCCATCCTAGAGAAGACCTTTGCTTCAATAAATGAGTTGTACAATTCTCATCTCCATCTTGCTTGAAATAGTGAAAATGCACTAGATAATGAAGCAGATTCACTAATGAACTTTCAAACCAATGCAAATGAGATAATGAAAGGGGAATTACCAGCTTGTTTGTCATGTCTTGTTATGAAAAAAAACTATCACTTTCGAACCAAAGCAAAAATACACATTGACACGACAACTTTCTAAATCCATATTTCTAAAAAGAAGAAATAAATAACTTCGAGAAAGATGAAATCAGAAGATGCTCAACCCTAAAGCAAAATCCAATAAGGCACAGACAGAATGGAGGCTAGGAAAGAAAGGTTAAGAGGTAGTAGAAAAGAGGAGACAGGAGAGAGCATTTTATTTTCACTATACTATCCAAAGAGTCGAACTTATTTTTGGGATTGGTTAGCAAAAATAACCATTAAACGAAAGCCTAGGACAGATATTGTATCATATAGTAAACATGTATCATTCAGTCATGCATTTTCAAGTAACAAAGTGAACTTCTTAAAGAATCCACGTGATGAAAGAAATTGATTTAGGTTAGTATAATGTAAATAAACAAACCTTAACATGATAACTAACATATGCATGAAATGTTGACAAGCTCCAAATTACACGGTCGATCTTTTTCCCCTCTACATGCCGAGGGAAAATTACTGCATTCAATAAAGACATTGCAGTTTAGAATATGGGGGAAAAAAGAAAAAAAAAACTTGTAAAACAAGCACCACTTTCGAACATTACCAAAAGTAACAAATCCCGCATTGGCTGATAATGCATCATTAGGAGCTCCCTTCAACTCTTGAGGAGGAGATGGAGACCATGAACAAGGAGGGGCACTATTGAGTCCAGAACTTCGTCTTGCTTCTACAAACTCCTGAACAGACATAACGTGGAATTTCACAACTTGGTCAATGAAAACATGTTGTCCTAAACAGTCAGAAGCATAACTTCAGAAGTGCTATCATTAGAATTACAACATTAGAATATCCTGTTAAGGAACTAAAGAAGTCATGGTCAGGATTATACACAAATATATGGCACCCTAATTTTTCATAAAGAAAGTTAAAGTTGTCATTTGCAGACTTCTATTCACTTGATGGGGCGAATAAATTATGACCTTACCTGGAGAAAAGAAGTTGCAAGAGCAATGTCTATAGAATCCTTAAATCTCATCGGAAACACCACAGTTACCTTGTCAGCCTGTTATTACCAAAATCTTAATCTTGTCAAATAAAAAGTTATCTATTTAAGTCACAATATGAGTAAATGATGAAATAAACTGAGCAGGTACGATTACAAGGTATCAAATGTTTCATGTCACATCAGTATAAACCAATCCAGCACAACGAATTACGGATTAACTGCTAGCAAATGCAAGTAAGAAATAAAGACAACATTGGAAATAAGAAAAATGCACAAAAACAACAATGTCTTAAATAAAGCCTTGTTTCAATTACTTTTCCTTGTCTCATACTTCATTAGACTAAACATTTCATAAATTAAATTTGTATCATTATTTTAGGTTATGCTCCTTGCCTCACTAGAGCCTGCTCTTATTTTTGTATCTTACGTTTTAGCTCCCAAGGATTGTTCCACCTCAAGCTTTAAAAACAGCAGTAAATATTGTCCTAAATAGTAAAAGCAGGAGCAAAATGATCCTACTACCTGAGGTACAAGAAAAAATGACTCTTTTGGACGATGTACAAGTGCAACAAGCCTATTGACATCAGGACCAATAATCCTCGACCCGAGTTGTTTAAGAATTACTCTTAATGGAGCACCAAGAACCACTTCCCTAATCGATGCAACTTTTACCAAAGTAGTGTGCCTATTATCTGCAAGAAATTAGTTAAAAAAAGCATCAATTATAAAGCTCAAGCACAAAAACCTGATAACTAACAGACAAATAAAAAGTAGAAAACTCCACAAAAGTTAATGCTCTCCTACATCCGTTTAGCTCCATACACCGACAAATATTTAAGCTTACTTAGGTTGCAAATTGTTCGTAAATAAGTTTTGACAAATAATATTGACAGTGACTTGATCTTGTCGTAAATGGACAAAAATCATATTGAAATAATAAAGGAAGAATTATAATACTCCGACTCCAAGCACTTTGAAAGGTATAGACACTCCTACCCAAGCACTTCGAGAGGCTTGGCCTCTCCAAAATTAGTCTTCCAAAATTTTCTAATCCTTTCTCTAACTCCCTCTATTTATACTATTTCACCCTAGGTAATTAGCATGATCCTACAACTAAAATCCTAATAACACCTCCAATATTTCCCTGCTAATACTCTTTAACATATTCCAACCTACGATTTTTCTCAATTCTCAATGGAGCTCAGGGGAAATTCCGAAATATTAACTTCCCAAACAAGTATATTCTCTGCAAGGCAGTAGTGAAAGCCATGTGCTAGGAGACGTAAAGAATGATACAGATAACAAGAAGAAATACTCAAAAAAATATACGAATAGCCCATTTTTCTGCAATGTCCATAACAATTTATAATGACCTTAAAAATAAAACGCGATAAACCTTCATCGTGAGGAAGTTTCGAAAGATTCAACTTTAATGTGAGATTAAAACCATCTCTTGGAGGGTCAAGAATCTGTACAAGCACGCCATATGCAGCTTTAATTGCTTCTATGGCTCCAGATGGAAGGCCACCACAAAAAACAGTATCTGCAGAAGGGATGGGCAATGATACAGATAGCAGGAAGAGATGGGGGTTCTTCATTGAGACCTACAAAACAATACAGATCAATCATAGACATTAAAACGAAATTCAATCTGCTTCAAAATTATGACAACAAAATAATAAAAAAATCACCTGGACATGGTAGCGCACATCATCAAATTCCACCCAATTGTAATCCACTTCCACTGCTTTATCAAGACTGAAATAAACAAGAAAAATATCAGGCATTTTGGACAATTACATAATGAAGAGTCCGAGTCCATGGCTGGACATGGAAAAGTGACGAAGTCTGGATCGGAAACAGATAAAAAGGAACAAAAACCTACTTCTGCACCCGATTTAACAAAGTCTGGAGCAGAAATCTGGAGTGCGACTGCAATAGTATCATCGATACAGCGTATTGGTGACTCTCCCTGCAACTGAGTCGGGCGGATAGATCTAGAATTGCGAAATCGAGGACCGGAAATGGAATCTCACAATGTCGTGTGGCTGAACGTTTCTCCTCTCCCAGTCTACAAGGCGAAGCTATGCCCAAATGCGACCAGCACAGCACTTCTTCTTGGCGATTTCTTCTCTTTCTTTCTTTTTCCTTATTATTATTATTCTTTTTGGCGTTATTTCTTTCGTTAATATAATGCGCATTATCATATATGGTTCTTTGGTAAATAACCTAATATTTAAGGGCGAAATTAAACGAAGCCATCTTTTCAAACCCTTTCTTTGTCATAAAAAAAAAAGAGTTAAAATTAAGATGTATTAATTCAGAAGGGGAGACCGTGAATGTTTTATAAATAACAACCTCTTTTAATTAATTAATTAAATAATAATAATAATAATAAATTTTAGAGAAACTAAACCGACTTGAGTTTAGATCAACATTGGTCCGTTCTCAAACAGAAAACATGCACACGTTGATAAATATGAACTCATTTTATGAATGAATTAAATGTGTGTACTATTTGGAAAAAAAATATATTAATGGTAATATCGCTAATTTTTTCGACCCTTATTATTTGGTTTTTATATTATTTATATCAACCCTTTTTCAATCCAATTCTTCTCTCTTTTTTAATACATTTATTGGTAATATATATATATATATATTGGGAGGAGAGGTGGAGGATACAAATTTTTATCCAATTTTTGGTAAAAGAAAAGGAAGGGAATAAAGAAAAAGGAAGAGTTAGGAAAAGCGAGAGGACATTTGTTTACCGACCTCCCTTTTTCCCTGCCCGCTTATTCTACCGCCGAGCCCGTCAATGGTCTGGCCCACGTCGTTATCCCAATATGGCCCACTGGGCCCATTTAGCACTTAGCTTATGGGCTCTCATGAACGATTACAGAAGTAATTAGCTACTACCGCTTGCACACAATAAACTTCCTTAGTTCAGTAAGCATTGCCACTAAGCTAGTGTCATTCTCGTAATTAACAACAACTTCTCGGATTCCCATCATTTTCGAATCGTCAAGTAAAGCGTTATTTCTCGTTTCGATGCGGGAAGAGAGAGAGGAAAAGGAAAAGGTGAAACTCTGTTCAATTCCGTTTCTCTTCTTCTTCGTCATCTTCATCGCGTTTCTGCAAAGCCACTTTTTCTCTCGCTTTTCTCACCAAAGCTCTCTGCTACTTTGAGTTCCTCTTTTGATTTCTTTCTTTTGGTTTAGTAAATTATTACGATATCTCTGACACGATGTCGGATTGGGCGCCAGTGGTGATCGGAGTTGTTCTGTTCGTGCTTCTCTCGCCAGGGCTTCTGTTCCAGTTCCCGGGGAATAATCGGCAGTTTGAGTTCGGGAGTATGAAGACTAACGGTAAAGCTGTAGTCATTCATACTCTCATCTTCTTCATCCTCTACGCCGTCTTCATTCTCGCTCTTCATGTCCACATCTACTCTGGATGATCCGGTAACCTCTTCTTCTCGTCCTTCTTCCGTTTTCATTCCAGATTCTTACGAACTGAAGCTGCTGCATTCCTAGTGCTGTTTGTGCCTTGTGTGTTGTTGTATTTCTGTTTGATGCGGATCTTGTTTGATCTGTTTGTATTTGCGATTTCTGTAGTCGGAGACTCGGAAGAGATAGAAGGCATGTTGTATGTTTATTTCGTTTTACTTACGCCTTTGGTTTCCATTGCTAGTATAGATCTAATTACATCGAACACTGGTCTCTGTAGCTGCTCTATCTCATGGAGAATCTTCTTTTTTGTCTCTCTCTGTTCTTCGATTTAATAAATTCATCGCATCTCAAGTACAAGATATTCGTCTTAGTGCGGACAGTCTGGCTAAAATTTTGTTCAAATTTGGTTTGTTCCATGGTGCAAGCAAGCTAGTAGAAGGATATTATCCATTAGTTAGAAAATAGGGAAGAATTTTGCTCGAAATATTCAAGGAATTACCGTGAGAGTATTTACAGAAGCTTACCTTCTTTATCATCCCCCCAAAAAAGAATTGAAATTATAGTTTACATTTAGCAGATTACAATATAGAAAGTTGTTGTTCAAAGGGAAAAAGAGAACATGAAAATGGAGCAGAATAGAGAGAAATATGCCAAGTCCTAGAGAAAGAGAAGAAAAAAAAGGAAGCAATTCATGTGCTGAAGGTAGCCAAAGCAGATGATTGAAAGTCAGTTAACGTGTATGTGAATACCGATAGCGATGACCAATATGGTGAGTATGCAGAAGAAAATGATAGCGTGCACCAAAATGGCAATCCCACTGGTGTTCATATTCCCAAACTCCACCACCCTGATTCTCGCCGGCAACTGAAAAAGCAACCCTGGCGACAGGACAATGAACAGCGCCACCGCCACGACAACCGGTCCCCAGTCTGCACTCATCTCAATCTACAAGAGGAGGAGTGTTCTGAAGTAGTGGAGTTTCTGTTCAAGTTCTATAGAGAGAATTGAAGGTTAGAAGTAGGTGAAAAGAAAAGAGGGGTTATAAGGGTGAACGAGTTTGTTGATTTGCTTAGCAAAGAAGGAGCTTAGGGGATGCCAAACTTGGGGAGAAAGAAGAGAAAATGGTTTATAAGCAAGGGAAAGTTATGTTGATGAGTCGAAGGCAGTGGATCTGCTTTATGAAGATGGAAAGAAAAGGATCTCTATTGAACTGCACTTTATTTCTTGCTTTAGAGATGTGTGAGGAAGGTGGAGGGTTTTGTTTAAAGAAAATGGATGTGTGTGGGAAGTGTAAAGGCGGGTTATAATGCTTAGAGTATTGAGAATGCTTTGTTGTTTTAATTGTTTCTTTACAGCAAAGAATTTGGAAGGATTGTCATAAAGATGATTAAAGCTTGTGGAATTCATTGTACCATGATGCAGGAATGAATATGATTTCAGCAGACACAATGGACTTCACACACTTTGGTTGGGTAATATAGAGAATATCTGTGCCTTGCCTTTTAGATTTATTACTAACCAATTGGTCTATTATTTTCTTCACCTCTACAGGCAATCATCATCACTCCTCTCTTCTAAAAAGGGGTACCAATCAAATAAAGAAATGAGCATTTGTTTTAGCCAGTTTAGAAGTGATTAAATCAGGCAATGACTAAGTTCATAAAGTGATTTTAGTCGTTTTAAAATCATTCTCGAACTCGTTTTTTTTTTTTTTTTTTTTAATGAGAATTAGAACTAGTCCTAAAAAAAATGATTGAAACCCATCTAATTATAAACATATTGTTAAAACTTCGGTTGAATTGGACCACAAAATTGTTTTTTTGAATGAAATCTTTGTTCGAACTTACAAAATTTATTTTCTTCCTTTTCTCTCTTTTTGTTTTTTTAGTGGGACCCTTGCCTTTCTCGTGTTTTTGTACTGATAACTATATTGGTAAGAAAATACATTAATTTATTTATTTTTCTTAAATTGACTATAAGATTCTCTTACTTCTTAGTAGTACATATTGAGATCATTTTAATAAATACAATAATTTTATTAATCGAGCAATAACTTTAAATTTAATCATTTGAACATATAATGAAAAAAAAAGATATAAAATATAAAAACATGAATATGTAATAAAAAAAAATGAGTCATTAACGTGATGGAAAGAATTAAATATTGTGAAAATAACCTATAAGTTTCTTAAAAAAGAAAAAAGAGTATACTAAATAGAAATTTACTAAGGTGAGTTGAAATACAAGTTTAATTTCTAAACATCTTCAAAAAAGTATAGTTTCTTAGCTGAGAAGTATTTAATAATTCTCATATATATAAATCTCGAACTCTATAACAGATATTTGATCCGTTGAAAATGGAAGATTACATTTTTAAGAGAGTTCTCGACTTGAACCGAAGCTACAAAAATAATTCATCAAATTTTGATCCATCCTAATTTTTTTTTTTAAGAAAAATCAATAATTTTGACTGTTTAGATATTTAACCTTTGCTTGAGCACATATAAATATCTGAGAGAATATTATTCAAAATAGCTCCACTTTGGTCAAGTCTTGGCTCATAATATATAATCAAAATGATTCCTCATTCATAGCTTCTCTCGTACATCCACCTTATTATTACTTTTTATAATAAAAAACAAAGAGCATAGAATCTGAGTAAAGTTTCAATATTTAGATAAAGATTAACTATAGGTTATACATTTATATCGATCATTTTAAAACAGAGTTACAAACCTATATAAGTATCTACAAATGCTTGCAACCAAAAAGATACAACTTTTATTGACCCTCTACACCATATCATGCAACAAAGTTGCTTCTTCAGCCGATCAACCCCTCAAGTCTAAACCGTTCTTGCACAGACGATATGTACATAGCAGCCTTCCGATCGATATGTTCGTCGACAACGACGCCGTAACCGTTCCAAAACTTAGCCTCGTGAACGTTCATGGCCTCATGAACAACTCTTTGGTTCGACGGAGCCATCTTCGCCCTCTCTTGGTGATGAAGCATAAACGAAACATGACACGAACACGACGATGCGTTCGACGACGTCCCCGTTGGCTTCGTCTTTCTGCTGCTAGCCATAGCTTCTCCATGGTGCACAAGGGGTCTTGCTGATCTACACCTTGAATCCATTCTTTGTTATGATATTTTGTGTTCCAAGTGAGGAATGGGGTATTTATATGCGAACCATCATGTGATATTTTAATGTTATCTGTCTCATGAACAGATTGGAGATGGATATGAGAGAATTTTTACTGTATTCTGGTGGAGACCCACCAAGGGAGAAAACAAATATCTAAAGCATAATATTCAAAGATATTAGTTCTTCAAAAGCTAGATTGGTAAGATATGGAAGAAAAGCTTGGTTTTTTTTAATACTTTTAAGAGACCCAATATAGAGTTAATGACAGTTTTTACATTAATGGAATATAGATTAATGCATAATGATTGTATCAAAATAAAAGATTAGCTGTAATCTCTTAGATTAATATTTGTGGTTTGGAGAATCTATGCTCTTTTTGAACAAAGAAAAGGACTTTCTTTCTTCTACCTGTTACAACTCTCCTCATTTCCTCTACATTGGCCAAAATAGTTTAACAGTTTTGTGCCAAAAAGATTGGTCTTTTAAAGTGGTGTTTATAAAACGGAGAGGAAACGATAAGGGTGTGGAAATCTCTCATTTATAGACGCGTTTTAAAACCGTGAAGCTGCCAATGAGTAATAGACCGAAGAAAATAATATGTACTATCAGTGGGTTTAGACGAAATTGAGTTTGTAAATTAATCCTCTGAAGTTTTTCTGATACTCATAAAATGTTAATAAAATTTCAACGCTTTTCATTTAAAATTTAGTGATAAATATATTTTTGAATTTTTTTTTGTAAGTCCTCTTATTTTATTGAAATAATTTGATGTTTGAGAAGGGGATTAAGCCCAATTAGGTTGGTTCGTCGTCTCGCTGCCATGGCGAGCTTTGTATGTGGTTCAAAGTTGTAGCTGCACGCGACTCCTTAAGGTATAGAATGAACTACAATTTCCCTTCAATTTCTCCTTATCTTCTTTTCCGAACTCAAGCCACTGATTAGTTACAGTCTCTCAACTCTTTCCTTGCCTGGATTTGTTACCATTTTAGCAGCTATCTCTGTTGCTGTTCTTTAAATTTAGCTTAATTTAACGTTTCTAGCATATCTTTTTCTATTCTAGTTCACGTAATCAAGATTCACCCATTTCATTTCGTTACAATTTCTAAATTGAAACAGAAACCATTTCAATCTTGCGCCTCATCGAGTTTATTTTGATGGGTTATATCTTATTGAATCTGGTGGTAGTGCAGTTTGGTGGAATGTGGATGTTACTGTGAAACTTGATTAGGTTACCAAGTCTATTCCTGACTCTTCTAAGGTTAGGGGTTCAAGAGATCTCACATCGATGGGAGTGGAGAACGAGTGCCAGCGAGGACGCTGGGCTCCAAAGGGGATGGATTGTGAGATCTCACATTGGTTGGAGAGGGGAATGAAACATTCTTTATAAGGGTGTGGAAACCTCTCCCTAGCAGACGCGTTTTAAAAACCTTGAGGGGAAGTTCAGAATGCGCAAAGAGAACATTATCTGCTAGCGGTGGGTTTGGGCTGTTACACAAGCTATCGGCCTTAATTTTTTACTTCGAGAGAAAAGGGTATTATATTCTGCTCTGATTTCACAGTGTATAGTTGTGTAATATAGCATGACAAAGGATTCGCTCTTCTGCTTTGCTTGTTAATGGCTTGGTTTCTAGCGGCAAGCTTGGCTGCAACATGGGTGAATTTCAACTTGTGGGGAGGGTTTGTTACAATTCATTGCTTCATGGATGAATTTTGAACTAGGCTCTGAGGGGAGGAGGGTTTGATTTGACATATGACATCAACCCCTTGACATGTTTTTAAGCCAACTAATTGTGCTGACCATATATAGTGAGAGGAAGGCAATGTGCTATACTTCGTAGTAGACATTCTTCAATCTTGAGTCGAGTTGTATTATGGGTTTGTGATTGGTCGGATAGCCAGGGAATGTAGAAAATAAATTAAGGGGTGTTGTTTAGAATGATGAAAAGTAATTAGAAACATTTTCAAATTTATCACGAAGGACTTGTCTACCTTAACTGTAACAGCCTGAGGCCACCACTAGTAGATATTGTCCGCTTTAGCCCGTTACGTATCGCTGTCAGACTCACGGTTGTAAAACGTGTCTGTTAGGGAGTGATTTCCACACTCTTAAAAGGGATGCTTCGTTTCCTCTCCAACCGACATGGGACTTTACATTAGCCCTATATTTTCTGGAGATTACACAAAGCATTTCAACCTGACTGATCCCAATCAACCATCAAGGCACTTATGAAGGACTTGTCTATCCTCCATTTTGTTAACATATTTCTAACCTGGACTTCTTCCCTAAGATTTATTCTCAGTTTATAGCACACACATATACTTAATTATCTTTCCCACGTTACTTTCCTCGTCTGTTGATTTTTGGAGTTTTGAGTGAATTCTTGGACCGAGTGGAAGTGGAAAAACTTTGCTGGTTAATTCTTGTCCTCTTTGGCCTATTACGTATTGCCATCAGCCTCACGGTTTTAAAACGCGTCTACTACTATGGAGAGAGTGTAGTCCTACTCCGACCATGACCAGTGGAAAAACTTTGCAGGTTAATTCTTGTCCTTTTTGGCCCGTTACACATCGCCGTTAGCCTCACGGTTTTAAAACGCGTCTACTATGGAGAGAGTCTAGCCCTACTCCGACTAGTGTCTCGCATCGTCCAGTGACAAGGTCTGATAACATTTGTAACAACCCAAGCCCACCGCTAGCAGATATTGTTCTGTTTGGGCTTTCCCTTCTAGGATTCTCCTCAAAGTTTTAAAATGCTTCTACTAGTGAGAGTTTTCTACACTCTTATAATGAATGCTTCGTTCCCTTCTTCAACTAATGTGGGATCTCACACATTTACATTTGCTTTGAATTTGAGATGTAGCAGGCTTTCCCTTACTTACTTATTTGTTGATGTGTTCTTTACAAGTACGTTAATCTTTCTTCCCTTTCTTCTTTAGCCTCTCTTGCAGGTCTGAGCGAACCAACTTCAGGTTCCATTTATGTCCGAAAGTATGGTAAAGATGGCAAACCATGTGCAGTCTTCTCAACCGTTAACCCCTGAGAGAGTTGGCATTGTCTTTCACATTCAAGAGAGGTATGGCCCATTTTTGTTCGCCAGTTGGGATTAATATTTTTAAACTAGCATAGAATATTACTGAAATATGATTATAAGAAACATTGCAAAGGCTAGGCTCCTTTAGTTTCATAGAGCTGTGCGGTCTTTCCTTTACACACATATCACCAATTTTTCCTGCTATCTATCTTCCTTCCTTACTTGTAACAAAAGTATGTAGGGGAAGGACAAGGTTCCAACCCAAAAGATGGGGATGAAGGAGCTTATAGAAACACTTTTCAATCCTATCCTGAATATCATTCTGCTCCTTACATTTCGCTCAAGAACGCTTCCATTAGTTTCTTTACTAATGGAAGAAGTATTATTTCCTGCTGCTACTTGCTACTTTGTTCTTTGTTCTTTGTTCTTGATTCTTCCATTTTTGTTCATAAATGCTTTGCCAAACTTTTGTTGGATTTTGAAAATTTTGTACACTCTCTTCTCTTTCAAGAAGATTCATTCAGAAGTATGATGGGCTTCTTGACTTCCATAACTAGATTGCCATTGCATTACCTCTTTG
Organism: Cucurbita ficifolia; assembly: GCA_033971965.1. Lineage (NCBI taxonomy): Eukaryota > Viridiplantae > Streptophyta > Magnoliopsida > Cucurbitales > Cucurbitaceae > Cucurbita > Cucurbita ficifolia. Next base: position 20,445,163 of record CM066965.1, read on the forward strand.
TCTGAACTCTCCTCATTCCGATGAAATCTTTTGTTTTTGCTTTAAATTTTCAGCATGGGGCTTTATTCTTGCTTTTGTGAGTCGCTACATGCACTAACTCAAAGGACCAAAAATGGTTGGAAATTGTAGCCGCTCAAACCCACCGCTAATAGATATTGTCCTATTTAGATTTTTCCTTTCGGGCTTCCCCTCAAAATTTTTAAAAGGCGTCTGCTAGGGAGAGGTTTCTACACTTTGATAAAAAATGCTTCTCCAATCGATGTGGGACCCCCCAATCCATCACCCTTTGGGGCCCAGCGTCCTTGCTGGCACACCGCCTCGTATCCACCCCCTTTGGGGCTCATCCTCCACGTTGGCACATCACCCGGTGTCTGGCTCTGATACCATTTGTAATAGTCGAAGCCCACCACTAGCAGATATTGTCCTCTTCGGGATTTCCCTCAAGGTTTTTAAAACACGTCTAGGAAGAGGTTTCAAGACCCTTATAAAGAATATGGAATCTGATAGAGATCCACAAGGTAAAAGGTAGGTAAAAGGTAGGCAACCATATTGAATTGCCCGTGTTTTTGAGGGGGATTGGATTTCATGAATATTTTGGGATTTTGGCATCCATTGTGTTTCTGGAATTTGGTTAATTTTTACATTCATTATAGGGTTCCACTCTAATTGTATAGTGAGTCAATTTCCATTTTTTATTCTTTACCAGTTTGGCAAGTAGCCCACACTCCCACACCCTAACATTCTTTTTCAACTATATTCCAATCCAAGCAGCTGATTCTATTCCCATGGATGGAAAGGAAGGGTTCATTTTGAGACTTATTTTTTTAAATATTATTTTACAGAATTAGGGCTTTCTTTCAATTTTTAAATATTTAATATTGTTTCAAAAATACCTTTCAACTTTTATAAATGTAGTTTTGGTATAAACTCCAATTCTTACGAGATCTATACTTATATTCTCTTCTTATTAACTCTTGAGATGATAATTTGAATTATTCGAATGGTAAAAATGAAGTTAAAAGATTTAAAAGAAAAAGAAAAAAAAAGGAAGGAAAATATCTTTAGGAGGATCGCTGTCTAAGCAAATCGAGAATATAAATATTAAAAATATCTTCCAAAAAGGTGTAAATGGGTTCGAACCGTCTCTTTCACGTCATCGTCACAGTAGCCAGCTCACACCCTATGAGTGGGGTCCACAATATGCCGGTTTTATACCAAACCGTACCCGTGGCAGTGGTGTTCCAATTGGTACCCATCATCACCAGACACGTCGGCTTGGGAGATCTGCAATCATCTTAAGCCACGTGTCGAACTGGGAATCATGGGCTCATTATCATTTTGTGTGCGCTGATGCACTGGGGATTACTGTTACTGCCGCTCTTTTCTTTTTCTTTTGGATTCTCTGCCCACAGAATCCAAAAAAAAGTTTACTTAAACTCAATCTTTCAAAATATATACAAGTTAGAGACAAGTCAAAATTAGATCTACGAGAGCTTATGTTTAAAGGAGATAATATCATATAAAGATGAAGATTTGTTGTTCTTAATATGATATCATAGCTGCATTGTTGTAAAACTACATCAAGAGTGATGCAAATTCTCGTGATTATGATAAGATTATGTATCCATTTCAATTGGTTGATGTTGAAATGGGGTAAGGAAGCATTTGGATTTGGATAAAAGGATTGTAATTAGGAGTGTTGATCTGTGTTATGTTGTTAGAGAAAGTCCACGTATGTGGGTTGTTCATCACTCAGCTTTGTAACCGTCAGCCGCCAAATCCCCCTTTGTTTTGTTTCAAGATAAGGCGCTTACCCACACCTAGGATTTCTTTATCTTCCATTTCCATTTCACACCTAGGCCTTATTTCATTGGAGCCATTCCAATTTCCAAATATCTCCTTTTATCCAAAATTTAAATTATTTGTGAGAATTTTATCAAATTATAAAAACTATAAAAATAAAATTCTTATTAATGGATTACTTTTTGAAATGCTTTTATTTTAATTATCATTTTGTTGTATTTATTAATTTATTTTGTTAATATTTTTTTTATTACCAACTTGAGTATGACTTGATTAGTTAAAATATCCTATATATTATGGATTAAGATGTGGAAGTTCGAATCTATTCGTTGTTGATGAAATTAAAACAAATAACGTAACTATTTACAATTTTATATTATTATCCATGAAGTTGGAATTTTAAGCTGATGTTTTTTCTTTGTCATATAATTTTTTTTATCAAAAAGAAATTTGGTTGATAGTTATTTTTTTCTATTTCATGTTTTATTTTTTAAAAATAAATACTAACATGTCTGTGATTCTTTATTTTTCTATATATTGTTCCTTCAAATTTTATTTTAGAAATAAAACTTTAAAAATGAGATATTCTTTTTTGGAATAACATTAATTGTCAAGGAATACATTAGAATCATTTTTTAAAACTCAACGTTATTCACGCATTATTTTATTTATTTTTAAATATATTCTTTACTAACTTTTAAAAGTAGATTCACCTAGAATCGCACAATATTCTTAACAAAATTACAAATTTCAATTATATCCGTTTTTTATAATATCTATTATTTTCTCTTTTAATTTTTGCAAATTATTTTTTTTATAAAAAAATTATATATATTTATATATTTATTTATCTTTTAGTAGTAAAGTTGTCTGATTTCGCTTTTTAATTTTTCTAAAAAGAATTTATTCTAATAAAAACAATATCTATCTTTTTAATAAAAAATATATGAGTTATAATTTTTATTAAAAAGGAGGATAAATCCTTTTTTTTAAAATCCTCATAAATTAAAAAATCCCATTATTGGGAGTAGTTTTATAATTAAATTAATAATAAGTTGGAGATAGCCTAATTTTCTTTTTTATATTAAAAAAAAACATTAGGGTTTGGGAAAGTTGGTTGGCGGCGTGTGTGCCGGTGGGAAGTCAATAGTTAATCAGATTTGTTTAGTATCCTTAATCCAATAGTTAAACAAGGAATTAAAATATAATTATAATGAATTAAGAAAGAAAAGCATAAAAATAACGTGGGCAGAGTACCAGTGGCTCACGCTGAAATTGCCGGCGAGATGAGCGGCAATTCTCCGACCAACCCCCCGCGGCTAAGACGACACGTGATTCGCAGCGCCCTGAGTGGTCCCTTAGAGCTGGGGCAATATCGCCATCAGTAATATCCACAAAATCTTAACTCTTCAAAAAGCTTCACTTCAATTCAATCCTCCCTCCCATCGCCATGGAAATGGATAGTCAAATCCTACAAATTAACAAACTAAGAACCTAAACTTCCATTGCCTACCCTAATTCCAACACTCCCTTTTTCTTCCCCCTCTTGTTTATTTCCCTTTCCCCTTTCTCTGCTTCACTTTTAAGCCTTCCCCTCTTCCTGTTCTTGTTCTGTTCTTCCTGTTCTTGTTCTTGTTCTTCAAGTATTTGTTCTTCTACCCTCTTTCTGGGCATAAATTTTTTGTGGGTTGTTCTTTAAATCTGTTTTTGGGTGGAAATTTGAAGTGGGTTTTCTTTTTCCCCCTTTTTTCAAGCATGGACAGCGAGTATGATAAACTTATCAGGAGGCTGAACCCACCCAGGTACTCTTCTTCCTTCTTCGTCTTGAATTGGAAACGCTTTTGATTCCCCACCTGAAATTTGCTTCTGGGTTTTTGTGAGTCACGGTGTTCGAAATTCCGAGTTAATCTTTCTTCTTTTCAGCTTTCTTGTTCTTGTTGAAATTTTGATGTTTCAATGTTGGTTGACTTCTGGGAGTGATATCAATAATTTAAGGCAGTGGTTGTTTGATTCTTTTTGCTATCTATTTACTCGAGCTGATGTGAATGAACTTATGATTTATGAGTTTAGTAGGGGTTTGTTCTGTGAATTCTGATTCATTATATTCAATCTGTTCTTGCAGAGTTGTGATTGATAACAACGCTTGTAAGGATACTACAGTGATCCAGGTGCTTGATCTTTAAGTTTGCTCTGTAATTCTTGTTTCCTTTTGTTGATTCAATCAGGAGCTAAAGATTGCTCCAATCCTTTTCTTCTACCTACCAGGTTGACAGCATGAACAAACATGGGATTCTCTTGAAAGTTGTTCAAGTCCTCATGGATATGAACTTAATCATTACCAAAGCCTATATCTCCTCTGATGGAGGCTGGTTCATGGATGGTTAGTAATTTTGACCCTTCTGTTATTTTGAATCTGAAAAGCTTAGCCACTTATGGGTTACTTTTTGTTCTTTCTTTCCAGTTTTTAATGTTATCACTTATGATGGAGACAAAATCAGAGATCAAGAAACGATAAACGCCATTCAAATGGTAAACTTATTCTATCCCTTGTTGACTGTAATAAGTGGGATAGATGAATGAATGTTCCATATTTTATGTTATAATGTGTTTGTTAATTGCACCATGTAGAGGCTTGAAGTGGATGCGAGTTTCGTGCCATCGTTGAGAGAGTCGGTTGGTGTGATGCCCTCGGAAGATCATACTTCAATCGAGCTGTCTGGTACTGACAGGCCTGGTTTATTGTCTGAAGTTTGTGCAGTTCTTGCGGACCTTCACTGCAATGTTGTAAGTGCTGATGTTTGGACACATAATAGTAGAGCTGCAGCTGTGGTACATGTGACTGACCACGACACTGGCCGAGCAATTGAAGACACACAGCGGCTCTTAACGATCAAGGAGTTACTATGCAATGTTCTAAGAGGGAGTGGTGAGTTAAAGGAAGCGAAAATGACACTTTCTCCTCCTGGGGTCACCAGCACAGACAGAAGGCTGCATCAGATCATGCTGGCTGATCGAGATTACGAAAGGGCTGACAAAGCCAGGCTTGGGGTTGAAGATAAGAACTTGAGACCCCATGTTACTGTCTTGGATTGCGCCGAGAAGGATTATACTGTGATTACTACAAGATCTAGAGATCGGCCGAAGCTGATGTATGATGTTATTTGCACTTTGACAGACATGGAGTATGTGGTCTATCATGGAATGGTAAACACTGGGAGCATGGAAGCTTATCTGGTAATTCCAAGCCCATTTTTCGTCGAAACTAGTTGAGCTATTTAAGTTTTTAGGTTCGGTTGTGATTTAAAGGAAAACGGTTACTTCTTTTTCAGGAATTTTATATCAGACATAAGGACGGGCTGCCGATTAGCTCTGAAGCCGAAAGAGATCGAGTATTGCATTGTCTTGAAGCAGCCATTGAAAGAAGGGAGTCTGAGGTACAAGAGAGGCCATTGTTGAGTTTCTTATCCTTGTTGTTTGAAGGTAAAGCATAGGCAATACATTATCTTGTCTGCTTTCCTTTGCAGGGGCTTAAGCTAGAACTGTATGCAGAAGACAGAGTTGGGCTTCTATCAGATATCACAAGAATCTTTAGGGAGAACAGCCTATGCATCAGGAGGGCCGAAATCGCCACCAAACGTGGAAAAGCCAAAGATGTTTTCTATGTCACGGACATGACGGGAACCGCCATCGACGTGAAGGCCGTTGAGTCCATCCGCAAACAGATCGGTGACGCCATGCTGCAGGTGAAACACAACTCATGGCTCTCCGAAACGCCTCTGAAAGAGACGACGACAGGATTCTTCTTGGGAAACTTGTTCAAAGCAAGAACTTTTCAGAATTTCAAATTGATAAGATCCTACTCTTGAAAGCAGCAGCTGCTCTGCCCATTGTGTGTATATTTCTTCACAAGTAGAAAAAGATGCACAGATACATGACAAGTTCAAGGGACAGTGTAACTATATAGGAATCCTTCTCTCTGCAACCCTTATAAGTGAGGGTTTGCTACAATGTTCTCATATTGTAGCCAATAAACCCAAAAGAAACCAGCCACCTTGTACTGAAAGGCAAGTTGGTTGGGATGTGTATGTCTGTACAGACCAGTGTAGTGTGTGGTACATTAGACGCTGTTTCTACAGAATTGTAGAAGACTGTAAAGCTATAATTATTGGGCTCAATGGAAGTGGATGCAGAATATGCTCTAATTGTTGTATGTCACAGCCATGTGATTCTCAGTTACCATAGATTCATTTCCATGGAAGGGTGAAAATGGTCTAACTTAGTCTTCGGTTGTGAGATCCTATATTGGTTGGAGAGTGGAACGAAACATGTCTTCTAAGAATGAGGAACTTCTCCCTAATAGAAGCGTTTTAAAACTTGAAGGGGAAGCCCTTAAAGGGAAAGCCCAAAGAGTCAAAACCTTGAGGGGGAGTTCTTTTGCCCCCAAGGAAGACGATATTTGCTAGTGGTTTGCTTGGACTGTTACATTGGTGTACTAAAGACTAAACTAAAAGACGTTAATACATAATAGGTTACTCTTAAAAGGAAGGGCATTCAATCTTGGGTATATATTTTACAAAGAAACAGAGCAAGAAGAGACCGACCCTTATGAAGTGTCAGCTGAAAAATGGATACCTAAAACATGTTACTTAGCAAGCAGAACCTCTAGCATGCGCAGAACTTTTAACTAAATCAGCATTTCTTCAAACCCAACCCTCCATAGAAACGCACCAAATCCAAGAGTGTTACATTTAAGAGACATTTCATCGAATACCTTCTGGGCATGCGCAAAATACCCATCATAAGCAAGGGCAGTCAAAAGCAAATTACATGGTTCGTATCCATTAATGTCAGTAACTGAAGTAATCTCATTAAAAACCAAAAAAAGCATCATGGGTGTTCTTGCCAATGATCAACGAATAAAAAACAGAGCAATAAACTGACAAATCGAGGTTAATTTTCTGAGTTTGTACCTGTTTCAAGAGACTGTGGATGGCCCCACAGTTTGGTAGTAGACATCTTGATCCCAAAGCAATGTTAGTGTTCGCCGCATTCATTATATTCTTACAAAAATATTGAATTTCTAGCCCAAACCTCTTTTTACCTAAGTTGGTGTCAAATCTGGGTCCAAGTTTTGAAGTCCAAGACGATGCCCATATGAAGTGTTAGGCTTAGTAATCCTGGCGGGTTGCCAATTATTAGGATCGAATCTCTGTTCGATACTTCCCAAAGGCAAAAAGGAAATAGAAAAGCTTCCTTGTTCATTGACGCTTCCGTACTTACCTTAACTTCAAACCATCTCCACCAAATCCGTCTTCGAAAGTCGTAGCCACTACCATCTTCTACGGAACCGCATCGCGACGCCATGGATAATCGGAAAGTCGTCGTCTGCGACAATGGCACTGGGGTATCTCCTTCTTCTTTCAATCACTGTTTCAATCTATTGTTTTCTTTCCCCATGATCATCCTCATCGCGATCTTACATTCCCCTCTACAAATCTGCCAAATCATTGAGTTTCCTTTTTTCTTCAACGTGGTTTGGTTCGGTTGATTAAGATTAGATTGTTCATTATTTGCAGTACGTGAAATGTGGATTTGCCGGGGAGAATTTCCCCACTTCTGTGTTTCCTTGTGTGGTGGGAAGGCCACTGCTTCGCTATGAAGAATCACTCATCGAACAGGAGCTTAAGGTTTGCAATTTCCCTTTGTATTTTGAGCTAATTGAAGAGTTGAAATGTTCGTGGTGCTCCTCGATTTTCTTAATATCATGACTGATTTCTCATTTCTATCGTTAGCTCGACAATGAACTGTTGTCATGATCTTTGTTTGTGACTATTCCTCTTGTGATCTCACTCTGAAAGCTAGTTTGTCTATGATTAGAAATTTCCAACATTCAATCCGATTGTTAGGGATAATTTTATTTTCTACTCCATAGAGCAGAAGGGGGAATGCTCATTGTTTTCGTGGTTAAAGGGTGATTTCTATTCGATTAATTAGCGTGACTGATTAAACGAGCGCTGTTTTAATGTTCTCGGTGCTCGAAAATAGAGTATACATGTTCATTTCCCATGTAGAGGTTATCTTTTATGAGCTTAGGAATTGCATTTTAGTGAATCCAAGATATTTTCGGTCTGGATGTCACAGTTTATGAAAAGAGTGATCCTGAGGTTAGTAGCTATGTATTTGATCGTTAGATCCCACATCGGTTGGAGAGGGGAACGAAACATTCCTTATAAGGGTGTGGAAACCTCTCCCTAGTAGACGCGTTTTAAAACCGTGAGGCTAACAGCTATACGTAACGGGCCAAAGCGGACAATATCTGCTAGCGGTGGGCTTGGACTGTTACGTCGATTATTCGTTCTCAAGTCTTCTCTCTGAATTACTATAGGACATTGTTGTTGGAGAAAGCTGTGCAGATTTGCGTCATCAACTTGATATAACTTATCCAGTCCATAATGGTATTGTACAAAACTGGGATGATATGTGTCATGTGTGGGACCATGCATTTTTCAACGAACTGAAGGCAAGTTTTAGCTATTATGAGCAGTTTATATTCTTCCCATGCACAAATCATAATGTTAATTGCTTTTGTGTTTTCTGTCAATAGATAGACCCAAAAGAATGTAAGATTTTGCTCACGGATCCACCTCTCAATCCTTCAAAGAATCGTGAAAAAATGGTTTGTGACCTTTGATTTTCTTTCGATTTTTGTTTTTGTTGGATTTAACGACTAGGGTCGATTTAACCTTACAGGTTGAGACGATGTTTGAGAAGTACAACTTTTCGGGGGTCTTCATTCAAATCCAAGCAGTTCTAACTTTGTATGCCCAAGGTGCTTATAAGGATGAATGAAGGTCAAAATTGTGCTTAGTTATTTTCTATGTCTCTATTGGCGCACCTTTCCTTAGATTTTTGGTTAGCATATTGTAATTGTTGAATCAAAAAGTACGTTTCATTATGACGGTGAAAAGGCACGCCCCTATGATAAACATCCTCAAATTCACTCTAGTTTTTCGGGTAATTCTTCACTCATTATTTTTCTCTCACAGGTTTACTGACTGGGTTAGTCATCGACTCTGGCGACGGTGTCACTCACGTGGTAAATAATTTACCAAACCGCTTCATAAATTTCAGTGGATATGAAGCTATCTGTGAAGCTTTTTGTTTTTCATTAAAGAATCAATCATTTTTGAGATATGAAGTTTATGTGGAGAGTGCAGATTGAGTTTGATGCTTAACAGCCTTTTACCAATTTGTTCTTCAGGTTCCAGTTGTTGATGGCTACTCATTTCCTCATCTTACAAAAAGAATGAATGTAGCTGGCCGACACATTACTTCATATCTTGTTGATTTACTCTCACGAAGAGGGTGAGGATTATTTTCCATAGCACGGTCGATATGAATCGATTGATTGTTTCTTTAGCTAACACGTACGACTTCTTGAAGGTATGCGATGAATAGGTCTGCTGATTTTGAGACTGTTAGGGAAATCAAGGAGAAGCTATGCTATATAAGGTGAACTAACCAGCTTGACGTCGTATGCTTTGCGATATGTGCTTATTGACCACATTTTGACGGTATATATATGTGTGTGCAGTTATGATTACAAGAGGGAATATCAAATGGGGCTTGAAACCACCATTCTTGTCAAGAACTATACTGTAAGTCACCTCTTGTGAATTCTGCTAAGAATTAATATTAATCATACTCGTAATGGTAACCACCTTTGACAAGAATGGTATATATAAACAATTTTAAGTAGCGTGCTCCTATTCATTCACTGTTTACCCCCATTTGCTTTTATGTTATTTTAATTTCACGTGAATGAGTTATTTTGAACAGCTTCCAGATGGAAGGGTAATCAAAGTTGGCACCGAACGTTTTCAAGCTCCTGAGGCGCTCTTCACTCCAGTAAGCCTCTGCTTTAAACTAATCTTAGGTTGTATGTTTTTTTTACATTTATAGCTCATTTTTACGTCACGTTAACATAATATTGGGCACGGGTTATAAAGGACATTAGTTTTTACTTCTTATTATAAGAATGGGACATAATGTTGATTAAAGCAATGAAATTCTCTGTTTCATGTAGGAACTGATAGACGTTGAAGGGGATGGGATGGCAGATATGGTTTTCCGCTGCATTCAAGAAATGGATATTGATAATCGGATGATGGTATGATCAGATCTTTCATATGCTTTCAAGAAATAATATCTTTCTTTTGGTACCCTTTTGATGAATATTATTGGTTTGCAGCTTTACCAGCATATTGTCTTAAGTGGCGGGAGCACAATGTATCCTGGATTACCTAGTCGGTAATGTGTAGCTCTTTTTGGTCTGTGATTATATTATTCTTTTACCCTCGACCTATGAAGCACGGCCACTTCATTTAGGCCGAGCTTCCATGTCAGTCACATGTCAGACATGGATACGTCTAGACACACTCCGAACACGTGTCCAATATGCTATTTTATGTGTCCTTTGGACATGGCTAGACTTGGCTAGACATGACTTATGTATTATTGTTGAATACCATCGAAATTCATGATCGGATTGCTGATAGGGTTAACTTGTAATGGTGATTGATTGTAATGATATTCAGTTTGGAGAAAGAAATACTTGACCGCTATCTCGATGTCGTGTTGAAGGGAAACAGAGATGGTTTAAAGGTAATATCTAATCTTTGTTGAGTTTTTTACTTTAACCTGTGAAAGTAAAAAAAAATTTACAAGGTGTAGCTGAAGAGTTGTATGTATTATGGCCTGTGATTCTTAGAAATTGAGATTACGGATAGAGGATCCACCAAGAAGGAAGCACATGGTGTATCTGGGCGGCGCAGTCCTAGCAGGAATAATGAAGGTAGATGACAGACATACCCATAACATTCTAAACCATTTGAGAAAAGAAGTAAAAGAGATTAACTGTTGTTGACACATCCAGGATGCACCTGAATTTTGGATCAGCAGAGAAGATTATCTTGAAGAAGGTGTTGCTTGTCTGAGCAAATGTGGCCAGGCATGACACCTTTTGCGATCAGTGGCCTCCTTCAGGATTGTTGCTCTTCAGACTACAATTTAATGACTTAGCTTATGAAATGAATACAGGATTGATCGAGTATGTGAGTGATAAAATGGAAATATCTTATGTTTTTATGTTGTTTGAATGTTGGAATATGGTTACGTTGAAGATACAATCAATCACAGATTTGTTAGAATTTTCTACTACCACTTCAAGCACGGTTGTGAGATCCCACGTCGGTTGAGGAGGAGAACGAAGCATTCTTTACAAGGGTGTGGAAACCTCTCTCTAGAAGACACATTTTAAAAACCTTGAGGGAAAGCCTAAAGGGGAAAACTCAAAGAGGACAAGCTCTGCTACCAGTAAGCTTGAGCGGTTACAAATGGGTAAAAATCTCTCTTTATCAGGCGCCTTGAAGGGAAACTTGAAAAGAAAGCCCAAATAAACAATATCTACTAACGGTGGGTTTGAATTGTTACAAAAACATCTATCATGAATGTTTTCACTTCACAAAGAGTAAGAATACAGAGAATAAAACAAGTTAGTGTCTCTCTACAAAAGTATCTTCTTCGTGAAGGAGACAGATTGATGATGAAGACCGAGTGTTGTATTGTTGTAATTATCTTCTTCTCCCAAACCCCTTTTGGCTTTTGCAACCCCATATCAATTCTATTCTTTAACTTAACTATATCCCTTGACTTCAACTTTGGTACCTCTAATATATCAAATATCCGTTTTATAATTATTTTATTATTTTTTTCCACTTTTCTTTTTAATAAAATATTATGCTCTTTTGTTTGTTTTGTAATTTAAAGTTTAGAAGCCAACAATTTGAACTTTGTCATTTACTTCAAATTTGTTTGGAACTTCGGCATTTGAAAAATATTAAAACGGACAATATCTATTAGTGGTGGAGTTCAACTATTATAAATGGTGTCAGAGCCAAACATCAGGTAAATTGATTCTTTATAAGCATGTGGAAATCTCTCACTAGAAGACAGGTTTTAAAACTGTGAGGCTGACGACGATACGTAACGGGTCAAAGTAGTAGCGGTAAGCTACTAAGAAGCTAATGAGTTATTAGGTGAAGAGAAAATGGCTGAACATGAAATGGAAGGGGAAGAGCTTGAAGAAATATGGAAGAAAGATGAATTGAGAATAGTGATATTGTTGAAAAGGCGAAGATGCTGAGAGAGAGAGAGAGAGAGATAGAGAGATAGCAAGGAATTGGCCGCCTGAGAACGAAACGAGAGAAAAAAGGACAAACACTCAATTCCTTTGGCAAATCCAAGGGATAGACGGCGCCACCGACGCCATGCCCGACGATTTTGCCTATGTTCTCATTTCGTCCTTTTTCCTCTCTCCCAATCAAATCTCCCATTCTTCTTCTTCTTCTTACTACTCCTCACTTTAATCTCTTCTAGGCATACAGTGTGATTAAATCAGTATTAATTTCATTTTATTATGCTAACATCTATGATTATATAACTAAAGTTAGTGCCCTAAGCATTGTATTAGCCACATTAAATAAAGTCCCCAATGCTGCAGCTGTAAACAACACATTGAAGTCTACAATCTTCAAGTTGGATTATGGCTGTATAACTCCCAATTTAATATCTAACGCTTCCTACTCCTATCTTCGATTCAAGACGAGAACGAAACATTCTTTATGAGACTCCATAGTAGACGAGTTTTAAAATTATGGGACAATATCTACTAATAATAGCCTTGGACTATTACACAATCATAAAATAATAAAATTCTAAAATCTAAAATTTGATTTTATATCCAAATAAACCTTAATAGAGATGGAACCATTTTAACATTAAAATAGTAATAAATATGATATTACACAGAATTGATTTTTTTCAACCTTTAAATATCTGTGACATAAGTGAAAACAAATAATAATTCTTTATTAATTGTGGTCCTATACATAATTTATTATAACACAAGAATTAGGGTTACACATCAATAGGTCAAAACATTACATTTCATTCTTTATCACCTTATTTAAATTCTCATACCCTCATAAATTATATATATTTATTTCCCTAATCCTTAAAATCACGTTAATTATTATTGTACTTAGTATTTTGATAAAAATAAATAAATAACTTTTTTTTTTTTAAAAAGTGGCGTGTTCTGTCATCAGCCGGCCCCATGTGTGAGGGAGGGCCAACGCTGTCATCACTGGACACTTCAAACAGCTTCCTCTGCTAACTGACAAATTTGTAACCCCAATAAGAACAATCAAACTGATCTCTTTCCAAGTTCCTTCTTTTATACCAAATTCCCTTAAAAAACTTGTTTGATTCTCAAAAGTTTCTGTTTTTATCTTCTGGGTGTTTCACCAATTTCCGTAGAACAATAAAGAAGAAAATGATCAATTCTCTCTGCGGAAGCATCGCCCCAAGCAACAGTACCGAAACCTCCTCTTCCTCCAAGCCTCCGCCCCCCACCTCCCCAAATGAAGCCGTCTCCGCCAAGACCGCCGCCGTCTCCTCCTCCGATTTGGAGCCAACCAGCCTCAGCTTCCCCGCTCCCAAGTTCGAGATCGACGGCGATATCGAGATTCAGTCGCCCGACAACTCCGTATGGGATTCCTTGTTTGCCGACCAACTCGACTGCGACTTCATGATCTCGTCGCCTGTGCGGAGCTTGCCGTCGCCCCACAACTTGGCTTTCAATTACTCTAACTATAACTATGGGCAAGCAATGCAATGTTCGCCGCCTAGGAGCTGCTCTCAAGTTGGGGCTTCGAGCAGTGTTCATAAAGGGAAAGGGCTTAGCCCACTTCACAAGGTGTTTAGCTCGCCAAGTAATCAATATATGCAAGCAATTGAGGGCACTTCTTCTCTTCCTACTATTGGAGAATTGTTGGATGATTATGAAGATCCTCAGGGGTTTGAAACGTTTCAAAATTTGCCTAAGATTTCAGGTATTGGAGAATCATTGCAATTCTATGACATATCAACTTCTTCTCTTCCCCCAGTTTTTGAGGACTTGGCTGTGCCAAACGAATCATCAACTATGGACAGGGAATTCTTTACTCAAATAGGCTCCATTACACCTGCCTCTTTGCCACAACAAGATCAACAGCAACAGCAGCCACCCCCACCACCGGCGCCGTCGTCTTTGCCGCTGCCACCTCCAAAACAGCCACAAAATCAGCTCAACCATAGCTTGATGGTGCCTCTTCCTGTTGGGTCTGAGCAGGTAAACCCTTTGTAACCGCCCAAACCTATAGCTAACAGATATTGTTTTTTTTTACTTTTCACTTCAGGGCTTCTCTTCAAGATTTTAAAACAAGTCTACTAGATAGAAATTTTCATGCTTTTGTAAGGAATGTTTCGTTCTCCTTTTCAACGGATGTGGGATTTCACAATCCACTCCCTTGGATTCTCAGCATCCTCACTAGCACACAGCCCGGTGCCTTACTCTAATACCATTTGCAACAGCCTAAGCCCATTGTTAGTAGATATTATCTTCTTTGGGGTTTTCCTTTTGGACTTCCCCTCAACGTTTTAAAACGCGTCTGCTAGTGAGAGGTTTCCACATCCTTGTAAAGAATGTTTCGTTCTCCTCTTCAACCGATGTGGGATTTCACAATCTACCCCTCGGGGGCTCAATGTCTAGTTTTGAGTAACAGCTCAAGCCCACCACTAACAGATATATTGTCCTTTTTGGGATTTTCCTTTTAGGCTTCCCCTCAAAATTTTAAAACGTGTTTGTTAGGGAGAGATTTCCTAACAGCCCAAACCCACTAATATTGTTCTCTCTGAGGTTTTCCTTCCGAGTTTCTCCACAAAGTTGTAAAACACATTCGTTATTGCTTTCAAAACTAGTATAAGTTCATGGAAGTAAGCATTCATTTAAAGAACTTATTATGTTTTTGGCATTGAAAAACGTAGGAACAAGATAGTGGGCTTCAACTGGTGCACCTCCTTCTTGCATGTGCAGAAGCAGTAGCCAAAGAGGATTACATGTTAGCAAGAAGATACCTTCATCATCTCAACAGAGTTGTCACACCAATTGGCGATTCCATGCAAAGAGTTGCCTCTTGTTTCACCGAAGCCCTAAGTGCACGTCTTGCTGCAACTTTCACCACTGCAAAGCCCATTTCTTCAATCCCTCCATTTCCCAAAAACTCCCTCGAAATCCTCAAGATTTACCAAATCGTTTATCAAGCTTGCCCTTATGTAAAGTTCGCTCATTTCACCGCTAATCAAGCCATTTTTGAAGCTTTTGAAGCTGAAGAGCGCGTCCATGTTATAGACCTTGATATTCTCCAAGGTTATCAATGGCCAGCTTTCATGCAAGCCCTAGCAGCTCGCCCGGGTGGCTCCCCGTTCCTCCGAATCACCGGAGTTGGCCCGGTCATAGACGCCGTGCAAGAAACCGGCCGCTGCTTAACGGAGCTGGCTCATTCTCTAAACGTCCCTTTTGAATTCCATGCAATTGGAGAGCAACTTGAAGCCCTAAAGCCAAATATGTTCAACCGCCGTGTCGGAGAGGCTTTAGCGGTCAACGTCGTGAACCGTCTCCACCGTGTCCAGGGGAAGAGCCTCGGGAACTTACTAGGAATGATCCGGGATCAGGCTCCGAACATCGTAACCCTAGTGGAACAAGAAGCAAGCCATAACGGTCCTTACTTCCTAGGGAGGTTCCTAGAAGCTCTACACTATTACTCCGCCATTTTCGACTCTCTGGACGCAACGTTCCCAGCGGAGTCGGCACAGCGGGCGAAGGTGGAGCAGTACATATTCGCGCCGGAGATAAGGAACATAGTGGCATGCGAAGGAGCAGAGCGAATCGAACGACACGAGAGGCTGGGGAAATGGAGGAAATTAATGGAAACAAAGGGGTTCAAAGGGGTGGCATTGAGTAGCAATGCAGTGACACAGTCAAAAATATTGCTTGGTTTATATTCATGTGATGGTTACAGGTTGACAGAGGACAAGGGTTGCTTGTTGTTGGGGTGGCAAGATAGGGCTCTTATTGCAGCTTCTGCATGGAGATGCTGAGCAGGATATTTTTAATTCTTTTTTTTTTTTTTTTTTAAATCATGAATCTGTTGTTAAAAACTAGAAGACTCTCATATCATATTATAAGAGAGATGTCTTGGATTATGGATTTGTTCCTTTTTATAATGACAGCTTATGTTATAAGTTTGTTGTTTTTATCTGTAAACCATTTCTGTTCAATATTAATACACATAATTCATTCTATTCTACATTCAAATCTCTTGGGTTGTATTATAAGTTTCGTTCCTGATGTATTGGTTTTTGGAGATATCTTCGGTCTTAAAAGTAGTTCAAGTCAAGTAAATAACGTGGTCATATGGTAGGAGATACAAGGGACCATTTGGTTGTGTTGAGTTCAAATAATAAAAAACTACCATAATATTGTAAGGGAAGTGCCACGGGAGGCAGTGTAAGGGAGAGAGTTGAGCGGCAACAATTACATGTCACAACCATACTATAAAGAGAAATTCGCATGGGCGGCGTGCGTGGCCAAACAAGTTTAGATTCTGCATGAGTTGTGTTCGGTTGACGAAGACAAATCTCGCCTAAGGTCTGACAAAACTACAAAGACGGGCGAAATATTCGAGAGGAGTTAATTCATGATTTTATCATAAGTAGGTCATTTATGAGAGGGTCAACGGTAATTATAGGAGTTAAACGAATGAGAGTTAATTAAAATATTTTAATTGATTAATTTACTTGGTCTCGTAATAAAAAAATGAGTAGAAAAAAGAATATAATTCTTTTCCATCTTAAACATATTTATCCATTATCTCTTCTTAGCCGTTAGATTTGTAATGAACGATAACGTAAATTTACCTGAAATTCGTCGTCAACTCTGCTCGCCAAACGCCACCACAGCTGACCGATGATGTTCGTGCCCTCTCGACTCCCGCCAAATCCCGCTACCGGTTATCGCCGGTGACCGCTCCACATTTCCGGTATTCTTCCCCTTTTTTAGCCTCTCTTCCTCAGCCGCCCAAACAAAAACTCAGACCCAAAACTCTTTTTCTCAAACAAAAAACAGTAAACAAAGATCTCTTTTCGTTGGTTACTTCGAGACTTCCTTCTTCTTCAACCTCTTTCCGATTCCATCATTTTCGGAGTTCGATTCACGCATCCAATTGGACCAGTAGGGTCTTGAGCTATTTCATTCCTCCGCTAATTCCATGCGAGCTGTCTGTTTCTATCGAAATCAACGACAATGAGCGCTGTGAATATCACTAACGTTGCAGTTCTCGACAATCCATCGCCCTTCTCTACCCCTCTTCAGTTTGAGATCTCCTACGAGTGTTTGTCTCCTCTCAAATACGGTATTCCCTCGATCTACTTTTTGTCGCTTTTTATTTCCTGTCTGTGTTCAATCATTATTTCCCTTTCAATACTATTTCTATTAAGCTTCTATTAGGGTTTACTTTCTAGGGTTAATCTGTTTCGAACTTCTTGTATAATTGACTGTGAATGCAAGCTGGTAAAAGTTAAACTAATGTTAGCTGGTAAAAGTTAAACTTACCAGCGAGTTTGTGGTTGCTAAACTGAATATAAATTTTCCAATGTTGCGTCATGTGTCCAAGGAATTTCTACTTACAGCAGACGAATTACTTGATGGAATGAAAAATGTGGTTTGATTGAAAAGGCAGTTCAAGAGATCATTTATGAGAGAATATGGCGTTAAAAAATTTGGGTTATGAAATTGTTCCTCGGTTTTTAGATCGACAGTGAATAATATTCTCTTAATCTCTTTATTCGATTTGTCTAAGATGTTTGGGATATTGTAGTTTTTTTCACCTCTTTATGGGCTCTCTAGTTTAAAACATTTGGTGCAAACTATAAATGTTCTGGGATTGAATACTTGATATCAGCAAAATGGCTACTTAGCTTAGTTGACCTTCTTTTAGATGAGAGTGTCTTATTGTCGTCATGGTTCAAGTTTTTACTAACTTGTACCTGTAAGGTTGCAAAATTCTCAGCATACTTTCTGAACCTGTACCTGGAAATACATTTGGAAAGTGTAGGACCATTGTATTGTATGTTGTATTGTATATTATTCAGTATTCCATTGATTATCATATCAAGTTCCTAATGTTTTCCCTCTGCGTTTGGTGCCACACCATGTAAGATTGAAGATAGGTAATTGATGTTGTTAGCCCGATATATGTTGATGGATAGGATATTGCAAAATTTTAATTTATTGCATCTGTAGCGGAGTAATGAATGTCAGCCGAATATTTGCCTGAGTTTATTTATATATCTTGGTCAATGGGATTTTTGTATTAGCATATAATTTTGGCATATCCGGAGTATGATTAACTTTTGTGATGCTAGCAAAATTAGATATGCTGCAGTTGCTTTCTTGGTTTCAATTTAAAAAATTACTTTGATAGAGGTTTATGATGAAACATAAAAAGTAATTGTTTGATGTGGGTATGGTTTTGATATTGGATATTTAAAGGGCACCATTTTAGTTGTCCAACTTTTTACTTCATGTTGATCTTTAGATATCTCAGAAGAGACTGTGTTCTTTGTTTAGTCTATACTCCAGCAGCAAGGTCTATAATTGATTAGGCTCCTTGAGGTACTCGTGGTATATGTTTAAGAAAACTCTTGATGGTTTTAGTATAGAACTTAGGTTGTAGGTGTTAACGGGAAGGGAGGGAACAGAATCAGAATCACTATGTGTGGTATAATATGGAATAATGACTGAAGGTCAATGAAATCAATCACATTTTTTAATTTCACCAACCCACACACTGTTTTTACGACTTCAATGAATGATGTATTGAAGATGTTCTTACAGAAATTCAGATTTGCTTTTATTTTTAGGGAACCTGTTAAGAAACACAAGTTGTATACAGTATATTAAGTAAATGGAGAGAGCATTTATGCAAAGACAACCAATATATTTAGGACATATCATGTCAGACTAACAAAAAATAAAGTTCAGGCAATGTTTGATTGGTCAACACCCAATGCATGCTTCAATCCAGGAGCTTAAAGTTTTCCTTGTCTAACAAGTTACTATTAGAAAGATTGTGGCTAGGTATAATTCTATAGCATGGCCATTAGAACAGGAACTAGATAGGGACTAGTTTAGATAGAATTACAGGGCCAAATTTTCTTTGAATCAGCTCATGTGAGCCATGACATAAATACCAACATCAGTGCAGGATTTCTTAGAAAAGTTTGTAATTGAAATGAATCCTTCTAGACTCTAGTTACGGGTTGATGGTGTGTCAAATCCAACCTTGGAATATTTTTGAGTTTCTTTCTTTCTGAAGCGGCCAAAGATCTCTACAAGCTTTTCTACACAAAATTCTAGCTTTATTTTTAAGAAATCTCTAATTTCTTAATTTTTTTTCATTATTGTATTATTTATAATTCCATATCTTTTTCTATTGTATCGTGTCGTATACCTCACAGTATAAATCCCCCGCTACATGTTTAAGCACCGCAAGACCTATTGCCATTGGATGTAATTGTTCCTAAAAAAAGGGAAAATTTGATTAAGCAAGAGCAACCAGATTCTATTGTATGATGAGACGTGGATATTTCTTTAAGATGTGTGAATTTGCAGTTTTTTCTATGACACCTTCGAGAAAAGTATATCCAATTGATGAATGGAAACGTTCACTCTGTTATTTAGTTTATAAAAAAAGTTAGTTTTATTATTGAATTCTGTACTTCCTTGGGTAAAAATTTATCATATTACGTGTGGCACCTATCTGCATTTTTTTTTAGAACTCTTATATTGGTGATCATTGGACTTGCAGTAGTACCCTTTTGACTGAATCTTTCTGTCCCGACTGTTTTCTCTTTCTGCTTCAGATTTGGAATGGAAGCTAATTTACGTGGGGTCTGCTGAGGTTGAGACTTATGATCAACTCTTGGAGTGTGTTCTTGTGGGTCCTGTCAATGTTGGCAACTATCGTTTTGTATTGCAGGTAAATTTCCATGACATATTTCTGTATTTTGTTAATACACCATCTTGTTTATAGAGATAACCTCGCTATCCCCTCCCATATGGATCATTCCCAGGCCGACCCTCCGGACCCATCCAAAATTCCTGAAGAAGATATCATTGGCGTAACTGTACTTCTGTTGACCTGCTCATATATGGGTCAGGAGTTTATCCGCGTTGGTTACTATGTAAACAATGATTATGATGACGAGCAGCTCAGAGAAGAACCTCCAGCCAAAGTCTTGATCGATAGGGTTCAGAGAAACATTCTATCTGATAAACCCAGGGTTACAAAATTTCCCATTAATTTTTACCCTGAGACCAATGATAGTGGAGAGGAACCTCCTCCTAACGATCCTGTATTGGCTGAAACTGACGGTGACGATCAACTACCCACTTCGCCTGAACATCCTTCAGACTAACAAATTCCTTAGATTTAGATTTGTTGAAGGAACTTCCATCCCAACTAAATCATGGAAATTTCTGTCACGGTTGTCACTTGTTCTTAGAAATCATCATTGCTGGATTCTGGATGGTTTTGAGCTCCAGAAGCTGAGATATTTTTTAGCATATGATGGTTGGAATGCAGTGTTCAACGTGTCTTCAACTCAGTTTGACTTGTATTTCTATGGTTTGTACTTGTACAAAGACAGTCCAAATTCATTATTTTGAAGTCCTTTTTTGATAGCTAAACAACTTTTGGTCTATTAGTTAAGTCAGGGCTGTGATATTGGCAGATAAGCAATGGTGGTGAGGAATCACTGTGGTGTTAGAAGAGAGTGAAAGCCATGAAGAACTGTGAGATAGGAGTATGTTCATATGTGGAACTGTGTTGCATTGACGACAAGGAATCCGCTTTCTCAAATGGTAGTTCTGTGAATCTGATTCTAATTTGGATCTGCTAAACACCTTGTGACATTTAGTTGATTGCAGTTTGTTCCATAGGCTCTCCAAAGAATGGTTATGTCTTTGTTGATTTGTGTCCTCCAAGTGGGTGCAAATCATTCCCAGTAATGGATAGGCCTTCAGCTTTCCCCTGCAAAAGTCAAACAGACCAGTTAAGCTAGGAAAATGGACAAGCCTGACCGATTTACCAAACTTGCAATTCCACATAACATGCCTCGTAGTCTCCCTTTTTTCCTGCAAAAAGAGCACATAACTTCAGTATCCATCCCTTTTTTCGAAAACATTGCTTTTGGTAGGAATTGTATCGTTCAAAATCTTCCACAAACAATATCTTGGAAAAGCATGAATGAGCACACATGACTTCCAAAATTGAAGAAGGTCTTTACTACAATGTCTTTGCTTCTCATTTTAGACGTAGGAACTCATCGTCCAAGTTCGTCCATATCTCTTAATTGAGACTGTATACCCAAACTAGTTGAACCATATTCAAATTGGTTAAGTAACAATAGGTTAATTGATTGATCTTATCACTTTTTTAGGGTTACTGTAGTTTTTTTTTCTCCATGTATTTACTTTATCGAGGTCTTCATCTTGGATGGACGATCTCCAATGAAGGAGACAAGAATTATGCTTTCATAGAGAAAAAGACATTCCAAATCTTATAGGATTTGTCAGAATATGGTGTTACTCACCACTCCTTAAGGTCAAGACGGGAACAAATTGTCACTTTTCTTTCTTCTAGTATTCAAAACTCCTTATTCTATAGTTGTGTGAGGCATACTGATATCTAAGATCTAAATCATAAACCACGTTTAGGATGACTAGTTTAAGAGTGATTAGTTTCATTAACAAATTTATGTCTATGATTAGTTTAAGAACAACCATGAATGAATATCCTTTAAAAAATAGGAACTCTCAGTGATTCTACCCATCATTACTAATAAAAATTTTAAAGAGCGTTAACGATAATGATATCATAATTACATATGTTTTCATACGTAGTACTTATCAATTTTAGATCTTTTCTTTTGACGGATGCGAGATTATCTTAATAATGGAAGCTTTTTAGGAAATGGTCAAGAAAAGAATCACATTCTTTGATTGGGTGGAAGCCAATTAAGTAATTGTGATATAAGTTTGATATGAATGAGATGATGCTTCCATTTTCATGTCTATACTGTTGCACTTGAGCTGTCCATGGTGGTGACAAAGGGATAGGAAAGGACAGATCCCTTATTAAAGAGGGAAATCAGTTACTATTGAAATTGCAGCCAGAAAGAAGTCCAAATCCATGGAGGATATGAAATAGGATAGTCTTTGCTTTAAGAGAACAAAAATATGTAAGGGTAAGAATAAGGAACACTCAATCAGCACTCAGAATGATTCTTATCATCTATTCTTGCTGCCCTTTTCAACTTTTAAAGATCCAAAAATTACTCAAATGTGTACTTTGAGCTATTAGTAACTAATATTGTAGTGAAATTTTGTAACTACTCAAGTCCATCGTAAGCTGATATTTTATAAGGAATGTTTCGTTTCTTTCTCCAACCGATGAGATATCTCACAAAAACTATTTTTTGAGTACAATATCTGAGACTAGAAATTCAAATATTCGTTGATTAATGTAAGATATGGGAAAAAGAGGGGCATTAGCCAAATGGGGAATAGTTTTGACTTTGAACCAAAGGTTATTCTACACCCAAAAGGGATATATCTAAGGACACCCTGCCCTACCCACTTGGGGTCACATCATGACTATGACACAACCTCTATTTCTTCTTGTCCTTCATCACTCTACTCCTAAACCCATTTCTTTGCTTACCCTAAATTTTATCAACAAAGCTAATCCTTATGTTCTTCATATCAATCAAGTTGGAAGCTCTAAGATCTAAACTCACACTGTTTAGCCTATTTTTATGTGATCTTTGCTACAATGGAACAATTCTCAATATCCCAATGACACAAAACGTCTGGAGGGGAAGTGGGAAATGGAAGGAATATGAGTCAACCATCCCCCACCCATTTTTTTGAATGTCATCTAGAATGGGATAAGCTTTTAGTGGTGGGGGATTTTCTAATTTCTCTTCCCTTTCTCTATGATTGATTCCTTTCCCTTGTAACCACATTTCAAATCATTTGAAATCGAACATCAATTTTTATTTTTATTTTTTTGTTATAATTTAGATTTTTTCGTATAACATAACTACATTTTTTTCAATGAAAAAATCAAAAGTTCAAATCTTTTCACTCCACCTGTCGTTGAATTCAAAATATGAGATCGTTTGGGTATAATGTCTACTTCTTATCATCTTCAATAGGGTTCAAATGTATTGAGATCGTTTGTGTATAATGTCTACTTCTTATCATCTTCAATAGGGTTCAAATGTATTTTGTTGTATTCAATACTATCACTAATATCTAATATCACACTGCACAGAAAATGTGGGAATATCGTCTATACAGCTCATTAGAATGAAATATCGAACCGATACGTCTATAAAAGTAAAGGTCAGAATGAACGGAGAAAAAGTGAGAGATTATAACGTCAAAAAAGGAAAAAGTAAAGACGAGAATGGAGAATCGTAATTTAATGGAGAAGTTTTCCATTGAAGTTTAATTTGAATGTGTTCATAAATTTGAAACTAACCAAAAATAGGAAGAAAAAGGCATATAAAAAAGAGGTAAAAAAGTGTGTAAGCAGAATATATGGTGGTGTTTAAAGTGGGTGTTGGGCACTTTAGTGATGGACGAAGGGGGTTTTACGGCTGCAAAAGGGTGAGTCCGAAGCCATAGCCTTCCCTATAAATTGAGACATTCATTCATTCACCTCTATACAAAGAAGGTCTTGTAATAATCTGTTTCTGAGCTTATTGATTTGTTTGTGATGTTTGTGATATGTATGTATGTGTTATGTGTTGTTGTTGCTGCTGCTGCTGACAGAAGATAGAGAGCACAGATGATGAAATGCATTTGGGTATTAGTTAATGGCATCTCACTCCTTTGTGCTCTCTATGCTTCTGTCATCACCTTCTCTTTCTTTTTCTCTGTTTTCTTGCGTTGCCTTCAAATGCTTCTGTCATCATCTTCTTCACTTCCTTTTTCTTTCGTGGTTTACCATTTTGTTCATATATGGATTGACGAACTCATCAAGACTAAATGTGTTTATCAATTATAAAAATTAAGTTCAATTTTAAAGTATATAAACTAAATTGCTATAACACTATCTAATTTCTTCTTATTAACCAAAACCACTCGAGAATGTCAGATCAGTGTATGAATAGAGATTTTTTTATGAGGATGTGCGGAGATCAGGTTTTTCAATTTCTTTTTTCATTTTTAATATTTTTTTAAAAATATTTTGTTTTAAAAAAATCCTTTTTTGATATAATATTAAACAAAAAATGAAGTCAATCCAATAAAATTTTAAAATAAAAATATAATATAATGTCAACCTAATTTTTAAAAATTTAAATTTTAATAGTACACATACTTGTGTGTGTATATATATAACACTGATTTGGGTAGGGACGAGAAATATAATACTATTCCATCTCACCATTATTAATGCCATATAGAAAAAAACATTATTAAATCATTTCACAAATAAATCAAAATAATAATAATAATAATAATCATAGAAGAAAGCAAATATTAAGGCCATTATTATATACACTACAGAAAGCCAAGTAAACAATTTTCCCCTTATTTCTTCTAACTTCATTACCGGTGGTTTCTTCATTTTTATTATTACTTTGAAGCAGCTTCCCCTACTGGTCGGTGAGAGAGTGCCGAAAATGGCAGCGGTGACCATAACAACACTTCTCACCGCTGAGAACCATCCGACAAATCTGTGTCTTGTAACGTGGGTGTCTTATCACTGGCCGCAGCTCTTCAAGCCCGTGGGCGAATCGGCAATGCTCCCCGTAAGGGCACCCGCCGCTCTCCTCCCATTTTTTGCACAGCTCCGTCTTCGCCATCCCCTGGTTGTACACCTCCAACTCCACCGGAGCACACACCCGCCGCTGTCCACCACAATAGAGGTCCGATAGTATTAGGATTATTTATTATAAAAATAATTACTTGTTAATTAGATTTTAAAATAATAGATAATTTAAAACAAAGAAAAATAAAGAAAAAAGTTGAGAAATTCTACCGACTGGATGTTGAGTGGAGAGGCGGCGGCGGCGGAGGCAGCTGCAGAGCGGACGGAGATGCTTTTGGGAAGAGAGGTCCGGCGGCGATTGTTTCTCCCGTCGAACTGGTTGTTGTATTTTTTTATAACACTCGTCGGACTTATAATTTCATAACCAACTTCCTCCCCGTTTTGCCCTCCTCCAATCAGAGATCGGAGATCATCAACCGCCGTCTTCGACGAAAGAATTTTCATGAGCTCGGCGTTGGCCAATCGGAGCTGCGCATTCTCCCGTCGAAGACAGTCTGCGTCATCAGTGACTTGACGGAGGCGGCGGAGGCAGAGATCATGGCGTTGACAAAGCTCACGGTGCTCCAATATAAGCCGGGCGTGGAAAAGGAGATCGTCGGTCGTGGAAGTGGGAGCGGCGGTGCAGGGGTTGTTGAAGTCGTCATCAGCGGAGGAGGAGGGCGAGGGGGTGAATGAAAGAGAGGATGATGATAATAATGGAGGGAAAATGGAGTGGTACATGGAAACGAAATGCAGGCTGCAGAGATTCTCCGATTCCGGTGAAGAAAGAGTGGAGGGCAATGGCGGGCACGTGTCGTCTTCCATTACAAAACCCAATGGAAGTTAGGCAAGCCGTAGCAGGAGAATGGTCATGATTTATAGCTAACCCAACACACGTGTGTATGTATACATATGTGTATATATATATATATATATATATATGGTAAAGGGGGAGAGTTGTTAGGGAAAAGGGTTTTGGTGTTTTGGCGTGGCGTTGAAGCATGTGAGAAGTTGGAGAAGATGGGAGTTGTTAATCAGAAGATTGGTAATATTTTTGTAAGGGTTTTTGTTTGATTAAGCAAATGTTGAATGATTGTGGCGTTGGTTTCAATATCTAAATCTGAGATGAAGAAAAGAAAGGGAGAGAGGGTTGGATGTGTAGTGATAATCATTCAAAGTTGGGAGAAATGGTTTGCTTATTTGTCACAACTTTAACTAACTTCGATGGCCCTCATATGTTGGTGCATGTTCTTCAATTCTAATATACTTCTATTCCTCATTTTCATTTATATATAACATATAACTCTCAATCCCGGGCCCCAACTCATTTATCTAATAATTTAGACTCGAGTCCTGAAAGTTAAATAGACATCTCTTATAATAGCTCAAATCCACCTCTATCAGATATTGTGCTCTTTGGGTTTTCCCTTCTAGACTTCTACTCGAGACTTTAAAACGTGTATACTAGGAAAAGATTTCCACACCCTTATAACAAATGTCTCGTTCTTCTCTCCAATCTATATGAGATCTCACAATCCACCCTTCTTGGGGGCACAATGTCCTCGTTAGCACCCTGCCCAGTGAGGACGTTGGACCCCCAAGGGGAGGGGGGGGAGGGGGGAGGGGGGTGGGTTGAGGAAAGAAAGAAGCATGGTGAGCCTGTAACCCACAGGCACCGAGTGATATGCCAGCAAAGACGCTGACCCTAAATGGAGTGAATTGTGATATATATATATATCACAAATAGGTGAACAAGATTGAGTTAGTTTTAGTCTTTTAGCATCAGCTTTGGTTAAAAAAAGAAAATAGAGCCAAAAGGAGTTGTTTACACCGTTACATTGGCCCATGTAAAAAAATTAAACCAAAGAAGACACTGCTATACAAACGATCCGTATTGTTTAATTAGCCTATGCACCACACACATACAAGCAATGCTGTGCCATGGAAGCTGCTGCAAAGCCGCAACATACAGATATGCAAGCACTTATTTCCCCTCAGTTTCACTTTCACTTTCCTGCATTGACAAACAAGAATTTGAATCGGTGGACAGTACGAGAAATCTACCGTTGCTTCGGTCATCCCCCTCGTTCCCGGTCTGTCGTTCGACATCCTCTTGATTGACCACAAATGTGCCATTCGTTGGAGGTCGAGTATTAGTAGCAAGCATCTCCAACTCTCTAAAGTATGCATACGGTCCCCAACCTACAAGCCACAATCAAGTAAAAACATTCATGGTTTAGATATGACCGACGAGCGAGCTGCAATGCGCACACATATGGTTAATTCGTCATAGATAATGGATTTTGGGGTCAAAACCATACCTTGAGAGTTGTATGGAGGAGGAAAGAACTGCAAGTAGCAGAAGGTAGATATGACCAGCCCTGCAAAAGTAGAGCTCTTTATAACTATTTATCGTAATGTACACGATGCGAATGCGATGAGACGACAAAGAAAAATGCACGTACCGAGCAGACCTCCAGCAAATACATCCTGCCAATGGTGCCAGTAATCGTCCACCCGAGATATGCCAACGAGAGCTGCAAAAAGCAAGGGAAGAAAAACAATGCAGAGTTTTGCAATGTGGCCTCGCTGGTCGAATGCTTTTATTTTCCCTGATAAATACAGTGACAGGAAACCAAGACCAGCAAAAGACACTGCATCGAGTCGAAAGAATACCGTTCCCGGTATCGAAAATCGCGTTATTATTGTATCTTGCTAGGGATTGCTTACTGTTCAACTTAGAAGGGAAATAATAAAATTTTGTAACTTACATGAAGTATGCCCACTTGGAAAGCTCTTATGCCCTTCCTTGATAACTTTCTCATCACCATGACATATAACATTGCCTAGTTTATCATAAACCTGAGAAACAAGATATCAGTATGCAACAACAAGACAATCAAGATATGTATCAAAACAGAAGTTTAGGAAACACACATCTTTCCCATCGGGGAAACAACGCCAAAAGAAGTTTGGTCGAGGTCGTCCCACTGCAATTTTTATCGCATCCGTGATGACTGCTGTTACTAAGACAGAGTATAAGAGACCTGCACGGAATGCTAGTTTACATCAGCTATGTAGCAGCCTAAGCCCACCGCTAGCAGATGTTGTCTTCTTTATGCTTTATCTTTCGGGCTCCCCTCAAAGTTTTTAAAACGCTAGGGAGAAGTTTCCACACCCTTAGAAAGAATGCTTCGTTCTCCTCTCCAACCCATGTGGGATCTCACAATCCACCCCCTTTGGGGCCCAACATCCTCGCTGACACTCGTTCCTCTCTCCAATCGATATGGATAAAGGAAATAATGAGGAATGTATCTCACCTAGTATGGCATGATGAAGATCATAGACATCCTTTCTACGCCAATATACGAACAGAAAAACTGCTATTGGCAGAAGAACTGCATACACCTAACCATCCACATGTAGAAAAGAAAAGGAAATGGCTTCACATAAGTTGCCATTCCAGCTTATATCTAAAGGTTTTCATAGACAAGAAAAACACAAGCAAACCTACGTGTACAGCCCAGAAAGGAACAGTATTATCTTTAAAGGGAAATTTGAGATCAGTCATCATGTCCTTCCCAACATAGCGATAAAATGGATGGGAAAGATTTAGGATGACCTCAATCAGCACAAGAAGAAGAAATATAAACCAATCGTGCATGTGTATCCTCGCAACGGTGACTCCATCGGACCTTAACGTGTGTGAACCAAGCTGCACTTCCCTCATTCTGTTGTTCTGTGCAAGCACAAAAACCGAAAAACGATGAAACTAGAACAAAAAATGAAATATCTGTAACAACCCAAGCCCACCGCTAGCAGATATTGTCCGCTTTGGTCTGTTACGTATAGCCGTCGGTCTTACAATTTTAAAACGCGTCTACTAGGGAGAGGTTTCCACACCCTTATAAAGGGATGCTTCGTTCCCCTCTCCAACCAATGTGGGATCTCACAATCCATCCCCTTGGGGCCCAGCGTCCTCACTGGTACACCGCTCGGTGTCTGGCTTTGATACCATTTGTAACAGCTCAAGCCCACCTCTAGCAGATATTGTCCGCTTTTGCCCACATCTCTGTCAACCTCATGATTTTAAAACGCGTCTAATAGAGAGAGGTTTCCACACCCTTATAAAGGGATGCTTCGTTCCGCTCTCCAACCAATGTGGGATTTGACAATATAAGATTCCATTTCTACTTTGGAGCAATAGCATGGTAGTGCATTCCATTGTAAAATATGATTATGGAAAGAAGAAGAATCATGAGTGAATATTCTCGAACTAGCATTAATCAAATCACTAATGAGATATCAGTAATCTAATGCAAAGAAACAAAAGAAAAAGGGAGAGAGAAGAACAAAGCATAAAAGATGATACCTTTTGCTGCTCTTGATTATGGTGATCTATCAATGGGAAATTAATGGGTGGAATGCAATCGCTAGCTATGGAGGAAAGCTCTGGCCTCGTTTGTGATACAACCTAAATAACCCCAACAAAACCTTCAGGGGAAAAGTATTGTTAAGAGCTCCAGAATATCTACAACTATAAGTTATCTTGCTAGAATCCCAGAAGAGAGCATAACCATTCTCTAACAAGACCCCATTACTTTCGATTCGTCGTCTCATCGTTTCGTTATATCCAAAACAAAGAAAAGCTTAACCAGCAAGTGAATGGTATCATATATACAAAGCTTCTGCAGCTCCTAAGGCTCTCACAGACATTTATTCAAACAGTTGCTAAGCATCTGAACAAAAACCATTTTTCCCAAAACAATTCAAGAAGAAATCTCAAGCTATGTCAAAAGAAGAACACATTTCATTTCCAAATCTAATCAATATGAAAACTCATTGGACAGATCAATCATTCACAGAGTTAAAGCAATATAAATTCCCTTCAAATTTAGCAACTGGGTAACCCACTAACCTGAAACCTGCCGCCGAAAATCTTAAAACCAAAAAGAGATCCAACAACATTCCTCCACGGCATTGTATCAACCAAATCAAAAGCAGGGGAAATCCCAAAATGAGAGGTCGTTACAAGATCTCACACATCAAAACAAAGCAAAGAAGTAAATATTTTATACCGTAGGAAGAAGCCTCGCCTTTCTTATCAGAGTCCAAGGCTTTGAAAATACCCACGAGGAAAGAGGTAAGAAGAAGAAAGCCGCTGGCCCCTCGAAAGGCGCAACCGGCTGAAAAGTAAACGACGAATTTACTATGCAAAAGATTCAACAAAAAAAAAAAAAAAAAAAAAACCCATAAAATAAAATACTAACGGGTTTCAAAAGTTGATCACATTCGCGAAGCTTTTGATTGAAGAACTGGATCTGGTGGGAAGAGATATTTTGTGGCCCTTTTCTGGCCTGTCTCCTCCTCCTCCTCCTCCTCCATGTAACAAAATTACCTAAACTGTTTCAATTGATGGGACGTTCAGCTTTCCCCAATTATTATAGAGACAGCCACGAGGTGCCTAACTTTTATGAGGTTAATCCATTTCCGTTTCTCATTTTAGTATTACTTTTCAACGTTCAACCTCAAGAAAGAAACAAATTGTTCAAATTAGAAGTTGGTTAAATTGATGTCCTATGTTGTCCCTTGTACGTTAGGTATGTTATCCACAATGTTTTTAATATCTACCTATTTGGTATTTACGTTATTAAGATTATATATACATATTTTTTAATTGAGACACTACTTAGAATAAAATATCCATGTAACAATTCATGTTCAGGATTCGGAATTCAGATTCGGCATCTAACGGTCTCGACATTCCCATGCAATATGGTCACGTTACCCTATTCCTCGTTTCTTAAGAGTGAAGACTATCCCCACATACCAACACAAATTCAACATGTTTCGTTCTCACTCACTTTTATGTCAAGAAAAATTCTAAAAGATCACGTAACACAAAATAGTTCTAAGTAAAGCACATTTAATTACTGATTTTCTATAATTGAGCTATCCAAAAAAAGTACACATTGTAATATATTTTTTAGTCATTCTATTATTATAATTTTATTTAATAAAAAAAAATAAAAAATAATTATCTAAAATCAACTAAAGTAATAAAGATGCTCAAAACAAAACAAAAATATTATTTATTTACAATAGCATTATTTATATCCGATCAAACCACCCTTAAATTGTTTACAGCATTTCTTTATGTGATATTTAATGTTCTTCCAACACGACCATTTTTTTTTATTCAAAAAACATGTCAACTTGGAATTAAATTAATTATAGATTGTTGTAGAGGTGAGTGTGAAAGCAAAAAACAAGTCGTGCATGAACAAGACACAATATTCAATTTAGGAAACGACCAACTGAAATTTAGTCCAATTCAAGCTCAATCTCTACATGCGTACGTTTGATGTAGACTAAATATCAAGGCACTTTAATATGAAACAAGGAAACGTGGGGGCAAATTTTCAAAGTTTCGTTATAGACTACAAGTTCAACCAGATCGAGTAATTAATGTATGATCCACTGAGTATGCTCGAATTAACGACGACTATGCTTGCACACTTTCGATTATAGGCTAGAAGTTCAATGTATGATTCACTAAGTAATGCTCAAATTGACGACGACTATGCTTGCACACTTTAGATTTATCGTTTGATTTGGATCATCTGCAGCTGCGACATCGCATCGGGCAGAATGTTCGTCGTGGCTTGAGCTTTACTTTGCAACCGAGAAGGAACCAGGGGAGGAGGAGGAGGAGGCTGAGATTTGTATATTAAGGTTCTTTCTGGATCGTCGTCATCATCATCTTCGTCGCATTCATTATGAGTACAAGCATCTTCACCAGATGCAGCGGCTGCAGCATCATTAGAAATGTTTACTGGCTGCTGCTGAACTCCATCAGCAGACTTAATAGCAATTGGATTAGTAAGAACCGAAGCATGACTTAAACTCCCGGTTGCAGCATTGTGCAAGTCCCACTGCGCAGGCAGGTTGGAAGGGGCTGAAACCTGTGTCTGCCCGACAGGTAAAAAGTAGACAGGATATATACGGCTTGGCATCGGCTGGTAATGCACAAACTGAGGCTGCTGGACTGGATAGTAAGAAGGCATTGGATACACGGCAGGAAGCTGGCAGCTGTCTACCAGTGTGCCTGCTTCAACAAACTGCAATGCCTGCTGCTGAAAACAGTTTGGTCGGGAAGCTAGTGCATACCCTGAAAAGCCAATGGGGTTCTGGGGATAAACTCCAGAGTCATGAAAATTACTCTGAACTGGATTCTCGCTGTAAAGATTACAAATTCTTTTGGCAATTAGAACACTGCAATATCAGAGCTCAAGATAAAAGGATAATATGATCTTGAAACTGATCTGTATGATTTTTTGGAGAAATTAAGGTTTAGATTCTATATCCAAAAATAGTAGAGATGATGCTTATGTAAATTGAAATGAGCAAAAACAAAAGTCAAAGGTACCTCGAGAGGGTTGCGACGGAATCAGAAGTTGTCGGCAGCTTAACAGCATTATCCAGAGAACTGAGTCCAAAATCCGAAGAAGACGATGATTCAAAAGAAGAACTGGTTTCCAAGAGCATGGATTCGGCCAAGGAAACACCGCCATTACCCAAATCTGCAACAACCTTAGCTTCATTCTCTTCAATCAACCCATCCCCATCAAGCCCCACCAAGCAATCGCGCCCCTTCTGCAAAATCTTCGCGCTCTTAAGCGCATCGACGAACCAGGCCTCAGTCTTGGGATGATGGATAACAGTACGGGTCTTCTCCGGCTCGGGGAACAAGATGAAGAGCCTAATGCGAGAGGAAGTGGAAGAGGAGAGGTGGAGGTGCCGGCAGAGCATGAGCTGAAGATCGTCATCGGAGGAGAGGGAGATGAGAGAGTCGAGGGCAGAGTGAGGGAGCTGATACTTGAGGGAAAATGGAGGTTTAATGGGGAGAATTGTGAGGAGATGAGAAATGAAGGAGGAGAGGGTGTTGACGGTGGTTGGGTCGACGGAGATTATGCGGGTTTCGCCGCGTAAATAGGAGAGGGACTTGGTGCGGGGGCGTGGGGTTATATGGCCGCCATAGCTGCACATCAAACGGAGCTTCGTGGGGGCGGCGGTGATGGCGGGTTGTGGCGGGGACTGTGGGTCCATTTCGGTTTGTGAGATCGGTGGAGCGTACGGGAAGATACTTAAAATGTAACAATATATAAAATAAAAAAGAAAAAATTCAAGCCAGTTGCCACGTGTAATTTACCCTTAAATTGTTTGTAGATCTCGCCCGCCCCCAATTGTCCATTGCGTTCACATCTTAATTTCATCAAATTCGCAGCCTCCGTCGCCGGTCCATTGGCGGCCTCTTCTTCTTCTGTTTTCGCCATTTCGTTACTGTAAGTTCCACCATATGTACAGTTCTTGTTTTTGTTAATCTCCGCTCCAAATCATAAGCGTAACATTTTGTTTTGTCTTCCTCGTGCCGGTTAACCCAGTGATGCACTGAAAACTCGAAAGAGAGTTATGGCAGCGGCGTCTTTTAAGTGGATACTTCAATTACACAAGGACGTCCCCCGAGCCGCAAGATTCTATTCAGAGGGCTTGGACTTTACTGTTCATGTCTGCACTCTTCGTTGGGCGGAGCTTCAGTCCGGGCCTCTCAAACTCGCTCTCATGCAATCCAAGTAATTGCGCAATTCTTTGATTCTCTACGAAATCATTAATCCTTGCATTTTATGTGTTCTGTTGATCTGTTTACGCCAAAACAAATGTGCCATAGTTAGGTGTCTTGTATGTGTTTGATGTAGTGCCTGCGAGAAATTAAGAATGAAAAACGGTCAAATATATTAGCCAAGCGTCGTTTGTAAGTGGTTGTATTCGTATAGAGGTTCATCGGGGCAATGGGTAATGAGCTTGGTATATAAATGGTTCAATTTCATATAATTGCTTACAGAAGATATATGGTCTTAACTCTTAGGAAAGAATGAACCTCGGAGAAATGGTAGGAAGTTCTATGTTGGTTCTATTGTTCTGGAGGATATGGGAATTTTATGACGAGTATAACTTACATTGTTAACTCGGTTCTTTGCACGTGGATTGATGGACATTTCATGAAAATTTGGTGATTGTTGAAGGCATTTCTCATGCAGTACTAGTTCTTAAATTGTTTCCTTTTAGAGTTAGGCCGTGATTGAGAGGTATTGTTACGGCCTATTCCACCGCGAATAGATATTGTCCTCTTTGAACTTTTTCTTCTGGACTTTCCCTCAAGGTTTTAAAACGCGTCCACTAGGGAGAGGTTTCAACACCCTTATAAAAAATGTTTTGTTCCCCTCTCCAACCAATGTGGGATCTCACCGGTATTGAGTGTTTAAACCGCTGCATGGGCTTGCTTTGTCCTTAATATGAATTATCAAAGCAAGCAACTTGAGCCGTATTTTGAGATAAATATTTTGTTCCCCTAGTTTGATATAGAAACTTGAGGTTTTAATTTCACATATTTAGATGCTTTGGCCTTGATTGGATGCTTTATTTGCTAACTCGGGGTCACAGTGACCATATTGTGCAACAGAAGGGATATTCTTCGCTGCTATCATTCACGGTGACAGATATTAACAGCACGGTAACCAAATTAATGGCAATGGGAGCTGAACTAGATGGTCCAATAAAGTATGAAATACACGGAAAGGTATAATCTCGCCACCCCCATCCTCTTGAATCATAAATGATCAAGGCTTTAAAGCTTCAATTGCTTGTTTCAGGTTGCATCCATACGATGTGTTGACGGTCATATGTTGGGCCTTTATGAACCAGCATAAGAGCTCAGAATTAACTTTCTTAAATACTAGCAACATATGGAAGCAGCAGTGTGCTTATGGTTTCTTCAGCTCCACCAAAGGCAAGGAGAAGACATGGGATATCACATTTTCCTTCAGATTTCCTTGAATAGTTGATAGAGTTTGTTTGTCCAGTTCATTTATTGATCCTTTTGGCAGGATATCTGCTCGTTTCTCCCTGCTTGTAGAGTTTTCATATTGTACCTATGTTTCAATACAATTAATTTTGACTTCAAAACCTTATCTTATATGATCACTTGTCATATTTTGTTTTTGGTCTGTTATGTAGCTACTAATTCAAATTTCAATGTCACAGAGAAGGTTCTGAGGAGAAATTTTATTGCTAAAGAATGTAACTTAGTTTCTATGTGAAGGCCGGGCTTATGCAATTGCATGCTGCCATTGCTTGATTAGTGGATTTTCCTGATATCCTTACCTGGTTAATCTGAAGTTCGGTATACATATTTGCATGGAAAAAATGGTGTAGCCCCAACCTCATTGACTGAAAATCTAAACCTTGATGCTGTTTCTACATTCACAATTCTTCTTGTCTGAACATCTTTCAGGTTGTAACTGTGCCCAACACTTCTGCTGAGCGAATTTTCTGTAAAGAGAATTGAACCCATTGTTTCATATTTCAAAATTGCGCTGGTAAGCTAGAACATTTATAATAGAAGACATTGTTGCAGGGTATACAAATATTGCATTCTCAAGGCTTGTAGATTCAAGGGGATCCGGGGAGATAAAGTTTCATCCAATTGCCCCTGCTGCAACCTCACAATTGGTTTGAGGCACTGAATTCAAGGTAAATACCTAAAAGATTCGAAAAGATGTCATGTTTTAGCGTTCAATTATCAAAATAGTTTGACAACATTGGAAAAGATGTTATTTATCAGTTTTCAATATTTCAATATCTATGGAGAGCTTGAATCCTTGAAGCATAACTGGCCAAGCCAATTACTTCGTTTCTAAGATCTATCCATGTTCAGTTCTTCAGAATGAATGGATGACTATGGTATGAAAGCTTTACCAGTCCATGACTATTAAACCCAAAAGCGCAGCTCGGAAGCTCTCCTGTGTATGTATAAGCAAGAAAGGATAGCCCATTTTGCAGTTTTCCTTTTCCAAATAGCTACAGAAGTGAAGAAAAAATGAACTTGTTTATGAGTCCGGTGGGCTCTTTTTATAAAAGTGGGATAAAGTTCAGGCTTGTGAACTTACAGAGCGACGTTGGCATCTTCATTATGTGCTGCAATGGCCATGTAATCACTGAAAACAAGAAGATCAGAACAATCAACTTCTAAAAGTACTTCCTTCTGAAGAAATGGAAGAATCTCCTTCCTGAAGTTGATTAGAATAATCTGCATATTGATTTTGAACACGGTCATCATAGACAGAACAGAAAACCAGGTATTATTTCTCACTTACATCTCTTTCTAAAGTTTGTAAAAGCAAAATATCTAAAAAATCTCCCTTGGATTTACACTACTCTCTCTCTCGATAACAGTTCAAGCCCACCACTAGCAGATATTGTTTGTTTTGGCTCGTTACGTGTCACCGTCAGCCTCACAGTTTTAAAACGCGTCTGTTAGTCTGTTAGGGAGAGTGTTCCACATCCTTATAAAGAATGTTTTGTTCTCCTCTCCAATCGATATGGGATCTCACACACTCTCTCTCAGGTACTTTGGCTTTGTTATTGTTCAGAGAGCTTTGGCTTTGTTATTGTTCAGAGAGCTTGATAAAGAGAGGCTGTGACTGTGGGGCTGGCTCGAGCAAAAGGAAGGAGCTGGTCACGAAGGACAAGGTCATTCTCCAATCTGTTCTTCATTGTATCTGAGATATGCAGATTTGCATGGGACCAATTTAAACATCTCCCACTTCATTTCCCTCCATATCCCAAATTTTGTTATTTCTCTGCTCTTTCTTTTTATGGAGTTTTGGTGCAATACCTTCCCTACCTATGTATCAGATTCTCATCTTTATACTCTTTTTTAGTATAATTTATAATGGAATTAGGTGATTCTGAGACAATGAGTGATACATAATAGGGGTCTTTTCGCATTCTCGATTTGATTTTGATTCTTGGGATGAGTGTAAGCAGCTTCCCAGACTGTTGAGTCTGAGACAATGTGATTTAAAAAAATAATCATCCTTTATCAAACAAATATTTTATCTAAAAAAGTTCTAATCGAGATTTTAAATATCGATATCAATAGAAATGACCATATCTCAATTTCATGAAAATATAAATAAAATGTTACATTTTTTTATTTTAATAGATATACTATTTTGTCACCTAATCTAATGTCTTATATATATATATATATATATATATATATATATATATATATATATATATATATATATATATATATATATATTAATTTGTTAATATACAATTTATTAAAATGTAAGGATTAAAATAGTATTTTTTTTAACGTCTAAAGGACTAAAATAAATTGTACAAAAAAATAAAAAATATATTGTTTTTTAGAAATTAAAATAAGTAGCTATAAATTTAAAGTTTTTGACGATTTAAAGAAAAAGTCAACCAAATATAAAGTTTATTATGTATTTAAACTACTAAAAGTTTAGATTAAAATTAAAAACACGTTATTAAATTAAACGTAATAATGAAAAGTGAATTTAAAATAAAAGAAGAAGAAGAAGAAGAAGAAGAACAAAAAGTGCAGTTTTGTCTCCACATAAGAAAATATTAATTTCTTGGGAAACCACGAAGATCCAAAAACTGAATCAGACTGGAGAGTTGAGATCCAGCAGAGCTTTGCCGCTGCTTTTTCCTCTCTTCAATTCAATTCAATTCAATTCAATTCATTTCATTTCATTTTCGACGTAATGAAGATGGACTTCGAGAATAAACAATGGTTTTCTCATTGAGTTGAGATAGTATGTGACCCGATTCTGCAAAGCCATTTCCATGGACGTGGAAAGATCGTCGTTGTGCAATTGCGTCGTTAACTTTTTGCTGGAGGAGAACTATGTGTTGACAGCATTTGAGCTCCTCCACGAGCTTCTCGACGATGGCCGGGAAGCGCAGGCCATTCGCCTCAAGGCGTTCTTCTCCGATCCTGTTCACTTCCCTCCTGATCAAATCTCTCGCTTCAATTCTCCTCGAGGTTCTTATTTTCCCCTCCTCTATCATGTTGATTTCGTGATATCTAATTTGCCCTGTATGCATTTATTCTGCTTCTATTTTTTTCCGTCCGGGAACAGAAATTAGGGGAATGTGGTTTGTACTTGATTTCTACTATTTTCAAATTTTGTTGAAGTAGAGCGGTTCTATAATTGGCGCTCAATCTTAAGTTCCAGAGCTCCAAATCTTTCTCTGTGGTCAATGTCAATTCCATAGCCTGCATTGACGTAAAACATTGGTTTTATTTGCTTTTTGAATTCCCATAATTTGTTTAACCGATACAAATTGTGGCCGGGATCTTCCAATTTTCAATTGCAGGCTTTTACAAGATTCTACATTATCCTTAAACCTGACGTCATGATTTTTATTTTCAATAAATGGAGGAAATGAATCATAATAATATCAGGAAACTATTGGGCTTCATTTAGAAGAGCATATAATTATCTGTCTTTTTAGTGGTTAATAGGTTTTTTTTTTCATTGTCTTGCTTAAATTTGATCGCATGCGTCGCCTATAACTTATGCTGAAGGTTTGATACAGGAGTTCTAATTGTCTTGCAATGTAACTTAGTGGATAGATATCAGGGTTGAGAAAACTAGTTGAATACCCACGGATGTGGGATAATGCGATAGAAGTTGGAAAAATATAGCAAGACTGATAGAAGCAGAACAGATAAGCTCAAATATACAATAATTCGATTATGACCTTAGACAACTCAAAATCCAATTCATATGCCAATGGAGAAACCGTCGCAAGTCAACACATTCCTCCCATCGGATTGTGCAGACAAGTCTTTGTTTTGGGCGGTATAGTTGGAAATTAATCTTGTAATATTTAAGGATAACCGTAAAGAAGAGTTTGAGAATTGAGGAACCATTTGGTAATTTTACTTGTTTTTCTTTATTGCGAACTAGAGGATTTTTATGTAATCCCTGCGACTTCTTTTTGGGTTGAGACCTTGTCTCCCAGTATATTTTTGTTCTCTTGCTTCTTTAATGAAGTTATATATATATCACACACACATATATATAATAACGTCAATTTTTCTTCCATATGTTCGGTTTAGAAGAAATTTGTAGAAGAAATTAAACTTTTCTGCTTTCTTTACATTCTATGACTAATTTTTGTAGAGAATCATGGTATTGTCGTTTAATCGTGTTCCTGGATGTAATGTCCCTTTGCTCTCTTTCCTATTTGAGGGCAGTTGCAGACCCTCAAACTTTGTTGGAGGAGAAAGAAGCAATAGCAGAAAAGTTAGCTATCAGCAAGTATGAGCTGCGCTTAGCTCAAGAAGACATTTCAAAGTTGAAGATCGAATTGCAGAAAAAGAAGGAGGCCCGTTCAGTTGTGTTCAGTGGTAATATATATATATATATATATATATATATATATATATATATATATATATGTATACATTTGCATCAATTTGATTGCATTTGATTATTTCTATTAAAACTAAGGCTGAAAACGGCTGAAAAATTGGCGACATTGTTGCAAAGACTGCAGTGTCCATCTAAAATAATCTTTGGAATCCTAATACTTTCAGCGTTTCATATTTTGAAGGAGTGCTTCCCAAAAGATTAGTGGGTTTGGAAGTAAAGGTAGAAAGTGCTAGTGCAGCAGTCAGTCATGGCCCCACCTTCTTTGCTCGATACAATTGCAAGTCAACAGGAATTAGGTTTTTGAATACTGACCCAATCTCAATGAAAAGAGCAAAAACATGTGCAACTACATCAAAAACCTCTATTTCTGAAGTAAACTCTAGTCACTCTCACTCCACAATCATGGCCTTTTTATCAACTGGGGTGATTGGTATCCTTGTGGATGCCTCAAATCCTTGCTTTATGATTTCAATCAAGGAAAATAAGATTCTTCAGAAACATGAAAAGAACTCGTGCCAAAATGTTTATAGGCCATATGACAATAAGCATAATATTTGAATAATTTCTTGTCTGCAATGTGTGGATATTATTTGATTGATCAATGCTTATCTTCTATTGTCTGATTCCTGAAGTTATTTCTCTCGATTGATTTAGTAGATACAGAGGCTGATTCTACAATTAGAGGTCAGCACGAGGCTTATGAAGAAAAGAGGGATGGCTTCTCTGATCTGGGTCCACTCAAAGGCAATGAACGTCAAGATCTTAATCGTGCTGTGAAGGAATATCTGCTTATAGCAGGTTATCGACTTACTGCAATGACATTTTATGAAGAGGTATGCACCATGGAAGATTATGGATTTTTTGTTGTTGTATTGTTCTTTGAGTTAATTGTTGTATAGTATGCACCAATTTCCTAGAAGAGAGGAGCTAGAAACCTTCTTTGGTTTCCATCTGTAAAAAAGATGATCTTAAATTTAATGACTTAATAGGTAATTCATGACCTTTGAGAAGATGACTTCTAAGATGGTTCAAGCTATTTAATGTTAGAGACAACTGGTTTGAGTAGAAAGCAAGGAATACTCATGTTTCTACCAGAATTATAGGAAAATTTTGTTGGATGATCACATCGTTTTCTTAATATTCACAAACATGTCAATAATTGCAAAAATAGTGTGTGTGTATATATATATATATATATTTAAAAATAAACTCATCAATAACTAACTAAGTTGATTAAATTTTTTTTTTTTTTTTGTTTATTCCAACTTTTTACGGCAATCTTTGGTTTGTGACTTGTATGTTGATTGAGATGATTATCATAATCAATCATTAATGTATGGGTATTATAATTTTTTGTCATATTTCTAGTATGTTTTCTGTACTTGACCTTTATTTTCGTTTGTTCTAGGGGACTAGTTTTTTTCCTCTTTCCTAACTTGATTTAAAAAAAGAAAAGAAAATGTTGAGTCTGCCTTAAAGAGCAGTTTTATGGTCGCATATAACGTGCTTCAGACCGCACATAGGCATCAATTGGCGTTTTAAATTATATATTAAGCTTTTTCTATGCAGGTTACAGATCAAAACCTTGATGTTTGGCCTAACTCACCTGCATCTGTATCAGATGCCCTGCGTCACTACTATTATCAATATTTATCCTCCACCACGGAAGCTGCTGAGGTAGTTCCTGGTACAAGTGTGTGCAAGTTGCTCTCATGTTCATTTTAAAGACGGTTCCGATAAATATTAATATTGCTCCATCAAAGAAATAATTGAAGTTAGACGCTACCGAAAAATATTAATACCCCATTGTATTAGTAAGCTTTTTTTTCCCTACTGGTTGTCTAGATATATATATATATATATATATATATTTTTGGGGGGGGGGGGGGGGGGGGGGGGTCTGATAGGTGGTAAAAAAAATTTATGGAAAAGAAATGAGCATTTCGTTCCAACTAAAGAAAACTAACAACAAATGGTCAGGGGTGGAGTAGATCTGCCCTAAAAGGTACTATAAAGAATACCCCTAGTCAAGGTTTATCAATGAACTAGTAAATTGCTATAAGGCTGGTGGATTGCACTCTAATTGGAGCTGGTGACTTGTATAATGTCTCAAAAAGGAATCAAAAGATTTTTGTTAGTCGCTAAAAAGCTTCATTATCATTCTAAGAAAAGACCATAAGGGCACTTTAGTCGCACAACTTTAAAATGTTGCCTTGTTTGTTAACTACCAATAAAAAAGGATCTCCTGTAGCCCATCCATGATGCCTCTTGGGACACCACAGACCATCCCAAATTTTGAGAGAAGAAACGGCCACCTTTTCACTGCCAAATTGCCAAGGATAAAGTATAAACAGATGGTTCATCTAAGGGGAATTTTATAGAGATTTTTTCTCCGAACTCTGTCTTCTGTGTGAAGCCCTTATTAGTAATGAATCTTAAAACTCTGTTACCCTTCTCGGGGGTCTTTACAGACCAAATAATTTTGTGGGAGGAAAGGAGTATTGGCTGTCAACTTGAAGTGTGCTGGTTTATAAGAAAATGTGCCTGGCTGTCCAACTTCCAGACAACACCAACTTCATTTGTGCCTCAGCTCTCCTACTGATCTTTTCTATCAAGGGGGTCCAATTAAGCTTCTCAAATTGCTGAACCAATACCTCCAAGGGAGAGAGGTAGAGACCCAATTCCAATCGACAAGATGGCACCCTTTGTCTTCACCGCATCTTTTCAGATGGAATTCCACAAGGTTCTTTTCATATTGTGAGCAACCTTAGCTTGTGATTCAAAAAGAAAGCAGTAGTTTCGAGTTTTAGATCAAACTGCATGTGCCAAAGTTAATATACCTCCTTTTGACATTGGAAATTTCATTCCTGGACAATTTAATCCCATCCATTATAGGTTCTTAAAAGCTGCTTGCCTATTGGTGTCTTCCCACAAAGAGGCCTAAATAATTTGCAACCAAGAGTCTATGCCTATATTTTCCCTTCCTTCTCTACAATCTCAATCCTTGTTAAAGAAGTCTTGGATAAATTGATAGTTTGAACCAAGACTTGTTGAAAAGTATTAAAGAGAACCTCCAATTTTAAAGAACACCACTCTCGTTGTAGAAGAAAACAATTTTATCCTCAACATCTTGGCACTCAATAGGAGAAACATCAATTTGTTGATGCTTTCTTGAAGCCAACAGCTAGGGTCAGGCACATTTAAATGTCTCTCATTGGGTTCACTCTTTTAAACTTTTCAATAATTATCATCTTTGTATGATTACCAAGAGCTGGGGCTCCTTTCTGTACATATATATATTTTGTAGTTTCCATGTGCGTTGGGCCTTGGGTTACACTCTTTTTTATTCTTCATTAGTCTTAATGAAATATGTTTTATTTATTAGAAAAAAGAAAGAAAGAAACGAAAGATCTGTTTTTGGTCACTTGAGGCTAACATGTAGTGCTAAATTAATTTTGGATTTTCTTGTTTTCTGAATTCCAATTTTGTGTAAATACCATGTGTCTGCTTTACAGGGAAAAAATGCAATGAATCGACAGAACGTGTCTTTACTTGAAGGAAACAAGGAATTAAATCATGAAAAGGAAAGCTTTCTAAGAAACAAAGATTTGGCCGAGAGTCAGATAGGCGCATTAACAAAGTCTTTAGATACTATGCAGAAGGAAATTAAAGATAAAGAGAGCCTGGTATTTTCCCCTCATTACAGTTTGGAGGTGCTTCCTAATTTTGCTCTTAATTCTTAAAATGTATGCACTTATCTTTAGGTACAAGATTTAAAGAAATCCTGGGAGCACCAGAGAAAGGAACTCAATGACTGTAGAGCTGAAATTGCTGCACTAAAAATGCACATTGAGGGATCTCGTTCTAATTTGTACTCAGCTACCAATGATGTGGATCCTGGCCAACTGCAGTCCTCTGAAACTTACAAGGAGGAAATAAAGTTACTGCAAATTGAAATTGAGAATTTAAAAGCAAAAAATATGAATGCTTCAGATCCTGTAGAACCAATTGTTTCCAAGGAAGTGTCTGAGAAGGCAGAAGACAAAATTGTTGAGATACATGAAGATAAAAACATTTTAGCTCATGTGTCAGATGCAGGGAATATTGCTGTAGATAATGGAGATACTCCGCCAGTGGCTATGCAAACTTCTGGTAACAACATGAGCAAATCCGAGGAGTTTATCCATGAGCTTTCAGTACTTTCATCAAATAGTGTTAACTGCATGGAAAATAAAGAAAGTGTCTCCAACCAGAAGGGTCAGCAACTGGCAGAAGACAATGTGATACCCGTAAAAGCAAACAACCCATATGATGAAGCTGTTCTTGAAAAGGTAATTAATCAGTTCCTTTCCCAGTTCACATTTGAATCGGGCTTTTATGATACTAGTACAGGATTAAGGTGCATGTATTTTTTTCTACTTGGGTCTGGCTGCAACTCTAATGTCAATCCTTTTATGTTCATCTTCGCTAAATCTCCACATCCATCTTTTAAACTTAGATATATGAACTATGGTAACTGTTTGACAGGGTTTGGGGACCATTCAGATACTTGCAGATGCCTTACCAAAGATAGTTCCTTATGTTTTGATCAATCATCGTGAGGTTCTTTTCAGTCTCTCTATGTCATATTAAAAAACTGTCTCTTATTTCCATATACTGATTTGATGTTTGTTCTGACTTTCAGGAGCTTCTTCCCCTTATAATGTGTGCAATTGAGCGTCATCCGGATAGTTACACCCGGGATTCCTTAACTCACACTCTGTTTAATTTAATCAAACGTCCAGATGAACAGCAAAGACGTATCATCATGGATGTGGGATTTTTCTTATTGTTTTCAACTATGTATTTGTAGGTTGCTTTTTTTGTTTTATTCATACTGAAGTTTTCATCTACTATTTAGGCATGTGTTTCCCTTGCTAAGAGTGTTGGAGAGATGAGAACAGAAACGGAGTTACTCCCTCAGTGCTGGGAACAAGTGAGTTTTGCAGTCTACTTCGTAGGAGATATCATTTGTACCTTTGTGTACTTTTTTGAAGAAATGTTTTATTTATGTTTTCAATTTGATTTCAGATAAATCACATGTATGAGGAGCGTAGACTACTGGTTGCTCAATCATGTGGGGAGCTAGCAGAATTTGTCCGGCCAGAGATTCGTGATTCTCTTATCCTGTCTATTGTGCAACAACTGATTGAAGATTCTGCAACTGTTGTGCGGGAGGCTGCTGTTCATAATCTTGCTATGCTGCTTCCCCTCTTTCCAAACATTGACAAATATTACAAGGTCAGCCTCAC
Source organism: Cucurbita ficifolia (assembly GCA_033971965.1). NCBI lineage: Eukaryota > Viridiplantae > Streptophyta > Magnoliopsida > Cucurbitales > Cucurbitaceae > Cucurbita > Cucurbita ficifolia. The sequence goes on from CM066965.1 coordinate 20,489,404, forward strand.
TAAACATGCTACGAGGCAATCATGGAGAAGAATTCTGACTTGAGAGAATTTGCTACAGTGTAAGCTCTAGAACAGGTTGATAACACATGGTCTGGGGAGTGGAGCCGTTTCCCCTTGCCATTGATAGGATGACTCACAAGAGGGAAAAAGAAGCATTAGGACACAAGGGTTTCTTTACGTAATTATTAAATTTGTTTGTTTACAGGTAGAGGAGATGATGTTTCAGTTGGTCTGTGATCCGGCTGGTGTGGTTGTGGAAACTTCAATGAAGGATCTGGTTCCTGCTGTTGTAAAGTGGGGAAACAAATTAGACCATGTCTTAAGAGTATTATTATCTCATATTTTGAGCTCTGCTCAGGTGTGCTTGTGTTTCACCATCTTTTCTATCAGTGTTGAGAACTTTCTTATTCATCACTAATTTATCTGCTAAATATTGAAGCGGTGCCCACCTCTTTCCGGTGTTGAAGGATCAGTGGAGTCTCATCTTCGTTTTTTCGGTGAACGGGAACGCTGGAATGTTGATGTTTTACTAAGAATGCTGGCAGAATTGCTTCCATTCGTGCACCATAAAGCCATAGAAACTTGCCCATTTTCTTCCGTAACACAAACTACAGGAACAATGATTTCAACTTCTGTGCTTGAACTGTATGCAGGGTAAATTCTGCTCTTTTCTCATAATTGTTTTTTCTTCAGTTTGTAGACATTTGTATGATCCTTTCTCTAACATTACCACTAACATTTCAAAGAGGTTCACATCAATTTGACTCTTGTGATACTATTGGCCTAGGGGATGCATTGAATGGCCAGCATTTGAATGGATTCATGTAGATTGCTTTCCTGACTTAATTCAGCTGGCTTGTTTTTTACCTCAGAAAGAAGACAGCCTAAGAAATCGTATTACCAGGGTGCCTCATCATTCTCTATGACGTTTTTCAACTTTAATTTTGTTTTTTGGTGCATCATTTTCCTTTACTGTATTTTCATGTTTGCACTATGCAGTTTCTATTGGCTGTATCTGAACGTTTTGGTGATTCTTATTTGACACATATTATGCTGCCTGTATTCTTGGTAGCAGTTGGGGAAAGTGCAGATTTGGCATTTCTTCCTTCAACTGTTCATTCAAGAATTAAAGGTAAATTGCCAAATTCATCATACAGTTATTGAGGAACAATTTACCTGGGTGCCTAGCTGACTGAGTTAAATTTAACCTAAGATCTTAACTTTATCAAATTGAACCAAAATTTATACAAGGGGTGGAAGTAGTATTTTCCGTGATTTGAGTTCCAATTTTTATGGGTATTTTAGTAGATGGATGAGACTGTTATTGTACGTATCGGTTCTTGCGGTTGTGTTGGTGTGCTTTCTTGCTCGGTTTTAATGTTTTGGCATTGAGTTTGAGTTTTTTTTTTTTTTTTTAGCGGCTTAATTTTGTGGTTAGGTTTGATTACTTTTATAGTTGGGTTTGGACATTTTTTATAACTTGATTTTGGGTTTTATTATTATTATTATTGATTTTTGTGTGATTTATTGGTTAGTTCATAGGCAGTTTTCTAATTTGGTTTTATTTAGGACATTAGTTTCAGCCCCCTTTAGCTTAGGGCTCAATTTGTTTAAAGGTCAAAATTGGCTTGGCTTGAAAATAAATTAAAAAAAAAAATCCCAAGTATTGCACATATAGGTCTTAAACCGTCTTAATGTGGTTTATTTATTGAAGGTCTTAAACCAAAAACAATGTTGAGCGAGAGACTTGCAACAATTTGTGTTTTGCCACTTCTTCTAGCTGGTGTTTTGGGTGCTCCTAGTAAACACGAAGATTTAGTGCAGTTTTTGAGGAAACTATTAGTCGAAGGCACTAAGGAGGAGAATCCGTCAGCAAATCGATATAATGAGATTGTTGATGCAGTCCGCTTCTTTTGGTTTGTGCCTAAATAAATACCTGTGCATAGTTAAGTTTTGTAGTGTGTCTTCTGAGGTTTCTTTCCGCTGTGCAGTACATTCGAACGGCACCATAGTATGATTTTTAATATTCTGTGGGAGATGGTTGTTAGCTCTCACATAAGTATGAAGATCAGTGCAGCCAAGTTGCTCAAAGTTGTTGTAAGCTTAAATGTTCTGGATTTGTTATTTGTTTAATTCCGCATAATATTGAAAGCTAAATCAATTATAATTTATTGCAAGGTACCGTACACTGATTCAAAAGTTGCTTCTGCTCACATTTTGCCTGCTCTGGTTACTTTGGGATCAGACCCAAACTTCAGGGTGAAGTATGCAAGCATAGATGCGTTTGGGGCTGTTGCACAACATTTTAAGAATGACATTGTATGTATCTTTGCTTAGTTAAAATTGAGTATACAATTGGACCTTCTAGAGCACTTTCAGAGGCGTAGCTGATTAAAAAAAAAATTTAACCTCATAGATAGTGGATAAGATAAGGGTTCAAATGGATGCTTTTCTGGAAGATGGATCCCATGAGGCTACAATAGCTGTGGTCCGTGCATTGGTGGTGGCTGTACCTCATACAACAGAAAGACTTAGAGAATATATCCTTGGCCATTGTTCTGATTTCTGAATGTTATTCTATGAGTATTTATAAATTAGGCCTATAATATAGTCTGTTTGTTTCTTTAACATGCTACATCTTTTATCCAAGATCTTTCAACTCTCAGCCGCACCCCCTTCATCGAGTGCATTGATGCGTCGCCGTGAGAGAGCTGATGCATTTTGTGAGGCAATTCGTGCTTTGGATGGTACAGGTTTGTCTCATTTTGTGAGCCTTGGATGCCGACGAGCTTTCTTTTATTGATGATTTTATATTAACTCACCACTTACCAGTAAAAACTTTTACAATTTAATCATATACAATTATATGCTTGCTTGTCTTAGACCTATCGGCAACCAGCATACGGGAGCTATTCCTTCCTACCATACAAAACCTTTTAAAAGATTTAGATGCTTTGGATCCAGCACACAAGGAAGCTCTTGAAATCATAATGAGGGAGAAATCGGGAGGAACTTTTGAAACCATCAGTAAGGTGATGGGTTCACATCTTGGAATTGCTTCATCAGTGAGCAGTTTCTTTGGTGGTGATGGTGGGCTGGGAAAGAGAGAACCTTTGGAGCTATCTCCAACCAAACCAGTTGAGCCACCAAATCACGTGCCACCACCAGCAGCTGAGGACACTAGGTTCAGGCGAATTATGCGAGGAAGTTTCACAGACATGCTCCGAGGCAAAGTCAAAAGTCAGGACGATGCTCAGATCCTATGATATTGGACAGACTTCTACCAGGCGCCATTCAGGCACGTATTTTCCTTTCCTTAGTTTAGTCAATAGCGAACAACCTTTCTGTCTTACATGAAATGAAATTATTCTTTTTACCTTCTCTCTCTTTTGTTTCTTAATCTCAATAGTGAAAGGAAGAAGGAAACAACGCTATCCTAAGAAGTGAGGATCTCCTTATTACCTTATAATCAGCTCTTCTCCTTGCTATACCCAATATCATCAAACTTATAATTGTCATTGCCTTCATGCTAACAAGTAATTCGATGTGGTTTTACTCTCAGTTTTGCCCATTTGACTTGATAGTCAACTTGATCCTTCTGTTTACATATTATGTCCTGATACTGTGCACAGCTTGCCTATAAACTGAATGAATACAAAAGATTGGATGAGAGTTGATCAATGATAAGGATGGATGCTTATCAAAGTTCAAATGAATTATTTGGACTTCAGTGCTCTCAGCACTTATTTTGATTAAGGAAGATCAAGGAGGAGTAGGCCAACATTTGCATATTCTTCAAAAAATATTCTAAGTGAAGGGATGATGGCCTTTGCTTCCCATGTGAGAGCGAAGGGTGTCTCACTAATCCAACCAATCCATGTTGGCTTTGTCAATTCTACCGCAACCACCATCACTTTATCCTTCCTTTTAGTCCTCAGTTTTGATCATTTCAGACCAATAGATTGTGGGGTTGATGGGTTGTTTGCAATGTACAAAACGAAGCCGTGTAATTCAAGGTTGATTAGTTCATATATAGGTTTTAATCTCTTACTCCAAACAAATGTTGAGTTATATTTTCGACTGATTAGTGCTATCATTGTGTCTATCCTAAATGATTTTAACTTTTATCACTACTAGTGCATGACACAAATTGCCAAGTTTTAAATATGTGAAAATTTTCACTCTCAAAAATAACTTTTTGTCCGTATATGCCTATATATTGACCATATTATATGCCAAGATAACGACCATATTTCATGAGAATAGACTTATCAACATTTCACAAAATTAAGTCAAATATTTTATCCATAAAATTTCAATTACTCCGTATGCATTGACTCATGTTTTCGGATAATAATAATAATATTATTATTATTAACAATAATATTAAACTACAACAGTATGTTAATAATAATATTAATATCAAACTTGTATAGATATTAGTTTAAAGGAATAATCCAACAAAACTAATTGACATGTCACCATCGTCTAAAAACAACAATTTCGTACAATCAAACTAACATATTACTCTAGCAATACTTACTTTTCGATAACTTGCAGACCATATGACACAAAATGTCTATAGACTTATCATTTGTAGCTCATCGACTCGTAAAAGAGATCTACAACAACGTTATTAACATTAACTACCTTGCTTACGTTGATTCCTAAAATAGACGTAATCCAATATTTTCTTAGAATAATCAACTAAGGTATGTATTGAAGTTGATGTGAACATCTAATCGTGATATACTTAGAAATAGGGCCTGGAATAGGTCAGCTTAATCCAACGACGGTTTATTTTTTATTTTTTGTATTGTTTTTATATATTTGTTGATAGGATAGATATATGTATAGTTGACATATTATAAGATTTCCATATGAGGAATAGGGATAAGGACTTGCAATGTTCCACATAACTAAATAGTCCAATTTTGATTTGTATTAAAGTAATAAAAAAATAATAGTGTTTTTTGACCCAATTAATTATTACCATTTTCCATTTTTATTTTTGGTTTGGTTTCACATTTGTATTGAAGTTTTTGACCCAATTAATTATTACCATTTTCTATTTTTATTTTTGGTTTGGTTTTGAGTGAAACCCTTTTCAAAGAAATATGGTAAAAAAAAACAATCGTAAATAATTAACAAATATCTCCAATAATATTAAATGTAGTTGCACAAACTTTAAATAATATACGATCCGAAATTATTTGAAATAATTTTCAAAACTACCTTCCAAAAAAATCAAATGAATCTCAACTAAATTTCATTCATAAAAATAAAATTTTTTAGTAAATAAGTCTCAATTGAAATCATAATTTTATTTAAATTGGGTAAGTTTGGGAATAAATAAATAAATAGGGTAATTTTGATTAAAAAAAATGGATAGGATAAAGAAGACCCACGCACTTACGTAAAAATAACAATAAAAATAAAAATAAAAATAAATAAATGAGCCCTCCACCGGATATATTTGGCTTAAATAAATATTAGATATTAGATAAGAACTCCACCACATCACAACTGCCGCCTCTTCTCTTTCCATTAGCATTTTACACGTGTATTTTTTACCAAATAAATACTCCATTGAAAACCTCCCAAATCAATTAAATAAGTTAAATAAAGAAATATTTTTTATTTAAAAAAAAACACAATCATACCTTTGAAATTAGAAACATGACCTTCTAATAGTAAATAAATAAATAAATAAGAAAACGTTTCAAATGTTAAAGACTAGGCCGCCGCAGCCACGCGTGACACTGAAGCGCAGGAACTTTCCAAACCTACGCGGCGCAACGATTACAGTTGCCTCTATCCATTTTCTCTTCCGTCTTTGTTAGACCTATTTTTGTTATTTATTATTATTATTATTATTTTTAATCAATTTAAACTATTTCCATAAATCCAGAACATCAAAATTTCTATAAAAAACCATTTCCTCCCACCATCCTTCACAAAAATCAGAAACCAATACAACAAAATTACTGCTCTCTTCCCTTTTTCATGGCCGCTTCTGATCTCTCCGTCATTCTCCCCCGCGTTCTCGTCGTTTCTCGCCGCTGCGTTCGTAAGAACAAATTCGTTGATTTTGTCGGTGAGTTTCTTAGATTTCATTCATTCTCATGCATTCCAATGAAACGATCGGATTGTTGATGAATATGGATTGATCCTTTTTTTTTTCATTTCAGGGGAGTACCATCTCGATCTCATCGTTGGCTATGGCGCAGTACCGGTGATAGTCCCGAGAGTCTCCGGCGTTCACATGCTTTTAGAAAGCTTCGAGCCGATCCATGGAGTTCTCCTCTGCGAAGGTGAGGACATCGATCCGTCTCTTTACGAGACTGATACCGCCGGCCTCTCTCAAGAGGAGCTCGATGAAATCAGGCGGTTACACACCAGCGACACCGCCATTGATAAAGAGAAAGATACAATCGAGTTACGATTGGCGAAGCTTTGCCTCGAGAGGAACATTCCGTACCTAGGGATTTGCAGAGGATCGCAGGTCCTCAATGTCGCATGCGGAGGTACGCTTTATCAGGACGTTGATAGTGAGATTCGGAAGAAGTGTCCGGGAGGGGAAAAAGTGGTTCATATGGATTACGATAATTACGATGGGCATAGGCATAGGGTTAATGTTGTGGAGAATACGCCATTGCATAATTGGTTCAGAGATTCATTGGATGAAAAGAAGATGGAGATTATGGTTAACAGTTATCATCATCAAGGAGTTAAGGTGTTGGCTCAGAGATTTGTGCCCATGGCTTTTGCTCCTGATGGATTGATTGAAGGGTTTTATGATCCAGATGCCTATAATCCTGAAGAGGGAAAGTTCATTATGGGACTTCAATTTCATCCTGAAAGAATGAGACGCCCTGATTCTGACGAATTTGATTATCCTGGATGCCCTGCCGCCTATCAGGTACCTTTTCACTCACCTTTTAATCAAATACAACTCTGTTTATGTGGTTTCAAATATTTATCCAACCAAGCAGAGCTTATCTAAAAGTGTCCTGTATCCAAAGATAAAGATTTGTTTAGAATCAAAATAAAAAGATCTTAATATTTTTGTTTAAGTAATAAGATTTGAATAACTTTATCTGGATCAAAATAAAATAAACACTAAAATAAGATTCGATTCTTCTTTAAGTGATGAGATTTAAGTTTTGATTATATAGGTTTGAATGTTATTTTGATTTATATTTGTTCTTTATGAAGTTCATCAGGTGTCTTATCTATCAAGTTTTGTTGTTCTATGAGAGGTTGTTTCTTTTAGTTTTAAAGCCTTATGTAAGAACTGTTTTATTGACCTGAATCTTAGATCGGTTTCTTAACTTCTGTACATGAACTATTTAACTAACATGAATCTTACGTCCGTTTGAAAACTCTGACGCAAGGCCCACCCTCTTTCCTTTGACATCTGAAAAGGAAAATTTTTGCATCTAATTTTAGGAAACGCTTATGATTTAGACAGGAACCAAAGCATTGGTACCGTATCAAGTTATGATGTTTCTACAGCTTTTGAAGCAGAAATGAAGTCAATTCTTATGTCAAATATTTTAAATTATGAGAATGTTGATAATGGTATCTGGAGGTCATCTGAAGTTGTTCATTTGGGATTTGGTGGGTGCAGCAATTTGGAAAGGCAGTGGTTGCATACCAAAAGAAGTTAAACAGCAGCACATTATCAGCACCCAAAAAGGCTTTAAAGCTGGACAACGAAATGGAGAAGAAAAGGAAGATCATAGTCCGAAGCTTCTCCCTTGCCAAGAACTTATACACAACCGGCCGCGACGCCCAGCTAGAGCGAGAGGCTGAGCTCGAAGTAGGAGCAGAGTTCCTAGAGGTATAATCAAATTCATCATTCATCAATCAAGTGTCAAACCTCAAAGGCAGAAGCCTTATTAGATCACTAAGCTAACTGTTTTGTTTTGTTTTGTTTTTGCAGTCGAACACTGCTCTGAGCGTGCAGCAAAAGAACAGGCTGAAGCAAATGGGTGCAACAGTGAGAAATGGAGGTTCGTACATAGAGAAGCTGAAGGTAAATGAAGAGAGAGAAAGAACAGCAAAGAATGTGATGGGGAAGATGACGATAGAGCAATTGTCTGATCTCATGTCATTCTACCATATGATGGGTCAGATTTGCTCAGAAATTTTGGAGAGAAAGTTGAACGATATTGTGAAGTAAAGCCAGCAGTTTGGCCTTTTCATCCGTCATTTTCTGAATTATCTTTTGCTGTTGGGGTCTCGTGAATTTCATCAAGGATCCACCACACATTTATGTATCTCTCTAATTTATATTTTCTCTCTCTACAAAAGGTGGGTAATTGGATTGAGGACCTCCAAATTTGTAACTCTCTCTCTCTCTCTCTCTCTCTCCCTCTCCCTCTCCCTCTCCCTCTCCCTCTCCCTCTCCCTCTCCCCTCCTTTTGTTGGGTTGGAAATCAAGATGTGAATTATATTGCGAGTGTAAAGTTTGGGAATCCATGTTTTACTCTTCTATGCTTTTGACTTGTAAATAGTGTAATTGGAAAAGAAATGGACCACCCTCATGCTTCCTCAAATCCATTATCAATGGATCATTACTCATACCCAATTCACATCATCTCATACTTGTGATTATTAGTATGATTCTATTCACACCGTGTAACCCTTATGAAAATATCATTAAACGTCCATACAATACCAAACAAATAATTCAACTTTTTCATAAATCCTTTTAAATTTAAACATGGATGATGCAAACATGATTGAAACCTATATCGTGTCTACTATACATAAACTAATACATAAACTAAGAAACAAAAACAAGCAAATCATTCGTGAGTGCCTCCCATATCCACAATTTTAGCCATCTTGAAATTAGAGGTGTAGCCATATAGATAGCCAAGGCTTTTGGGTTTTAAATGAGCTAGGATGTCTACTTCATTCTTGAACCGTTTCACTCGTTTGCAGTTATAAAGTCGATTCCACTGTTCCACTCGTTTGCAAGTTATAATAGTCGATTCCATGCCCATTTAAAGCTTCCCTAATTGCACAAACCATTTTGAGCACGTAGGAACATAAATGCATAGTTTCGAAAGTTAATAGTAAACAAATGTGTTAAAATTGACTAAATTACTGTGGGAAACTATATATCAAGTCTCACATTTTGTAATTTTATATTTAATAAATATCCTCAACAAATTTGACATATTAAATAAAAATTTAATAGATCGATTAAATATAAAATTTGGAAGGATGTGAAGCAAAGTTCCTAAGACTCGCCACGTGTTGAGCATAACCCTCCAAACAACATAATAAATATTTTATAAAAATAAATAATAATTTTATTCTCTCCAACTCCAAAGAGTAAAGGATCCATTCGGCATTCGCATCTAACTTCTCACTTCTCATCCCGAACTTAGATCTCTGCCGAATTTGATTCCGATTTCCGATTTCCAGTTTCACAGAGCAGAAATTAAGCAACGAATCTCTCAAACCTCCATCTCCCATGGCTACCTTGCATAAATTCAAGCTCTTAGCCTCCCAATGTGCCGTCACCGGTAGCCCTACCCGAAGTCCCACTGCTAGCCCCGTCATTCACCTTCGCCGCCGCCGCCGCAAAACCCTAAGAATGCTCCTCAATCGTACCGATCGCCGTCGGTTTCCTTATCAAGACACCTCCGCCGATCCTCAAGATGTCGACGACGATGACGACGATGAGAATATGATTCCGGAGAAGAACGATAAGGAAGTACGAGCCAGGCGGAAACTCAAGGATTTGTTCGTCTCGTCGCCGCCGCTCGAGGATAAGGTTTCCGACAGGCGAATGGAAGAACAGGAGGGACTGTTAACGGCGATTAACACCAGCGCTGCCGGAATCGGTACGATCTCCACCACTCGCCGGTCCCTGAGACCGATATCGACTACATTTCGATACAGATTCCTCCGGCGAGCTTGGCGGCCTGTGCTCGTCGCGATTCCGGAGTAGAAGATGCTCCTCTCTGGTAAAATCTGTACGAAGAAATTCCATATTTTTGCCTCAATTATTTTTTCTTTTTTGATTTTTCATTACAAATTTTTCCTAAAAATTCCGCGTCGAGCAGTAGAAGGGAAGCAATGTAAATAAAAAATAATAATAATAAAAAAAAAGGATAGATGTAAATTACAATTAGAAGTTGTTATTAAGACTAAGGAAGTAATTAATTAAGTATTGGCGGTAGCGCCGTATTTTGATAACGCGCGCCGTAGGTGCGTCAAGGACGTTGATAAACATTTTAACGATTAGATCAAAAGAAAACCGTTACCGTTAAATATTAAATGAAGGTAGCAATGATGGAATTAATGGAAAAGATTTGTTTGGGGAATTTTATAAATGTATTATCTTTAAACCAAATGAATAGTTTTAATGTGATTTACTTATATATATAAATAAACAAATCAACTTGAAGTGTAATGCCTCATCCCCAAGATTCATAATCCTTATTCGGTATCTAATGGTCCCGACATCTCTCGCATTCCCTACAACATTGTCAGCATTGTCATGCTGTTTACTCATCGCACTTACTCATCGCTCTAAAAGTGAAAACTATTCTCTATAAACTAACACGAGTCTGAAGTCACCAAGGTCATCAAATATAAAATTACTCCAACATTAAAAAAGAATATGCATTTCAATTCTTAAATCAGGGTTGAAACTTTAAAAATGTTTTTTTAGAACAAAATATAAAATTTAGAGTAATTTTAATAATTCCTTTGGGACTAAATAAAAAAAATATATTAATACATAAAAGTCTATAAATATTTTAACGACCAAGTAAATTATTTATGAGATAAAGGGAAAAAGACATTCAAGAAAAGAACCGCGGGCCGTTTTCGCTCGTCGGAAGAGAGAACAAAAATCCCAACTGCGATCAATTTATAATTTCGAAAGAGCGAAGGTAGAGTGAAAATGGCGGATGAGGAAGGCGAGCGGATAGCCCCAGAAATTGCGTCAACTCCGTCGCTACAACCTAATTTCAAACCTAAACCTAAAGGAGTCACTCACGAGCAGCTCTCTAAATTTCAGGTTTTTTTCTTTTTCTCCCTTGATTTCCTACAGATTGTGGCTTCATTGTTCTTTTCCTATTGAAATTACTTCTGAAGTTTCTGCTTTCTGGTTTTTTATACTTCACTTCGCTTCTTTTGCTTCCGATAATTTTCTGTGCAACTAACGAGAATATTCTAGTTTTCAATCTAAAGTCTTGCTCTTAAATTCATTGATTTACAAAATTTTGTTGTTGCATTTGTAGGGTTAGAAAACCGCTCTTCCCATAGAAAGTTGTAATTTCTCTGGAATAATGTCCTTAAATAACATTCATTTTCTATTTGGTATTTTCTTCTTAGAAACCTACGAACTGTTGGTAGAATGCATGATCTGATGTGTTCTCTTCATCTTAACTCAAGGATGTGCTTTATGTAAAATGGATGGTTGAAGGCATTGCTTATTTTGTCAATCCATTATTCTTGCAGTTGAATTATTTGGGACAATTTCCTTAGTGCTTCCGATCTTCTTTGAATATCTCTGTTGGCAATTGAGTTTTCTAGCTTTCGGCCCCAATTCTATGGGAGGAGCTGAACTTAATTTGGTTTGTACCATCCGTGGGTGTTTTGTGTAGGAAGGAAAGAAATAGAAGAATACAATAGGATTTGGAGAAACTCTCAGGCATATAAGATAGGAGTTAAGATCATTGTTTTAAGTGGCTTTTGTCACCAAAGAATTTTGAAACTACCTTTTTAAAAAAAAGAAATAATTGTTACCAAGAGGAGAGAAGCTTCTTGGAAGTGGAATTATGAAAGATACTTCTATACATATGGTGGGTAGAAAAGCAATGGTAAATGTTATTAGGCTAAATTATTAGTTGAATAGAAACGGTAGCTTTTCACTTGACTGGAATTCCGGAATTCGAATTCAGTTAAAGTTTTCTGTCAATTTTTGTATGGCCATGTAAAAAATGAATATCAATTTCTTAGTGACATTTTAATGGCTGCTTTCTTTGGCTCCCAGCAGCACATGCTTCGCAGTTTTCTGTTTTAGTTAATGTTTTTCTTTATTGATATGTTCTTGCCCCTAAATATACACTCTCTATGCATTTTCATTACTCTTTATATGATCAATTTAATACGACAGGAGCTTCACAGGAGGCGACTTCAGATAAAATCAAGGTCAAAGATAAGAAAGAATACAAAAGGTTTCTCTAATTTATTGCATTGTAGTGTGGTTTCTTGTTGAAAGCGTACGTTTCAATATTGAAGTCCTTGTTGGAAAAATAGGTTTGACTGGAAAATCTCAAATCAAGGATCTGAATACCATTGATGAAGTTACGGAAGCTGAACACTCGAGACTTTCCAGTTCTGATGTCGATTTTGGGGAAAAGAACTCCCATGTTCAGCGAGACAAGACAAAAACTACACTTCCATCCAAAAAGCTACACAAATTACATTGGGGGTATGAGATATTATGATAAATATCAACATGCTTGCTATTGAATATCGAAATATATAATATATATACCCATATATGAGTGGGGCTGTAGTATCCAAACTGATGGGAACCACATTCAAGACTTGTTTCGGAGGGTGAACGTATCGAACACGATCGACCCTCAACAATGAATCTTAATGTGGGTGGATTTGTTTAGGTTGATGCATAAAAGGTTTCGAGAAGGGACGAGTCATATCGATCTAGAGTAGTATTATTTTTAGTATTCAAGGATTTCAGTAAGTCATCTCCTAATATGTTAAATTTCCAATGTCTGCATAAACATTGAAAACGTTTAAACATCCCTATAAGTGTAGGAATATTCATTAGACATGAGCTCTAGCTGGGGTGTAGTCCATAAGTTCTGTTGTAGTTAATCGACTTGGGGGAGATTTTCTTTAGCTCTCTGGTAGGAAATATGTCCCATGTCCTCTTGGGCATGCAATTTGTGAACTGGCTGCTAATGAAATTTTTGTTATTTCGTTCTTATTTAAAGAGAAGAGAGAATTTGGATGGAAAATAGAGGTGACTTTATGTGTTGTCTCATATGTCTTCTATATATATCTCTGATGTTTATACATCATCAGGCTTGACACCAAGGAACCATGGGAAAGGAAGGCAAACATGTAAAGAAAATGTATACCCGTAGATGAAGTGCAGCTGCCAAGTGCCTATGGAACTTGAATGATAGGGGGGACTCAAAAGGTACTTTTCTGAACTATCTAAGTCTGATTTTAGGTAGCTTTTTCTGTTAAAATGGTGATGAGCTTGATATGTTCAATTGACAAATGTGGGTTTGATTTGACATACCACGATGGATAGAATGACAAAAAGAAATGACAAACGAAACAAGATGAAATAAAATGGTACGAACAACATATTGATTTAGATTATAGATCGATTTAAAAAGTATCCAAGCTAAATTTGATAAGAACAAAAAAAAAAAGTTGAAATGACTTGGTCATTTCTCATAAATTTACACTTTCTTATGCTTTGAATACCTCAAACCCAACAAAAAAGAATAAGAGAATAAGGTATATTCCATTTCCAGTAAACTCGCCGTCATTAGGTTTATGTGTTACCTTAATATGATACATAAATAATTACAAGACAATTAAATGTTTCTTGTTAAAGTAAGTTGGGAGATTCTATTTTCATCCCTTTTATGTCACTTATGACCACTTTTTTGTCAACTCTTTTCTCATTCTAGATGATTTCAAACAGAAATCCCCAGATGAATAACTTTTCATCGTTTCTTGAGGGAGCACCATTGGTGAGTTTGAAAAAACTTCTTCCTGACGTTATAAAATTTTTAGTCATAAATATGTGTCCATAATGTTGGATGAAAGTCCCACATCGGCTAATTTAGGGAATGATCATGAGTTTATAATCATAGAATACTATCTCCATTAGTATGAGGCCTTTTGAAGAAACCCAAAACAAAGTCATGAGAGCGTATGCTCAAAGTGGACAATATCATACCATTGTGGAGAGTCGTATAACGGATGATGGGAAGCGGGTGGTGAAAAAATTGAGTTACAATCAACATTTTTCAATGTTTTTAGTGGAGAATATTAAATATTGATGAATTTGACCCGTTTACTAAAAAATACATTTAGTCATTTTTTTCAATTGTATTATTGGTTTTTTGTTTTTTGTTTTTTTTTTTGTCGTTTCTAAAAGATATCCCATTGACAAATTTGAAAAAATCTCATCTCTCACTATAATTTCTCAATATGCCGACTAAATATTGTATTTTCTTACCTGAACATTATTATTCTTTAACTAATTTCAATAAATAAATAAGAAAAAACTTTAGAACCCCATTTTTAATCTTTATTGAGAATTCATTGACTACCAAAATACTATTTTAACCTAAATTTTATTTTGATTAATCACTTTTTATATTTATATTGATTTGATTTTAAAACTTTCTTATATTTTTATTTTAGTCATTTAACTTTTAAATTTTTGGAAAATATATTAGTTCTTTTTCGTTAATTTTCCAGCAATTGTTTAACCAAAAAAAAAAAAAAAAAAAAAGTTCCAATTTCAGTAATTGTTTGAACATACTTTTATCTTTTACGTAATATATAAAAGTAAATTAGAAATGAAAAAGATGGGAATAATGGATCCACACTACAGTCATTGATATTCCCTCAAAGCCAAAATACAAACACTTCCGACACAAACAGAAGACTGTTTCTGATTTCTATGTGAGAGAGAGAAAAAAAAAATGACAGAACCCAAATTCAGATTTATTGTGTCTGAGTGTTAGAAAATACCAAAAGCAGAAAGTGAAGAGCAATGGACAAACAATGAAAAGCAATGCCTAACCTGTCGTTTCTTATTCCAAAGCCTCCATGTGCCTTCAATTATACCACCGCTCTCTCATCTCCTACCATACATTATCCATCTTCATCTTCTTCATCCCTCTTCCTATCTAAACAATTCAACTCCATCACCCCATTTTTTTAGTGTTTCAACATGGGTTTTGCTTTGACTTTGTTCGATTAGCAACACAGTTTCTGTTTAACGTCAAATCAATCACTGAATCACACCCGAAAAAGCATCTCTTCCAACTTTTATTTTATGTTTTAAGAATCATATTCGAGATTAAAAAGGGGAGGGGGGGCAAAAGGAGACAGAGAATTACAGATTCCACAAGCTTTTTGCAAATCAGACAATCAGATGGTTATCCAGAGAAAAAAAGAAAAAGAAAAATGAAACGGAATCATTCACTTTTTCTTGCTTCTATCCTTGCCAGAGGAGAATATTGAGCCCAAACCGAAAAGATTCCCCGAATGAACATTTAGAATAGGGTTTACTTGGACTACATTACTGTACGAACCATGTACCTTCTTCAATGGAGGTTTCTGATATCCCATCGAAGACGAACAGTGTTGTGAATTTTTTGGCGCGTTTCTGTGAGAGCTCTGTTTTTGAGTTACACCGTCCTTTGACAATGTCGTTCGCTTAATATTCGGCGCAGAGCCGGTGGAATTGCTTCGTGATAGAAGTGGTAATGGACATAAGCTGCGAGTGTAACCAGAGCCACAGCTACTGCTTCTCTTGAAACCCCAAAATGATTTGAAATTCGAGCTTTGCTTCTCTTCAGAATCACTACTGACGGCCTCCTTGATTTCCTTGGCCGTGCGATCTTTCTTCAAACATTTCTCCGCATTAGAATCGAGCGATTTCGCTCGCGTCAATGGAGGAGAATGATTAGAGAAAGAAGACTGATCTACACGCAGATGTGGCTCTTCCAACTTCTTCTTGATTTCGAGGGGCAAAATTTTTCCGTGAGAGAAAATCTCATCCGCGGAGGAGGATTCCTGATGGGAGCATTCACGAATGCAGAAATCGAAATCGAAGCTGGAATTGAAAGCAGAGGAACTGGATCGAGAATTAGGGCGCTGTTCAACGGGAATGGCTTCGGCATGGATGAAATCGTGAGAGAATGAAATTCTAGGGCTCAATGCGACAACGGAAATGTCAGGAGAAACGGCCTCGATCGCCATGGAAATGGAAATGGAGCATAAACGAAGAATGTGTGAAGAAGAGGAAGAAGAAGAAGAAGAAGAATAAATGGATTGTGAGAAAGAGGAGAGAAGATGAAGAGAATTGAAAACCGACCAAATTAAGAGATTCCGAGGGCTGATTGGAGTTTAATAAGAACCAGGCATGAAGGAATTTCTCCAACCAATTATTTGCTCAAAATATTAAATAAATAAATAAATAAATAAATAAATAAATAATTTAATATAAGTATAAGATCTAAAGTTGACCTATGTCCATGATGCGATGTATTTTTTCATAGAAGGGTTTCCCGGAAGTCACTTGATAGACTTAAATGATGGAATAATAATAATGTTGTGACGAGTGGATTAGTGGGTTGGGTTGGATGATGCTCTGTTCAATTATATTTATATTTAATCATATGTTTGTTTATCGTCCTTCCAAAATAATAGCTATAAAACTACTAATATACTTTATTATGTTCTTATTTTTGAGTATTCCAATCAAATTAAATCAAGTCAATTTTTTATTTCTCTAATCCAATGTCATTTATTTTTATTGTCAATGTCGGTCAATTAAATTATTGAGTTAGATATAAACTTGGTTGCTTGAAATTAATGTGATATAATTGAATTTAAAAGCAGTAAGTTTCATTTCTTTTTAAGTATTCGTCGATTCTTAGTCTAATCTCTAATAATTGATATATATATCTCTTTTATCATTTTTGTGAGAGGGCGAATGTGGAGAGATTGTTTTCAAGAATGGACCCTTCAACAGCACAAATGCCTTTTTTTCTTTTTTTTCTTTTAATCTTACCACTTTTTGTCCCAAAGCCACCCCTTTAATTTCACACCATATTTTCCTTTCAAACCAAAACAATAAAAAATAATTGAAAATAATTGATTATTCAAAAATTAAAATAAAGTATGAAAGAAAAAAAAAAAGAGTATTTGTTTGAAAACGAAAATTGTTTTACTTTCTCAATTTGTGGAATATATTGAATTAAAGTAGGCCATAAAATAATGAAATATACTCTTTTTAAAAAAATAATAATAAAGAAAAAATAAAGAAACTTACTAATCCAAACAAGAATACGACGAAAAAATTGAAAACGAAATATAAAAAATTCCGTCGGAAAAAAGCATATGGCGACAACTATGTCGGCACCAAAAAACACAAGTTCGAGTAATGGAGAAATTTCAATATTTACTCTCCAATTTATTTTTATAAATAATTATTCAGACTATATTTAACATTATTAAAATTAATTCATAGAAATAATATTCTTAATATTCATTTTTATATTTTTTATCAATATAAAATTGATTAGGCCACCAAAAATGAAGGTAACTTTCATTTTTTTAAAGTCTTTCATAGTCATTCTATTATCCGGATCACTCTCATTCCAATATAGTGTGTCACAATTAAATAATTAATTAAGTTATAATTGGGGCGGAAAAAAAAAAGAGTAAAATAAAAAAAGGAAGCCTAAGATTGATATGTTGGGGACTTTAGAAGTAAGCCATGAGGGTTTGAAGGCAAAGATTGAAATGATGTGAAGGCCCCAAAGACATCTTTTTTAATTAAAGGCAAATAATGGACCAAAGGAAAAAGAAATTGCTTCCCCTGTCCCCCTCTCTTCCTATTTTCTTTTTAATTAAATATTTTTTTGGTTTAGTGGGCCTAATAAAACATAAGCCCAAATATAGTGGGCCTAAAGTATTGCTTGGTTTTGAATCCCAGCCCAACAGGTTTCTTATTTTTCTTAAAAAGAAGAGAATAATTCGTTTTTGAATTGGCCGCGTCTTGGTGGTTAAACCACTTGGGATTATACAGTACAAAACGACAAGGATTCTCCAAAAACTCAATTGACCAATCACAGAGTCTCCTTCGCCGCCCTGGCAACTTCCAATTTTCAAAACTTTGTTCTTCTTTTCCAAATATCTTCCGAATTCTCTCGCCATTGGTTCTTTGACATTTCAACCATCTTTCCGAACAAAGTGGACGCCAACGTTCCTCCTCCTACAGTTTTGAATCGTCTTTTTGCCTGAGGAGCTCCAGCATTTGTCCTGTGGAAGAGTTTCTGCTTGATCGAGCAAAAGGCTGAGCGATTGAATGAGCATGCCGAATTGGGAGCTGAGGAATTGCTGTCAGCATGAGCAGGTTGTGTTCTTAGTTACGCTTGGGGTGTTCACCGTTGTGATCCTCGCGGTAAGCTTCGTTGTGTTTTATCTTTTTTTTTTTTTTCAGCTTGTTTTTCAGTTCTAGGTTTCTATGATTCTTGGAATTAGGATAGGGCTTTAAGTTCGTAATTTATGAAATTCATGATGCCTCTTCCCTGTTATCTAATCGCCCTTGAAAATGCGTTTTCCTCTGATCTAAAATCTATTTGAACTTAGATATTTCTTGTTACTCTTCTTAAACAGCATGGTACAGTTATGTAGGTAGTCAAGTATTTGAAGAGTTAAAATTGGGTATGGAATGAGAAAGAGAGAGATCTTAGGTTCTCATTATATCTCTATCTGTATTCTCAGCCTTCCCAGCCAACTGCGGACAGATCGGAACAATAGACTTGAACTCAGTGCAGAGATTAAATTTCTGAAGAACTCAATTTCCTTCATGTTCTATGATAGTCGTAGTTTGACATGTTCCAACCTCTCAACAACTTATTTTTCTTTAAATGAAATTAGATATCTGACTTAGTTAAAGAGCATAGGAACTTGATCGAGCTTCCTATGAGTGTAGGCTGTGTCTAAAAATAGTAGCTTTTGGATTCTGATAAGAAAAAGTAAAGAGGTTTTCTTGAGTATACTTGAGGTGGAATCCTTATTGTGAATCAGCTGAGCAAGCTTTACTTTTGCCTTTATTATTTGCTCAACGAATATTGATTTTGCCCCTTTGAATGTGACAGCTATGGAGGACATTTATAATCACTCCTTTCAAGCTCATTACTGTTTTCCTGCACGAAGCAAGCCATGCAATAGCTTGCAAGCTTACCTGTGGTGAGGTATAAGTTTTTGATTCATTTCTATTTGCTGTGGTAATTGAAAAGAACATCTTGCTTTTGCATTATTATATTTTCTTATATTATAAGCAATATCATATTTCTACTCCAATTGAAGGTTTTTCCAACTGTCTACGCCTTTACGGTAATACTTGTAGGACATATTGTTAAAAACACGATGTTCTCTGCATATTTCTTATTGAGTTTACCGATGTGGTTTATCTTTTAAGTTCTAAGATAACGTACCTTGAAACTTCTTTTGTGTCTAAAAACTATCCTACATCCTTTTTTTTTATGGAGTTGACAGTAAGGTTCCCCTAAAGATGTTAACAACAACAAACGAATCATAGCTATAAAAGAGTATAGAAAGGTTACCCACTAAGAAATAAAAACTGCGTTCTGTCCCCATTTCCTCCCAAACTTTCTCGATCTTCAAAACCCGAGTTTCTTTCTTTCCTGTTTGACCAAAGGATGCTCCTGAAATCTGTCACCCAAATAGTATGAGGCTTCAAGTTGAAATTATGATGCAAAATTAGGGTTGATGTAGAAACTACATTTTCTGGACCATTTCAAAACCCAGTCCTAGATTTATGTGTTAGATGTCTTCCCTGTAATCTCAAGTGAAAATTATGCTGCAAGCCTGCTATCTTCCCTCCCCCTCCTTGTAGAATATATATATATATATCTATATATACATACATGTTTTGTAATAGTAAGACTGGGTATGTTAATGATCTAAGATCCATAAGCTATCCATGAGAGTTGGCTTTATCAATCAATCTGTTAAAAGTAGTTTATTAATGGACATTACTCTCTTTTGTAACGTTATACATGCTTCATGTGTTAGTTATTCCCAACTTGTTTTATGAATTGTGTTTAGTTTCATTATATGGAAGACTAAGGGTAAGACTCATAAATATATGTATCTGGTGTTCTTTATCAATAAGATTCTTCTGCTGCCACTAAATGTACGATATGAGTCTGTTATCAGGACCACTGGGATATCCGTGCATTCCAATCTTTTTTATCTGCTTTTTCTGTCTTTTCTTGCGTCTGTAATTTTTTGGGTTTGAGGACTTCTTAAATGCAAAGATTTTTTACTTTTTTTTTGTCAACAAGACCTTTTCACTGCTAAATTGTGTTATATGTTCATTGCTATGCCAAAGTTATCTATTCTATCAATTACCCTCGTGTGGATATCTTGGGAGTTCATGAAACCCTTAAATAGTGATCTGCTGCTGTTAAGTTCAATTTTTGAAGTCATTATGCTATCTCTTTAAAGATATCCATGGCTTGGGATTAATGCACCCAGAGGAAGTTGATATAACCAGTTTATATGCAGGTGGAAGGAATCCAGGTTCATGCAAATGAGGGAGGGTTAACTCAAACACGTGGTGGTGCATATTGGCTGATTTTGCCTGCAGGATGTAATTCTCTTATTTTACTTCTTTTCTATTCCCTGATAAGCAATAAGATTATCTGCGGATCGTGATTCAAAATTGAGTGTGCATGCATTCATCCATTAATTCAGCATGTAACGACGTATCAAAATTTTAATTCGTAACTATGGGAACTAGGAAGTGTTATCATATATGCTTTTCCATAGTTCGCGTTATTTTTTCCAGTGTAAAATTTATTTTTTTGTGGAATCACTAATTTTTTTTTTTTTTTTTAATTCTTTCACTTCAACTTAGATCTTGGATCATCATTTTGGGGCATGGCTATGATTCTCGCATCAACCAATCTTCTCACTGCAAGAATTGCAGCGGGTTGTTTGGGTTTAGCTCTTCTTGTTGTACTCTTCATTGCAAAAAATGTAAGGAAAAAATAAGTGAGAAATAATTTTGCCATATATTATTTATCATTATCAATTTCGATTACTGAATTTCAATTTCTACTTCCATGTTGTACTTTTGACAGTGGACGCTTAGAGGACTATGTGTTGGTAAGTGTTCCCATGATCGTAGGAACTAAAGTTTATTTAGATCACTTTCGTTGCTCTCAATATTGACATTCACCAATTAAATACCTCAGGGTTTATTGTTTTCCTTGCGGTGGTTTGGGTTCTACAAGAAACGACTACAGTTCGCATACTTCGTTATGTCATTCTCTTCATTGGTATATATCTTTCCCGTAATAGCCGTTTTGTTCTGTTAATGAAAATTATTTATCATTTACCAAGTTACATGTCTTTTCCTTACTGGATAAAGAAGAGCTGCTTACTTTTACATTGATGTTTTGTAGGTGTGATGAACAGTTTGTTTTCGGTTTACGGTATATCAAAATCTCTCTATCAATATATTTACATTACTAGAAATCTAAAATGTCAGTGCTTAAAAATCATATGATTTACCCTAAACCGTGCAGATATATATGATGATTTGATTTCACGAAGAGTCAATTCGAGCGATGCTGAGAAGTTTGCAGAACTATGTCCATGCCCTTGTAATGGAATTGGATGGGGAGTCATTTGGTAACATCTCAATCTTATGGATAACATTCACAGACCTAGATACCTAAATATGCATAAGAAATGATGGGAAATGGGATATTTTCTAAAAAGTATTTTTTGAGTTTAATAGTATGAATGGAGATTCGAATCTTTGACTTTTTAGTTAAGAATATAATTACTTGGTTCATTAATTTAACTATGCTTTTGGCCATATTTTCTAAATTTTTTATTTTGGATCATATCATTATGAAAGATTAATATGTCAAGATGCCTCGAGATTGCTTATAGTTCCCTACTCATCTATCTCCTCATTTGAATGATCATTTTTGCAGGGGAATGATATCATTTATCTTCCTATGTGCATCTATCTATCTCAGTCTTGTCATCCTATCTTAAGGTACATCAAAGTCTTCAGCCTATTGATTTCAACTCTCTTAACCATGATTTTAATATTCAATATCTCGATTCACATTCATGATCGTACTTGTAAAATAAATTTGTCATATTGCAGTTTCAATAATTGGTTGCAAAATCCACATCACTTTCCTAGTTCAACAAATTGTATGAACTAAATTAAATGTCAATGTTAAAAATTTAATGGGCATGTATTACAAAGGTTACCTCTTGAAATTAATAAATGTTTTAAGAAATGTTTCTTTTTAGTTCAACATATAGGATGAGAGTTCAAACTTCTGATATCTGAATTATAAATTATGCTAGGTTGGCAACAGTCCAAAAATATTATACTTGTTCAAATAAGTTGACTTCTTGGTCGCTATTGGAAGGTGGTTGTGCAATTATTATTATTTTTTTTAATGAAGAAACAAACATTTACCAGATACGATAGTGGCTGTTTAATTGTGTTAAAAGATCTGATGTGCTGGTGATGCTAGCAGTATCTCATTTTTCTAAATTAGAATTTCAAGTGCATTACCTCTCAAGAACTTCAAACAAGAATATTCACCATTGTAATCTCAACTTCAATTGCATTTTCAGGTTCAAAATTTGAGTATTGATTTTTGGTGTACACTTTAGATTGCTCACTCATGTTGGGCTGGCATGGCGGTATGAGCAAGCGACTATACTTCTCCCTTTTGCACCCTTTGGAGAAAGCTCAGCTCGTTTGTTCTAACCACGCGGACTTCCAGCCTTGAAATTTTACATATTTTATGTACAAAATTCAAGTATCATATTCTTTATTCCATTGTTTTTCAAAATTTAACTACTGGATACATCTGCAGTCGTGCAGTGTCTGATTGCTTGTTATTTGAATTTTGGTTAAATTACAATTCTAATCCCTATGATTTTGGCTTTTACTATTGATTTAGTCACAGTTTTAAAAGTTTCATTACATTCTCTATAGTTTTAACAAAAGAGTATCAACTCACTTATTATCTCTTTTTCTTTTATTATCCTTAGTTTATAAGCAACAAGATCCTCTTTAGACCAGTAAACAACTAACTATCTATAAATAAATACTTTGGCAACACATGTGAGAGTTCTTCCCTATATTGTATATTGACAATTACAGATCTTCCCTATATTGACAATTACAGATGAAGCACAACTTCTATTTGAGTACCTTGTGTACTCGCACTCAGTACCGTGAAGCTATAAAACACTAAATACACTTTGAAAACTACCTTCTACTGTGGTTGTGAACAAAGCTTCAGTGTGCTAAGAACGCGTCAACCTTACCATTTGTAGTCCTTGAAAGAAACTTCATGCAAATAGGAGGCTTAACTCCAACCAGAGCAAGGATGGAGCTGGGCAGTGTCCATATGCCATCTCCACATATCAGACCCGATGCCACCGCAGGTGCGAAAGCCTCGGCCTTGGCCTTGTTTATCTTTTCCCACACGAACAATATCAGGCTTCCAAGGCACATGTCAATGGCGAAATATGAGCCTATATAGAACGGAATCGCCATTGCCATTGGTATTGGAATAAACTGTCTGATCTTCTTCCCCGACAAGTCTCTTATCAAATTTATCACAACGGCCGCCGCAAAAAACCCATAGCATAGGGTGAGACAGTTCTTTGGGAGGCTAGAGAAGCCCTCGACTGCAAGAAGAGCCATGTTACGGTAGACTGTTGCATAAGGCGCTGGATAAGCACTATCAGGTTGTCCAAGGTTATCAAATGCCTTGTAGAACAGCCAAAACACACAAGGAGATATGACGCATCCCATTGCAGTGCCTATTACCTGGCTCACGAACATAGACCGCGGCGAAGATAGTGTCATGTATCCAGTCTTGAAATCCTGCATCAGATCTGATGCTGTAGAGACAATGTTCATCATTACTCCGCAAGCTGCTAAGCCTGCAACGACTCCACCATGCGAAGCACCAGCCCATGCTCCGATCGTGAAGATGGCAAGCTTTCCATAGGTAGATGCAAGGGACCAATCCGTCAATCCAGTACCATAAGCATTGCAGAAAGCGAGCACTGGTGCAATCACGTAGATGACAAGTATGTAATACCATTTCAGCTGAGAAAAGATATGTGGCAATGTGGCTATGGATACGGCTGCAATCGCAACATATCCTCCAATGGAAAACCAGGAGGGAATCTGATCTTTGAGGAAGAGTTGAGTCCTTCGTTTATCATCGAAAGTAACGTCGGAGCTTGAAGGAGCGGCAGCATCCGAGACTGGGATTACATCTTTCTTTTTCAACTGGCGGTGCAAACCTATGAGAGTTGTTGCCAACACCTTTACAAAGTTGTAACACCCATCACCCAGAATCAAGGCAATGGAGATAAACACCTAAAGCCACAAACAGAATTACTATGAACATTAATGGTACGAGGTTTCAGAAATCTAAGGCAGCTGGAAGCATTTTTTTTACCTTGTAGCCTTGAAGGCCATGAAAGTTGGAGGGGGAAAGCTCAGCACTGTACCAATCTCCTTTTCTTTTCTCGATGAGAGGCCACATTAATCCCCATGAAAGAATTCCTCCAAGCAATACAGATATGTTAATGATGTACGGACAAATCATTCCTACACCAACATATGTTGCAGAGAAATCGAAATAAAATCTGCAGCAAGAAATGTGTGTATTTTGTTAAATAAAGCTGTCGAACACTGTATGAATTGATAGATAGGAGGGGGTATGTATAAAAGTGGTGTATTACTTGTATTGGTAAGCTTTGAGGCCAAATGTTGGGAAATTGACAAAGCCACAGTCATCTCCCGCAGTGAAGAACCATTGGAAGAAGCCCCACAAGAAGCTGAAGGAGAAGAACTTTCCAAGCATTCTCACTTGCTTCCTGCAACGCACAGAATGCACCAAAAACTATAAACTATACAAAAGATTGGTTCAAAAAGAGTGTCACTTGGCTATACAAAAGTAGTGTAAAGTGTCTCACTTGGCTAACTTTGCTCCTCGAGGAGTGTGGAAACTGTTGATGAGATGTGATGTGGCTGTACCACTTGGATAGGTCAACTTGAAATCTATGATCATTATCTGAAACCAAGCATGAGAACATTCAAAAATCAAAGCAAGCCATGTGGGTCCTCCCTGAATGCTAAAACTTCTCTTTTAAATTTGAATATACCTTTCTTAGAGGCACCACCGAGAAGAGGCCGATGAAGCTGACGATGAAAAGAAAGCCAATAATCCATCCTAATGAAGGGTCCTTGAAGTCGTTGACATCCGCCAATGCTAGTTTGCTAATGCGCTGACTCAGTCCAAATAGATAGCTCCCAAAGCCTCCTGTTCAATTTCCAACAACATCAAATGCTTAATAATGTTAAGATTCTGTATTCAAATAGGATCATAGTTTCCATTATTCTTCTTGAAATATTCATTAATATGAAATGCTTAATAATTGTTACAGGTACAGCCAAGAGAAACGGCCTAAATATTTGCGTCCTTTTGTATCGCTGAGGCCAGCAAATGGGTCATGTTTGGCAAGACGACTATTTTCTTTAGAGGAGAAAAAAAACTTGTTTTTTTTCGTGGTTGGTTCTTCAATATTTTACTCACCATAACTAGGAGATTCTTCCAGGGGAAAAAAACACACTTTTATAAAGAGAATCTTTTCTTTAAAGCAAGCTAATTCTTGGTTGTTCTATCTGGTGGTTTCAACTTTATCTGTCAAAAGTATTCAGCTAATCCCGAGATATCAAGAGAAAAAGAAAATGAAGAACACCGTGCAATACTTGCAGAGTTTTCGCAAAACGAGGTAGGCAGCTTTCCAGAGATGGATTTGGGATTTGGCCTCCTAATCCATCCGATATTTGGAATCTGTTTATGAGATCTCACATCCGTTGGAGAGAGTAGGACAATATAGACACGTTTTAAATCTTGGGACACCATTCATTTTTCTCATAATTTCTGTCTATATTTGAGATCTCACAGGTTGGAGAGAGGAGGACAATTAGACACGTTTTAAATCTTGAGAAGCCATTGAAAGAAAAACCTAAAGAAGATAATATTTGCTTAGTAGTGGGCTTGGGCCATTACAAATGGTATCATAATCAAACATCATGATGGGGTGGATCTCTCGTGATTGGAGAAGAAATGAAGTAAGATGCATTTTCTAAAGGTAAGGGCGGGCGGTAATAAATAACATGAGTAATAGGCACTTGATAATAGATATATATATATGTGATAAAAATTGTTTTCCAGAGCTATTTTCTTTTCATTTTATTTTTTTCCAAATTAATTGATAATAGATATTAGATATATGTAATAAAAAATAGATAATATATATAAATATATATATATATATATATATATATATATATGTTCTAAAAGGTCATTTTCATTTTTCTAACAAAAGAACAAATTCAAAACATTAAGCAAACAATTTTTTAATTTTTTAATTTCAAGACCTCTTTAAATATCAGATCGTCAACATCTATGTTGAAACGAGAGATCATGTCACTTTCTTTTGGTTTAATATTTAAATTTTAAAGCTAATATTCTTTAGCTTTTTTATAGTTACCGGAGGGGGTATTATTAAAATGGAGGTCAATATCGTATAAATATTTCAATATGAATTCCATAAGCCCTTAAAAAAAATAATTTATTACTACTGATTTGGTAATTTTTCTAATACTATTATTTAAAAAGTTGTATTTGTATAGTCAAAGTCAAGTGGCTGTTTAAGCACTTCGAATAATTTTTTTAAAAAAATCAATAATAATATTATTTTAAAAAAAATTAATTAAACAGTGAGTTATATTAAATAATATTTCCATAAAAGCAAAAAAATAAGATAGATAACTATGAAATATTTTCTGAAAAAAAAAATAATAAATAAATATTCATAGCCGCCGCGCAATTTCTGTTCAAGAAGTTGATCAAATCGAAACCCTAACGAGTCGGAGAAAGAAAAGTGGAGGTAAGATCAAAAGTACATACCGCTGAAGGCGATGCCGGAGGAAGCGACAACGCAAGTCTGAATCACGGTGTTCTCCTGGCGAGTGAAAGGCTGCTTCAGGAAACCGGATTTCTCCAGAAATTTGGTCCATGTCTTCACGAAGAAGAAGCCGAGAAGTCCGGCGGAGACATTGAGCGAAGGAATAATACCGGTGGTCAAGTTAAGCTTCATGACGATGAAAGTGAACAAGACGCTCAGTACAAAGCTCACAACGAACGCTCTCACCGTCAGCTGTTTGCGCCACGACGGAACTCCTTGCGCTTCGAAAATCTTCTCCACCGACATCAATTCCTCCGCCATTAATCCTTCATCACCTCTCTCTCTCTTGGCCTTCTGGTTCGGATCCAACTCGCCGTACTTCTCCTCCTCCTCCTCCTCCTCCTCCAAACCTCTCTCTCTCCCGTTTCGATCCATCTGAGAGTGAAAGAGATGAACGTGAAGATGGTGGATCTGGCAATTGGTTCGGGTATTTATGAAGATTCTACCGCCAATTTCTTAAATTAGGGCATTAGACAGGCTGTTTATTGTGGGGCCATGGCAGTGGAAATGGGGAGAGTGTTATGGAAATAAGATGGTGTGAAGGGAAGAGAGAGCGACGAAAATGGTGATGATGATACAGAAAAGCGTTGACTTGGAAATGGAATATGAAACGGACGCCAAACCAGCTATGATTTTTGGATTGATTTGGAATTTTGGAGAATTAAAAATTGGGTTTAAGGGATGTGGTGGGAAAGAGATTTTATTTATTTATTTATTTATTTATTTATTGGAATCACCTTCAGTTTTACTTTTCACTCCAAATCTTTGACTGTTTCCACCCTTTTAAAAAATATATATAAATATATATTCTAATTCTTTTTTCTTTTTTCTTTTTTCTTTTTGCACATTTATGGATTAATACTATATTATTATAAGATAAGTTATAGTCTTTCTTTAAGGAAAAAGAAACTTTGGGATGCCAACTTCATTTAAAGAAAACTTTAAAATAAAAAACGTGTTTAGTTCTCAAAAGGAATGGATTAACGTTACATGTAAAGATATGATTATGGTTTCAAAGTCTAAGTTCCAATCCACACTGCTTTAAATTCCAACAATATGGTCTAAGACTCATAATTATTTTAAATCTTTTTTAATTCAAATGAGAAAAAAAAGAATATTTAAAAATTAAAACTAATTAATCTCGAACTAATCCATCTAAATATGTAACTCAATCACCAAAATATTCAATAGTTGAATTTTTGCTCAATTTGAAGGGAGGATCATAGAAAACTCACATTTTTGTAAGGTACACTTATTCTATATTAGTTTTTTTATACCAAATTTAGTTATAATATTTTAATAAAATTAAAACTGATCTCTTCGGTTGCTTTTTAATTAATTTTTATGGAAGTTAGTTAGATAATAATAGCTTTCATGACAAAACTACATTACCAATTTTAGACCAAGTCTAAATTAGAATGAGTGAAAGCAAACAAACTAAAATGAAATAATTAGGTCGCATTTATTTTTCATTTTCTGAAGAATATATAAATTTTCAAATTTGTTTAAAAGAAAGAAAAAGAAACCAAAATAATGCGTTGGATTGGTTTTGGCATTTTCTGATTATTTATTGATCATGTAAATCAAATATATAATTTATACTCCTAAAAAATGATTATTTTACCATACAAATACTTTTATAGACAATGGAACTACTCTATTCATTAAGATAAGTAGCAAAGCAAGTAGTTATACCCAAAATTGGTTGACATAGGAAATCATTGACTAAATTTTATGGGTCTCCATCTCATACGTCATGCCCCCCATTTTCAAATTTGACTGCTACCTTAGGCGATGGAATTGAGGTTCAAAATGAGATAGACATCCTCATTACAAAAAATGGACCACCCATTTAAGAAAATGAAGTATATGATAAATAATGTCGTAAGAGATAAGCGATGAAAACATAACGCAAAGGATTATTGTGTTACACAAGACAATGCTACTTCAATCTAATACATAAAGAAGAGGTCAAACCGCTCTAGGCGTTTTCCTAAAGAGATTGAAGATTGGGCAATAAAATGAATATTAGGTTTACAATCAAGGAGTCTTAAAATACTCGAGATAACTTAGCCGAAAAAATGATCCATCTCGGATGAAAACTAGATTAAATAAGAAAGATATTTTCATAAAATATCAATCTCATTCTAAGAAAACACTCAGCAGTATCCAACAATCACTTGGTTGCTAAGCTACTAGGTGACCATTAAACCTCCTTCCTAATCAAGTGAGACCAAAAAGTGAACCAGCCTTGGTGGGTTTAGCCCAAACAACTCCACCTAAGTGAGTTGTATGGCGGCTATGTGACCAAAGCCAGTTGACACCCAGCTAGCCCGTAGCTCAACCCAATGAAACTAAAACTAAAGTCACTCAACCCAAGTGGGTGGTAGCCTTTCCAAGCACCTGAGCCACTCGCCATTTTCTACGCTCGCTTAGGACCACAGTGCTAACCTGTTCACTACGACGCCCTAACGAGTCAGAGCTGAGCTACAACTAATAACTACGCTATTATAACAAGATACTTGTTGACCAATCAAGTCCCTCATCCACCAATAACAATATAAACAATCAGACTTCATTCAAGCAGATGAGTTACTTTTCCAGACTCTAAGCATTACATTAATAAATGAAGTTAAATTACAAACTATTACTATGTGCAAAATCCATTTAGTTAAGTCCTCAGAACTTAAGGAGCACACAGAGGATGCAAGATTTCCTCATAGGCCTTAATTGGAAGCACTACTTCCTTGAAGATTTGTTAGCACAAACAGGTCAAGTAGGACTAGTATCACACAGCTCTATTGCCTAGAAATTGGTGCCGTCGGCATTGATGAAGACTGATTATAGAAATTGCCATCTAAAGCCTGAAAACTCTGGTAAGAATTTGTTGGTATTGTAAAAGGAGACATCCCAGTCACTGGGGCACCTACATTCGGATACCCAGGTTTCGCTAATGGTGGCAATGATTGTGTCATACTGTAACTGAAAGGCATGCTACTTACTGACCCAACATTCTGTGTGAACTGCACTACAGGGGGTAACAGAGGGATCGGCGGGGGAGATGATGATGGGGGAGGAGGAGTGTATTGTTGACTGGTCGATGAGGCATTACGTTGTAGAGACTCCGGGTGTGGGAAGGAAGAGACTGGTGGCTGCTGTGGATTCGGAGGCAATACGTAGGGTGACTGGTCATTTTCAAGTTTGGCCCTCTTCTCAGATGGATAATCACAAGATAACTCTTTATTTGGATTTCCAATTACACCCTCTGATGCCAGGGAAGATAGGACGTAAGAGAGCATCTGAACCGAGGATGTCGATGCAGTTAGCTTTGCTGCCACTGCAGCTGCAGCAGACTTACGGGGATCTTCCTCGATAGGACCGGGTTTTGCAGGAAAAGGTAATGAGCCTGCATACATTACTGGCACTGATTGTTCTCTCTCCCTCGGTACAAGGCCGTGTGGTGCTATTGAGGACTGAGCATCCTTTGAGGCCCCCTCAGTCATAGGTTGCACATTTTCGCCATTTAGAAATTGACGGCAGAGATTCTGAGTTTGTTCCGACTTAGACTGGGAAGCCTGTCAAAATACATACAAGTAAGAAGAGATCACTTGAAACATGTCTGGCAATGCTACTAATTCTTAGGTTTCAGCTGACAACAGAGATGTTGACCTACCAAATACATAAGAAAAATGGAAAGCCAAGCAAAAAAGGATATTCAGTGGAGCTTTGACTAATCCCCACGGCATTCGGAAGGCTTCCTCTCCCTTTTGAGTACATTTCATTACTTCATTTAAACTCAGTTTATCTTCTCCTGTCCCTGTTTTGTTTTCTCTTCCTTTTTCTCTAATGTATCCAACTTCCATCAATTTGGCAGCTGTACTGTAGGATCATCGGAGGGGGGAAAAGGTAAGTCATCGAGAACATTGGCATCTGCAGAAGAAATTGTTTGCTAGCCTATTTTCGAAAGTTTTTGTGAGATACCGCATCGGTTGAGTTGGAGAACGAAACATTCTTTATAAGAGTATGGAAACCTCTCCCTATAAACTTTGAGGGGAAGCATGAAAGCGAAAGCCCAAAGAGGACAATATCTGCTAGCGGTAGGCTTGGGCTGACAGTTTCATGAGTATTGGGGTTTTTAAACCCAGATTTCTTAACTACTCTCAGAGGCTTTTTAGGGTACATCTTCATTATATTCCTCAAACTCACTACAGCACAGAAGTTAAGAGTTGCAAACTGGTTCAATCCATAGAAGTCCAACTATTCCATCTAAGACATGGTTATATCCTCAATATGTCAATGAATTTTCCTCCTCAAAAACACAAATATCACAAGATCACAAGATCCAGTTGCTGGGAAAAGACTATTAAAAAAGGAACACCAATCCATTTGTTTAAAAAAGGGAATCGTGATTAAAAAAAACACTTATTGTGGAGCGCACCCTAACTGAAGGCACTATACAGTGCTAATTCACAAAAAGATTCAATGGGTTTAACTTTATCTTGGAAAACCCATGATTTCTTTCGATCCAATATTAAAAGTTTCCAGCAGAAAGGACCAAACTCTAACAGAAAAATTACAATGCACGAACAAAAGGTCGAAGGCTTTTCTCTTTTTTACGGCACATACAGTAAGCATTTCGAACTTTTGGAGCTTTTCCATGAATGTCGGGGCTTCTGTGTGAAATCTACCGACCAAATAAAATCACCTTCTTTGCAATTTCCCTTCCCAGATATGTTCAACTAAAGGCACCAACATAGCTTTGGAGAAGCTGAGAAAGTAATGAAGAAAGTTGATTTGGAGGGAAGGAATATAGCTTAATTTTGCAGATTTTGGCGAAGTGAAGCCAAAGCCAGTTTCGTCTATTACAGATCGAATTTTAGGACAGGCAACTATTCGGATGAAGCCTATATTTTCTGCTTATAGGCTTCCTTCAAACTTATTGTCATCTTTTGCGAATCTCCAACCATTTAACCAAGAGAGAATTGTTCCTATCTATTCCAAGACCACCAAAAGAGAGTAAAAG
The DNA here is from genome assembly GCA_033971965.1 of Cucurbita ficifolia. Lineage (NCBI taxonomy): Eukaryota > Viridiplantae > Streptophyta > Magnoliopsida > Cucurbitales > Cucurbitaceae > Cucurbita > Cucurbita ficifolia. Next base: position 20,521,334 of record CM066965.1, read on the forward strand.
CAGCCCATTTCCAACTTACAAGATGCCAGACCCTGCTTTGGCTAAAATCTTTCCGATAAGCCTCTTATATAGACTTTTCTCTACCTCTGTCGGGATTTATGCTGGAAAGGACCAATTGTGCCAACGCGAGTTCCCTACCCTTTACAATAAAGATGTTTCTTCACTTATCCAACTTAACCCCGAGTTTGTCAACAATTTGATCCCAAAAGGAAGTGATCGTATGGATTCCCAAAAGGGGAAGCTTAAGATAGTGAAAGACAGGGATTCAACCTTTCATCCAAAGTGTATGCCTTGTCAGAGAGTAATCGTATGGTCCATGTTTAGGACAACGAGTGCTAATTTAGACAGACATACAGCGAGTCCGAAAGGTTTTAAAAAAAGATCAAGAAAGCTTACACAAATTACAAATTTTCCAACACTTTTGTCTCATCAACGCTTTTGCCATTTCCTTGTAAATGGAGATGACTAAGTTGGCTTTTTTAGAAAAGAGACATGGAGGATTCATTATTATTTAGTACTAATTTAGGAACACAGGATATCATTACCTGAAATCTCATGGTACCTTACAGTATCGACATCAAAAACGTTATCAGAAAAGGAATTTTTCCTACTTAGATTTTTTGAGGCTATAGTTAATGCGGTTGTGACTTGGTGTACTATTTATTAGGGGCGAAAACCGTAGCTTTCCATTCGAGCTCCATTGTTATTTCCTCTCTTCCCTACTTCTCTAATCTATCCCATATAACAAACTGATCTATTCTGAACAAGGTTTTCAATGAATGTAATAATTTAACACAAAAACATATGCAATCAATTAATATACATTAACCCAATGACACGTCATGGATTAGCTTGCATGATCTTCATCAATTCTAATGCAGTAAAATAGAGGGTTCATAAATGAATTCATGCAATCTTGGGAAGGTAGATACAAGGAATCCCTACGTAATTTATATCAACTCGTTCATATTCAATATGGTTCATCCGACACAAATATGAAAAGCCCATGCCATGGGATCACATTCCCTAGCATTATCAAGGTTTGGTTTATGAATTTTAGAACGGAAAAGAACGACGGGGGATGAATTTCAACTTGTGACACGAACAATTAGTTTCATGTAAAAATTGAACCAACCCCACAAAACAACGGAGGTTTCATATAGGGTCAATCTAAACCAATTAATCAGAAAAACAAAAAAGAATCAGTGAGTCGATACTCCAAGGAATTGTGAAACAGAAATGCAAACCTGAAGTTGATTTCTGACTCGCTCCAATTTGAATTCCTGAACATAAGAAATTTATATTTAAAGATAAGAGTTTTAAGGTTTACTTCGAATAATCATGAACTTAATTTTTCTCGAACAAAGATGTCAAAATACCTGTTCTTGAAGAGCCTCTCTCAGATGAGACACGAGACTCGCCCTTGATGTTTCAATTGCTCTTAGTTGTTCAACGCAGTCCCTCAATATGGTATGATGTCCCCGCAGATCCTCTGCAATCGAAGTTCCATGGTATTGCCCTGTGTAGTTAAAGAGGAAGAATAACAAAACATAAGCAATCTTATGTACAAGCTAAAGTACCTGAATTGACATCAGCGCCAATTTCTTTGTCCAGTTTCTCGAGATAGCTAATAGAATTGCTGCATCTGCTTAGTACTACATCTTCATCTACCTCACTTCCAAAAACAACTTGGTAACCAGAAACTATTTTATCCAATGACTCGCTGGCTGATTGTTTCTGTTGAAAAGAATAATGAAATAGGTGACTGAAAGACCACTTGGGCAGACTATTTATGAACAGAACTCGGTATTCATGATGGAAGAGCGATATTTTACCGGTTTAACACTCACTTGCTTCCCATTTCGATTACTAGTTTCCGTATGCTTTCCCATTATCTCCTCCTTAAGACTCTGCCCTCGAGATCCAAAAACTTTTCTCTCCTCCCAAATGCCAATCTATGAGTAAAATTAAAATAGGTCTAAATAAAACACATATACATATGCTAAATTTAACATTTATATAATATTTTCTTGTTCTTGAGCTATACAACGTACTTCCGTGAATAGGAAATTTGGTTCATAACAATTAATAAGTTTTGACTTCTGTAATACATGTAGGGATTCCATATAACACAAAAATCTCGAATGCCAAGTATCTAATTAAATATTTTCTTAGGGATAGTAATATACAAGATGGAGGTTCACAAAAATTTATGCATGAGTAAGAAATTTTTACAAAGGGTAGGGATGCATAGTAAGCATTGATGTACCAGTCGTAGGGCAGCATTTCTTCCAAAATCATCCCCATTCTCAATTACATCACGAAGAGCATTTGGAAGGACTTTCCAAAATTCACCAACGAACTCGGAGCCCTTTCGCCTACTGTTTTGCAGAATGTCATTTGCAAGATATAGATAGGCCAATCTCTGGTCGCGTGGAGAACAATGAAACTGTTTGTCCCATGTTTCTACAACTTGCTTGGCTTTGTTCATGTGAAATATACACCAATGGGACAAAGCTTAATCACATGAAGGATGGAACCAATTTTGATCGATAAAACAAGGGTATTAAACCTATCAACATTCATGATATAAGGAAAAAGAAAAGTAATTTAGCCAAAAGAAGAGTAATCATATAACATAACTTGGACAAAACAGAGTAGAAATTTCAAAAAGGATACTCTCGATGCTCGCCTGTGAGTTGTTGAGCCTGGCTAGCTTGTCCACTAAAATTTGTGGATTGAATGTACCAGCCATTGATTTGGAGTTTTTGCAGAAACGACGTAGAAAATGCAGCCCAATCTGTGTAATGAGCTAATGATTAAAGAAAAGGGAACAAAACAAAGTATGAGAAAGCATATGAATAAAAGCAAGAAGAAAACTCCAAAAACAACAATCACAAGCAAATTATGTCCCCCATAAAACTACAATTCCAGAGCTCGACAGAATATACCTGAAAAAGGGAATGTGGGTAAGAGAGGAGGCGACTAGAAGGGGGCGAAATTGGGGCGTTGGAGGCCTTCCTCCATGGAAGAGAGGAGGGGAATTACAGAAGGGTTTGTGAAAATAGTGAGCAAAGAGGCAGGAAGGGGAAGCGGGGAGTTTGGAATAAGGGGGCGGCTCACCAGATAAGATCGTCGCTAGAGTTTGGTCCGCACGGGTGTGGGAAGGAAGTGGAAGTGGAAGTGGCAGTGGGAACTGATTTGCCTGGGCTTTGCGTTGCGATTATGAATGAGGTCTGGATTTGGCGGCGCTACTTGGGCGCGCCACCTCTTCTTCCCGCGCCTCCTTTCTTTATTCCCCTCTTGCATTTCACACTTTTCTCCTTTTAAATTTCAAATTAAAATAAATAAAAAGAAAAAGAAAATGATATGATCCGAACCACATAAAATCAATTCAATTCGAGAAACATTGATATGAAATTGAATTATAGTATATAGTTAGTTGCTACTTACTAGTCTACAAACGTTGACATGTTTCATTTTTGTCCATTCCTTTATGAAATTTATTTATTTTTAAATTTATTACCGACCGACAACTTAATCAAACTACCTTCCATCCCACCCAATTTTAATTTCTTTTTTTCTTTTTTTTATTCGTTTTAATATGTTTAATTAGACACAGTGAAGACAAAGTTTTAAGCATATGTTTAGCTTTGTTAATTCAACTCATTTTCGTATTTAAGAAATTAAATCCAGACTTAAACTGAATCATAATTATAGGATTTAATAAAGAGGTTTTTATTAATTATGTTATTATTACTATTTACTGTTTTGTTTTAATGAAATAATTTAGTGGTTTTTTATTCTGACAACTCTGCAAATCAATGTACAGTGCGTTAGGGCACTCTTCCCCTTCACTCCACGACGAAGACGACCAGCCTACTTGAAGCTGCCATTGCGAGATTGGTGCCTTCATTTTCTCTTCTTCTTTCCTCTCTGTTTCTTTCTTTCTTTCTTCCAATCATGAACTAGATTCCACTGTTTTTTCTCCAATCTTTCAGCACAATCATGCAGACACGCCGTACATGAGTTTCGTGAGTTTCTCTATCTTTTCCTGGATCTATTTAAATCAAGATTTCTATTTTGTTTTCTCTAGTTGTCGCTGCTGCTTCTGTGTTGGTTTCTTACATTTCAATCGCTTGGATGTGTTTGGTTGTTACCTTGTTCTTGGATAATGGATTTGTTTCTCATTTTTTTCGCTCCCATGGAAATCTGTGGAGATTCAATTATGAATACAATGATATTTGCTATGATAATACGGCCAAGTAGCGACATTAATGTTAACTCTCTCCATTATTGCGCTGTCCTTTTCCTAATCCTCCGATGTTTTCTATTTGTCTTTGTGAGTATTTTCCACAAGTAGTAGTTGACTAGACCTGTCTAAATGAGATTGGCTTTCCTTCTGGACAAGGCTAAACTATGAAGCAAGAAGAATCAGACCTTTGATTTTAGAGGGAACTGTTTGGTCAAATTGTTAAGGAACTGAGAAGAGCTCCAATCTTTGTTGTGTTCTAGCGGTGAATAAATGAATGAATGAATGAAAAATCTATCCTCTTGTTATCAGCCTTGCAAACTGCATATCCCTTTATGTACATGTTTCTTGTATGTCTTTGTGTACATGTTTTTGTATAATATACTTCTATACAGTGAAAGAACTGCAAGAAATTTAGTCCTTAGAGAGCCATGGTTTCTTGCAGGGTATGCTTAATTGATTTTCTTGGCTCAAGTTTTTGGCTGTGCTACAGGAGTGAGCAAAGAGATTAAAGTCTTTGGTTTATCCTCTGTTGTAAGTGGTAGTGGGCATCACTCTTAGACTTTCCAGTGCTATGAAAGAGATTAAAGTCAGAAGTGGTTCTAATGCAGATCCTGATCTGTTGAATGATGAAACACATGCACAGCAATTGATTAATGCAAATCAGAGCTGTTCATCATCAAGTGTGCAGTGCACCCCTGAAATTGAAAAGAAATATGTGCATCGTGTTTATGATGCCATTGCTCCCCATTTTAGTTCAACTCGATTTGCAAAGTGGCCAAAAGTTGCATCCTTTTTATCATCGTTACCTCTAGGGTCCCTCGTCCTGGATGCTGGCTGTGGTAATGGAAAGTACTTGGGTTTTAATCCCAACTGCTTTTTCATTGGATGTGATATTAGTGCCCAACTTATCAAAATTTGTGATGAGAGGGGGCATGAAGTTTTGGTGGCTGATGCAGTAAATCTTCCTTACAGAACTGGTTTTGGCGATGCAGCGATCTCTATAGCTGTATTACATCATCTAAGTACTGAAAACAGGAGGAGGAAAGCAATCGAAGAATTAATACGTGTTGTCAAAAAAGGTGGCCTAGTTTTAATAACAGTCTGGGCTGTTGAACAAGAGGATAAATCTTTATTGACGAAATGGATGCCACTTTCAGAGAAGTATGTTGATGAGTGGGTTGGACCAGGTAGTCCGCGTGTTCGTAGTCCATCGTCGTTGGCACTTGAAAGCATTCCTGAAATGAATGAAAATCATTCAGGTGTTTCCCTAAAGGATTCCAAGGAAAACTTCACTGGAAGCAAGCCAGAAAATAAACCTCTACCCTCTCAAAGTGGAAATGATTTTATGAATTGTAGTGATGAAAACTTATTGAAGATCCAGCAAGAATATTTTGTCCCATGGCACTTACCTTATCATCGTGCAGAAGTCAGTGGGTGGTCTGCCAGTGCCCTTGCTAGTGGTTTGGCAAAGAAGGATGATAAGAAAGCTGCTGTTGTGTATAACAGATACTATCATGTTTTCAGTGAAGGCGAGCTTGAAAGGTATTCCTTTCAACTACTTCTAGTTCCATTAATGTGTGATAAGGTGAAAAGTGATGATACCATGACTATGTAGAAATAGGGAACTCAGTATATCATATAATTTGTGCATAATAATTTGTTCTTATAATAATTTGCTTTACCCACTTGACAACATTTCTGCATAATAATTTGTTCTTTTACTGCTTGATCATCTTGGGTGCATTTGTAGGTTGGTGTCTGGTATTGGCGATGCAGTAGTGGTTGATCGATTTTATGACAAATCAAACTGGTGTGTAGTTCTTGAGAAAACAGTGTGAGCAATGAAATGAGGTATTATGAAGATGATTCGATCTTGCCTGCTTGTTGTGCGAACTCAAACCGTGCTGAAGGTGGTCATGGAGTAAATTACTGTTGCTATCTCGGCTTTGTTCTCGTCGTCCAGTCATTGTTTGGGGATAGCAATCTCTGCAGGCTCTTTTGCCAAAAAAAAAAAAAAAAAATGCTCTCAGTGTTGAGGATTTACGATTGTATTATGATTAATAAGGCGGTGGATTGCCCTTTGATTCAGTTCTAAATTGTTTGTGTTGAAAAGGTTGGGCTTCTATATAATAAATTTTTGTTTCTGCTATCCCTTCAATAAATCATTGACATTATACGGCTTTAGGCTCCGGTTCTCGATCAAGCGTTTCTTGATTTGGAAAACTTACCGACTGTAATTTGTAATTTGTTAAATGAGGTTGGAAAACTCACCGACTGCATTTGAAAATGGCTCCGACAATTTCCTGGTTTTTAGAAGTTGAGACCATCACAATAAATGTAGATGGATTAACAAATTTACATACATGCCTCTAATAATACCACCGGATTTACATTTGAAGTTTTTTTTTATAATTATTGTGTCCTTACTTCCAATTGTGGTTTAATTATATATATATTAAAGAAAAAACTAAATCCAATCAAACTGACAGAAGATATCAAATCCAATCAATGAAATGAACAAAATCTACTCTAACCAACTTGACTAATTATCATGAGATCTTATACTTAGAAAATGTGTTGAACAAACTGAAAGAGATCTATAATCAAGTACAATTTGCACAATATAGCAGTAATTGACATGCATTTTTGGCCAATAGCTCAAAGGTACAAATGTCTCACTATTCCCAAATGGTATTGAACTAAAAAGAAATGCACATTACAATTGGATGCACAATTACATGGTACTAAGGAAAACACCAACAGATGCTTTCAAGGAGTTCCGAATGAAGTAAACTGTAGAATGTTGGTTTTACCTTGTAGACAAAACAGTTTATTGCCTCACCTGCACGTCTCATGCCTTCTGCTTGGCCATGATGTATCTGAGCTGAGTGCAAAAGCACCAAAGACAATACTTTCTTCTCAAAATATCACCTTTAGATTTGCTTGTTTACGTTTATTTGGAGACAGCAATGTGTGATATGCTAAAGCAGTGTTTTAACAGTTCAAACCCCAATCGTATGCTCGATAAAATACCTTCAACTGAGAACTGTCAAGCAATTCAAGCAGCGCTTGTGAATCATCTGGTTTCAAGTAGTTTGCTACATGCTTCATGACTTCTTGCTCGTTCTTTCCAAAGTCGGTGCTAAACCTGAGCAAAGAAAAATATTATAACAATAAAAGAAAAAACATCACTAAACTGTTTACTGTGTCTTGGATGTGATGTTTTAAATATATTCCACCAGCACATATGGTTGATTCCTAAACTCTGGCTTACAAGAAAACAATAAAGTGCGTTTTGAACAGTATTTAAAAAAACTACGACCTGATTTCTATAAGGCCAAGTAAAGTTGGAAAGCTCAAGTTATCATAAACATATGGCTCAAACAATTTTAATTATCCATGATATTAGGGGGTATGATTCATGGGAAGTTGTATCATCTCCAATGCAAGCTCCATGAGATGTCAAAGAGTATTGTTTTATACATATTTCCATCCAAAAGATTGAACCAAGGCCTCGGCACAATACTGTTCAACGCCCAACGATCTACGTACTACCAGGGTTTCCTATAAATCTCCAGGAGAGTTCTTCCAAGATATATAATATATACCTCCAAAATTCTCGCCATGAAATGATGACTGTCTGTGTAACTAAGGGAAGGGAGCAAGTCCACCTAAAGTAGGGGTGCTAAACGCAAATTTTATAACGCAATATGATGGAAACTAAAATATTAGTAAATGTTTGTAAGAAAACAGGTGGTTTCTGAGGAACTATTTCTTTCTTACCATTTAAGAATCATATTAACTGATGCAACATTGTTATTCAAATCGAGGGCAAGTCCTCCGTCTCTTAAGAAACTTCGAGCTGCTTCCATCAACTCTTGATCTACGTTCCCAGGAGAATAGCATCGAAGAGCAGGCCCAGATCGGGTACCAAAAACTAGTGCAAAATGAATTAAAGGCTCCACATACGGAAGAGAAACCTACAAAAAAAGAAAATAGAAACAATAAAGCCAGACTATAAAAAAATCTTCTGAAGAGAACAATATGGGACCTAAAGCTCCTAGCGGCAATTGTCCCACTTGTAAGATAAACAGGAAGAGAAACTGATAAGAATTATCCAGTTTGAGCCTATGATCAACCATCACAAAAGAACCAGATGACTGTACTTGAGTTACAACTTGTCTGCAAATAAAGGGCGTGGTCTCAAAATCTTAACAAAAAAAGATTCAAGCACATCACACGTAGCTTCAGACTTTCATGGATAATTGGCACATACAATAAAACGATATATAAATTATACTAAGAATATTTTTACGTCAGAATTCCATTCAATATAAAATTAGTATTAAAGATCAGAAGGGGGATGGTCTCACTTTAGAACGTTTATCTTTTGCACCAAATGGTTTCATGAGATTGTAAGGCGGTCTCTGATTGCCCCTCAAAATTCCATTTTGAATAGCTGAAAGGGAGTAGGTGGCCCCTCCAATAACATATTTGAAGTCTCCGAACAGTTTCCTTCTTTCCAGCGCCCCAACAGGATGACCACATACCAATATTGCGTGGATGGCCATCATATTGTAGAGATTAATAAAGAAAGCAAGCTTCTCCTCTCGTGCCAAATTTTGTAGTTCAACTCTTTGGAGCTCCTGAACAATTCTCAAATACCTGTCAAAATATTACCTTTAAATCAAAATCCTTGCATGCAGAAAAAAAAACTATACATACAGCAAAAAACTTGAATGTGCTTCTATCTCAATTTATTCAACGAACGAACCTAGCAAATTCCTCGCTCCCATGAATACTTATGTAATCTACATGCTTTCCATCCTCTGATACATAGGCTTCAAAAATGGCAAAGGATAAAAATCTCAACCTTGATGCAATATCCATTATCGGCTTTGGCTTCACCTCAATCATACTTCTTGCAACGTTGTGACACTGATTTGCAACAACGGGATCATCCTCCAAGAACCGGTATAAGTGGCCACCATCTTCAAATAGATTTTCCCTGAAAACAGAAAACAGGATTATTAATGACGAATAAAATGAGTAGCAGCCACGGCACTGAAAGGAGAAGTCAAAGTAACTTACTCGAGAACATGTTGGAAGAAAAGTTCACTTGCGAGCTTTCGTCCAAATTCAATAGCCTGATCAATGCACCAAAATGATAAATTCAAAAGAAGAAAAATCGAAGACACATCAAGGATCAATTGAAGAGCAGAGCTACAGATTAGAAAAACATCAAAATAAAGATCAAAGCTATGCAGTTAATTAACACAAATATTATTTTGCAGGATAAAGAAAATCGGATTTACACACAGAATCATGGCTACTAGAAAAATATACAATATCCGTATTAGCTAATTTCTTCGTTCAATAAACGGAAAAGTTTAGTATTTTAAAGCCCCATTTTCTCGTAAGGAATAAATTTACAAGAAAATTGGAACGAAAGTCTCCGCATATCAAATACGTGGGGGAGGGGAGAACTTGCTTTCTACAGAGGTGCAGTGTCTACAAAAAGTGTTTTCCTAACAGATTACATTAATAGAGTGTACGTCATTGATCTGATCTAGTATTGGAATAAAAACCAACTCAAAAAAATTTGGTGAGTCGCTAAACGAGGAAATAAGAACGAGAATGAAAACTGAAAGGTTTCCACTTCTATTCTCGCTCCTCAAGTAAATATGGTCGACGCTACAACGTAGTAGAAGTAGACACGGGGTTCCATAATTTCTTCAAAGATCTTTGACGACGAAAAGAACCACAACCAATTTGAGTATAAACTCACAAATATTAGTTTATACCAACAAAAGGTAATTTTCTTCGACAATTGGAAAAATTTGAACATGAATGATCCGTATGTATTTCTTGGTTGTGAATGCATTCATTATAGATAACTCCAATGTATCAAATAATAATAAGAATGTGCCTAAACGCCAAGAATCTGGGAAAACTACTAAGCTTCATAGAAATAATATTTCAAGTGATTCAACACAAGATTAAGTTTCTGTAGGAAAAACTACCATGCCTTAGTACCTAACTGCATTGTGCACTTGAGAGTGAGAGAGAAGTTATGAATCATGTTATTTCAAAGAGAAGTCTCATCTTCTAAAAAGACAACAAAGGTACAAAGTCCAACTCACCTCTTCCCTTTCCAAATATTGATCCTCTGACAAGAAGTCCACAGCTTCTGAGCCTAGGAAACAGTTGGTGAATCGTCGCATTTTGTAGAACCGGTCCTTAACAACAATAGATTCTTTCATTTTTCGAACAATCATAGCCGATTCATCAACAGTCCCACTACTGGAGACATCATCTTCACCAGAAAGAGGTGGTAAAGGGGCTTCAAGTGATGGTGCTTCAGCATTCAGATAATCAATTTTCTCATCAAGCTTGCCCGACTCATCCAATTCTCTCAGTTCGTTCAAGCCTCCAATAAGGATTGAATTAAAAAATACCTTCGGAACGGCAGAAGACCCAGCAATATTCTCTAGCTCCAACTTTCTACCTGGATAAACATCGATATTGATCTCGACGTATCTAAGTCTCTTCCAAAACAAAAACAGTCGAGCCTCTTTGCATTCTCGACAGCCTAACCGTGTGTACAGAAGAATTCTGCCTTTCATTACAGCATCTAATTTTGATTCACCACCAACATCCTCCAACTGCTCAGTTTTGATTTGTGCATCAGCATCACGCGACATCTTAATATAGTTGAGGGGATTCCATGCAGCAGATCTTTCCGAAGGTTTTTCAGGGATTTTCTTGACTTCATTTTCTTTACTGGAAATGGACTCATCCTTAGTCTCGTCATTCGGAATATCCGGACATTCTTCATCTTTTTTTCCTGACAAACGACGTAAAACACTAGAGACTGCAACTACACCCTTTTCCTTAACAAAGTTTTTCAGTGTCAAAGCCCTATCAACAACACTTCGGCTCTCAGAATCACTATCCATGGAACGGTTTGACAAACTGCCACTACCTTCGATCCCAGGAACCTCAGTCCCATCAAAGACTGGCTCTGGAGCTTTCTCCTCGTCAATAACTTCTCCATGTGGTTCGTTTGCCCCCATTTGAGCCTTAGAATCTAAACCTTCACCACCATTGTTTGAATCATCTGATGACGATTCAGATTCTGCATTCTTATCCTCTTCTAGCTTTTCATTAGAGTCATCGCTTCTAATAATCTGGTCCGACTTTTCAACTACAGATTTAGACTGCAAATCTAACTTGGCTTCCGCCTCGAGTTGAAAATCACCTTCAACGTTCTCCCTCTCCACCACTTCATCTTGAGCCTCACATTTTAAATCGATGTTCTTATCCTTTGCTACTTCATCAAGTCCTTTTTCTGTAGTGCTATCCTCACTAACTGACAAGAACTGTTCAATCTCAACTGTAGACTCTCCTCCATCTTTCTGTTCAGGAAGGCCATGTTCCTCATCCCTTTTAGCAGTCGGTGAAGTTGCCATCGGTTCTTTTCAGTTTCAGTCGTACCTAGTAAAGAAAGTGTATCAGTACTCTCTCAGCACCTTTCAGATTTAGCATTCAAGAGCCTGCAAAACGTTTGACATGATGCAAACAGTTGATGCAAAATAAAAAAAGAAAGCATAGAAGTTATCGAACCAGATATTTAGCAGAAGAAATCAGTGTAAGTGCAACAAAGAGCATTCCTAAATTTCAATTCTGTTCAAATTACAGAAACATAACTTCTCAACGTCATAAACAACAGCGCCATCAACGCCTTGGCATAAAAACGCGAGTAAGTCAAACTGAGTTTCTCTCACTAGCATCATCACTCTCCACACATAACAAAATATCAAACTCATCCACTTCCATATCCTCAAATCTCCATCTCCGAATTCAATCATGTTAAAAAAACCATCGTTGATTTCCAAACAGTCAAACAAACCGCAACTGAAAGAAAACAAAGAGAAGAGGAAACTGCATACGCGATCGATGAGGATAAAAATTCAGAACACTACAATACCGTCTAGGATGACAAAAAGGAATCCAGCATCCCGCAAGAGATCTTCCTTGACGAGAACGGAGTGATGAACAACCTCGAAAGACGAAGATCTAAAGGCGTTTGACTTGAGAAGAAACTGCAGAAACGTAGTAGAAAATAAGAAGAAACTGCAGAAACATAGTAGGAAATAAGAAGAAACGGATCAAAATGAAAGGATTGGAGGTTACAAGTGGGAATTAATAGATAAAAGTTTCTTTAGACATATGAAGTTGAATAGAAACCGCGGTAAGGAGTTCGCAGGCCAAAAAAAAAAAAGATAGAAGCGGGAAGTCCGTGGGCTGAAAATAGAAAAATGGACAATAAACGGGCTTCTTTTTTTAATAATTTTTTTAGAAAATTACATTTTTGGTCCTTCAGCTTTCAGTTTGTTTGCCGTTCAGCCCTTCAGCATAGGTTCCTTTGGCCTCTCAAGTTAAAAAATGTATTATTTTTGTTTTTCAATTTTAAGAAATAAGCTTAAGCGACTGCTAAATTTGAAAATATACCCGTTTAATCATTGAAATTAGGTTTAAATTTTTTTTGTTAAGTAATATATTTTTTATTAATTTAATTTCGACTGAAAACTTAAGTTTCCAAACTTTAAAAACCAAATAAATCTATTACTAAAAATTAAAGGATAAAAAATAAAAAATTTCATTTTTATTAATTGTGTTGACTAATATAATGTATTTGGGCTAAATTCATACTTCATTTTTCCATTTTTGTAATTACTATATCTGCTAAAGTTTTTAAACATTTTAAATTATAATTATATAGGCCTTTTGATTTTAGTATTTTTTAGTAGGTGAAATTTTGAGTCTCTAAATTATTATTATTTTAAATAATAAATATTTGTATTTTATATTTGTGGTGTTTTCATTTAACTTTAGTCATCTTATTGAGTGATATATTATAAATGAATAAAAATATAAAATAAAGATTTTAATATTGATGGACCATGTAACCAACCCGAGAGGGTTGGTTGCAATTAGCGGTAAAGTGTAAGTTTGCCTCCATAATTAACTTTAAAATATTTATACCAACTCCATAGGGAAGAAACATTAAAATAAATTTGGTGAATTTAATATCACGTAAGCTACATTTTAAAGAAATAAACATTTTAATTAGTTAAAAACTAGAAAATCAAAATTGTCCCGCTTGCCATAATTTAATATTTCCATCTATTGTACAATCAATCTATCAATTCTAGTCTTCCCTAATTGTATCTCTTAAATAAAATATGAAAGCATTTTAGAGAGAGGGAGCTTTAAGTTCTTAGGAAGAGCCGTACGAGACACCTCACTTACGGTTCCAGAGTCGAGCCCCAACACTAAATTAGTCTTCAAACATATTTGAAAGTTAAAATAGTTTTTTTCAAATTTAAAATAAATTAATTATTATCTTATAAAAATGGTGTTTAAAATGAAATTTTAAAATGGCATAAATCACTTTTAAATATATAATTTTTTTTTTCTAAAATAACATAGTCGATAAAAAACTCCCCTAAGACATTATAAGAACAAAATTACAAACTAAATAATAGCAAAAATGTTACATTTTTCACCAGATATAAAATTAATTTTGTAGGGTTTTATAAAATTCAAATTTATATTGAATGGAAAAATTAATTTTAAAATTGTTTAAATTAGATTAAAAATAAAATATAAAAATCTATGAACTTATTAAATATAAAATTAAAAAATATAATCTCTTAACAATTTAAGAAATACAAATATCAAAACTATGATCTAATTTGTTGAATATATATATATTAAATAAAATATTTTAAAATTTTAAAGAATTATATAAATGTTAGGCATTAAGATTAAATTTTTGTTCTATATATATATAAACAAAAAAATATTATAATTTCTAACCAAGTCGGGCAATTTGGCCTTTTAAACCCTAAGAAAATCCAATGCGGGGCCAGAGAGGAAGCGAAGGTGTGTCGTGTGTGTTTGGTTCAGTTCTAGCTTCTGCTTCCACATTCGATGATGGAGCTCCATTGCGCATTTCTCCAGACATCTTTCTCTTTCCCTATCAGAGATAGAATTCTTGCTCATGGAGACGCCTCCGCTGCCGTCCCCTGCTCTCCCTCTTCGTCATCGCTTTCAAGAATTCCAGCTCGAAATTTTGCTATGGGTTCTAACACTAGAGGTAACGAACTCTGAATTTGTCAAAGTTTCCGACGAGTTGCGAAGATAAGACCATGAGATTGCTATCTTTGTTCATTATATTGTTGAATTATTCACGACTTAGAAAATTGTCCTCAGATTTTCTCGAACACAAAATTGGATTTGGAAATTTGGCCTTAAATTTTGTTTTGTCTGTCTTGTGCGTGTATAGCTGTGCATTGGTCTAGATGTCGAATATGTGTTGTTCAAATTATTGATTCCTCATAGTTCGTATCCCAACATCTTATCAAGCTTCATAATGACTTAGCAGTCACAAAGTGAATGCGAAGGTAGTATGAATTGTTTTAAATTGTAGAAATTTGTTACTTTGCTAGTTTATCTTGTATTAGAAAATATGATCGGGTGAAGTATTAATAATTTATATCTTGCTAGTTCAAATTGTAACAACGTTTTTTTATCAACATAGAGTGAAATATTAATAATTTTGTTGAATACCAGAGTTCCGCTCATTGGTTTATCGAGTTAGACTGATGAAATCATCCTGCTCTGCCGTTGTCAGAGGAGAGAGTGCAGTACCTAGTGATTGCAGTTCAGAAACCATTGGTTCTTCGAATTCAACTCCAACTCGCAATGGGCCAGTGGGAAATGTTCCAAATGCAAAAGATGGCGTGGAATGCTTGGATCAGCATAAAATGACCAAAGTGTGTGACAAGCTCATTGACGTCTTTCTGGTCGACAAGCCAACTCCAACAGATTGGAGACGGTTAATTGCCTTCAGCAAGGAATGGGACAGTATCCGACCCCATTTCTTTAGAAGGTGCCAAGATCGAGCTGCCTCTGAGGATGATCCTGGGATGCAGCATAAGCTACTCCGGCTAGGAAGAAAGCTGAAAGAGGTCAGTCTTGGGATTTAAAAAAGGGTAAAAAACTCTTGTTTAAATGACCTTGTTTCGATAAAAAAAAAGTTATTCCGAAAATAAGAAGAGCGTAAGCTTACATTTCGTATGCAAACTTACATTTCGTATGCAAACAAGGTCAATCATCAGTTCTATTGGTGTAGAGCCACAAAGGATTTGTTCCTGAGGGAAGAATCAAAATGAAGTGTTTCGTACGAGCTTATTTTATGATCACATAGTTGCAGTATGTGAGTTGTTTATCATGTTTTGGTTTTCCGTCTTTAAAATTTTTCACAGATTGATGAAGACGTGCAGAGACACAACAAACTTCTTGAGGTGCTCAGAGGAGCAGCACCATCAGAACTTGGTGAAATTATTTCGAGGCGACGTAAAGATTTTACAAAAGAATTCTTTGTTCATCTTCACACAGTGACTGAATCTTATTACGATGATCCAACTGAGCTAGATGGTATTACTGCATACTTTTTAGTCTGCAAAATACTTATGAACTTTTCTTGTTGATAGTAGTGAATAAATAGCTGCCTAAGTGGTTGGGGGAAGCCTAATTCAGGGAATGATCCGCAACCTAAGCGTAGCTTGATTGTTTAAGGTTTTTATACATTTATAATTAGTTCCTCTCCCTAAAAACATTATTGGAATCTTCTCTTTATTTTTAAGTTTTTGAATGTCGTCTTCTTTCGTTTGCAAAATGCTTTTTTTTCTCTCTATAATATATGGTATTGATATGCTTGAAGTGATATTTTTTCGCTTATATTTCAATTGATAAGCTCTGGCAAAGCTTGGGAACTCCTGCCTGGCTGCTGTACAAGCATATGATGCCGCAACTGAAAACATTGAAGCACTAGATGCCGCAGAGTTGAAATTCCAGGATATCATCAATTCTCCAAATTTAGATACCGCTTGCAGAAAGATAGACAGTCTGGCGGAGAAAAACCAGCTTGATTCTGCATTAGTATTGATGATTACAAAAGCTTGGTCTGCTGCGAAGGAGTCGAACATGATGAAAGACGAGGTAATGCATTTGCTACCGTTTCTGTTTGCCTTTGATGCAAAAATGTGGTTTCATGGTCTTATTTTCCGACCATTTTTGAAATTCCAATGACTGTGCGAAGTTTGTAATTACTGAAACTACGCTTTCAAATAGTGTTTTCTGTTTGAACGAAACGACGATAGCTTAAGACACCGAAGAGAGAAAAATACCAATTTGGTCCCATGATTTCATTAGGCTCTATATTGAGTCGTATGAGCATTTAGCAAATGGAGAGGGCACGTTTAATCGATGTCTGTCGTTTCATATTTACTTTTCAATGGTGAAAGTGTTGGTGTTACTTTTATTGCCGCAGGTGAAAGACATACTATACCACTTGTACGTGACTGCAAGCGGTAACCTTCAAAGATTAGTGCCAACAGAAATCAGGATTCTGAAGCATCTTCTTACAATCAAGGATCCTGAGGAGAAGCTAAGTGCCCTGAAGGATGCATTTACCCCTGGCGAAGAACTTCAAGAACAAGATGCGGACTGCTTATACACGTATGCTTTCTCACCTCATTGTTAAGAATATATTGAAATATTTAGTATGCCATAATCTATGAGCGTAAACCCAATATGATAGCAGATTAGGGGGTTCAAAGGCTCCATGTTCCAGCCCTTACAGTGCTATTTTCTTATCTATTTTACTCAAAAGTTTACTTGTTGGATCTGCGCCAATTAAGGATGTATTAAAAACAGTGATTTTAGTGAAAATGATTTGTTTATAAGTAATTCATTGAGTTGGTTGGCTACGGAGGCGTTCCAACCATTTGATTTTGAACGTGATAAAAGTGCTAAATACAGTTTAAATTTATTATCAGTGATTTAACACTCCCTGCCATTGTTTTTTTCTTTTTTTTTCTTAAAACACTTTTAGGACTCCAGAGAAGCTTCACGCGTGGATGAAGACAGTGCTGGATGCTTATCATTTCAGCCGGGAAGGCTCCCTCATAAAGGAAGCCAGAGACCTTATGAACTCACAGGTCATCGTAAAACTTGAGGAATTGAAACATCTCGTTGAGAAAAATTTTATGTGAGCTAAATTTATGTCTATTAAATTCTGCAGATTTTGAAATTTTTAAAAATTATTTTATTGATCTTTAATTTTTTGTGTAATGAAAACTTCTAACCTTAAATTTTGTAATAAATTTGTGAATTTTAAAAAATTAAAAAAATTCAAGAGACTAAACTTATAATATTTATAATTTAACCCGCAAATAAAATAGAATGAATGTGGAATGTAATTTTTAATGATTTATAAATCAATTTATGGATTGACTTTGATTTTATATAGAACTAAACTAAAATAAATGAAAATTAAAGATCTAATTGAAACAGATTGGGACCGAGTTTTTATGCATTAATGTTGCTATATTGATTTAACATTACTTTGTATAATTTTTCAAAGTTAGACATATTATTTCAAGAACCAATTATAATTGAGCAAAGAGTAAAAGATTGGTAATTAAATTCTATCGACCATTTTTTTTTCTTTGGGCTTATCTATTTTAATTTCCAAAACTATATCTTAAAATTTGGTGAAAGATAATGCCTTTGGTATTTGTTTTTTTTTAATCTTTGACAACTTAATCTATATAATTAAAAAAAAATGATCTCGTGATTGTTACTCAAAAGATTAAATTCCTTTTATATTTTATTAATATATTAGGATTTAAAATAAATGTGGATCCGAAGGCTGAACTTCCAAAACACTAGCCAAACTCCGTTTTTCTTAAATATTCATAAAAATTAATTGTGATATTTTGTAAAAATAATTATAATTAAAATGGCAACTGAAATTATTTAGATTAAATCATATGGGTGTTTCTTTGAACTTGTAGGATTATATTTATTACTTTATATTTTGATGGACGATGTCGCCAATTAAAAGCTTGCACGACACAATTACGATAAGGTTAGAATTAAATATATATATATATAATAATTAAATAGATAATCTTGCTAACCTCCGGGCTTACTAAATTGGTGAAAATATTATTTCGTTGAAATATAACATAAAAAAGAATATTAAAAAAAAAAAAGAACCCCGGGGAAAACCTCTAATCTAACCCACTATTTATCTATTCGAAGCTACATTCCAGTTTCCAGACGATCATCTCCCGCGGTTTAAGCTTCCCTCCTCCTGGCTTGACTTCTCCTTTCAAATTTGAAATTATCGTTCCCAAACCTGGAGGATCATCATCCGATTGAATAGCATGATTACAACTGATCGACGATGAATCGGAAATTCTGCAATTGCGCTATCTGTGAGAATTCTAGTCAAGCTTCCATTTGCACCGTTTGCGTCAATCACAGGTATGGACGTTCTTTGAGACTGTAATTAAGCTCCCTGCTTGACTAGAAGAGACGTTTTCTGTATTCATCTTTTCGGTTTCGATTTTCCGGCAGATTGAATGACTACAACTCTGCGTTAAAATTATTGAAAGCTCGGCGCGATTTGTTGTATTCGAGGTTGAGCGACGTGCTTGTGGCAAAGGTTTGACGCCGTTCTTGCTTGTTTGTCGCTCTCTTTGATTTTCTTCTTGTTTGAGGTTCAACTATCGTAAATTTGTTTTCTGAAACTGATGTGCCAAATAACCGACGAAAGCACCTTGGTGAAGTTGCGATTGCTGTAAACGGATGACGAGATTACCGATGCCTTTGTTTACCGAATAATTATTTTGTTATTTCACCTATTTTACAAAGCATTTGATCATTTGAATTTACTTCGGCTTCATGTTGTTCGATTATTGCTGGTTCTGTGCTGTCGTAGTGAATAGTATTATTTATCTATACAATGTACTTGTGGAGCAAATTGCTTTTGTCGAGAAATTTAATATGAACTATTGTTCTCAGGGGAAGGCAGACGATCAATTAAATTGGAGAGTTACTCGGAATGAGAAACTTACAAGATTAAGGGAGAAACTCCGGCGCAGTAGAGAGAAACTCGAGCAAGGTTTCTGAACTTCCATAAGAACTTTTTAAAAGCAACGTAGTCCCTCAGATGTTTGCCAAATTATGTAATGAGCAAGTGCGTATCAAATCCAATAAATTATTTTATGAACACAGGAAAGACAGAGATTGAGTTGACGTCCTATGATCTCAAATTGAAATATGCGATGCTTGAATCAGCTCGTTCTGTGGTACTCCGTTTATTTATTTTCAGTTCACACTAGTTGTATTTCCTTTCTCCCTTCGATTTAAATATCCCATAAATAAGCATGGTTCTTTCTGGAATTTCTGTTGCAGTTGGAAAAACAACGAGTTGAACAACTGGAGAAAGCCTATCCCGACCTTATTAGCACCAAGAATCTGGGACATGTATAACCTATATTCCCTTTTTTATATGGACATTCTTTTTCAGCCTGTTTTTTGATGGCCGATTCCTTTTATATATATTTGCATAAATATACTTGCGTACATGTGCCACTTTGTCTGGACGAACTGTTTAGGTTAAAAAAAAAAAAAAATGCATGTTTGAACTTTTATAAATGTAGGCCTACATGACAAATGACCTTATGAAACTATACTTGGTACATAACACGGTGTTATGTTTTTTTTTCACATTCAACCATGCTTTTGTACTCGAGATCAATGTGTCCAAGTACTTTTCATTCTTTAGTTGGACCTCTTTTGCATATGACTTAATGCTTAATACAAAAGTGTTTTATGGAGACAGATGGCAATTACCTCTGAACGCCTTCACAAACAATCCTTGGTTGTAAAACAAATGTGCAAATTGTTTCCACAACGTCGGGTACGCTCTTATCAGCAAGTACAATTTCTGAGTTCTTATTACATGCTACCTACTGCTGTTGGTTCCTAATGAACCATATTTTTTCTGTAAACTCGATCACATGTTGTACGAAAGAAACCTTATTATCCAAATATTTTTAAATATTATTTCAATATCAAAAGAAATATTTTTGACATTATTCAGAATTATCAGGTCTGCATACTCGAATCTTTCTGCTTTTCTTTTCTTTTCACCTTGGAAGTTTAACTTTTCCTCTACTATGAGTATGGAGAGTTGAAACTGTTAATACACGATTCCTTGAATTAATGCAGTGCTTCATTTCGAAGGAATCTGAGAGGATTCTTATGGGAAAAACTACAGGATTGAAATTTTCTGCTTGCATATGAAATAATAGTCTCCTTTAGCCCTCTGCCACATATTTAAACCTAGAAGTTTAGATAGTTTAAGCCATGGCCTAAGACCTTATAATTATCAGTCACATCTATTTATTGATAAAATTACAAAATAGATTGGGGTAAAAATTTTGGGCAGTAGTATGCATGATCAGACTAAAAAATATTCATTTTTTTAGTTTCTCAGTCCATTAATTTAAGAAAAAATTTCATCAGGACAAGAATAATTTTTGTTTGCTGATGAATGCTTTGGTGTTCTCCCAAATTTGTCTACATTCAATCTATTATCATAGGTTTTAGTCCATGGAGAGAACAAAGCGGGACTCAGCGAGCAATTTGATCAAATCTGTTATGTGAGCTTACCAAGAGGACTGGATCCCCATTCGGTTGAGCCACACGAGCTTTCAGTTTCTTTGGGGTAACTTCTTCTCTGTATGATGGTTGACTTGTGCATATTTATGGTTTTATCTCTGCGTTGCTACACAGGTTTTGATATAATTATGCTGCCTTATATTCATTTATGTTCTTACTATTGGGGTTTGCTGTCTCATCTTCTGAAGTCCTAACACTCAACTGTTAAGGGCTTCTTTCTGCCTTCAATTATAATTGAATGTTTTTTTTCCATCTAATTGAAGTCTCTTTGGCTTAACTGGCAGATACATGGTGCAACTTCTAAATCTTGTCGTTCAATATTTGGCTGCTCCTGCGCTTCACCACTCGGGTTTTGCAGTACGTACATCTTGCTGGATTTCTCTCTATGATGGCTCTATCAAAATATTTGACAAAAAAGAAAAAAGTTGTGGCTTATCAAAAGTCACTGAAATTATTTTGTAACTTCTTTGTTTTTTTAATCATGGGTTGGTTAAGGTTGGTAAACTTTTATTGATAATTTTGATGATGGTTTTATTGAACATAGGAGTTGTGGGCAAGGATAACTGATAATAATGGCTACAAAACTCTTCTTTATGTGTCTGGAGCTATAACGGGTTTAGTAAACTTAAATTATACGAGCAGAAATGGTTTCATCTATATGTCATTCAAATTTAAATTAATCATATTCTGGTTTTCATTCTTGTATGTTCGTTGTGACACATCTCCTTTTATTTTCATTCACCCATGCTTAATATTGCAGGGTTCTTGTTCACGCATATGGCAAAGGGATTCATATTGGAAAGCTCGTCCATCTTCTCGAAGGTAAGTTGGTTGAATTTGCAACCTCCATCACCAAATCTTATTTCTTAACTTTTTGATTGAAGGTGATGAATTTTACAGCAATGAGTATCCACTTTTTATACCACGTCAAACCTATAGTTCAACAAGTGGGGAAAATTCATGGTCTGATAAATGCTCTAGCAACTTCGGTGTTGCTTCGTTGGAATCGGAGAGGAAATCACATTTAAGTTCACTAGAAAGTAGTAGCTTCAGTTATCCATCCGCTCCTCCACATTCTATAGAAACGCACAAGAATTTGCAGAAAGGGATTGCCCTCCTCAAGAAAAGCGTAGCATGTGTCACCTCATACTGCTATAACTCTCTCTCTTTAGATGTTCCTTCTGAGGCTTCTACTTTTGAAGCATTTGCTAAATTATTGGCTACTCTTTCTTCATCCAAGGAAGTGCGTTCTGTTTTTTCCCTCAAAATGGCTTCTTCCAGGTATTTCCGTCCCATTTTTCACTTTTAAGGTTCTCGCTGGTATTTGAACTTGCTTCACCATATTCTGTTTATTAAACAAGAAATGGAAAAATGTTGTCATGTAGATAACTATTTTTAGCCACACAGCTTACCCTGACTGATACGCATGGTTATATCTTCTAAACTCAAGGCCCCCTAAGCACGTTCAGAAACTGAACAAGTCTGCATGGAATGTTAATTCGAGTTCATCCAGCATGCTGTTCGAGAGTGCACATTCACAAATAATGGTATGAATTTTTAACTTGACGTTGTTTTAATGTGTTGCTTGCATCAATAAGTTATTGGGTTTTTCCCCATCTGTTATTAAAGAATTTATGGAATTTTAAATAAATGGAAAACTACCATTACTGTCTCCCTACCATTTAGATGACTCATTTGATTTTTCTTTGAATTTTGTTAGTTACCATCATAATTGATCCATCATGTTAAAGGGTAATAAAGCTTTATCAGATTAACTGGAGTTGCATAACAAAATTATCCCGCACTCCAAGACTTCATTGTTATTTCTTCTATATTGTTGTGTCATCTACTCTGTCTCTTCATCCTTGGTTATTCATACTCTTATTTCTGTTCCTTTATTCTTTTCCCAAATGCAAAATCAACGAAACCTATGAATAAAAAATAGAGAGAATGAACCAACTTGGTGGAAAAGTTTGCACCCTTACATAAGCACAAGGGTAAATGATCCAAGGAAAATTTTACACCCTTAGTATAGGTGAAGTGTAACTAGGTTTTTTTTTTTTTTTTTTTTTTTTTTTTTTTTCTTTTTTCTTTTGTAACATTGTTGATACATAAATTTGAGTCAATGCAAGGGGGCTGGGGGAGGTTGGAGGAAAAGTAATGAACAGAGGAAAAATTAAGCAAGGAAAGAATGGTGATGGGTTCGCTTGATAGGAATAGGCAGGTTAATGTTCTTTAGAGAATAGGACCCTTCTTTAGATGATCTGAAGGGAAACAGAAAAAATTTACTTGCTAAGAGATCGTGGTAAGATAAGACATTTGGGACTGTTTTAAGGTTTGGTGGCTTCATCTTGGAGTTCCCTCTCTGCATATGCTTTCGTTATAGCTATTCTATATTTATTATTCGACTTCCAACTAAAAGTGTTTTTGTAATTCCATGTGTTTAATGAAATGGTTTTGCTTTCCCTATAGTAATTTCTTTTTTGGAAAAAAAATAAAAAAGAAAGTTGATAATACAAAGTAGAAGTGAGAAGATTACCTGGATAAATTGAAAAAGTGGTTTTGCTTTCCCTTTATTTTTCGTTCTCTGGGGACTATCTATGCTGCACGTATTTAAAAAGCGATTCAACTATTTTTTTTCATGTCTGCATGAAGGACTTGGTTTTGTTATTTCAATTTTTGTGTCTTAATGCAGAAAACCAATTGTGAGAGTAACCTTCCAAGTTATCTTTATGCCACCGAGTTTTCTGATGCTGGAAAGAATGATTGCACCATTGAGGAATGGGACTTCATAGAGCATCCAACGCTTCCTCCACCACCATCTCAATCTGAAAATATTGAGCATTGGACTCGAGCAATGATCACCGATGCCACCAAACAGTAATTTAATGGTAACTGAACTAAGACTGTTTTCTAATTTTTAAAAGTTGCCACCAGTAAGTGATGCTATTACAACTCATTTAAATAAAAACACCTAATTTAACTCATCTCAAGCTGTTTGTTTTTGTCATGAGCATGCCCCAAATTTCATAGTCCAATGCTGTTTCTATGTTTTAGATTATGATTTGAAAAATACCCATATGAAGTGCCTTGATTTTAGTAGCCTTGCAGTTCAATGTGGATACAAAATATGATGTTGCTTGCTGTTTCACTTTTGAGATCAAAATACGAGTTTGGTTTTTGTACTTTTAAGTCGGACCTAATTTTAGTTTAGATACTTTCAAATATTCAATTCTAGTTTATATACTTTTAATGTACTTTCAATAAATCTCAAAATATAACACTTTTGCAACAAAGAAAACAAAGTGAAACAGAAAAACAAGGAAATGGAATAGTATTTTTGCATTAGCTCCAAGGCTGGAAGCATTAAGCCCTTTGTTTTATTATTTCTTTAACTCTTTATGGTCCACGTAATATTTTGTATCACATCAGGTATATGGAGATAGCATGAGAAATAGAAGGGGATTTGGAACTACTCAATACACAATCAGCTTTCGACCTGTAAATATGAAGACTTCCAAAAGGTGTACATCCCTCAACATGTTTAGGTTTAGGATAACTTTTATTATTCCATCATATTAGCCATAATAGTATTTTCGAATCTTTTTTTTATATTTGTTTTTAAAATGGGTGCACATGGAGGAGATGGGCCGTGGGGATGTGATTCAAATGTCTAGTAATTGGTCTTTAAATTTGCTCATTCCGTATGTTGTCATGATTTTATTGGTTTGAATCATCCCTCCACTTAATAACTAGATTTTACTGAACACAAACACTAATTGATAACAACTATTCGATAAATTAGCATATTTCTTGATCACTCTTTTACTTCTTTGTCTTTTTTGGTAGTGGAAGGGCAGAGGTTTATTCTTCTTCTAGTCCTTCAAAGGTGTTTTCCTCTCCATCTTCTTCCACGATTATTTATTATCTTTATTATCTTCATCCTTCTTATAACTCCCACCATCATCCTTATCTTTATCACCACCACCATCGCCACTGCTCTCACTTCCACCAAGGTGGTCATCATTGCCATCAACTCCTCCATTAGCATTATCTTTGGTGATATCATCTTTTACGATTTTTCTGGCTCTTAAAGTACGCATTCATACTATTGAAAAAATGAGATATTCTCTAATGCATGAACATACAATGATGTATGAGGTGTTAACATTTTCTTCCATTATCATGTAAACAACTCGTTCCGTCTCCTTCATATCATATAATATCATATAATTTGTAGGGCATATATCAAAGTTGAATATCATATCATACATGGCCTTATGTCATATTATGCACATAACATATATTTTGTCATATCATATCATATCATGCACGTATCATATCATAAAATATGTCACAAATATTTATTAATATCGCCGAAAGTGTTACAACATAACATATATCGTATAATCAGCACGTCACATTATAACATATGTTATAACATTCACATTACGTATCATGATCCTATCATTTCATAAACATATCATAATCATATAATAGTCATATCATTTCATAAATATATCACAGTCATCATTTCATAAACACATCACAGTCATATCATTTCATAAATATATCACAGTCATCATTTCATAAACACATCATAGTCATATAGTCATATCATTTCATAAACATATCACAGTAATATCATTCTATAACCATATTATAGTCATCATTTCATAAATATATCAATCATATCATTTCATAGACATATTATAGTCATATCATTTCATAACATATCATAGTCATATCATTTCATAACATATCATAGTCATATCATTTCATAACATATCATAGTCATATCATTTCATAACATATCATATTCACATCTTTTCATAAACATTTCACACATATCAAACATATGACCAGTGCAGAACCACAGGGCACGTGCCATCATACAACATCAATTTCTAATCATACCGATAGTAAAGTCACTTCTTTGATTGGCCTAGGCCGAAACTACTATGACTTCTTGATGCTAGCGTGACACGTGTCATCATACAACATCAATTTCTAATCATACCGATAGTAAGACCACTTGGTTGGTCAAGGTCAAAGCTACTACAACTCCTTATACTAACATTAATACAACCCCTTGATGCTAGTGTTACTTAACACTGCTCTCTGAAATTTAATTATGCTAAGGAGTCCAACAATCATAAATTAGAATTACTATAGGAATTGGCTCATCTAATTTCGCATATAATAATTTAAACATATTCCTAATTTTGTATATAATAATTTAAACATATTCCTAACTATGTGAATTGACACACTTAATTTTGCATAAAATAATTTAAACATATTCCTAATTATGGAAATTAACTCACCTAATTTTATTCCTAATTATAGAAATTAACTCACCTAATTTTGCATAAAATAATTTAAACATATTCTTAACTATGTGAATTGGCACACTCAATTTTGCATAAAATAATTTAAACATATTCCTAACTATAAGAATGGGCTCAACTAATTTTGCATAAAATAATTTAAACATATTCCTAGTAATTTATTATCTAATAATTTAAACCAGCTAAATCATTATAAATAATTTAAACTTGATTCCAAAATTATAAATAATTTAAACTCGATTCCAAATTTTAAACAAGCTAAAATATAATCATACTAACATTAAAAACTTTGGAAGAGTTGAAAAAAAAAAAGTTAAACTAAAAAAGGTCTAAACATATTAGGCCCAAGCTCCAAGTCAGATTAGTAAGTGTTTTGATAAAATATGTTGGAATAAGTTGGATTAGTTAATTTAGATTAATTTTCATTACCAGAAGTGAAAAATAAATAACTTAATTATGTTGCAGAATAAAAAAAAAAAAAAAAAAAAGTCATGAAGTCCTAAATCCAAATCTTAAATATATACTAAAGTTGTACGAAATATAAGAAAGAGCTGTGTCATTAACCACGAAGGACCAAGAAAACCAGGAAGGAAATTGACAAAAAATAATTAAGAAACAAATAAAACTCAATGCTCCACCACGGAAAAAGGGTTGACGCGTAAGGAAATAAAGCGTTAGGCCACAAATTATAGATAGAAAGAAAATGCAAAGAAAATGCAGCACAACACCATCACTAATATTTCGTTGGTTAGGTTGCATATAAATGGCTTTCGGGTTCACATACACGTTATGCCTAGTTTGATTATGTCTAGTTTGATTCACTTGTTATTAAAAAAGAATACAACGTGATAATAAATCTATAAAAAAAAATTCATGTATTCAAGAACAACAATAATTACCATATGTGTATATACATACGAGATTGTTTTCTTTAAATTTACATATAACTCTTTTTTAGTAGGTTTAATTTATAGTTCAATTCAAAGTCTACATGTATAAACATGTTAGAGAGAGTCAAAATAAATAACTATATTCATAATATATGTGACACTTATCAATCTTACTAAAAATTAATGTAATCCTTTATCGATTAAATCTTTTTATCAATTAAGACCTACCATCTTTATATGTCAAAATTAAATTATAAAATAACAATACTATATATATATATATAAAGAACTTATTAACTTAGTTTAAAATACTTCATATTTTAATTTGATTAAGTAGACATATTTGTTTAATAAATAAAAGTAACTACACTTTACCAACTTTTAATTACTTAGTGATTGCTAAGTAACAAATATTTACTATTACAAAATTACATAAAAATCATTTTAACACCATTTTTTAATCACATAAATTTAGAAAGACTAATATGTGAGATTTAAAACTATTTACTCTCACCTTGCTAAATTTAGAAAGAATTTTGGCATGATTCAATTTTAGAAAAAAAAACACAATAATTTATTTGTCATATTGTATAGACAATTTTAAAATGACTAGAATTATACATTTAGCCAAAAATAAAATAATATTTAAATTTAAAGGTTTTCAGATTTAAAAAGAAAGAAAAACGTTTGCAAAAGCATTTAAAAGATGAAAAATAAAATAAAATAAATATTGACAAAAAAAAAAAGAAAATCTGTTAAATGTTGAAACGACAGGTGGAAGAAACTAGAATTTAAATAAGACAAGAAAGGATTTTCGACTGCTATCATTAGCATTATAAAATTTAAAATAATCACGAGATGTCGTTTTACGTATTATAAAAACAATTCAACATGTATAAGACAGAAGGAGTTACTATGATTCAAAATTATTTTAGGTTCCAACGTTTTTAAAAAAATAAATTTCAAAAGTTCATAAAAGAATTAGAAGAAAATTTATGGAAACAGAATCACTGTACAAAACACGATCGCTAAAGAAGTTGAAAGAGGAAAGAGCGGTTTACCTGAGATGAAGCAGGCAACTCGGCCATGGACACGAAAACAAAGAGCGTTAGCAAGCGCTGATGAACAGAAGAAGCTTCGGTTTCCATTTTGTACGTTCCGAAGAACCTGCAAACAAAGAGACACGAAAATAGCCTCACAGTTAGATCTGTCCGCAATCAAGCCGAAGCAACCATGAGATCGAAAAAGAAAACGGTCAAGCTCGTAAAACTCATTCTCCAAAGAGAAAAACAAAGAAACAAGAAGGAAACGAACGCTCAAATCGAAAACCTAGAATCATCATTCACCTCTTCTACCAGATCCGAAAACCTAATTAGTAAGACACCGAAAAAAGGAAGAACAAGAAGAATAACATAGAAAGAACCTAGAATCATCTCTTCCATACCTGAAGTGCAGCAACAAAAGCTCAGCGATCGGGGCGAGAAGTTCTGAGGAAGGACTGAAAGAAAACGAGCGGGAAAACAGCGGGAATGTGAAAAAGGATGGAAGGAAGATGGAGAAAAGAAAAACGTTTGCAAAAGTATTTAAGAAAAGAAAAGAAAATCTAAATATTTGATGACAAAAAACCTGGTGAATGTTGAATCTCATCTCATCTTTCATGAAATGACAGGGTCGAAGAAACTAGAGTTTAAATAAGACGAGATATGATTTCAGTCTCTAATCATTTGCATTATAATAATTAAAATAATTACGACATGTCGTTTTTCCTATTGTAAAAACAATTCAACAAGTAAAAAACACAAGGAATTATTATGATTTAAAATCATTTTAGGTTTCTAACATTTTGAAAGCAAAAAAAAAAAAAAATCATAACAGAATTAGAAGAAAATTTATGGAAACAGAATCACTGTACCAAACACGATTGTCAACGAAGTTGAAAGAACAAAGAGCGGTAGCTTCACATGAGATTAAGCAAGCAACTCGGCCATGGTCATAAGGCAAAGCAGCGAGGCTAAAATGCCTCCGGCGCACGTTAGCGGCAAGCGCTGATGAAAGCAAGAAGTTTCGGTCTCCATTGTTGTACGGCTGAAGAACCTACAAACAGAGAGAACACGAAAACAACCTACACCGTAAGATCTGTTCGCAATCCAGTCGAAGGAACCATGAGATCGTAAAATAAAACAGTCGAGCAAGTAAAACTCATTCGGCAAAGAGAGAAACATAGAAACAAGAAGAAAACGAACACTCAGACAAAATCGAAATCATCATTGATCTCATCCACGTCTGAAAAAACTAATTACTAAGAAACAGAAAAAGGAAAAACAAGAAGAAGAACATAGAAAGAACCTAGAATCATCTCTTCCATACCTGAAGTGCAGCAGCAAAATCTCAGCGAAAGAAAACGAGCGACAAAAAGTAGCGGGAAAGTGAATGAAAATGAGGCTTCCGTGGAGGAGCTTTGTTTTTAAGCTGTGCGGCGTTTATAGCACAAGTTCTAGACTATGATAGAAGCTGAGACGGCCCAGCGTAAGAAATGAGTGGGCCTTGAGTTTCAAGCGAAGCCCAATAGGAACTCCAAACATTTGGGCCGGAGAAGGCCCATCTTTTCGTTTCAAGTAATGGAGCGTAGCCCATAGTCGTTGGAAGTGATTGATGTGCTTGTATATCCAAAAACAAATGCTTTTATTTTAAAAAAATCATTTAAAATATTAAAAAGATACCACATGCTTTGCACATAACATGGTCTTCATGTCATTTTTTTTTCAAATTCTAATAACCAAATAAAAAATAAATTTAAATATGAATATAAAAATATTCAAATACGCGAAAAGTGTGTATATATATATATATTAATAATTTTAAATTAACTATTAACGTTTTTTTTTTCTCAGATTATTTGGCTTTGTTTTAATTATGAATGCAAATATTTATTTAAAGAGTTAAAATAATGAAAAGAAAAAATTCAAAACACATGCCTCTAGGTTCCTCAATTATTAGGCTCTTCCTTAGTTAAGAATCTAAATGGTTTTTTTCTTCTTTTTATTTATTAATTTTTTTTTTTTTAAAGAAAAAATAGACTTTTCACTTCATAGAGACCACGTGGATACAACAGAAAATAGGAGGAAAAAAAATTTATAAAAAAGGGGAAAAAAAAAGAAAGAGAGCAATTCGAACGGTTGAGAGTGTTTCCTTGTCTTGCACCACTAAATACTGCATTCCAAGAATGGACTGCATTTTAACATTCCCTTTTAACTATTAATTAATTAATTAATGCACCATTTATCTTGTTACGGATGATTGCATAAATTATTTTATTATTAGTACAAGGAATTTAAGAGAACCAACAACAAAAGTATAGAATTAAGGAAGCAGAACATCCAATTATAAGTCCATAAATGAATAAATTTTGTCTGCCTCTAATTATTTAATAATTCACACTTCATTCCCACAAAAAATGCTAATCGATCAGCCTTCACTAATTTATTATTTTTTTTCTCAGTTATAGTAAATTATTCATTGCTTTTGAAAAAAATCAAAATTTTACCATCATGCTAAGTAACTATTCTTAAATAAGTAAACAAAAATATAGTGAAAAAAGAGTATAAGTTAAAAGTGTACTAAATTCCATTGTGTCTAACATAATATTAATCAATATTTTTTAAAAAATCTCCCACGAGTAAAAGAATTATATTAACAGTTTTAAAATATAAATTTAAAAGATATTGAGAATCTAAGTAATGTAGGTTTTTATTCGGATTGGTATTATTTTTGTATAAATTAATTTATTAATTTCACGTGGAAAAAACAAAAAATAAAATTTATTTAAAAAAGGGGGCCCATAAGAATTTAATAATTATTTAATAAAGTGATGATATTTTGTGAAATTCACGGTCAGCTGTGCCATATTCTATATTCAATGAAGGATATGAAAAGATTCTCGGTGTAAATTAGGGGAGAGAGGGATAGATTCTCTAGGGTTTTCTTGGTTTAATAATGCAAGTGTTTATACACATACACTTTTCTATGCTCTCCAAACTAATAATTTAAACCTTTAATGTATATTATAAAGATTCAGTTTGCATAAATTAAAATTTTGTCAATATTTAATGAATTTTTAATATATATATATATATAAAGACTAAACACTTATAATTATATCTATCTAAATCCTAAACTACTTTCGCGTATAAATTATAATTTATAAATAGTATTTTTATTATCCTACAAAAAAAAAATTATTATGTATTTTTTAAAAAATTGATTACGCGTACTTCAAAAGCAAAAGCCGTACACGTTAGTTTTTTTTTCTATAAAAAATAAAAATAAAAAAAAGGTGTAAATGTAAATGTAAATAAAAAAAATTAAAAAAAGGCAAGAGAGGGATAAAAGGCGAGGGATTAAAGCGAGTTAGTTATTAAGTTATTTAATAATAAAATGGGAAGTGTTTTATAAAGGAGATAGTGTGTTGGACATTGCTTTGTAAGCATTATTATTTATTAATTGACGTAAGAAAATGACAAATATCCCCAAAAAGAAAATAAAAAGCAAAAGAAGCTTGTTTCCTTTCTTTTCTTTTCTTTTTTTCCCTTTTCATTTTCTCTACTTCTTTTCACTAACTCATTTATTTACTTCACAATCTCTATGCTCTATCGATTTAAATATAATTTAATTGAAATCAAATTTAAATAATTGTAAGAGTTACTATTTTGAAAGTAAATAATTTTTTTAAAATATGTAATTTCTCACATTGAATTAAAATTATACATTTTTTAATTTATAATAAACTTGTTAATGGCGAAGAAAAATAAACCATGATAGATTTTATAAATTAAATTCATGTAAATTACATATGCTTGTTGGTAGGTCAGTGATGTTAAAATTAATTAAGTTTATTGGTATTATTATTGATTTAACACTATTTGAGATTAAGTTCAAACCCTAGCATATTGATATTATTGATGAATGGATATTTATTAGATAAGATTTGATTTAATTAGACGATATGGATAAACTAACTAGATAAAATTTACAAAAATACACTAATATTTTGACTTTTATAAAATTTAATTAAAAATAAAATAATGCAAATTCAAGAAAAGATTGTTTAAGAAATAAGCTGCCTTTATATATATATATATATGTATATATATATATAAAGAATTATGCATATTTACTTTGAAAAAAGTGGTGAATTTATATACATTTATGGCACCTGAACAAAGGGCTCTTTTTCTTTTTCCTTTTTAATTATTTACTAATTGAATTTGCAGTTGAAAAGAAATAAAGACACAAGGAGATAAGGGGAAAAAAAGAAGGGAAAAAGAAAAAGAAAAAGAAAAAAAGATGGGATGGTGGTGGACGAGTCAGTCCAAATAGATGGAGAAATGCTCTTCCATCCAATAACTGCACAAAGAAGCTTTTTTTTATTTTTTTTATTTTTTATTTTAGCATCTTCTTTTATATTTTGCTTCAAATGGGAAAAAATAAAAGAAATCAAAACTCCTTGAAATTGATTATATATATATATATACAATAAATTTAAAATTTAAAACATGTTAAAAAAACTTTTAATCCGTTATTTAATTAGTTTTTCAATTCTTAAGTACATCTAATAGAACTTAAATATAAATTTTATATTTAATAAATCTTAAATCTTAAATATAAATTTTATATTTAATAAATCGTAAGATGAATTGATATATTATATAAATTTTAAATTCTATTAATTTTTTTAGTCAAATAAAGTTTGTAATTTTGATTTAAAAAATAATAAATAAATTCATGTCTCATTAAAAATAAAATTTAAAAATTATTATATATTTGTAAAATTCAATAAATAAATATCGGTTTGAATTTTAGCTAATCTTATATTATTCATTAATATTACATTATTACGACACATTACAATTTTTCATTGAAAGAACATATTCGACATTATTTCAGTGTATGAAAATTAATTACGTTTCAGCAGTTGATCAAAGACTCGAAACTCCGTTTTTCTCTTTTAGCTCTCAATCTAAATTGTCAATGGAAGCTCCAACGTTTTTTTGCTCATCAATGGTGGCCTCCATGAGAATTAAATAAACTGGTGTGTAATTAAAACTATCCTTAATCATCCAAAGTGTAATTTACTTTATTTAATAGCTTTATTATTAATATAATATATTTCTTAATTCCCCTTATTATATAATGCTTAGAAGCTTAAATCAAGAGTTAGTTTGAAAGTTTGGAGAAATCTTGTTATTGGGTTTGTCTCGATTAAAAGAAAAAACAGAAGCATTATTGGCCTATTAGGGCATTGAGGATTTTGTGTTTGAAGCTTCAAAGCTTCGAATCTATGGCGGGAATGGATGGTTCGTTTGATCTCGCGGAACACAGTAGAAGAGTTGACGATGCTGATTCGAATACGAGAAGGACGATCCAAATTTCATGGCCGAATCGGGCAGGGCCCGGGCAGCTTTAGAAGTTTATTCCAAAAAGCTACTTGCAGTTTCGGCCATAGAAATCAACCTCGGGACTGCAGATTCATGGCGGGCAGACAGAAATGGCAACGTCGGCGGCAAATCCACGTTAGATCGACGGAAAGAGAGGCGTAGGGTAAGAAATAACGTAGAATTATTGTTTTGGAGAATCCGTTTAATTGTGATGGCGAGGTAGCTTAACCCTAACCCTCCAATGGTGGAAAGTGAGGTCATAGCGACGTTAACAGCTGATTGACGGTAGAACTTAGCGCTAAAAAACAAAGGGAAAAAAGGGGAAGAGAAGAGAGTGCCGAGTGGGCGGGATGAAGAAAAAGTTAAAAATAAACTTGTATATATATGTGATGGGTTCTCTATCCTTTTTTTTCCATTGTTGAGTTGCTTTCTCATTTCTTTGTGTTTCTTTCCAACTCATAGGGAAGTGGATGAGCGAGGAACTGTATTTCTTATTTTATTATCTTTTGAAGGCGGCATCGTTTCCACACCGGGTTTGATCTGCCCACTATTTCAGACCTCTCTGTGGTCATTTTCTACTGTTCCTTCACTTAGATTCAGGTAGATTTGTGTCTCGAATTGTTTCATTAATCAAACAAAACCTCTGTTCTTCCTTTTCTTCTTCTTCTTCTTCTCTGGCTTTGGCTAGCGCTTCAAGACTGGTTTGAATATTTATTTTCAGAATTGAATTTATCCCTTTCTTCTCCCTGCTGTGCTGCCCATCTTCTTGTGTTTATTTGTTATTCATTTGCAGTACATGTGGGAGTCTCTTGCTATAAGCTTCTTTTCAGAATTGTTAGGGGATGGGACTTTGAAGCTGTGTTCATTCATGTTTGCTTCTTTTGATCTTTTCTCCTCATAGACCCAGTTGTTATTTTTGTTTTTGAATGAAAGCAGGCTATTAGAAATGTAATAGTTTCTATGGAATGATCCATATTTTGTATTAGTTTCATAGATAATACTTCTCTAAATCCAATTGTTTTCTCCCCTGTTTTTTCTGTTGGGGTTCTTCAATTCTATCAATTATTCTGTATGGCATACCTTTTTTCGAAATTGAAGGATGGCTGAATTGTCTTTTTCAGTTCTTAATTTGTTTCCCTTTTCCATCTTTTCAGTCCATTTTACTCTTATGATTAGTCAACAGAGTATGAGCTCTTCATCTACTCAACTCTATGCTTCAAATATGGGTATCTATGAGCCATTTTACCAGTTCAACTCATGGGGAAACGCCTACAGTCGTCCACTTTTATCGCCTATTATAAAAGTGGACGACTGTGTAGACAATAAAGTGAGAACACCATCTTTGTTCTTGTTAGAAAATCTGAGTTCCAAGGTTATCCTCTTGTTGGATTCTAGTAATTTTTGTTTTCTGACTTTGTAGCTCGAGTTAATTCCTTTTGAATCGATGGATCATCCTGAGAGCAGTCAAGAAATGAACAAACCAATTGATGATAAGGTGAATAGACTGCGAACCAGCTCTCTCTCGTGCACTCTTTATTTTCTTCCTTTGTTTTCTTCATGTTCTGTTTACATCATCCAATAAACATATGCAGGTTCAAAGACGTTTAGCACAAAATCGAGAAGCAGCTCGTAAAAGTCGTATGAGGAAAAAGGTACTGAAAGACGATCATTTGCACAAGTTTTTGTTGATATCTGATATAGATTGGAGGACTTATTGAACTTTGTCTTGTAGGTTTATGTGCAGCAGTTGGAAACTAGCCGTTTGAAGCTGGCACAGTTGGAGCAGGAGCTAGAAAGAACCAAGCTGAAGGTAAGAAGGAGGTCATCTTTTCTTATACAGTTTCTATCCTGTACCCAATTAAGCATATCTCTGTGTTGCAGGGTGTACACACAAGCTGTGTGGTAGATACCAGCCACTTGGGATTCGGCGGATTGGTAAACCCAGGTTTGTGATTTCATGTCTGACCTCCACACAATTTCACCTTAATTGGTGAATTTAGCCTCCTTGTTTTCCTTATAGTTTGACTAAGTGACTTCATACGTGAGATCTCATTCATACGTGAGATCCCACATCGGTTGGAGAGGGAACTAAGCATTCCCTATAAGGGTGTGGAAACCTTTCCTTAGCAGACACGTTTTAAAAACCTTGAGGGGAAGTTCGAAAGGGAAAGCCCAAAGAGGACAATATTTGCTAACGGTGGGCTTGGGCTGTTACATCATACCACTTTAGTGTACCTTCTTTCTTTGCCAATCCAACAGCAGGTTTTGTTTCTCTTGAAACACAATCAGAAGTCTGAGTTGTAATGTTCATCTAGATAAAGAAGAAAAAAACTGGAGCACCGGTTCCAATCTGAGATTTCTGCTATTTAACTTTCAGGGATTGCTGCATTTGAGATGGAGTATAATCACTGGGTTGAGGAGCAACAGAGGCAGGTCACTGAACTGAGAAAAGCGTTGCAAGTTCATGTAACCGATATGGAACTCCAAATTTTGGTGGAGAGCAGCTTAAACCATTACCACAACTTGTTTTGCATGAAGGCAAATGTTGCAAAGGCTGATGTATTCTATTTAATGTCTGGAGTATGGAGATCATCAGCAGAGCGTTTCTTCCTCTGGATTGGAGGATTTCGCCCATCCGAGCTGCTAAACGTAACAACTTTTTATTCGACTTCATAATGAAAATTGAACTTTACTATGCCAATATGTGCACGTTCTCCCTTTCCTTTTGCATTATATAGCCAAATAACAGATCAGGATCCTGGTTTGGTTTAGATGGTGAAAAACCTCCCATATATGCTGACAGGTTCTGAAGCCATACTTCGGGCCGTTAAACGAACAACAAAGAGCCGATATCCACAAGTTGCATCAGTCGTCTCGGCAAGCTGAAGATGCGCTCACTCAGGGAATGGAAAAATTGCACCAGAATCTATCCCTCAGCATTGCCAATGATCCTCTTGGAAGCTATATTTCCCAGATGGGTGATGGGATGGAGAGACTAGAAGCATTGGAGAACTTTGTAAGCCAGGTAATGTACTGCATTTTCTTTCACATCAAATGGACTTGATTTGCCTTTCTGAGTATGATAAGTGTATGACAATAGTTTTTGCTTCGGTCCTGAACCGTGAACCGTCGTCACTCGGTCAGCCGAGCGTGTGCTACTCTTTTCTTGAACAGGCAGACCATCTCAGGCAACAAACTTTGAAGAGAGTGTCTCACATCCTAACCACCAAACAAGCAGCACAAGGCTTGCTCGCTTTAGGCGAGTACTTCCATCGTCTCCGTGTTCTCAGTTCCCTCTGGACCACCCGACCTCGCGAACCACCCACCGAGCCATGAAAGGTTCAGACATGTTCCAGCCACCATATTAAGGCATAGACTACAAAGGGAGATATAAATCCTGGTATAAGGTTCAATGCTAGGCACATTTTAGTATCCAAGTTCTCTGGTTTGCAAAAAATGTAAATATCAATCCTTCCTATAATGCTCTCAGTGTAAGCAAACATAGTTCATTAATTTTATATAGTAAAATTTTGTTTTTGTATACTCCCAGTTAAAATTAAAGTAATTTCATTTTCATCCCAAATATAAATAATGCAATTAAATGATATTAGGTAAAAGAAAAGGACTTTCACTTTTAAATATTTATTTTTCAAAGGCTAACAAACCCACTCTAGTTCAAATGCAGATTCACATCTTGTCTTTTTATTTAAAAAAATGAAAACTATTTATTATCATTTTATTAAGTTTGATAAAATAAAAATAAAAATAAAACATTTTGGAAAAGAGAAACTAAAAGAAATGAGTAAAGACAAAATTGTTTTGGAGGCAGTTCTGACTTCGTAAGTGATTTCGAAGACCTCACAAAGCAAAATCTGCCGCTTAGAAATGAATCAAACTTGCAACTTCGGCGGTACTAAGAGCAGCTGATAAACGAAGAAATAAGAAACAAATCGAAACCAGGAGAGCGATCGAGATCGTGATCCTCGTCAAACTGAACACTCTGAAGATGCATAGATCATGGCAAGCGGTGGTTATTGTCCTCGTTTCAATCTTAGCACTGCCATCCTCTTCCTTTTCGAGCTCGGAGCTGCCGCTCACGGCGGATGGAACGGTGTTGGAACTCGACGAATCCAATTTCGATCTCGCCATTTCTTCATTTGATTACATATTGGTCGACTTTTACGCCCCATGGTGCGGCCACTGCAAGCGTCTTTCTCCAGAGGTACCTTCGTCCCCTCATAGTTTCTCTTCCATTGTTCTAGATTATCCGTCGTATTCGCACTTTTAGTTACATTGTTTTCTGTTATTGTTTGATCTGCCTTTGGATACGTAGATGGGTGAAACCAAGGAATTTTTGTTAAAACCTTAATATGGATGTGTAGAGCCAACTAAACAGAATCGAATGGGACTTCAAGTACTTATTTGTGTATCGAATCAGTTCGTTAATAATTTGGAGGTTGTGACATATATGTTTTCCAATTGAACTGTCTTCGTAGCGATGAGGATTTTGAACATATGGATGTGCTAAGTCGGCTTCCATCTGGTCAAATTGAGTGGCCTAATTTCATCTTCAGGAGAATCTCAATTGTAAAGAGATTTCTGATCTGGATTGTTTGTTTCTTCAGTCTTGTGGTGTGAGTTTCACTTTCAAATTCGTTGTTGAATTTTTATAATATTCAAATAAAATTTGGAGGTGTTTCCTGTAAACTTGGCTCTCACTTCATATCGAGGGAGATGATTCTTCGAAAGAGTAGAAGTTTCTTTAATAAATTTGTTCGTGCATCAATGATTCCCAGTTCGTAGATTTTGACGCTTGGCTTTGGGTTACTATTACCAATAAGCTTCCAAATCTCTCTATTTTCTTCGATTGTCAACAATTTGATAGTTTACTTGTAAAGTTCTTCCCGGATGAGGTGTTCTTGGTTCTTGCTCCGTTTAGCACGGTACATTATTTGGACTGCAGCTGTTATTCTGCAGCCATTCTATTGCATGTGATTTTCCATATTCTTTTTAATGTGCTGAATGCCGTTTGAGTCTCTTGGAACTTGTCGTCGGGCCAAAATACAGATATCACACCCTGCAGTGCAGTCTATTATGCACAAAATATGTATTATTTCCTTTGGTTAATTTTCTTTTTTAATTGTGTAGTTGGACGCTGCGGCACCTCAGCTTGCCAAATTGAAGGAGCCTATAGTTCTTGCAAAACTGAATGCTGACAAGTTTACTCGTCTTGCTAAAAAATATGACGTTGAGTATGTTATTTCCTTTTATTCACATCTCCAATGTAGTAAACAATGTGGGTTTATTTTCAATAGGCTTGGAGTTCCGTTGTGTCTCTTAGATTAGATGCATAGTTTTAGTGCGAATCTCCAAGAGACCATTTCCATTCTTAATAAGGAGTTTGCTACTGAATACCAGTTCTTGAATTATATTCCAAAGGCAAAACTATGATTCTCTTCTAACTACACGAACAATTTTTTTTTTCTTCAATTGTAGTGCCTATCCTTCAATCAAGATCTTCATGCATGGCGTTCCAGTAGACTATTATGGACCAAGGAAAGCAGACTTACTTGTCCGCTATTTGAAGAAATTTGTTGCCCCAGATGTCTCAATTCTCGAGTCAGACTCATCGATTAATGAATTTGTTGAAGCTTCTGGGCCTTACTTCCCTATTTATTTGGGTTTCGGTTTAGATGAATCTATTATTTCTAAATTTGCTATCAAGTACAAGAAAAAAGCTTGGTTTTCAGTGGCCAAGGGATTCTCGGAGGATATCATGGTATCTTATGATTTTGATAAAGTTCCTGCCTTGGTTTCTATCCATCCAAATTACAACAATGAACGGAGCATTTTTTATGGTCCTTTTGAAGGTTGGTTTGTCTATCAACTACCACTGTCAAGTTACCTCGTCTGTGTTCACATCCATGTGTCATCCGAATGGATTGACAGAGTCAAAACCTTGTTATGCAGGATGCTATACCTAATATAAACTGTTTAAGGGGCTAAGTTCCCAACTGCTTGAGTTCTTATCTGTTACTTGTGTACTCCAAGATGTCTGCTTGAGTTTTTATCCATTGCCAGGAATATCCCAATAACATTTCTTCTGCATATAGTCGTGTATATGTCCTTCAGTTGCTTGAATTCCATCTGTCTCTCCATCGTCGATATGTTATGTATGCTAGATAAAATGGTTTAAGCCTTCCTATTTTACTTGTACAGATCAATTCTTGGAGGAGTTCATAAAACAAAGCTTGTTCCCTCTTGTTCTGCCCATAAACTACGACACACTTAAGCTACTAAAAGATGATGAGAGGAAAATAGCACTCACAATTGTGAAGGATGAGGATGATGACCAGACAAAGAATTTGATCAATTTATTAAAGGCTGCTGCATCTGCTAATCGCGACTTGGTGTTTGCTTATGTTGGGGCTAAACAGTGGGGAGAATTTGCTGATTCATTTGGGGACAAGAAGACCACACTACCAAAAATGATCATTTGGGATGGGAAGGAGGATTACTCAATGGTAAGTCCTCATTGAAGGCAAATGATATTGTATAGCATGTTCATTCAATCATTTACATTTACGTTTTTCTCTGTTACGATGTCACATTTCTAGGACTTTGTCTGAGTGGATATGCTCACAATTTTTTTACTGCCGTAGGGTAATAAAACTTGTGACAAACCAAAGTTTCTTGAATATTTGTCTTAAAATTCACCCTGAATATTAGACCTTCGAGCATGTTATTGTTTTTAGTTAGGAATGGCGACAAACATGCATGCATGCCCAACTATGAGTATAACTGGACAGGTATATATGATAACATTCAATCACTCATGCATGTACTGAGTCTGAAGAACAAGTTTTCTTTAATGGGTAGAAAGATTTAGAGATTAGTCGAGGTGTGCATAAACTGGCCCGAACACTCACAAATATAAAATAAAAGATGCGTGCACGTATGTACATATCATACTGAGGTAGTTTTTCTGTTTTTGTGTTTGATAGGTTATTGGTTCAGAAAGCATCATTGGGAACGACCATGCATCCGAAATCTCTAAATTTGTTGAAGGATATAGGGAAGGGAGAACTGAAGAAAGAAAAGTTGCAGGTCCTTCCTTTATTGGCTTCATAAATTCAATGATAGGCACCTGGAGTGTATACATCATTGTATTTATAGTTGCAATAGTAATGCTTTTCCAATACCTCACGAAAGATGATAACGAATATCATAGAGTCGATACTCCTGCTCAGGATCAGGTTGACCAAATTAGTGACAGCTCTACCTCACAGGTTGAAAGGACTGAATACAGGGCTGGTGACAAGGAAGATTGAATGTGAAATTTGGTGAATTAATTATTAGCATGACCTTTGAACGGCTTAGGGAAGCAGATATTGACAAGAATCAGACATAAAAGTATCTTTGGAGCCATGAAATAACTGATGAAAAGTGTATTTTGGTGATCTGTTCCCAAGCGCTTTACCCCTTGCGAAAGTGAACTTATATTTGATGTATGCTTTTTATGCTTTACTTTGTAACAGTTAGGTTTTTTGGATCAATCGAATTGACTTATGCAGTTCAGTTTCACTTATGCAGATAGATATTGTTCATGTTGGCTCTTTTAGTTGGAAGGCATCTCATCACAGTTGACATTTTTGTAAAAAGTTAGCTAACCTAAACCCATCCTTCCATATTCTAAAGGATATCACAGTCCATTTTCCCCTGATGGCCACTACAATTCAAAGAAAATAACAAACCAATGAAAAAATAAAAGATATAAATAAGCAAAGATTGATGCATGTGGAAAAACAGAAGCTCCTTTTCAATTAATTGTGTTAAACCGATGCTCTCAGGCCTCCAAGAAAGGAAGAGAGGGAGAGAGAAGCGGTAATATATTGCATCCTGATCAGTTGTTAAGCTAGGTCTCCAGTGTATCTAATCCCATAATCCATAAAAGAATCTCAAACCCACCCCGGAAGTATACACTCTGCTTCACTTTACAAGTCCAAAAGAAATGTAGCCATCCTATGAAAAAATATACAATGATGCGAGCCATATAGGAACCAAGGAATTGATTTACAGACAAGATGATATGCCATAATTTAACCATACCCGAAGAACCTCTACATACAAAGGATGGCAATATCTTTGAACAAAGGATTCTCGACGCGCCTGTATCAGCATTCAGGAAGAGACTGAGCTGAAGCAAATGGAGAAAAACTTGCAGCTGACCCGCTTATATGCAAGGGATTATGTTGATGACTGGAAGAGCCTATTATGCTTGGTGAGGTGTTGCTTGGACTCGGAATAAGCGGAATCATGTATCTTGAGTGTAAAGGCGACATGGACGGGTAACACGAGGAATATGGCGAAACCAAATGAGAAGTATAAGATCTCTGGGAGGATGCATTTCTGAGTTCGACTGATCTCTGGGATGGAGATGGGCAGAAGGAGGATCTAACAGACTGCTGAAGGTAAGGGGTGGTAGAGAGAGAGTGGTTCCGAGATGCCGAAAGTGATCTTGATGACAGGGATACTTGTATGGCAGAGCTTGGTGGTAATGATCTCGCAGAAGATAATATTGAGGAGGAAGCGAAAGAGCTGGGAACGCTTGAAAGCAATGGAGTGGATTCTGAAGGTGGTGGATCACCGGTGCTAGTTCTTGCATCTCGCTTGCAGACCGGGCAGAAAGTTCTCCAAGCAGTAAGCCAAGAGTCCACACAGGAGGCATGAAATTCTGAAATCATTTACAATTAAACTATTTTCAGTACCAATCACAGGTGGTTAGCTAGATCATTATATATGAAACAAATGCAGGTATGCATGTAAGCAAAGTATAGCATGACAAAAGAACAAGAGAAGGAATAAAAGATACATAACGACTACTTGTGCAATCTTGATCCTGTAAGCACAGGGTCGAAGGACACATTAATAGCCTTAGTTATACTCCTTTTGTAAACATTAAGAGCTCATTTATTATAAACTTGAAATCGCAAAAGTTGGGCCCCTCTGAGCTATAGATGAAAAAGAAAGTAAAAGAAACAAGGAGTACAACTAGTATTCCTATAAATGCAATATATATACATAACAATAAAATATAAATTTTAGAAGAAAAGGAGTGAACTTACTGTGATGACATTGTAGAATTCTGAGTTTTTCACCAGGAGTATAGTCCTCAAGGCATATGGCACATGTTACTGACGTACAATTATCCTCTAAAGCAGTAGTAAATATGAGGCTTGGCATTGCTTTAACTACTCGTCTGCTTATGCCCCGAAACTCTCGAGGATGTCCTCGTCTTATTCGATGCCTATGAGCGAAGAAACAAGTAGCAAGCATTGCAGAGATTGCAAGAAGAGAAATAAAGGAGATGGCCATTATGGACCATGCAGAGTTTTCAAAGCTTGGAGCTATCCATATCTCAACGTTAGCTGAGCCTGCGTACTTCTTCAATGTCTCACCGGATGATTTAGTAACAAATACAGCATGTATTCTAATACCAACTGAGCTCCCTGCCACTGCAAACCTCTTCAAATTATGACCAGAAAATCTTCAAGCTTTCAAAAAACTCAGTGTCTTTGTAGAGCAGTGCATAAAGCAGCTCACTTTTCAAAACATTTCTTCTTATGCATGCAATAAAATGCTAACCAAATAACTGCATACCCATTAGCAGAGTAGAAAACCAAGAGAAACGTAAAAGAGTAAACCTTATAATTGAAAACCAAGTATGGGCACAAAGTTTAGATTGATAAATCAATTTTGGAAAGGCACTTGATCATGTCGTTTGGATTTTGATTTTCATATTCGTGAGCGTCTGGACTAGCTTGTGTGCAATTCAACTATCCTCATCAACTCCTTGACCCTACTACATTTGGTTATCAAGGTAACCCGTGGGATATTAAATCTTAGATAGGTGGTCATCATGGCTTAAACCCAGTCCCTCTAGACCTTTTTGATCCGGCCCTTCTCAACCGCTAAGCCAACCCACGGTGGTTTTATTGTTTGGAGTCTTCTAGACAAGATCCTTTAGAAGAAAGGCTTTTTTTTCCAGAAAATATTTGTCACTACTAAATTTAATTCAATATCTACACTACAAGTAAATTGAATTACTCAAGCATTCAAAGCAACAGAGACATAGTTAAAACCATAAATCGTATAGAAAGTCATTCAATTCCACAAATGGAGAATGGGCATATAGTTAATAGTGTAGAGAGTCATTACTCGCAATTAGGCCACCTCCATCCTTATTGTCATATACAATTGCAGCTTTAAATCCAGCCACTTGGGCTCTCCTCACTTTATCCTCGAAGCTACATCCTCCTCTAATTATAAGCGCAAATGGTGAACTATTGGTTACAGGCAGCTGAACTTTATTTTCCAATGTGGAGCATGCATCAAGAGGATTTGCCAGATACAACACCCCAGGATCCCCAGAACTTGCTATTGTAGGAGCTGAAATCAGAAAAAGCAGAACCCATAAGCAGCCTGTAGTACATATTTTCCATCTTCTCAAAACATAATAGCTATCCTAAATCACCTTTTGCTATTTGACAGAACCTTAAATCATAAAATTAGTCCTTGCCTATAGGCGGCACAAGTCACGACGACTAGTGATTACGAGAGCACAGACATTCAATCAAAGCACGCACCAGTACACAATACAATTAACACAGCAAAATTTTGAAGTAGAATGGAGCAGGTAAAGGTTGAAACAGAGAGGAAAAACAAAACTAACCAAAATCAGCTTCAATGGAGTCGATCGAAAGAGTAAGGTTGGTCCCAATCAATACCACATTAGCTGCGGAGCCGCAACAACCAACCAAAAGAAGCAAAAACAGAAACGCAAGACCTGGATTCGCAGCACTCAAAGCCATGAATCCAAGAACACGAATCAGCGAGAGAGAAAAAGGAGAGGATAGAGATCGAAACGGAGAACAGATTTATGAGGGATTGGATAAATCAATGGAAACATCAGCTTCCATCTCTCAGAAGGAAAATCTGTGTTCCTTCGATTCGCTGAGAGATACACCCTCGAGAATGAATGTGCCTGCTCCGACCACAAATCGGAAACGATGCGGAAAAAAGTA
This sequence comes from Cucurbita ficifolia, assembly GCA_033971965.1. Classification (NCBI taxonomy): domain Eukaryota; kingdom Viridiplantae; phylum Streptophyta; class Magnoliopsida; order Cucurbitales; family Cucurbitaceae; genus Cucurbita; species Cucurbita ficifolia. The sequence continues at coordinate 20,565,959 of CM066965.1, forward strand.
TGATAATGATAAAGAGGATAATCCAATAAAGTAATAATAACAATAATAATCATTCTCGAATAAAAAAAAAAGAAAATATGGTAATTAATGATTAAAAGATATTTTTACTTTTTTTAGCGTCGGTCAGATCTGAGTATTGGAAATCTGAAAACTAATAATATATATATATATATATGAAGAGGGTCCCCGGTACTAATTTATTATTATTATTAATATTTTTTTTTAAAAATAGCCGTACTTCCCTTGTTGCCAAGGCGATTGCTTAATAGAAATGGAACATGAAGGTGCATTCGCTCTCACACATTTAGCTGTCTCGCACGTGCTTCCCTCCAATCAGTCCCCATCTCAATTAAATTTGCTCATTTAATATCTTTTTTTGGTTTGTTAAAATAAATTCTATAATAATTACTCCATCAAGCTATCAGCCTTCTATATTACTAACCAAAAAAATACTACCTCAACAAATAAAATTTTGATTTTTTTTCTTTTTTTTTTTAAATAAAAAACTATTTTAAATTTTATTTTGTAATATTATTATTATTTTATGTCTTGTTTACTTGAATAAATAAAGTTAAATGTACATTTATTTTGTCTATAAACTTTTATAAACTTTTAAGAGTGTTTAATAAATTATTAAAATTTAAATTTGTGAATCTCAGTTTTTATATAATTTTTAAAGTTATGATAAATGATGTGAAATTTGAATTATTCTATTACAAAAAGAAATAAATTAAAATATAGATATATATATATATAATTGCTGTCGATCAGCACAGAGATTTTGTCGCCCACTCTATGCCAAGCACTGTCTGGATTATAGGATAATTCATTGATATATAACATAAATCAAATTAGAAAAGCATTTAAAAAAAGAAAAAAAAAGTTTGTTTATTATTTTATTTTTACTTATAAAATTAATAATTGTATCCATTAATATTTTAAATAAACCAATTAATTTTTTTTTGGTTAGAATTCCGCTTCTAATTTGTTAATGCATAATTAACATATTTTTTCCTTTTTTCACTTATTTTTCTAATTTCTTTAATAATTTAAGAAGAATTACATGACTACTTTTATTGGTTACTTAGGTAAAATTTTAAGAAAAGAATATTGACATTTTGATAATGTTGAGTTTGATTTTAAGTGAAATCAATTAAGAATAATTATGAAATGAGGAATCTAAATTTTTAATTAATACAACTTAAAAAAATTAAGTGGGTAAATTGAGTTTTTATAATTTAATATTTAATGATTTCCTGTTTTTTTTTTTTTTAATTAAGTTAAGGTATATATATTAATATATATATATATATGGTGGGTGATGGTGTTCATCATGAGTCCTTTGGCTTTCACTTCGTGTCCTCTGCTTTTTTGAAATTCCATTATTTAGATATTTAGTGTAAATAAAAATAATTGGTCCTTATAACTCATAAGTGGATTTCATGATTCCAAAACACACCCTAAGGCCTAAAGGACAAAACAAAACATAAATCCAACCCAAAAACAATATTTCTCCACATTATTATAAACAAATATCCATTCTTTTCCCTTTTTCTAATTCATCCTTTATTTGTTTTTTCCACCATTCATCAAAATGCTAACTCAATTACTCACTTCATAAATTATTTAAATTACAAAAATAACATCTTATTAAAGATTTTCTCTTCAAACGCTTTTATTTAAGGTTTTGAAGTGCGTCTATGAGATAGAAGTTTTCACACCCTTATAAGACATGTACATATATGCAAAATATAATACAAATTTTGATGCAAATATTTGAATATACATATAAATAAATGAGACGTGTTGTTATTCAGATCGTAGATTACAAAAACATAGTGGGAAGGCGTCACATGTAAACTAGCAATTAAATAATACACATAACAAACAAGAGACCGACTGATTTCAACTTCTAATTTGACGTAATTCACAAACAATTCCAGCTCTCTAACCCAATTTAACAATTAAACAGATCCCATTTCATTATCCATTTCCGATTTAACACATCACTTCAATATTACTGCTCACCACAAACACACAGATTAATTAAACTAAACAAACATGTAATCCAACCACCCAATAGCGCCCCCTCTGCGGCGGAGGCTATGCCCGCATTTTACCCACCCTTGCGGTGGTTTAGCAGATCGAACGAACTCCTCCCCCTTCTCGGACGATACACGATGGATTCCGAAACGCCGCAGGTTCGTTTGCAAGAAGAGTACGGATTCAAGAATCCGAATCGGTCGCTCAGGCTTCTCGAAACCGCTTTGCCATTGCTGCTGCTGTTCCAGAGCTCGGCAGTCGGGTCTTGCTCAGCAGCGCTGGCGTCGGTGGCGGCGGAAGGTTCTTTAGAGCACTCGACGAAGGCGTCGAAGAAAGGATCTCGCTGCGAATTTGGGCGGTTTGATTTCCTCCAGTCGTGAAATCCGAAGCGCTTGGAGGACGGCAGAGTGGTGGAAATGGGAGGCAAGGGGAGGAGAGAGGTCAGAGGAGAGGCGGAATCTAGCCGAAGCCTCGCTGGAGACTGTTTCTTGGGGATTCCGGGTAAATACTCCCAGGAAAAGGGAATGCTGCCGGAGAATGATCGGATCGGAGTGGCGGCGGAGAGCGGAGAGTCATCGGGAAAGTAGTAAGAACCGCGAGAGGAGGAGGAGGAGGAGGAGGAAGAAGAAGAGAAAGAACGAGTCCGGCGAGAAGATTGAAACATCGCCGCCAATTCTCCCCGATTCTTCACATTCTCTGTCTGAGAATTCGGGAAATTTGAGAACTTGAGAATTTGAGCACACAAACACAAACCCACTTCAAGTTTCTTCAGAAATTTGTTTGTAATATATATACCTGAATTTTATTAATATTATTATTATTTTCTTGGGGTTTTTTTTCCTTCTAAAATAAGCCTCCTTGTAATTTGTTTGTCAACGCTGGTTTATGTTTTAAGTTAACCTTAATTTAGTTTATTTGGTATCAATATATCTTTGTTATAGATTCAAATTCACTCCATTTTATTAATTACAAAAAAAAAAATTAATGATTAAAATTTTCTGATTAGAATAATTAGTGAGGCATCAAATAATCCAATTCAACGCATTAAATTCGTTACTTACAACAAACTAATTTATCGAATAAAAGATTTGGATCTCATAATTAATTGTTTTTGCTTTATTGACCTTTTTAACCATCAATTAAACTATAGGGAATACGAGTAATTGTAACGAGAGAGAAATTTAGCTACTAAGTTAAAATCCACGTGTCAATTTCCCATTGGTCTGCGTTCCACGTTTACCGTATGGCTGCCTGCATTTCCGCCGAGACAATGCTTTTCAATTACTGATTATTATCGTTAAAATAATAATAATAATAAACATCCAAGTAAGGAGGTCAAAAGATTTCATTGAGATTGAGAATTGTCCAAAAAAAAAAAAAAAAAAAAACAAACAAGTGGAAGAGACAGAGCAGATCCGTATCCATCATGTGGGTAAGCCATGGTTTTCTCGCCCTACCTTCCGCTAACACTGCACTTCTCTCGAGGCTCGGCTCGGCTCCGAGGATTCGCCCCGGAGATGGACTCTGCGGCGGAGAGATATCCTCTCTTGCGGTGGCTCACGGCGGTTTTTTTGCTGTGAACTGAATATTGGGGTGGGGATATTAAAAAGAGAATATTTTAGGTATATTTGAAATGTGTATGGAAAGGTAGGTATTAATGAAGAAGAGCAGACTTCCAATAGGGCCCCATAACACACAATATTAGGTCATTGTCTCGGCTCTCAATCAACCCAACTCATACAAAGACACTACGCACGTACTTATTGTCTCACGCAGTTTTATGAACGGATCCAACTTAAATAGTTTTGCTATAATATCTACAAATTGTTCTTACGTGACATAATGTTTCAACTCAATAACTCTATCTCAAGTCAAATCACGTAAGAGATGAAATCTTATATTAATGTGTTTGTTGCATTTATGCATGATTGAATTCTTGGATAGCTGGAGTGGTAAAAATGTTATCGCGTAACATAGTGATGCATCTATCTTGAAAAGGACCAAACTTTTTCAATACTCTTCTCATCCACCCCTCTTGACTAGAATAAGAGGCAGCGGCCACAAACCCTGCATGTTAGTAGTGGACAAAGTAACTACATGTTAGTTTTTTGGAGGACCAAAACATAGCTTCTTCACGGAGTAGAAACACATAATTAAAAGCGGTTTTCTGTCATCTACATCATCTCCTGCATAATCATTATAATTATATGTTATCAACTCACTACAACAGCTGAAAACAATTTTGTTCTTATGACTTGACTTTGCTTTTAATTTTTTAAAATGTCTCGTGTCAATAGAGACAACGACACTCACTTATATATCAATGATATGTCTCTTAATTAGCTAAAATAGGACTCCAACAATGGTGTAAATTTATTGAACTTCAACATATTTCATTATAAAATTCACAAAACACGTTTAAGTATACCTTTTTAATTATTGTTCGGCTCATGCGGCTGATGGTCATAAATTTTTTGGATTTTAAATTATTAAAACTTCTGAGCAATATGGGTTAAATTCATTCAACTGCGAAATTAATGAATGCGACATCAAAATGAATGAAGGTTTATGATAATTCAAGATAGTCCTTTAGAAGACGAGAAAAGTGGTAAGGGAAAAAAGAAAAAAAAAACTTTAAAAGTTTTTATTTATTTATTTATTTTTACAGATGTGTCAACTTCATCGCGCGTTATTTGTCGATGAACGATTGCAGAGTTGCGTGAGAGACTTCGAAAGCGTTTCAATTCAAACCAAACGACTTCCGTTATCTCCCTCCTTCCATCTCCCATCCGCCATGGATAAACACACCAGTAACTAAATCAGTAATCTGAAAATCTCACTCTTTAATCACAGTCTCAAATCTCAGATCTGTCGAGTTACTCGTGACACTTCATTTCCCCTATTTCTTGTGATCTTCTTTGTCCCTCCGAATTGGGCAAAATTGAATGAACTCCACTCTATCCTGTTCGAGTCAGAGGAGCGTTAGATTGCTGGGATTGGATGATTGAATATGTGAATGGCTCAGCACAGGCAGTCGGGGACGGATAGATATGGACCAAGGGCTCACGATGCGCTCCATTCAACTAACAATGGCGTTGCCGATCACGTTGCGGTGGGAATTCGTGCTACGCCGTATAAGCAGGCTAGGGTTCGTAGGGCAGCTCGCTCCGATAAGGGCAGAGGGATCTCAGTTGGGGCAATTGTATTTGCTCTCTCGCTTGTTCTTGTCCTCACCGTCTTAGCTTATTACTATTTATTGAGGGACACCAAAGGTCTGTTTTACTTTCTCCTTTCTGGTTTTTGAGTTTCTATGCGGCGAAAAAAACATTGTATGAATGTAGGAGAAGAGCTTGCAACTTGCAGTATGGAATTGGAAATGATATCAGTTAGTCCTCACGCACGTGGAATTGGAAATGACGTCAATACCTAATTGTCACTTCGAAATAACTATTTTCTATCCCACCCAGTTTAGTATTTGTTTGTTGCAGAGGATTGCTTAGTGAACTTATGTGCAATCCAGATGTTAAATCTTTTGAATAATGGTCTGTTTGTTTAGCCACTTATTTTTGCCGCTCCAATTGTTTTGTTTGTATAGTTGATTTCTGTTGATTTTCTAGTTACAGAAATCCTTATGAAATCTTGATAGCCTTTAACTGATTGATAATAAATTGATGCAGAAATTAGCAATTCCAACGTTGAGGATGATGACTTCAAGAACGACCCGGATTTCCTTGCAAATGTTACTCGAACAGAGACAACCAAAGTCAGGTTTGGTAAAGGTTTAGTTGCACATGGCCGTGACTCGAGGTATTGGGATGGGGATGATCGAAGAAGGGACCAGGATTACAATGAGGATGCAGTGGTACATGTGTCTACTACCAACAAGGATACTGAAAAGGGTGATGTTCCAGCAAAAGTGAGTGAGGGCCACAGAGAATCACTCCTTGAACATTCTCATGGACTATACAATGAAGCTGGGCGAAAGGAGCTGAGGAAGTATGAAGCTGAGTATGAGGCTTCGATAAAGACTTCCGGTCAATTAGGAAAAGATGGAAATGAAGATGACCAGGTAGCTGATGAAGATGATTTGGAAAATTGGAATGACGTTATTGATACAAATGATGAGTATGATAATGGAAGTGATAATCAAAATCCTTCTATGGATGAAGAGAGTGATACAGAACACGAGAAAGAGGACCAATCTGATGCAGCACGTTCGACAAAGGAAGACTCTGGGAAATCATTTGATGTTGTTGAGACTGGAAAATCCCTCAATGATGACCAAAGGAAATCCCTCAATTTACTTAATGGAGAAACCAAGAACTGGCAGGATGGTGAAAATGTTGGGGCTTCCAACCATTCATTGGAAGAGGATTATACGTCAAATTCCAAAAATTCTGATGCGGTTAACAAAAATTCCAAACATGTTAGTGTCACTAATGGTCAGCATACAAAGAGGTCAAAATTGTATCTGAGGAAGAAACCAAAGCATCGAAAATTTTCCGGTACTGCTCTCTGATAAATTAGAGGGTTTAATGCATCGTTTGTAAAACAGCTTCTTTCTAGATTTGGAGTCCGTTTAACTCAGCCATATGCATCATGGGCAAGTAATGTTGATGTGTATTAAGCTTAGCTTTAGTATTATACATTGATGACCGGAACGTGACATTTTACTTTTGTTCTTTTTGATAGGATCTAAATAAAATGTTCTGTATAATGATATTTTGAAACCCCAACTGGCAGGTTCATCATGTGAGATGAAGTTCTTAAACTCTACGGCACAAATTCTTGAACCTTTAGAAAGTAAAAAATTTGTTAGATTTACTTTGCAATACATCGAGACAGAGGAAGAGCCTAGCAATGAAGAAAAATGGATGCCTAGATTTGCAGGGCATCAAACTTTGCAAGAACGTCAGGCAGCATTCTTGGCGCAGGATCAAAACATAAGTTGTGGCTTTGTGAAAGGTCCTAAGAGTTTTGCAAGTACGGGATTTGATCTGGCAGAAGATGATTCCAATTATATCAGTAGATGCCACATTGCCGTAATCTCCTGTATATTCGGGAATTCAGATCGCCTGAGATCACCAACTGGGAAAGCGGTATAATATATATATTTTTTAGTTAGGAATTTCAAGTAGCAGTTTGCATATAATGAGTGAAATTGAAAAACGACAGATGATAGGTCCTGATTGTACTTTTTCTCCAATAACTGCTTATCCATGATCAAACTATTGTCCAATGCATATGATGGTCTCATATTATATGTCATTGATCATATATCACAGAATTGGAAAGCCATGCTTCTAAGGAAACTGGGTGACTACTATTTTAAGATAAATCTTGAGATGAGTATTCATTCTTTATGAAATTCCAGCTTTATCATGATTCTCTCAATGTTCTCTTTAATTGCATCTTCCGTGTTCTCCTTCCCCTGATGATTTCTTTTCTTTCCTTGTGAACATCTTTTCCCGCATTTGCTTGTGCATGTGTGCAAGTCAAGGATCTATAAGTATGTGCTCCTAATAATCTAATATTATTATTCAGACCATATGTTTCTTTTGAAATGGTAGACTCTATAGTTCAGTCCAGTTTGCCTCTGTTTCAGGTTACTCGTTTTTCGAGAAAAAATGTGTGCTTTGTTATGTTTATGGATGAAGTTACCATGGAGACTCTTTCATCAGAAGGTCAAACAGTGGATAGAATGGGTTTTATTGGCCTATGGAAGATTGTTGTGGTAAAGAATTTACCGTACACTGATATGAGAAGAGTTGGGAAAATACCAAAATTATTGGCGCATCGAATTTTTCCTTCGGCAAGGTGAAAATGCAACGATGTTTAAACTTGGTGCTATTATCCTTACCATAAACTCTGCTGAATTCTAATGTAAATAAATGGTTAGTTTGTGAGACCAAGATTCAATACTTTGTACCTAATATTTTGCATACTTTTCTCAGGTATTCGATCTGGTTGGATAGTAAGTTGCGTCTTCAATATGACCCTCTACTCATCTTGGAATACTTCTTATGGCGAAAAGGAAATGAATTTGCCATTTCAAATCACTACAACAGACATTGTGTATGGGAAGAGGTGGCTCAGAATAAGAGATTAAACAAGTACAACCATAGTATCATAGATGAACAATTTGCATTTTACCAGGCTGATGGATTGAAGAGGTTTAATGCATCAGACACAAACAAGCTTCTTCCCAGCAGTATGTTATTAAGAACCTCCTCTCTCTCTCTCTCTATTTTTAAAATTTTTTCTGGGAGTAGATTGCACGTAATTAGTGATCCCTGTTGCTCCATTCTGAGTTTTTTTCTCTGCCGACAAATGCAGATGTGCCTGAAGGATCTTTCATCATTAGGGCCCACACTCCAATGTCTAATCTGTTCTCTTGTCTATGGTTCAATGAAGTCGACAAATTTACTCCCCGAGATCAACTTAGTTTTGCATATACATACCAGAAATTAGTAAGGATGAATCCTGGAAAACCTTTTTATCTTAATATGTTCAAGGTGAGCAATCAATTTTCAGTACAAATTTATTAGCAAAGTATCCACATGTGGCTTGTCCAAAAATTGCTCAATATGGAACCTTGATTTAACAATTTCTTCAACCTGTTTTTGTAGGACTGCGAGAGAAGAAAAATAACGAAATTGTTTCGTCACAGGTCGGATGAGAAGCGAGCTGTTCAGAAAACTGCAATTGAGTAATGTGTTATATATATTTTTGAGGTTGCTGGTTTTGACATAATTCGCTTGGCCATACACTTCTTGAGTGCTTAGTGAATATATGCATATATCCCCCTCTGGTCCGACAGTCATGGACTCTCTGCCTGCCAGTCAATATACTCCATCAAATTTTGTTATTGAGATTTGTGGATTTTTCAGCTATCTTATCCCAACAAATTGTTGAACAGAGTTGGACGATGCAGTTACTACTAAGCATCTCCATGGAGGATGGCAGGGAGGTGGTCTAGTGTTTTAGTAATGCCAATTTTACTTTCTATTCATTGCTTCTTTTGGTGGTAAGAGAAAGTTCTACATTCATTTGTATCATTTCTGTGACAATATAAATGTGTAATTCTATATACTCCCAAGCCGATTGATACAGAGTTCACTCAGTTCATTTGTTCATTCGAAACTGTTTGCTTCTTTTGCAAGTTTGAGTTGGGCTAATGATATACGAGGCTTTTGGGAGAGAAAATATTCTTCTATATCCAAAAACAAATAGGTTACAAGAGGATATATATATGTATCCCCATGTCCAAGCTTTGAGCATCCTGCGAAAGCTATGAAAAAACAGAAGCTTTTTCAACACCTTCATTATCACTACCACACTCGCCATCCCCGCCCACACAATTTGTGAAAATTTTGTGAAAATATAGTGGGGAAACAGACTATTAGAACAATAGACATTGTTGATGAATATTTCATTTGTTTCTTCCTCATATTTGCTGTTGTTGCAAACTTTCCAGCCACACAAGAATTTGTCATGGTATGATGATTTGGGCAATGCTAGAACGAATTTCTATTAAATCAAGAAAGAAGTGTTGAAAAAGGGGGGGAGTACATGAGTGAAGTATAATCAGTATGTATGTAAATGGTCCTTCCAACTTGCTATACCAAGCCATTCTATGAGTCACACATCCCTCAGAAAGTCTGTTTCTTTGTGAATACGAATGAATGATAGGATATAGTATATATAGAACAATGGGTCAAAAATTGCAACCCACGAAGAGGTTCCTAACAGAAAAAATGGGACTTCCAAATCATTTTCCTCTAAGAAACGAGATTACCGTCAGTAGTCCAACCAGGCTTGCATTCCCTTCAAATCTATCAACAATGTTCACGATCACAAAGCCAGTGGCTGCCGTACCTTTCCCCAAGATTTGTGCACAAAATGTGACATGATGATAAGAGTGAATTCATAAATGGCGGCAAGTTTAGTCATGACTGGCTAATCTTATCACAATGATGTTTCACGCTGAAGTGGCATGGCTTCGAGCTCACGACCATCTTCTACGTGTTTAGAATGTCGCATCGAAAAAGATGGTGTCGTTGAAGAAGCTGTAATGAAACAAAACTTCAAATATGAGATGTTTTGAAACTGATATGGATTAAAACAATGGAAGGAGGAACTGAGGACCCACCCTCAACCATATCCTTTGTTCTGTGAAGAAGAAAAGTACCCGCGAGAATCGTCACAAAACCACACATCTGCGTGAAAATTTGAATTGCTCCCTGTCGATCCCAATCCTGAGGGGGAGTTAAGGAACAGGTTAATCAGCGTCAACAATGAAAATTCATCCCGGTGTGTCAAAAAAGTTAAGAATAAACATGAAATATAACTAAAAAGTGCAACTTGCATTCCTTTTAGATGTATAATAACGAAAAAATGGTAGACCCCTAAATATTATTGAAAACATATATTTATAAATAATGAAAATAAAGTCCCTATCATTTCATCAAGTCCCTTTCTTTTTATTTCCACCGCCTGAATTTTTTTGTTCCAATGAATCATAGATAAAGTTAATTGTTATTTTGATTCCTATGATAAGGCAAAAGATGATATGGATTCAATGTGTCATTGGTCATTATTATTCTACCAACTGATTAGAATAGTTACAATCGGTATTAGAGGAAATTAAGTGCCCCACTCCACGTTAACAATTGAAGGCTTATTGATTTGTTCTAGAAAGGAATGAGGCAGGTTGTAGGAAGAAATGTGAATCTTCAGTCGCATTTCTCCATTTTGTTTCTATTGATACGATATCATCCAACCAAATGCAAGCACATTTCTAAACCCTGTATTATTGGTCAGAAGGAAAATGATAGAGATTTTGCAGACTACCATGCACTTGACAAGGAAATGGTGATAGTCTGATAGACAAGTTCCCAATCCTGGTTATAAGATGAGCTACATGGAGCAATCATATTATCTAAGCTAGACCTAAAATTGGGTCATCACCAAAATCTAAGAGTGGGAAGTACATAAGACAGGTTGGTGTTCTGAAGACATTCTTCTTTACAAAAGGAATTGGACATGGGCATCTGAGTGTCATATTCATCATTCTATTTTCCAATCTTGCTTGTGGAGTGATTCGAATCTCAAACAAGTTCTCTTGTCTTGAGATATTTGATCGATAAGGTAATCCGAATCTTACTTTCCCTTGGAGTGATTTTATATCACATAGAACACCGAAATTTGGAAAAACTCCATGGTAGCTAGGATTTATTTGATAGATGACTTCTAGTAGTTACTGATACGATAATCTATTAAAAAAAAACTAAATTAGAAAATAGATAAGATTCTATCCTAAAAACTTTCTAAAAATTCTATCTTAGAAACTAGAAAAATTCTATCTTAAGAACTTTTTAAGAACTTTTTAAAGTTCTAACTTGTAAACTTCAGGCTCCACAATCTAACAGGCTGATTTTCATACAAACGTCTTTACATTCTTCAACTCAACTACTCCCTTTAAGGAATTATAAGGTAGGGATCCTTTAGACCTTGTTCATAAAAAACAGTGGTATTTCTTCGGATGCTTTGGATCCGGTCGAGAAAGTATTATGAAAAGGAGATGATGGGATGATGAAATTGAATGAGGAAGCACATGACAAATGAAATATTAGACTGAAATGAGAAGAAAAAATGCATTGTCTTTTAAGGTGAGAAATCAGGTATTGCTTGAACAAAATCTATTAGACAGAAACTGCCACAATCCCACAATACCACCTCTACTAGCTGCATCGATCCCATGTTTCACGTTTCATGGTTGAGACTTGCTTTTAGTTATTCTATCAAGATTTAGGTAGAAACGATAAGCATGTTAGGCATATGAAAAGCTTTTTCAAAGTTAGAAATTTTGGAAGAGGAATAATGATAGACACCCTGTGCATTAATACCTACATCAGAAGAGTAAAAGGCAGTAAGGAGAGGGAATTAAAGTACGCAGGGAACTGGCGGCATTGATGGACGAGGAAGCATAGTTTGGTGCTTCTTTGCATGAACAAAGGCGCTAGTAGTGGGCCTAAAGGAACTGGTTAGTTATGATGAGTGTGAATGAAAAGGCAGGAAAGGATAGGGAGGATTTACTTGGATCAAAAGCTATTTTGGAGAGTCAGGGACGCTGGAGCTTTACTGGGACGTGGCAGTAGAAGTTTCTCTATTCTATTAAGATAGTTATCACAAACTTGGAGAGAAAAAAAGACGAAAACTGCTTTTACTTATAATCCAGAATCTTCCGAAATTATGCAGAAGCTTCTCTTTTCCTTGAGCATTAGGCATGGCAAACCAGGAGAAAATGTTTTAACTGGATTGCATACTTCTGGATTTCTTTCAGATCACACGTATCCACGTGCAGCTACTTTTATACTTCAAAGTATTTTAAGGGACTTGTAATCAATTCATTGCATATTGAAACCGGTAATCATGCATTCCTGCAGAGCCAGTCTCCAACGTTCTCAAAGACCAACAGCAAGCAATTACCTCATTTTCGTGCTCTTTGGACCGTTAAGGTTTTCTTTTGGCGGGGGGGGGGGGGGGGGGGGGGGGGGGGGGGGGGGTAGAAAAGGCTAGCTTTCATTTGAGAAAAATGAAGAATCAAAAGAGCACTACAAGAAAAGGAAAGTCCACGACAACATGATAGGAGCTAAAAACAACGGCCTAACTACAAAGCAATATAGATATGAACACATTACATAATAAGCAGGCTGGAGAGTTGACTTATTACTAGTAGCCTCCATTATTGCATGAAATCAGATAATGGCAGTATGCAACAGTTAACTCTATTCGAAATTTTGAAGGAAAAAAAAAGCTGCTCTTCCAAAGCAACTTTGATTTCCCCAGGAATTTACAACACAGACACAAATTCATGCACAAAAAATGAAGAATATTTGTCAAATTCGCAAGTGAAAATATTGAACATCATACGTGCATTGCCCTCTTATATATTTATCCAACGGAGGAAATTAATAATGTTTTATGAAGCCAAGGAAAAACAAGAGCTATGTCTTTACCTTAAACATAATTATGCTAGCCAAAATGGTCAATGATGTAAACATCACGTAGTATGTAGGGGACACGACAGCTGTGTTGAAAGTATCAAGAGCCTACAATAATAAACTACCGTCAGAAAATTTTAATTTCTTTTTTAAAAACCTAATCAGGATGGTAAATAAAAATTAAGTAAATTTTTTCATCTCTTCCAGGTTATAGCCTGATAGTTTGCATCCTCAGTCAATACATCTGAATAGAAAATTTATATAAACAATTAGCTGATATAACAAACTAGCCTGACTAATGACCATTACAAAAGTTTCAGGAATTCATTTCAATGTTGTACAAAAGAACTTCGTGAAGGATGTGCCAACTTCCACCCTTATAGCAAGCTGGAAATAGCAATCACCAATGTATATCTATAACTGCCCAAATATATTGTGTCAACTGCCGAACAATTAAACTTGTCAACTAGTTAAGCTATCCCTCAAAAGTGGTTAAATAATTTATTTCATGCTTTCAAATATAAATATTGTTTAGATGGACCCTTCCAAGTGAGGGAGAGATGGATACCTTATTTAGATAATTCATTTGAATGATCACACAAGTAATGACAACCATTGCGAAGGCCCAGGTTTGAGGATATGTTAACTGATTCATTCCAGAAAAGGTTAACTTCAGGGCAATTCCAAGTGCCTTAACACTCATAACCTGTCAAAACGGCTTCAGAAACTTTACATAGATCGGTGTAAGAACTAGAAGAAAAAACACAATTAAAACCGACTACATACCGAAAGTGAGCCCACAATAGAACAAACCCCTATGTAGACTATCACATATGTCTGCCCATAACGAGGCACAAATCGGGTTATGAGTACGAGAGTTGTGGCTACCATCAAAGCAACATACAAAAGGAAAGCTACAGAAAACACGCATATGTTACATTAAGGAAAGAAGCCGTCAAGGTATTTGATATTCCAAAAAGTTAAAAAAAAAAAAATTAGACATGGTAATAGACATGGAATGTCCTTTAGTGTCTGTCTACCTGGTTCTGTCGCAAGATCCCACACTTCCTTGACAGTTTCTATCTCACGCTCTTGAGGTGCATGAAGAACAATTGTTGTTGAACCCACAACACATAACACACAACCAAGTATACCAAAAATGTTTAATCGCTCCCCTAATATAATATGAGCAAGAGCAGCACTGCGAAAAACATGCCACAAAATGGTAAAAACACAGTGAATGTCAAATTGCGTTAACAACAACAATAATGACAGGTTGTCCTCTTGCCTGATAATTATACTCAGTGCACCGAGGGGAGTTACCAGGATAGCCGGTGCAAATGCATAAGCTGCAAAATTAGCAATTTCACCTATAACCACTGACAAATGAAAAATATTTCTATTAGCAAATCTTTCGAACGACATCCTAAATAATTTCGTATCAGCCAAAGCCCTGTAATACATTAAAACACAGCAGCAACCACGAAAATTGGAGAAACGTACTGGTTATCATGCCGACCCACCATAATGGTTCATACAAGTAAGAATAACCGCCAGCGCCTGGCAGGGAAAAGTTGAGAATAAGTAGGACAAACCGACATGGATCCAAAATAAATTGATAAAGCTACCAAAAACTCGAACTATTCCATAAAACCACCAGTCTTTATCACACATGAAACAAGATACAATGTCAGGAAAGAAGCGATGATAAAAGGCGGATTACCTGCCCTTACACCAGAAGACCCTGCTATCTTCAAGCCTTTCTTCTTGACAATGAAGCTGGCACCAATGAAGAAACTGGAAGACAAAGCTAAGATCAAACCCTTGATGTTACCATTCGACATACCCTTGTTGGAGTCTCTCCAGGAGCTCTCTGAACTCGAAGCCGGCCCACTAACCGCCATAGGTGAAATTGGACGAGCAGTTGATAATAACTCATAAATCCGAAAGCTTCCATTCCATACGATCCATGCAAGCTCAATGTAGCCCCATCAAATCGGAATGAACGCGGTTCGAAGCGCTATCATCGGAAAAACAGATGGCCGGAGGGTTGGAGATGATGAGAAAGAAGTTTGGATTGTAGAGTGATGGAGATCAAGGAAGGGAAAGCGGGAGAGAAACGTAAAGCGGGGGAATGCGAGATAGATCAGAAAGAGAGGAGAAGGTGACATACGAAGAATGAGATCTCTCTTTTGGTTTCGTGGAAGTGCCCAACCGTTATTCTTCTTCATTCTCGTTTCCAAACGCCTTTGGAGCCAAATTTCGTTACTAAATATTCTTATTCTATTAAATCATATTTATAATAATATATTATTATTATTATTTTTAATTTTCCATCTCACATGAGAAAGCTATTAAGAAATTAATATATTATTATTATTATTTTTAATTTTCCATCTCACATGAGAAAGCTATTAAGAAATTAATATATTATTATTATTATTTTTAATTTTCCATCTCACATGAGAAAGCTATTAAGCTATTAAGTGTGAATTATTGTTGAATTATGTTTAATTTAGCAAAAATTAAAAATCTACAAAAAAGAAATTAAAAGGAAAAAAAAAAAAATCAATTTTCAGATTAAATGAAGTTATCGACTTTCGTTCATATTTCCATTTTTCCGCATCGTTTTTTGTTTCCTGATAGGACCCGTTCTAGAAATGGCTGAGGCGAGCGCCAACATAGGCCTTAATATTCCGCCATTTTTTAACTCTGCTTCGCGTACTTCCTTGCCGTCGAGGACTCTGAAAGCCGCCGAGTCGGTAAGAACAACCAAAGCCAAATCATGGAGAACCAAGCCATTGAAGCTGAGTGTCTTCGCGGCATCTTCTCGTTCTACTTCTTTGGGTTTTAAGCAAGCAGAAGATGGAAAATTGCGGCCAAGAATGGAAGCTGATAATCCAAGAAAGGGAAGGGTCTTTTTCCTGGACGTAAATCCTCTATGCTATCAAGGCAGCAGACCTAGTTTGCACAATTTTGGTCGCTGGGTTTCCATCTTCTTCGAGGAAGTTAGCCATAGTGATCCTGTTATTGCCGTAAGTGCCATTTTATCTATATTGCGTTTATTAACAGTAACGTCGAGCGCATAAGTTGTCTGATTTTTGAACTTTTATACATATATATATATACACGCCGCTGAGATTCTCGTGGATTCCAGTGCCGATGTCTGAACTTATTAATTTCTCTCTGACTGTCTGCTTGTAATTCGTTTATCTCTTTGATCGCGTGCTGCCATTTTTTGTGCTATCATACATGACAACTTCAATCTACAAATTAACCGAATCAGATGAAGTAAACATTATCTCATTTGACTGATATCTGGAATGGGAATTACATACGGGGTTCAGTGATTTGATTGCTTTGATTATTTATAGTGACGCAACTTTGAACATCTTGGAAATTTTTACTTGATGGAATTAAACTCTCAATGATTGAAGTTGTTTTTAAATTGGTTTATGAAAAAATTGGTTAGAGGCCAGCAGTTGAGCCCAAATGTTTTTAGAACTGACAGACATCTGTTCAAATTCTTGAGGATGAAAACAAGAGCATATCTCTATTTATTTTTTTAACATGGACCTTTTCTCTTCGTTTAATTATACATGATTTTACTGTTGGCGAGGAGACTTGTTAAGGGACGTCCCATGATAGAGGGTCTTGAATTTCTGTCCAGAATTTATGAGTTGATTTTCTTAATGGCTTAAAACTTGGTTTTGTTCAAGCAGTGCTTTCTAAGGCTTCTATGTCACTTTCAAATTTGGAATGTCGAGTGACCGCGAGGTCTATTTGTTGCGTAAGCAACTGCTTGTGGCAATCACAAGATCAACTAGTTGAGAATTAAATATGACTCCCTGCCTGCCCTCCAGTTGAATAATGTTTCTAGTGCAGGAAGAGAGGTAAAGATTTGGATTTCACTTGCTTTCATGCCGTTTTGGGCCCAATGCTTAGTGCAGTGAGCAAATGTTAAGATCACACCGCCACCTCTTGGGCCTAGTGCTTACTGCAGAAGTTTTGAGAAGGAGATCTTCATTTCTATTTTAAGTGTAAATGTTGGAGTATAGTGTTTCTGGCATTATTTTTTTGCTTTATAGTTGGAAAAAGTTAAGTTCGTTACTTGGGAGATGGATGTACACAACCACATATGGCTGCAATTCGATTTACTTTTCAATGTTGATTTGTGCATCAACTTTCTCTTAACTCTAGATACCCCATCCTTGCTAGCTTTGTAACTAAGGTATTATCATTCTCTTATTTGTACTGTCAAATAGCTAGAGATCTGTTTTCTTGTGAGACTTGTTTTCATTGAATAGATTTTTCTTAATATAGAAGAGGTTATAAGAATCAGTAGAATGCAATATTTCTCGAACTCATCAAATTAGTATTGGCTCCGCAGGTTATTGATGGGGAAGGAGGTAGTGAGCATCGCAGGCTGTTGTTACCCTCATATAAAGCACATCGGATCAAATTCACTAGACAATCATCTTCACAAAGATTTACAAAGGGAAATTCTGGAAGGTCATATCAAGTGATAAGAGATGCTCTCAGAAGCTGTAATGTGCCCGTAAGTGAATTTTGTCTAAATAGTTTGCGACATATTTGCAGAGTAGCTAATGTAAATTGCAGAAAGCTGCTACTATTCAGGACCAATGTGGTTGCTGTTTGAGTATTAAATTTTGAAAGGATGAATGTTCTGAATCATTAAGACTTATTTTTTTCATGCTAAGAAGCTATATCTTGCAGGTTATAAAGATCAAAGGTCACGAAGCAGATGACGTTGTCGCTACACTTGTGGAACAAGTTCTGCAAAGAGGGTTTCGGGCAGTAATAGCCTCTCCTGATAAAGATTTCAAGCAGTTGATTTCAGAAGATGTCCAACTGGTGATGCCTTTGCCAGAGCTCAACAGATGGTCCTTTTACACCTTAAAGCACTACCTAGCTCAGTATAACTGTGATCCGTGCTCTGACTTGAGTCTTAGTAAGTACTGTCTGCAAACATAGAATGTAGAAACCATTTAGAAAGAGAAGCTCAGACATTTATACCATTTTCTTATCATAAAGTATACAACATGTGCAATCATTGACCAAAAGGAAATAAAATTAATATTGAAGTTTGATATAATGATTTGTCGCATAGGATGCATAATGGGTGACGAGGTAGATGGCGTTCCGGGAATCCAGCATGTTGCTCCTGGATTTGGTCGAAAGACTGCAATGAAGCTCTTAAAGAAACATGGTTCTTTGGAGGATCTACTCAGTGCTGCTGCAATAAGAACTGTGGGCAAACCATATGCACAAGATGCACTTACAAAGTATGCTGATTACCTCCGAACGAACTACAAAGTTCTAGCCTTAAGAAGGTAATTCCTTTGCCTTCATTTTCCCACTCAACCTTATGCATGTCCTTGAATTGTAGCTAATTTCTTGACTACATTTTAATGGCTTTTGGTCATATTTTCGCACAGAGATGTCGATGTTCAATTTCAAGAAGAGTGGTTGGTTGAAAGAGATCGACAAAATGATTCGACTATTTTATCTAAGTTTGTAGAAAACAATGACAGAAACTCACTTGCCGAACATCGAAGCAAGTGTTAATCGCCCTCTGAATGAATACATACAGGTAAAACTAGCTTAGGCTTTGTTAGATCATGGTTTTATGCTTGGAAATATTCACCTCCTCACTGTTATTCTGGTAGGGTGAAAAAATGTATTATTCCTTTACTCATACACTGTGGAATCAAGCTAATCCATATGCAATAGCAGGGCTCACTGTGACATTCATTTGTGCAGGCAGAATCATGTGGTGAGATGATTAAAAGATGTTCATCCAACATGTTTTAATAAAATAGGTAACATTGATAGTGGATATGGATTTGGGCAATCCAATTTGAGGCCATAAACTGTAGAATTCCTCTGTTTCCATAGAAGCAAAAGGATGGGATGGCTCTGCTAGATTCATCCAAACCACTCTTTAGAATCGTCCCAATGATGTTAAACAATAACGTTTCAAACTTTGGTAGAGTTGAGACTTTAAGCAGCTTGATTTTTTGGTCAAAATCAGGCGAGTTGACAAATTGGGTTTAGCTGATATTTTAGTCAAAACTGATTTTTGAAAATGAAAATGTCCGCTTGACCAAAACTATCTTATTAACTAATCAAAATTGAACCAATTTGAAACCAACAAAATTCGGATTTCATACTTCAAAAATCCACATTGAATACATGGAAAAGTAGTACAAAGAATGTGCCATAGTATAAATATATACCCATTCTTAGGGAATATCCACTTTTTTCCTCTTAAGACCTCTTTATATTTATATATATATAATTGTATTTTGAGAACTTGAACCACTAAAATTGTTTATAAAGTAAATCTAATTAAGCTTATTAAAATAGAAAATTTCTATAAGTCAAACAAATAAAAATATACAAACTAATAATTAATAATCTAATAATTAATTATTTATTTTCATAAGCCACACTATTATTAAATAATTTTGGATAATATGAAAATAGTAAATATGACAAAAAAAAAGAAAAGAAAAAAGAAAAAGAATCTTGGTGGGTGGTGTTGTGGAAAATTATCTGAAAGTTATTCCTCGGACAAAAAGAAAAGCAAATAAATATGTGTAATATTATAATTTGGTTAGTAAGGGTAAGGCAGGGGCAGGGGCAGGGGCAGGGGCAGGGGCAGGGGCAGGGGCAGGCCATGGAAATTGGAAATTACCCGCGAGAGATGGCCACGCTTAAAACCACACAACCCGCTTACCAAACCAAAGCTTATTCCTCCATGGCTTTCAAAACCTGAGCATTCCTCCTTCCAACAAACTTCAAACTTCAAACTTCAAACTTCCATGGCTTTTCTTCTTCCTCACCTCTTCCCTTCCCTCTCCCTTCTCTGCAAATCTAAACAAAATCCTCTTCTCTTCTCTCAAATCAGGGCTTCTTTTTCTTCTTCTTCTTCTCTCTCCCTCACCAGCGTCCGCTCCCCTCAGCCTCAGCTCCAGGGCCCTCAACTCGCCTCTCCTTCTGCTTTCCCCGATTCCCACTCCGACAACCGAAGAGACGACTTCTATGTCAACCTCGGCCTCGCTGTCAGGACGCTTCGCGAGGACCTTCCTCTAATCTTCGCCAGAGACCTCAATTACCACATTTACAGGTACTTCCCTCTCTATTTCTTGGGCTAATTTATGATCCCTCTGCTCTTCCGCCCGTCTTAACTTTGGGGGTTCGATCGTTTTCAGGGACGACATAACGTTTATTGATCCTCTGAACACGTTCAGTGGGATTGAGAGGTACAAATTGATATTCTGGGCGTTGAGATTTCATGGTAAAATTCTGTTCCGGGAGATCGGGATTGAGGTGTACAGGATTTGGCAGCCTTCTGAAAACGTTATACTGATTCGTTGGAATTTGAAGGGCGTTCCTAGGGTTCCATGGGAGGCCAGAGGTGAGTTTCAGGGCACTTCGCGGTTCAAAGTGGATCGAAATGGGAAAATTTACGAACACAAAGTGGACAATTTAGCATTCAATTTCCCTCAGTCACTGAAACCGGCTGCGTCAGTGTTGGATTTGGTGACTGCATGCCCTGCTAGTCCCAATCCCACGTTCTTGTGGGGAACGGAGGAATTGCATTGCTCTTCCTGGGTGGAGCTTTATCAGGCAGTAAGGAGAAGTGTGGGTGGAGAAGGCTATTTGATTACACAAGATGGATTTCTCACATGTTCATAGTATATTTTATAATATAGATTCCACTAAGCCATTTTGTTTTGTATTTTCACAAATATCGATAGCAAGCCAATAGAGGTAAAATGAAACAGCATTTGAGTGGGGAAGAGGCACAGTGGAAAATAGAAATGATCAAGTCAAGAATGTCTTACTGTCGTGTCTCTGTTCTGTCCACAATATTGTGAAGCAAATGAAAACATTGCAAGTCTTCTTTATCATAGATATCCAAGGAATCTCTGGGTTTATAATTATGTGTATAGGGATGAGATTATGTGAATTGCAACAAGTAGAGTTCTTTTTATCGCAATTCTCGAGTATCAGGAGACAGGAGCTAAAAGTAAAATGCTAACAGAGCTATAAATTACAGGACAAAATTCTTTTACCTCTTGAAAAACAGAGCCCCTGAATCTATCTATTTTAAGAAAACGGTTGACAATTATGCTGAATTCCTGGGAATGAGGGGTTTGATAGGGGAAAGAGATCTAATTTCAGGTGCAGAACTGGGAAAGAGAGTATTCAACTTGTGCATTAGGATATCTGATCTTGATGGAATCTCATTCAGAAGGAATTGTTGGACGATTGGTTTTTTGAACCACTCCATCACAGAATCTCCTGTTGCCCTCAGAACCACCTTACTAACCTCAAATGGGGATTCCACAGAGCTCAACATTTGGGCGATCACAAGCTTTAAAGTAGGTCCAGTAACCAATTTTATGCGCCTTGGAACTATACCATAATACAACATTCGCTTCCTGAACCGATGGAGTGTGTGCACGACTGCTATAAGGGCAGCTCCGACTGACAAGTTCCTAACATCGAGTGACCAGGCGATGTGTTGATCAAAGACTATGGCCTTTGGAAAGAGCTTATTCTCATAAGCGACCTTCCAAATGCATCGAGCTCGATTTATTTGTCCCATTAGAATGAGATAGTTGAGGAGTACATTCACAAAGTATCTTGCACTGCTCTCTTCCAGCTCATAGTCGATGCCCTGAAAAAACTCCCTCACAAAAGATAAAACTGGTTGTTTCCTTTGTTCTGGTCCAGTGAATAGTCCACTCAAGAAAGAGTGTGCCTTATGTCTGGTAGCACTGAGGATGGACATCAAATATCTCTCATTATGCTCTTCTTGACACCTTACAAGATGGGCCAGGATGGATGTGTAAAGTATGAGATCAACTTTTGCAGCAGAGTCTACATAGGATTCTAAGAGAGGCTTAGCTGACTCGTACATACCTTTCTTCATACATGACTCAAACAATTGCCTGAGAATAAAGTTATTAGTTCTTATTCCAGACGAACCCATGAACTGAAGCCACCTCAAAGCAGCATCGGTATGACCTTCCTTGATATACACCATCAATACATCGCTTGCACTCACATCAACAGAGAATCCCATGGCCTTCATTTCAAGTAAAACTTTTGCAGCAATGTCAATTAGCTTCTTATTAGCCAGGAGCGTCAATAAAGCAGTGTATGAACTTAGCCCGAGTCTCAAGCCTGCATTAGTCATAGAGTTGTAGAGTTTCATGGCAGGATCTACTTGTCTCGATGCTGCGTGCATTTCCAAGAGACAGCAATAAGTAGATGGAGTGGGAAGAAATCCAGCTTTCTCCATTTCGGTGAAGATAGACATAGCAACGTCGAGTTTCCCTGATTTAGCATGTGACTCAACGACTATAGAGTACAAACCAAAGTTTGGCCTAAAACCTGCCCTTTTCATCTCATCCCAAAGCTTGAGAGCAGTATCCAACTTCCCAGCCTTCACATGTGACTCAACTAAAGAAACGAACATCGATGCAGGTGGTCTGAGCTCTAGCAGCTGCATTTCCATGTAAATCTTCATCGACGTGTCTAGCCTCCCAGCTTTCCCCATAGAATCCACGAGGGTTGTAAAAATATTTAGGCCAGGACGGAAATTCCTCTCTTTCATCTCTTGAAAGAGCTTCATTGCAGCATCCAGACGACCTGATTTTGCCAAGCTTGGTATCATCAACTCAAAGGTAGATGCATCCAAAGAACACCCTGCACCTTCCATGCTCTCGTATATCTCGAATGCCTTGTAAGGCAGACCCTTGTTTAAGAACAAGGTTATAAGCGAATTGTATGTTTGGGTATCAACTTTGAAACCTGAATCATGAATCTTCTTAAAACAACAGAAAGACACTTCCAATTTCTCAGCTTTAGCCAAATACTGAATCACACGATTATACGCACTGAATGACACAGTCCCATCACTGCTTAAATCACGAACAATCTCATCAAACAGCAACTGAATGGCATCAAAATCTCTATTCTGATTCAACCCATCAAACAACAACCCATAGCATTCATCGTTAGGTGAATACCAGGACTGCCTCTTAGCCCAACGAAACAAACTCATAGAAGCCTCAGCATCATTGATAATCTTCAATGCCTGAGTGATGTGTGTCATATTAGGAACAAATTGGAGTTTTTCAAGCTGGGATTCCAACTCCGGTCCCCATTTCCACCTCCATACGATCTCAACTATCTTAGCAACAGCGGAGGCATTCAGAAAAGGCTTTTTGAGTCCGCCCACCATTACATGGTCATCCAGACCTGGTTCAACTGAACGAACGCCTTTACCGGAGAAAATCACACTTCCCGACTCATCTAGATACTCAATATTCTCAGTCCACTCGCTAGACCCATTGCCACTGCTCTTTTCAGAAGAATAAGATCTGATAAAACTACGATTATTGAAAACATATGCCTTTTCGGATAACTCAGAGTTTCTGGAATTTAAAACAGATGGCGCTTCGCGACATGAAATGGGCGATTTAAACCATCTTCCCTGGAAGAGGAAGGAAGTCGGCTGAATAAATCGACGCTTGCGTAGGGAATAGGAGGACCCGAGAAGCAGTTGTACAGCACGAAAAGAAGGCATACTGGAATTGGATTGTTCCCTTTCCTCGGGGGTCAAATTGAATGAAGAACTAGAATAAGAGAAATTTGATCACGTACCAGTATGCTTGTTGCGCGCCGAGCTGCGAGAATCTGCCGGTTTACTTGAAGGCATTTTTGCGAACAGGTTGTGGGCGTCTGAAGGGGGGCGGCAACGAAGTCGTGTTTGGAACTGTGGGTTCAAAAGATAGGGTGGATTCGAATGCCTAAAGCCGGCTGAAGTGAACACTGAGGGAGAAACTCTGGTGTGCTTCTTCTTCTTCTTCTTCTTATCATTCAAACTGGACTGGAAGAATCAATAAGCTGCGGGTCTAAATCGGCTGATGGTGTTCCCTTCCGCCTCCTCCAACCGAGCTTGGACTTGCCAACATTCACAACTCTGGAGGCCAACTTTATAGTGGAGTTTCGGCCACATATATGGTTTGGTCCTTTATGTATGCCCAGCCCATTATATTTTCAGTTTCGTTCTAATATTTTAAGTTTAACAAAATTTAATGGGATAAATTTTCGTTTAATTCCTAATTTCATACGAAACTTTCCTGAATTATTCTATTTTAATTTAAAATATTTGAACTTGTTCATCTTTTTATCTCTACAATGGTTTTATTTTCATGTTTTGATCTCTAAACTTTAAGAATTTTGGTCTTTAACAAATTGATAATATGGCTTCAAATATATTAATAAATCTACAATTGATAAGATATATCTTTGACTAAGTAAAAAAAAAAAAAAAATTATGCCCACATATTAAACTTAAAAAGATAAAGATGGGGGGGGGGGGGGGGGGTTAGGGGGGGGTTCAAAACCACATGTTGAATACAAGTAGGGGTAAATAAATATTAAATGGCAAGATAACATACCTAAAACAAGCAAAATAGTTGTGTTTTATTCAAATTTATTGACTAAAATAAGCATTTAAAAGTTCAGAGACAGGAGAGAGTGACATTAAACATCTTAGAAAAACCATAAAACACTAACCCTGTCCAAATGTCTGTCTGTCTGTCAGTTCCAAGTTGAAGGCAAAATCTCTCTGAAGAAGAAATTATAAACATTTCACTCTAATGTAAGCCATTGTTCCTATTTCTCTTCTAATTTGAAACAGAAATCTTACAACAAAACGTGTTTCTTCTAATTTGATGGAGGGGAAAGGGCTGTATTGAGTTCCATGGGAAAAGTTGTACACTGTAAACTGACCGTGACACAGGTAATGAATGTAATATCTTCGCTCTGAAATGTGATAGATGAGTAAAGCCACAAGCTCGAGCATCGACCCGAGACTTTACGAAGAACCAAAAGTTGTGCATAACCGAACATAAAACACAGGCTGCAACCTGCAATAAGAAATATTGTGAACAACTAACATTTTGTGAATGGAAAATGTGATGCATAAAAAGAAGCTCAGAGAAAAGAAGGTGCCGATTTTGGCTTCAGCTTGCTTACACACATTATGCTATCTTCATTTCTTGCTCTTAGTTCTGATTCCCTCAACCTTAAAAAGTTCTTGAAAATTTTCTAATTTCATACATAATTGAAGAAATGGACACTAGGTCCTTGTTTAGAGCAGAGCCACCGACGATCCTCTTTATACAATCTGTGAGTCTTGTGTAATAAAGGAGGAGCTGAGTCAAAGCAGCCCTAAGAATTTCCATTCCACACAAGAAATTACTGAAAGAAGTGATGACATCTTTGTGCATCAGCTCAATTGCAGCTTTCCATCTGCTCGCGAAGTCCTTTACAAGAGGCTGTATTTCAGCCACAGTGATTGGTCGGTCAGGATTAGAACTGAGGTCCTCCGCTGAAAAAGAGAATATCTGATAACTTCATTACTTGAATAAGTAACAGAAAGTCAAAATAGTATTGTTCAAGTACTTACAGCCGCGGGTTTTCACGAACTTGATAAGTTCACTGAAATGCTCTGCCAAGAGTTCTTCCTGCATGAAGGTATTCGCATCTTTAAAGGACTCGCTAATAAAGAAAAAATAAAAGAATATATATTTGTGGGGGGAAACGGTGTATAAGCAGAAGACGTGCAGATCGCATAGGTATATTGGATATTTTTTGACAGGTCGAGCCACTTCAGGCTATGTAAAATTATATAATATTACAGATTTGTGGTAGCTAGTCTTCATCTCACAAAAGTTTTGATGATCAATCTTTTTCATTCAATTACAAGACAGCATTGAGGATACAACAGAGTGGAGATTAAGCAATATTAGTTATATGCAATCAATTATCAACATC
Organism: Cucurbita ficifolia; assembly: GCA_033971965.1. Lineage (NCBI taxonomy): Eukaryota > Viridiplantae > Streptophyta > Magnoliopsida > Cucurbitales > Cucurbitaceae > Cucurbita > Cucurbita ficifolia. The sequence continues at coordinate 20,591,896 of CM066965.1, forward strand.
AGCAATGCAATTACGTAATTAAAAAACCATGCTAGGACATCACAATCAGCATGTTACTTGCCACAAACAAGGCTGTGTTGCTCTTCAGTAGATCCTCAAAGTGCACCAGAATTTTCCCACCTTCCGGACCAACTTCCTGAAATCAAAGTAACACCAATAAAATTTCTCATTGAAGGACACTCTTTATAGAACTATTAACAAACTCATGTGGTGCCTGACTCGAAGGAAAAACTGAAAAAAAAAAATCTTGACCAAGTAGTTCGTTCTATTTCCTCAACGAGGGCATAAAAATTATGTGAAGATAATTCTTTTCCAATGAACTCTGCGAAGCAACGTTCTTTTTTGAAAAGAAATATAGTGAATGAAAAAGAAAAAATACTGCAAGGCAGGATCAGGATAAGTTGCCACTCTTGTTATAGTCTTTCTAGCTTTATGTGAAATTACGGATTGACATTACCTACTGCCTTCATACTCCATTGATTTCATTAGAAAAAGAGAAACCTTGAGAGCCGATCCTAACCTTCAAGACAGAAATTGTCATATCGTAGTTGTTTATGAGAAATACTGTCTGTGATTTTGGTTTTGCAAAGGTTTTGGCAAGCTTGATAAGCAAATCATCAATTGCCATTCTTAACCGCTCCAAGTTCAAATCAAGCTGCAAACATGGCATTGTGTATGCATAATAAGTATCCGACAAATTAGGCAGTGAAAACCTGACAAAAAAGTAAAGACATCCCATTATTGTGTTTCCTATCTACCTGTCCTTCTCCATATTCGACATTCAGATGCATAAGTGAAGCTGTAAATTCAGCATATCGCCTCATGACATAGTGAGGATGGACATCATCCTCCCACAATGTCTTCACATTTGCATTTCTTAGACTGCTGAGGTGCATGTCAAATACCATCTTAAAACGAGGCCAAAGAGCAATATTAACCTGCTCAGAATAATCCAACAACCAGGTCATGAAGTTCATGAGTAAGCAATACAATTATCAAACTTTGGATACGAAAAAAATATCACATTCGGACATTTACAAAATTCTCTCTTCCTTCAAATTCCAATTGAGCTACTAATCAGTTCAACATTTATTTTAGTCCTTCATAAAAGCTTACACACAGAGGAGGTTTTCAATCATAGGCCACGTACACCCTAGGTGGCCATCAACTAACACCATTGAGATCAATGGAACTGATATTTAGAAATCTAAGTAGAAGTATATCACCATGTCAAGAAACACAGACCTTGTCTAAATATGAGTCCAAGCAAGGTATACGCCGGCGTGACATGATGAGCTGGACATGTGAGCATTATCAGCAAGTGCATATATTATAGGTAATAAAAAATGCAACCCAAGTGAAAAAAGTGTAGATGTGTTGCAAGATATTCAACAAGTTGGCAAGCAGAGAAAAGATCAATAGAAAACTGAATATGCCGTACTTATACCCCCCCCCCCCCCCAAGAAAAAAAAAGAAAAAGAAAAAAGGAATATGCTGCAAAAATGTCATAACCAAGTTGCACACGTAGGCTTTTCTAGAACAAGTATCTGACATATCCTGACAAGTTATGCAACAAAATCCATTCAATGGTTGTGGGTCATCTCACGTATTTCTTCTTATAAAAATATAATTTAAAAATAAACATGTAATTATTTAAAATGTTAAAAATAAAGGTAGATATTTATCAGATGAAGGCATGCTCTTAAAAAAAATCAATGTCGACTTGATGAGATAATATAAATAATTAGAAATTTCAGAAATTATCCAAATCGTAAGCTCCACTTCGACATATCCTCCTCCCGATCTTCTAGTTAGGGCATATGTCCCTCATTGAATTAAAATAGAAGCCTAGCATAGCAGCAATTCTTCAGTATATTAAGAAGCTAGAAAATTAGCACTTTTTTTGTACTTCTACAATTAGCACCAGATTCAGAGTTAAGATAATGTACCTGATGCAGATGAATTATCAGAATCATGAGCATTAGACCAATTGCATCATAACTATTTGGAAGAATTGAATTGAAGTGTTCATCAATGACAGCAAAAGGACCTGATTATTTGAGAACAAATGTCAAATCATGTTAACCACACTGAATTACTATAATAACGGAAAATGAAGTATCTTCCATTCATTATCTTTTCCTAAGAAGAAAAGTCAGAAACTGTGCAATATGCATGGTCACGGCTTCCACATAAATCGACTCTCATTAAGATAAGTCGGAATTAGCAAGGTTCAAAGTACAAAATGGTGATTTTGTATTCATAGGTATACGAATGATAAATTTGAAAGAAAATAGGAATATAAGATTTACAGCACAAGTTTAATGAAAGGTGAAAAATCGTAATGGAAGATTCTAACTCATATTGGCAACTCAGTGTCTATGCAGATATGCTAACTGACAATAAGCCAAGGACTTCTATCATAATTACCCGCAAAGATCTCATGAAACATAGATTCTTCCCCAAAGAAAACATCACAAAATTTATACCTGTGAAGTAGAAAGAATTCATTAGAAAACCTAAAAACTTGCTAAAAATAACATTTTGGAGGTAATAAACAAAGGTAAACTGTGAAGTACTCAGAAGTGGCAGTGTCCATTAGAAGCTTATGCAAGCTTCTAAAGAGAACTTCGTAAGGATACTTGATTGAACTGGCTTCAGCTATATGTGGAATCAACGCAGGTTCATCAATTTCCTGAAGGGAGTTCACACCAAGACGTGTAGCAAGTGCAATTAGTATAAACGCAAACTTATATTTATATCAAGATGTTATTTAACATGTGATTTAAAATGTGAAGGTAACCATATCACTATTTTTAATGCATCAAAATGAAAGTACAATAGAAGAACTAAGGAATAAAAAATAAATACAAAACTTTAGTAAAATCAGCTAAAAGGACCAGGTCTGCTACTAGTTCAAACAAGAATGAAGAAAAGAAGAAATGAATAATTAAGAGAATGAAATAAGTCACAAATTAGAATTCAAACAAGAGTGAGAGAACCATTGCGTGATCAAGGAGGTTACAAGAATTAAGATAATAATAGAACCTTCAATATCTTTATTCTATCACCAAGTGCAAAAACAGCAGAGCGGTTCTTCAGTGGTTCCCTTCCTCTCAAGAAAAGACCTGAACTTCTAGCCTCAACCCCAATCAGATCACTAGATGTTGCTATGTCTAACTGTAGTTTCTCTAGTGCCTGTATGTAAGCGCGGAAGTGTGCACTCAAAACCTGAAAAACATGAATATTGGTTTTAATACATCAATAGCTCAATACTCCTATATATAAATGTTTTCCCTTAAAAAAACGGAACATTTTTTTATTGATTTGTGAAAATATATCATGTGGCCTGCTGAAACATATGTAGAGGCCAAATAATGCACGTTGATCATAAGGAAGATACCATAAACTAGTTATTTTTTTATCCAAAAATATTCCAAATCATTTCTTCTAATCTTGAATCTAATACCCCTTTGAGTAGTGGCAAAGTAATGCCATATCAATTCCAAAGGAAGACATGACAATATTCATAGACTAGAAGCATGTTAGAAGATATGTTCTTTCCATTATGACTATAGGAAGAAAAAGTATTAGACAATTTACACTAAGAAATGGCATGGTAAACAACATTGTCGAAGAACCTAGTATGAGTTTGTGTCTTCTCCGTGAATACTCCTTCATTTCTCTCTTTGATTTCAATATTCTTTTCGTAACCAAACATTGTTAACATAGTCCGCCAACTTACATCATGCCAGCATCAATTATTTGAAACTTCCAGGTCAAGAAAAAAAAATCAAGAGAACCATGAATCTCCCGTGCATGGAAACAACTCAAAACAATAATCGCATACAATTTCTATGAGTAATATTTTGTCCAAGGATTTGACTTGGCATGTCTTCCTCGAGGGTTTGTTCAATTAAACCATGCAAACTATTAAAGAATAAATGATTTCTTCAACAATTACCTTGTTCATTGTATCAATATATGCTGTCCGAACCTCATTATAAACTTCCTTGCTGTGATCCTTGAGGAAAGAAATAACATACCTACATTATCATTAAGGTAGCAAAATCTGAGAAGGTAATCAATGATAAACCTCAGGTAGAGAAAAAAGACGCAGATCATGGTGTAATATTGAATTTCATAGATAAAAATAACAGGGGAAGGAACAAGTAATCATTGTTGGTCGACATTGATTATTACTTCATTGTGTATATGCGTCATAAAAAAACAAAGAATAATCAATTGATAAATCAACATCTAATACAAAAAGAAACACATCAAAATATTCAGTAGTAATAATATATTTTGTCAATCAATTCTCTAAATTACATACAGAAAAGGAAAACAAAAACCTAATTTCTATCTCAGACTGGAAGGTCGCCATAAAATTTTCTTTTACAATGATTTGTGGAATCGTAGGGAGGACCACAAAATCTCTTTTACCAAATTATACATATACCCCTCACAACAGGATACTGATAGACATGTCGCATGATTTGGAGCAAAATTGGAAAACTCAACTTCAACAGGAACCTTTATGAGAGGGAGGAGAGAAGTGTTTTCTTAGCATAAGTATTGACACCTGCAGGATTCCCACGATTGAAGAAATGGAAGATTGACAAAATAGGGACTTTGTTGCATAAATCCATCTCCTAAAGTCTGCTAGATCAGCCTGAAGGTTCGCCAAATCAACTTTACTACTTTTTTGTAGAAGTACAAAAGCTCCTAAAGTTGTCAGATACTTCTTTTAGACTCTCTTAATACAAAACAAACATGGTATATGGAATCCAAACGAGAAACCTTATTAATTTCTTCCCCCAGATACACGAATGACAAGGGATGCCATGGCAGAAGTTCTAGATCAGTCTCTAAACTCAGGAAGTTGTGTAGTCCTAAGGGTCTTGAAGAGTGGCTCCTCTACAACTTTTTGTTGGGCATGGATTAAAAAACAAGGTCAAGAGTTCACAGTTCATGGTGGCTGGTGCTATCTTTTGGCAAGTCTAGCTTCTTTTTGAGATCTGTCTTGATGGAGAAAAGATTATAGATGCAATCATTTTCCCTTTAGACAATGAAGAATAAATTATTGGTAGAATCAGTTTCCTTCTGTAAAAAATATTTTGATTAAGCCATTTCTAATCATATCTGCTTTCTGACACAAGTCGATTGAAAATCTTCTTCGTGACTTCTTGGCAGTGAAGAATGCCTTACCCTCCCCTGTTTTGTGATATATTATCTTAGAATTTATCATTGGCCTTGAAAAATATATATTTACATAAGTTAGTTGAAAATTTATTGGCACACTGAATATATGTTTATTCCATAGTTGGTAGTCTTCCATCAGACTACAATGAAAAGACAAGTACGGAAAGAGAAATTTTTTTAACTTACTTGTACTTCAAAAGAACACTCTGTTGAAGGATCTGGATATTTGTCTTCGGTTTTCTCAAAGCGTGGAGTTTCTGGACAATGAAGTCAAAGACCTAATGATAAAATACACAGAATGTATAGTTATTTAATAACAGCCCGTGGTCCAAACAAAAAGAAACAAGTATTCAATTGCTGTATATATGCACTTAAATTGGAGTTCTAGCTAGCACCACGGTAAATGACCAGAGGATACTGAAAAAGAGTTAAGTGCTTTCTGCCAAAAAAAAAAAATGTTTCACCTTTGAAGTTCATGATAAAGAACCAAAAAAGTAAGTAGTAGCACACTCGTGAGAATTCTACGAAACCACAAATTCAAAATTTATAATCCATTGTTGAATCAATGGTCACCACATCATTCATCTCTAATATGAAATAATTAAGAGATTAACCTCATCTTAACATCATCAATTGGAATGATGTATAATTTGTATCTAAAAAAAAAAAAGGAATGATGCATAGATCCAAAGGGCATACATGACCTACCAGACTTCCAGAATAACGGAAAGCAAAATATCTTTACCTTATCAATCTTGACTCATGTTACATGCCTAACTTGTCAATTATGTAACATCCCTAATCTAACCTAAGTGATTGTGAACACTCACATATCATGCTTAAACTAATTATAATAACAGAAAGAGGGGAAAAAGGTGTATGCTGTTTCTAAACTACCAACATCATCTCTGGTGTCAAGAGTTACAGCAAAACTGGAAGATGATTTCAAATTTAATGGCTTCTCTACATATTTAACTACTGCTATACTACTTGAGCCCTGTGAATGAGGCTGGAGTAGATAACACACTACTTCATAAGTATCACCAGGAAAACACAGACAAACATTTATTTCCAAGGGAATATAGCTGCTGTGAACAAAAAACAACCTTAGACACTGCTTTCTGACGGAGTTTTTCAAGCTCGGGTTGTACATCCTTTAGTGCTTTGGAATTTTTTATCACGGGATCCACTTCCACGACCATTAGTTTCTTACTTAGAATCTCAAGAGTTCTCAAATATTCATCATTCACCTGAATAAAGGAACAAAGGTTCATAGGAACATCCAACATAAGCATTTTAATGAAAAAGGGGAAGGAAATACAAAAAGATTCAAATTTATGCATCACACATTTTGCCCGGACAAACCAAATTCAAGAACGGGTGATTTAGCACCCTTATATTAGAATGAGCATAACTATTGATAACTACTCAAAATATATGCCTTTTTAATTTAAAGAAAAAAGGAAAACTAAATTAATAAGGACAATAACACGATATATAAGAGGGATACCAAAAAATTAAAGGTGTCTAAAAACAAATTTAGAGCAAGAACAAAAAGAAAGTGAATAACAAACAATGTCAAGCTTCAAATGGAAGGAGTGAAATGTACGGATACCAACAATACCTCTCCATCAACAATTATGTCTATCATCCTTGGAGGGACAATGATCTCTTCAACAAACTTCGCCAATTTTGATTCTGCCACCTGAATAAGAACATAAAGCCAGTAGTACATGAGAAAAAAATGATAGAGTAGGAACACAGAATAGTGATGTATGTAACCTGAGTTAAAATAATGAGAACATGCAATTCATCTTTTAAAAAAAAAACCAACTGCTGCATGAATTCACATGGGTTCTCACTTACAGAAGTATGAAAGAGAAAGAAAGAAGAAACTTTTCGGGACCACATGAATGCATTTACTGGGCCCCTAATCTTTCATGTCCCATAAACAACCTTTTTCTATAGGAAAGTTATTATTTCACAGACTAAACGAAATTACAAAAGGGGAGGAAAGCTAAGCCCCCAAAAAGTCCTATTAACGACTTCCAGAGTACACAGATGAGAAAGCACATGCTATTTAAAAAAGAATGTGCTTGTTCCCACCTGAAAAGCAACGCCTGGAATGAGAAGGATTCCTAAAAAAAAAACTAATAAGGAACACCGTAATATCACAAAGAAAATACTTGAGCATCTCCTGTTACTTTGTGGAGAGTGTTGTGTTGTGGTAAGTATCTGAAGAAGCATTTTTTTATTAGCATGTAGAAAAATCAATAGAGAATAAAATAAGTGATTATTATTTCACACTACTACTTCCACGTTTTCTTCGCTAAATGGAAATACATCAATGACAGTCTTATTAATGAATATACAAAGTTGCTTTGTTCTGGGGGAAAAAGAAAAAGAAAACACATGAAGTCTTGAACTGCTACTCAAAATCAATGTCAAATGCATATTACGTATTTATTGAACATTATTTTTATTTTTAATTTTTGCAAAAAACAAGTCTCAACAAAAAGGGAGTCCAACCCTAACTATATAAAAAAAAGAACTACAATCGAGAAGAACAAGACCAACTTCATAATTACAAAAAGGGCTAGTAATTGATGTCGACAAGGAGGCGTTAAACCTAGTCACCTCTCAAACTTCCTCACACGATCCCTCACCCCTCTAAAAATTCTATAGTTCCTCTCAAACCAAATGTCCCACAAAATTGCAAAGAAACTAGTTTGCCACAAAACTTTCCCTTCTTCCCTGAAGGGAGGATTCAAAAGCACCTCCTCCACCTAAGCCCCGCCATCTATTCCGAGCCCAACAAATACTGAACAATCTCATCCAACAATATTATCAAAATATGATAGTTAAAGAAGTCCAAAAGGTTGCTACAAAATGATCATGGCACCTTAAGACCAATGAGGGAGGGAGGATGATAGAGGAGAGAGGAGAGAGCATTTTTTTCGAGGCAGGGGGCAGCAAATGGTTAAAGCATGAACATGATTTGTTTTTATATAGTTATACTTTTAAATCATATAAATATTTTTAAAGTTTCTGGAAAATAGGAATGTGACAATATTTTGCTAAATTAAAAAGCAGTGGATATTGCAACTAAGTTAACCGTTGTAATGACCTAATGAGATCCCCAGACTTAAAATTTTCAGTTTTTTCAAATTACCAATGTAATGAAGTTTCTTCATCCAATGGAGAATACCTTGCGATTCTTGAGCTTCAGGCCCATATCCATTGACTTCTCCTGCAGGACCTTAATGTCTGCACTGATTGAACCAATTTCAACCTGAAATTTTAAAATACATACATATATATATATATTAATTCCTCGGGAAATAGAATCTTTAGGATGAACAGAAGTAAACAAAAGAAATCATGATTCCTTTTTTTTTTTTTTTTTTTTTTTGGGGGGGGGGGGGGGGGGGGGTGGGACAGTCGTGCCTAACTCCTTTAAGAAGATACAAATAAAAGTAGAATTAAACTCAAGAAGGTCAATGTAACTCCATATACAATTAAAAATTTGAGACAGTTAACCTAAAGCCCCATAGAATTTCATCTAACGAGGACTGAAAATCATACCGAGAAATCAGATACAAACTTCAGAAAACAGCAATTCAGGAGTTTTTATTATTGAAAAAAAAAATTGATGTAGGATATCATAAAATAAACAAGATGCTACTAAAAGCTGCAACACAAACCCTTTCTTAATTCCCGGTAATTTTATAATTTTTTAAGGGCTGTGTTATAATTTACCATGCATTAGAAAAATAGTTTAACCAAAAATATGCACACAAGGACCAATAAATGTAGATATTTAGTAATGCATAAAAAAGAGCTTTAAGTAAAAGGCGTGAAAAGGTTTGCAATTAATATCTTTTCAGACATAAAAGGAAACTACTGTTAATATACTCATATTCGTACAAGTTCAGACTTCAAAGAAGGCATAATGATACAGAACAATACTACAGACTGATACAAGCAGATTGTTGTATTCCACTAAAACGTCCAAGTACCAGAACAACAGCCAAAATACCTGGAAACCACTGAGAAGAGTTTCCATCTGGGATAAAATGTTATCACAGTCACGAATTTGTTCATGAAGTGAAACTAAGTTATCACTCTCTTTAATATATTCCTGCATTGTTTGAACAATAAAAGTGAGCCCTTAATACTGGAACTAATAGACCACAAATACATGTACATATTTGTATGTTTACACAAGCAAGTTAAGTGTATGCTTATCAGTTATAAGTGTACATAGGTTTATACGTAATACCAATCTAATTCAACTGGATAGATTTTGATGCTTCTTTTCCATGATAAGAAACAATATATTGACAAGAGACAGCATACTATGAAAAAGGAAAATAAAAATATGCCCCACTTGCAGGATCCAAGAAGATCAAAATAGATAACAGCAACTGCTGCTAATCATAAAAAGAGAACGATTACTATAACATAGATAACAATACTGCCTTGCATGAAAACAAGCATAGAACATGAAATTATAAACCAAACAAAAACCCACATTGTGCTTAGCATCCAGTTTGTTCTAACTAACCACATCAACCACTCCGATGTGTGGCATCTTACATGTTTAAAGTTGGGTCTTAAAGTAAACATATTAATGAAAAAAAGTAAGTAATATCCAATTCTGATAGTACCAATTATTACTTTTGAGCAGATTCTTTTGCCAAAGTACTCTTGCAGCGCTAAACATTGTATAAATAGATGTCTATAACCATGCTTAAGGACAGACTCACAGACAAGGCAAGATAATATACTCACTCTTAAAAAGAAAGGGATAGCAAAGATTATAAATATTCAAAGCTAGAATTGGAAACAAAAGAAATTAAGAAACGATGACAAACCTGTATAGAATCCAGCTCAACCTGCCGCAAATTGTTTTCAACTCCCTTTGTGTACTCCCTCAGTTTTACACCTTTAGAAAGTATGTTTGCAACTACCTGATTAATAAAGAATTCAATTTTTTTATAAAAAAAAATTTCTTTCGACCTCTTCAAAGTACGGAGATAACAGCATAATGCAAACATCCAAAACAGTCGACATGACAATTACACTGAAACCAGAGATAGAGTGTGCATCTTTAATATTTGACTAATTGATCAAATTACCCTGCCTACAAATGGACCGTACGAAATAATTTCTAGTTCTAGATATGTACTATTGATCTTACGACAAGTGCAAATTGAGACAACTAATAAAATAAGTCCATCTGAGTTTTTAAGACGATTAAGAATTGGAATGTATTCATATGGTCTCATAGATCTCTTGATGCTTAAAGAACAAGACATTCAAATACATTTCAAGGATTCCAAGTTTTAGGATAACCAAGGATTGGAATGCACTTAGAATGGTCTCAAAGACCACTTGATGCTTAATGAAAGATAAGCAACCAGTACAAGTTGGTCCAATGGTCATTAGGGAAAGTGAAAAAGTAAACGGACTTTAGGAGAATAGGTTCAAAATCCTATCCTACCCACCTACTTAAGATATCAAAATCCCTCAAATTTTGAACATTCAAATGTAATAGGGTTAAGCAATTGTTCCCTAAGAATAGTTGAGATCGCATAAGCTAGATCGAACGCGCACGAGTATATTTATTTTTTAAAAAATTCTATAACCTTCCCAGAATAGTTGAAGTCGTGCTCAAGAAAATTAGATATCAAATAACCCAAGAGAGTGGATTAATCACCAAGGAGGGTGGTCATAATTTCAAATTTCAGAGTAGATATGTCATATTCTGGCAGGAGATGAAACCATTAGCATCTCAGTTTCAAGATTCTTCATCTATGAATAATGTACAATAATACCAAGTGATTAAGCACGTAGGCACAGTTAGTCACAGTTATATATTTAATGCCTACAGAAAAAAAATTGAAATTTGTTTTCATTTTAGTGAAAACCCAAGCTTTCATTAAGCTGAATGAAAGATTCTAGACAAGTAATACAAGCTAAATGGGGAAAAGACACTACCACAATGTAAAATGCACTGATAACGATTGTAAAGCTAAATCTCTCAATAATTTTAAAAAAAATACACCAAAGATTGATAACTTACATCATCATCTTTACATTCCTCAAGCTCTTGCTGCAGTCCTTCCAACGAAATGTCATCACTGTAAAACGGAACAAATTGATACCACACTCAAATCGGTGATTCAATAGTAGAAGGTAATAAATCTAATAACCAAATAAACTCATGATATTCTTCTTAACTAACAAAAATCTTAGCCCGCCCTGCAATTGTGGCCATGAACATTGTTAGGATAGCTGAAGAAGAAAATATTGCGTATGCTTCATACAGGAATAAGAAACTTGAGTATGCACCTACCTGCAAGCATCCTCCTCAACATTCAAGTCCCCAACAAATGATTCCAAGTCAAATACATTCTTCTGGGCCTTGTTGGCTTCGTCATAAGAGTGACTCTGCAGTACGTAAAGAAACATAACAAAATATTTAATAAATTCACTGTCCAAAACTGAATTGTAATCGAGCTTGTTTTTAGTTAACACAAGCAGCTCAATATCCATGATTAAATATAGATACATTCATAATCTTCACTTTTGAAAGATCTTGTAGCAGATACCAACACCCTACGAGTTTACGTACTAACTTGGTTGAATGAGAATAATTCACCGGAAAGTTCGTAAGATAAACTAGAACGGAGATTAATTTACCATACCACATGCTCAATCGCAGTATCGGCCATCCCTTCCGAATTGGCCAAGAAAGCTTAACAGACAGTCCGCCAGCACGATCTAGATTCACCACAAACCAATCGGGTCATGGAAATACAAAGCCTGAGCTTCTAACATTCACAATTAGCGATCACTCAATCATTCACCAGATAAGAAAATGACCGCCGAGATCACAGAAGGGGACGCATCAATTGAAGTACAAATGCAGAATTGCATTTCACTTTAAAATAGTAGCTAAATTCACACTGACCCGACACCTCGCATACGTTTTGAGAAGATGGAAGAGATGGAAGGATCCGGTAGGAACCAAAGGGTTTTTCAGATCAGAGAGGGGTTCGATGACCGGAGCCGGCAGAGCCGCTTTGGCGCTTTGTTCCCCAATTCCTCAGTTTCGCCTCAGAATTCCGAAATTAATCTAAACCAGCCGAAACAACTGGATGTCGGTGATTTCTTCAAAACTGTGGAGAGAATGAGGAATGTCTTTCTTCTCCGGAGGATTGAATTTGCATACTGTTGGTTTGATTGGAGGAAAGAGAATCAGCTGATCTTCACGTATCGTCAACAACGTAGCAAGCACAGCACCCGCGAGAAAGGCTTGAATTTACTTTCCAACGATCTTCCTTTTCTTTTTTTCCTTTTTCCTCAGTTTAGATTTTTTTTTTCAAAATCTATGTATACTCCTTACTTACCATTGAATAGGTAAAAACTCTAAATTAATAGATTTGAGTGAATTTATACCTCTAATTTCATTTGTAAACTGGTAATAATATCAATTAAATTCATGTAGCATTTTAAATAATTAATCATTTTTATGAAAACTCTAATTTCTTTAAGAAGTCTACTAAATTGATGCATGGACACTTTTTAAATTGAAAGTCTTGATTCTTTTTTTTTGTCCTTGTTATTTTGTACCGCTGAAGTAAAATAAAATTAGTAATAATAATAATAATAATATATATATATATATAGTTGTCAAAATGGTGATACACTTAACAAAAAACCATCATGAACTAAGTCTATTATTAATATATATATATATAGATAAAAGGTCTCCATTATATCCTTAATTGATATCGTTTTCCTTACAAACAATTGATAATTGGGTATTACCATTTTGTCTTAGTGCACACATCATTAGAAATATCAGGTTAAATTATATTGGAAATCCTCGTTTTTTTTTTCTTTAGACTTTGTCACTATAAATAATAAAATATAGAATGAGTTGCATGTTTACTCAAATATTTAAACAATGCACTATCAAAATAAAAGGTTTTTTTTTCCCCTTAAAATCACAAGAATTAATATATTTATTTGGAATGCCAAATAATTTCGCTAAAAGAAATATATTGAAAGAGAAAAGGAAGAACCCATGGGCACATCAAATGAACCAAGAGGGAAATAAAATAATATCAAATCAAGACCCTTCACCATCTTGAATCTCCAAAGTGATAGATACCAAATTAGTAGTATGGCATGGGAATGAACATGATCAAAGCCACTTAACTAGAAAGATTTGGGATGTTTGTAGTTACAATTACTAATGATTAATATTATTAAAGGTAAACATTGTCAATCTAGCACAGAAATATATACTCTTGACTAGAAAATCGAAAGCTCAAAGCTCTCGTTCGAAAGGCGTTGAACTCGAGAAAAAAAGAGACAGGAAAACATAAAATGATTGAAACTATTCTCAAACAAGACTAATACTATAATACTATAAAGATATGTTTAAGAGTGATTTTAAGATAGCTAAAATCACTTTTATCATATCCTTCCACACACAATTGAGGTGAGGTAAAAGCAAGGCAGGTACACCTTAACAAGTGAAATATCATTATCTATTACCAGACCAAAACAGATATCGCAGCAGAAGTAACTATTAAGCAGCAGAAATCCGTAAGTGAGATCCTAAAATACAATAAGTATATCAAGAATTCTCATACCTATTAACAATTCGTATGCATATACGTACAACTTTGGATTCTGCTGTAACCTTTTCAGAAGTGTGAACTCAGTCAAGGCCTTCAGAAACACTTTCTCCACATTAACAGCACTGACACTTGATCCAATGGTAATATATCTCCCTTGCTAATCTCCCCAATTGCCATCTTTCAAGGTCCATGTCCATGTACAAATAGATCAACTCTCAGCGGACACAAGAAACTCCATTACAGATAATCAACCAAATGACAAACAATATCAGACACACAGCAGCATCAACAGCAAGTGCGATCCTCACATGACGCCACCACCTTCTTCGGATGCTTGAGTTTGATCTCCTCAATGGATTGATGTCTTTCTCCACTGGAATTGAAGACCCCGATCCACCCTGATTACCAGATTCCAACGAAACCGAATCAACCTTCAAACCTCTATCTGTAGACTTCCTTTGCTCCTCCATCTCAATACCTCTCATTGTAATCACATGGTCCTTTCCCTTTTTCTTCTCTGGTTTGCTTAACTTCCCCAACAGAGGGGCTTTCGTGGAAGCCAAAATGTCAACTTGGCCATTCACATTACTCGGAGATGGAGATAGGCCATTATTCGAGGAAGGGGTTTCAGCCATCCAATCCTTACCGCTATTGGAGACATTCTCAAGAGAGGTGATTAATTTACGAATTGCAGGCAGTAACTGTTCCTGCAGACTAATGAAGTTCACAGTCGAGAAACTCCCTCGTGAACCCTTCCTTGCTACCTTTATGAATTCATCTCTCAACTGCTCTAGAAACTGAAGAAGAGCCTGATTACCAATAACTTCATCAGCAATTGCAAAATAAATATACCCTTCTTTCATCAAGAACCCATAAGCTTTTTTACCCAATGTCTCAAAATACCACTTGTGAAAGGGAGGGGCACTTTTCAAGCATAAATCAGCCAAATTCTCAATCTCCTGGTCACCATTACTATACACATAGAGCATACGTTCGCCCCTTGAAACAGAACAGTAGTAAATTTTGCTATGATCCGGATTCATTTGAAGAATGGAAGATTACCAGCAAATTCAGCAGCACCGAAGCAACTCCTAGAAATCAAGGCTAAACAAACACCTTTCACTATCCACCTTTCTTTTCAAAGTATCTGAAATTCATCAGTCTAGTTTTTCGAGCGACAAGATAGCAAGTAATTTTGGCGAATCCTTCCAGAAACCGAACAAATTGCAAGTAAATTACCGGTAACAGATCCAAAGCAATTGAAGAAGAGCCGATGGAGATTTACTTCTTTCTATGAATTCAGAAGAACACAGCCTGCTCTCCTAAGTTGAATATTCTGCCATTAGAAGATTAAAACACGGAAAACAAGTTGAGCACAATCGATAATACAGATCGTCTTCTAATGCACGAAAAGTTCCAAATAAGAAATAATACAAAAGTCAAATGGAAAGAGATTAACGGAGACCGACTCAAATAGCAAATAATCAAACTAAACAAAAATCAAGCCAGTAAGTAGTCAACGATCAAGTAAGTTCAGTTCAAGATTGAACAAATAAACAGCCAGACCGTCAAATTCCATAACTCTAGCAACTGAACTGCTGGAGAGAATCTAACTAAACATTCAGTACACCACAAGCGGAAAAAAAAAACAAAAAAAAATCACCTCTAGCAAATTTCCACCACCGAGAGAGAGATCGCGAATTTCTCTCCACCAAAATAGGTCTCCGAATCATTCAGAATCTCAGAAATAATGAACAGGAAAGATACCGGAGAGGAAACTACGAAGAGAAAGTTTCCAATTCGGACAAATCGGTAGCTTTCTCATTTTTGACTTCCCCGCTGGCTGGAAGACTTGGGCTGAAGAGAAAAATCGGCGAGGAGTTTTATTTATTTTTTTCTTTTCGAGGGAATATTGAAACACGCACGCCTTTGTATTAGCAATTTATGTTTTTAATCGCTGCCTCTGTCTTTTTTTCTTTCTTTCTTTTTTTTGTAATTAGTTCTCATTTCTGAAATCTGAATTTATGCAAAATCAATATTTGTTGAGCTTGTAGCGTTTTAATTTGTGTGAGCCAACGTAAGAACCAAGAAAGAATTCCTGTTTTGCTTCGACGGTAAGGAGGGCATAAAGATCAAAGTGGCTTTTAGTTTAAAATTAATACTCAATTATTTCACATTCTAATTTTAGTCTTTTGAATTTGAATGGATTGCTATGTATTCCTTCAACTTACTCACCTTCCTCAATCATATTCAAATTTATTGGATTTTTATCAAATTTTATGATTATAATTATTATTATTCAACAACTATTCATCAACTTACTCCTTAAACCTTATTTCTTTATATAAAAATTATCACATTCATTTCTTTTACATAGAATATGCAATTTAATTATTGTATCTATTTCCCTATCATACGAAATTGTTCAATTAGAAATCATGTTCATCCTATAACGAGTTTGATATAATATTTTGAATACCAAATTTTATTATGACATTTAGTTGAATAACAAAAAAACAAGCCTAAATAAATACTCCTAAAAAATCGCTGAAGTAATATAATATATAGAGTGAAGACACTTTGGAATAGATAAGGCTCGTAGGGATAAGAGTTGAACTTTCTAAACGAAGCCATCATAAATGTCGAATCAAGATAGCCCAAAGAAAAATGGTTTTTAAAATCTTATAAATTTTGGGAACATATTATTTATTATACCACCAAATACCATTAAGAGGTTGTGGTCCATTTAAAGTTAGGATAAAATTTCATAATGGCCACTTGGTTTCAGAATTTTGAAATTTCAGAGCTTTATTTGGCGAAGGTATAGGCTACAACAATTTACTTTCAATAAAACAACAACGCAATGAATAAGAGAGTTGCAATGAGTTGCATCCTGCAAGCTTTTATGATATTTTGATCAAACTTTCATCCACAAAATTGTATTCATACAAAGCGAAGAAGCAACTGAAGGCCATGGTAATACATATATACAAAGAAGGTTACCATGTTAAAAGCAAGTGGGCAGTGTTTAGGGGAGGAGATGCGCCATTTCTGGGATTCTTATTAAATCAGGCATCCCTCGTCTTCATTTTGACGTCAGATTGTGAACGAGGTGAAGCTGCAGTGCCGAACTTGCGAACTAAAATCTTGAAGCATGGCAAAAACAACAAATATCCAATCCCCAGAATCAAGGGCGCAGCAACAGCCCATCCCAACAACTGCCAATATTGATTTTAAAAAACATCCAGTTTACTAATCCGAATCAAGCGACTCAACAAAACAACAATATGGAAATCATATTAGAACTCAATGTTAGGAATCATATTAGAACTCAATGTTAGGAATCATATTAGAACTCAATGTTAGGAATCATATTAGAACTCAATGTTAGGAATCACGACCCTCCACAATGGTATGATATTGTCCGCTTTGAGCATAAGCTCTCGTGACTTTGCTTTTAGTTTCCCCAAAAGGCCTCATCCTAATGGAGATGTATTCCTTACTTCTAAACCCATGATCATTCCCTAAATTAGCCAAAGTACACTATAGAGCCTCCCTGAGGCTTATGGAGCCCTCGAACGACCTCTCCTTAATCGAGGCTCGACTCCTTCTCTAGAGTCCTCGAACAAAGTACACCATTTGATCGACACTTGAGTCATTTTTTACTACACCTCCGAGACTCACAACTTGATATTGTCCACTTTGAGCATAAGCTCTCATAGCTTTGCTTTTGGTTTCTCCAAAAGGTCTCATACCAATAGAGATAGTATTCCTTACTTATAAACCCATGATCAACCCCTCAATTAGCCGATGTGGGACTCCCTCCCAACAATCCTAACACTCAAAAGATCAACATTAGTAAGTAGAAGAAACTTTACCACATGAGCAATACTCGATAGAACTTCATGTGAAGCTTGGCCACTAAAAACTTTCTTCAAAGCATCAGGTGTAAGTGGGAAACTAGGTCTCCCGGAGAGGGCTTCACCAAAACGCAAGAAAGGCACCACCAGACTTCAGAGCAAAAATTAAAATCAATGAAACTCTGCCTCAAGAAACGCATCCATATACAAATAATGAGCAAATTCTAGTACTGTAAATTAGGGAAGGCATACAATAAGTACCTCAATTCTAGAGGAGTAGCAACAAAATTAGCAAGCATCACTGTGGGAGCATGACAAAGAGATCCAAGAAATGCAATTGCAAGCCCGCAAAGAAAAACAGTCACCCCTGTGTTAATGAAACATAAAATAAGATGTCGAATTATTTCAACATAATTTTACTTGGAAGTTAGAACTATCCATATAAACAGTCAAAAATGATTAGTCTGTGTATTGTAAATGTGTATATACCGCATATGGGAAACAATCCCAGGGTTATGCCAAGAGCTGCAGAGAATGCCAGTTGCTTCGGCTCTGCGCCCCTTTAACATCAAAACCAAAAACAGAGATAAAAAGAAGTTTTAGTATGTATTCAAGGATTATCATCAGAGAATTAAAAGAACTTTGGAAATTTTATCTCATTGAGAAAGAATTAGCAAAAACAACTCCAAGAATCCATGAAAAGAAAATGGGGGAAAAATCTTGAAATCAATTAAACCAGCAGTTCTAATGTTTCTTCCTAGAGATATGCTTCTCATTCAATATTCAAAATCTTGAAATCAAAATATGCTACCAAAGAAAGACGAACTGTAAAACGACATGTAATATCAGATCCTCAGAAAATCCCAAGCCAAATTATACCAAATGAAGAACAGAATTCCTCGAATTCATATAAAAAAACACTGCTTAATGAGAAATAAAGTATTTCACAGTTCAAATGCGCAGTGGAGGAAGAACCTCTGGAGGATTTGGAGGAGGGGATCGACGATCTTCTGGTTAAACCAACCGGTCGAGCGGGTATATCCTACGGTTGCCATCTTCGCCTTGGACTAAATTAAAAACTTTTCAGAAATCCTTGTTTCGCCTCAGATCCTCAATCGAAACAGAAAAACGAATCGAATACAGACATTTCTGGGAAAGCTCTATATATCTAACGGGAAAAAAAACGTCAATTCTTTTTCGTGATGGATTGCTCTTCAACTATGTTTGGTCGAGCAATCATGAAAGAATAGTAACCTCTCTTTCGACACTACGATTCCTTCCCCTTCTCGGAAGTCCAGAGAAGAGAGAAAAATCTTCGGAGGACCACCGGCGACCACCAGATTAGGGGGTCATCCAATTATTTGCGTACCGCCCTGCTTTATAGATATTCTTATTTAATTTAGCTAAATTAATCAAAATTATAGGCATTTTTATCTCGAAAATAGACTTAAATTGTTAAACTTTCAATAATACTTTTTTTTTTTTTTTTACTTAAAAAAAGGGGGAAATGTTTATTAGTATTATGTTTAAAAAATAAGAACAAATTTTCAAAAATAGCTTTAGAAAAAAAATAATTATTTTTTGCATCAGTATATAGACATACATAATTTATTTATATTTCATATCATCCACTTCAACGTTGTGTTTAATAAATACGTCAAATATTCATTTTTCTAAAAAGGTTAATATATATTAAATTATAAGGCAAAAGTCGAGATCCTATTATACATGTAACTTAGTTATCAAATATCAATTACCAAACGGTGAAGTCACAACTTTTTCCCTCCAAATTGATCTTATGGGAGAGTAGCGCGCGCCTCATGCCTCTCTTCTTGGCTTACGCTCTGCGTTTTCAGTCACATTCACCACTTGATGTGTCTCGGCATTGAACACAAACTTGAACTAAATTACAGGTTACAGCTTCTTGCTCCGTGAACTGTCAAGGATGGAAGAGTATTTGCAGTACACGAAGATCTTGCGCTTACAAATGAACGGTACGTACCGACTCCTCCATCTCCAGAGGACTAAATCCAAGTTTTAACTTACAGAAATATATTTTTTCGTGTTCCTGTGGGTTAGTAACACTAATTTGGATTGATTCTGTATCAAACTTTACTCAGACGTGGAGGATCAAGCTTTGAAGAACTCTGTCGAAGAGCATATGTACTTTCTTACTACTCAAACCATGGAGATCTCACTTCTGGTCAAGTCTCTACTTATAGTCTTCTAGTTCTTATTTCTGCATCCGAACGTTTTTCTTATGCATTTAGTAAAATATTGAGAAGAGGTTATTGAACTATGCAATTTGGAATTTCTGGTTCTGTCGGTGGTGCGTGATGTGTTAACAGTGGTATAAACCATGATAGTACTTGTTATACCAAAGTTGCTGAGGACATCAGTCCAATTTCAATATTCTAAATCCGTTATTCCTGTTCTGAAATCTAGTCTATTAAGCAACCTTTGTTATAGGATTGGGTAAATGCTGACATGATTCACATAGAAGTAGGATTCCGCCTCTCAACTACTTCTCTTATCATATTAGTAGTTATGGTTTATTTCAGCGGCCGTTTCTTTGCACTCATGAGATTACATGGTTGTCCATAGACTGCTCCAACAGCTGTAACTGATAGATTTTGTACATGGATTTGAAGGGATTTAGTAAACAAGCATCCAAGTGATTCTTACCGTGACTTTAATCCAATATCTGTATATAGAAACTAGATATTTAGAGTATGCGTAGCTTAAATTCTACAGCTCATATATGAAAGTTTTTTCCTACTCAGGTTCTAATTAGAAGCTTTCTGGATCACTATATGTCAATTTCAAATGTCATCATGGAAGTCCATTAGAAATTTTATGCTCAAGTTTCATCTTATGTTACGCTCTTAATGGCATTGCTCTTGATGGCATTCTTATGGCATTTACTTAGTTTGGCTCTAGATAATCGTTTCAATAATATTTTTCATTGTCACGATATTTTCACTTTTATCATCGTTTAGGTACTTAGTCCGTATTGTATTTGCTTTGAATGGGAATCAGTCAAACAAACTTGAGAGATAAATATTAGGGCCTCGATCTTGTCAATAACTCCACCCCTTAGTAAATCATCACTCTAATTGTTGGAGCGAAGATAGTCGAAGTGTTCATTTTTTATGCTTAGTCCTTGATCACCAAACAAGTAATTTGGAGCTAAAAGATTGTGCTTGGGCCTGTCAATTTATTTATAACAAGATAAGGCCGAAAATGTTTTGATCGTTAAACCATTTTTTCATTGTCTCTTTTGCAGATTGAACATACCCTTACTTACTGTTACTCCAAAATAACTGATTAGAATTTATTTCAGGTTAAACTTGAAACGGCTAAGCGAGCTAGTGAAACGGAAGCATCAGCTGATACGGTTGGAGGTAGTTCTTGACCATCTATCCCCCTATTCTCTACAATATGATAATGGTTTTCTTCAAAATAGTTTTGCTTATAAGTAGTTTTGCAGTTCAGATTGAGAATGGATGATCGAGTAAGGCTCATGAGATATATGCAGTCCTAGGCCACAAATTCCATTTTTTCGAGTCAGTACAATAAAGCATATTTTGATTCTTACATTGGTAGTTGATTTCACACTATAGGAGCAGCACCTTGAACTCTATACACCTAAATGTTCCGTTATGTCATCCTTGTTCCCACCTTCCGACTTAGCAAGCCTTGTCACTGTCGAACTGACATCTGTAGTCGATGTGTGATTCATAATCTGTATCTGCTGCTGTATCTTGCCATGGATAATACAGCTCACTTCCACTATTGCACACCAACGTATCAAATTCTTGTAAGCCTAGTTGACAGCCTTTCAGACCCTCCGTTGTTTCTCTTATGCTTGATCCTGTTAAAAAATACGTAGCCTATTCTTTTTTGTAATTGCTTCAATAAGTTCCTTATGCCTCACTGCATTGTCAAGCTCTCCGTTAAACTGGAATTCTCCTTCTATGGGGAATCTAAAAGAAAATTCTTCTACGTCCTTCAGGAAGACTCATGGGTTCTTCTGGAATTGGCATGGTCTCATGGCGGGTGGTAGGATGGCAGCTACGACAGAGCTCAATGTGGGAGAGAGTTTTTGCAGTGTTCTGTCCATGAAAATCGGTGTATGTTTCTAAGGCTGTTCTTACGACATTGGATCCTTAGGTTTTTGTCAGCACCTACTTCAAAAGGGCATCTGCTATTGCTTTTTGATCATGTGGATCATTGAGGAGTCCATTGCGTCATGCCTGAGAAGGCATTATTAGTTTGATGATTGATGTTAAACACAAATCTGCGTAGAACTAGAAGCGGCAGGGATTGAACATGGTATTGAAGAGCTTATTGAATGGTGCAGCTAAGGGAACCGTGGATCCAGGCATATTAGGGGAAGGGATTTGCTTGAAATTCCTACCTTCAAAGTACCTACTGGCATATTTGCATCAGTACTCGCATATTTTCCAGAAATGAACTGCATATCTAAGACTCACCCGCTTCTTCTTGCGAGCCAGGGAGTCAGATGCCAAATCCGCCGCACATGTTCTCCAGTCTATTACTGCGTTCACGTTTATTCCTAGTTGCAATCACCTGTAAGTATAGTTGTCTTATCAGTTTTGTTTTGCCGTAAAAATAGTCTGCTTCCATTTTCATCTCTCTCTAATTTCATTTGATACAAAATACCAAAGCTGTCAAGTGAAATTATGCACGTCAACCTTTCTTCTTCTCTTCCGTCCCTTCCATCTTTTTATTTTAATACAATGTTGTAAGATGGATCATTTTGACAGGGTTATAGTAAATATGTATGGGGAATATATTAACTGCTTTAGTTTATCATAGTTTTGGAAGCAAGGATGATTTAGTTTAAATTTCCTGCAATATTAACGATCTCATTATTAATATTGAGTTTTGATGATAGATTAAATGGGTAGTAAGCTTTTGGGCAGTGATTTAACAGGAAGGATACATTTTGATGCTTGGCTTATGAAGTTTCATCATTCACCCAAGGAAGTAGAGAAATCTGGAAGCAAAAGGATTTTCGTCTCATTGGGTACAAGTCTCAACTTCTGATCTTGTGTGATTAAATTCCTATCTATTCTAGCAATTAACTGAGAGCAAATAAAAAGGCTACATATACTTCATCAAAAAGTGGCCAAATAGAGGCAAGTAAGAGTGGGGGAGATGACGTTGGTTAGCTTTTAGATTAGAAAGGAATATATATTCTTTAAGTGCTACGTTTCTGATTTCTTTTTTATTTAATTTATTTTTAATAGACAAAAAAAAAATATTGATGCATAAGTCCATGTTAATTAAATTTTATGGAAATAAATAACAATATGTAATTAGAAAACAGAAATATTAAGAATGAATAGAAAATTTTTGAGAGTGGGATTTGAACCCACGCCCTTTCGGACCAAAACCTTAATCTGGCGCCTTAGACCAACTCGGCCATCTCAACTTTTTTTGGTATGCCCAACAGTCCTGTTAAATTATATATCATTTTAATACAACACATTTTATTTATTTACATTTGTACTATCGTCCTAAGATGATTCCACATTTATTAAAAACTCTTCACTTTTTCTCCATCTCCACATGTAATGTTTCTTGAAGAGAGGGTTCAAGTTAAGACTTATGATTGCCTTTCATTATTCTTTTGAGGGTATCATGGGATTTTGTCATATTTCGACATATTTTTCTACCAAACATTTTATTCTTCGTTCATTTTCATATCTTCATCTTATGCCCTTTAATGAGAGAGTTTAGCTCAAGTCATATGATCGCCTTTAATTATCCTTTTAAAATATCAAATGTCCAAAAAATAATAATACATAAATCTAAAATAGTCCTCTTGTGTAATACTTTATGTGTAATACTTTATGTGTCTTTTTATAAAATAAAAAATAATAATAATAATAATAATGTTACATGGTATTAGAAAGAGGGTAAAAAGATGGCACTCCCTATTTGTCTTGTTCCAAAAAGAGAGAGGTATTAGGCAGGAAAAGATATAGGAAAAAAAAGAGTAGGAGTTTAAGAACATAGGAGAGAGATTTAAACATTTGTGATAATGCCCAAATTAATGTAATTATAAATAAATTGGCCAGACTAAATCCGTTATATATATATCAAACTCTTGTTTATTATAGAAAGAGATTATATGTGTGCTATCTCTCTCTTGCTCAAACATTAAAATTAACTTTCACCATCTACTTAGTACTATCTTTACAGATTTTGTGCAAGATATTATAAGATGTGAAGCTTGGTTGTTCACAAGGTTATTTTTTTAGAATCTATTTTAGAACAAAAACCTATTTGTACAAGATTTTAGGTGAAAACAAAATTATAAGGATGAAAAAAAAGGATATAGTTAGAAATCATAATTGGATGACTATTAGAGACTAGTTGAGTTCTTTAACTTGACAATCCATGATTTTTTTTTTCTTTTTTAGTAATATTATTCTATAAATTTTATCCAAAAATATGATTCCATAAAGATTATACTAGAAATCAAAATGTTAAAGATAGAAAAAGAATACTTTGAACGCATCATTGATTGAGTTTTTCATCTCTTGATTTATATTCTGTTTATGTATGTTGATAGTGGTGTTTTATTTAAGAGTATTATAATCCCAAAATATTGGTAGGCATGACACGATTTATAATTCATCTAATGATGTTACGAGACTACAATATTGTTTCACAAACTACCACACGGCACGCATCCATTTTATTGGCCTTCCTGGAAGGTACTACAGACTTCGTTCCCTGAACTTTGTACGCCTCCTGTATGAAACAAGAAGAAAAAAAGACAAGAAAAACAGAAAGTTTATTGGTTCTTTTTTTATTTCATTTAATAATTCAGATTTAATTTTACGAGACCCTTCCGGTGAATTCTCTGGCGTCTTGCATCAGCATGGAATATTCCGGAAGATCTGAAAACCAACTAAACCCATGAATCCCATTCGGATACTCCACCACCCGAACCTCTTTACCCGATTTCTCCAGCCACTCACAGTACTCTTTGATCCGATCGCTTAACAAATCCAAGCCCCCATTCACAACAAGCGCCGGTGGTAATTTCCGCCCCGAAACATCGGACCCGGACCGAACCACGTTAGCGGCTGGGTGATCCCGGCTCGAACCGATCGGTAGAAACGCCTTCCAATACCAATCCGCCATTTCCAAAGTCAGTCCACTGCCTCTCCCAAATCGAATCTCTGATTTTGTCCGCTCTTCTCCTCCCAAAAATGGCTGTATGGCAATCATACCTGCGATCCTAAGCCTCTTGAATTCATATTCCGCTGCTCTCACCGTCACGTGATGCACGATGTTTCCTCCGGCGCTTTCGCCGGCGATGAAACAGCGGCTTATATCAGCATTTTCTGGAAGACTTTTGGAGATCGATCCTTCGTCGATTGCCTTCAGAACGCGAAATCCGTCGTCGTATGGGCTCGGAAATCGGTGCTCCGGCGCGAGGCGGTAGTTGACGGAGACGACAATGGCTCCGATTTCGCGAGCAAAATCTCGAGAGAACGAGTCGATCGGCTGAGAATCGGCGGAGCCGAATACAAAGCCTCCACCGTGGAAGTATATGATAACAGGCATGCGATCGGACTCGGAACATGTGAGAGGATTATAAACACGAAGCCAGAGGTCGGAGGATGAAGAATCGAGTGTGGCGTCGAAGGAGGCGACGTCGCGAGTGGTGGAAGAAGGAGGTACTTTACGGTCGAGTAGGCGGAGGAGACTGCGGTTGACTGTAAAATCTGATCGGAATGCATGTCGGAAAAGGACGGAAGAGAATAGATGGGCAAGCTTAGGCTTGGATGGAAGGTTGGGAGATGAGGAAGGAGATTGAGTGTCGCCAGTGGAAGACATCCTGAAGGTATGATTAATATTATCGTAACCTCTGAAACTCTACTATCTCGGCGTCCACCCATTCCGTTCTTATAGTTGGCCAATTAATTAGGTATTTTATGTAAATTAATAATCTTCAAATACTATAGTTTCATACGAAATTAATTAGGTTATGAAACTGGAAGCTTCAGCTATACTTCATTCTTTATTTCAAAAGAATGTGGTGTCCTTTGTAAAGGCGACAAGTGCGACCAAGTTGGAGAACGACGTTGGAGGGAAGAAAAAGCAAATTGTTTGACGCCAAAAAGGAGTCAGTTTTTCTTTTTCCTTTTCTTTTGGGTTATATCCAGAATGAGTGTAAAAGAAATTATACATTGAAATTGAGTTAAAAATAATTAAATAGTACTTTTATTAAAAACAAAAGTGTGAATTAATCTACTAAATAATCCAAACTAATTTAATATAAATACTTTATTGTTAAACTGAGTTAGGCTCGTTATTTATTTAATAAATGTTCTAGTTATAGAATTGTACACTGACTAATTAATCAACAATTAATTTTAAAAAAATAAAGAAATCTCAAATCACATATACCTATAAAGTATTGATGAGTGTAAGTTGGATTTAATAATATTTTGCTTAATATGTTAACTAAGTTATATTTAACTAAAAATAGTTAATTTTTTAACATTACATTGTTCTTCTATGTCTTATCGCCTTCAGGTCTCTCAACCCAGTCCTATATCTTTGATCCTTTCATTTCTTCTCTAAGATTCAAATGGGACGTCTACCAACTTTTTGGTAATTTTAGTTGATTTTGTGTGTTTGGTTCGAAAATGACATTTTCACCATAATTTGAATACGTTATGTTTGGTATGTTTGGAGATTTTATCACATTCCTTTATTTTGATGGGGTATATTTGTTTGGTCCATTTACTTCTTTCCCTTCGATCAACATTAAGCATGTTGTCTGATGAATCCCTAATTCTTCGTTTGTGATCAAGATTTAGATGTTATTGCTTCAGATCTAGGAGTGTAAAGATGGAACCAGAGGTTGCAGGAGGTATTGATGCTGACATCAGAGAGAAAGGGGACTGAAGTCGAAGAAATTGGCAAAGGTACGATTGAGAGTGTCATTGGAGCGGCTAGAGATATTAATATAAAAGAAAATGACGAAGAACAACAACTTCAACCTCAAAAATGGAGCAATTTGATTGTGTAAATTTGTTATTTAAATTTAAAAAGTAACAACTTAGTCTTCAAAATTTTAAAAATAATTCTAAATAATTCTAAAGGATGATCGGGTAAAGTTGACTATAAGTTGACTAACAAAAATAAAATAATAAAATAACCTTATTAAGGTGTACATTTTTAATTATGTGGCATTATTTATTAATTTTATAATATTTAGTAAAAAGGATATTCTGTTAGAAAGCTTAAACAAGAAGATTTAAGTGTGAAATAGGAAAGGGAAGGAGGGAGACGTAATGACTACACTCTTCTTTGCCTCAACATTTCACCAACCCAAGGAACAAAAATAAATTCATTATTTTGGTGTAGAAATAATTTTTAAAATTAAAACAATTATTTGATCCGTTGATTTACAAACACAATCCAGGTATTGATTAAAATTCTGACAACTCCCAATTAAATTAAAAGTAAAATTTATTTGCGAACAGCCGAAGAGATCTTGTCCGGAAAAGGATAAGGAAAAGGAAAAAGAAAAGAAAAGAAAAAATAAAAAATCCGAAGAGTTATGCTAATTTCATGGGAAATACGTAAAATAAAATTTAATTAAAGGGTGAAAAAGATAAAATATAAAACGACAATAATAACGAGGGAAAACTGAGAAGCGATCAAATTATTGTTAGAATTATAAGATAGTGGAGAAAGTTGAGAGGGAACTCTCTTCGATTTTCTCTGATTTTCGAACCAAGGGAAAGGAGCAAGAGTAATATCGTCGTTTTTTCTGATTTTCTGGATGAATTGTGCTCAGAGATCTATATTGTCCCGGGATTCCAATTGAATCGATCCACCTTTGAGTTAGATCCAACTGTGTTACCACCTTCTGTCCCTCATTTCTCATCCTACAATGGATTCAATGGAGGCTATCGAGGAGTTGGCGCAGCTGTCGGACTCGATGCGGCGAGCTGCGGCTTTGCTTGCCGATGAGGACCTCGATGAAACTCCCACCTCCACTGCTTCCTCTCGCAGGCCTTCCACTTTCCTCAACGTCGTGGCCTTGGGGAATGTGGTAAGTTCTCATCCATTCGGATTCGTTATCGAATTACATTTTCTAGTTTCGGCATCTCTTTACCATTTTCCCATGCGTTGTTCATTGAATTCACGTAAATTTCACTTGAAGTGTCAGATCATATCTGAATTGAATCTTAGAAATTCCGAAACTCATTAAATTTTTAGAAACGTACAGCTTCAGTTATTGAGATTGACGTATGATTATAGTTGGAAGGAGGTGTACTACTTCCTGGTGATCGGAACACCTGCATTATTGCAAGGCCATTGGACGTTCGTATCTGTTTCCATGAGATTGGGATGATGGATTGATATATCGATCTACTTATTCTGTAACGACCATGTAGCTATTGAAAACGCGTTGATATGTTTCACGGCACCAGCATTTCTAGTTAGTTTGTCAGGCCACTTTGAGAAGCGGTGAAATTACCTCTGCTTCGATAAACTTTGATTTGTCTACCAGGTTGCTCGGTAGTGTTGTATTTTAGAGATCAGGTCACTCGCGATGTACTTGTTTCTGGACCATCCTATATCTCTCTCTGTTTTTTTGTCTGGTCGAAGGCATATAAGTGTAGAGTCAGAAACATCCTGAAGAATAAAGCAAATATTCAGTCGGTGAATGAGTGGTAGTGCTGAAGCAGTTCACATAAATATGGAAATAAATTTGGCATGGAGTTTCAACCATCACTTGTAACTGAATTGACCGTGGATACTGTGGTCTCTTTATCATGATTCTATGCTTATAGTGTTACAATCTCAACATTAATAAATTTTATGGTGATTTTCTGCTGTTTTAAACATTGGAAGGAGAAATCCAGTACTTTCTTAACTGAGCTTCTGAATAATTAATTGGGAAGGGACGGAAAAACAAGAAGCCTACGGTTTTTATTGCATTTTGCTACCGAAGTGTTAATGCACAACCATGAAAACTCTAGCACCTTACCATCTAAGAAATAGTATGGGTCCTGAATTTTGTTTTTCTTTTTTCAGGGTGCTGGTAAATCCGCTGTTTTAAATAGTTTGATTGGACATCCTGTTTTGGTAAGTTGGATTTCAAATGTTCTCATAACCTACATTTGAGTTTCTAAATATACTGCTACACAATTGTCAACATTAGGACCGTCACTTTACGAGTTTGTACTTTTTTTTTTTTTTGGCCAGCCAACTGGTGAAAATGGTGCTACTAGAGCTCCCATAAGCATTGATTTACAGAGGGATAGCTCATTGAGCAGCAAATCAATTATCTTGCAGATTGACAATAAGTCTCAACAAGTTTCTGCAAGTAAGTGACTTTAATGGATATTCTCCTTACTTTTATCCACGTGTTACAATTTTATGCTGATGCTTGATGGATGGTTAAGTATTTCTAGAAAATTTAACTGTTGTATTAATTCCCTTTCTTACTTTTCTATAAACATTATTTTCTAATTGAATTTGTTTCAATAAAAAATAGAGCTTCTCTTTAAGTTATTAATGTCAATTGGTGACATATCTTTCATCCTGTCTTTTGCCTCTTTCATGTTCTAGAAAATGACCATCTAACATTTTGTAAACTGATAGTAATTGATGGTAATTCTTCAGCGTTCAAATTATTTTTTTGTTTGTATAGCATGTTCAACTAATCCATTTCTCTCTGCTTATGTTTTCTTCCTCATTTTTCCTGTATTTATGCAGGTGCTTTGCGGCACTCTCTACAGGACAGATTAAGTAAAGGTTCCTCTGGCAAGAGCCGGGATGAAATCTATTTGAAGCTTCGCACTAGTACAGGTAACTCTGAGTCCATGACTAGAGGCTGACAATTTCTCTAATTTAACAAGGTTGTATTTTCATGTGCTCTTCGTGAGAGAGTATCACATAAACAGTGTACAAGTACTGAGCAGAAATAAGATCAGCAGTAGTTAGGAAGTACTTCCACATATGGTAGATCAGTGATGGACACCGGCGTATGCATTATAGTATAACAGTATAAACAGTATAACAGTTATTCTTCTCGCTTCTACAAAGTTTGAATGGTGGGAAAAATACATTTTTAGTCTTTATGTCTTGAGTATAGTTTCAATGTAGTCCCTATGTTTTGATGCTTTAGTTTAACTTCTTTAATTGAGTTTACAACTCGTTCTCTCAGCACCTCCTTTGAAATTGATTGATTTACCTGGGCTTGATCAGCGGAGCGTGAGTGAATCAATGGTAAGCACAAATTACCATTTGAGTAGTAGTCATTTATTGATTCTCTTTATTTCTTATTCCTTCCTTTGTACATTTAGCGATAGAATGAATTCTTTGATAAATTTTGTTATTAATTTCCAACGGTGCAACCCTAAGGCTGGGGGATAGTAGTAAAACTTTAAAATCAAATTAATAAACTATGGTCTTTTTTTTAAAAAGAAAATTACACTAAATGGTCAAATGTGGAAAATTTAATTATAAAGTTAACTTATATTTTAGAGGATGAAAACCAGAACCATCTTTGCTGCCTCTCCAGAGGAATGTCCTGAAAAGCCTTTCAATAAGATTCTGCCACTTTTGATGGAATAAGAAAAAGTGGATATAATTTGATCATTTTCTTAAATGTTGCAATCTTAACAATATTCTCTCTTTTTTTTTTGGTTGACTTCATTATTAAATTTTCCTAGATCCTGTGATTTTTAAAAATTGCATTAGAAAACAATTTGCATTATTTATGATTAGAGTTATTAAGCATATGCCTCACTTGTTTATTGTTTTTAGGAAAAAAGGGAGAATCATTAAATGAAAAATAATTCACTAATGTTCTTGGAGGATGAGAAATTCTTAGGGAACTTGTTATAGCATAAAGGTGATTTTCCTTCCTTGAGTTTTCTGTTTAAGAGGGAGTCATTTATTGGAGGGAAAACTGCCAAAGAAAGAAACCAAGTGAAAAAGAAAAAAAAAAAAAATCGTTGGGCTTGGACAGTGTCATGCTAAGCTCAAAGGCTAGGAAAGGCAATTATTGGACAGAGGCTCATTTAAAGCTAATGGGTAACTTGTAAACAATAGTATATATTTAAGTTAATAAATTAGGTAAGTCAAAGAGCTCTCCTTACTCCCAACTAGTGTTGAAATGTTATTTATTAATTTTTAAGTAATTATATATCATAAAATGATAAATCGGTGAAATACCTCCTACAATATACCATGTGTGCTCGTTGGAAGGCAATACACATTTTGATTGGTGATATAACAATTCAGAAACAAAATGCCCCTGGGTCATTATTGGTTTTGGTTACTTTTCTGTTTGATCAAGCAATTTGAGTGATTGATAGTTATTATTTTGTAGATTAGTGAATATGCCGAGCACAATGATGCCATTTTGCTAGTCATTGTGCCTGCCTCTCAAGCAGTTGAGATTGCTTCAACTCGTGCACTCAGACTGGCAAAGGAATATGACAGTGAAGGTAAATTTCATTACCAGGGCATATTAAGACGTATATGTAGTTTTGACTGCATATACATTATAGGGCAGAGAGGAGATAATTTTATTTTCTTTAGGCCTGTAGCTGTCATAAATCGTGTAACTATTGATTTTACTATTGGTTTGGAATGTAGGCATATGAGAGTTAGCTACCTCTTGTTCTGGATGCACCTTTGTCATTCCAGACTATTTTTCTTTCTCCCTTTTATTTGTACGTCAACTAACATTTTTTTGTGGTTGGGTCTTAACTACCTCAGAAAGAAATATATCCAACTTTGCTGTTAATTATTTTGTTGTTAAAATGAAGAATATCATGTTGATTGCAGGGACTAGAACTATTGGGATAATTAGTAAAATAGATCAAGCTGCTTCAGATCAGAAATCGCTGGCTGCTGTTCAGGCTCTATTATTAAATCAAGGACCTTCAAGGGCTTCAGATATACCGTGGATTGCTTTAATTGGTCAATCTGTTTCAATTGCTTCTGCACAGTCTGGAGCTGTTGGCTCTGAAAATTCTTTGGAAACTGCCTGGAGGGCCGAGGGCGAAAGTCTGAAATCCATACTGACTGGAGCCCCACAGAATAAACTGGGAAGAATTGCTTTGGTGGATGCTTTGGCTCATCAAATACGGAACCGTATTAAACTCAGACTTCCCAACCTATTATCAGGGTAATTCTTTTAGATGCTACCTTACAAATAAATGTATTCTTTAACCACAAGCTTTTAAATTGCTTATATATGCAATCAATCATATCGATGTAAGTAATGTCAAAATTTTCCCATTAAATTTGATCAAATTCCAGTTGCATGACTAGGTCATATTACTTCGTATTTATTATTTTATGTCAATGATTTTCTGTTTTATATTAAAGAACGAACATCCAACTCAGAATCTTTTGAAGCTATAAGGAATTTTGGATCTTGGTAAGGTTTGCATCTCTAAAGGTGGCTTCGCTTGTAATTGACTTTTGTAAGTTTCAACTTTGTTGGGTCTTTTTCAAAATATCAATAACAATAACAATAAAAATAAAAATAATATTAAAAAAATAATTTTGTGACAAATAATATTTAGTTTAAAATTTGACAATGTAATCTTAGGTTATTAAGTTGAAGAATGTGAGCGACAGATCAATAAATGTATGATATAATTTGTATCTTGATCTTCCTCCATGGGATTTTTGTGTACTTCTCTGTTAAATGGCATCCTAGATTTCGTTCACTTCTTAATCACTATATGCTAGGTTACAAGGAAAGTCTCAGATTGTTCAAGATGAATTATCAAAGTTTGGTGATCAAACGGCGGAAAGTGCTGAAGGGACAAGAGCTGTAGCCTTGCAACTGTGCCGTGAATTTGAGGATAAGTTTCTTCAGCATATTGCAACTGGTGAGGTGAGTGATAATATGGTTTTATACTTGGTTCTCTTTAATTTCTCTGGTGGAGACCCATATCTGGCTATTTTATTAATATACATGTTAATTTCATTCTTGTTGCAGCTCCAACTTAACACAATTGGCAATATTAACCTTTTTTTGTGTGTCCATGTGATGCGAATCTTCCTAGTCCCTAAAGGCTCATGTTAACGGACAAGAAAATAGGTGAAAAAACATCAGACTTCCCGTTCTGAATGAACTTGGAAACTAGGATGTAATTAGTTTAACTTCACGCATAAAAGCGAACTTTATTTAACGAAAACATTTACAGACTAACGAACTTAATCATGAAATTAAAATTAAAATTAAACTTTCTATGTTTAGTACTTATCTCTCTTAAGTAACGGAATGCTAAATTGTGCATTTTTTTAATAAATTTTTTATATGCAGTAAGAAGCTGGTAAGGTACTTCTTACCTTCTTGAATTTAAATTAAAATTAAATTAAATGCTTAATAGAAATTGTTGAAAGTAGTTTGCATTATTTATAAAAGCATTCATGGAAAATATTTCTAATTCTAAAAATATCTCAAAATTAATATTTTCCTTTTCTGTTTTTGCTTCATTTGGCTGTGTTTCATCCAAAACTTTTGTTAATTAAAGAAAGAGAAAAAGGAAATCCCAAGCTTAGTGTCATTTCTAGTCCAATATAGTTGTCAGTTTCTTCCTTTCATTTAGTCTGGTTGATAACCTATAAACGTATTCTTATAATATAAAGTAATGGTGGAGTCTGAATGATTATCTCGGTTCATACATCAAAGTGGTGCAACAATTCCTTTGGTTTGTGGATTTCAGTTGCTCACGATGATTTTCAATTTTAGGGTGCTGGTTGGAAAATTGTTGCTAGTTTTGAGGGAAACTTTCCAAATAGAATCAAGCAGCTCCCAATCGACAGACATTTTGACATTAACAATGTGAAAAGGGTACGTTTTTTATGCCTCCTCTTCTCACCACTCTGTTCTTGTGACGTTGAATTTTTTGTTTTGCATTCAGATTATCTCTATGTTTTGCAACTTTTACTTATTTTCTTTTGATTATTTTGAAACAGATTGTGTTAGAAGCTGATGGTTATCAACCATATTTGATATCCCCTGAAAAGGGTTTGCGATCTCTAATAAAAGGTGTTTTAGAGCTTGCAAAAGAACCATCACGTCTCTGTGTTGACGAGGTAAAACTTGCTGGGCTTTGTTTCTTCATTTGGTTGGTCCTTTTCCCTCTAGAGACGAAGTTCAATTCTTATGTCTAGTGCAAAATTTTTGATATTTGCATGTTTAAAGTTTGTATCACTGTCATCTTTTTTTGCACTTTCATTGTTTATGGGGATTGAATTGCTCACCTGAGATTACCAGTCTTTTTCCTTGAAAACAAATGTACAAATTTGTTTTCGTTTACCTTACCAAATAAGTAAAAAGGCACCTACTCATCATTATGTACTTCATCCTTTAGTTTATTTAATCTGCTACTTATGGAGTTCTTGCTTGGCTGATAAAAAAAAGGTCCATCGTGTTCTAGTGGATATAGTTTCTGCTGCTGCAAATTCTACATCAGGTCTGGGAAGATACCCGCCTTTCAAAAGAGAGGTATCACTAACAAATTTCTCTAGTTTCTAAGGTCATATTACTCCCTATTTCTCGAGAAGAGAAAATGGTATATGCATGTAGCATGATCAAGACAGTGTCAAATCGTTGTCGCCTAGAGGCTCTAAAAATTTAAAATTTTATCAACTTTCTTGAAGATCGTGGCCATTGCGAGTGCTGCATTAGATGGATTTAAGAACGAAGCGAAGAAAATGGTAGTTGCACTTGTTGACATGGAGAGAGCTTTTGTGCCTCCACAACATTTTATTCGATTGGTACAAAGGAGGTACTTTTAATATGTTATTTAGCTTGTTTATTAATTTCTTCACTTACTAAACAGTAATGTTATTGAAGATTAAAAGAGTGGATAACTAACCAACCTTCCCCTAGTTTTTCCTCAATTCACATAGTTCAAATTTAACGTTGAAAGTTCATTTTATAGCATTTATTTTCCTTATAACATTTTTTAAGTGTACTCTGCATGAGTTAGGATGGAGAGGCAGCGTCGAGAGGAGGAGGTGAAACACAAATCATCAAAGAAAGGTCACGAGGCAGAGCAAGCAATATTAAACAGGGTATCTGTTCTTGTATGATTCAAGTGACAGAAAATTGATATAAAATTTGATTTTCTATCACTTTTCCACGTCGTGCTTACCATAAGCATCTTATTTCTTTTTCCCTTTTCTTTCTCTTTGATATTATTTTGGGTCAGGCAACTAGTCCTCAAACTAGTGGAAGCCTGAAATCGATGAAGGAAAAACCAGGCAAAGAGGACAAAGAAGTACAGGAAACTTCTGGTTTGAAGACTGCTGGTCCCGAAGGGGAAATAACAGCAGGTATGTATCTGTGTACTGCAGTTTTTCAAATTGTTAGTAGATTTCTCTGTTTGCTCCCTTGTGCAACTGATGCTCGTTAACTTGTAATTTTCTTAATCCATCACGACATCTTACCCGTGGTGAACATTTTGTTGGACAAGGAACCAAACTAGGAGGGCACTTTTAGTATTAATTTGTGCTAGTAGATTTAATATTGTCGCTGTGATTGAGGATTCATTTAGGCCAAAATATGCTTTCAGTCTCAAGTGTTTTAAAGTAGCTAATGCTTGAGTTTGAATTTTCACCAGTGTTTTAAAATGATCAAAAGTGATTTCAAGACTTTTTTTGTCGAAGAATTGAGTTGAAAGCCTCCATTTAAATATTAAAACATAGATAAACCTAACAAAAATTTACAGTCATAGTATTACTAACCATAATTATTATATAAACGTTAAAGAAAAAACTTACATCTATCACGGTCACTTATTTAAATAAAGACTCTGAATATCATACTGAATTATTATTTTACCGTGTATAGAATCATTCTATACTTGATTTTTTATTTTCAATATTTTTTTAAGCGTTGATGGTTTTAGTAATGGGTTGTTAAACTACCCCATCTCATGGTATATTACACATGCCACTGGGAACTTATATAACTTTGGAGGATGGACATAACATTGATATTATGAGGCCAAAAGGCAACTACTCTTTTATGGAGGCACAAACCTCCTTGATTTGAGGTATAACCTTTGAAGCTAAGAATTTGAGCCTCACTTAAAGACAATCATCTGGCCGTTTGCCTTAAAAACTCTTTTTGAATATATAACTTCTTGTTGGAATAGTCTCTGTCAGATAATCGTTTACTTCTCATTTGAATAGTGTCTGTCAGATAATCTTTTGTCTGGATAAACTTTTCATCCTTTTTATTGTAAGTTTGAATTCAAAATCTAAGAATTGGATTGGATGTTGAAGGTTTACATTATTGGATGACTAGAATATTGGAGTCTGGTTCTTGTAAAGGTGTCTGTGTTGGTTACTATGACTACACCAGTTAACTTTGGAACTTTCAAATATTTTAGGTTTTCTGTTAAAGAAAAGCGCTAAAACAAATGGATGGAGTAGAAGATGGTTTGTTCTAAATGAAAAGACGGGAAAGGTATTGTGTCATTGTGTTCGATCATTTCCATTAGCTATTATGTGAAAGTCTGATGGCTAAAGAATGTTCATGGTGGATTTCTCTTTTCATCATTCCGTTGGACATGTGTGTATATATATTATTATAAAAAATAAATAAATGTGCATGTAGTAGTAGTCTATGGAATATTATCATCAAGTACTAGTCAAGTCGTATCAATATAAAGTTCCAATAACAATTTCCCTCTCGTTATGCTTACTATGCAGTAGCTGAACATGTTAGGTGATAATATTTTATTATTCTGCACATGCTTTCATTTCCTCTTTTAATCTGTTTTTTTTTTCAACCTTTGGAGGAGTTTGGATCTTTTGAATATTAGTCTATTTTCAGTTCTTCAATTAAAAGCTTTGTTTCTTGTTTTAAAAATAATTGATTTATTTGCAAAGGAATGTTCTGATATTGTGATAAAGATGTGCTAGTACTATATTAGGTTCTTCATCTTCTACTTGTATCTCTCATCCTGTTGCTTCACGTTTGAGAAATTTTGTGGGTACTCAACCACTTTGGAATTGCGTTGAATATTCAAGATGTGCTTGATGCTTGTAGATGTATTCTATACTACGTTTTTAGATCTCTTCCTGCATTAGTATGTCTAATTTGTAATCTAAGCTGAATTACAAAAGGGAATCTGTGTACTTTCTTGTGTAACCATTGCTTGATTTTCTGTCCTTTCTTCATCTAACCTGTGCTAGAAGAATAGTTCTTACAATTTGTCCTTTCTTATTCAGCTTGGTTACACAAAGAAGCAAGAGGAGAGGCATTTCCGTGGTGTGATCACTTTGGAGGTATGAAGAAGTGGTATAGAGATTGTCAAGTTCTTCTAGTTGTGATTATGTTAATTTTCAAATGACAAACTTTACTAACACATTTTTTTGTTGCGAAACTCCAATTTTCATTGAGCTCTCACAGTTCAATGAGCATGTGCATATAACTATTGAAGTTCAAAATTTTAAACCTATTTTCTCCCGACCTAAAATATGTGCTAGTGATCAAGAAGAACCACGTAAATAATAAAAGGTTTAGAGGGAATGAGTTCAAGCCATGGTAGTCATCTACCTAGAATTTAATATCCTATAATTTACCTTAACAAACAAATGCATTAGAGTTAGACAGTTATCTCGTGAGAATAGTTATCTCGTGAGAATAGTCAAAGTGTGTACAAACTAGTTCAAATACTCACTTATATGAAAATATATATTATATATAATCAATAGGACCTATAGAGAGTTTGAGAGAGAGACTAGTGATTTGTGGTCCCTCTATCTTTCTCTTTGGGCGTTGGTGACACATTTGTTTTGTTATTATTCTGTAAACCTTCTGTGGGTTTGGTTTTTTATATGCCTTTGTTTTCTTTCATTTGTATGCCTTTCTTTTGTTATGGTTGTGGTTGTCTTTACTAAAATTGTCTTAGAAAATCACCTTTTATAATAAAATATTCAAACTATGGTATCTTTTACTGATAACATCATTTTTTAGGATATCATAATGTGTACATATATTTCAACTTTTATTCATGAAATGAAAGAGCATAACAAACAGGGCAGAGGCAGGAATTCATTAGCAAAGGCAAATCTAGCCAAGTTACAAAAGTTCTTCCTAGTTATAGTTATCATAGAACGAATTATATTTACAAAAAGGGAAGTCCCCTCTGAACATGCCTATAATCTTTTCCTACGTCCTCGAAAACTATAATTTCTTTCTAGCCAAAGCTGCCAAATTATGATGCTATATTTGAGTTGCCATGTTGACTCTCTTATAAATAATTTTGCAGGAATGTAATGTGGAAGAGACTTCAGATGAGGAAGAAGCTCCTTCAAAGGGTTCGAAGGATAAGAAATCTAACGGACCAGATTCTGGAAAAGGTCTTATGTTCAAGATCACGAGCAAGGTTGCATATAAAACTGTTCTTAAAGGTTTGTTATCTGTTAATTGTTCCAGTGGTTTGGCAATGGGCAGCGGATCCTTCTATCTTGTTATGCCACATTTTGTTCTATTTAGATAAATACTTTTTCACCCTAAGAGAGAAATACAAGAGGGGAAGTTGAAAGGTGAAACATCCTATAAACTCTCTAATGGGTACTGATCCATGCTTACTAATCGCAATTTTGTCCCAAAGAGCCTGCCTTTCCTTAGAGAATAGACATTGCAATTACGTCTATGTTAACTTGTTGTGTCACAACTGGTTTGTTTTTCTCGTTTCAGCACACAACGCTGTTCTCTTGAAGGCAGAAAGTATGGCTGACAAGGTTGAATGGATGAATAAGATAGGTAATGTTATTCAACCTTCCAGAGGACAGATGAAGGGTCCTGATAGTGGTCTTCCCATGCGGCAGAGTTTTTCAGATGGTTCTCTTGTGAGTTACCAACTTGCATTCGTTTCTTTGTAGCAAGTTTTTGGATGATCACGACTTCTTCTGTGTTCTGTGAACCCATCATGCTACCATTTTTTAGCTTCACAAAATCTTGTTTATAGTTGACATCAGCCATTTTTTCTTATTATACATCATGTAACTGTTAATTTTGAAAAACAAGTGATTACTTAGAAACTTGATTTCACTTGATTAAGGATATGATGGCTAGAAAACCTGTTGATCCTGAAGAAGAACTACGGTGGATGTCCCAAGAAGTACGTGGTTATGTTGAAGCTGTTTTGAACAGTTTGGCTGCCAATGTCCCAAAAGTAAGCTTCAGAAAAATCACTTACACTGTTGATCAGTACGCCCCTCTTATGCCATATAATGGGTTTTAATTTTATACCTTGCTGGTTGATTGATTGAACTGAACAGGCAGTTGTGCTCTGCCAAGTTGAGAAAGCCAAGGAAGATATGCTAAACCAGTTGTATAGTTCGATCAGGTTGAATCCACTTCTGCTTATTGTTTGCGACATTTGTTAATCTTTTGTATGATTGTGGCAGTTCTATTATCAGACCTAACACGTTAATGATTTAGAAAATAATTTTTGTTCTTTTTCGGTAGTGCTCAAAGCACACCAAGGATTGAGGAGCTTCTTCTCGAGGATCACAATGTAAAGAATAAGAGGGAGGTCTACCAAAAACAATCATCCCTTCTCTCTAAATTGCTACGTGAACTCAGCGTACATGACAACCGAGCGGCTGCTGCAGCCAACTGGTCTGACAACGGCGCAGGTATGCAATTAGAAACTTTTATTCATGCCGTTTCCTTTATATCTTAACCATGAAGTTTACAAAGACCTGTTTCCATTCAGCTTGACTTATAGTTTAGTTTCCATTGAGCTACCGTTTCTTAATAAACAAATGTTTGTCTTTGCAGAAAGCAGTCCGAGAACGAGTGTTCCATCATCAGGTGAGGATTGGAAATCTGCCTTTGATTCTGCAGCTAATGGTCCTGCCAACTATAATAGATCTTCATCCAATGGTCATAGTCGGCGTTATAGCGATTCAGATCAAAATGGGGATTCAAACTCACGTTCAAGCTCTAACAGTCGCCGTACTCCAAACCGGATGCCCCCTGCCCCACCGCCTTCTTCGGGTTCAAAATACTATTAGTTGGACTGAGTTTATACTATTTGACATTTTCTTATCTTCATCAGTATTTTTTGTCGGGTGACTCCAATGCACACCAGAGTTTGGGTACCCAGTCTTCTCATATTCATACGTTTCTACTGGTCCACTATCAGGGAGAATGGTAGATTTACCTTTGCAACTTGGAAACAAGGTTGGCGTGTACATAGAAATCAAAGTTCCTTTGGCTTCCTAGAGATCGGTCCTGCCCCGACTCCAAGTATCCTTGAAATTCACCAATGTATTTCTTCTCTCACATTTCTCTATTCATTTCTTAAGATTTTGTTTTCCTTCATTATTGTTTGCACCCATTTTTGGACACTAGTGTATTATTTGTGTTGTGGTGATAGTGATCCCATCTAAAAAATGCACTCTCCTTTGATAGCATTGTAATAAATGTGTACTTTATTAAAAATTGAGGAGACAAGTAAATCTCAAATGTTTTTTTTTTTTTTTAATGGGGTTTATTACAGCCTAATTTCCTCCTGTTTGAAGTTCCAACATTCATTTACTTACACACACACACACGACTGCAGGATACTCCTCTGGAACTTACGCAGGTGGTCCGTGTGTCGAGTGGTAAGGATTGCATGGCAGCTGTGAGTTCCAAATCTTCCCTTCCGTCTTTTTGAAGCATTTATGGCGTCTTCAATTTTCTGGAAAAATTAATTTTTTATTATTAAAATTCTTTCGAAGAGTCAAAAACAGTGGCCGACGCACCACGTTCGCCACCTTCAACTTCAAGAAATGCGCCTCTTTATTTTCTCAATTCCCACGTTCAGCTTCATCTGCTAATAACCCCAAACCCAATAATGAACTCCTCTCTTTTCCGCCTACCCTTTCCGCTCCTCTTCATCTTCATCTTCCTCTTCATCTTCATCTTCAACCTCGCCTCCGCCTGCCATGTCGGCGACCGAAATGCCCTTCTTGCTTTCAAATCCTCCATTACTGCCGACCCCTCCGGCCTTTTAAGCTCTTGGAAGTCCGCCGTCGACTGCTGCACTTGGGCCGGTGTCACTTGCTCGGTCCCCAACCGAGTCACCAGTCTCAGCGTCTATGGCCAACTCGACCACCCCAACGCCTTCCTCTCCGGCACCATCTCCAACTCTCTCTCCAACCTCTCTTACTTGGATTCCATCTACCTTGCCAACCTTCGAAACATTTCAGGTCCTTTTCCGCCTTCACTCTTCAGACTCCCCAAACTCCTCTTCATCTACATTGAAAACAACAAGCTTTCAGGCCAATTGCCGGCTGCTATCGGAAATATGAGCCAACTCGAGGCACTCAGTCTTGAAGGTAACAGGTTCACTGGTCCGATTCCGAGTTCAATTTCCAAATTGACTCGCTTGACTCAGCTCAAACTCGGCAGCAACCGTCTTACTGGCTCCATACCCATTGGAATCCAGCAGCTTAAAAGCCTGACGTTCCTCAGCCTCGAACGAAATCGATTCGCCGGTCCCCTTCCGGATTTTTGGGGCTCATTTCCGGAGTTGAGGATTCTCAGACTTAACCACAATAAACTCACCGGCAAAATTCCGCGCTCAATTTCAGCTCTGGCCGCGAAGCTGAGTTACTTAGAGATAGGGCACAATTTGCTAACAGGGAACATCCCTGATTTTCTCGGCACTTTTAGGGCACTGGATACCCTCGATCTCTCTTCCAATCACTTCTCTGGGGTAGTGCCACAAAGCTTCAGGAATTTGACGAAAATATTCAACCTCGATCTGTCTCGGAATTCGCTGGTGGATCCGTTCCCGGAGCTGTTCGTGAAAGGAATCGAGTCGCTGGATTTGTCGTACAACAAGCTTCACCTGGGGAAAATTCCGGAATGGGTGACGTCGTCGCCGATAATATACTCTCTGAAATTGGCGAAATGTGGGATCAAAATGAAGATGGAGGATTGGAAGCCGACCCAAACGTACTTCTACGATTACATCGATCTATCGGAGAACGAGATTAGGGGCAGTCCGGTGGGATTGTTGAACCGGACGGATTACTTGGTGGGATTTTGGGGCTCCGGAAACAAGTTGAATTTTAAGCTGCAAGATTTGAGGATAGTAAAGAGGTTGAAGTACTTGGATTTGTCCAGAAATCAAGTGTCCGGTAAGGTCCCCGGTGCGGTGGTGGGGCTTGAGAAACTGAACGTCAGCTATAATCATCTGTGCGGCCCGATCCCGGCGACGAAGTTCCCGGCGACGTCGTTTTTAGGGAATGATTGCTTGTGTGGCCCGCCGCTGCCGCCGTGCAAATGAGGGCGCACTCCAGTCATGATGCGGCCTCCCTGGTGGAATTAAAATCCGACATGTAGTTCTCTTTTATTCACGGAATGCGTTAAAGGCGCATTGAGATTAAGTGGGCCATGTATCACAAGTCTAATCATGAGGATGCCAATTATACCCTAACAATAAAAATCTCTTTATTAATTACTCTGTTAAGTAACGGAATTTTTAATGTCTCTCTAAAATCTCCAATGGCTAACAAAAGCACTTCTGGCAACATATCATAGCTAGTTGAAACTTTTGGTAAGATTGACTTCTTCTAATTTATGAAATTAACTATGTCTACAAGTTAGGTGACATAGCTGTGAATGTTGCAAAAGTTCCCGTACAGGCAAAACATGAACAACAACACAATAATTGGGAGAGCAATGAGATATCT
Source organism: Cucurbita ficifolia (assembly GCA_033971965.1). Classification (NCBI taxonomy): domain Eukaryota; kingdom Viridiplantae; phylum Streptophyta; class Magnoliopsida; order Cucurbitales; family Cucurbitaceae; genus Cucurbita; species Cucurbita ficifolia. The sequence continues at coordinate 20,634,386 of CM066965.1, forward strand.
AAACGTAATTAAATTTCAACACAATACCTTCATCACATCATGGTGTTCTCGGTCAAGGAGCTTCTTGTTTTGCTTCTTTAACCTCATGTTGCCATATCTGTTGCTACTCTTGCTGAAAGGTAACATTCCAAATAGCAGCACCAATCAAGCTTTCATATAGATTCTCAACGAAATATGAAAAGAATACGCGAGAGAGAGAGAGAGAGGTTAGAGATCGTACACAAGTTCTATTATACATCTCCATCTCGAGAATCTATAAATCTTCATCACCCAAAAATCTAAGCTATTTAAACATAATCTTGAGACTATGGGAATGAGAGTCAAATTAAAGGGTGTTTATTAACCTTCCGGTCCAAAATCAAGTCCACTGGAAGAGGCTTACATATTCATTTACAAACGACTTCACTCACACACTCACACTTGCATCTCTTACCTTATGATACACATGCAGACCTCCAACATCTCGACATAGTTAGAAAAAAACTTCACCTCATACTCATGGCAGGCCAACAATTTGCACCTGCACCCGTCCATGAAGCTCTCACCTCAGGCACCCGTCTCACCATCGAGAAGGCTTCATTCAATCGTGCAGCCCGATCTGCAAATTGCGATATCTTCTACAAAAAGATAGATGTGCACCAGTATAAGTTTTTATCTTCATTCAATCAAGTAATGCAGAGAATGAAATGGATTTGTATGCCAAACCCAAAACCATCATCTGTTGCTGCATTCTACCCAATTTTCCCCTCAAATGACCCATACATAAACTATTCTCACTGCATTCTGAAAGTTTCCATCTGGCAACCCAGATAATCAAGATAGTCCACATCAATTTCAACACAAAAATCACACCTAATAGAGAGAATTTATAATGGATCACAGTTTCGTCCACTGTCAATCAAAGGTTATAAATATTGTTCTTCCAAGAAAAAAGTTTCTAATAGAGCTGACCCACAAAAGGAAATTAGAAAAGTTGAACAATGAACACAAGTGTAAGATGTCTCAGAGTTGGCACAAATAGAGAAGGGTGTAGTGGGGTTAATATAAGTTTCTGCCATCAATTCTTTGAGGGGAGAGCTTTCCTGTTCTAGATAACTCAGCACCATCTCATTCACAAGAACGTACGACATACTCGAAAACAAATTATGTTGCTCAAATTTGAACTTAGTACGCTATTCAATGGATATAGATAAGGTCGACTAACAGTTATTACTTTTTAAAAAGAGAGAGAGAGAGACTGCCAACCGAAAGAGCTTCACCAAATTAGGAATATGATAATCAATAACTAACCTTATCATCCACAGCAATCTTCAACTGAAAGCTGGTAGTTTTCCTCTTCATCTTGTACAATCTACGCCCCAATATCACCATTCCCATGAAAGCAACAGCCACAGAGAAAGACCAGGCAGGGCTCGCCTTCAGAAAGAAGTACCTCAACACCTGAAAAGGAACCTTCCACCACACAACCCTCCTCCTCTGGGCTTCTATCTCACCAGATTTTGCCTCCACTTTCACTCCTTCTGTTCCCACATCTATTTTCTCGCTTGATTCTCCATCTTCCCCACCCAAATCCTTGTTCGAAATATCATTTACACTGTCTATATGATCGCCCTCTTTTCCATACTCTCCAAATTTCAAGGAAACTGACTCATTTCCAATCGAATTAGAATAAGAGTCGTCAAAAACCTCATCCTGGCTCTCAATTTCTTCACCAGAACCTTCGGATTCCATTGGGCTGCATAAGTCCTTCGCAGAAAGCGGTTCATCTCTAGCAACAAAAGCAGAGCCACTAAATTTACCATCATCCGACTCCCGTCTCTCCATATTCTCAACGTCCGTCGCAATTTCTTCGAAACCTGTCACGCTTTTCGTAATATCTGCAAAACCATTCGCATGAGATTGGTCGTCCAAAAGGCCATCGCCCGACTCGGACCCGAGTTCACTCGTGCTTCTCCGAGAATTCCGATTCTCCAAATTAGTATCGTTGGAGTTTAGGTTTTCCAACTCGACCAAACACGCGTCGCTTACAGTAGACTCCAGGGTAGTCTTTGCATCGGTTTGGTGATCACGAAGAGAGAAGTAATCATACCAGATTGTGCTTCCAGAGCCTGAATCGCCTTCAATTACGTGAAAAAACCTCGAGTTCGAATCAGGAAAATTGGAGTGAACTTGGGGGAAAGTGTGGTCATACTCGTAATCATGGAGAACCTCCCAATCGTGGAATTCGCTTCCTGAACCGTCCTCCTCCATGGCGGTGGGTTCTGGAGAATTACACAAGGCAAAGGCAAAGGCAAAGACTATCTACAATGTTCTATGGCAACAAAAAAATGATTGAAAATGGAAGGGACGGAGAGAGAGGGAAACGGCCACAGAGTGGTTTTTATGTGTAACCCACCCACCAGTTGTTGTTCCTTGTTCGTCCAACCGTTTATTAGAAACAAAACGCCTAAACTCACACACTTGATTCCTCTTCCTTTTTCCATCTTCTAGGTTAACTTATGATACAATCTGCTACTCTGTAAATACATTTAACTGACAATTCACAGATTTATATAATATTATGGGTTGGGTTAAGAAAGAACACAAATAACTAAACCCTTTGCAGGTTAGGTTCTGAACTGAGGCTTGAAGAGAGCATGATATAACAGAGGAACGATAACTTACATCTACTCAGTAACCAACTCCACAATCCTACTCGTCAAAATTCAGCACTAATTTTTTTTCGTTTATCTCTTACTATATTCACAAGACCTCACAACCCAAGACATGAAAAACCCTAGTTAGTTAGGACATTTAAGGCATTTATTCCCCAAATTTTACTAAATTGATACATATATTTAGTAAAAATAATGCATGTTATAGGAATAACTCGAAACCGAACTCAGCCATCTATGTCAACAAGTTCACAAGCAAAATGGATTACAAAAATGGATTGGGTGTCAGTCGAGTACAGCCCAAATGTGAGCCACACACTAAATTCTTGCGCGCACACACATATACCAACCAAGGCTGTGTATTAGAACACTTGTGTATGTAGATCTCAGTATGCAAAAAAAAAAAAGAAAGAAAAATTGTCAGCGAAAAAGTAGTTCTTCCTGACGTGGGATTGAAGAAGACAAGCTCTGCATTTTGCAACAGCAATAACATCAAGGGGCCAAACGCTTCTTCAGTTCATCAATGATATTGCTTCTAAGAATTGTTACTTCTTCGAAGGTTTCCACGTTTTTCAACTTCACAATCCCCTCACTCACTTCACGTTCCCCCAAAAATACTATCCAAGGGATTCTCGACTCTTTCGCACGATCAATATGTTTCATCACTCTTTTATTGATCAGGAACTCTGCATTCAGTTTCGCACTCCATATCTCACTTGCAAGCTCCGCAGCTTGTGTCAAATCATCTCCCAATATGCTCACTAAAATTTCAGTCTTAGTGGCCCGAGTAGTCTGCAAAATCCCATCAGTTTAATTCAATGAATAGTAGTCCATTGACAAAGACAAGTAGAAGAGTTCAAATTTTATGATCAATCGGCATGATATAGAAGGGGGAGGAGGGTTGAGAACTCTCAGAAAACCTCCAGGAGTTCAAAAAGGAGAGCACCCCAATTAACAGAGATAGTTGTTGGACAATAATTATAAAAGTTTTAGAGAGGGTGCTCCTATTGTATTGGAGGGTAAAATAATACCCAGCAATGAAGATGAATTGATTCACCCCCAAGACTAGACCAGGAAAAAGATTAATCAAGACCAACTATCAACATTACCTAGGAATTTTTATCCAAGAACCTTAACAAGCGGGCTTATGGAAAACTGTAATGACTTAGAAGCTCAAGTCTGATTAACATTCAACTACAAGAGAAGCACACATCTCACACGAAACAAAGGATTCAAATAAAAATGATAAGTTATTACCTGATTTTGATCTTTCAAAAGTTGTTCCATAATAACAAAAACTCGCTCAATTCCAAGACTGACGCCAACTGCTGGGACCTGCTTGGAACCAAACATTCCAATAAGGTTGTCATAGCGTCCACCAGCAGCAATAGAACCAACCTGCGAACATAAATGATCAGTTAATTACATCCTCTCAAAGCGTCCAAATAAAATACGTATTAGGAGGCAGCAAGGTAACATGATGATAGCTTCGTACATCATTGCAGGTAATAGAACTAAGGAGAAATGATCTTAGAGAGCAAAATAATTTCCGTCAGATGTCAGTAAAGTATCATAGCTGCATAACTAGATTATTCTGGATATGAAAGCAACCATCTATCTCAAAATTTTCTATTTTAAAATTTCCACGTATAATTTTCAAAAGCAGTACACAGAAGAAGTCAGAGGGGGATATCAAATAATATTTCTTTGGAAAGCAAGGGCCAGGCTCCCAGACTAACTGTGCAAGATTGTACATCTAGCAATTCTTCAAAATAACAGAAAGTTAAGTTCGTTGATTGCTCTAACACAACAAAATCCCCCCAATAACTGGTAGTCGAATTATCAAGGAAAAATCTCAAGCAATTCAAGCAGAGTTACAATTAATATCAAACAACAGCATATGCATAACAAGTCAAAAAAGGATGTACCAACAGACATGATGATGACATATAGAAACTTACCTGAGTACCACCTTTAAAAATAGCTTCATAAATTACTCCAGTGTAGTAATCAAGACCTCTGGCAAGACTCAAGTCAAAGACCACTTTGTCAACACACTTTGCCTTTTCTAGAGCACTAAATAAAATCTCTAATTCACTCAATGCACCAGAGGATCCTTTATTTTGTAATAATGGGCTCTGCTCCTGCTTAAGCTTAGCTAATAACTCCAAAGGATGTCCCCTTTCCTTCACAAAATCACCTATTCTTTCAGCTATCTCCAGGGCCAATCCTTTTTCCTCCACCTGGCAAGTAAACGTTACTATAAAATTAAGTATAATAAATCCATCCTTGTTATGGCTAGATGGAAGACAAAAAATGCAGAACTAGGAAAACGGATTAAATGTAAGAGTTACCTTGCAATGGAAATTAAGTTAACAAACTAAAAAACCCAAATCAAATTAGAAAAAAAAACTAAACAAATGATAATAACCAAAAGGAACAGAGCTTTGACTTGAGTGAAATGCAATTATGCAAATATATGTTACCACCAAATTTTAAAATTGGCGAACGTAATCTGCAATCAAAATAAATCAGATAACCAAAAGAAACTAAGAGGGTAAGGCAGAAAGAGGCAGGCATGCTCAATAAATAATAAAGTTGTGGTCAACAGTAAATTTAATTACCATTTCTCTTTTTATCTGGTCAAAAGACTGCTTGTCCAACTTGTCAATACTCGAACATATGGTTCTGAACTTTTCAGGTGGTACTCCACAAATTTCTAACATTCCATCCAACAGCTTTCGATGGTTCAATTTTATCTGCAGAAGAAAATGTGTACAATATAGATTAGGCTAAAAGTTTAACCACAAAGTGGTGTCAGAAATAAACAGCAGTAACAACACGAATTGACTGAGCAACCCCGAGATATAGAAAGGAATCCTGGAATTCAGTCCACTCAAGCAATATGATAATAAGGGAAACTGTGCTTAATATATTGGCTTGATGTTTTGTGCTATACTTGCTGATTCAGCATATTATTCAAAATTACTACAGATTTATAAAAATTAAACAAGCAAACAAATACATTGAGTTATATTATGCAGAACAATTAGTAAAAAATGCTACCTCGTACTGTCCAATGTTCAGCTCATCAAGTAGCTCCGTTAGTATCTTAATAACCTCAAAATCTGGTCCCATCTTTTCATATTGACCAGCAATATCAAAATCACACTGATAAAATTCACGGAATCTTCCCTTAGATGGGTTGTCCCTTCTATAAACTTTTGCTATTTGATACCTTTTGAATGATGTTATACCATTCATGGCAACGTACCTAGCAAACGGAACAGTCAAGTCATATCTAAGCGAACAGAGCTCCCCTCCCTGTAAACAGACTGAAAAAGAAATTACAATGATGGAGAACAAAAAAGGAACAAGTTATTCCTCTGTCACAAAACTATCCCAACAATCATAACACTTGATAGAATAGAGAGAGCTAGACAGTCACAGAATAAACAGAGAAGCATAAATCCAATAACAAACAAATAAAATGAATAACATACATAATACCCAAAAAATTAGAGAACCTTGACGTGATAATAGCATGTTAAGATGCTCAGAAAAGCTCCACAATGCATCATATATCAATGCAAATGCTAGTATAAATGGCATTAATAAGCCAACAGATACAAGAACTATTAAAAATAAATAAAGTTCCAAAAACTTCAACAGTCAACTAACCATTATGCTCAACAACAGATCAGAATATTTTTAGTGGATCGTTAATCATGTAATTATTTCATGAAGCATGAATAAGCATGAATAAGCATGAATAAACGCTCAGAATAAAGGAAGAAAATAAATTGGGATAAATATCCCAACAATTTATATCTAAAAAACTTGATTAGAGAAACAATGGTAGTGTCTGCTAACAGTTAAAACAAGTAATAACATCTACTATAACCTGATCAGACAGATCATAAATCAGCTTGGAATCTTCTCCATATTTCCCCATGAGTGTTTCTCTCAACTCAAAAGCCGGAGTATCCAAGGCTGTGGCACCATGGCGCTCAAAAACCCCCTCTATAATTGAAAATGCTTTCTTTCTAATTGCCATTTGTTCTTTTGCAAAATCCCGAGTGCCCTAATATGTAAGAACATTAAGTTGAGTTAAAGTAACAAACACCTTACTCAAGTTAGAAAGAGGGAAAACAATAAAATATTAAATCAAATCGAAAGATAACAGTATTAACAAAAGCATGAAATAGATTTAGAAAACCAAAATAATGCCTAATCCTATAGCTGTATCCTTCCAAATGAAAAGGAATGACTCACTTTCTATCTTCTTTTCTAAATTGAGACTTCTCAAATAGACAAATATAACATACTGATTAGTGATTACAGAAAAAGAAAACTATTGTTATCCTCTTTACTTTACATAGAAAACCAGAAGTAAGCACTCTCAATGAAAGTTGGATTCTTATCCAAAAAGTGGAAGTGGAAGAAGGAGAAGTTTAGTGTTAAAAAGAAAATAGTGTCTTCCTTTTTTCCTCCTTTCATAGAAACCTGACGCATGCACAAGCCAACTACTGCCCGCTAAGGTTTCAAAATAAACTACCGTAATGAAGCAAAATATAAAAAATTTGCAGCCAAAAAAATTGAATCATGACTTTCAGTAATTTGGTTTGTGAGTAACTAGTAAGTATATCATGTCTACATGTAACAACAATTTCAACTGATATAAGGATGTATAAAATACCTACGTTAATAACAATGATCATAAAGAATATATCAAAGATTTTTTTTTTTTTTTTTTTGATAGGAAACAATTTCTTTGATGGACCAAAGAATTAAAATATAAAATAGATAGTTATGGAAAGTTTAAGGTATATGTTTTATGTAGTATTGTAGGAATACTTAGTAAAGCCAATACATTTAGCATTTTTAAACTGATAGTAAAAGGACGATTTCATTATTGCCGTTACTAAACTATGTAGCGGCATGCAATTGAAGGCATAAAAGGAATCAGGAGCCATGAAAAAAGGATGCCACTATTCTCTAATGAGATTCCACTTCCTAGACCAAAACAAAGGGAGGATGGCTAAATGGCTTGGAATTTAGGTAAAGTTCTGAAGTACGGTATTACCTTGGGAAGCTTTGGTAGCCGCCTACTTTCATTGCTTTCAACGATCTCTCTGATTTTCATCAATAGATTATCAAACTCGGAAGCCTTTGGATCCAAAAAGGATAAAAGATCTTTTACTGAGTTCTCCAACCCCAGATCCCCACCTTTACCCTGCAATCTATCTTTAATTAATTGAACAACCACGCTAGTTCCTTTACCCAAGACTGCTTTCTTCTTCTTCTCACTCTTATTTACCACCTTTTCATTAGCTCGATTCATGTCAACATCTTGACCCTTTCCTATCAATTTACCGCCTTCAATCGTTAAGAAGCCTGCTAAAGCCTCCCAAACGACAATTTTCCATACAGTTAACAACAACACATTGACAGTATGGACAAACTCATCGTAATTGTCATCCAAAGCTAAATCGGAGACCAACCTATAAACCTTTTTGAGACTCTCGTTACTGGGACATTCCCTATCAAGCAAACCCGCCAAACTCGCCTTCATATTTTCATCGCTATTTGAATCCAAAATCAGTTTTCCTCTATCCAAACTACATTTTCCTAAGTCCCACAGCATGGCTGCAAATGACAACAATGCGGTCCGAACGGTATCCTCTATCCCAGAACTCAAAGATCCTCCTTTCCCAATTTTCACATTAGAATTCAACTCAACCCGCATTTTCGAATGCACCAACTTAGCTTGCTCTCTCAAGCATCCGTGATTCTTTGGGATCTTGGAAATAGCTCCACTCTCGATCTTACCCACTAGCTTAGATCCATTTAGTAATACCTTCATATCATTAGCGACTCCAACCTCCTCCTTTGAAGCGAGCCCATCACCCGAGTCCATCAAATTGAACACAGACACGTCAGCTCTAGAAGCCTCGCAAGATATGCCCGCCACAGCATCAGCAATGGAGGATAATGCTGCTGATTGATGGTCTAACAACGCGCAAACTCCGTTCAAAACATAACACGATTGCTTGAACACGGATAACTCCTCGTCGGTCACATCAAGTGACTCAAATTGTAAAGTTTCTGGCTTTGAATTGAGTGTCTCCGCAATTAGAACAGGAATAACCGATCGAATTCCGGAAGAACTAGAGATGATGAGCTTGTTCAGGAGGACAACAAGGGACGCCCTGGCTTCTTCGCGAGTCAGGTAATCGGGAATGACGACTTGGTGCTTGATGGATGCAGCATTTCGATTGTTCGACGAAGATGCAAGCCTCTCGAGGGCTGATGAGTCGATCCGAACCAGAGCTAAGCCATGGGCAATGGCATGGATGGAGCTAGACGAAAGCGATGAACCCTTTCCTCCAAGCGTAATCACGGAGACCTCAGCAGGGTCCGCCATTAAGGATTAATGGAGGAAAAACCTTAGGAGTGAAACGGGGCGGGGAGAACGTTCGGAAATGAATTTTGGCGATGGTTATTAGGGTTTTGGAGGTGAAGGACGAGGCAGTGGAAGAACCGGACGTGTAAAAAACCGAAACCATTAAACCGGACCGATATGATTCGGATTCTATTTAAGAACAGTTAAAACTTAAAAGCTACGGCATCTTTTCTTTTTCACAATCAAATTCCATTTAAAAATACTTTAAAAAATAAACGTCTCGTTTAACAGACTTTGGACGGAGGCGCTAAAAGAAATACATGGTTGGCGGTATTTTTGTGAATCTATGTGCGGTAAATAACAATGTATATTAGGGGTATTTCGGGAAGAAAAAAAATATTCTCCATATATCCTCAGACCCCTGGCCGTGCGGCTTCCCATTTATAGTATTAGTTGCAGCATATTGAGAGAGAGAGTAAAACAAAAAGACGGGGCCCAGATCATCTGCCAAACACGCCCCGCAGTTCTTCCGTCTCCAAGCTTCTGAATCCTTTGGAGTTTCAGGTTCTTCTTCATCTACTTTATTCTGCCGAGTGTGTGTTTTCTTCAGCATCGCCTTCTTCTTTGCTCAATTCACCACCTTCTTTGTTAAGTGGTTTCGAGCTCAGTTGACTGCAGGACACTGTTCATTGTTGTCGACTCACCACATTCCACCATTACGTAGAAGAGACAGTATTTTATACTTTTCGTTGCAATTTTCAAAGCCTTAACTTTCCCATATGCTTCTATCGAGTTCCTGGATGGCTTCACCCAGCCGCCCAAATTATGCATTAGTTTCGGATATTACACGCACACCTTCTCTAACTTCGCGAAGAATTAAAGATTTGAGTTGGTTTGTTGATTCAAACATCATCCCATGTTATAGTTTCCCTTCACTGCTAAAAATGGCCCAGCAACTACAACGAAAGAATCAGACCCTACACTGCTCTGCATCACTTCATTCTAATGCCACTCTTCCCAGGTTTGTTTTCAATTCACCGCACCTTTTAGAATGACTTTTCCTCCAGAGATGTGTTTGCGTGTACTTTTTCCACCCCGTCCATTCGGGAAACAAGAGAATGATATGCCTTTTTTGCAATCTCTTCTGTGGTATTAACTTGCAGGAAAGATGAAATTCCTGTACAAGGAATTTCTGAAAAGGTTATTGGTGTACTAGGAGGGGGCCAACTGGGTCGTATGCTGTGTCAAGCAGCCTCTAAACTGGCCATCAAAATTGCAATTCTCGACCCACTCGTAAACTGCCCTGCTAGTTCGTTAGCTTACTATCACATGGTTGGTAACTTTGATGATAGTACCACTGTTCAAAAATTTGCTAAAAGGTATATTTTCTTACGTTCACATCCTTCATGTCATAATTTTCTTTTCGTGGCAGGGATTTCTTCCCTTGAATGCTTATCGTAGTAACAATAAGTTCCATTCATGTTTGTTAGATGTGACGTATTAACAGTTGAAATTGAACACGTTGATGTGGCCACGCTAGAGATTCTTGAGCAGCAAGGAATTGACTGTCAACCTCGGGCATCTACCATCCGTATAATTCAGGTCTGTCTTTCTTCATGTGTACATTTGGTTTTGAAAGGCACTCTATTTTAAGTGAAAAAATTACATGTCAATTCAAAAATTTTCTGTCAATCTTTTATTATTGGGAACCTGATGAATGATGGCTACCTCTTTATGGAAATAGAGAAATGCATATTATATATACCTTTAAAAAAGCTTATAGCCAAAAGTTTGCTTATAATGCTGTTATCTCGACTACAGCATAGATGTATTGCAGTACTAGTCTCCTTCCTCTCTCTTCTTGTTGGTTGATATCAATTCAAATGCGAACTCATTTATGTGTTAAACACCTACCAAATCGTCCCTGCAATATGCTCAAGAAGATTAATTCCTCTGACCTCTGCTATTATGTTGCTCAGAGATTGAAATCGATTGTCTACTATTTTTATTTATGATTTTTAATCTTTTCTCATCTATTATTACAGGACAAATATCTCCAAAAAGTTCATTTTTCTCAGCATGGAATTCCATTGCCCGAGTTTATGCAGGTTTTATTCTCTGCATGAATTTCTGAATGGTGTTGTTACTCTTTCTCTTATATTTATGTTTGATAGTATCAAATAACTTATTGACCGTTAATGTTTCCTCCAACAGATCGACGATCTTGAAGGTGCAAAGAAAGCAGGTGACCTATTTGGTTATCCTCTCATGATTAAGAGCAGAAGATTAGCTTATGATGGACGTGGAAATGCTGTTGCAAAAAGTGCAGAGGAGCTTTCTTCCGCCATTTTTGGTGAGATATATCTGATATGCAATTTGTTTATTTCAGGTCCTTTTTCGATATTGAAAGTGCGATATATTAATAATAGTATGCAGTATGATAGTCAGTCTAATTTATGCAATTGTTACAAATGGTTGCATAACTTTTTTAGAACAACATGTGGGAGTGGGGATTGGAATCTTTCACCTTTTGGTTGAGGATATATGCCTTAACTAGTTGTAGTAAATTGTTCAAGAGTCTATGTAATACTTGTAGTAAATTGTTCAAAAGTCTATGTAATCAGGGATTTCGTACATTTGTTTCTTTTTACATCTTGGATTGTTTGAGGTTTTAATGTCTCTGTAATTTTATTTAATATGTCTATTACCTTTTATAATTTCTTATGCACTTGTCAATATGTCCAGCTCTAGGTGGATTTGAGCGTGGCTTATATGTTGAGAAGTGGGCGCCTTTTGTGAAGGTTTGTTTGTTTGTTTGTTTGTTTTGAAGGTTGGTTCTTAGCATGTGGTGTTTTCCTTGTTGATCATTCACTTTACTCTTCATGGCTTTCCTTTTTCTTCTTCTTCTTCTTTTTTCTTTTTATAAGAAACTAAACAATTTCATAGAGAGTAAAGGCAAGTTCCAAGCAAGGAAGCTTACAAAAAGCTCTTCCAGTTAGCTTAAAGAACATTTAAGCTACAGTTGTTGAAATGAGCGTAGAATCTACAACAAGAGAGAGCCATTAAAAAAACAGTATCTAGAATTCTTTTAGTTTACTTTTCTTGTGTTAGAATGCATGGATGTATATAAAAAAAAGGTCAATCCATATATGAAGTCTTAACCTAACCATATGAAGTTTCTATTTGCATATATTTTATTGTTGATGAAATCTGATGTTTGCTTTCCTTTTGTGCGATAGGAACTTTCGGTTGTTATTGCAAGATGTAGAGATAACTCTATGTCATGCTATCCTGTTGTTGCAACTATTCATAAGTAAGTTGAAGGATACAATTTTTATATGTTCTTTCCTATCCCTTCTTGCGAACTTACATTTCTGCCCTCTTTAAAAATAGTAAATTTGTGAGATGTATTGCAAATTTCATGCATCATATGCAAGTGTCTGTAAATGATCAATTATGAAATGGGTATGTTGATGTCTAACTCATTTTTTGGTACTGTCTAACTCATTTTTTGGTACCTATTTCTGTCTTTGTCTCTCTATTCTCGGGAGGATTATGTAAAGTGTTTTCTAGTGATGGGACATAAAAGATTCAAAGTTGAGGGGAACAATAAATTTAGATGTAGTAGTGCTAGGTTGACTAAACAGAGCAAAAATAGGTATTCCTATTTGTCGAATGATATCTGTGTAATCCTGTTAAATAAGGGAAATAGTTGGCGTCCCTAATTTATTGGTTGGATTTATTTAGATTTAGTTACCTAGTATATATGGATTATTATTTAGATTTAGTTACCTAGTATGTAGGGACTATTATTTAGATTTACTGTTACAGGTTTATTTTATCTTATCTTGTAATTCTCTGAAATTAAATAAGAAAAAACAGCCGTGTAATTTAGACTTGCAACACTATTGATAAGTTAAGGGATAGAAATAAATTTGCTATGGTGAGAGATCTTATCTAAGGAAAATCCTAATTATCGTTTACAAAAAACCTAAGTGGGTCAAGATTGATAGGTTTTAGTCAAATATTTGTGGAGCTCGAGAAGTATTGCTTCGTTTTCCTTGGATGCAACTTGCTCTCATGGGAGTATCCTTGTATGATTGATTATTCTTACAATTTCTTGACAGTGGTGTTAGGTAATCTCTTACTCACATTGAAAACTACTATTGAGGACTCTTCTATGACCCTTCCCCTTCCTCACATCAAATTAGATCTTCCTTTTAATCTGAGGTCAAGAGTTTTCATGCTTGTTTGAGTCCATGGGTAATGGGGGAGATCTTACATTTTGAGCCTTGTGCCTTGAACAAGGTGGTGGATTGGAAAGTTATTTTAACTCTTGCGTGCTTGCTTATCCTAGGTTGTTCGAGTATTAGCTTTCATTGATTTTTTTTACCACTTGGAGCAATTATTCGGAACTCTTCTGGTATCATAGGCTCATTTAATTCATGAAAGAAATTATTTTTATAAAAAGGAAATTGTGAGATGTAATTGCACTGATCTTACATTACTCCTGTGCATTTGGACATCACAATAGTTATAGCTTAGTTTTTGGCTATCTCCTCTTGTTGGGCCGTTGTTTTGTTGGTCATTTTGTATATATATTTTTGTCACTTTTTCAATGAAAGTTGGTTGTTTCGTAAAAAAATATTTAGGCATCACATTAGAAAACTTATTCTGTAGGGAAAATATATGTCACATTGTCAAAGCTCCCGCTAGTGTGTCATGGGAGATCAAAAACCTCGCAACCGATGTTGCATACAAAGCTGTTAGCTCTCTGGAAGGTGCTGGCATTTTTGCTGTAGAGTTGTTTCTGACAGAAGATGGCCAGGTTGTATCATCAATGTTAACTACTTGTAAAATTGAAGAAATCGTCTGATTTGCATTTTTCTTCCTTTGAACTCGGGGGTTAATGTACTACTTATCTCTTTCTATCTGTAACAGATTTTACTGAATGAAGTAGCTCCTAGACCTCATAATAGTGGTCATCATACAATTGAGTCTTGCAAGACCTCTCAATTTGAGCAGCATTTGCGGGCAGTCCTTGGTCTTCCCCTTGGTGATCCATCAATGATAACTCCAGCTGCTATTATGTATAACATTCTAGGTGAAGAAGAGGTAAATTAAGGATACCTTATCCCCTTTTCATCTGTGATTTTTTCTTTATTTATAGAAGATATATTTCCTTTTTTTTTTCTTTTTTTTTTTTAAAAAAAAGGTAAAAAAGTACACGTTAGGTGAGGCAATTTTATTTTGTTTCTTCATGTATACATATATTATTCATGTTTTCTTTTTAATCATTGATTTGTATCTCTGCATGGATAAATTTGCAAATTTGGTGTTTCTATCTTGAGTAAACTAGTCTGATTACTTTGGACATATGCATGGTGATGTGCCTTATCTAACTCTCTCGGAAGTGGCTGCATCCTTGGAAGGTTCTATAAGTATGGAGGGCGACCTTAAAAATTCTCTCAAATCTATGCAGCATATTAGCCAAAAAAGAAATAGAAAGAAAAAGAGACTAGGTACTAGGTACTTAAAAAATAAATTTCTTTATGTTAAGCAGCTTAGGAATATGAGACTAGGTACTTAAGTGACTTAAATTCTGCATATAAGTTTCAGTACCAGTGAACCTATCCTAGGATGAGCTTGAGATATTTAGAGGTCGTATATGATATAACACTATTTGCTAATTTTGGGGACATCAATGGTTAATCAACCATAATTAGGAGAAAGCTTTACCAACATCAATGGAAGAGCATCAGGTAAAACTTCATAGTAGAATAGTTTTTGAACTTTGAATATGCATTTGGTAGGTGTAAGTACAACACGTCTGATAGTTATTCTGTTGCCATTTCTTTCAGGGGGAACCTGGTTTTTATATAGCTAATCAACTGATGCAAAGGGCGCTGAGTATATCTGGAGCTTTTGTTCATTGGTATAATAAACCGGGTTAGGCTTTAAGATTTTCTTCCGCTTAAAATTTTACCCCTTCAAGGATTGCGAAGATAACATTTAATCGACTCCCTTTCAATGAACCAGAAATGAGAAAGCAAAGAAAAATGGGTCACATTACGATAGTTGGCCGTTCTATGAGTGCTGTTGAAAATTTGTTATCGTCAACGCTTGATGAAGCTTCTGAAAAGCCTGCAGGTCAGCGTCCCTCCGTGGTGCTTTCATGTTATAGTGTTTTATCACAAAAATAATCCAGTATTCTGACATTCAATCATATATAACTTATCTTATAATGTTTTTAGTTAGAATTTGAAGTGCAGATTTTTCTTAAGGTGAAAAACAAAACAACACATGTATGGTAAACACAGCAGTTTTTCCCCCCCTTTTCTGTCTGTTTTCTCTTTCTTGACCTGTTCCATATAAACTGCCTAAGCATTTGAAATGACCAACTGTTTCCCATAAAAATACGAAGATAATCTTATTTGTGCCCCATGCTCATTTTCATTGTCACTGAATATGCGAATTGCAGAAGTTGGTCTTCTAATCAGTTCTTTCATTATTCTTCACTGGGTCGTATGCTCTTTCCTTTCCTTTCTTAATTATAATCTTTTCAATGTTTACTTGAAAATAAAAAAGAAGAAAAAAAAAAAGATAAAGAATAAACAAGCTGTCACTCTTTTAAGATAGTTTATGAAGAGCTTTCCTTATTTATTTATCCGCTTTTATTATAAAAAAAAAAAAGAAAAAAAAAGCATAATGGATTTTACAAGAAAACTGTATCTTATCTTATTGGTTAACAATCTAGCTTTTGTATCTCTTAGTTTCTATTGAAAGCTTCTTTCCTATCCCTAAAGGAAATTGGTTTGCTTAATTTTTTGTTAGGTTTCATTGAAGTTGCTTACGTTTATAATACAAATTTGGTCTTTTCCTCTATCTGATCATCTTTATTTCTTATTAAAAACATACTCAACTCAGTTGAACCTCGTGTTGGAATCATAATGGGCTCTGATTCGGATTTTCCGGTAATGAGAGATGCTGCTAAGGTCCTTGACACATTTGGTGTACCTTATGAGGTTAATTTTTATTGTTGATGATTGATGCTGTTCATTATGTGTGTATATATATGTATATATATCTAACTTACTTTTTCTTCTAAAAATAAGCAGATAAAGATAGTTTCTGCACATCGGACCCCTCATTGGATGTTTTCTTATGCGTCATCTGCTCAGGAGAGAGGGATCCAGATTATCATTGCTGGTGCTGGGGGTGCAGCCCATTTACCAGGCTAGTCATTTGAATGCTTCCTGTATAGATATAGTATTTGGATAGAACACAATATCTCATTGCTTTAATTCTAAAGGGCTGGTGAAATGGACAATATATGCTTTTATTGCGCTGTCTTGAGTTCAAAATTAAGTGGGTAACTGGTTACTGCACATTGTAAATTCAGGGGATAGTTCTTGGTGTGAAATCTGGTGGATTGATTTTCAGGTATGGTTGCCTCTCTTACTCCTTTGCCTGTTATTGGTGTACCTGTGCGTGCTTCGACATTGGATGGGATTGATTCACTTCTGTCGATTGTGCAGGTACTTTGTATTGGTTTCGAAATAATTTATGCTGCCATTTGTTTGATTACGTATAAACATGCACTTCGGTGATTTGTGATTTGACGCTACTTCGTTTGTCCTGTTTTCTTAAGTTGGATCCTAACCTCTTTCTTCAATGAGACCCAAATCTCTTTCTAAAGTTCTAGCTTTTATAGTTTTGTATCACAGTCTTTAGTTCTGGCAGAAGTTTTTTTTTTTTTTCCTAATGACTATTATTCAAGTGTTTTTTTTTACAACATTCAGAACAACCATCATTTGCTTTTAGAAATTCTTGGTTCACATTTCACAAATGTGTACCCACGCACCATTTATGATTGTTTTAAGGACTGTTCTTGCAGATGCCGAGGGGAGTTCCAGTTGCTACTGTTGCAATCAATAACGCAACGAATGCTGGTTTGCTCGCAGTAAGGATGCTGGGAGTGGCAGATGTGGATCTACTCTCAAGGTGCTGGCTCTTATTTGCTTACAAATATATCGTGGGAAGAAAAAAGAATATATAATTTTATGACGTGCACAATTGGTGACATGGTATCGTTAATGTGTAGGATGAGCCAATTTCAAGAAGACACCAAGAAAAATGTCCTGAGCAAGGCAGAAAAGTTGGAAAAAGATGGTTGGGATCTGCAGTGAATCCTTTACCCCAGAATCATCAAGTCAAAAGAGCAAGGAGAATTTAGCTTATCCATCTCTATTGTGGATGTGGAGCTAGTTCTCCAAACTCATGACACAACCATACATTTTCAACAATGGAAGGCCTGTTAAGCGGCAGGAGTGTATTGGAGAAGTGATGAGGAAAATAAATCAGATACCGGAATGATCCGAATGGCCTGTTTCTAATTTGCCCGTTTTGGTTAGGTCAGACAATTATTGAGTGCCGGAGAGCCGTGCTTTCTCAGTCCACAATTTTGCAAATTATTTATCCTTTGAATAAGCATTCTATTGAGTGGGTTCATCATCGTGGTTTTGTAATGGAAACAGGTCTTGTGGGAGCTGAAGCATGCCAACTTTTTTATACAAGGAATAAGAATTGTCACCTCTGATGAACTCATAATTCTTCATATTGTTGTGGTTTTACCGTCAGCTCAGCTTATGACTCAAATATAACATTCGTTCTACTTTGATGAGGTTTTATAGAATAATAAATGGTTACATTAGAACTTTGCTACTTTAGCCTCTTCGCCTGCCTACTTTCTATTACTGGCAGAGAACAGCAGTTTGGCCTCATTTACACGTTTCAATTTACAAGTTACATGTTCTGATCTGGAATGTAACATCCCCATTTGGTCTTCCTCTTTATGTACACGGAAAGAAAGGAGAGAATATTGAGTAAAGTTGGAAATCTGCATATTCATTAACATGCCAATCCCGGTCGTTCAACCTTCACCAACCTTAGAAGTTGTAGCTGTTCCTATTGCCTACTGCCTTTCGATGCGCTTGTTGTCTATCTATGATTTTTCACCATTTTCTTTGCTTTTCTAGAGAAGTTTCGTACCATATCTTCATCGGAAAATGTCAACGAAAGCTCTTCTTCAATAGTTTCTCTTCGATTGTACCAGCAATCATTTGAATCGGGTTCAGTATAATCTGGAGGTGTATCGGGATCTTCAGGTATATCTCGATATAAGTGTTTCAATATGAAAAGAGCAGTGTCATGATCTCTCCAGTAGTTTCTGCATGCCAGAAACAAAACAATCAGAAGGTGGAATAGCCAATTTACCAATGCACCTCCCTCCCTCCACTCAAAACTATTGCAGACACAGAAAAAACGCCCTACAGAAACTGGATAAGTTGATTTTATGGTTGGTAATATCCACAACTGCTGAATTCGTTAGACATGTAATAAAAACTACCGACAGCAGTTAATATGTACAGATCGAAAGCTTCAGGTCTAAAAGCTATGAACAGAAATTAATATGTCCAAAAAGTAACTGATTCATTAGCGATTATGCATGAATTCCAAGATTTTTTTAGGGTCTTAGTACACCCCATTTGACATCATATATAAGAAGACCCCACTTATTCAATATTTATATCAACTAGAAGTTTATAATCTAGAAGCTAAGTCTAATAACCATCTGATTTTTAGTTTTTAAAAATGAAGCTTATAAATACTCATTTCTAGCGATAAGCTTGTATATTTTGTTATCTAATCTCTACTAATGTTTTAAAAAATCAAGCCAAGTTTTGAAAACTTAAAAAAGTAAAATTTAAAACTTGTTTTCGATTTTGTAATATGACTCAGAATTCAAATGTTTGCTTAAAAAGATTAAATGAAGTGGTTTTCAAATAGAATCCAAATTTCTTGGCAAGATATGGAGAAAACAACACAATGTTTTAAGAATTTTTTTTTCTTGATATATGTTATAGATTAGAGGAAAGGGAACGTTATTTCTACTTGATTAAATTAGAGAGATGAAACTCACGTATGGGACTTAATGGCTTGCATATATGGATGCTCAAATGTTTTATCCTGCAAGTGAACGAGATTTAATTAAAGAGAGATCAGCAGAATGTCGGGCAAACAATTCAAGCTGGGTATAATTTTCATAGAGCAAATGAAAGGATAACAACCAGAAAATAGACAAAAGAATAGCCCAAACCAATAGGAGTCAAGAAGAAAACATAGGAGGCCATATCGCAAGTCTAAAATGTGATCTAGCCACCATATTTTGCTTCTTATGCCTCCATGTTACAACATTACCTCCAAAAAAAAGGTACATTACCCCGTAGTAGATCTTCTGTCTACTATAGATCCACCACAGTTAGCATCAGTGTAAGCTTCCAATGCAAGGAAATTGTTTTGTTTGAACAAAATTCCTTTTCTTGAAGTTCCTTTCAAATAATGTAACACTTTGTATGCTGCATGAAGGTGAGGCTCCACAGATCATGCATGAAATACTTACTGAGTATGCTATGTTTGGTCGAATGTGAGCTAGATATATTAGATTTCCCACTAGCTTCTAGTACATTTCTCTGTCCACTGCAGGTTCTTTTGACTCACCCAATTTCTGATGGGGATCCATTGGTGTTGGTGTAGGTTTACATCCGCTTTTCCGTGTTTCCATTAATAAATCCCACATATTTTCGTTGTGATATGAAAATGCCATAGGATGAGTGTGCTACCTTCAATATCTAGAAAGTACTTTAGCCTTCCAAGTTCCTTGATCTCAAATTCTTACATCAGTCTTCTTCTGAGTTCAGTCTTTTCTTCTTTATTATCTCTAGTGACTATGATGTCATCTACATACACTAGAAGCACTGTAACTCCCTTTGTTTCTGACTGCTTGATAAAGAGAGTGTGATCTCCTTGACTTTGCTTATATCCAACGTACCCTTGGTGATTGTTTTAGTCCAGACAAGGCCTTTCTCAATTTGTATACTTTACCTTTTGTGTTTTCAAATCCGAGAGGAATGTCCATGTACATTTCCTAATCTAGATCGTTATGAAGAAGTGTATTCTTCACATCTTCACATCATACTGTGTGAACTGCCCATTTAAATTGGTAGCTAAAAATAACAATATTCTTACGGGGTTCATCTTTACAACTGGAGCAAATGTTTCTTAGTAATCTTTCCCGCAAGTTTGAGTATATCCCTTAGCTACCAACCTTGCCTTAGACCTTTTCAACAATTTGTATACTTTACTTTTTGTGTTTTCAAATCCATGTACATTTCCTAATCTAGATCGCTATGAAGAAGTGTATTTTTCACATCTTCACATCATACTGTGTGAACTGCCCATTTAAATTGGTAGCTAAAGATAACAATATTCTTACGGGGTTCATCTTTACAACTGGGGCAAATGTTTCTTAGTAATCTTTCCCACAAGTTTGAGTATATCCCTTAGCAACCAACCTTGCCTTATACCTTTTTAACGTTCAATCAGCCTTGTACTTTACCGTGAAAAACCATCTACATCCAACTATATTTTTTTTCTTTTGGCCTGTCCACAATTTCCCACGTGTTATTCTTTTCTAGAGCATAAATTTCTTTTTTCATAGCATCTTGTCATATCCAAGGATAAAGCTTCAGAAACTGTTTTAGGTATAACAATTGAAATTTTGTGTAACGGGGATAGCCTTTCAAAAGAGATATAGTTTGATAGGGGTATAAGGGTTGTTTTGTGCATTCTCTAATGGGTTTTCGGAGAGTTATGAGTATGTCATCTATTGGTACATGCTTTGCATCTTCATTGTGAGTAGAGTCGGATGTTGGTTTATCATCTATTGGTACCTGTGCTGCATCTTTATTGTGAGTAGAGTCAAATGTTTGGACTTGTAATAGTTTTGAAATGGCTTTCCTTCTAGTATATACATGAGAGAACAACAGATTTGGTAATGGAGGTGGATGTGAGATCCCACACCAGTTGGAGAGGAGCATGAAATCATTGCTTATGAGGGTGTGGAAACTTCTCCCTAGTAGACACGTTTTAAAACTGTGAGGCTGACGGCGATATGTAACGGGCCAAAACGGCCAATATCTACTAACGGTTGGCTTGACTTGTTACAAATGATATCAGAGCCAGACATCGTGCGGTATGCCAGCGAGGACGGTGGGCCCCCAAGGGGGGTGGATTGTAAAATCCCACATCAGTTGGAGAGGGGAATGAAAGCATTTCTTATAAGGGTGTGGAAACCTCTCCCTAGTAGACGCGTTTTAAAACCGTGAGGCTGACGACGATACGTAACGGGCCAAAGCGGACAATATCTGTTAGCGGTGGGATTGAGTTGTTACAGTGGAACATATGGTTCAGTTGGTAGCTCCATAGTAGTAGGAAAGGGCTCATCAATAGCAGGTGTGGACTCAATAATTGGTTCTCCGTGATAGTTATTTGGTGTGTCTAGGGGTTCAATAGTTTTCCAAGAACTCTCTTCAATCTCTATGTTTTCCCCTTGAAGAGAGGCCTTAGAGAATAACGGTTTATGTTCAGTGAAAGTTACATCAATTGAAGTGTAAGACTTCCTAGATGTGGGATTATAACATTTGTACCCCTTTATGGTCGAAGAATATCCTACAAAGACACATTTTATTGCTCCTAGATCAAGTTTACCTCTCTAGGTATTGTGAACATGAACGAAGGCGGTGCACCCAAATATGCGAGGTGTGAGGTCATTTGATGTTCGAAAGTGAGGATAAAATTGGTTGAAGACTTTTATTAGGCTTAGATTATTTAGGACACGAGATGGAAGATGATTAATCATGTGAATTTCAGTATGAATTACCTCTCCCCAATACTTTTTTAGCATGTTTCCATGAAAAAACAATGCTCGGGTATTGTTTAAAATGTGTCCATTTTTTCTTTCGGCTACTTCATTTTGTTGTTGTATAATAACACATGAAGAATTGAGATTGAAAATTTGGGGATAAGGTCTAATTGAAGTAATCTCTAGCATAGTCATTTGAAATGTTTTGATTTTGACTCCGAATTGAGTATGAATCGTTGAGTGGAAGGTAGGAATAACATTACTAACGTCTAAGTTTTGTTTGAGAAGGAATAGTCATTTGACTCGAGTACAATCATCAATTAGTGTGAGAAACCAACAAGCACCAGAAACAGCTGGGTCCCGTATATCACTATGAATTAAATGAAAAGGGGTAGAGCTTTTATTTTGACTAATGAGAAAAGATACACAAGTATGTTTGATAAATTCACATGTATCACAATGAAAATCAGAGACTTGGAATCCTTGAAACAAATATGGAAACATGATTTTCAAAACTCTAAATGAGGGATGACCCATACGAAAGTGATGTAACCAAATTGCATCTCTATTGAAGGAATTAAGAAATCACACAGATGCAGGGTAGGTTGTTTTCTCATGTAATTGCAAGCAGTATAGGCCATTCAATTCCTTAACTAGTCCAATCGTCCATCTCGAGGCCTAGTCTTGAAAAACACATCATAACATGGAGAAAGTAACATTACAGTGGCCGTCATGAGTAAGCTTTTGTATGAATATTAGGCTATTAGATAGTTTTAGGACGCGTGGGACATTTTTTAGTGTAAAGGTTTTAGAAATGAATGTATCGCCTACTCTTGCAAGGGTGGCATTGGTTCCATTTGCCACTGTAATTTTTCGATAACTCGGACATGGTTTATCTGTTCTAAAATATTGGGAGTGAGGAGTCATGTGGTTAGTTGCACCAGAGTCTAAAGGTAAGGTAAATGAAGACTACCTGAGATTGTCAATTGTAGCTTGTCTCCACAATTTGTGACTTTTGTTCTCAATCTCTTCATTATTGAATCCACTTGTCTCACAAGTTTGTGACTTTTGTTCTGATTTGGACTTCTCTATGATATATGCTCATGTCTTCGACATTTCTCCCTTGTTTCCGCAATCCTTGATTTTCCCATTCATGGTTGGGAGATTTTCCATTCAACTTCCAACAACTCTCCTTTGTGTGTCGTAGCTTTTAATTATTTTTTTCCCCCTTCAATAATTACACCATAAATTATCTTATCTTTGTTACTCTTCCATTGGTGTGCATTTGGGTGGAAGCACCTGTGGTAATCTATGTGGATATAGAAAGGGCTTGGAAGATATGGGCTTAGGTGGATATGGAGGATATGAAGATGTGGTATGGAGAAAAGATAAAATGTGTTAGATACGGGCTTATGGTAATTTGGATGTAGGCTGATGGAAAATTGGATATGGGCCGATGGAAAATTGGATATGGGCCGATGGAAAATTGGCTTGCGGTTTGAAAACATTGGCTAGTGTATTGATGGAAAATTGGATTGGTGGTAGTGGTATATGCTAGGTACTGTAAAACAATGGACTTGGGAATAGGTTGAAGCAGAAATTTTGCGACAGTAGACAAGCATGATTTTGAGTCGACAACTATGAAAGTTTTGAATGAAAGTTATGACGACGGATGATCGATAGCTATGAAGGCTACCCTGAGTTAGACAACTGTTTTTTCTTATTTTTTCATAAAATTACATGTCCCTTTTTTAGGGAGAAATTTTCTAGGGAGGAGAAGACTAACTAAATCTAAATCAATAGATAATCTAAATTTCCTAGATAGATAATAGGTAACGAGATCAAATAAATTTAAATAAATCTCTAATTACTCGGTAATAATATAGATAAGGTTTTATTTAATGTTATTTAATGGAGTTACATAAATATTTCTTAAATCAAGGTTTTTTATTCTAACAGGCCAAAGTCAAACAAACCTAAATAAAGGAGCTCTTACTATTCAGAATAAGAAACAGATGACAAAACATAACTCTTCGACAACGGATCCGAAAAAGAAGTGTCTAGAAGATCAAACCTCCCCATAAATCCTCCCGTTTCTCTCAAGCCACAAAAACAACGAGAAAGGCAGTCTCCATAATACGTGGCTCTTTAGACAGACAGGGAAGGATATGATATCCTCCTTGCCTTTGGTTTCTCATCCGAAGACTAACAAACATTTAAACTCCCAAATTTTGAATCATGTGTTAATGAGAACGCACAGTGGATTTCAGGCAGAAGGAAAATACAGCATCTAAGTATCATAGAGTAGAAGGAAATGCATACTTGAAGCATGTGATCAATCCGTCCTCCTTCACTTCCTGTCAATCTCTCCATCATTGCAACACCATAACACTTCAGCTCTCCTTGAAAATTCTCATCTCCTTCTACATTAGGTGCACAAAATATGAGAGAGACTGAAATTTCACTTTATTTATTTACAAACAAACAAAAGGAGAGGGAGGATACTCTAAAACACAGCTCATCTTTTTTCAAGAAAAGACAATGAAATTGAAAAAGATAGCTCATAGTTATCATAAAGATCCTGCTTGGCACTAATTTCAAACAATAAGAGGGGCTCCACTCTTGTATGAAGGAAAGCCGTGGACGGCAGTTCATGCAGAAACTTAACCTGATCATCTCAAATGAAGCTACTGGTAGCCGCAAGAAAGAACTGGCTCTCAGTTTAGAGCGCAATTAGTGAATAAGAAATACTGGTTCTCTTGACAACATGGTTACGTGCACTCATATTTGATCAGTAATTGTTCATCCATATAGATTATGCACGTATGTAACAATTTACAAAATCAAGCAGCCACCGCTTAGACACTGATATATTACCTTCTAGACTATCTGCTTGTTTTGATTGGAAAACTGTGAGTACTTTCACCTGTCAAATAATGTAACTCAGAACCTTCAGCAATTTCTGGCATTAACCCAATACAAACTATTTATCTTTTGGAGGGTACTTATTTTTGTTTCAACAAAGCTCTAGAAAGATCCAAAGCCAAGCCCAAGTTAAGGCCAACTTGTATAATAACCACATATGTAAATACTAGCACGCATAAATTGGCATCCTGAACTTGCTAACCAAAAATCAAGAAGTTTATTGCACAATCAAAAATAGAAAACCTTAAAAAATATAGGGGAAACCACATTTAACCAAAACCATTTAGAAAAAAAAAAATACAAATAGAAAGGAACTGTGCAAATACGTGCATGCCTTTGAAACAGTGAGATATAAAATATTTGTTCCCTTACATAATGAGAATAAAATTTGTACAATTTTATTTAAAGTTTTATTTATTTACTATAAATCTTATTATACAGTTTATAAATTAATAAACTATATAAAGTTGGATTAGATTTATGAACACTTTGTTTCGTAAGTTACTCCACAAGAAATTTAAAATTAACCATTTTAAATTAATATAATTAAAAGAATAAAGAATTTCAGTAACTAATTTTATATCCATTATTCTTTGTGGATTGGGATGGCAATACCCAATGGTAACATGAGTTAGTGATGTATATTCCACTACTTTCATTCCTGCATATAAACACCCCTTGGGATTCCACCCAAGAGAGTCTTCTTAGAATGCATTTTAACAAACAAAGCACTTCTTATCCAAATAAAAAAAAAACTTGGGAGGTCAAAGTAATTACAATAATTTCACGGTGTTTCTTTACATGATGTTGTGAAATCAAATGATGTACTACTCTTATAGTACGACGAAAAGATTTTTTAAAAAAATTGATTTGAAAGGTTTAAAAAGAAAAATAAAAAACCAAAGCCAAGCATGAGAAGAAGACACAATCTAAGAAAGTTTAGTACAACCCACCCCCAGAGTGTGTAGATCGTCCTTTATTGCCTGAGAACGAAGAGCCAAGTTATCAGTAAATTCCTGCATTACATACAGGAAAATCATCAGAATACCGAAAGGAAGTTAAAGAATGACTGGAATTCACCATATCAATGTGATGAAGATATTTACACGAAATCCAATATGCAACCTCCTTCCACCTCTATGGAATGGTATAATAACAGGTCGTTTGAGCATGTACTCTTTGCATACAAGTGGCTCTATTCTGTATAAATCCAATAAAGCTTCCATTATACGTTCTCCGTAAGGTAGTCTACCATATTAAGAAACAAACAAAAAAATTCACCAATTTGAGACAAAAGAAAATCACAATCTTTTATTCTGTCATTTTTTTTAATAGACACACATAATTTTGATAAAAAAAAATAATGAGTAAGCTCAGATACTCAAACACATAGCAAATAAATGCTCTAGGATGCATTAACAGAGCCCAACGCCCGTGTACATGTGGTTGTGCTCAGTGAACAAGTGGTTAGCATATAACAAATGGCTCCAAAAATGCCTGGTCGAAAAGAAAAAAGGTATCCTTTTCAAGTCAATAAATAAAAAATTGTGTAAACAAAAAGGAAGGGTCAATGAAAAGAAAGATGTCAATCAAATAACAGACAATAAATCACAAGGTAGCTGGTTATGAAAACATTCTAGCACTTAGAATGGTCAAATATACATTCTCTACTTGCTCATTACAAGGGTTGCTTTCACAGACCTGTATGCTACAGGATCAAATGGATGAAAAATGTTAAACATTTGTCGACAAGCTGGCATTTCTTCACTTATATTTTCTTCATCCCAATATTCTTTCCCTTTTCCTGAGGACCAAACAAACAAGCTTTTAGGATCGTAAAAATCATCGTGCTTACTTTAACAAACAATAAACTTTTAACAGCATATAAGCCATATCTAGGAGCGCAAGTTGGAAATTACTAAATCAAAAGCTATTCTGAATAACTCCGGAATCAGGAAGATCATATTGAATATCGATAACAAAATGAATAGAGACTTGCTGGTTAAATACCAAAAAGAAAGGTCTCCAAGATCAATTTTCATGTATAGCAAGTTAATCAATTAAAAATAAATCTCGCTAGCATGAGAATTTCTTATATGTTCTGAATGGGTCAAGCAGCAAAATGGAGCAGATAGCTCTAACCAATTTAAAAGAAAAAACAAGAAACGAACTTTTCCATTGATGGATGAAAAAGAATCAATGTTCAAGGATACAACCAAACGGGTATAGAATGTTTAAGCAAACAAAACATGGAGCAACGTAACATTTTTATGGAAAGAAAGCAGATTTCTCTCAACACTCAAATCTGTCTTCTTTTTTTTTTTCTTTTTTTTTTTTAAATCTGTCTATGTATTCTCTCCTTAAATTAATTTGAAATCTCTCCCTAGGTGGTCCTGACCTGAATAATCTATTACCTGAATAATCTAATACATGTATCTATCAAATGAATCTAATTCTAAGATTTATCTAATGAACTAGATTTGGCCTTCATAAAATGTATCCATGTGCAGCCAATATATTAATGATGAATTAAGTGTTAAGAACCACGACCCTCCACAATGGTATGATATTGTCCACTTTGAGCATAAGCTCTCATGACTTTACTTTTGGTTTCCCCAAAATACCTCATACCAATGAAGACCCATGATTTTCCTCTTAATTAGCCAATGTGGGACTACTCCTCTCAATAATCCTCAACAATCCTCCCCTCAAACAAAATACACCATAGAGCCTCCCATGAGGCCTCATTCTCCTTATTCTCTAGAGCCTCTCAAACAGCCTCCCCTTAATCAAGGCTCGACTTCTTCTTTGGAGCCCTCGAACAAAGTACACTCTTTGTTCGACGCTTGAGTCACCCTTGACTATACCTTTGAGGCTCACAACTTTTTTATTCGATACTTGAGGATTCTTTTAACATGACTAAGTTAAGGTCATGGCTCTAATATCATGGTAGGAACCACGACCCTCCACAATGGTATTGATATTGTCCACTTTGAGTATAAGCTTTTATGGCTTTGCTTTTGGTTTCCCAAAAAGGCCTCGTACCAATGGAGATAGTGTTTCATACTTATAAATCCATGATTTTCATCTTAATTAGCCAAAATCCTAAACATTAAGTTCATTCGTTAACATACAAAACCAGCCTAGAAAAAAAGAACCAGACATCACAACTCTTTTCCCAAATACTAGCCATTAACCAACCGAAGAAAGAGCCCTCCTACCATTGAAAATGGACTTAATAAAATCGTTGGAAGGACCTAATGTTTGCAAACTAAATCAGGGGTGCAATTCGATTATCCAGCTCCTCAATAATGAATAACAACTACAACAATTATTTTAGACAAAGAATACAATGTAACTAACATGTCATAAATGTGAGCTTACCAATTCCAATACGGATATTACGAAGTGCAAGAAAGACCCCAAGAGGAGATCCAACAGCAAAAAATGTATCAACCTAATTAAAGAAAAAAATTATACATAAAATAGTTGTAGCAAACCAACGTTTCCTAATGTTCAACAAGAAAATAAAATGTAACACGCACATATATATCGGAACATATCAAAAGAATTTTCTCTGCTCAATCCCCTCCCCCTGCCGTACCTTAAATGCAAGCTTTTTGTACTTTATATAAGGAGTAAAACTCTTCGATCCATCATCTTGTACAGGAGGTTCCTCTTCTAACATAGGCTCCTTGGGCATACCAACTATACTTTTCTTATTTCCTGATAACGTTTCAAAGATCAAAAAATATCATTTGTACAATTTCTTCCCATAAGAAAACAAAGAAGTGAAAAAATTGGGAGGCACCTTGATTCAATCCCCCATCTGTATCCCTATTAGCAGACATCAATTCAAGCTCCGCTAATTTCTTTTTAAGACAATCAACCTAACAAACGAGAAGTTCAAATAACACATCCTATAAATTGAGGCTGTTGAAAGCATACAATAATGAGTCAATGTGTCAAAGGAAAAGCGTACTTATTCTTGTACGTTGAAAGCATAAAAGAATAAGTTAACCAGGACATGTGTGTACCAATACAGAATCTACTGACCTCTTCTTCCAGGGATTTGATTACTGCATCTTTATCTTCTGAATTCTCAAGTTGTAGCTCAGCAATTTTATTTACACTGGGATCCTCTAAGTCACAGTTACCATTTTTATTTAACCCTTGAAACCCATCACTTGTTAGAGGAACCCTTTTGCAGGACTCGTAATCAGCTTCCCCATAAGTATTGTCTTGCTTAGAAATGAAATCAGATGAATGTGATGTAGTAGGATCAACAACAATGGAAGGCTCTTCCATATGCAGATACATTTGATTCACATTTCTCTCATCTTCCTCTTCAGCAAAGTGCGCAATGTCTGCACATCCATAAACTGCAGTAGAATATTTATCACCCGTACTGCAAGAAGAATTCTGTGTAGAGGATTCATTGTCCACCCCCGAGAACCCTTCACTTCTAGTATGTTCCCCATACATCCAATCCATTGGAAAAGGAGACGACAGATTGTCCTGGTGGCAGAGGATATCATACGAAAGGACACTCCCCAAAGAGTGCCCATATATAGAAACCTATGTAATGAGACAAAATATATAAGAATACTCAAATTGTCAAATCAAATTTTGACAGAAGATACTGATAAAATCATCTTTGAGCACATACCTTTCCATCATATCCTGGATTCCTTCTAAGAAACTTCATATAAAGTCGGTTTAATTGGTTAGAAACCTGAAGAGAAATCAATATGCTCATTTAATCCAAGTTCCATCGAAGTTTGAAGGGCTTCATATCATGAAAATTTGCCAGTACTACATAACCAGTTTTATATCAATTCCACATAGCACTACATAACCAGTTTTATATCACTTCCACATTATAGACAGTATATGGCATCATTGAAAAGGCCTTCACAAAAAGGTTTCTAGTGGTAACAGCATTTATAAGACTATCTTAATTTGGAAAGAGCTTGTGTTGGTTTTGTTCTGGCGAGGGAGTTTCCCTATGCATATAAGTTGTATTTCCTCTTTGGTTTCTATTATAAATGTATACGCTACCAAATTGACAAGTTCTACAAGTCTTGTATAACAATAACTAGAAAGGACTTACAAAAACGGGACAAATACAAACTATCAATATTAAATCCAAAAGGAATAGAAAGGTGAATGTAACTCAACGGTAATTGACATGCGCTCTCGATCAAGAGTCAAAGATTCAAATCTCCCCCGCCTCCAAATGGAGAACAGAGTAGCAAAGAAGAGAACAACCCCTACAAAAGCTAGGGAGATAGAATAAACCTCTCTGATTCAAATTAGCTCAGCAATTGAAGATGAAAAGTCTCCACACTGCCTTTTGATGATTTATTAGTTCAATCACCAGATTTTATACATGCTTTAAAGGAAAATTTAGAGATAAACTACTGCGGTCACTAACAAAGACGTGTTTTGGTGATTCCCTTGGGGCGCTCGAGTCTTCTAAGCCTTTTAAGTGTTCAAAATGTGGAGAATTATTTTTTCCCAGTACTACACTCGAAGAAAGGTGCATCACTCTTCAATTCCTCCAATCACCAAGGAATACAGGTTGTATAGAATAAAATATTTCTAGCCTTTTGGCTCCATCTGCCAAGAAAGTAGTTTCTCATATTTGCAGTTGACAATATTTTACAGTATTAGATTCTGATAGTGTTTTCGTTGAAGAAGTATTTAATTCTTCAAGGATCTGATGTTGATTCTCTCACATCAACAGATGTAGATTTCCCACTGCTTCTTCTCTCACATTATGTTGATTCTCTCACATTATGTTGATGATCTGATGTTGAATGTGATGTCAGTTTAAGTAGTGTGAAATCTACTTTTAAGCTTATGAAAACTATTATTGATAATACTAGTGCATGAAAAAAAATTGGTGATGATTTAGTATCATTATTTCAAGAAAGTAACAAAGAGATTCCTCATTCACTTCGTTCACCTGTGCCTAGCAAACTGACTTAACCTTAGTTAGGCTTGCGATCTTAAGATGCATGAAATTCCTCCCTTCAATTCTCAGGGTATTAGTTGTTGAAGTTTGATTGTTCTATTGCATTTGTGGTTTGGGTTCAATGGTTCTTTCTTGATGTTTGGGAGGAAGAAATCTAGAGCTCCATTTTAGAGAGAATGTGAATGATTCACAAGACTTTCCTTATAACTTAAAAGACCAGACACTTCCTCATCTAACATTACTAACACTGGAAGAAAACTGATTTTGTCACCTTCATTCCACAACTTAGGTTTTTTGTGCCAAATAATGTCTTAACCACCAGTCATAGAGTTTAAAGTTGACCTATTTTCAAAAAAAAAAAAAAAGTTGACCTATTTTCATAAAAGCGCCTCAGAAAGGTTGATCTATGCGAACTCAACTTTGGCAGCATCAGCCCGACAAGACATCTTCTTCTTTGTCAGCTGCTTAAGAGGAGTATCTCATCCTTAAACAGGAGTTGCCACCAAATCAAAGATGGAAAAAAAGTAAGCGGGAGAGCCAACCATTTTTTATTTGAACTAGTATGGTTCTAAAAGGTTACTAGCTTCCATCGTGATAAGTGATCAGAATAGGTATTTCTGACCGACTTATGGACTCAAGCCATAAACCTTAGCCAAGAGTTGAACAAAAGGAGCCTACAAATTTTGGAGCGGGCAGGCAGTTGGTTCAAGTGGACCACGTATAAACACCATTGAACACAGGTTGATCAACCAAGATAAATCTTTTTGAAAAAAAAAAAAAGAGCGAGCAGTATGGAGAGAATTTTAAAAAGACCACCAGCCATCATTGAAGTCACTACCCAACACTCAGAAAACAGGCCAAGAGCTCGCACAACTGCTGAAAAGTATGTACTGATAAGTAGGCAGTAAATACTAGAGGGCCAAAGAAGAACCATCCGCTAACTAACCATGGATAAAGAGAGAAAAAGAACCTTCAACAACCTCTATGACTGAGAGACTATGATCACTCCAGAAAATAAGGAGGCCACAAGACACCCTAACAGCATCCAAAATGACCTCAGATGTTTTTCCAAATACCAGATAGGAAGAAAGAACAGTCCAATTCGCTGAAACATCTGTGGATCCCAAAGTTGAACAGGAGCGCTTACTATTGTTTTTGGAGCATCGTAGAAATATAATCAACCTCCTACCTAAAGAAGAATTGCCTTCTCTTCTCACGTATGCGGTCTTCTTTCTCTCAGGCTTCTTCGTGATAGACTCTATACAGAAATCAGATATTATTGGCTCAGAGCCATTAAGCCATTTGAGTGTCCATCGACCATACTCCCCATACTAAGAAAGCCAACCCTTCTGTTCATCAACAGCTGAGAGGTGAAAGACAACTGCTCTCTTTTGTTTACTTAGTAAAGAACAACAAATTTTGAGAAGTATCCCCAAAATGGCCAAGGGAGAGCCAAACTTCAGACGGCTGTCCCCCCCCCCCCCTTCTCCTCCTCCTCCTCCTCCTAAAGCAACTCAACTAAGGAATAGAATCACCTTATGATCTTTTCATAGAGAGAGACACTTTGTTTAGCATGAGAAAAGTATACATAAATTATGTGGGAGTCCTTTTTGGTAATCACCTGATAGGTTTTATTACTAGACATTGGAGCTTTTTTTGTATAGTCAGTGGCTAGGCTCCTTTGGTGTGGGCTGTTTTTTAATGCCCGTGCTCCTTTTGTTTTGTTTACTTCCATTTATTCTCAATGAATGCTTGGTTTTTAATAAAATAAAATAACGCTAGTGTCTTAGTGCAGGATGAATGACAAAGTTCGGAAGGCAGATATAGGTTTCACCCTTCTTTGATGATATGTATCAGTTGCATAAGAATTATGTATACTGACATCAAAGAACGAAACTAACAAATCATATGTCAGTTAACCCATCTCCAATGAACTATGAAAAACAAGTATAGATAAAATGAAAGTAAAGAGGGATTCTGTTGACAAAAGATAAAATGAAGGTATTGGACAGTAACAATCCAAATAAAGCTTGCACTACCGAGTTGATGATGTCTTGACAATATATAGGGCTCATGTAATACAAAACATCATGAGCAGTCGCACCCAACATGACACGCAAACCCTTCACTCCATCTAAAGTGATTTTTTCAACAGCAGCTTCACCACTAAGCTTCAGACCCTTCCTCCACTGGAAAAAAGAAATGTAAAGAAAAGAAAACAGTTAAATGGAAAATAGCATAATAATAGAAATCAACAAGGTGAACTATAAAATATTCCAGGAAGCAAAGGAGGAGAAGCAAACAGAGATAATAGCATGAAAGAAGGGTTACACATGTAATAATCTATAAGACTTCTAAAGCACAAACAACAATGATGGAACTAACCAAGAAAAAGTTGTTGTGGTTTTACCGTCAGCACAAAGCTTAAAATCAGATTATAAGAGTTATAAATTAATGAATTTGTTCAATATCTTTCGAAGTTCAATATAATCAAATCACGTATTCATGTCCATGTGTAAATAAGAGAATTCTAAAATATTGAGTCAGGAAACAATTACAACACAAAATAGCTCACACATTCAATCCAAATGTAGGGCAAGAAAAGGGGTTGATTAGTTACTTGGCATGGGATAAAAAGAACTCTTTGAGTGCTACGTTGATGGAAAGTGAGGTGCCGCTCTCCAAGACTGGATGTAATATGCCGAAAATTCCCAACATCATCAACTAGATTAGATTTCTCCAGTCTTTGACCAATACCATGAACCATAAACACAAGGTGTCGAACAGGAACCTAAAGCAACAACCACAGATGAATAATGTGGCTTCCAAAGTGACATGATACACGTAGAAAATTTATAAAATCAAGTTAACTATAAACTTATCAAACAAATACAAAATTGACGAGAGTTTAAATCATTAGATTAGATCAAGCAGTTTCACAATATTCAGAAATCTTTATAGCTTTCGCATTCATGAATAAAACAGTTATGTATGGTATTCGAGCAGGTCAAAACTTCAAACAAAGGCTGAACACCTCATCCGTCTAAATTAGTGAACCATCCAAACAAGTAGAGAGGGGATAGACCCTCAATGCCAAGGCCTATGTTATCGTCAAAATGGATGAAATTATTTCAGAGCAGTAATAAAACATGGCTTGATTATCTAGAGGGAATACTTGAAGTTCTAATTAGAGTTCCAATTCCTATCTTCTTATCAAAGAACTTCAAAACACGTCATATATAATTTGGGGGAAATGGGGATGGGCAGTGGTATTATTCACAACTGAAGGAACGTGATTATTTAGAGAATACAGTAAAAACATAATCAACATTTATGAATTGGAAATGGATGCAAAGAAGAACTGGAACAAAATCAATCATAATAAAATTTGTAAGAATGAGAGCAAAACTTCAACTACCGTATGTACTAAATTATTTTGAAACTAAAATGAAGAGAATTTCTATCAATACAGCTTATGAATGCTTTGAAAAGAATTAATAGGGATCTAATGACAAAAGAAAGAAAAGAAAAAACTGGTAGGGCACAGATATGAAGAACTGGAATGAAATATACCAAGTTTTTAAGAATGATATAATAGGGATACAAGGAGCTTGATGTTTTTTCCCCCTTAAGAAATCGAGCTTTCATTGAGAAAAAAAATGAAAGAATATTCGGCATCAAAGAAACCAAGCTCACAAAAGAAACCCAAGTAAAGAAAGGGGT
This sequence comes from Cucurbita ficifolia, assembly GCA_033971965.1. Classification (NCBI taxonomy): domain Eukaryota; kingdom Viridiplantae; phylum Streptophyta; class Magnoliopsida; order Cucurbitales; family Cucurbitaceae; genus Cucurbita; species Cucurbita ficifolia. The sequence goes on from CM066965.1 coordinate 20,668,837, forward strand.
TCCAATCAAGTAAAATAAAACCAAGCGGAAAATTACAAAAGAGCTCAATGATAACATGAAAACAATGTCAAGAAGCTCAATGATAACATGAAAACAATGTCAAGAAGCTCAATGATAGCAGACATACCTGTGAACAGTAATCGTCCATTTCTTCTTCCCTCTGCTGGCGCAAATCATCCTTGAAAATTAGAAGAAATAAAAATGTGAGGGAGAGAACATTAATAAAAAGGAACAGAATACTTTTCCTTTTCCTCCAATTTGGAGCAAACCTAGCCTTTCTTTCTATGGAAGGAACAACAATTTCATTTCCGTGTTCAACCCAACTTTTAATCATCCAACAGTGGCTCTTGCATCATACAGGTTAGAGTACATTTTAGTGAGCTTCAGCATTTAAAGAAAAAGCACAAACCCCCCCCCCCCCCCCCCCCACACACACACACACACACACACATTACATATCCAGTAGGATTCTGAATGGGGGTGGGGGGGATGTAAAGGCAATGGTAAAATTATACTCATAGACTACTAGAAAGAAAGAAGTACAAACTTGAGTAGGTTTAGGAGCGTTAGATAGGGAATAGCCACGCCTTAACTTAATTCCAATGCCACCCAAACTAATAACGCTAGAAATACCAGAAGCATCAACATTCAGCCAAGCCTCCCAAGTATCATCCTCCCCAGTGAAAAGAGCATGAAGTCCCTACATTGGGAATTCCAAGATAAAAAACGTTCCTAAATTCAAGCTATGATGAAACAACAAAATAAGTCTTCATGCTCCAAATAATTTACATACTGGGGTAGATCCTTGTAAATCAACTCGGGATGCAAAAAGTCCAGATGGCTGAAATGTTCTCCGGCGCCACACCTAGATCAAAATCACCTTTATCCATGATTTGCTAATCACTAAGATATCTAGAAAAAATTCAAGTTTAGAAATGAAGATAAACTAGATACTACACAGCAAAAAATGAAACCATTTCACACGAAAGCTTTTTCTTCATCATGAAAACTTGGAGATGCTTTGCATACAAAACTTTCAAACAAGAAGTGAGAGATTGGATAAAAATAAGAGAACAAACAACTAACCCGACTACGATAAGCAATTTCTAACTGTTCAGCAACATCTTCCCGAAGTGGAAGCCAATCAAGTCCTCCTTTACGAGCAAACCAATGGCCTCTCATTACACGACGATTTTCTGCATTCCAATAAACAGGAAAACAATGTCTCTTCACTAAATCTACCTGCATATATAATATCACTTCAGTTGCAAGCATTTGTAAATTAAACAGGGAAAAAAAAAAAGGAACAATTTCACAAGATATTTAAAACTTTGTATATGATATCTACGAAAATTTAGAATATATTCTAAGACTAAATTTTAATCAAACAGAAAGCATACATTAAAAGATTACAAATCCTTTAACTTTTATAAAACTATCTAGAAGACAAACATTAATTGGTAATACTAATATCTCCATAGTTAATGAATCGATGACATTTGGGAAATCAGGTTCATTTTAATTCTCCCCTATTGATGAGCCCATTAACAAAAATAAGTAACATAACTAACATCTTCCCACCTTAGATATTAAAAAAAAATCAGAATGACACATTCCACGAGAAAACACACTTTCAGAAAACAAGAAATACTTTTCATGTCACAGAAACTATACTTTTTTATCACCTAAATCTATTATAATTAGCAACAATTGGAAAGAATGAAGACAAGGATAGTGCCATACAAGATCGTGCTAGTAGAAAACACAGAGGAAATTCTTAAATATAGATTGCATCAAATTGACCTCATAGAGTCCTCCTTTGACAGGAACACCAACTCGCTCTTCTTCAATGTCATACAACTTGATTAATTTAGCAACCTCCGAAGCAGATTCATTTCTTTGTTTATCGAGCCTCAGACTAGTACCAGCTCTTTCTTTTGGCCCTTCACTACATTCAGCAATTTCTTTCCACCAAATAGAAAGTAGTTCTTCCTCTCTCTTATTCAAATGCAGAAAATGTAAAGAACCGTTACATGTTTTTTCCATTTACTTCAAAAAAAAGAAGCAGACAAAACAAAACATAATATATAAATAAATATTTTAGATACATATATAAAAACAGATACAAACATATATATAAAGAGAAACAATAATGTTTCATTAAAATGACGAGGATTTGCAACTGAAAAGACCAAGCCAGATGCGCATACAAAAATGTATTCCAATTGGCATAAATGGGGGGAAATTACAAAAAGGTACTCCAGTTGACATACTATATGTCCATTTTTCAAATACCGGCCAAGGTACTCATCATCATTGAAAGATTGATCTGGAAGTTTCGTGGGAAAGGTAATGTTGATAGGAATGGCTTACCACTTGTCAAATGGGAACTCTTCTTCCCATTGGAAAAAGAGAGCTCGGTCTACATAGCCTAGATAAAAACAAAGCCCTCTTAGTCAAATGGATTTGGCAATATCAATAGGAAAGCTCAGCTCTATGGAGAAAGTTATTGATGAAAAATATGGAACCACCCCCATCAATACTAAACTGGGCAGCACTTCTCTTGTAACAGCAAAAGGTCCTTGGAAAGCTATTCTGAAGCATTGCTCACTGATTCTTGGAAGAATTTATTACAAATTGGGGAATTGAGAAGACATTTCCTTCTGGAAGGACAATTGGCTTGAGGATGACTCTCTTGATTGAAATTTCCCCTACTATTTAAGCTCTCTCAAAAAGGATGGGGCTGTAAGAAACATGTGAATTCTGAGCTTGGCTTTTGGAATTCGAATTTGAGAAGAAATCAGAAAGATGCAGAGATTGAGGAATTAAGCGCTCTTCTACGATGTCTTCCAAATGTCTCGTTTTCACAAAGAACAGATAAAAGAATTTGGAAGCTGGAACCAAATAGTCATTTCTCCACAAATTCCCTCTTGCATGAGCTCTCCCCGTACAGTTTCTTCCCAGCCACTTTATGATCTGATTTGGAAGGGGCAATACCCAAAGAAAATAAAGTTTTTCCTCTGGGAACTAGCACACAAGGCTATCAATACACATGACAAGCACCATAAAAAATTGTCCTACATGGCATTGTCTCCATAGTGGTATGCTTTATGCCATGAGTCATATCTTACTTTCCTGCCTTTTGCAAGGACCTTTTGGAACTTTCTCCCTTCAACATTTAATCGGTACACAGCTCTCCCGGAAGACCCACAACTCTACCTCTCTCTCACCCTTGGGGGCCACCCTTTCAAAAAGGAAAAGAAGCTACTGTGGGAGAATTTTATTGGAGCATTCTGCTGGACCATTTAGCAAGAACAAAACAGAAGAATCTTCCAAGACAGAATCCTCTTATTATACATTTTCACGATGATATAGTCAGTTCAATTGCGACTTGGTGTATATGCTTCCGAATTTCCCATCACTATAGCTTTATCACCCTCCATTCCAACGGGAGAGGTCTATCCAAAAAAAAAAAAAGATTTTGAGAGAGTACACCAACTCAAAGTAATGATAATGACTAGATCAAAAAAAATCCTCAACCTTCCTACATACATCATAGTATACCCTACGGCTCCTTTCTTAACATAATTTCCATAAACCAGCCAAATAATTGTTTCCAAAAACATCCCAGCTCTCCTTTCAATTTTTGTCCATAAAGAATAGGTTCCACCATATCTTTAATTGAAAGATAGCAGCCCAACACCAAGTTAAACATACAAAGATTCTAGTTCCAGAAAGAGTTTGCAAACAAACAATGAACGAAAAGATGGTGTTGGTTCTTTTCGTCATGGCTTTTACAAATAATGCCCAATTTGGAGAGAGATGGTGACCAAAAAATGTCTTTTGAATCTTACCATACAGCACTCAATTTCCCTAATGAAAAGGTAAACAAAAAAAATTATCCATCTTATAGAATTTTTTTACCCCACTCTTATGCTGTCATTCTCATCTAAGCCATATAGGTCCTCCATAAAGTGGTGAACCAGAGAATGTTCCGAGAAAACTCTTTTATCTTTGTTGTAACAATATTAAAGAAATATTAACACACAGAAGATGATAAGATAATTAAAATGTACACTCCTTATAAAGTGGTATCATGGAATTTTCTATCCCTCACTTGATTAAAACTACAATTAGCATCCGAAAATGAATTCAGCACACATGCAGGTGAGTGGGCAGACAATTTCATGAGTTAAAAATATTGTAGAAGGTAAATTCAAGATGGTTCACTACGAGCAATTCATGAAATATGGGTGAACATAAGCATAACTGACTACCCAAGAGGTCGAAAAATACACCTGCAAGAAATATGCCTCTATTGCAAGAGAATCCCTCATGCCAAATCGAAAATAGTCACCCTTCCCAACTATTTCAGTCTTAGGAACTGATGCAGCTAGCTCTGTTGAAACAAAAGCAGCAGAAAGTCATCAAAAGGTTTGAAAGCCCTTTGATTCAAAATCTCCTATCGAACTCCTATGTTTAACGAGAACATATTACAACGGAAAAACAGAGGTGACAAGAATAGAAGGAAACCTTCATAAGATGAATATAAATAACTACAACTAATTATTTCAAAATAGAAAAGATAAACAAAATATATACGTATTTATAGTTGCAGAAGTTTATAAGGAAGGCAATGGATGGATAAATTTTTTGAATTATGTCTTCCTAAAACAGGCTTCTCAGTATATCCTCAAATATGATTCGTCCTTAAGCTCTCAAAAAGTTTGTATCAGTTATTTTCACCTTCGTTTTCTACTTTGTTCATCAATTTTGCCCAGGTCGCATTCGAAAACATACCATTAATGATGAAAAAAATGAAAAGCGCTCACCATTCCCAAGCAAAGGTACTTTACAGAAATACCAGCGAACATCGCCGCCGTCGGAAGGACTCCTTGTCTGTGCAAGATACTTCTGCCTACCTTCGCAGTGCTCGATGACATCCTCCAATTTTGCAATGTTAGAGGGCGTGTTTTTCAGCGAATCAGGGGACGCTTCTGAAACTTCAGAAGAACCTATAGCTGCCAAAGACAACATGTCACCGCCAACCATATCTTTCGAACTATTTACATCCATTTTGGCGCCTGATCGAATAATTTTTGCCTCGGAACCTATCACTAAGAAAGAGGTTCCGAAGCAATAACAGGACAGGTTAGCTCAGAGGATTTAGTAAATTTGCTTCCGTCAAGAAAATGGTCAACTATGACTTGAATCCAACACCCAGCTAAAATCCTTCAAGATCCTAGAAGCACACAACCACATAACGAAACAAACAATTACGATGACGAGAAACAGAAGGCACCCAATTGAAGTATCACACACGCCAGCCTGCAGAGAAATTTGATTCTAACTTGAAAGGAATGGCGAAACAGGGTTTGGCTGGTAGGGGTCAATAAATGGGCTTCAGCAAGCACAATGTAGAGGGGCTGGAATTACATGGGACCACGTCGGGTTCCAGACGGCTGCTGGAGAAGATGGGAATCAAAAGCCATTGAGACCATTGCCTTGCATGTTCGATCCAAGGGAATAGCGGGGACGGATTCGGTGAGAAAAAGTAGTGTGGCTGTGGCTTCGGCTTCTGGTACGGTTGGAGACAGGCGGTGACAGACGCAACCGCACCGGCACGGTGGTCAACTTGGAATTAAAATGTTTCAATTATTTTTGTTCTGTAGTCGTTTGGTTTTTTCGTGGGAAAATTTTCTGGCTCTTGCAATCGTCGCGGGAATTTGGTTGAAGAAACATTTTTACCCTAAGATCATCATTTTAGTATGAATTTTCAAGCTTTCTTGTAATTAAATTTTTTATTTCCAAATTATAATTTAATATATGTAAGGTCTTTAAATAGATTGGGTTGAATCAATAACACTAACTGAAGCTTGAAGAGAAGCGATTCATTTATTATGGCACCCAACACAAGGCCACATGAGAAATTATTCGATTTTTCCGCCACCCACCAACATGATTCCGTTAAACTATGGCATATTCTCTCGGCGCCCTGCTATCATTTTGACCTCAACTTTTGGCTGCTCATTGTTTGGCTTTAATCTTCAATATTATATCGTCTCGCCATAATATTCTATTTCTTTTCCTTTTTCCCACCTGTTATTTTCCTCTGCTCTGGATTGGATCATCATTCTTTCCCACACTCGTGTCTAATTCCCCCAGCAAAATCGTTTCGGATATGGATCTCTTTACTGTAAATCTCAAGAACACCGCCACCTTCTCACTCAAACAACCAATTTCTCCCAGCCTGCCGAAGACTACGAGGAGATTTTCCTCTTCAAATCTCTTTGGCGCTCAACTTCTGCGCCTGCTTGAGATCCCACTTTTCAGGCCTTCTGCTTCTCGCTCTTTTCTGGTCACAGCGGTTGCCAAGAAGAATCGCGACAATTCTCCCTCTCCTGGTACTTTTTTTCTTCCAAAATTCTTGATTTCTTGGGGTTTCATCGTCCCTAATTTCCCTCTCTTCTTCTTTGTTTACCCTTCTGTCACGATTCCTTTTCACATTTCCCTGGCATTACGATATTTGCCGTTTTGCTCTGCTTGGGAATTAGGATATAATACTGACTGTAGAATTGTATATGTAAGCTTGAAACCTAAAATCAGGACATTAACCTCTGGGGGCATCATGCTTCTCGCTGTTTCGGTAGAGCTATGTAATAGGTCTTAAAATACTCAAATGTTGCACTGCACAATCCAATCCTGAAAGTTTCCTCTTCTTTCTAGTTCTTGTTACTGGATCAACTTTGTAAGAAATTCCTGCAAAGATTCTTAAATCACATTGGATTTTCCCAATAAGATTTGTATGTTCTGTATCAGTTTCTTTTTTTTCTTTTTTCTTTTTTTCTTAAATATAAAGTGCCTTTTTGGAAACCGTTTTAATATTTGTTATCTGTGCCCACCATGAGAAATATCATTTTTTGTTTCTCTTTCTTAAGTGCAGGAAATGGAGACCATTCGGTTCCTGGAGATGACGCTAAATCAAACAATATTTCTGATGCCAACAAAACTAATGAATCTTCTGCCCAAAAATCACATCATATTAATTTGGACTGGAGAGAATTCAGAGCAAACCTATTTGCCCGTGAGCAGGTGATTTATCATGCTTTTAAAAAATTGATCATACTCCTAATGGGAAATGGGTATAATCTGGTAATTATGAGATACCGCGTCTTTAGTTCACTAGGGTGGTTATCTTTTCTTGCATTAGAAGATTATGGTGTTACCTGGTTTCATGAGGTAGGATAGGTGAAGAACATAAATGCAGACAAAACAGGGTCAGGTCAATGAAAGAAATGTAAACTCCTTGATCCAATGCACTATTCTTGTGTGGTGTGAATTATTTGCAGGCAGAGAAGGTGGAAGCTGACATTAACGTCCAGAATGCAAAGGGTCACGATTCTAGGCCTCTGGGCCTGAAGTGGGCACATCCCATTCCTGTACCGGAGACTGGGTGTGTCCTTGTGGCCACAGAGAAGTTGGATGGTGTTCGCAGTTTTGAGCGAACAGTCATCCTTCTCCTCAGATGTGGAAACAGACATCCTGAGGAGGGGCCATTTGGGGTTGTGATTAATTCCCCGCTCCACAAAAAGATCAAGCATATGAATCCAACCAATCTTGACTTAGCAACTACATTTTCTGATTGCTCTCTACACTTTGGAGGGCCTCTTGAGGCGAGCATGTTTTTGATGAAAACAGGAGAAATATTGAAACACCATGGATTTGAAGAAGTGATCCCAGGCCTCTGCTTTGGCGCTCGAAACAGCCTTGATGAAGCTGCAGTGCTGGTGAAGAAGGGAATCCTTAAACCTCAGGACTTCAGATTCTTTGTGGGCTATGCTGGGTGGCAACTGGATCAATTGAGGGAGGAGATTGAATCAGATTACTGGCATGTGGCAGCTTGTAGCTCAAATCTAATTAGTGGAGCCGCATCAGAGGGGCTGTGGGAGGAGATTTTGCAGTTTATGGGTGGTCGCTATTCAGAGTTGAGCCGAAAGCCCAAGCAAGATATGTAGCTACCTATTTATTTCAAGGAACACTCAAAATTCTCAACTCAAATGTGTAAATCTAAGTTAAAGCCATCAAAAGCTGGAAGCCAAATGTACAGAAGTTAGCTCGCTTTCGAAATTTAGAACACATCATTCCTTTCTAAGGACAACAACGGCCTTCTTTAGCCATTTATAAATATAATTTATGTGGGGTATAATTATAATTTTTTTTTGTGAACAAAAAATAATTTTATTTCCTTACTATTTTGTTTGTTTTGAAGAATACTTTTTTTATTTTTACAACAATAGTAACCAAATTTGTTTTGCACGAGGGTAGTTTCCACTTTCCTGAAATATATACTTTGTTTATGAGATGTGGCTTCATTTTTTTTCTTTAATCCTATTCCATTCAAGTGACCTTAAACTAATAAATATATTATTACTGATCTGTTTTAAATCAATTTTGTTAGGATTTTGATGATCAAAATCTTAGAGGAAGTGTTAGAATTAAGTGGTTTCATGATGTATATAGATAATTTATTTCATTTTGTGTACTTTAAACTTGAATATAAAATTAACAAAAACTTGGTGAATTAAAAACGCTAGAAGGAGGGCTTGAACCTCCGACCTTGTGGTTAACAGCCACACGCTCTAACCAACTGAGCTATTCCAGCTTTTGAACTATGCGAAATAAATAATATAAATAATGTAAATAATTCAAGGGTCCACGACCATGGTGAGTCGACCCACGTTTCAGAAAGAAACAAAAAACAAAAACCTTACCTCGTCACTGTTATTAATGCAGCTCCAAGTTTGAAGTTTGAATTTTGTTCGTATTCACACCGAAAGTCTTGGCTTTGACGACACCATTGTTTCTGTATGGCACCGTCCATTTTCCCATCCACTCACTTTCATTTTCCCTCAACCTTATCTTTCCATCGTTTTTATCAAATTTTAATATACAGCTCGCGTACTAATAATAATAAATAAATAAATGGAACACAATCATATTAGAAAGGGAGAGCTTTGAATTTTAAATATATATGATATTTAATTTTTATTAATTTCAAGAGAATCCTTTTCTGCGTACTAAATTCAGTATCTTTGTTTCTAGCTTTTATAGCACAACCAGTCATGTTCTTATTTCTTAGGATACGACCACAATTTCCAATTTTTTAATTTAATTCGTATATTTAATACAATTTAATCTCTCGAGTCGACTTTAAATCATGGAAAGGTGGAGATCCTGCCCGGCCCCGACGGAAGTCTAATGGAAAATTGATCAATATTCGATAAAATTATCATAAGATCCCCGCCGTTAATCACCAATGATCAAATTGACACTCACAGATAATCTTCGATGGAAATATCTCGATCTCGATCTCGATCTTGATCATGCATCGCAGTATATCTCTCGTATCCCGATCCGTGAAATGCCCCTGCCCCGCCGCTGCTGCCCCGATCAGGCGAGCTGTTGCATATATATTGCGCATCGACGGCCATGGCAGCGTCGGAGGCTGCCTTCTGAATGGAGCCAGGCGACATGTCGTCCCGGATAAGGAGGTGGTTGGTCAAGGGCAGCACCATGGGCGGGAAGTTGAGGTGGTCGAGGTTTGAGGGTCTTCTCAGGCAATAATATGCGACGTCGTGAGCCACGGCGGCAGCCTCCGGCGACGAGTAAGAACCAAGCCACATGCGCTCTTGTGTGCCCGGAACTCGAATCTCTGACACCCACTTCCCCCACTTACGCCGTCGTACGCCCTTGTATTTCTTTGTCTCAGGAGGACTAGTGTTGGAATTAGAAGCCATGATAAGATGAATTGAGTTGACAATGGATGGATATATTTTTGGAGTGGAAGCTGGAGGTAAAGGAGGAGGGAAGTGATGGGAAAGAGGAAGAAAGTTTTTGGGTTTTTATAGGTTGAAATCCAAGAGGAAAGTCAATTGCTAAATTTGGTGAATTGAATATACTAGTATTGCAGCATATCCAATAGGATGGCGTATTGGTCCAAATTTTCAGAGTCAAAGTCAAAAGTATATATATGTACAGAGATTGGATAAAATAATATTATTTTATTGCTAAAATTAATATTAGCAATTAGAATGGCAGGGAAGGAAATATGCGTCTCCCGCCTCCCTCCGCTCCGCCAACAATAAACGTGTTGAACCATTTAATTTGATGCAAACTCCACGTCATCCCTTCCGTCCAATCACCGCCATCATCTGCTTCCCCCTGCCTCCCATTTAATTTTATACTGTGAAAGATATTATGAACACAAATGAGTTGGAATTAAAAGTGGTTTGTTACTGTGGGCCTCAAACTGCAGGTCTCCGGACCGAGTCACTAATTAAATAATAAATACACTGATTATTATTCTTTTATTATAAAAATATATAAAGAATTGGTCAAATACATTGAGTGCACGTGATTAAAAGAAACGAGAGTTATTAATGCACGTGTCTCTTCTTTTCTTTTTTTCTTTTTTTCCAAACTGAGAATCAAATTCCGGAAGGTAGTGCAAGCCTAATGTAAAAGCACAAAGCCCCCAAACTCCCAAGAGCTTACCAAAAAAAGTAGGTAGATTCAAATATTTGTACTACACATCTTTATTTATCTAATTTATATCATCAGCTGAGAGGGACGGGTTTTCCTAATTTGGTTTGACTGGAACCACAATTTGATGTGTGAAAATTGGAATTTTTGTGTGACCATATGCTTCTTTTTCTACATTAATTAATGCTCCCATGCCCTTCCTACTTGCTCCCCCGCCTCACCTACGTCATAATTTAGATACCCTTATATTTATTTTTTCCCTTTTTACAGAAATATTCAATTTTAAGTGGTTTTGGTTAATTGAAGATATCAAACTAAAATCACTCGACAAGCCGTGCGAAACATTTTTTATTCTCTCTCTATGATCTTCCTTGCTTGTCCGCCTGATGTCCTCTCTCGCAGTTTGAGAACCCGCAGTTCCGGTTTGTTGCTGCACCTAACTCATCTCGCAGTGACACTCGGAGTTCTGCTCCTCCACAAAATCAATTATTGTCTGCTTTGTTGGTTTGATGATAGCGTGTCTCCGTTCCTCCTGTGTTGGTATATGTTCTGGTTCTCGAGCGTCATTCATTTTGTCAGTCTTTGATTCATATTGATTTCATTGGCGTTTGTTGATCGACGCTCATTGTGTCATCGTCGTCACTCTTAATCAGGACTGTTGTTGATGATCGAGTTGTGTCGTTGCCGTACGCCACACATGAGCAACCGTAAAAAATGTCATATTTAGCCAAATATGCTTCACTAATTTTTATTAATAACAGAAATTATGAGAAAGATAAAATAATAGAAACCTAACATACTTTGCAATCATCAAATATCACAAAACAAACAATTTAGTACCTTATGCTAAATCTACTTGCATCACTAATAAAACAATTAAATGATTTAGTGTCAACTTAAAGTACCTTATGCATCTTACGTATTTTATTTAATGTTCCATCTGTATATCATACTAAGAAAAATTAGGAGACAGCTTTTCTTTTCTTTTTTTTCGTAATAAAAACATATGTCATGAAGAAAAGAAAAGAATAGAAAAGGAAGCAGAAAAACGTGGGAAACATGACCAAATAGAATACATGGACAAGAAGGTTTGAAGAACCAAAAAAAGAAAAGAGACAATTATCCATATCCGAGTTCCCAAAGGCTTCGCGTTAGGATCTGAAACATGAGAAGAAACATACAGATTTAAGGTTGTGGAAAACGAGGAATGGTTCAAAAAAAAAAAAAAAAAAAAAAAACAACGCGATTCTAGGATCTCCGAATCAACGCTTTATCCACTCTCAAACCTCTGTCTCCCACCGCACACAAACACTCACATATATATACGTACACCCCCATCCCATACTTTTCCATCTCAATTCAAACACTACCGCCCTTTCTTCCTTCACCTTCCATATGGTACCTCTCACCCTCTATCTCGCTTTCCCTTTCATTGTTCATATATTTTCAATGTGCCTTTTTGTATCGCAGGATCCAGAGAACAATATCCAAAGCCATGAAGAAATTCATCCCGATCAGGCCACCGATTCCACGACGCCACCCGAAGAAGACAAGCCCCATGCCCAACTTAACAACTGGCTGCCCATCACCGCCTCCAGGAAAGCCAAGTGGTGGTACTCCGCTTTTCACAATGTCACCGCCATGGTGGGCGCGGGGGTGCTCGGCCTGCCCTTTGCGCTGTCTCAGCTTGGATGGTTTGTTGTTTTATGCATTTGTAGATAGATAGGCAGTTGGGATGAAATGATTGGATTTTAATTTAAGTTGTTGATATGATATATATATATATATATATATATTGCATATAGGGCCCCTGGAGTGACGGCGATTGTGCTGTCTTGGATTATCACGTTCTACTCGCTGTGGCAGCTGGTGCAGTTGCACGAGGTGGCTCCCGGGCGGCGGTTTGACCGATACCCGGAGCTTGGGATGTACGCGTTCGGGCCCAAGCTTGGGTACTGGACCATAATGCCCCTCCAACTCACTGTTCAGGTAGCTTCCACCATTGTGTACGTTGTGACCGGGGGCAAGTCCCTGAAGAAGTCGTGCGAGCTTCTGTTTCCGGACACGTTCGATGAAATCCGAGAGACGTACTTCATCCTGTTCTTCACGGTGCTTCAACTAGTGATGTCCCAAAGCCCGAATTTCAACTCCCTGAAAGGAGTGTCCCTACTTGCTGCAGTCATGTCCTTCGCCTACTCCATGGTGGCTTGCGTTGCATCCTTCATCAAAGGAAACGAGGACCACCACTCCCACCAAGTCACGTACGGGGTTCGATCCCACACCGCCCCCGGCCAGGCCTTCGACGCTTTGAACGGAATTGGGACCATCGCGTTCGCATTTGCGGGGCACAGCGTGGTTCTGGAAATACAAGCCACCATTCCGTCTACGGAAGAGAAGCCGTCGAAGGTGCCGATGTGGCGTGGGGTTACGGTGGCTTACGTGATTGTTGCCATCTGCTACATCTCGGTTTCCATATCCGGATATTGGGCGTTTGGGATCGCTGTGGACGACGACGTTCTTGTTTCCCTGGAGAAGCCTAAGTGGCTCATAGCTGCTGCCAACTTCATGGTTTTTCTGCACGTCATTGGGAGCTACCAGGTTAGTTAATTATTTAATTTAATTTTTATTTTTCTTGTATCCACTATAATAATATTGTGTTACCCCTCCTAGGTATTCGCAATGCCCGTGTTCGACACCATAGAATCAGCTTTAGTAGAAAGCTACCGATTCAAGCCAAGTCGAGCACTGCGACTCATTGCCCGCAGCAGTTACGTCGGTAAGTACATTCTAACTAAAATGGAATCAATTTTTATTTAAAAATAATTAATTGAAGTGTATGGGCCTCCACAGCATTAGTAGGATTTGTGGGGATGTGCATTCCATTTTTTGGAGGATTACTGGGATTCTTCGGCGGATTAGTGTTTGCTGCCACCTCATATTTTGTAAGGTTTTAATTATTTTATTTTTAAAAAGGGAATAATGAATAATGAATAATAAATAATAATTGATTTGAATCATGGCAGGTGCCTTGCATCATGTGGTTGATAATTAAACGACCCAAGCCATGGAGCTTCCACTGGATTGCATCTTGGGTACGTAATAAAATTAGATGATTTGATTTGATTTTATTTACGAATTTGGGGGATTTTGGTCTGCAGACGGCGACGATCATTGGAGTATCGATTGCAGTTTTGACGCCCATTGGGGGACTTCGCCAGATTATTCTTTCATTCAAGTCCTTCAAGATTTTCTCTTAACCTTTTCGCCTTCTCGTTTGTACATAGTTTAATTTCTTTCCATTTTTTTTCTGGGAGGGAAATTGCTTAGCTGTCTTGCCTCTTTTCCTTTTTTTCATTCTTTTGTTCACTTGGACATCTTTTTGTCTTCTAGGATTCAATTTACAATCCTTCAAATTATTTCTTTCAATATTTTAGTAACACATACACACTTCAATCATCACAAGTAGAATATCAAGAAAAATGGGTCAATTATGTGCATTCAACTATAGTAATAGGATAATCCATAAATAATTAATTATAATGATTAACATAAATTAATAATATTTATAATAAATTGATTAAAATATATTATTCCTTTATGAATTAATATTTCCATATTTATTTCATCGTGGAGGTTTATGCTTGTTTTTTTGAAAGTGATCCCAAAATATGTACATCCGTGACTCTTTCTCACTTAAAATACTTTTTTAATCAATACTTATAAATTATGTAATTTATTTTGTTTTCTTAATTCTTTTTCGATAAATTTTAGAAATATCGCCAATTATTATTATTTAACAAAAAATAAATAAAGAGACGAAGTTCAATTCTCACACTATTAATTCATATAAAAGAATACGGCAGAAACCAATTAACCTACCTCACATTATTCCTCTCTCCACTGCTCTACGATCCAGGTGCCGAACGGAGCTTCAACCAAGCAATCGCATCCGGCCTCCTGAATCGGAATCTCTTTCCGATTTCTGCAACATTGGTGAGAATTTCTGCATGAACTCTGTTCGCTCAGAAGCTGACACTCAGCATTCGCGTGAAAATAATGCAGTTTTCGAGCAATGGAGGCAACCTTTCTACAAGTTTTCTATCTTATCTCTGCCTCTTGCTCAAGCTTTTCGCTGTGAGTAAATATATATAAATTTGCGCGTTTACATGATTTTGAATTAGCACTTCTGATGAAGTTGCCTTGATTACTTGATATTGATATCCACCGAAAGACTCCGAGAACTGCCGCGAGTTACTTGTATTCTTCATTTTACATCCTCATGATATTAATCTTCATTTTGATATGTATTTTTTAAAAGTTGTAGGGAGGTGATCCGCTCTTTATTTCATTCTAACCATCTCTCCGGATTGTTTATTTTTTTTCCAGCTCATTATGTGTCTTTATTTTTGTGTTTCATCTGGTATTTTTACTTGATATCCTCCTTTTCCTAGTTTTTTCTACAATATGCAATTCCGGTGTGGAACGTATTTTAAACAGATACAGTTGCTAAGATTATATGTCATATCAATGCAATTAAATGGAACCGACAGTTGTACGCGGTAGACCTAGGATTACATAATCGCAAAGAGATGACAGGCTGATAGACACATAGGATTAATAAGATTTAGCCTATCTACTTTGCTATATTCTTTTATCCTGCTTACATTATTTTCTGTCGTTTAAATCAAGTTTTTGCCAATGCTTACATTCTAGCATCTAAAACTAAGATTTAATATCTCACAGACTGGCCTTGACAATCAAATGTAATAGAATCAAACAATTGTTCCGAGAGATTAGTCAAGGTGCACCACAAGTTGGCCGGACTCTCATGGATATTAAAAAAAAAAAAAAAGAAGTTAGGGTAAAACAAGTATTTATCTGGTTCTGGTCAGGAAATTGCTCATATCAGTAACCTCTTATCCTTATATGCTGTCTCTCATCTTGTTGCTAATTGCAGGTAGCCACATCTTCCTTCTCTTCATTGGCAAGACTTCTATGGGGCTCAAGAACAGTGTCGGTTAGTTCTCTCAGCAGGAGGAATATTAATTTGGTAACGTGTCTTTCTGATTATGCAGTTATCATATTTCAGACGCCAAAACAACACTATCTTCTTATAGCTTGGGGTTAACCTTTATTGAATTACATAGGTTATATTGGAACAAAATATATGTTACGCATGGAGGAGTTGGATTTCTATGGAGTTTACTAGGAAGATATGAAGAGTCAGAGTGGCTTATTGAGTTGGTAACAAAAAGGAATGCAGTTTTGAAATGAATTTGGTCGACCTATTTTTTGTTGCACCAATATCCCATATATAAATCTAATTTAAAGCTTGAGCTGTTGACTTTATGGCCACCTCTCCTCCATTTTACTCTGTAAAATCATCCTGGTACCTAAAAATGATTTATTTCATGCAAATAGATGCAGTTTTATTTGGAACGCATTTTCTTTGAATATTGGTTTGATATTTAGCTTTTATTTGTCTTGAATGAATGGAAAAGATACATAAAAAAACTGGTTTTTTGTTGCATCCTGAAGCTCTACGACGCAATTATTTCTGTAACAAGTTTCCCAATTTCCACTTGTTGAAACAGAGTTGTCCGCCATCATGGATATAGTGTACAGTGTGAATATCCATTCATAGGGAACTGCCTCAACAGACCCACCACCCAGAAAGTTGGAACTTTTCTCATACGAGAACAACCTGGTATGCTGATGGGCTATCCTCCCTATATTACATATACCTGTACCCTGTTTATCTCACCTTTTCAGTTTCATCCATAACATCACTAAATTACCTTCGCCATGATTCGTTATCGTAATATTTAAGAGTAGGTAGCGGAGAGAACCCGTGTTATTAGCACAGCTAAGCTAACTCTGTTTTATTGTTCTTTTCCGTCAGCTTCATAAATCCGGTGGTCCGTTTTTCGTAGTTAGGGTCTATTAGGTTGTAAGTTTGAAACTGGATAATAGTTGGTTGGGTTAGCACTGTGTTAATACTGCTTAAAATGCTTTAATGGGACCTTTTTTTGTGGACTTGTTTTTTCTGGATGCCCTTGTTTTCTTTCAATTTTTATTTTCAATGAAGTTCGTTTCTTATATTAGAAAAAAAAAAAAAAAAAAAAAAAAACTACTTGAATATGCTGAGTATCCAGATAAGTAGCATGAATATTTTACACTCTCACACCGTAGGATTGAATCAGATTATTTGTTTATTTTAATTTCCCAACATTGTTACTCTCTCTGCTTATATTTTGGTTGAAGAATGTAAATGGATGAATGAATGCTCAACTTTAATATGTTGTAATGTTATGTTATAATACAAATATGGATAAACTTTCCAGTATACTCGAAGTGTGCGCGAGGCATTGTGGGAGTTGGAGCTTCCTTGCATCTTTCATAAACGTGGGAGAAGGATCATAACGGACAAAGTTACTTCTCAACATCTCCGGATCAAAAGCGGTTTGCTATTTGATTTCCGTCTGAATATCTCCATGCTCTTGAGGTTATGTTATTTCTCTCATTGTCATGGTGGATTTTATAACGCAACCCTACTGCATTTTTTTTGACATGGAAACACGTAGATATCAAATCTTAAATAGGTGATCGCCATAGTTTGAACTCAACAAGTAGATATCAAATTATAAGTTTAGTTTCACTTCACTTATAATTTGACCTAAATTTAATTCTATCGAACTTCAACTTTCCTTTTTTACTTGTTAGTTTGAAAATTTGTATGAAAATTTGTAGTTAGTTTGAAAATATGTATATTGCATGTCCTAAATAGTTAGTTTGAAAATTTTCAGTAAGCATGCAAACTTTCTTTATTTAACTATGTCCTAAATTTGTAGAAAATTTGCATGTGTAACCTTTCTTTGTTTAACTAAAAAGTTGTAGTTATATTTCAAAATTTGTATATTGCATGTTTACTGTTACCTCCCTTGTGTGAAATATCTAAACCCTAAATATCAGGTACGTTATTTTGTCGATGCCAGTACTGGTATTGAAACTGGCAGTTACAAGCAGATTTTGTCAGACATGTTCTGCAGCCACCCTGCAATTTTGGCGTCTGATACCATTACATGCCTTACCTGTGAAGCAATACAACTCTTTGCCAAACAATTTTATAGTCGCAAATATATTTTCGTACAAGAAGAAAGCAAGGGTATTGATTGCATTCTTAAATATTTTGTCCTAAATCCCTATTGATGAGTATGTTGAATGTAATATTAGTTTTACAGTATCAACAAAAGAACTTGAATGCTAGATAGACCATATCTTCAATTAGATCCTACAAACGAGGGAATTCTGAGGATGAAAATTTAGAGTGACCAGTTGTACTTGCCCCTAGTATAGTATGATCAGTTGATAAAATTGTTCGGTGAAACAAAACATTGTTGGCAATATTCAAATTACTTATTTGATGAGCTCGTCATGAGATGATTGCTGCGGCTGGCAGGGCTAGATGATTGCGCCTACCCTCAACGAATTTCTGATGATATTGCCGAAATTTGCCTGCCTTGATTGCTTCTCTGATTGATCGAAAAAATCCTAAATAATGATGAGTATTATGTCTGCAATAAGATGAGAACCATTACTGTGAGAATGAAAATAGAGACAGACGACTAAATATTTTCTAAGTAGTCAAATGTTCTTACATCTCCAGCAGTATTTGAGCCAGCATTTCGTGGACATTTAGCAAGTGATTTATATAAGCCTTGGTATGGTTCAGGCAAGCATAGCAGTTACACCCCTCGAGAATTGGTGATGTATCTTTCCTGAACAAAACAAATAACCCATTTTTAGCAAATATAACAATGCAAATTAGGATCTAC
Source organism: Cucurbita ficifolia (assembly GCA_033971965.1). Taxonomy (NCBI): domain Eukaryota; kingdom Viridiplantae; phylum Streptophyta; class Magnoliopsida; order Cucurbitales; family Cucurbitaceae; genus Cucurbita; species Cucurbita ficifolia. The sequence continues at coordinate 20,687,214 of CM066965.1, forward strand.
GATTAGATAATAAGGAATTAAATATTGCCAAATCAATAATAGACTGAAGTATTGTTAAACTTACCGATAAAGTGTTGCTCTTAAGTTGATCTTTGTCCGATCACTTGCATCGTCGTTCAGGTGCGTGTCAGGCCGTTTCTCCGCAATTCCATTCAGTGGGAAGGTGAGAGCAAAGCCTCCAAGGGTCAAGTGATATATGTACCTGCAACACAGTAATTAAACTATTTATAGAGCTCATTCAGCAATGACAATCACAGAAAGATAAACCATATTCAAAATGGATAGCATACGCAGAGTCAAAGAGATCGACTCCAGCAGCAATACCCTGCAAGATCTCCTCTGCAACATCAAAGAAAACATATATCCAAACAAATTATTGTTTGAAGCGAGAACCCAATGTAAAATAGAAAACTTGGTGGAACATAGGATGGGGCAACCAAGATGAACGATTAAACCTCTAATTGGTCAGATGCCATCCAACATTTTATCAGGGGTGGCTAACTAATTGAGTCGTATAGTCTATGATTATGATATTGAGCTCACATTTGATGCCTATTTCATTGATTCAAGTGAAGAATTCACTAATTTATAAACTACAGAAGCTCAAAGTACATAGATTTGGAACTTTGCGGTTACGTTATGTGTGTGTATATAGACTATAGTAACAATAATGATATTTAGTAAAACTAATTTGATTGACAAGCGACAATGACAAAATGCACTACGGGGTCATCATAAAGCGTGTCAAAAATGATTGAACCAAAATTCTTAGTCACAAGCTACAAAAAATATTAAAAATATGTATGTATTTTCAGCTTCCATAGGCTGGACACAGAAATCCAATCGAAAGTCGAAACAGGATGTATACTTCAAGCAACTCAACCTAAAAGATTGAAAAACTATACCTGGAAGTCCGAGCCCACATATCATGCGTGGCAATTCCACTGGTAAGACATCCTGTCCAAACAATGAAACAAATTACCAGAAGCACGCTTCTTTTTTCAAAAAAGATAAATTCTGATATGGTTTATGATGCTTATGCTTCACAACTCATGGGAGAAAATGTAGAATAAAAAATGGACATCACAGAAACAGAGCATTGAATTGAGGTACTTAGAACGCCGATGATAAAGATAATATATATATACACACACATACATGCATACATACATACATACATACACACATGGAAAGTGCAGGAAAATGACGGGGAGAAAGAGAGAAAAGGGATATGGCGTTGTTAAACAAAGAAAGGTTACACAAACAAATCCAACTTGCTACCTATTAAGCTTCAAAGTTCAACTCATTAACTAGTAGGGTTCGCATGCAAACCATCCACATCCCCAGTTGGTGCAAGAAATGGACGGGGACGCCTAAAAAACTAACCTAACAATATTATAAGCCAAATTATTACCGTAACAGCATCAAGTAGGGCAGAACGCTCATCTATGCTCTCTCCAAGCCCAAAACCGCCAATCCAATAACCTACCAAAATTTGTTTGATGAAACTGAGAAATTAGAACAAGCGTTGGAAGCAAAGATAGAAATGATAAATTTAACTGAACAAACTAGAGTTGAGAAACATTTATGTGGGAAGCCAGGGACAATAATCATTCCTTACATACGAGAGAGGGTCAGGGGCGTTATGACGAGAATCAGAGGAACGAAAATATTGGCATTCTGTTCAAAATTTTATTTGTATGCTAATGATTTAAAAACATGTGTTTAAAGATAGCCTAAACAAATTTTGGGAGATGCTAAAAATTGATATTGCTCAAAATTAGTTCTCCAGCTATGAAATCTTGAGCTAATTGCCACTATTTCACCTTTATATATCAAAGAAAAAGTTATTGAACCTGATACATTACGCTTAACCACCTCTAAAGCACATCTTTGGCGTTCTTCCATATCATTGCCTCCAACAATAGCTCCAAAAATAGCCCCACCTGTCTTCATTATAATAATAAATTGATTGTTCCAAATCACTCATGACATTACTAGGCAAAGAAAAATGTAAAAAGCACCAAATTTAGACATAAAAACTAAATACTATCACTTGATCATGACAGGGTTTTCATATTGCTTTTTCATCGATGAGTCCTAAACAAAACAGTCATATAACGTAAGATGCACTCTAAAAATTGTAAGAATCAACCTTTACTTATTTTACTGAATGTATATGGCCCAATGCTCTTGTTTTTGAGGGAATTCTGAAAGCCATAAGAATGATACTCTGGAAGCACTGAAAAGTCATCAGCCATAATATCCAGAACATTTTAACTCTGAGGAACCATTTGGCACAAAATACTTAAGAAACTAGTTTTGGGCACAAAAACTAAGAGGTAGGAACTCTTTTTTTCAGTTAGAAATGAAAACTTCATTCCCAACATAGAAGGAGAATGTAACCAAAAGGCATGGGAGGTAGAATCCTTGTTCCTCAAAACAAACCCATAACAACACTCATCTAGGAGGATCTTAAAGTTACTAAAGTTACAACAAAATGAACGGAGGCTGCTCTAATTAAAAGCCAGAGGAACAGGGAAAATGTTGGTTTCATTTGTGTATTTGTTAACAACCTCTTTCGAAATACTATTAGGAAACCACATTCCAGTCAATTTTTTTAAGATGCTCCTTGTCTCAAAGCTTCACCCGTACTATCTAGCCAAGACACTTTATGCACCCTAACTCTTTTACAGTTGGGAATCTACTCCTAGAAAATGTGAATGAAATCTTACCAATCAATCACTCCAATATTCCGATTCGGAAAATATTCGACAATCACCAACCATGAGCAGGTTTTCGATGAATTCCTAAAATATTTTCATGATATCCTCATTTTATTTGTAGAATTATGCCATCTTTATCTATTTAAAAGAGACCAGAATTCTTATTCCCTCCTTTTGCCAGCTTGCTTTGGAAATTATGGCCTACATTCTAAGCTGCTTCATTTTCCTCTATCTAATTACAGCGTGCGATAAATTTTCATATAGAATTGCACAACCAGATGGTCTCCACAGACTTAACGTGGAGGCAATTTTTAGTCGTCAGTAAAATTTCTTGTCTGCTGCTTTTCTCAGCTTCTTTTCTCTTCGTGGGCCTATTCACAAGTTGAAGTTTAAAAACACACAAACATACTGGACCTACATTTCTCAACATTAGACATCTAGCAGAGTTCAACTAATACCATAAAAGGGACATTCTAGCGTTCTTACTGAGTTCAAATTGATGCATTCATCGAGCCATCTCACAGTTCGATCCACTGATGTTTTATTCCTTTTATCTGAAACCCACGATGGCACTTCATCAGCCAAGGAGGCCCAAATGTCTGGTCTCATGGACGAAATCAATTCAACATACGCAACAGGTCTTATCTACAATTACAATGCAAACTCATAAACTTCTTTTCCAAACGAAATAGTAATGGAAGGGCTAGCAGAAGTTGATACAAAACAACAACCACAAACTTAGAAACTTATTTTCCAAACCAGAAATCTCATTACCAAACGACGACCACAAGTAGTCTCAAAAGATGCTCCAAATTTATTGGAAGCATTACATTCTGGAAGGCACTGAACAGAATCCCTTGCTACTGCTGCAAATACATATTCATGTAACCCAAGTAAATGCTGCAGCCCTCCAATACTTGATATCGTTTTCAATGAAGGACCTTCCAAGCTAAGAATTAAAGGATTATAAAGTCAATGTGGCTGACAAGAAACCAAAAACCAAATAAACACGACTATCTTCATGTGATAATTGAAACATTTTATTTCTTTTCTGCCGGACTTATTTCCTGACTACACCGTGAAGGAAAGCCGATTAATTAATAAAAGATGGAATCATGAAAATCAAACCAGAGTCAAGACAGCTGTAACAGGAGTATAAAGTGTCTGAACAAAAACCGCCGACAACATCGAGAAACAACGTACAGAATCAATTAATGTACCACTTACCGGTACAAAAATTGAACTCACTTTATAATTCTGAAGAGGACCAAATTTTCATTACAGCGTGTACGAGTTAAAAATTTATCTAGTATGGAAATTGAACCAAGGACAAAAGACAGATAAAAGTAATGGATTCCATAAATTACTTGACAGTTGTTTCATGCATACAAAGGATTACAGAAAAAATCATCGATAAACTATCTCGGAAGAGCCTAAGGCATAAGTCGCGACAACGTAAAGTAGTCGTTGCTTCCCAAACTTAACTGTTCGGTTATTTAAGTACCACATAGACATAGTAATCATTTCAATTTCCATGATCACACAGTCTGCATCCAGCATTCTTTCCGACACATAGTACTATCAGCTGCAATCATCATGACACATTCCTCTTGGTTTTAGTAATCTAGAACATTTCAAAAAGCATCATACGATTATCACTTAGTACGAACTTCTGTTCTCATGCTTTATCCAGTCGTATTCTCATGACTGTAGAATAGTTTCCAGGTCACGAGACGTACTCAAAACAGACAATCCTACGAAGTGAGAGAGCGAATAAATAAAAAGAAAATAAATGCAAAAAAGTAGAGCAGTCTCTCCGGCTGAGGCGCTCCAACGGAAAAGCACAATGAACGCGAATAAGCCGATTCATCACAACATCGACACAAAGTGAATTAAAAGAGAACGACGGAATGGAGATGAAAGAGTAGGAATAGTGTAGAATACTTACAAGTGAAGAGGACTGAACTGGAGGAGGTGAGAATCAGGGGAAGGGAGAGACGGAAGAAGATCAGGAGAGATGAAATTAGGCAGTCCTTTACAAGTAGAGAGAAGTAAAGCAGGAGTATCAATGGCGGTAGGGCAGTTTCCGAGCTGTAGACATCCGGTGCGCGCCTTGCCGTTGCTCCACGCCTTCACCGCGAATTTCATTCTGCCTCAAAACAGACACAGATGTGTGGCGCTAAAATCTGTTTGAAATAGTGGAGGGCTTTTAAATATGGACGCCACTTCAACCCTAGTCGCCTCCCCATTCTCCAATTCTCCAACCCTTTTTAGAAAATCCCTTTTAAATATGGTTGTTTTCTCGAATTTGTGTAATAGAAAACTATCTAAATTAATATTATTTTTCTAAACATAAAAACTATTTAAATTATTGCTGTTAGGGTTTTTTACGTAAACTATTCCATAAAAAATTGATAAATACATGTTCTTTTATCTATGTATTTGTGATATTCACCCTTGCATTGATTTACAGAAACAAAATTATTGAGTCTTTTTCTTTTAAAAAAAAAAGGTCCACCAACTGTTGTGAATTTTTGTACCAAACCAACTACCTTGTCCACATCACAAACAGTAGTGGCAATCTTATTAGCTTCAACTCTACTTCTGTGAGTCTTGCATTCCAATTTTGTGGTGTCATAAATGTCTCAGATCTGCGCTGTCCTTTTTTTTCATTAGAATTTGGAACACTGAAATCTGAATGTGGTGGGATGGGAACCAATTTCTTTGCTTTCCATCAAATCCACATCCTATATATATTGCATTGCACCATATCTTCCCAGAAGAAATAGCCCATCGCCCATTGTGCAAAAAACCCATCATTATTCAATTTGACAGATCCTCCAGAAAACCCATTGTCATCTTCCTCTCACTCCAACATGCACAAAAACCCCGTCTTCTCTGCCCAGCGCTTTCTTCCATTACGCAACTACCACCATAACCCCACACCTCAACAAACCCTCAAGGAGATCTCTGTGTCTGCCAGAATCCTGGAAAGAAAGTCGCCCTGCAACTTCTTGGTCTTCTTGGCCTCCATTGCCCCTAGACCACGCTTCCACTTCCTCTCTCTGTCCAATCTCGTTTCTTTTCAGATTTCACTTCAAGAGCGTATGTTGTTCTTAATTCAACCATTTTGATTCTATTATTGACATACATAAAAGTAAAAGCAGCCTTCCCCTGTTCTAGATGCGTGTAATACTAAATAATATTATTAGATTCATTTTACAGAAAGCCATAGCACAGCAAAAGATCGAACATAAGCCTGCATGAAAGTAGAAAATAAACTCTGAAACTGCATTGCATTTTCTAGAAAGACACTACAAAGTAGTAATGATGCAATTTCTTGAAGAAAATTGTGGCATGCATCATCACTGGCGTTGAGGGTTATAAAAAGAAAAGACATGTAAATTCAGAAGAAAAGACTTCAAAGAGTGGCAAGCTGCTGGATGTTGAAAGGATAAACAACGGATTGATCGCCATTAAAAGCCTTTCGGGCCATAAGGACGTTTACTGCTTCGGTGGGATGAAATGCATCCCAAAAGATGTACTGGTCTCGATTGGCACAGGGCGTTTGGAAGGGGAGGCATGTGATCTGGCCTCTGTTCCTACCAATTCCACAGCATCCCCTGTTCAGCACGTTTAACCCATAAAATCTAGAGTTGACAAGCATATCCTGGAACATGCGCTCTATGTCAATGTATGTAAATCTTGCTTCTGGAAGGTTGGTATTCAGCTGGCTTATCATGCTCTTCACGTTCACATTGAAAGGTCGAACAAGTTGGTTCACTTCTTCTGAACAGCTCCCCGCTGCGCTCTGCGCCAAGATGCTTGGAATGCACCCCATCAGCCCCAACCCTGCGATCACAAACCTTCTGCCCCCCAGATTGTACAGCCTCTGCACAACATGACATTGACATAAATATTGATATGATGGAATTTAAACGCTAATAAAGAAGCTGTAAATGGAGTACTGACAGTGAGCTGCTGCGTGTACTGGTTAACCAACAAATCCGCGTACTGCTGAGCATTATACTGATTACGAGTGGCGTAATTGGGCATGAGATAGTTGTTAAGATAGTCGTTGCTCCCCATTCCCACAAAGAATATGCACCGTGCGATGGATTGTCCCACGTTGACCGCCCCTAGATTGTTACTGATCTGATCAAACGTGCTCTCGAAGTTCCTGATTTGTTGGTTAAAAGGTATGCGACTCACCTGATCAAATCCCCATATGCCAAATTAATAACACTGTTTACAAGTAAGGTTCAAAAGGAGTAATGTGATACTTACAAAGTTCCTTCCCGTAGCGTCAAGAATGCCTGCAGCAGCGGATGCGTAGTTAACTCCGCGGAGAGATTGGGCTCCGGAAGCTTCAGAGAAGGCAGGGACCAATGGGAGTCCAAGCAGCTCCGCTGCACGAATATGCATTTACAATGCAAGCATTTTTATAGATAATATCGACATGCATGTGTTGGTGTTAAAACGGAATAACAGTAGATTAGATGCGCATACCGATTTCATCCACCATGGTGTAGCCATTGGAGAAGCGCCCAGTTGGACCGCCATTAAAGTCAATGCCGTAGGGGAAATAGTTGGCCTTGGCGAAAGAGGGAAGATTGTTGTTATTTCCGTTGTCAATGAGAGAGTCTCCGAATATGAACATGGCCGGTACCATCTCCGGCCTTCTCCCCCCACCCTGTGCGAATGGGTCGTTTCCACCACCTTCAAATTGCCCAACACTTACGCCAATGAACAACATCCCCATAGCAACAGCCACACTGTAGCAGTACTTGAGATTTCCCATCAGAATTCTACTTAATGGGATCACTGATAAGCTTGCTTGAGCGTTCATATAGTCTAAGGTGAAGGTGAAGGTGAAGGTGAAGGGTTTAATAGGGAGGGAGAAGTTGGTAGTTGAGAAGGTAATAAATGGAGTCATCTGTTCTCCTTCAATGCAGTAAATGAAGCCGCCGCATGATGCCTTCCCCAGCATCACCAATTCCCAAGCCCCCACACCTTTGCTAACAACTCCAGGGGGTGATCTGATCTAAATGTTGTTTTGTAAAATGGAAGTTGACTGAGTGCATGGTTTGTTTGAGCTTAGCCACTTTTGTGTCTGATTTATTTTGGGGTGGATCAGAACTATCATGTGGATACAGTAAGTTGAGAAGCTGGATCTCATAAATGCGCATACATGCTTATTTGATGATTTCAATACCACTCTTGCCATGATGGAATGAGAGTACTTAAGACTAGTGAGTTTAACTTGCAATCGGAGTTTTGCTTTTCCGAGTGAACTTCCACCAGCTAAATCCTACATAAAATATTGGTTGTGTTGGAGAATGTGATTTGGTTTGGGTGCCTTTCACCCAACCAAATTCTTTCAGTTATTTCTTTATTGCAAAATTACTCTTGTTAACTAATGAATTTAGACCAATCTAACCATTGGTTTTAGTTAATCGGTTTTTTTGTTTTAAAGAAAATAAATTTTAATTTACATCGTGAAGAAATGACGTTCCAAATACCACAAACAAAAACTATTTTGACTAAAACTCATCCTCCAGGCTGTTTGTTCGTCCAACTCCCAATTAATTTTCAAGAACCAGGCCCACGCAATTTTTGGTACATTCTTTCTGGAGTTCTATTAAAAATAAAAAATACAAAATACAAAATACATAAGTCCGTCAGATTAAATAGTTAATAATGTTATGAGCAATCACCTGAGAAAGAGGCACGAAAGAATAGAGATAATTGGGACTCTCGCTTGGCCTACTATCACTATCAGATAATTTAACCTGCCAATAAAATACTGTTCAACGAGTCCACTTTGAACAGCAACATGTTAAATAGAGACGCCACCTAGTGACTAGCCACGACATGACAATGAAAACCATTTGATCTAAGGATTCAACTCCTACGGAAGATCAGAGCTTCCTCATGACCAGGTAGGAAGAAGTTCATATAGATTTATCAGGCTAACTGTTCTCTCTAACAAATCGGAATTACCATTTTATCTTGATACTCTGCAACAGACGGGCATTCTCAGGCAAAACCATCAGAAGATTTCATACATGGATTACCATCATTTCAAAATACTGCCACAGTTTATCAAGAAAAGCAAGTTGCCAATGAGGTAAATGAATAAAATTATAACTTAAAATAATGGCACAAGTAAAATAGTCAAGGCTTCCATAGTTTCATTGTGTTGTCTTCACTATAAGTAGCAACGAGATTTCTATGAGGATGATGATTCACACCTATCACGTCCTTCTCATGAACCTACCACAAACAAAATTTGAGTTTAAACAATGTATCATCCAATAATCATGCAATAGAATATGCAACTCAAACCAATGATCAAATTACAAGCCCAAGAAAAAGGAAAGTTCTGTTTAGAAAATGTACCAAGGAGGGAGAATGTTATGAGTTTCCTACTCAAAATTACATCCTACAACTTCAAATCATTCAATCACATTTCGTTCAAAGAACCATTCATATATTTTCCTACAGTTAAGTTCTTTGATGCCTATTTCACATAGAAAAACTAACACAATAGGCTTTACCTAGACCTACAGGCATTCCAATTTGGCTTTCCATGTTCTCATTCATATGTTTTATGAAGAGAGGCATTGGAGGCTCAAAACTATACTATATGTTATTGCCACTTTTTCACCTAAAGTTTCGTCGGGATTCTCGAGTTGGCAGGTCTTAATAACCCAGGTGCAGGTTGTTGGGCTATGATAAAGGTCTTTTTGCATTTCCTGATTCTAGATAGAGGAAGATTACTATTGCAGACCAATTTCTTGGCATCTTGATTCTCTCTTTAGGTTGCTATGGCTAACTATTTTACAGGATACAAAGACTTGGAACTTTTTTATAGGAAAAAATTAATGGGTAATAATTTTTGCAAATATGAAAACTTTTTAAATTTTCTCACTTTTTTAAATACGTTTTTTTAACTCCCACACATTTCAGATAATCATTTTTATAGTGTCACTAATAGACATCTATCGATACTCAATAGATGCATTGATAGACTGTTTTTACGTCGATTGGTGATATGCATCTTTTTTTATAGGAATTAGTGATTATGTCTGTAGCTGAAAGACAAATAGGCATAAATGGGCGAGTCCATAACAGACAAAAATATCTAAATAGACAAACAAAAAATTATTGATATAAAAAAAAAAGCGAATACATCACCAACACACCTATATTTTATTATTATTATTATTATTTTTAATTCTATTGATGTAGTATATTGGTGATAAAATGAGCATGCAAACAATTAATGACAAAAATTAAAGTCAAATATTACTCATAGGCTAAATTAATTACAACGCCTTTCAACTTTGTCTCAAAAATACCCCTAAACTTTCAAAAGTTTCAATAATACCTTTAAACATTACAAAAACCCACCCTTTAACTAAAAAAAAAAAAAGTTAACAAAATACCCTTACCGTTACTTTTAAAAAAGTTAACAAAATACCCTTACCGTTACTTTTTTTTTTAACTTCAAAAATACTATTAAACTTTTTAAGAACTTCAAAAAAAAAAATTTTAAAAAATTAAAAAATACCTTTAGTACCACGTTTCAAAAATACTCATAAACTTTCAAAAGTAATATTAAAATTTTTGAAGATAATCTATGAGGTGCCGATTGAAAATTTTCGTCCATATATTGATGGTAAGAATTTTTTTTAACATTATTTTTATAAAGGTAAAGGGCGTTTGATGTTACTTTTAAAATTTCATGGATATTTTTTAAACATAGTTCTAATGTTGGTGTTTTTGAATTTTTTTAAAAAAGTTGAAGGGTAGTACTAAAACTTTTAAAGTTTATGGGTATTAGGAATTGTTTGATCGTCTTTCTCCGAGGAAGAGACAAAACATAATCTTGAAACACTATTAAAAGTTCAAGGGTATTTTTGAAATAAAGTACTAACGGTTTCCATCCAAAACTAACGGTAAGGATATGTTTTATATTTTTTTTTGAAAGTTAAAAGAGTATCATTGAGGCAGTTCCAACCATTTTATCAGACCAATCATGGATAGAAAGACCAACCTAAAGTATAGTAACCTAATCAATTATACTTTATACATTGACGAGCCAACTCTGATTCCATCACCATATTTAAATAAAATACTATAGCCAAATAAAAATGCCATTCTGATAAGCAATGTGGCGTTCTAATCTTTCGGTGTTCTTGACACAAGTTGTTTAAATTACTAAAGATATTCTTATAGCAACTGAGAATTGACCAAGAGAAATCCAAGTAATTGGAGTACAAAACACATACCTTCATGAGATGCTCCAGCTTACCGGATTGGTGGCTGAAGCAATACATATTCCTGCAGATGGTAGACAAATTCAAGATCATATCTTAATAATAATAGTTAACTAAAGAACAAGGACACAGAGACATGACATGGATAAAACGCGAACACGGCAATAAACAAATTTCTAAAAAATTAGAGCACAGACAAATCGAGGACACATTATTTTTATTTATTAAATAATATTAAAAGATAAAATCCAAAATACTTTAGTTTTTTTTTTCACTTACTATTAAGAATTATTAAATTAAAAAAACGTGAATGAAAATTTAATTTGCCATTGAATCTAGTCTAAAATTTTAATTTACATAAAACCCAATAAGTCATATGAGTCAAAACCCAATCAAGACAACTGCTCAAGCCACAAAGTACCCCATAGAAAGCCTACAAAATAAAATTTATGAAAAAGTTTGTCATTTGAAAAAATAATAATAATAATAAAAACCTAACCCTAAAACAGTCCTCCCTTCTTTCATTTTCCCTCCCTCCCCCGATCCTGCCAACGCCATCATTCTGCGACTGATGGACATATCTATGTCCAACACGTCTAATACAAACACTTTGTCAAATTCAAAGTATCCGTGCTTCCTAGATAATAATATTAATAACTATAAATATACATAAATTTATTAATTAAAGAACCCAGGAGTGTAGACCACTCAAATATGTTACAGCATATTGCCTTGGCAACAGATATTAAAGGATCATTAATTGAAAAAAGGGCCACTCCAAGATCATACAATATAGGGTACTGACGTTTAGATCGGTATATAGTTATACCAATAGACCTAAGAAATTATGATTTGGAAAGGTCAGACAATCTTACTTCCGTGAAAAGGGTACCAACTACCAAGGATTTGCAACATTGTAAAGTACCAATAAACTACCCACGTCTAAAAAAGAGAGAAGGAAACTTCACCACATATGACAAATAGAGGACACAACACAGCTGGATAACTTTATTTTTATGTATCCATAACATAAGAAAACTGACCTGTCTTCACCAATGCAGTATATCCATTCACCTTTTGGTGATACACAAGCTGCAACAAAATCTCCCCCTTCTCTTTTACCAGATGAGAAGCTCTTAACAACCTAAATGCACCCAAGAGATGATTAGTAAACCAAGATAGTAATCGTATTAATTAAATTATTCTGCAGAAAATTATGAAGTGTGTCAAAAGAATCATAATAATTTGTGTTTTAGTATAAAGGTAGATTTAAAGGCTTTTTAGTCTTTTGTCCTTTATTGTATTTTTTTCTATTATTAGTTTAGTAAGCCATGCAAGCTGATTCTTCAAACATTTGTTTGCATACAGGTGTAGAGACGCAAGAGAAAAGAAAAGATATGTTCAAATTATTGAGAACAATCCAACAATAGCTGCACCGATTAACTTCAAAGCCACACCTAATCATTAGGTACTGGAAGACATTTCCACGTGGACATATCAAGATGATAATTGATTTGTAAACCATGACAATTTAAAGAGGAACAGTATTTTTGCAAGATGTGGGTAGGGATGGTGATGCAGTGCTTGTCACCCAACCCTCACCATGGTCTTTCTTTGAGAGGCACTTTTTTCTACCAATTGGCTTGACAGCCTAGTGCTATGTGAGTTTTATTTATCAATAAACTAGTCTCTTATCAAGAAAGACGATCTAGAGAAGAAAATGATCTCACTCCCAGCTTAGCAATTAACAAAAATTACCTGCCCTTGCAATGTCATAATGTATATTGATGATGTCTTGTTACAAACAACAATATGATCTGCATTTTTGGGGAACAAATGAACTGAGTTCACCGAGGCATCTCCTCCCTAAAAGTCCAAAAATTGAAAAGAACAATGGTGAGGAATGGGAGCAACTAAGGAAACTTGAAGTTCAACAGAGTTAATTTTTCTCATCTATATTAATGCACTTTCACAAACCCTTAATGGAGGCGGGGGTTTGAATGTATGCAGACAATCGGTTGTCTTCACATCCCATACCTACAAAGAACAACAAATTTACCGTGTCACGTTGAACAAGTACATTACATAGTCAACTAGACGTAGAACATAACCAAAATAATGATTAACCTTGATCGTGCAATCACTAGATGCTGTAATGACACGTGCTACATCATTAGTAAAGACTGCATCATTCACATATGATGAATGACCACGGAATTCCTTCAATAGCTTCCCAGACTTTAGGCCATGGATTCTATATCAAATATAACACCAATCAGTTATACCATCAAAAAAAAAAAAAAAAAAAAGAGGAAGAAGTCTGGCCCATCCTAGAATTAACTTGGGGAAAGAAAGTAAAGATGAGGTTTTTTTTTATGAAAAAAAAAACAAAAAACTAATCACATAATACCATGATTGTCATTGGCATATACCATAATATAATAATGTCCACTTGAGCAAACATAGAAAATATTCTCCTAGCAACAATCAAGATCTCGAACCAACCTTGCTGTGGTGTCAAAAGATGTACTCAATAACTGGGTTCCATCACGAGAGAAAACAACACTCGTAACTCCCTGAGAATGAGCACGTTCAAGACGCCTCAAGCACTGACCAGTCCTTATACGCCATACCTAAAACACGACAAATATATGGATCTAGAATGATTGAAGTAACAGAATATTTCCTAAGGTATCAAAGACAAATGAACAAAGATAATCGCATCTTATCAAAGACAATCAAATAGTACAAATTAATGTTAGTCCCACTATGTCTAACTTGGATTACAGCATCCCTGCCTCATTGTATGAATAATATTCTACCTTTTTTAGATTATTAAAAAGAAAAGAAAACTTGTATTCAATCAAAACAATAGTGGAGGGGGCAGGGATAAGGAGTGTCCAAGTAAGGGCTCCAACGTGAGGCTTTAAAATGGACCAAATCAAAGCAGCATTGTGATTACTTCCAAGTCAGCTCTTATTTCAACTCTAAGGTACTGGCATAGGACTTCACTACTGTTACAACATAGGATTTTAGCTTTTGCCTTTAACAGGCTCCACGGATCCTCAAATATTGGATACTATTCTTACCAGCTCATGACATTGTGGATTCAAGTCGTCAGTAAACAGAAATCTACTATAACCAAGTCTTCAGACAGAATAATAAGCTGAAGGCCTTAAAGGTAGCAAGGTCAAATTATCTTCATAGTGTTTCCAGAAATAATCTTCGCATCTCTGGCAGTAATTCAAAATTAAGATTGATGACAAAGAACGTGATAGGACTAAAACAGCTAGAATGATATTCAAATATAAAAGAGAACTCTTAAGTATCCAAGATACTTGAAACCCTTCTCTCTTGAGTATACACACTCTAGCCTAAATCAGTAAACAATTGTTGCCTTCATCCTTTCCCACTCTCTCTATATATAACAAACCCATAACAACTTTCCAAGCTAATTACTAATGTGCCGTTCATATCAGAACGATGCTTTCCTATCACATTTACTTATTGACAATGAGTAATGCTTTGCCTCTGGTCGCTTCTCCTTCCCTTGTGGGAATAAAACAGATATCTTCATTTATGTGCTAGTCTACCGAGTGGTGAAGCATTGATAATCATCATAACTTAGTTGAATCTCTTCCTCTTCAATTAGTTGATTATGATAGATCTCCTAATATTTTGATCATTCCTTTTCTGGCTTCTTCTTCCATATCAATTTCATCTATGTTAGAATGCTTCATCCCATGGTTCCAATCATTCATTAAACATTTATTCCTTCTCATTAGATGTGGATTTTTGAAAAATTCAAGTTCCTTGTAGATTTTTTGGCTACTTAGAAATTCCAGACTGCCCAACTTGATCTCCCAATTTGGCCCTATCCTTGCTTTTCAGCTATATAAGTGCTAAACTAAATCACTAACAACTGCTTTTTCTAAATGGATTTACCATGCTTTAATATCAAACAGGAACCAATTTGATATCTATATTGGAATGAAGGAAATATTACAAAAGACGGCGAAGAAATCTAAAAGTCTTCCACTATTCTCCCCAATTCTACGATACTTAGAAAACTACACTAGGTATTAGTTTCCTCCCCAATACAATCCCCCCCCCCCCCCCCCCCCCTCCCCCTCCTAAATTTATAACTACTCGAATCTGACATTTTTCACTGTTAACAAATAAAATGCCCCTTGCTAATATTCCTCAAAATATGTCTATTCTGAGTCTCACACCTCACTCCCACATTATCTTCTCACTTTGGAAGGTTAGAATCCCAAAAAGGTCAATTTCGTAGGTCTTACACAGAAGAACTAACACTGTGACCTTACCCAAAGATCATCATCTTCGTGGCTTCTAGAGTGAACAGTTCTTTAAGGCCTTCGGAGTGCACTTGGCTCATAAGAAATTTGATTTATGATGGGGGAGGTATTGTTTTTTGTTAATGAAAAATCAAGCTTTCATTGAGAAACGTGAAAGAATACACCAGTTCAATAAAATAAGCCAAACAACTAACATTTTTTTTTTTTTTTAATTTATGAAAGGAAAATAATTTGTTCAGAGAAGCTAGAGCCAATGCCAACCCAAAGGAGTTACAAAATATTTTTCCAAGTGGTAAAAAGAGAGGAAAGATTATAAGAACAATAGAAGGATGTGCAGTTACACCCAGACATTGAAAGGAAAATAATTTGTTCAGAGAAGCTATCAAAAGAAGTTTCCTTATCTATGAAGAACCGACTGTTGCAGTCTATCAATAAATTACAAAATGCTTGGACACCAGAGCCCAAACAAAAGCATTATACCTAGCAATAGACCCATCCTCTTCCCATGATCTCTCAGTATCTTAAAATTCCTCCCAACCCAAATGCTCCAAAGGACTACAAAAGGAAAAAGGGTGGGGGGTGAAGGTTCTAGATAACTCCGAACAACAGTAAAAAAACATAAGATCCAACCTGCTACATGATCCAACTTTATCATTAACAGTGGATGCACAATGACCTCCACCATAGAAGCTGCACTCTTTTTTTTTTTTGTTCAAATGAACCCCAAATAAAAGGAAAAAATAGCCCCAAATCGAGCTAGCAAGAAGCAACTCCAAAGGTTGCGGTCAAAGCCACCCTTACAGAGAAAGTACCACTGCAGCCTCACTAGAATGGAATAGCCTCAGACTGTGGTCTAACTAAATTCATCCTTCACATTGGAACATTGTGTGGCCTTGGAGTGATGGTTCGGAGCATTATAATTGAAAGGGATAGGAAAGTTTTAAGAAGATAGGAGAGTTATCAAGGGAGATTTGAGCCTGGAGTAAGTTCAATGCCTCACTTGAGGTCTATCTAAGCAGCAATTTATGTGATTATCCTTTTACCAAATATTTGAGCCTGGACTAAGTTCAATGGCTCTTGGAGTTCTTTCTTGCAATCTTTTATTTCTTGTAGTTGGTTTTTCTGTTTTCAAGCTCTTTTGTCCAGGACTTACTTTCTTGTATTTCTCATTAAACAAAACAGTTCAAACAATATTAGACAGTATTAAAAAAAGAAGCTAACTAGATAAACTTGGAAACTAAAAAAATTATCTTCGTCAATCGACCTTCTGTACTAACCATGTCATGTAAATGCATCCATTTTACAATAGTAAGGAATTGGCTATTCCTTTTAGACATGAGTTTTTCCACATATTCACAAACTTGTAAAACTCAAAACCATAAACTAACAAAACTCCAATTTGAACAAACTTTGTGTTCAAGGAAAAATCACTGACTATTTAATCTCTAATTTAAGTACAAGGAAAAGTAAATTAAATTAGAGAGAAAATAGCCAGTTATTTGCTGTTTGTAAAATGGATAAATTTTATCCTCCCATAGAATAGGACCCAAGACTGAGTGGACAGAAAGCCGATGAAAAAAATTCTCTGGAAAATTAAGCCTGATACATAATGAAGTTATAAGGATAATCTTTAATCTAGCAGCACATTTAAATGACGTGATAAAGACAGATAATTGATGAGCAAAAGAAACAAACATAGAAGTGATTACAGTGAGATCCTACTAAAGATGAACTCAGAACTCACTTTGATTTTCCCATCTTGTGAACCAGAAGCGATCATCTCTGAGTCTCTACTAAAATCAACACAAAGGACCGGATCATCATGCATCATAAAAGTTTCCTGTAAACCCACTTGCATATTAAAATATGCACCAAAAAGAAACTTAGAAAGAAAAAAGAATATGTATGCAGGTAATGCTTTTCAGGATATTAAAACTAAGTGAACTTACATATGGAAAAGACATGACAATGCAACAGAGGACAAAAGAAAGCATACTTACATCAGCCTGGTACTGAAGATCCTTCTTGAGTTTCCCACTTATATAATCCCAGACCTGTATGCAAACATAAGTTAAAAAAACTTCGTGGACAATTCTCTGACCCCCATCCATCTCTATGGCTATACCTCAATAAATCCATCTACAGAGCAAGAAACAAGAAACTGCCCATCTGGTGAGAACCGAGCACATTCTGCATGACTTTTTGAACCGAACTGCATCAAAATTAATTTGAACCATGACTAAATTGAACAGGAGAGATACAAAGAACCGATCCTAATCAAGTAAAGAAAAAAGAAAACTACGAAAAGAATAAACATCTTGTCACTCCTCTTGTTTGTTCCTATATATTCCAGATAAATTCTTACTTTATCTTTCATTGAGAAAAAATGGAAGTATACAAGAGGTCAAGACTCACAACTCACAAAAGAAAATAAAGAAGGGCCTACAAAAACATCAGCCCAATGGAGTCCGACAAGGACAAGTCTAGAGTTACAACCATACTAAAAAGAAAAGTATCATGATGCAACCAAGAAGGACGGTGCATCATCTAACACACTAAAAAAAGTGGACAAGTTAAGGTACAAGCAAGAAAAGAAGCGATAGTGTACTCAAGGGTGACAGAGACAAAGCTTAGGGGAAGGTGAGGCCTCACGCCATATCCTCGAAAGTTAGAATTCCTTAGTGAAATTCAACTAGCGGCTTGCAGTTAAGTTCAAATGGATGAAAGATGTAAGCTCGTCAAATTTGGAGTTAATCAGACACCAAACAGATGCCCCACGTTGGCATATGATCCCTCACCATTTTGATATGCATGGTGCCAAATAAAATATGCCAAAATGTACGGTAGAAGGAGGCATGGTTTTGGCTCTCCACCACCCCTAGGCCTCAAGACCTACTGGAATGTGTCATGGCATGGATGAGTATCACAAGACGAGTGTTTTGGGCGTCTTCTGTTGGGAATAAGTTTTCAAGGATAGTGTCGAGTGGCACGGGTGTGTTGACATTTCACTCCTACTCTTGAGTCAGAGGTTGTGGTATAGGATTGGACTTCAGCATGGTGTGCAAAAATGACTCAGGATGGACAGGTTTATGTCTCAATAATGCTCGGATGGATGTATGTCTGGAGGGTCCAGAATATGAAATTGACTAATAGGTTGGTTCATGGTAAGCGTACCTGAGTGAGCTACAAAAGTAGATACATCTAATGCTCAAGGTGGCACCATGAAGCATTAGTGGACCCAATAGTTCCCCATTGGCATGTTATTGACTCAAGTTGTCCCGATAAGTGCTCAAATCACCCAGCATGTCCTAATAAAGCAACTTGTTTTGACCCAATGAAGGGTTTGAATCATCTATGAGAAATCTCAAATCGATGTAGAAGCATGAGGGTCGTATTATTGAGAAATAAGATGGTGAAATGAGATGCAATATTTGCGTTTGAAAGACCTTGGGCTAGAGTAGAAGCAACATTGAGCCTTAGGAGTTGGTCTATGGGGTGTAGATAAATGGTTTCTATTCAAATACAAGCGTTAAAAACGTTTTAATTCTTTTTTAAAGTTTAAAGATATTAATGTACTTCTGAAATTTCATGAGTATTTTTGAAATATGGTACTAACGGTTTCATCCATATAGTAATGGTAAGAGCATCTTTTAACGTTTTAAATAGTTTAGAGGTGTTTTTGAAGTTTAAAGAAAAATTAAGGGTATCAAAGTTCAAGTGTATTTTTGAAACACTTTTGAAAGTCCAATGATATTTAAAACAAAGTACTAATGGTTTCAATCCATAACCGACGGTAAAGTGTTTTTGAACTTCTTTGAAAATTTAAGGGTATTTTTGAAACTTCGGAGAGTTCATAGGTATTTTGCTAGACAAAGTACAAAGTTCACGAGCCCAAATCAAGCGAAAAATTCAACTCAAGCACCAGGAACTTGGTTTTGTGTGGGCTCAAGGGCGTTAAAAGAAGTTGTGAATAAGTGTTTGGAAGTTACGGTCTGGGTAGTATTTAAGTTAAGGAGTTATTTGGCAGTTTTATTCCGTTTTCTTATGTGGGTCCCTAGAATGTTTGGGTTATATGGGACTTTCTCTTTGAATGCTCATGATAGATAAACTCAGGTTTCTATCCAATTGCGCATCAATGACTTTCCTATGTCTCTTCATGAAAAGACATGGCCGAGAGAGTGTACCACAGAGAAACTTCTTGTCTTAAAAATAATAATAGTAGTGGTGGTAATTAATAAAAAATCATGCAACATGGAACATCCAAACAAGTATCTGATTAACTCTTCTCACCTTTATTGTGTGAGAAAGAGTAGTTGGATAAACATCCTCCACATCTTGTTTCATAGCAGCAGTTCCACGAAATAAGTCAAACTGTGTTCCTGGAGGAAGTAAACCTGAAAGTAGAATAAATCACTAATCATAGAGATACTTCATCACCGTACATATGAAAACATGTATAAAAACCAATTTAACAGTTATCCTCTAATGTATTAGTCACATTAATGGGGAAAAAAACATTTAATAGTTTATGATTTCCACAATATGTATTCCAATATTTGTGATAAAACATTGATGTTAACATTTACACTGGATGTCCATTCGAGGATATATAATTGGATATCTCCAAATATTCTTCTATCATAGTCTTTAATTATTGGGTAAGCTGAGGTTTCAATTATACAACACCAAATAGCGTGACTTTCCCCATCCTCCCATGCAACCTAGCATAAAAGTATCTCCCACAATGTTCTCACAATTTTTTCCATTTTTTGGGTAAGCTAAGGCTGCAATTACATAACGCCAAAATAGCCAGAGTTTTTCCCATCTTTTCATGGAACCTTTTTTAAGGAAAAACTGAGCTTTCATGGAACCTAGCAAAATGATTATTAACGTATAAGGTATAACAGAACTTCAAATTACCTTGATGCTGTTGCCATTTTAGAGCCTGGCCAATTAGAGCCATCAATCGAGAAGGTGCAACCACAGTAACTTCAGCTGTGAGGGCTGTAAAATACAAATAGGAACATAACCAACACGAAATCAGCAACAGGAACACAAGTTCATGTGTAAGAGCAACCAAAAACAACATAAGAACTTAACAAACATACAACAATTTAAAATAGATAACATATCCAAATTTTACCCATTTTTAACTGATACAAAATATGAACCCTGTTCCTTAGTCATGTTTTAAAAATGAAACTTTGATTGAGCCCTTGATGAAAAACCTATCCTAGAGAAGAAGATAAAAGGTTACAAGAACAGCTAACATCTTTAAAATCTAATAAAAGACTGAGTGGCACAGTTTACTAGAATTTACTAAAGACTCAACGGGGAAAATCCCAAATAGTCTTACCAAGAAACCCCACAACGGTTACATGTTTAATGCCACCAGACGTCACCATTCTTCTATTTTTTAAAGTGATTCAATGAAGTCCCAGTTTTTGTGAGTTATTTCCCATTCAACTTCTTAACTTTGCAAAAATAAACGGTTCTTTCTGTATATATATTAGACAAACAAGGGCCATTAAGATTTTATTGAGTAAAACTATTATTATCCATGTGTAATCAAATTTTACTTTACCAAATAACTAAGTGACATTATTGCATACTCAAGCATGATAAGAAATTAAGGACATACAGAAGATGAGGACATGAAACATAGATGAGTTGAAAACCTTGGGCAATTTGCGCTCGGCGTTTCTCTTTTGTTGAATCTTGATAAGCCTGTCATAATAACTTATTAAACATCTTAGGAATAAAATATACCATCTCATTTATATGAAAAATATATACATATATACATGAGTGTAGACTTAGAGCATAGCTTCTAACTACCTAGCACCCTTTAGTAAATAGGAAAAGATATTCAGGATTAACACTCAATAATGCATTTAACGCATTTGAGTGGACCCATGCAGAACAAATTTGCATGAGTTAAATTAGCTTGGACACACTATTCCAGGTCCAGATGGTTTGACGCCAGTTTCAAACATTTTGCTGGAAAGAAATAGGAGTATTTTTAGAAATGTGGAGAGCATTTGGGAGAAAGAAGTAGGATTGGTTCTTGGCTAGGTTCAGTGCCTCCACAACCACAGGGTGATATTGAGAAGCAGCAGCTTGAGATCTTTCAGTTGGATCAACAAGCACCATTGCTTTAGGAACCTTTTATACAATTATCGGTTTATCTGCGGTTGGTGGTGTAACACCTGGAATTTTAAGAAAATAAATAAGACAGTTTTTCAAAATAAATAAAACAGAATGGTACACACGCAAGTTAGAGAAGATGATCGTACAGTCAACGGTTAGTTTCTCAACCTTCTCTTTAACAAATTTTTTTTTTTTTTTTTTTTTGATAAGAGACAATTTCATTGATGAGTGAAATTTACAAGAGGGATGTATAATCCATGATGTTTACAAAAGACCTTCCCAATTTGCAATGAGGGAGGTATAACTATAGGAAGTAAAAATATTAGACAGTTTACACCGAGATATAGCTTGGTAAACAACATTGTCGAAAAGTTTTGTGTAGGTCTGTGTCGTTTCTGCAAATATTCTCTGATTTCTTTCTTTCCACAGATTCCAAAAGAAAGCCATGATGAGGTTTTTCCATAATAGGGCTTTAGCGTTCTTGAAAGAGTGGTACGTTAAGGCCATATCCAAAAAATCCTTTACCTCCCTAGGAAATGTGAGATACCATCCGAATATATTAAGAATCGTTGTCCATAAATTTTGACTGTATGTGCATTGCATAAACAAGTGACTTTGTGATTCGTTTGCTTTCTTGCATAGTGGACACCAATTTGGAGAGAGAGTGATGTAAGACATTCTTTTTTGAAGATTTTCACTTGTGCTGCTGGCTTTATGAGCTATTTCCCAAAGGAAGAACTTCACCTTTTTAGGTTGATGTCCTTTCTATATTGTCTTTGCTAGCGTGAGATTTATTGCTTCTACTTTTTCCCCCATGTCCATCATCAAGGATTTTGTAGAAAAGACCTCGTCAGCGCTGGGGAGCCAAGTTAGTGAGTCTTCTTTGTTTGACAATACCACAGGGGCAAGGTCAAGGCTTAATTCGGCCCACTCCGTTGCTTCATTATCCTTTAGATTCCTACCAAGCTTCAAGTCCCAAAATTTGTTGACAACATTCCATGTTTCTTTAATCGTGGCTTTTTTGTTGTGAGAAAGCCTGTACAAAAGTGGATACTTCAAAGCTAGCGTGGTGTTTTCAATCCATGGGTTGGTCCAAAATGATGTGCTTCCCCCATTCCCCACCTTATGGCGAGTTCGGTGGGTGATGAGATTTTGATGTTTCTTTATGTACTTCCAAGGCCCTTTTGTAGAAGATGGAGGGAGGTGATCTTTGTTTGATCGTGGCTTTTTTGTTGTGAGAAAGTCTGTACAAAAGTGGATACTTCAAAGCTAGCGTGGTGTTTTCAATCCATGGGTTGGTCCAAAATGATGTGCTTCCCCCATTCCCCACCTTATGGCGAGTTCGGTGGGTGATGAGATTTTGATGTTTCTTTATGTACTTCCAAGGCCCTTTTGTAGAAGATGGAGGGAGGTGATCTTTGTTTGATGTAGGAGTATATTTAGCCTTTGTAAGATTTCGCCATAAGGCCTTTTCTTCATGATGATATCTCCATATCCATTTGGCGAGGAGAGCTGTGTTCTTCTTCCTTATCGAGAGAAGACCGAGACCTCCCTCTTCTGTTGGGAGGTTTATAATATTCCAACGAACAAGGTGTGCGCTATCTTTCCACAAGTAATTTCTAAAAAGTCTTTCTATATCCGCGGCCACTTTTTGTGGCATTTCAAATAGAGACATGTAGTAGGTAGGGAGGTTGGATAATGTGGCTTGTATTAGGGTAAGTCTTCCGCCTTTTGAAGTATAACGTGATGACCATGTTGACAACCTTCTTTCTATTTTCTCAATAATAATCTTCCAAAAGGAAAAAGATTTGTGATTTCCTTTTAGAGGTAGTCCTAGGTACATATTCGGCCATTCTCCCTTTTTACAACCATATATGCTAGCAAATTCTTCAATGATCTCTGTGCTAATATTGATGCCCATGATCTTTGTTTTTTGGAGATTGATATTTTGTCCAGAGAATCCTTCGAAGGTTTTTACCGTCTCAATCATGTTTTTTATGGAAGAGGCATTCACCAAATCAGAAAAGAGGATTGTGTCATCTGCGAACTGAAGGTGGTTTATGCTCAAGCCTTCATTACCAATTTGAAAACCTTTGATCTGCCCATCGTATTCTGCCTTTGTCAATAGGCGACTGAGACAGTCCATTACCATGATGAAGAGAAAAGGGGATAGTGGGTCTCCTTGTCTCAGGCCCCGTGTGGCATAAATTTTCCCTCTCGGTCTTCCATTGATGATGATGGAGAAATTTGTGGATGAGATGCATCCTTTAATCCACCTTCGCCATTTTGGGCCAAAGCCTTTTGCCACAAGAATGTTTTCGAGGAAAGTCCAATCAACCTTGTCGAAGGCCTTTTCCATGTCAAGTTTAATGACTACACCTTTTTGTTTCTTTCTTTCCCATTCATCAATGAGTTCGTTGGCCATGAGGGATGCATCAAGAATTTGTCGCCCCTCAACAAAAGCTGTTTGTTGCCCAGTTATTGTGAAGGGGAGAACCTTTTTGAGGCGTTCTGATAATACCTTTGCTATGATTTTATATAGACCGGTCGTGAGGCTTATGGGACGAAAGTCTGCAACAGTGCGAGCATCCAGTTTCTTTGAGATCAAACATATGTATGTTTCATTCAGGTTTCCATTAATAACTCCGTTTCGAAAAAAATCATGGAATACTCTCATGATATCAGCTCTCATAAAGTTCCAACATTTCTGAAAGAATTCTGAGGTAAAACCATCTGGTCCTGGAGTTTTGTCAGAGCCCAGATTCTGAATCGTCTTCCCCACCTCTTCTTCAGTGAAAGCGACCTCGAGGGAGGCAGCTTGCTGTTGATCAATAGGACTCCAGTCAAGATCGCGAGGAAATTCGCAAAGGGCATTGTCCTTTGTGTATAAGGACGTGTAAAAGGACACAAATTCTGATACAATTTCGTCTTCGTTTACCAAACTTATGCCTTGTGTGGATAGAATTTCCATAATGGTACTCTTTCGTTTCTTTGTAGCCATGATACGATGGAAAATTTTGGAGTTTATGTCACCTTCCTCTAACCATCGTTTTTTGCATTTTTGTCTCCAAGATTGCTCTTCATTTACTGCCAACGAAATAAGTTCTGCTTTCATGAGCTTTTTCTGTGTGTGTTGAACAAGTGTGATGGAGCCAGTTTCCTCCATCTGATCAAGGAGGGCAATTTCGGTTAGCAATTGGTTCCTTTTTGTCGAAATACAACCAAAAACCTCCTTATTCCATTTCTTTAGGACTCCTTTTAGTCTTTTAAGTTTGTTGATGAAGCCGTGCCTTGGCCATCCACGGAGGGGCGTATTCTTCCACCAGTATTCTACCATTGGCAAAAATTCAGAATGGTTCAGCCACATATTCTCAAAACGGAAGGGTGAGGGGCCCCATTTACAGCAACCCATGGAAAGTAGAATGGGATAATGATCAGATGTAGGTCTGTTCAGTCTTTGAACCCCAGCGTTACTGAATTTTCTAAGGAGGCCTTCTGTGGCAAGAAATCTATCGATGAGTGTCAAGGTGGGTGGAGATTTGTTGTTTGACCATGTATAGAGTCCATTACTGAGGGGAAGGTCAATGAGTTCGGCTTCTCTTGTGAAATTGTTGAAATGTCTCATGCTTTTGGTGGCTTTTCCACTGGATTTTTCATGTGCCCATCGAGAGGTATTGAAATCGCCCGCCAAAAGCCAATCCTCTGTATATAAGCATGATAGGTCCTGTAATTCCTGCCAAAACAGATGTCTTTCTTGATATCTACAGGGGCCATAGATTCCTGTAATCCAGAAACTATAATTATCAGCTAGTGTAATATGTGTGGTTAAGGTGTATAAGCCTTTGGTGACTTCTGAAATGGTCAAAGTTGGGTCATTCCACATGATTAAGATCCCCCCTGATGAACCTGAGGCATCCAAAGCTGACCAACCAATATGTCTGGCACTCCATAGGGATTTAACTATCCAGCGATCGACATAATTCAATTTTGTTTCTTGAAGAATAACCATAGTGGGATTGTATTTTAAGAGGAAGGACTTGATTAAGGCTCTTTTTTGCCAATCTCCCAATCCCTTAACATTCCAAGAGATAATAATCATAAGAGGTATTGACCTCCCAATTCTGACTTGCTCGATTTCTCATAATTGATGTTTGAAAGGAGGCCAGCAATCTCCCTAGTCAGTTTACTCGATTTCTTGGCCGTAGTGGGCTTCTTTTTCCCGGATGGAATAGCCATGATGCACATGTGGTGCTCTTTTAGCCATGGTGCCAAGATTTGGATGGCTCTTGTTGGTGTGAGTGTTGCTGATATCGGGGGGACTTCTTCTGCCTCTGTTTCATCTTGTTTTCCCTGTAAAAGAGTGCCAAGCTCTGTATCCACAAGGTTGATCTCTAACAACGGGTGAGAAATGTTGGCTTTTTCCGTGGTGGGGATGGTGGGGCAGTGGAGAGGGGTAAGGGGCTGGATGCATATTCATCATCTGATTCTTGGTCAATGCCAACAGTGGAGAATTTTGTTCCAGGGACAAGGAAGGTTTTTTGGTTATTTATGGTGATGGCATGTTTTTCTGGTGATATTGTCACAATTTGGATTGAGGGCAATGATCTAGTATTATATTTAGGAGTCTAGTTCAATCTAGTTTCTTGAGAATTGTGCTTAGATGATGTGAATAGTTTACCACTCAATTATATTTACCGTCGTATAGCTTCTGCATGCATGATCTTGTGAACTCGGATAGATAATTAGACTTATATGCTTCCTAGTATGCTGAGGTTGGATTATTATCACTTAAGCATGATGAGCATGTTGTATGTCTTTATTCATTGTTATGTATTGATTTAGGGTTTGGATAGCCCATTATTGCGCAGTTATGAGTTGGATTAATTGCTATGTGCCATAGAATTCTAATTATGGTTTCCATAGACTATGAGTTATTGTTTCACGTATTTTGGTCCTAGCACCTAGTCATGAATTCCATAGCCTCCTTGGGTTGACCACCTTGTAGGGACGGATAGGGCACAACCCCTATTCGCGAACTAACCAACAAAGGTTAGGGTCTACTTGTTACACATGGCTTAGTTGTCACCCATAGAGGATATTAGTAGTCCTAGGGAGTATACTATTGCAGTTCATATCGATGGTGCCTAGTGGGGAGAGCCATGACATTTTTACTGATCTAGCCTGTGTGGCGTAGTGACAGGTAGTTTACTGTTCTAGCCTGAAAAGGCAAAGTAACAGGTAGTTATTGTTCCTAAGATAGGTAGTTACTATTCCTAAGATAGGTGGTTTTATTGTTCTAACCCGATGAGGGTACATGAGCAGGTAGTTTATTGTCCCAGCTTGGAAAGCGCATAGCGACAAATAGTTTTACTGTTTTAACTCGATGAGGGTACATGAGCAGGTAGTTACTGTTCTATCCTAGAATAGGCGTAGTGACAGGTAGTTCACTGATCTTAGGAACAGGTAGATGTTGCCCGACACCATTAGGGAGAATCCACTAATTAGAGCTCAGTAGGTAGATATGTATGGAGTACCATCACCGTTTAGAGCAAAAAGGGCTCCTCCATATCGACGAGTATTACCTTAGGGCTCAAGGCGCTCCTCGCGCAAGACTGATGAAGGACCTAGACATATGTGAAACCTAGAACCAAAAGAAAATAGAATACTCTAAGTTGTGAACTTGAGAGGGATTGAGTACCCCTTAAAGGAGGTATGCTGAGGATAGTTGTACAGTGACCTACCAAGTTTGGTATAGCTGTTTAGCCCCAATTTGGGTGATCGTTAAAAAAACCAGTTATGAGCACATAGTTTAAGTTTTCGTGTATAGGATTAAGTCCGACAAGAGCCTACAAGTAGGTTGCTTACTGAGTATTTTATACTCATCCCATGTTATTCTATTTTTTCAGATGGAGTGTAGACCACAGTTGATGACGGGAGCGTGCGGAGCCGTGCAGCTGCAAGAGGTGCCCTTTAGATCGAGTTGTCTTCTTCTTGTCATTTTATTATTATTTTAAATGCTATTTCTCGAAACTTATGTATTTTTAGTAAACCGTTTTGATTTGACTCCGCAGATATTACCTTTGAACTATTTTTATGTTTTTTGAATGCATATTTAATATCAAAATCCCTGTGTCTCCCGTTTTACAAAAGAAACTTTTACCGCCTTTTTTACCCTTGAGTATACGTGGCGACCTGTGATTCGAGGTATCGAAAATCGGGTCGTTACAAGTGGTTTTTTGGCTAAAAACTATGGATATAGGCATATTGCCTTTGCCAACCAAATCCTCCAAGAAGACTCAATCCTTGAGGAAGCATCACAAAGGACTCCGAGAATAAATCGAGCTTACATCTTCTATCAATTATGATAAACCATCCTCTTCTATCACAACTGGTGGGTCAAATCTTATTTGATTATTATTTCATGGAATGTACAAGGTTTGGGATCAAGGGAGAAAAAGAGCTCTTATTAAAAAGCTCCGTATCATCAAACAAAATCCCTCCATTGTCTTTCTCCAAGAAACTAAATTGGCCATGGTAGATAAACTTCTCTTATGGCTGGGGAAAAATCTAATTTAAGCAGAAATTGAAGAATGTGCTTCGTTTATGCACCATATTTCCCACATTCAGTTCACAAGACCTACCAACATTACTTTTTTGAAGCTGGGAATGAATGGCAAATTCTCTGCATGATCTCTCAACAAAGATAATAAATAAATAACCATCCCATCTTTATTTTATTCATCTGGACAGGTCACTAACCAAAGAAGGTGAAATTCCTCCTTTGAGAGCTTAGCCACAAAGCTATAAACACATGCAATAAACTCCAACATGGGATGTCGGGAATGAAAATTTCTCCTCATTGGTGTCATTTGCAAGAATCATTCGACATCGCAAAGCCATTCTTTTGTAACTTGTAAATGTGCAACAAGATTTTGGGGAATTCTCTTTTTCTACTTTGATTGGTCAACAGCACTCCAATTGACCCACCACCCCTCCTATGTTTTTTTGGGACATCCCTTCGAGGAAAAGAAACTTACCTAGAAGCATTTTGAGAGGGCTTTTATTTGGCTTACTCGGCATGAAAGGAACCAAAAAAATATTAAAAGATAAGGAGCTCCATTTTGATAGGATTTTTCATGCTATAATCTTTTTGGTTGTTACTTGGTGTAAATGCTCTCCTCTTTTCCATTACTAATTGGAGAGTCTTTTTGTAACTCCTATGGAACGTGGTTGCCTCCATCTTTTGAAATTCATACAACAATCAATTTGTTTCTTGTAAAAAAAATGAATGAATAATAACCTGCATTTCAAAAGGTCGGTTCAGTTAAATAACCAATTCTTACCTCATTCGGGTCAAAGTATGTTCGGACTAAGAGATGCTCAAGTCGCAAGTATCTTTCAGGTTGCTCCTGCTTCATTACACCCATCACTTGTGTCTGCCTAAGAATAGCACGTGCAGTATCCAACTCACGAAGCTCAATCATCTCTAATACAATCTGGAAAAAGAATTACAAGAAGGCAGTAACAAGTCATGAAGTGGATCAAGATTCTCATACCTCAAGAATTTCTCAAGCGAAGTGCAATCAGACATTAAAAATACAGAATAAACTGTTCTAACCGAAGTTCATAGGGTTTAAGACTCTTCCCGGCAATCTTGTGTATTAGAAGGTTGTGAACCGGAGGAAGGAAGGCCTTTTACTATGATCTCAAAATATAGAATTTGAGATTTCATTCTTTCTTAGCTTGTTTACTTACTAGGTGGCACTCTTTCCTCCGACACCTATTTCTCTTAATTTACTTTTATACATTTTTTCCATTAATGATATTCATGTCTCAAATCAAGGAGGAAGAAACTATAAGATGGACAGCATACAAGGAAAATAAACTGTCATTGTGAAAATGTATTCTGGGGGGGATGTATTCTACAATATTCCTGGCGTGTTGAGGCAATGAAGATAAGCTGTCCAAACAAAGATTTTAATATTTTGGATATTTCCCTTTCTAGGTTTCCAAGGAAAGGTTTTCTTAGTAGAACTTCTACAGCCTTCATTTGATAATGGAATAGATAATGTACCAGCAAAAAAAAAAAAAAAAGACCTAGAAGAGTGATTGCAATCTCTCGTTCAAAATGAATCATCTTTGTTTCTTATAAACATGAAGAACAAAAACAATAAAATGGAAGATAAGCCTTAATCTTTCTTTTTTTAGTTAAAAACCAAAAAAATAAGCTTCCATTGAGATTCCATAGAAGCATCAATTCCACCGATCTTTTATATATTCCCCTCACCGATGGTAGGTATACATGGTCTGGCGTTCGAACAGCTGCTACAATGACCATTATTGACAAAAAAAATTTACCACATATCAATAAATTTGAATCCGCTAAAGCACCTAGGCTTGAAAGAATCACATCAGAACACTATTCTATTTGTCTCAACTTGGTCAAGGAATCGTGGGGTCCTACTCCTTTCATATTTATCAATGTTTGGCTGAATCATAATACTTTTTAAAGGAAGGTTGGATCTTGGTGGTCAGCTACACCTTCTCAAGGTGGCCAGATATCCAAAAATTAAAGGGCCTAAAAAAGGAAGTTAAATCGTGGACCATCTCCCTTTTGGGCACCAAAAGAATATGAAAATAAGGCTTCATAGCAAGCTTATGATTATTGATTCTAAGGAGGAGATCGATCAATTATCAGAGGAGGATTCACGGAGAGGCTAGAGATAAAAAAGAAAAAAAAGGAATTGATTTCTATTTCAACCAATGAAGAAGCTATGTGGCGGCAGAAATGTAAAGCTAAGTGGTTGATGCAGGGTGACGGCAATACAACTTTTTTTCATCGTATCGTATCTTTTAATAGAAGAAGGGATACTATTGCGAAAATTCTTACAGCCAAATAACAGTCTTGTGATTGACAAAAAGTTAAAGGGGAATTCATCAGTTTTATAGGATGCGTTGCACTATTAAAAAAAAAAAAAAAAAAAAAGCTAGTAGAAGGCCTTTGCCTGATATTAGGGATTGAAGCCCTGTTACAACTGAATAGAGGGGCATTTTGGAGACTCCCTTCACTGAAGTCATGATCTAACCAGAAAGCTTGCTTCCACTAATAATGTGGCCAATACAGAATTATATGATCAAGTATGGAGTGGACCCTCTCCTCGAGAAGTCAAGTTCTTTAAATGGAGCACATTCATGTGTGTATTAACACTTCTGAAATATTCCCGCACAAATCTCCACGGATTGCATTGTCTCCTAGCTGCAGCCATATGTGTTTAAGGAACCATGAGTCACAAGTTCATCACTTTAGCAATTGTATCTTTGCATCATCCTTCAGGACTTTTCTTCAGCAAGCTTTCGGGTGGCATATTACTAGGCCCGATGACTTCTTCTCTCTTCTACAATTAACCCTACTTGGTCACCACCCCTTCAAGAAGGTAAAGATTTTGTGGTGCAACTTCCTCTACGCATTTTTTTGGAATGTTTAGCTAGAAAGGAATGGAATGCTCATATCTTCTCAGATAAGCAAAAAAACATACACACTTTTATTGAGTTTACTTCTTATCTTGCTTTAACTTGGAGTCATCTTTCACCTTCTTTTTGTAGTTATAGTTTATCAACCCTTCTATCTCAATAGAGACGTTTTTGCAATTATCTTAGATAGGACTGTCTTTTCTACCTATTTCATACATCAAGGAAATGGTGTTTGTTTCTATGGAGAGAAAGAGAAAGAGAGAGAGAGAAATGAAAGAATACACGGCATACAAAAAAAAAGAACAAAAAAAAGGAGTTCTATCCTAACTACAAAAATAACTCACAGTCCAAAAAAATAAAACCAAGACCATAATTACAAAAAAAAACCTAGTAACTGACACTCACAAAGAAACATTCATTCACGCGTCCACCTCCCAAACCTCCCCAACTTCTTGATCTCACTAACAATCTTATTGTTCCTCTTAAGTCAAATCCCCATAATCCTATTGTTTTGTCGCACTCCTTCTGATAAAGAGGCGTTAGAAGTGATGAGTCTTCTTTCTATTCTTCGGGATAAGCATGTGACTTGTGGGAGAAGGGACTTTAGGTTTTGATCCCTCAGACACTTCGAGGGGCTTTTAGTGTAGTCTTTTTTTCCATGTGTTGGTTGTCCCTTCCTTGCCCCACATGGGCTTTACGTTCTCCTCACTCTAGAAGGTTAAAATCACTAGGAAGGTAGAAATTTTTGTGTGGCAAGTTTTACATTGGAGAGTCAACACTTTAGACTGTGTTCAAAGACATTCTTCTTTCGTGTTGTTCCCATAGTGGTACGCCTTTGTAGGAGTCAAGCACCATCACTTGTGGGGTTTGCTCAGTCTCTTTGAGCAGGATGGCTGAATTCATTCGGGGTATGTTTAGCTTGGAATAGGGATTCCTATGTTGCGGTGGAGGAGGTGCTACTAAGCTCGCCCTTTTGAGAGGAGCAAACTCTTGGGGTATAGTAGCTTCTTTATCATTCAATGGGCTAGTTATCCAGAGCATAACAATAGCAATTCAAGGAGGTGGGGAGGTCGATGGTGAGGTTTGGGAGGTGGCAAGGTTTAATGTCTTTGTGTGCTCAATCACTAAGCCTTTTTGTAATTGTAATGTCGGTTTGATTTTGTTGGACTAGAGCCCTTGTTTTTCTTTCATTTTTCTCAATGAAAACTTGGTTTCCCACACACACACACAAAGAGAAAAAAAAAAAAAAAACGAACTCATCCAATGACACCAAAGGTAGTTTGCAAACTAGCCATCCCACTGCAAATGACTAAGATCCTCCTCATGCCTCTCCTAGAGAATGCGCTATTCCGGGAACAAAACAAAGAAATAGTGACTTTGAGCACAATCCAAGATATTAACACCTGCCATGTAAGACCTCCTACACAAAAACCTCTTTTAACCTTCCAGGAAAAGATTGAAGACTCAGGAGCAATAGTCGAAGGGGATTGTATAGACAAATTATGAAAATAAGAATGACAAGAGAAACCCCTAGACGAATCCAGAGTCCAAGTCCTAAGATCCCTTCTTCTTAGGACCACGTATTAGTCACAAAGAATATAAAGAAGACTTGACATATCAATCGCCTTTCTATTAAATAGATGAAAACAAAAATCTAGAGATATTGAAAAAGGATGGTATGGGGAAAGCAACACTGAGGCCACTGAATGCAACCTTTCGTTCAAAACAAAGAATAACACAAAAATAAAACACATAAAGGATTATCTTACTCCAATGGCCCTCCCAAACATTAACTTTTGAACCTTTCCCAGCACACTAAGAGAAAAAAGGTAAAACCAATAGAGATAGCTTTCCAGAGGTTTTTACTGAGACCCCTCAACTCCCCACACGAAGCACAATCAAAAGGGTGAAGGTCATATCTACTCACATAGACTTATTCATGTCTACAAGAGAACTCATTGAATAGTCTAGAAGATGATTTTATCCCAAACTCAAACAAGCTTACAATTCTAAATACTGCTATAGAGCCCCTTTGCTACAAATTTTGAGTTCCAAACGTTCTCTAGAATCCCATGCTCACCTATAATGTTGCTACTAAGCCATTTGTCAATTCTTCCATCTACATTCTCAAAGATAATTAAATCTATTTATCCAGGAAAATCTCTCTCAATGCATTTGTCGTGAAAAAATTTCTTCCAGCAGCCAAATGCAACATTTTGTCATAAGTCTAAATATTAGATTGATTTTTTTTTAAATATATATATATATTGATGCAAGATTTGAATAAGTATACAGTTTTTTTAACTCTACCTGCTCATATAAGTCCTCCAGCTTATTTCTCGGAAGCTTAAGTTGAGACACTTGAGGCAATATAGCATCCCACCGTCCAGAGTTGATATCAGCAACAAAAGTTTCAATGCTGTCTACGGTATTCAAAGAAACCTGACACTCATTCTGTAACGTCTGGAATGTTTGGTGCAATGAATTTTCTTTACAAAACTGGAGCACGATCTTGATGACACTGAAAGGGGAAGCATATCATAAATATTTTTCTTTAATCCCACTCCTATGATCAAAATTTATAGATAACCAAGGAGAAAGGGATCAAGCTTAGAAACAGCGAAGAGAGCAAGATAAGAGAAAACGTACTCTCTAGCTTCGATTTCGAGTGTAGACATGCCGGGCAGGTTGGAGTGTAAGGGAGGGAGGAGGGAAACAGACTAGGGCTTCGTATTTTTGCCGGGAATAATTTGTCGAATAACGGTTTCAAAACCAGAACTGAGATTCAGAACTTGTCCTCATGCGTGCATTCGGGTTCGCCCAATAATCCGGACACGAACCACGTATACGGCCCGACCCTCTTACCCATTTTTTACTGAACATGTTCGGTAGGTTACCGGTCTACCTCCATAGCCCAAACCGTCACAAACCCTTTTTTCCTTTTTTTTTAGTTATTTCATTATCGAAACTATCATTTATCGATATCTTCTTTCTCGTAAACATTAACTCGGAGTTAAAAAGTTAAAAGAAAAATGCTCCAACAGTTTCAAGGATGGGTTTTGATTTTTATAATTCTCTTCCAACTTTTAAACGTTTCGTTTTTATCTATAAACTTAAAAATGGTTTTAAAACAACTCTTTTATCAAGGGTTACAATAAAGGTATAAATTAACCAAACAATAGGTTTTAATTATCTCCTTAAATCTTAAAATGGAATTAGTGTACTTTATTAGAGAGATTTAAAGATAAAATTTACCTATATAAAATGATTTTATCAATTGGGTTAGAATTGTTATCAGCTAAATTAACAAGTAAGAGTAAATGAGAGTGTCATTCTGTTTAACGAAATATATTCAACTTAATTATGAGGAAAGACGAATATATGTTGTAGCGGCCATCATTGTTAAGACATTTTTTTGAAATGAATGATGATAATTCATGAACGATCATGTGAGTTGCAATAACGATAAATTAAAATATATTAAACGTAAAAAAATATCTTATGTCTAATCATATGATTGGATCTGATCTTTTATATATATATATGTTAGATGGTTTGAGACACTCGTAGCAAAACATAATATTGTGAACATTGTGATAGAAGAAAAATTTTCACCTAACATTCAATTACTTAATTTACTTAATTTAGAGCCGTGATTTATTTAATGTTAATTGATATTTAATTTTAAAATAGTTTTATATTTATTAGGAGGTATTAATTAATTAGGGTTGAAGGCATAAATAATTAAACACAAAATTAAATCACCGGTTGTGAATCGTATGCGTATATGATATGTATACTTTACCATATCCCATCTTCCAATGAAAAATAGACTGATTTGTTTTCCTTATTTTTAAACATTTAAGATGTTATTTAATAACAATTTTAGTTTCTCACGATTTGTTTAAATACACTCTGAAGTGAGGTTTGAATACAATGCAACTTGTAAAAAACAAATAAAAAAGTTTACTATTTTGACTAATATTTATCTATTAATAAGTCTCTAAACCCCTAATTATGATTGCATAAAAAAGTAAATAAAATAAAAATAAAGAAGCGAAAAGCACCTACTTTATGCACGTAACCTACATTGGAGAAAATGTTTTTCTTTATTTTTCTAATAAGAGGGTGTAATTAAGTTATTTGGCCTGGTTCATCGTAATTTTTCAAAAGTAGTTACGCACCGCCAACTTCAGTTGTTCGTGAACAGATGCGTACGTCTGTTCTCATTTTATATTTTAATGTCACCCGAATGAATGAATGAACCAATAATGCAAGGAAAATCAAACTCTATAATGTATTAATGTGAGGAAAATCAAGGCGTTCAACTCTGGACGGCGATTTCGAGGCGGCCGAATCTGGTTCACTCACAAATCACAGCAATTTCACAATCCACGCACTCCCACACGTCACCGGTTATCCAAACCTACTCTCTTTTTTTTTTTTCAAGAATTCACGGCCGTCTTTGTTCGTTTGCTTACTGCTCTGCTCCGAGCCTGCGTCGGGGAGCAAATTTAGCTGTCTTGTTTCATTATCGTGTGAAACTTATAAATACCCTTTGCGGGTGTGATTGCTCTCTCCCCATCTGCCATCTGAATAAGTTTGTGCAACACACACCGAGAAAGGAGCAACGTCAAAGCAAAATGGGTGATAACAACAATGATGCGTCTGCGCAAGCTCCCTCCATTCCTCTCCTCACTCCGTACAAGATGGGGAAGTTTAATCTTTCTCACAGGTACATGTCTTATAAGTATCATCTAATTACAAAATCAACAACAACAGCTTGTGTTGCTTGGAATTGGATAACCCTGTTTCCCCAGTGTCCTCCTTGATTTCTAAGTTGGATAACCCTGTTTGCTCATATTTTCCTCACAATAACTGTTCTTCAGAATTGTGTTGGCCCCATTGACAAGGCAGAGATCTTACAACAATGTTCCTCAGCAACATGCCATCTTGTATTACTCTCAGAGAACCACGAAAGGGGGTTTCTTAATAGCTGAGGCCACTGGAGTTTCTGACACTGCCCAAGGGTAATAGCCTTTGATAAACTTCTTCCTTTTCTTTCCCCATATTCTCATAAAAAACCTCTTGCTTCCCAACTAATCCGTTTCTGTCTTCTAACGTGTAAGATATCCTGATACACCTGGGATATGGACTAAAGAGCAAGTTGAAGCATGGAAACCAATTGTGGATGCTGTCCATCGAAAAGGCGGTACATTCTTTTGCCAGTTATGGCATGTTGGGAGGGTTTCAAATTCAGGTGCGTTTTCTTTACCGCAAATAGGAATAACAAGAAGAAAAGTTAGTAAATTATAAGATCATATCACTTGGAACAACACAATCAAGTGGAAAACTGTAGATTGAATTTTGCACTGGATAAAGCATACAGTATCTATGAGGTTTCTGATCAGTTCCCATTTTTTTTTTTTTTATGATTCTGCACCAATTATAAAACCTTTCCATCCTCACTTTTACGAGCATTTAAGTTTTGAAAAACAAAAAACAAAAAATAAAAAATACAGCTGAAGCAATTAACTTCGTTCTGAACTATGTAAAAAACATTTGCAGTGTCAGATCTGGAGGAGGGTGTTACTGTACATGATTTAGTAGTAGAGAATTTATGACATTGCAATGAATCATAGGAATGAAATCCTTAGTTTTAAAGTTACAAATTTCTGAGTTAACATTTATTTTAAAAATACGCTTCCATTGTGGCTATATATTTTGTGATGCATGTAGGTTTTCAACCAAATGGACAAGCCCCAATCTCATCATCGGACAGGTCACTACTCCCGCAAGTTCGGGCTAATGGAATTGATGTTGCACAGTTTACTCCTCCAAGACGTCTAAGGACAGATGAAATCCCTCAAATTGTCAATGATTTTAGGGTTGCAGCCAGGAATGCCATTGAAGCTGGTAAGTCCTATTTTCAGAAAACTAACAGAACTCCTGCCATGATTACTGATTAAGACTAAAAAATCAGTAGCTTGTTTAGGTTAGAAACAATGCAGGATGAAATGAATTTGTTATTCAATATGTTTTTTCCTATGGTTGAATGATTATACAGGTTTTGATGGAGTTGAAATCCATGGAGCTCATGGTTATCTTATCGACCAGTTCATGAAAGACAGCGTGAACGACCGTACGGACCAATACGGTGGCTCTCTGGAAAGCCGTTGCAGATTTGGTCTAGAAGTAGTTGAAGCTGTGGTAAACGAGATAGGTGGAGACAGAGTTGGGATAAGACTATCGCCTTTTGCAGATTTCATGGAGGCAGGAGATTCAAATCCAAAAGCTCTGGGACTGTACATGGCGGAGAGTTTGAACAAATATGGAATTTTGTACTGTCACATGGTGGAGCCACGGATGAAAAATGTTCTGGAGAAAGTTGAATGTCCACACAGCCTGTTACCAATGAGAAAGGCATTCCGGGGTACATTCATAGCTGCTGGAGGGTTTGAAAAGGAAGATGGAAATAGAGCCATTGCTGAAAATGGAGCAGATCTTATTGCTTATGGTCGTTGGTTTTTAGCAAATCCAGACCTGCCAAGGAGATTCCAGATAGATGCTCCTCTCAACAACTACAAAAGAGACACCTTTTACGTATCCGATCCGGTGGTCGGTTACACAGACTATCCCTTTCTTGAAGAGTAGCAATTCTTCAGACTGTACGCAGTACAAATATTAGTTGGGGCAGTACCAAACTTTTACTGCTGGGTCACAAAAGTATTTTCATTTCAATAATGATAAGGATCTTCAATATTTTTGTTATCTCAAATAATTGTACTTGTCAAGTTAGAGTAACTATAATGAACATCTATTGAAAAAAAAATGAAGGAATTGCATGGATTCAAAAAAGAAAAAAGAAAAAAAGAGAGAAGCCCAAGTCCACTTTTGTTGAGCATAATAAGACCTAGTGAAATCCTTTAGAAACTGCAATATTACTCTCCCCTTTATAAATCTTTCAAAACTATTATTTGAGTAGAAAAAAATATAATTGTTAACATTATAAACAAAAGGTAAGGTGGGTTGAGGCGGCAAGATTTGCACTATTTTTTATTTTTTCTTGGTAAGCAAATAGTAATTGCATCAAAATAACCCTTTTTTAAGCCTTAAACACTTGCCCATTTATTTGTTTGATTTTTTTCTTTTTTTCTTTCGGAAAGAAGCCGAAGTCTTTTACCGCGAGCGTTGTAAATTGTGCACTTCCACCACAGAAGTCGTGGGTGGACGAATGAACTGAATCTGAACGATGGCGTTCACAGCAATATCTTCTTCAATGCCGTCTAGTGCTTCTGTGCGTCCAATTCTCTCCTCCCAGTGCATATCCACTCCCACCACTCCTTCACAGAAATCCTCATCTCTCTCGTGGGCATCTTCATTTCCGTCCATTAGCCTATCCAGAGGCTCCCCTTTTGTCTCTTCGAATCCCGCGCATGCCAAGGTATAATTTCTTTACTGGCAACCTATTCAATTCCCTGTTTATTGTGGAGGATATCTTATTTACATTTTTAAGTTTATGATATATCTGTTGTGGACCACGAATTTCTTGTACATGTACTTGGTTTTTATATGAAAAAATTCTGGAACTAACAAATTTACGAAGGCAAAACAAGTTGCTTTGATTATTCTTAGAATTTTTGGCTATTTTCTCTATTGTTGTTCACTTTTATTGGGATAAGTTATGTGAAAATCTAGTTTCACAAAAATCGATTGGGAAACTGAATGGAATCAAAATAAACCGGAAACCTGAAACCTGAAACCTGAAACACTAGTGCAAAAGTTGGGGAAGGAGAACTATTTGTGAGGAAGTTAATCTGTTGTGGATTTGCTGCCAGTTATGTATTCAAGGCAATGGACAATACCATAGTGTAACTTTCATAAAACTTGCTGCACGGTAAATTATCTTCTTCAGGATATGATTTGAGAATTTGAAAGAATACTGCCGGCAGTCATCTTTAGGTGAATAGTCGTGCTGTTATTATGGCTGGAAAAGATAGAAATGACTATTACATTGTATACAGAGAGTTCTCAACTGTTTTCTGCTTCGTTCCAGGTCAAATGGCTTTATTGCTGTTGCTGGGCAGTTCTCCAGTTCCGTATCTTTCAAATTCTTCATTTTCTACCTTGTATTTAAGTTGAGCTTGAAATTGATGACAACATTTCAGATTTAGAAATTGATAAATACGCTTGAGCCGTTTTGAACCCATGACCACTTGGTTAAACCTGGGAGAAGTTCCCTCCGTTGAAAACCTCGGACACATCTTGGTTATATTAGCAACTTACTGACTTGAGCAACATTCAGGAAGATTTTCATTGAACGAAGTATAACATGTCTTTTTGAAGAAGAGGAATAGAAAACCCCCCTTTGGTGGCAATGCTGTTATGGACGTGGCTTTCATGATAGTTATTTTCCTTGGTCTATATCATATTATTGGTTCAAAAGTTTGTTGCTATCTGGAAAGCTTGGGTACAGGTCCAACACTTGCGCTGTAGCCTGTGATTATGAGGCTTACTAGCAGCTACATGGATAATAGGATGTAGAGCAACCAAACCATTTGGAGTAGAAGAAATAACAAATAGCCGAGGATAGCAAGGCTTTAAAGAAGGTTAGATAACCAAAGATCTTTCCAAAAAAAAAAAAAAAAATCCTAATTCGATTCCCCAACTTGAAATGAGCATAGCTTTCTAATCGAGACCAGTTCTTAGAGATATTTAGCCAAGGGCTGTGTAAACTCAAACCATTTCTTCTACCTGAATGCCAATCATTAATGTCAGACCCATGAATACTAGCAATAACCTGTTGCCAACAAGAAGAAGGTTCATTTAAAAACACCAACCTCATTATGCTATCAAAGCCAAATTCCTGTTTTCAATGCTCCTTTTTCAATTCCGCCATCATTCTGAGCTTTTGTAACAATGCTCCGTCGAACCAAATGAGCTATTTTCCCTCCTTCCTTTCCTTCTCAAAGAAAAATTGAAGAAGTCTTTTGAACTCCACTCTAACCAAAGACGACATAAGAACTAAAGACATATAATAAGGCCTTCCCTAGATAGAGTAAAGCGCTTCCATCTATCAATCATCAGAATCTATTATACCAGAGGATAAGAGTTCCTGCTTTTCGTAATGATTGGAAGAAGGAATGACAACTCCTTTAATCAAAGCAGTTCCTGAATCACAAGGAGCAGTTAATGTTTGACTACAAGGTATGGAAGAGAACGTCTTTGGATCTTCACTTGTATCCAAACAAAGTTTAAGAGAAGAGGAGCCCAAGAGTCGCAAACAACCTTCTTCAACATCTGGATTGATTAAAGAAACTTATGGAAAAATTATAAAGGAATCAACCATTTCTTTTTTCCGAGAATAATGAAGAGGGTAAGATTCCTCTAATCTCCTTAAAATCAATTTAGTACCATGAGGGCTGAGAATCTCTGTATTGGAAGGATTCAAATGCGAAACATTGTTGGCAATAGGCGAAACCTCTTGAACTGGAACGGAAGCATTAACTACAGGGGGTACTCTAGGAAAACCGGCGTCAAGAGACGTCTTCATTAATGGCGTTGGCTGAACTGAAACGTTATCAAGGGAATTCCGTTCGTCTCATTAAAGGGCTGTAATAAAGACAGTTTCTGGTCCAATAACTCATTATTGACATCCAAAGATGAGTTGGAAACCTCATTTCCTAGATTCTTACAAGAGTCTTCTCCGGGCAACGAGGCAACTTCTTTTGGAGCGAGTAACGCCTCTTATGGAACGAGGCAACTTCTTTTGCTAAAATCTGTCTGCACCACCTCCTATTTTTTCTAACCCAAAAAGATTTGAGTCGTAAGTTAAGTCTTACATGAATCCTAAACATAAGAATCCATAAAAACGACGCTGACCTTCCAAATTCATCTTTACTGCATTCTTATAACTATTAATAGAAGAAGTAACTTTTCCAATATCCAATTTCTTTAGGGAAGCTGAATTTGGTGAGCACTCCTGATGACACTTAAGAGAATCTTTTACTGTTTTAAGAGAGTCGAATAACTTTTAAATTTTGTTTTCTTTTGATAAACGACCAGTATGTTTACACTTGTAGGTTTTATTCATACAATCAGCTTGGACAAGAAGGTCACGAGGGGAGGCTGCAAAGCGACCAAACAAGAAATCATGGAAACAACGGACAGATATGTATATGAGGCCATTTTTACTAAATGTTTTCTTTTCGAAGAAATTTATCCATGCGAAGGTAATGCATAGAGGAACAAGCAAAGTGATATCAGTGGCGACAACAAATGCAAAGGATCTTAGGAACAGTTTACCGTCACTTACAGATCACAATGCATGTAGAGTAATAGGGAAGCTTATTGCAGAGAGATCAAAGGAAGCAGATGTATATGCAATGTCGTACGAGCCTAGGAAGGATGAAAGAATTGAAGGTAAGCTTGGTATTGTTATTGATACCATTAAGGAGAACGGGATCATGTTTGTACCTTGAATTAAAAATCTGGGAGAATGAAACAGAAAAAGAGAACGACTTAGGTAAGGCCTCTTATATAGGCAGCAGAGGATAAGACTGTAAAAGCTAACATCTTCCTGTTTAACTCGTTTGAAATATTCGAATCTGTTGCTCTTACTAAAAACTCCCTTGCATGCTATGCCAGATAGTTATTTTGGTATCAACTTTACATATTTATTTTAGTTCCTCAACCTTAAAATTTGACCATTTGATTCTTATATTTGTTGTATTATGTGAGCATATATTTGCACTGTATAACTTGAAATTAAGTACAAGGACTAAAATTATGAAATAGACGTTGTGGGAGTCTAAGGATTGTTATTTGTTCGGATAAAGGAAGGAGTAACTAACAAGGATTCTTTCTTTTTGTGCGAATTAAACAAAATTTTCGCTATCAATGGCCAGTGGGCAACGGCTTCTTGAGGGCCCCACAAAAGGCAAAGGCAACGGCAGCAGCAGGTGTAGGTATCTCATCCATAGAAACAAAACCAGTGGTAGTGGTTTTGAGTTAAGTCTTTCTTAACCTTGCTTCCGTTTCATTCCGTTCCATGGCCATGGCCTCCCCTTCTATTCCCAATTCTCTCTTCTTGAACAGAACCTTCCACTCGCCTGCTCGCACATTCCGTACATGGCCGGTCTACGCATCCCAACCTCCCAACAACCGCCAAAGACCTCCACCGGGCGTCGACACAAGAATTCATTGGCAAAATGATGAAGAAGGTTGGATCGGAGGCCCTACGCCTTCCCAATCCCGCCGAGACCAGAAGGAGCAGAATCATAATAATAATAATAATAATAATGCGTTGGGTCCAAGTTTGGCCGATTTGCTCAATAACTCATCCGATTCTCACTACCAGTACGTGAGCTTGGCTAGCTGGCTGCATATGCTTCGTTAATTTCGATTTGAATTTGATTTATGTTGGTATCATGGTTTGTTCTGTGTATACATATGGGCGCAGGTTCTTAGGAGTTGGTGCTGAGGCTGACCTAGAAGAGATAAAAAGTGCGTATCGGAGGTTGTCAAAGGAATATCATCCCGACACCACCTCTCTCCCTCTAAAAGCTGCGTCCGACAAATTTATGAAATTAAAACAAGTGTACGAGGTCCTCAGCAACGAAGAAAGCCGCAAGTTCTACGACTGGACGCTTGCTCAAGAAGAGGCAAGCCGCCAAGCTGATAAGCTGAGGATCAAGTTGGAAGATCCTTACGAGCAGGAGTTGCAAAACTGGAAATCCACTCCAGATATGGTCGACCGCCTTGCTGGAAGGAACATGGACTTGAGTGATCAGGCCACCACAGCTCTTACCTTGGATATCCTTATCATTCTCTTTGCTATAGGCTGCATTGTGTATGTCCTCCTCTTTAAGGAACCATATTATTGATTAGAGACAAACTACCATACAAGTACAACACACTTTCAATCGCTTCCATTTTCTTTCAAAATCAAATTGAATATAGAATGGTACTTTTCTTTCCAGCGACACACAAATTATTCATCGAAGTGAATGGAAACAGAAACAAATCGAAGTGGAGGGATTAATTGTTTACGGTTTCTAGCGCTGGATATGACATGCTGTGCATCTTGTTCGCGGCTAATAGCATCTGAATGCCGCCTTGTCCTCGAAACGGATCCATAGCTACCGTCGGAGGATAGGATTTTAGTTTAAATAATTTGTTTGTTCCGGGAAAATGCCAGAGATGCGATCGAGAGTCGGGAGTATCCGAGAAATAGCTCCCAAATAACTCTCCACGAGAATCGGTCAAGCTGACTATAGTTTCGAAACAAATGAGTGATGGAGTTTGAATACGACAGCCTCTAGTTTAGCTATATTTCTTTACTTCTTTCTTTTTATATCACAGCCACTTTTTTCTTGGGAAGAACCATAATTTACTTTTATCAAAATTCAAAACGAGAGTAGTACTTTTTAGAACAAAATGTAGTGAAGTCTTAGAATTGGAAACCATATATATATATATATATCTGATACAATGCAAATGCATCACATTAGAAAATAGACAAGTTGAAGTAG
Organism: Cucurbita ficifolia; assembly: GCA_033971965.1. Lineage (NCBI taxonomy): Eukaryota > Viridiplantae > Streptophyta > Magnoliopsida > Cucurbitales > Cucurbitaceae > Cucurbita > Cucurbita ficifolia. Next base: position 20,730,698 of record CM066965.1, read on the forward strand.
ATAAATATGAACTGGTGCGAGTGCATTATCTTTCTCCCCTTTGTTCGGGGGTGAGTCCTCCTTTTCCACAGTCAGGGCAGCTCTTTAATCCAAATCCTTGACACTCGAAACATCTGAAACAAGCAAAATGAAAGGATATGAATAGATGAATTTAAATTAGTTTGAGTTGGAACAAAAGTAAGAGATTGAGTGAGTGAGTGAGTGAATGACTTCCAACGCTCGAAGATGTTTCCGTTTTTCTTGTTTCTCCCAGTCCCCTGAAATTAAGTTGAAAGCAAACACATGAAGGTATTTTGAGAATTGGGAATTGAGAATTGAGAATTGAGAAGGATGGGATGGGTAACCTTGCATCCGGGACAATCGATAGCCCCTTTACCTCCACACTTTTGGCATCTTTTGGGCACCGAAAATTTTGGCGCTGCAGCGAAGGGGATGTTGGATGGTTTACTTCTACTTTTATTTTGTGGCAGTATGGCGAATCCATGGGGTGGGAATGGGAACGGGAAGGTGCTGTTGTTGCTCTTTGAGACAGAGCTGCAACACCACGCCATCTTCCTGTTTCTTTGGCCTTTACTATTGTCAATTCTCCTCCTCTCTCTCAACTTTATAATTCTCAACATTATCCATATTCCACCGTCTATTCTACACCACTCTTCTTCTTCTTAATATTTTATAATACTCTCCCCTAAAACAAACACTCACCGAATGTTTAAAAAATCTCAACTTAATTTGTACACAATTTATATTGAGTTGCTAGTCGCTTAGTACTCTGCAAAATTTATTCTTGCTCTATATTTAAAAGAAGAATACTTGTTTGCCTTACAAAAGTTTAAACAAGTTAAAGGAGAGGAACTGTGAACCAAGAAGGTTCTTATTGATTTAATTGAATATTTGTTAACTCCTTTCCATTCATATTTGACACTTAGAGTACTCTCTATTTACACGTGGATTCATATTTGATACTTAGAGTACTCTCCATTAACACGTGGAATACGGTTGCTCAATGAGTAAGCAATCTGACATTGCACGATTTCATTGTTCAACTATAAAAATGGAGTTTTGAGGAGGTGCAACTGGTGCCTGCTTCATACTATTTCGTTATGCTACCCTTTGTTGATTTCATCCTTGTGGTGGAGGGTCGACTACAAGTGGATCCCTAGAGAGCTGCCTGTAAATAGTTCCCGCAAAAGTGCATATTATCTTGTAATCATCTTTAATATTTGAAGAGTAAAATAGTCTTAAATCCCAAAGAAATAGATGTAATTGATTGAGGGAGTTTTTCTTTTGTTATTTCATTTCATTTTTTCTTTTTCATATGGCGTTGCGATTGCGAATTTCACCTAAATTCACATAATAAATTACAAAAGACCACCGAAAGGAAGAGTGCTTATTTTTAGCGCCCCCTTTCGTCTTTCCCTTTCCAACTAAGATTCGTTTCACTTCTACGCCTTAGTTTTGATGGCCGACAGCATTCCGACAGTTGCACCCCCCGCCGATCGCCAACCATCTAGCACCCAGGAAGAAGACCCCCCACCCCCGCTCACTCCTGTAGAATCTGTGCTGGCGGTGGCTAATTCTCCTGCTCTACCCGAAAAAGAGTCAATTCCACCATCAGACGTTGTTGTCGAGCCTGTATCGTGGGCAGCTGCTGAAAAGGAACTGGTTTCATTGTCTCCTCCGGCAGCAGTGGTGGAGAAAGAAGAGCCACTGCAGCCACCAGCTCGATCTACCGAACGTGACTTTGAGGTAGAGGCAAAACCTTCCGATGCAGGAAAGGACGTTGTCGGTGTTGAATCTTCTACTAAATCCAATACAATTGAAGAGCAGAAGATTCCTCAGACTTTGGTTTCTTTCAAGGAGGAAAGTAACAGAGTGGCCGATCTTGCAGATTCCGAGAGGAAAGCCCTTCAGGAACTGCGGCAACTTGTCGAAGAAAATTCCGTAGTTAAGGAAAATCGTGCACAGGAAGTCCAGGAGGCAGCTCAAACTGAGAAGAAGCTGTCGATTTGGGGGGTTCCTCTTTTTGAAGATGACCGGACGGATGTGATCCTCCTGAAGTTTTTAAGGGCGAGGGAGTTCAAAGTGAGGGATGCATTCCTTATGTTTCAAAACACAATTAGGTGGAGGGAGGAGTTTGGCATCGATTCACTTGTGGACGAGAACCTGGGGGATGATCTGGAGAAGGTGGTGTATATGCATGGATACAGCAGGGAGGGTCATCCAGTGTGTTACAATGTCTTCGGAGAGTTCCAGAACAAGGATTTATATACAAAAACATTCTCCGACCAGGAAAAGCGGACCAAGTTCTTACGTTGGAGGATTCAGTTCTTAGAAAGGAGTATTAGGAAACTCGATTTTCATCCTGGAGGTATTTCTACTTTATTTCAGGTTAATGACCTCAAAAACTCCCCTGGTCCTGGCAAGCGAGAGCTTCGATTGGCCACTAAACAGGCACTTCAGGTGCTTCAAGACAATTATCCTGAATTCGTAGCCAAACAGGTTTAGACAATGTCTTCAACTATTTTCTTCATCACATATAGTTGAGGAGAATTAGGATCTTGATTTCTTAATTTGTAGAATAATATTTACTTGATTTGGTTGAAATTTGATTATTGTATTGAATGGACCTTCACAAGGTATTTATCAACGTTCCTTGGTGGTATCTTGCATTCTATACGATGATCAGCCCATTTCTAACCCAGAGGACCAAAAGCAAGTTTATCTTCGTAGGGCCTACGAAATCTGCCGAGACCCTTTTCAAGTCAGTAAAGAAAGAGTTTGTTTTATGCATTAATTGTTTTTCCTGAGTTGGGTATGATGATCTACCAATGCAGATACATTTCTCCCGAACAAGTTCCAATCGAGTATGGTGGCTTGAGCGTTGACTATTGTGATTGCAACCCAGATTTCGATGCTTCTGATCAAGCAACGGAAGTCTCAATAAAACCATCAACTAAGCAAACTGTTGAAATTATAATTTATGAGGTGTGATAGAGAGACGTGTTTTGTCTCTGTATTTCATGCTTTATGCTCTTTGTATGCAAGCCTTTCTTTACTTTCTATCCATGCGTTTGTGTAATATTCAGTAAAGTACCAAATAGGAATATTTATTCTGTGTGTGATTGAGATATTCATTGCGTTGCAGAAGTGCATTATTGCTTGGGAGCTACGTGTTGTGGGATGGGAGGTGAGCTACAGTGCTGAATTTGTGCCTAATACCGAAGAAGCATACGCTGTGATAATACAAAAGGCAAGAAAAATGGCCGCAACTGATGAACCAGTAATCTCTCAAAGTTTCAAAGTCTGTGAACTGGGAAAACTGTTATTTACTATTGACAATCCAGCCTCTAAGAAGAAGAAGCTCCTGTATAGGTTCAAGGTCAAGGTTTTAAGAGAGTGAAGCATTCTAGCCCCGATATCGGTGCCTGCGAGAAGGGAAAAAAGAAACAAGTAAGGCGCCTTACCTCCGTTGATTTTACCTTTGCATCTTTGAATATATTAGCGCAATCATTCAGTCTGTATCTTAGTGCTTGTTTGTTATGTCATCGCATATTATTTGCATAAATTTGAATCCGTTATTTGTTATTTGGTCATTTTATGTGTTTTATTACCTCATTTGTTTCACTTTTTTTTTTTTTTTTTTTTTTTTTTTTTTTTTTTTTTTTTTTTGGAGTTGTAAATCTTGTTGATGGTGTGTTGAGGTTTCATTTTGTCACTGTATTTCCTTAATTCCGTTTTGCTTGTCTGTCTCTCTCTATGAACTGTCTCAGTGAATTTCATAATTCGATCTGTTTTGACAGTCAACAACTCTAAACAGCTTTGTTCGTAATAAATGATAATAAAGGTTTGGATGGACTTCCCCCAGGTTGTGCACTAGTAAGTGCATATTTTGTATAAAATTGAGAAACAAGGGGGGACAGGACAGTGGATCGTCTTTGTTTGTCACGTCTCCGACCATATCATACTCACAACTTTAGCTGTGTACATCACTAAGTTTAGCTTTCTTGGGTATGATGAATCTTACAAAGCATTTACAAAGCATACGAGATATGTATAGGGTGGTCATATTTATTGACCTGGATTTCCTTATGCCCATAAAAATCAAGCATCAAAATCCGCTGATCCTCCTACCATCTCCCTACAACTTGTACAATCGTGCAGATTTCCTCGTACGTCGTTGGATAAGGGGACGGTGGATGTTCTGACTTTCGTTTCTTTAATTAATGGAGGAGTTTGAGTTCCCTCCAAGGAGCAGAGATTTTGGTTGCTAGAACTCTAGCCTGTTTGAGGGCTTTTCTTGGCGTTCATTTTTTTGACGGTTGTTGAATCCTTCTCCCCCTCGCGAGTCTATTTTTTCTCGTTTGTGAAAAGTGAAATTTCCAAAAAAGAAAATTGAAGTTTTCATGTAGCAGGTTATCCTTGGAAGAACGAATATTGTTGATGGAGTTGTGAGAAATAAATATGGCTTCTGTGGTTGGGCTGTTTTATCGTGTGTCTTCGTTGTTGGAAGGGGAGGAATATTTGGATATTTTGTGGAATTATGATTTTGCGCAGTCCATGGGTTATTTCTTTGAGGTGTTAAGTTAGTAGTGTTTTAGACAAAGATGTTAAAGGGAGATGGATCAAGGAGTTCTTCCTCCCTCTGTCGTTCGTGAGAAGGATAGATTTTTGGGGTAAGTTGAGATGTGTTCTCTGTTGTGGGGCCTTTGGGGTGAGCACTAGCTGAACAGTAGAACCTTTAGTGGAGTTGAGAAGGGCCCATCTGAAGTGTAGTAACTAGGCTCAATGTTTGAAGGAGAAATAGAACCTTTAAGTTCAATGTTCCTCCTTAGGCTCAGTGACAATTTTTTTTTCAACTACTCTTTTGGTTTATCTTATTTGATTTGAGTCCTTTCCTTTAGTGCGATTTCCTTTTGTGGGCTTGTTTTTTTTTGTTTTTTTGTCTGAACTTGGACACTTTTCTTAATTAAGTTGGCTCTTTATTTCAAAAAAATTTATGGTTGAGGAACATTTGCCCATTCTATTTGACCATTTTATAGTTTCTACTAGCATCCTTCTATAAAAGTTGAAAATATATTCACATTTAATAAAAACTATTATTATTGGAAACGCTAAAAACTAAAACTAATAATAAAGGCAAAAGTCCCTGTTTGAGATTACAACTGCAAGCCTAAAAAGGAAATAGAAGAATCTTAATTGGTAAAACAAATTATTTGTTAATTTATAAAAAAAAAATTCCTTTCATATCACACTTGAATATGATTACTTGTAATTTATTTTTTAAGATAAAATGAATTAAAAGTACTAGTACCATTATCAAATATGATGTCTGATACTCCAATGAATATCATCTTGTTATATTTATTTCACCACGTTACTAGCCATTATTTTATCAATGCGTATAAAAGTAATCCAACAGAAAGAAAGGAAAAAAAAAATTCTTAATTAAAATATCAAAGCGATAATTAGTATACTTAAATATTGCTTCACATTCGAAGCATAATTTCAAATAATTAATTACTTAATTATAATTATATAACAACAGAGAGCGTTTAGGTTTGGGTCTGAAGAGGAACAGGCATCCTCATCGTGAAGACCCAGAACCCTGACTGCCAGCCATAGCCCCAATCCCCTCAATTGTCTTCTCCCCCTCCTCACACCATGAAGTCCATCTTCCAAGCCCGATGTCTTCGATCCCCCACCTTCCCGTTTTACGTACAAATCCGCTCGTCATCATGTTAGCCACCGCCGCTGCCGCCGCCTCTTTTTGGCTTCGTTCCAGTCGGAGCCGCTTTTTCATTCTCTTGCTTTGTTCTCCCCTCCTCGTTCCCATTTTCTGCGCTACTTTCCCCATCATCTGTGCCATAGAGCTCTGCATCCGCCTTGCTCGTCACAGGATAAGGATATGTCTTCGCGATTCCCCAGAAAGCGAACGGTTGCGGCGATGTGAGGAAGGCGGCTGCAGATCAGCGTTCCCGGAGAAGGTTGGCGATGACGGGGAGGAGGATATCGGCCTATTACAGAGGTACTTGGATGATCAGCTACTGCTTGTTCGATCTGTTTATGAATGTGGGGATTGTGCCGACGACTTAAATGGGGATGCTCGATTTTGTGACATTGAAAATAGCAATTTGATTCCACTATTAGGCTGATACCAATTCACTTTTTTTTTTAAGTTTCGTTTCGATTTTTCTGTTGTTAGTGTAAAATAATGTCATTAAATCATTGAAATTTTATGAATTTCTAACAAGTTTAGCGAGCTTACTATTCTATGCGTATGAGGAGTTGTTGCCTGTGCGGTTATTCGCAATGTCCGGGACTCGAATCGAGAATTGGTCGTTTTAGAAATCTGGCAATAAAAAAACAAGAGAAATTCAAGATGAATCCGAGAAAGCTTTGGTAGCAGACAAATTATCAGGCTCAGAGAGCAATAGGAGAAAGGCAGGGCTAAAAATCCAGGTATTCGAGTAGGATGTGTTTCATTGGTGACACGATACACGTAATCTGACTTGTTTAGGAAAGGTAATAGAATTAGGTTGCATGTTCGACCAAAACATTGAGCGAGTTCATAAAAAATGCAGCATTAAGTACATATCCTTGGGCGGAATAAGGGCATTTTGTGTTGGGTGAATAGAATGGCCGAATAAAGGCGTCTGAATGCTGGAGATGGATTTTAGGTTTAGTACCATCTCCAAATAGTAAACTAACCCCTTTTCAATTTCCCCCCTTCCGGTTGATATCTCAATTCGCATCTCCAAAGGCGAAGCAACGACCGAGATGCATAAGCCATCCGCTGTCCCGCGATCATGGCCTCCTCGTTACTGCTTCGTTAGTTCCAACCATACACTATAAGCTAAGGACAAATAGAGCTACTTCTACTGTGATCTATTAGGACGCCTATGAGTAAAAGTAACATGGGTATGGATCCTACCCTAGATGTGTGAAACACTTGACTTGATTAAACAAACACTTATACTTGATTTGCTTAACTAATGATTAGGGGTGTACATTCAACCCGACAACCCGGACCAACTCAACCCGAACTACAAGGGTTGGGTTGGGTTGGATTAGAATTTCGGGTAGGGTTGGGTTCATTTTTCTGAACCCGAACTGAATCGGTTCGGTTTCGGGTTTGTGGGCAAAACTCTCGGGTTTGACCCGAGCCAAATTTAAATATCTAAAATATATTAATAGTTTTAACTTATAATTGGTTTGCCAGTGTGGCACTTTGGCCCTTCTAAGAAGGCTCACGCCCGGGTTCGAATCCAGTGTAATACATATTTTTTAATACATACATTTAAGTAATCATTTTTATAATATATTTATATATTTATATATATATATATATTTATATATTGTTATATACAATATCTTTAAAGTAATCATTTTTATTCTTTATTTAATTTCATGATATATCTTTATATTTTTCTTACTTTAATCAATTATAAAAAAATGTCGGTATTTAGTAGTCTTTAGTTAGTTTTATGACAATGTTGAACTATG